>OX382292.1:30042490-31400990 GCA_947507805.1 Aporophyla nigra
AATAATGTTGTTATCTTCATAGAGTAAATAGCGGTACATGAAAAATTTTCATCAAACCCATACGTGTGGGATATCTATGGATAGGTCTTCAAAAATGATATTGAGGTTTCTAATATCATTTTTTTCTAAACTGAATAGTTTGCGCGAGAGACACTTCCAAAGTGGTAAAATGTGTCCCCCCCCCCCCGTAACTTCTAAAAAACTACTAAACTTCCACCGAAAATTGGTTTGAACGAGATCTAGTAAGTAGTTTTTTTTTAATACGAAAAAACGAAATCGTAAACCACAATTTACCCTTCATTCAGTCAACTCAAATATAAAAATTAAAAAAAAAAACATTTAAGTAATTTCATAAACATAAACCTTATGCATAAACTCGCACTTGGCCGGTTTTTTTACATGGAGCGACTGCCTATCTGACCTCCACAGCCCAGTGACCACTGACCCGCTACAACTAAATCATCATCATCATCATTTCAGCCGTAAGACGTCCACTGCTGGACTTAGGCCTCCCCCAATTTGGGGGGCTTTGCCATAATCGCCACGCTTGGCAGGCGGGTTGGCGATCGCAGTATGGTGGTAAAATGCATAGAGAACGCTGCAGCCTTCAAAGTAGCAACGAGTCAGTTTTTTTTATTTACCTTTGTGAAATTTCGTGCCTTTATAGTGTAGTGGCTTGCCATAAGTTCCGACTCCCTTCTCGCCCGTACAGAGGGCTCGGAAATTCTCCGCTGTCTTCGGTACCACATCACTTCTCAGCTTTATAACAATACGCCCGGCTGAAACAAGACAAATACTTGCAATAAATAAAAATTAATAAATTAAAATTAATTAATTATTAAATTTTCAACTACGGTGTTCAGTTTCTTCGATGGCTTGAACGTCGTAATGTAAACATAAACCTATTTTTAATTTAGTTAAGTTTCTCTTTAAGTGAACTGTAATGAACCTTTGAGAAATAAATGTCTTTAAACCGAATTTAATTATTATTCAATAATAATGAATAGTTGATAGCTCGACTCTAAGAGCATAACAGTCTAAAACATCCTACTTAATCTTACCTAATCTAAACCGATCGATGTCTAAACCTATAATTATAAATTTGAATGTTTGTTAATCACGCAAAAATGGCTGGATTTTGATGACATATAGCAAAACGATGTCATGTTTTATCCCGATAGTACCTTCCTCTGAGATACTTTTCGACCTTCACGGAGAGAAGCCCCAGGAAAAAAACTAGTAATATTATTATGTGAAAGGTTGTCGGTTTGTTACACAATCAGACATCATAAAGGCTGTACAGTTTTGGATAAAAACAAAAGATAGTTTATAGATTTGGTTTTACAATAATAGTTTATAGCCTGGATTAACAAAGAAGGTTAATCCAATCCAGAGACTGTTTAGCCCGATATTCCAAGGGAATCGAGACTTATACGGGTGAAAATGCTGGGCGCTGCTTGTTAAATGTATACTCATAATTTTAATTAATATTATTAAGCTGAATAGTTTGATTGAACGCGCTAATCTCATGAACTGCTGATTCGAATTGAAAAATACCCATAGTAATACTACCCAATCTATATATATAAAATTCAAAGTCCTGAGTGACTGACTGACTGACTGACTGACTGATATATCAACGCACAGCCTAAACCGCTGGTCGTGGAGACGTGAAATTTGGAGAGTGTGTTTTTTGTGAGGAGTAGGGATCCACTAAGAAAGGGTTTTTTGAAATTCCATTCCTAAGAGGGTGAAATGGGGGGTTGAAATGGTGAAGTTTTCGACATCCACGCGGGCGAAGCCGCTGGCAGAAGCTAGTAGTAATATAATACCCAAGTTGGATAGCCCATTTATCGCGGAAGAAAGGATTTATCGTGATATTCTGCACAATAACAAAACAAACACGCAAAATCAAAACGCACATTACGTGAAAAAAAGATACATAAAATACACACATACAACCTGGTACCTATTTAATTTCTACGGTTCCTCCACAAAAACTCATCAACAACCCAAATGGTGTGGAACCATCAACGTCTATTTAACTGAGTCACCCATGCAGTGTTCCAAATTCGACCATAATTCATTGAAATCATAAATATTAGCTTTCTGCACTCCTTCACAATATAAACTTTAACTGTGCCAAATTTCATACTCCTCCGTCCACGTGATTTTCGTAAAAAACAGTACAAAGTTTTTGATTCACGTATTAATAGACGTAAAAAACGACAGTTGAAAAAATATTGTAGTATAAAAGTTATTTCTCAACCGAAAATACAGTGTCGCATGAAAGATTACCATAAGTTATATGAATGAAACTACAAAAACAAGGTGGACAGTTATAAATTGATGTTATGTTATGTATTCATGATTATGCTCCACAATGGCGATTACGACGTCATGTCGCCTGCAATCCGACCTTGTGTCGCTGAATAGCCCGTATGTGAATAAATCAAGCCATGGCCTGCATTCACACCTGCGTAGTTGCGCATTTGTTCGAGATCTTATTCTACCCTTGACCTATTTGTTTATCACTTTCAGAATTAGCTTTTGCTTTATGATTTTTCGTCAACATAATAAATTCGAACGCGTAAAACCGTGTAGACTGGCAGATCGAAATCGAAAGGAGGCTTGTACCCAGCAATGGTGATTCTGGCGTGTAGCATAATCAGCCTAGAAACTTTCCTATAAACATTCCCACAACTGGGACACAGGCCTCCTCTTAGAGAGAGAGTGGGCTGTAATCTACCACGCGTGCCCAGTGCGGGTTGGTAGAGGATAGATGAGCTAGGTACTCTAAAGATCCGCCACTTCGACCGATTCTGTGTTTCCCGCATTCAGTCAATACCAATGGCACTGAAACGTGGTCGCTTACGATGGACCATATTAGAAGGCTAAAAGTCACCTAAAGGGCAATAGAGACGGCTCTGCGTGTAATTTTAAAATGTGATCAAATCTGAAATGAAGAGATCCGCAACCGCAAGAGAATCAAAACCGCAGGAGAAGAAAAAGTTAACCAATATAGCTGACATGGCTCAAAAAGGCTAACCAACTTAAATGGGACGGAGCAGGACATATTTGCCGCATGCCGCCCAAGCTGTGGGCGCAAGTAGCACAGAACTGGTGTCCTGAGACAGCGAGGCGGGGTCGCGGCAGACTACGTAGGAGATAGCGGGACGAGCTGGATAGGTGCCGTCAAAACTGGCAGGAGGACTCGCGGCTTCATATATGTATATAGTAGATAGTTGGAAGACGTAGAGGTAGACCTTTGCGTCTAGGACGGAGGAGGAGTGGTGGAACGGTGCAGGCTAGCAAAACAAAAACCAATATAGCCCGAATAATTGCCAAACTTAAGTGGCAATGGACAGGTCACAAGAACAGATTGCCGAAATGGGGCCGAAAGGTTCTGGAGTGCCGCGTACCGGAAAACGTACAGTTGGAAGGCCTCCCACAAGGTAGCCGATGACCTTCTGAAGGTCGTAGGAATCCGCTACAAGAACTTGATTCTAAACAATAGTATGTAAAGTAGGTAATTAACATTACAAAACAACACAATTATTATGTACGTAACATTAAAATTAAATTATCGATATGAATATGTGAATCAAACACTTTGTAGGTATCCCTTTTGATGAAAATATGTGGACGGAGGAGTATGAAATCTGGCACACTTAAAGATTAAGAGAAGGAATGCAGAAATGTTATCTATACAAATAAATAAAATTAAAGTGTCCGTTAATGTAAAAAAAAATCCGTTCCGTAAAGTTCCGTTGTAATTTTTTAAACAGTTTGGTACTTACATCAGAAAATCAATTTTAATCATTTTTGTCGGTCTGTTTGTTCCGGCTAATCTCTGAAACGGCTGGACCGATTTTTACTGGACTTTCACTAGCATATATTTGATATTATAGGAAGTAACATAGGCTACTTTTTGTTCCGGGAGCACGTTCCCGCGGGATAATTTCCAATGTCCGCGCGAGCGAAGGCGCGGGCAGCAGCTAGTATTACTATATAATTCAGACTTAATATTTAAATGAATTACAGTCGAATTTCCACCACTGGGCGACCACTATTTTGTCTAATTACAACTCATTAATTAAACATTGAAATGAGTAGAAATGTCAATATGTCAATGACCTATTTTATGAACTCACTAGGTGCAGCCCATGACTGCAGCTAGTGAAATTGTTCTAGTGAGGCTCGCGTGGACTTCGGAAATTATCTCACAGGAACGTCCTATTGGGACAAAACTGGCCTATGTTACTCTATATAATATCAGCTATGTGCCAGAGAAAGTCCCGTCGAAATCGGTACAGCCCTTTCGGAGGTTAGCTGGAACAAACTGACACCAAACATGAAATTTAAAAAATAATAGTTTAAAAAAACTAAAAAAACACGCTTCCATTGAAAACCAAACTAAAAAGTACAAAATAATGGAAAAAAAGCGTGGGGTGCTTTTTAAGGTATTTTTTTACTGATATCAGGCACCCCACGCTTTTTTTTCATTATTTTGTACTTTTTAGTTTGGTTTTCAATGGAAGCGTGTTTTTCAGTTTTTTTTAACTATTATTTATTTTCTATTTTTTAAGGTGTTTCGAATTTTGAGACGTATGTCAGCGTAGTTTGTGACGTATGTCAGCGTAGTTTTCGAAGACAGTTTTTTTGCTGTCCTGGTAACCCTGGCAAGAATAATGGCACAAATTAGTTTGTGACGTATGTCAGCGTAGTTTTCGAAGACAGTTTTTTTGCTGTCCTGGTAACCCTGGCAAGGATAATGGCACAAATTTATGAAATTATTGCATTGTCATCGGTCCTTGACAGGTGTGCAAAGTTTGAATGAAATCTGGTCGTTTAAAGTGGGTCAAAATCGCGCTATAAGGAGTCGGTTACAAACAAAGATACAAACATACAAGTGAAGCTAATATAAAGCGTGTAAAAAAACCGGCCAAGTGCGAGTCGGACTCGCGCACCGAGGGTTCCGTAAAAACGTTGTAGTATCTTTAAAATTATTAAAAATATTTTTATTATATGATGTAATTAAAAATTTATGGTTTTCGCAATTTTTCCTTTATCTGTGCTATAAGACGTTGCTTCGTACCAAATTTCAAAATTCTAGATCGACTGGAAGTACCCTTTAGGTTTTGATTCCCTTGCGAGTTTCGAAAATTTGTGGAAATTTGCGGCATAAACGGCTATGTCTTTTGATTGCGTTAGCTTAGAAGTTTGATTTTTTCACAGCTCCAAGGGACAGTAGACTTGAGTACTTGGTATAAATTTCAGCTTGATACCTTCACGCGTTCCTGAGAAGAGTCTTGAGAGACGGACGGACGGACGGACGGACGGACAACAAAGTGATCCTATAAGGGTTCCGCTTTTTCCTTTTGAGGTGCGGAACCCTAAAAATGATATTTTTATATAAGTAAGTACCACAATTATATACTTTCATAAGCATTTAGGCTGAATATGTAATACGCATTTAGTACAACGTTGTAATTTTGACATTATAAGACACTTCAATTTTACAGACTTGTACCTATACATTTTTAACCATGAGTGAAGAGAGTTGTAGGCTCATATAGCCCGTCAGTTGGAGTGTTTTTAAATGATAGTTCATTTCATTCATTCATTGATCACAGCTCTCAATATGGTGAAGGCAAACGTCCGCGTCGTGAGGAAGAAACCGGAATGTCCTAAAACCAAAAATTCGAAGATATGTGACATCTACCAACTCACGCTGGGCCCACATGCTGGATTACGGCCCATTCTCTCATGCAGAGAGGAAACCTGTGTCCCAGCAAGAGTGAAAACATTATAAGCTGATTATTTATGTATCTATACTATATCTATAGTAATATAATAAAGCTGAAGAGTTTATTTGTTTGTTTGATTGAACGCGCTAATCTCAGGAACTACTGATCCGAATTGAAAAATTATTTTTGTGTTTGGTAGCCTATTTATCGAGGAAGGCTATAGGTTATATAACATTACGCTACGATCAAAAGGAGCGGAGCAGCAACGAAAAATCGACGAAAACTGGCAGGCAATTCGATGCGACGGGAAGTATCACGGAAGCGAAAATTTGACGCGGACGAAGTCGCGGGCAGAAGCTAGTATACAATACTTAGGCATAGTATACAATTCTCCACTTCCTGATCTATGAAAAATATTACAAGCAAAAAATCTGCACTTGCATCAGTTTTTGTATGTATTATTTAAGACATTATTTCTCATTCTTATCATCATTGCATGGCGTTGAAAACTGTGTCAGTGGTTTGAGTTGCAATAACCTTGCATTTCTTTGGAAATTTTAAGTTTTATCTGTAGATAACTAGAGAGATTGTATGTTTTTAATAAAGTGTTTTCTATTGCATGAAAATTTTCGAACAGTATAATTTAAAGGAAGTAAGTTGTCTAATGGTCGTTCCGTTTGTTGCCGGACGTAAAGAATAGCACCATCTCATTTGTTCCCGTGGGTGTCGTAAGTGGCGACTAAGGGACTTACTACAGAATGGGCAGCAGCATTCTCTATGCATTTTACCACCATACTGCGATCGCCAACCCGCCTGCGAAGCGTGGCGACTATGGCAAGCCCCCCAAATTTGGAGTGGCCTATGAAATGAATGAATTTGTCTTATAAACTCGAGGTGTACTCTCATCATCATCATTTCGGCCAAAAGATGTCCACTGCCGGCCCGGCCTCCCTCAATTTGGGGGCGTTTTTGTATTCATAGCATGTTGGGGTGTGCTTAAGTCGCTTATGCAGTAAAAGTATTACGTAGTACGTCGTGTTAACGCTGCGTGTAAGTTCATAGAAAGAAGTTAGAAGTTACCCATAAAAGGGTAAAGATGGCCCTCTAGTTCACTGCTGGAAACTTCTGGGATAGTAAACAGAAGTATTCTACTTGTCCCCTTTTTCCCAAAATACCTCACTAAGTCACATACCCGTCACTAAGGTACATTACAGCCTTGGTAAGATTGTAATAGGAGTAATGTTTAATAATACTCCAACAACAAACAATAGAACAATTATTAAATTATAAGTTGTATATCAATCAAAGATGCAACAGTTTTAGTTTATTTATATCACACCTACATGTACTAGATTTTTGCTTAAGTGTTATTGGTTATATCTTTAGATACAAGCATTATGTATGAAGAGTAGTTAAATTATAAGTTTACTAGCTTTTGCCCGCAGCTTCACTTGCGTTCAAAATAACAATAAATATAGTTTTTTTTTTTTTTTTCATAAAAAGTATCCTATGTTACTTCTAATGCCTCCAAGAATATGTGTACAAAGTTTCATGGAACCCTAAAAAAAGCCAATTGAATCAAATTTTTGTAATTTGATTCAATTGACTTTTTTTAGGGTCAGTCTAACAAAAACCCAAACATAAACATAGTGTCTACCAGTTGTTTAATGTTGAAGAACTAATAAACACAAATACTAATATAATGTATTATTAAAAAACTGCCGTATCACAAACTTATTATATAAAATAAGGTACTTTAACTATTTTTTAATACATTTATTTTCAGCTGTATTTATTTGTTACTTTCTTTGCAAATAAATAGAATTTATAAGCATGCGACAAAGGTTTCTGTGATTGTCATTTGAAGTAAGTTTCTAAATTTCACTGACCATTTTGACATTTTGTGAGTTTTACACTTATATTCAAGCTCAGCATTGTTCAAGTACTGAGTTTAATGCTGATGCATTAAACTCTTTAATAGTTTTGATTAGACAATTACCTGTTAAAAACAGCATACTCGCACAAAAAGCAATTAAAATAATATGTATGTTCATTTTAGTAATTGCAGGTTATTTAAGTGGGATTAGTGGTGGCCTAGAGGTATTCAAAAACATGTATTATCGACCAGCCTGCGCTGGGACCACATGGTAGATTACGGCCCACTCCCTCTCACCGAGAGGAGGCCTGTGTCCCAGCAGTGGGAATGGTATAGGCTGATTATGCTAAGTAATTGTATATTTTCCAAAATACACTGTTTCTTCACAATTCTAAAATAAACCTGCATAAATGTTTAATATTGTGTTCCTGTTAAGATTTGAAACTACATAGTAACACATTCCATTTACTGTATAGGTAATCTGCAATCACAAGGTCAATGCATTTATCTTTATGCAATTATTTACATGCTTATATTATATGAGCTTATAAAATAATGTATAGCCGTTATTAAGAAATATTTTTTATGGATTCATTCAACTATCCATATGTTATTTTCCATGACATACAAACAAATGTTTCCGGCTTGGAAAATATGAATAATTTTATTTTAATGATTTGACTTTTTGAGTTCTTTAGTTGTGACCTTTTTACAGGTATGATTATTTCATCAAAAAATTTCTTTTAGCTTACCTGTAAGTAACACTTAATTGAGTTATGAAGATAATTTTATAAAAGTGTTTCCCTAGAGTTTTGACTAAGAACACTTTTAAGTTTAAAGACAACACATTAGCAGCTCAGTAATTATAACTTAACAGGCTTCATACCAAGATTGTTTATGGACTTAGTGGATGACATTGAGTCCAAATATCACTTTATTTTGCCGAAAATACTATGCATGAAATTCAACATTGAATAAGTTGGCATTAAGGGAGGTATTTAAGTACATATCTTTCCAGCAGTTAGTCTAAGTAGAATACAACGATTGACAATGAAGACACCTGCCAATTTCGCAGTCCCAGTACCTACATAGATTGATGCAATAATCGCTGCCTTCCGCTACAAACGCGATTGTTATAGTAATTGCAGGAATATAGTGCAAAGCAATCATCAAGTGTGCACATACATAAATCGTAAGCATAAGATTATCATTAAAACATACCTTGTTCTCCATCAATCGAAATATCCAAATAAACAAGCGGATTTCTTTGTGTCAGGGAAACGGGATTCATATTATTGATCAACATTGAGCACAATTTATAATAAACCAACAACACTAATTATAATTATTTTAGTAAAAATATGATCAAGAAATTTCATAAAAACTGTGCACATAAGTGCTTATTTTAAATTGAGCATTATTTCTTTATTGATTCCATGGTAACGCGAAAAAACTCAAAAAATAAAATTGACGTCCATCACTGGTCAATCGAACGTAAGCCGGAAAACGAAGCGTCCGTCAGGCTCAGGCAGGCAACTGAACAGTGTGACCAGATTAAATTTTACGAAAATACCGAGACACGAGACACCTCAAAAAAATATTGAAATATACCGACTTACATAGGACAGATATACCAATAAAAATACAGATTTTCTTAACACGTTTTATTTATTCATACTCACAGTAAATGTTAGAGTTATATTTTAACATCCTTTTCGAAGGATTAAAATTTACACAACCTCCTTCATCCTTAACACCTTGCTTTGTTTTTAAATTAGCTGACACATTTTTGTTATAAATCTGTTTCTTTGGTCCGTTTTTATTAAATTTGTCTGTGAAAATATGCGCTCGCATGCAGCATTCGACATTGGTATACATAGAAGAGATTTACTAAAAGTAGTGATATTTTTGTATTTCAACACACACTGTTAGAAATTTTCCCAACTTCCACCCAAAATTGTTCGCACGAGATGGGTGAGCCAGTGCTGGAAGAAAGTAACAAATCACTTACTTCGCGATCAAACTTTAGGGTTCTATATTCTTCGTCAATTAACTGCATTTGTTCTGGCTGTACTTCGCATGGGAAAGTTTCTATCACATTTCGTAAACTGCGAATTTCTTTATGCACGGCAGTGTGTGGGTCAAGAAATTTCAGTTCTCGAAAAACTGGATTTTCAAAAGGCAAACATGATTTCAATTGCGTGCTCAACTCAATTAAAAATGATTGGCACCTTCTGAAAAACTCAGCAATCTGTTCTTTCATGTTTACATTTTCCCTGTTTGATTAATTGATGGCCTACTTGAATACCTAGTACATATCTTTCAATGCCAAATAATTTACATTAGACTTTGGGTCTAACGTAAATACATTGTCCGTACGTTTGATGTAATTAGCTTTCATGAAGCAACCCAAAATCGACAAGTACATACTAGATGCATCATCATACAGTCTATCAATGCACGGATAGTCGCCTTGAAAAATTATGTTAAATTTGTTTACAATCGGCAAAATGTAGTCCAAAAAGTAAAAGTAAAATTTGTTAATATCAGTGGTAAAAGAATTAAATAAAAATTCTGATGACATATTGCGATCATTCAAGTATTGGTCTTGAAAGAACAATTGCAATGCCCTCCACTGCTGAATTATTCTACTAATACAAGCATGAAGTGAAAGCCACCTTATGTCGTAATGACGCAAAATTCTGTGATTTTCAATGTCTGTGAAATTTTGGAACTCAGCAAATTCTCTTTGACGCTTGCTGCTTTGAGAAAAATATCCATATACTTCTTTTACTATTTGTTCTAAATTTCTAGGTAGTATTTTACAGGCGTGGCTAACACTTAATGCTGCAGAGTGACAAACACATTTTATGAAAAAGCACTTTGGGTTTACTTCTTTAATTTTTGCAACAATGCCCGAATGTTGACCAAACACCACATTCGTAGTATCAGCAGCGAATCCTATTACGTCTTTTATTTCTAAACCTAATTCGGATAATTTTGATGACAACGAATTAAATAAATGACCTGCGGTCTCATCACTTAAATCAACTTAATCAAGGAATTTGGTTTTTACAGTACATTTAGTTTCAGAGAAGTATTTAATTACTATTGCCAATACTTTGACTGTTGCAACATCTGTAGTCTCATCGATTATAATTGAATATTACTGGTTTAACTAAAACATTATAAGTTATAGCGGCTGCTTTGGTTCTCTTGCAGGAAAATTCTTTCGCAATATCGGAATCGGTAAAATACTTCACTAGAACATCACTAAGATGGTCCATAGCTCTAAATTGGATGTTGTGTTCCGACAGAAAACTGTATAAACGCAGCTCAGCTTTCTTGACTTCGTCTTTCAGTGGGGCCTTTTTGAAAAATGTATCAACCTGAGCATTTAAAAAATACTTGGTTGCTTAGTTTTTTTTATAACAGCGCCGCATTTCATAGCTACAAACAAAACTAGGATGATTAACTTTAAATTAAAATATATCCAAACTCCTTGAACTAGTTAAGTAAAGCGAGTTATGCTTACCTTTGACTGTCCTTTATATTTGATCAAGTTCGATTTATGCTTTTCAGTATTTGCATGCTGTTTTATAGATGCTAATCTACTTTTCAGTTTCGCATTGCATGCTTTGCAAAATGCGGTGAACTCGTCATCTTTATAACGTGAAAGCCACGAAGAAAATTCCGGAATTTGTTCCCACTTAGCTAAATAACTTTGCTGAAAACTAGACATGCTGTCCGAATGAATGCAACTATGGAAATAAAAACAACGAAAATCGCGTTCTATTTATATGATGACAAAAACATCTCCTATTTTGGGGAAATTCCCGAATTATTGAAAGAAAGTCCTCAAAGATTGAGAGACAATCATTTCACTTGAACCGTATTAGACGATTTGATACTAGTAATAAAGTATCTTTTAAGTTTAACTACTACTTATTCATGCAACTGAAAACTTAAAAACTAGACGTTGTTTTGAACATTATAGATAAACTAGCGGTCCGTCCCGAATTCGTCCGACTAGACTGATATTCATGAAACACAACGAATCTGGAAATTACGCTCTATCTAATAGTCCAAACCGCATTAAAATTGGTCCAGCAGTTGTAAAGTTTTAGGCGAACATACATTCTGCAAGTCTGATTAATACTATGTATTGATTGATCATTGTATATGTAGTATTAAAATACTACAACGCTGGCAACGGCCGTCTTTCTTGTCATATCTGTAACTTACTCATCTTTGCTCATAGATAACATGTATAAGTATAAACTAAATCCGGGAAAGTCCCCAATGATCGCGTTCCGAGGAATTCCGCAAACATTGTCGCAAAGACGATCACTCACTACGGTGTTGCCATAACTAACATATATCCAAAAATACTGACTGCCAGCAATATACCTGAAAATATACTGATGTTCGGTTCGGGAAAATATCTGGTCACACTGCACCTGAACGAACGGTCAAACGTCAGCCATCTGCCTGCCGTCCCTGTCGTCATTTTCTTTGTCGAGACCACAGAGTGCACAGACTACATGATATTACGTATGTCGAGACTCTGGAAGGATCGAGTCTTGGACAATAGCACAATACTCAATATCTTTATTGCTTTACCATAATGTGAACTTAGGTGGTAATTATATAATTTAGATCATTATGGACCCTGTAAAGTGCTGCCAGCTATGGGATACTATTTATGCTTCTTCATGTCCTAGCAGATATAAATTGTCAAATCCAATACATTATAGTCCATCTTGAGTCCATCTCACAAAAGTCTCGCAAACGCGGCACTACAGGCACACGATGATGAATCTTTAGTCATTTTATTTATCTTAACTTCATTTTACAGGCTTTAGATGATAAAAGACAAAGAAGTGTGAGGTACTGAGGTAGAATGGTTGTTGTAGGCATGTTGCTAACTATATGATAATAATGATAAGTTCCGTGGAACTTCTTTCGTAACTCAGACTCAATGTGAACTACTTGCGAAAGGCGGGGCGCGTGAAGGAGTGGCAGTCTCTGCGCCCTCACGTCCCTAGCCGCTGCAAGAGGAGACGCTCCAGGCGTCGGGAGTCGATCGCAGACTCCCGGCCACAGTAGGCGTGGGCTTGCGGGCGGCGAGCAATGGGTAGCTCGCCGCCTGGTAAGGACCAGGCCCGTGTCGACGGCGCGTAATGTTCCACGCGGGCCTCAAAGAGATGTCAGCAAACTGAAGGGTCTGCTAACACCGATGCCTGCCAGAGTAGCGAGATTGTTCAAACGAGATACCGTGGCCCTGGCATATGGGTAAGAAGGAACACGGGTGGGATTTAGTCAGTAAAAGTCTGACACGCCCTCATGTTGAAGTAATTTGATGATCTCCTATCCATAAAAAAAAACTACTTGCGAAGAAGTGTAATAATTATTACCTTTTTGACGGAGATGTTCTGTGAGTACGTTTCCGTTTACTCTCCTCTTATATTTTAATATAAAAAAATATAAAATAAAAACTTTTTAACAAAAAATTAAACCGCCGAAAAAAATGAAAAGCAAAAAATAAGAAGCCTAAGTAATTTTGAGTCCGCGCCAAACAATTAATGACCAAGGATCACTAAATTACCTTAAACTAGGAATAACTAAGAAAAATTACCTAATTAATTAATTTGCTTGTTTGGCGCCGACTCAAAATTACTTACTTAAGCTTCTTATTTTTTGCTTTTCAGTTTTTTCGGTGGTTTAATTTTTTTAAGAATCTCACTCGCCTTTCATTTTTAGTTCCACATACTTGACCAAACCATTTGAGCTTAGGTCTTTCTTTTTCAATTTTTTAAGAGAAAACTAATTTAGGCGACATTAGGCCTGTCTTTCTGAACAGTGAGTGTGAAATAAAATAAATAAATTGACGCCAAATTGACGCGCAATTGATTAACTAAATTGTATATACTCGCGCTTGATTGAAACAAAATAATCAGCATATTTTATACATTTCTTGGCAAGAAACTCCCTTATTTAGTACTTAGTTGGATCCTCATTGCTCTGCTCAACGCTGAATCGGCAAAAGCTTCAGCTTTTTATGTGGACAGCCAGCCGAGACTTCTGGTGATGATTATGAATCGCCAAGCAATCTGTTTTACGTGTCAGCAACTAACAACACTAGTAATAATAATACAGACTATTAACAGACGGAGACCATTCAATACACTTGAAGCATGAAAATATATTGTTATCTCGTTTGTTTACAGGACTGCTGTAGTGCTGTTCTGCTGTCAGTTTGATGCTAAATATCTTCAATTTGTTTCGCAAAAGATTACTTCACACGTATGTTTGGAGTAGATAATGTAGATATTTTATTCGAAAAGTTGTGAAATTCGCGTAAGTAATCGTATATGTCACATTAATATAATATATTATTACATATTCAGTATAAATATTAGTATAGAAAAGTTAATTTCATAAATTTTCATGACAATTAAAACTGGTTTATTACAACTCTTATTTGGCTTCAAGTAATTTGATTATTGTCCTGTTTCAGCTACAAAATGTCTTCTTCCGCAATATACATCTTGGATGTTAAAGGTAAAGTCCTCATTTCGAGGAATTACCGCGGTGATGTCGACCTAGGCATCATAGACAAATTCATGCCATTGCTGATGGAGAAAGAGGAAGAAGGAATGCTTACTCCACTTTTGCAGACTAGTGAATGTACCTTCGCTTACATCAAGACCAACAACTTGTATATAGTGTCTACTACAAAGAAAAATGCTAATATAGCACTTATTTTTGTGTTCCTGTACAAAATTGTTGAAGTCATGACTGAATACTTCAAAGAATTGGAGGAAGAGAGTATTCGAGACAACTTCGTGGTCATTTATGAGCTGCTGGATGAACTGATTGACTTTGGGTATCCCCAAACAACAGACAGCAAGATATTACAGGAGTACATAACTCAGGAGGGCCATAAACTAGAGATGCAGCCGCGTATACCAATGGCAGTGACAAATGCAGTGTCATGGAGGTCCGAAGGCATTAAATATAGGAAGAACGAAGTTTTCTTAGATGTCATTGAGTCTGTTAATCTTTTGGCTAATTGTAATGGCAATGTATTGCGAAGTGAGATTGTAGGAGCAATCAAAATGAGGGTCTATTTGTCTGGAATGCCTGAATTACGTCTTGGGTTAAATGATAAGGTTCTATTTGAGAGCACTGGCAGAGGAAAATCAAAGTCTGTTGAACTTGAAGATGTGAAATTCCATCAGTGCGTCAGATTGTCTCGTTTCGAAAATGATAGGACTATTTCTTTCATTCCTCCTGATGGTGAGTTTGAATTAATGTCATACAGATTGAACACTCATGTCAAACCTTTGATATGGATTGAGTCGGTCATTGAGCGCCACGCCCACTCTCGAGTTGAATACATGATCAAGGCCAAGTCACAATTCAAGAGGCGATCCACTGCTAACAATGTTGAGATTATTATTCCCGTCCCAGCTGATGCTGACTCTCCAAAGTTCAAGACTACGATTGGCAGTGTAAAGTACACTCCTGAACAGAATGCCATCACCTGGTCTATAAAATCCTTCCCTGGAGGCAAAGAGTACTTGATGAGAGCTCACTTTGGTTTGCCATCAGTTGAGTGTGAAGAAATTGATGGAAAACCACCAATTCAAGTCAAATTTGAAATCCCTTACTTCACCACTTCTGGTATTCAAGTGAGATACCTGAAGATTATTGAAAAGAGTGGATATCAAGCTTTGCCTTGGGTGCGGTATATCACACAGAATGGAGACTACCAACTAAGAACTAACTAATCCTTTACACATTCCATAGATATAAGAAGCACCATTATGTTATTTACAAGTTGTCTATTTTGCATTATTAATAATCATAGGTATTAAAAAGTAATTATGTAGTATTATGTATTTGTTTTGACTACAATAAATTAATATTCTTCAAAGTAAATGTGTACCCATAATTCAATTTAAAACATACGCATCAGCCAATTAGCTACTAGTGTTTCCATCCAAAAATAAATAATAATTTCCATGATATCAAAGACTGTAAACTTCAAAAAGTAGTAAATCTACACTAACATAACATAATATTTATTCATAAAATAAAAGGCTTAAAAATATGTACAGTTTGCTTATATGTAAATTATATTCTAATATTTACGTGCCTGAACTAGGTAACCCTGTGTTTCAGGCAAGAAGAGCCTAAATAGTCTTATAAAATAAATAAATAACCAAAAGTTGTGAATAGACAAATTATTGTATAAATGTTGAGTAGCTTATAAAATAGTTTTTAAATTTTATAGAATTAAATACTTAACGTAGGTGAATACTTAGTAAATTCTCTGTTTCTTCGTAAGACATACTTTGGAGAGCGTCATTCAGAGTTCTCTTACAATTTGTATAGTTCTGTGAAAAAAATTTTGCTGTAGAGTTTAATTTATTATAGAGGAGAGGGCCTAGGTACAGATAAAATTTGGATATAAAAGGATGTTTTGTTCTATTTCGTGGACAGACTAATATTACAAAGCTGAAGAGTTTGTTGTGTTTGTTTGGTTGGTTGAATGCGCTAATCTCAGGAACTATTAGTCCGAAATGAAAAATTATTTTTGTGTTGGGTAGCCTATTTATTGAGGAAAGCTATAGGCTATATAACATCACGCTACGATCAAAAGGAGCGGAGCCGTAACGAAAAATGGTCGAAAACTAGCAGGCAATTCGATGCGACGGGAAGGGTCAGTAGGTACGCGTAGCATGACCACCATAGAAAGAACTTTGTCTATTCTTAGTAGAATAGAGATAGAACTGTCATGCTACGCCAGCATAAAACGGTACAAATCTTTCTACAATCTTAATTCTGTTCTTTCTACAATCTGTAGTTTTGTCTATTCGTCCGTCGACGAAACCCCTTTCTATGATGGTCATGCTACGCATCATGCTGCTGGTGAGCAAAAATTTGACGCGGCCAGAAGCTAGTACATACATATAAACTCACACCCATGGGTAAGCAGAGACACCACCCACTCCTAACATTTTCCCTTTCGTAAATCTGAAAAGAAAGTTGTGAAGAGAGATATTAAATTTTATTAGTGCTACACTTGCTGCGATATGCTGACATCACAAATAATATTATAATCATTATTTACAATTGAATCATGTTCAATGTTCCTCTAATCATGACATAAATCTCGTTAGTGATTGTAACTAACTACCTAAATGATTCATACCATATATTATTCAGCCACAATTTAGGCTTTATTTTATTTCCGAACGATACGACACAATGTCAATGAGACAATGACGGAAACAGAACAAGGACAATAATTACTGAAGACAAGGCGGTATGGTCTAAGACCTTAGCCTGCCCAAGTAGGGCGAAGAGAAGAAAAAAAGAAAAAGAAAAGGAAACAGAACTATTTACTGAAGACGAGGCGGTATGGTCTAAGACCTTAGCCTGCCCAAGTAGGGCGAAGAGAAGAAAAAAAAAAAAAAAAAAGGAAACAGAACTATATCCATCCAACAGGGTTACCAACTTAGGGGTTTTTCCCCCAAATTTAGGGGATAAATAAGAGGGATGGGATTTTTTTAGGGGCGTTCTATTTTTAGGGGTATTCTTAGGGGTTTATTGCCATCTTATATTTCTCATTATGTTTATGATTACAATAAAAGTATTAGCGACATCTAGTACGGTTGTTCGATACTAAGAATGCAGAGTGGATGATAATTAAATGTCGCGTAATAAATTAGATAAATATTACTACTCTGTGCCGGTCTATGATTACTGAACATTCGTTGGTTGTTAGTTTTTAGGGGATTTTTTTAGTAATTGAGGCAATTTTAGGGATTTTAACGTAAGCTTTAGGGGTAAATATTTTTGGGTGTTGGTAACACTGCCATCCAATGTCAATATTGTCACACAGAGCCCGCGAATGTTGTTTTTGTTTTTAATAAAAAAATAAAATGAGAATCTCAAACAAAATCTTTCGAACACACGTAATTAAATTAAGAAAAAATAGTCATAGATTTTATAATGACATAATGCCCTCCAGTGAAGTAGTGATAATCAAGAAGAATACTGGAAATAAACATGATAACCTCAAAAACGAGAAAGTTCCAAAAGAAAATAATATCACTAATAATTCTAAGGAATTTAGAGTCAATGAGGTCAATATACAAATGATTTCAAAAAACATTTACGAGCAGCTGTTCAAAAACCCTAGTCAGAGCGTAGATACACAGGTTATAAAAAGGTAAACAATTGTTTTGGTTGGAGACCATCTGGTAGAATACTCAAGTAGGTACTTATACTATGATTAAATTTAACGTGCATACTGAGTGTACATCACGCTGCATTTACTTATTGTTTTGATAAATATACTACCTAACTATTTAGTTAAAGTTTATTAGGTACAATTTGGGTATAAGTATTAACATAAACCCAAATTGTTCTTAATAAACTTTTATTTTTAATTAGTAATACAGCAAACCTAAATCCTTAACTTTCCAGTTGTCAAAACAACCTCCTAAAGCATGGTATTGACTATAAGAAATGCAGCCACTTGCCAGATGTAGAGCTAAAACTACCCAAACTAGAAGGCAACGATGTTGTGGAACATTTTTATAATATTGGAGAGAAGCAAAGTGCACCATACAGAGACTTACTGAAGAGGCTGAGCGGCTGCGAGCTACCACCAATGCCAAAGGTACATACTTCTTCAAACTTTATGGTGGCTCGGAAATTTGAGGCGTGTGGCTGCGTATTAACACATTTATGTGTCAGCAAGGGTGAGGGGTGTGGGAAGTGGTAGGGCACAGTGATTAGTGCTCTTCAGGTCTGCCCTAAACTTTGAATTGGACTGTATAATGAATACTTAGAAATACTAATAAAAGAAAGCACACTAACATACATTTTGTTTATATTTCCTGTCTTTGAACTTATTAGCATCCAGGACTATAAAATTCCGTTTTGACCACTCTTTTCTAAATTTTCAGTCATCAAATGATGTTGTATGATGAATTACTTACTAAAACCCACCCGTGTTCCTTCAGTTGCGCATGTGCCAAGGTCACGGGCTCTCTTCTTCGGTGCACAATCTCGCGGGACCTGGCAGGTTTTGGCCACTCTTACTATAGCTTTAGGTACTCGGCACAAACACATGAATGTTTATAAAAAAGTCTATGGGTTCTTCCAAACAGCAATAAAAATGTATGATGCTAATAAATTCAAAAGCATAATAGTAAAATCATCATCATTCTCCTGCTCGTATCCCAATTTATTTGGGGTCTGGGCAACATTTCTTTTTCTTCCACACTTCTCTATTAGTCGTCATCTCAGTAGTCACCCCCTTTCTATCCATATCATAATTCACTCAGTCCATCCATAGTTTCTTTGAATAATAGTATAAACAACACTGAAAATAAACTTGTCAATTCATTTTATAGGAATGGTCCAAGAATCCAGGCTGGACCAAGTATACAGGTGACACACAAGAGCGAGTGCCATGTCCTCCTGATGATGCATTGATATTTGATGTGGAAGTGCTTATGTCTGCTGGCAAACGGCCCACATTGGCTTGTGCGGTATCAACAGATGCATGGTGAGTATTCTGTGCTACGAAGTTCGTAGAAAGAATGGAGCAGAAAAAAAAATTGCCACAATAAAAATCTGGGCTAATTGACTATTTGTCATCAAAGATATTCAAGACTAAAACTGTCTTTACAGGTACGGCTGGATAAGTAAGCCACTCGCAAATGGCGACCCTCACAAAGTATTCGACAGCATAAACTATGATGATCTGATACCATTGGAGACTGATGGCAGCAGACCTTTCGGAGACCTTAGCAGACACAGAATCGTGGTAGGCCACAACGTGTCCTTTGACAGGGCTAAGATTAAAGAACAGTACTGGTTGGATAGGACAGGTATCCTTCTTGATTTATAAGCAAACTTAATTAAACCAGAAGGTTTTATAAATTAGCTTAATTTTAAGTCTTTATTAGTGGTTGTAGTGGCAAACACGCCATTTTTATTATCTCACGTCATTTGATGATTTCCCCATCTAATGACGTCGCCCGGCCCGCTCTGGGCGGAGCGGGAGGGCCTGTCAGACTTTTACTGACTAAAACCCACCCGTGTTCCTTCAGTTGTCTGTGCCCGAGCCACGGTAATTCTTTCGAACCCTGGCAGGAAACATGCCATGTATTTTACATTTAAGAACGTTGTAGGCTTTGTAGACAATAGATTTGTAGACCATTATCTATTATTAATTACCTGCAACTTGTGGACAGGCCTATATTGTTCTCTCAAACCTATAAACACTGTAATTTGAAAACATAGTTAAAGAAAATTATTTTTAAAAGAACAACCGTGGAGTTTCTTGCTAGCTCTTCTCCGTAGGAAACGACCAATTGAAACAATGCACGTATCTTCTGACGTTTCATAAGTTCCCATGTAGGTTGATGTGAAATAAAATATTTCATCTTATTCCAACGTACGGAAACGTAATCTAGGGATTGAAAGTATCCTAAATCGTGGTTCATCCGTGTGCCTTTCATAAAAATCGGTAACAGACAGGCTGAGTTAAATTCACATAATATTATGAACTAGTTTCTAGCACTATCCCATTTCTTCCCGTGGGTATCGAAAGAGGCGACTAATTTACTAGGGACGACTATATACTTTTTTATATTTTTGTTGTGTTCAGTCTTTCTTTGCGTGATATTTACCGCAAATAAACATATTTTCTATCTTTCTTTCTTTACTTACTCACTTCTTTTTATTGGCAGGTGTACGTTTCATGGACACGATGTCGATGCATACGTGTGTGAGCGGCGTCACCAGCTACCAGCGGACAGTACTGAAGGCCAAGAACAAGGAGCCTCATCCCTCAGATGATGACTGGATTGAGATCAGCTCGCTCAACAACCTTAGTGAGGTAATAGCTTTAAAAGGCAGCTTTTTACAAAATGCATATGAATATATATACAGTACTTATATATATTACTAGCTTCTGCCCGCGACTTCGTCCGCGTTCAATTTCTTGTTCCGCCGACCCTTCCCGTCGCGTCAAATCGCCTAGCCGTGCGATTTTACCCGTTTTTGCAACATTTTTCATTACTGCTCCGCTCCTCTTGATTGTAGCGTGATGTTATATAGCCTATAGCCTTCCTCGATAAGTAGGCTACCCAACACACAAATATTTTTTCAATTCGGACCAGTAGTTCCTGTGATTACCGCGTTCAATCAAACAAACAATCAAACTCTTCAGCTTTATAATATTATTAAGTAAAGATTTTTTTGTCTGCCTGTCTGTTTGTTCTAGCTAATCTCTGAAATAGTTCGACCGCTATTATTATAAAAATAAACATACGATATTTTATGTCCCGTTACCTTGAGATAATTTCCGACATCCATGCGAGCGAAGCCGCGGGTAACAGCTCTTCTAATATAATCATCTTCTCATATACAACACAGGTCCACAAACTATACTGCGGCACGGCCGTAGACAAGCAAACCAGAGATATATTCGTAGAAGGAACGATGCAGGATGTCCATGACCACTTCCAGGCGTTGATGCATTACTGCGCCAATGACGTCATAGCGACGCATGACGTATTGAAAAATCTGTTGCCGCTGTTCTTACAGAGGTTTCCGCACCCTGTCAGCTTGGCCGGCATGCTGGAGTTAGGTAAGATGATCTTCTTTTAGTATAGTAGCAGGGAAGGGAGGGGACGGGAGCATGGAAGCTGCCCCCCTGGTCTTCTTGCCTCTCATAAAGGGTCTCACCGGGTTTCCATATGAAATCTGCACTGGCGTCTTTTTTGACATTGGTGCCTTAATTATGTTGCTAGTTGTTGAAAAAAATTTTAGGCCAATTATCAAACCCCTAGCTTCTTTAGTTTTTGAAAAATAAGGGTTGCAACCTCAAACTTGAATGTTTTTTTTCTACGAAACTACAATAGATTTTAAAATGAAACCAACGCGACATGAAAGCTACTTAATAGGTTTACATTTCACATTTTTTTTATAATTTTTCAACCACCTATAGGGCAGAACCAAATGTGTTTTAAAAATTAAGGGTGGTTTTTCGTGGCCATTTTTCGAGGTACACCGACCAAATAAATTACATAAATTACGTATGTATCCAACTATAATATATAACAATTACATAGATGTGTCATGGGTGGAACATATTAAAAACAATAAAAGTTTTCAATAGACAGGAACACACGGCTACAGGTCAAGCTGTACATTTCCAGTTTTAGCTGACCTCGCATCGCATAGGGGTTTCCTACAATGAGATGTCACCTTATATTGGTAATGTGTGGCCGTGCGTACTGTAATCATAGAAATTATAATCATTTACTAGTTTAGACTCATAATATACTGCGCTATCGAAAGTTAACACAATTGCGTTATATGTATCAGTTGAAGTATTGTGTTACACTTCTTCCAAACGTTATTATATCAAGTCGAAAATATAAACGAATTCGAACAGACGAAAAAGTTCTCACATATCAAACTGTTGGCGAAAATACTGTTAAAAAATAGGCTCTTTATTTTGCAATAAGTGTAGATTATTAGTTTATAAATAGAAACAAGAAGATGAATTAAACGTAGTGATGGTGATCCTATATAGTTTTTAAGTACAGGAAAAAAATCTGCCTTAAAAAAAACTTAAGGCCTGTGTATTTTAAAAGTTTTTCTTCACATAAAGAATATTAATAAAAATTCCATAGAATTTTTTTCCCCTTCTATTACAGTTAATGCATCTTCTAAGTTTGTCAGTTTTGTCTGCCGTTCTGAAGGTTTCAACCACATATACAAATGTTTGAATCATACACAAACAAATGAAAACTATCTTCTGCTAGACACAACACTATATTCGAAAGTTAATTAACGCACAATACCAATTTTTTTTTTCAATGACTACGAAATGGTTACGACTTGACATAATAACGTTTGGAAGAAGTGTAACACAATACTTCAACCGATACAAATAACGCAATTGTGTTAACTTTTCGATAGCGCAATATTATGAGTCTAAACTATTATATGATTATAATTCCTATGATTATAGTACGCACGGCCACACATTACCAGTATAAGCTGACATCTCATCGTACGAAACCCCTATGCAACGCGAGGTCAGCTAAAACTGGAAATATACAGCTTGACCTGTAGCCGTGTGTACCTATCTATTGAAAACTTTTATTGTTTTGAATATGTTCCACCCATGACACATCTATGTAATTGTTATATATTATAGTTGGATACATACGTAATTTATGTAATTTATTGGTCGGTGTACCTCGAAAAATTGCCACGAAAAACCACCCTTAATTTTTAAAAGACATTTGGTTCTGCCCTATAGGTGGTTGAAAAATTATGAAAAAAATGTGAAATGTAAATCTGTTAAGTAGCTTTCATTTCGCGTTGGTTTCATTTTAAAATCTATTGTAGTTTTGTAGGAAAAAAACATTCAAGTTTGAGGTTGCAACCCTTATTTTTCAGAAACTAAAGACGCTAGGGGTTTGATAATTGGCCCAAATTTTTTTTTTAACAACTAGCAACATAATTAAGGCACCAATGTCAAAAAAGACGCCAGTGCAGATTTCATATGGAAACCCGGTGAGACCCTTTAGCTGGAAAGTTATGTACCCATATTGATGACTTTTAAGGTGGATGGCCCTCAAAATTTAAGTTTTCTTACGTTTCTTTGTATTTTGTAGATCAATGTCAGGCTTTATATTGAACAAAGTATCATTCGCGACCGTAACACGTATTTATTTACTGAATTATAATCATTTAATTAAACAATACAACCCTCTAAGTTCATTCAAAGTCAAAGCATTTATTTCAAATGCCTATTTGAAATAAATGCTTTGACTTACAAAAAAGCAGTTTTTGAATGTCAGCATTTAAATTAAAATAGAACTGATTCTAGTCGCCTCTTCCAAAAGGTACATTCGTATGAAGAAGAATGGGCAAGAAACTCCACTGTTACTCTTTTAAAATGTTTATTCATTCATTTAATCCCATGAAATAATTTTTCATGACACTTTCGTTTTATTCAAAACTAGCTTCCGCCAGCGGCTTCGCCCGCGTGAAAATTCAACCCCCCAATTCACCCTCTTAGGGATGGAATTTCAAAAAACCCTTTCTTAGTGGATACCTACTCTTCACAAAGAATACACCCTCCACATTTCATGTCTCTAGGACCAGCGGTTTAGGCTGTGCGTTGATATATCAGTCAGTCAGTCAGTCAGTCAGTCACTCAGGACTTTGAATTTTATATGTATAGATACAAACTGACACTGACCTGCGAATTGCAAAAAATTAAGAAACATTGAATTTCGTGGGCTACCTTGGCCGTTCCACTTAAATCCTTTATGTGAGAGTAGTCGGAGATGGCATCGTATAGGGAAGATTAGAAAGCTATGAAGAACTTAAGAAAGCAACGTCTTTAACTTGTCCCACCACCTTATCTTAGGAATGCAACGAACTCGAATTTAATTTTGCTGACAATTTTTTTTTTATTGGTGAGAAATCATCACATGACGTCCTTGAGCTCCGCGACACGCGTGACACGCCCTCCTGGGCGTGCCCGACTTTTATGAAATAAAACCCATCTGTGTTCCTTCAGTTGCCTATGCCAGGGCCACGGTAACTAAATCTCGCGACCCTAGCAGGGATGGCAACGATCATACAGTATTTTTGTTTTTTGTTTTTCTTCTATCCATTAGTTATAAGATTTAATATTCTCAAGTAAGTGACGATTGTCTTAATGAGAATATATCTATATATACAGGGTTATTTGTAAAACACCAGCAACCTCTCAGGACTATGTTACTAACATCATAATCAACAACTTTTGTTCTATGACTTTTAAAAATTCATCATATTTTAGTTCATCAAATTTTCATACAAAAATAAAAATATTTAAATTGAACGCTCTAAATGTTACGAAGTCTATGCGAAACAAAAGAAAGTGTAGTACATTAGCGAGGGAAGCGGGGTTTGGGCGGAGGGGGCGCTTAAACGTGACCTATAGACGGGCGGCCGATTTTTGTATGAAAATCGGATGACCTAAAATATGATTAATTTTTAAAAGTCATAAAACAAAAGTTGTTGATTATGATGTTAGTAACATAGTCCTGAGAGGTTGCCGGTGTTTTACAAATAACCCTGTATAAAAATGAATCCCTATTTCCCTTGGTCACGACATCACGCGTGAACGGCTGGACCGATTTCACTTTTTTTGTTGTTGTTCTGTTTGTAATTGTCAGGAGAAGGTTCTTATGAAAGAAAAAAATTAAAAAATTGCGCGGAAAATTAGAAAATTTAAGAACACTTATTTAAGAATACTTAACAACCATATAATAGGACAATGTAAACTTTTTTAATGTAACATTATGACATTTGACATAGAATTGACTGAATGCGTGCTCAAATATCATCAAAGAGACAGGACAACGTCTGTCGGGTCAGCTAGTATTTTTATAAACCTAACTCCTTTGGAAAATTTTTGATTTGCCTGTTGAATTATTTAAATTACACTTTGCATATCCTCCCGACTGACTATCGGTTACGCCTACTAATCTCAGTGATGACTCATAAAAGTTTCACACTTTTTCGTCTGTGTGTTGCATGTCGCGTTACGGTCGGCCGCGGAGTAGGAATAAAGTGAAAGGCGCTCGCTGGTGCATGTTGTTGTTTATGGATTTATTTCAATTTTGAGTGCTTGAATTTATTATTTAACTTATTTCGTATGAATATTCAATTAAGTCTTTTTATTAAGCTATTGCATATATTTCGAAAATTCATAGTTAAATGTCTATAATGTGAAAAAACCACACAATCCTTTTTTATATAGTGTGTACAGAAACACCAAGTTGTAAGGACTCTCTCTTCGAACTCGACCGGGAAGAGATAACGCGTAGGACCTACTTGTTTACGTGCTGTCCGAGGCAAGAAGGTGCTAAACCCCTAACGCCACAAGCTGCTTTTGTTTATAGGACTTTCAGTTAAACTAAATAAAACTTACTTTTCCTTAACAGGATCAGCGTATTTGCCAGTCAACTCTAACTGGCTGCAATACATAGACTCAGCAGAGACAGTATTCGAAGACTTAAAATTAGAATCTCGACAGTTACTGTCACTTAAAGCTGATGAGGCTTGCAGGATGATGGCTGATAATTCTTACAAAAAAGACTTGTGGATGTGGGACCAAGACTGGTCGGTACAGACATTAAAACTAAAAAAACATACTAAGAAAGTGAAAAAAAATCCAGAGAATGAAAAGGTTGAAACGGTCAATGATTTTGAAAATGGAATTTCGGTTAGGCACAGTCAATCAACCAATGAAAATGTAAAGCCAGATTTGAAAACGTTCCAAGTTCTAAATGAAGATTACATACGATGTTTTGAAGAAAGAAATAGGAATACTGAAAAAAATAAAAAAAATGTTGAAGAATTAAGCAAAGAGCTCGAACATCTGTTTGAATTAGGTGAATTGTTACCGGTCAAAAGGCCGTATTTGGCCGGGTACCCGGCTTGGTATAGGAAGTTATGTACTAAACCCGGAAAAGACCCGGACTGGTCGCCCGGTGCCAATCACATTACTACTAGTATGCAAGTAAGTGTCTTTCGAACGGGTTTTATTATTTTAACTTTTCTAGAGTTTGACTTAATATAATAAATCAATATATTAAATCACTAACATAAATAATTAACTAGCAATCAATTTCGCTTACTTTACATGTTCTGTCACTGGCGCTACTTTCAAACTTCCCCTTATAAATACTATACATTACTTGAGCTTATGGCATTTAATAAGTAAATCTACTTAGGGGTCATTCCATCGTTTCGGGTGTTACATTTCAAATCATAAAACATGTTTTATTAGCAATAGTATAAGCAACTAGACTATTATAACTATTGAATCACCTACCCATTAGGTGATATTTTGTTTTCCTAAATTCGTATTTTTTAAAATATTTGAGTATTAAGAGAAAATTACGAATAACTAGCTGTTTCGGGTGTTACACGAAATGGCCTGTACCTTCTGACCATCTGTCTTAACATGCATAATTCAGCGAATTTACTTAGTAATCTCTAGATTAATTTATAACAAGTCAAACTAGATCCAGTAGCCCACCTAAACACGGAACAAAAAGTTAGTAATCAAATTACCATTATAAATTTTAATCAATAAAATTAGCTGTTTCGGGTGTTACTGATGCTTCGTTTCGGGTGTTACGAGTATGAAATTACAATACTTATATCCGAAATTATGGGCTTATATCAATGAAATTTTACGCTCTCTATTAAAATCATAACAACAATTCATCAATAATTATAGAATTATTATAAAAAACGAATACAGATTAATATTTTATGAAAAGATCTGCGATTTGGTCTACGCTGCGGCAACGCGTGCCTTGACGTCGGATTTGATGTCACCAGACGCGTGGAGTACAGATCCCAAGTACTTAAACTAGTCCGTGTGCTCGACCGTGTCTTCGCCTATGCAGACGGATGTGAGATCTGCTGTATTGCAGGTCAAGTATGCACCACATTGAGCTTCTGACCATCGTTCTCAATCGTACCCTTCCACGTCTTCACGCGTCTCACTAGTCGTCCCCTGGCCGCGTCTACTAGCGCGATATCGTCAGCAGACATGAGCAGCCCCCGTGGCTGCTCATGTCCGTGGGGGCTCCTGATTCGGTCTCAACGGAACGGGCTAAGGTCGGGTCTCTGTAGTACTTTTACAGTGATGAGAAAGGGTATGGTGTCGCCAACAGCGGTCCGAACCATGGAATCGGAGTCGCGGTACATGTCTCGGATGATGTCAACATTAGCCTCTGGTACTCCTTCGGACCGCAGTGCCCCACCATATATCATCACACGAGGACCACAGTGGAAAGCCTTCTCCATGTCCAAAAATAAGAAATGTAGAGGCCGTTTCTTCGACCTGTATTTCTCCATAAGGATCCTTATGCCAAAAACGGGGTTCATAGAAAGAAAGAAAGAAAAATAGTTTATTCTGCACAAACAAAACGCACAACATGAAATAAAAAATTGTTACAAAAAAAGAAAGAAAAATGCGTACAAGGTAGCCAAAAGCCACGTATTCAAGATAAAAAACGTTGTAGAATGTTCCAGTGGCCAGGGCGGAAACCATATGAGTCAACTATCCGCTCAAAAAGCGTCACGGTGTGGTGAAGGCCTTTATACTGCGGTAGCTGCCGCAGTCTTGCACTGATCCCCTGCCTTTGAAGACTGGAGTGATAACACTCAGTCTGCACTGACGAGGCATCTCGCCAGTGAGGAGTATGCAGTTGCAAAGGCCAGTTAAAATGCCCACACCACGAGAGCCCATCGCCTTCCAGGCGTCGAATGGTTCCGACAGCTTTCCGATTTTTCATGCGACGAAGAGCATTATCAACTGCTTCAGGTGTTACTGGCAGCACTAGTCCATGATTCGGTGGGAGGTCCGATGGCTGCAACTCTTTATGCTGCTTGTTTAGCAGATCGTGAAAGTATGAGCTTTCACGATCTGCTAAACAAGCTGCTCAGGATCTTTCTTCCTGACTTCTCTAAGCATAGCTAACCGCTGTATAGTTGTTGATGGCATGATCATAAACCTAAAGGAACTACTAACACCGTATTAACACACCCGAGCATTAATAATAAGATACGAAGAAAAGTAAGTACGTAAAGCAGTATAAGCTTCTTCTTCAAATAATGTAACACCCGAAGCGTTTCGGGTGTTACACAATTTCAAACCTTGAAAGTACAATTAAAACGCATGCTTTCGCAATCATTGTTAGATATTCCATTGGATCAACCACAGAACCTTACTTTTACAAAACGTGTTAGTTTAAAGATAATCAGGCGAAAAATTAAACAACTAATTACCTCTTTGTCGTTTCGGGTGTTACATCGATATCATCGTTTGGAAAACTCTTAAAACAGTAAATACAAACTATTTTATAATTTTAGCGAAAGTCAAATAACTGCATTAAGTAAAGCTCACTTACAACGGAAACCAAGTGACTGTTGACAGCTTCTTTCCCTATTTTGTTAGTTGCCAAATATTGGCATGTAAATTGCCTTTATGGCTTGATCTTTCTCAAGTTACTTTCAAGTAAGTAAAATATGAAAAATATTGAGAATTATGTAAAAAAAATATCTGGACAAGAAGGATAGAAATGTTGTCTATTAAAATAGGTTGTATTTGACTTCTTACGCCAGTTTTTTTTTCTGAGGCCTTGGTAACGTTTATTATGGAATGACCCATAAATTATTATTATTTTTTATTCATCTGTACACACTTAAAAAATATTTTTAAATATTAGAATATAAAATTATAAAAACAGTTTATAATTATTATTCTAGATAACACCAAAACTTCTTCGCCTGTCCTGGGAAGGTTACCCCCTCCATTACATCAAATCAGAAGGGTGGGGCTTCCTCGTCCCATACAGCCGACATCACAGTGAAGATGCAGAGGAACCACTGGTGCCTTTAGAAGAATTGTTGCAAGCCTGCCCTTTGACATTTAGCAAAGATACGGAGTTCCAACCGGATGTGTATATGCTGCCTAAAACTGTCGAGGTGAGGTTTGTTTATACTGTAATATTATAAACCTGAAGAGTTTGTTTGGTTGAACGCGCTAATCTCAGGAACTGCTGGTCCGAATTGACAACATTTTTTTTTTTTGGGTAGTCTATTTATTGAGGAAGGCTATAGGCTATATAACATCACGCTACGATCAAAAGGAACGGAGCAGCAACGAAAAATGTACGAAAACTGGCACGCAAAGTAAAGTACCCATGGTCGTCCGATATAGTTGTAGTTTAGTAAGAAATTAAAGATATTTTCGAATAAAATTTAATTTAATTAATAGAAAACCAACAGTTAATTGGACGTAGTTAACCGAAAAGGGTCCAATCCACAACTTGGACAAAATTGAGATAAGTCACTAAACTGATCCAAATTATACCTACATACTGTGGGTCAGTAAAAATGAGCTAGCTAAAAATAGCTTTATTTTTCGTATACCATAGCTTTCTTTTAGAAACAATGGTATGGCGCGTCTTTTTTTTATTCAGTATAAACAATTCAAACTCTCTGGTTCTTAACTAGTATTTCTAACAGAATATGTAAATATACCACAGACAAAATGAAAAAAAAACCTCTTGAACTTCAAACGTCAATATCTCAAAAGTAACTGAGTGTGGATTGGATCCTTTTCGCTTAACTAAGTCCATTTATCAAATGAAATTTCATTTCAAATACATCCTTGCGTTTCTTATTAAACGTAAAAAAAACAAAACTCATTTATTCCAACTAGGTAGCAGCACTTTTTGAACGTCGAAATCGCATAAAACAGTCCCCCAATACGCCCGCACTGCGAAGAAGAAATGTTACAACAATATCTCAAGTAGACTTCAACTCCTTATATCCAACAGCGCTGGTTACTTCTTTTTTGGTGACTGTTCATAGAGTATGGTATAACTGTCAGCGTATGCCGTACGAAATAGTTAGGTAGTCTTTGACAGCCTTGTAACTGCCGCTATACAGCCACATACGTGTTAAGAGATAAAAAATATATAATACTAGCTTCGCCCGTGTATTATCTACACTATATATCTATACTAATATTATAAAGAGGTAACATTTGTTTGTAAGTTTGTATGTAGGGGGTAATCTCCGGAACTACTGGTCCGAATTGAAAAATTCTTGTGTTGGTTAGCCTATTTATCGAGGAAGACTATAGGCTATATAACATCACGCTAAAACCAAGAGGAGCGGAGTAGTAATGAAAAATGTTGCTAAAACGGGGAAAATCGCACGGGTCTGCGATTCAACGCGACGGGAAGGGTCGGGGGAACAAGAAATTTTACGCGGACGAAGTCGCGAGCAGAAGCTAGTATAATATAAAGACAAAAAAAAATGTATTTTTGTTTGTTTGTTTGTAATGGATAAACTCAAAAACTACTGGACCGATTTAAAAAATTCTTTCATCATTAGAAAGCTACATTATCTGCGAGTAACATAGGCTATATAGCATCACACTACAACCAAAAGGAGCGGAGCAATAATGAAAAATGTTGCAAAATCGGGGAAAATTGCACGGGTAGGCGATTCGACGCGACGGGAAGGGTCGGGGGAACACGAAATTTAACGCGGATGAAGTCGCGGGCAGAAGCTAGTATATACATATAAACCTTCCTTTTCAATCACTCAGCTGTCTATTAATGAAAACCGCATTAAAATCCGTTGCGTAGTTTAAAAGATCTAAGCGTACAACACGAAATGGGACTTTGTTTTATACTATGTAAAGATAAGTCGAATTGTCATGCATTATGCAGCATACAGCGAGAATCAGATAGATGTGGTCAAATTAACATCGGTCCCATACAAAATTCCGGCAGATGGCGCAGTCACTGGTACACAGCTGATAGTTAAAAAAACTATTTTTCGCGGTTGTGGATATGTGACTGAGTGTGCGTAGTCCCAGCGGAAAAGTGTCGAATTTCTTAATTTCAGTTTAGCAGATATTTAGTGTATGACGTCGTGTAATTGTGTATGGTAAATAAAAATTTGTGCATGCAACCATTGCGGAGATATTCAACAAAAACTGTTTCCGCTGGGACTACGTACTCCTAGCGGCACTTTTTTTTTTCCTATGGACGTACAAGAAAAAAAATACATACAATAATTAGTGTGTAACGAGAGGTAAATGTGTATGTTAAAATGAAATTTGTGTGTCTTATATTTGTCAAGATATTCAAGTTGCCGCTGCGCTGACGTTTGGCTATTTGATGAAAATCATATAAAACGGTTTAGCACAGAGTTGTAATTTTTTACGCAGGTTGCTTTGAATTTGTGTGTAATGTGTGTGAAAACAGAATTTGAAAAAAACCTACCGTTCAGAAGATATACACGTAAAAGTAAAATAAGGTTATTAGGTCCAAGTACTTAAAATAGGAACTCTAGAGCCTAACTCATCTCGTTTATTTATATCTTGTAAGGGTCTACAATGTCCTGCCAAGTTTCATTCATGTGCTCTTAGTAATTAATTAGCAGTGGCATAATTTACTACGACTGGCACACTATATTTTATGACATCCGATTGTAGGACTTTTAAAGGAAAAGCAAAATGAAACTTATTCCAATATTTAGTGTATTAATGCAACTATTCACATGTAAAATTTCAGCTCATTACACTGAATGATTAAAGAGATATAATAAAAATAACAGAACAAGAGCAAAACATCGATAAACCAACCAAGTTTGAATGGCTACATAAAAGCGGCCGTGCAGTATAAAGAGCTAACGTTATATTTCCAGTGTTTTACAGTTATTGGATCGGTACAGGTGTGCACACAATTCTTGAAGAAGTAACTACTTAATAACTTTCGTGATAAAAATAGTAGGTAACTTGTTTTTTTTTAGACTTACGAAATTATTACAATAATAATTGCATATGTATTAACAAATGCATTTATTTGTCAGAATATTACGAAAAAATTGTTACAGTAGGTAATTATTATGTCCTTAATATTCTGCTGCTTCCAGCGCACAAATATTTTAATTACAATTTGATTAAATAGAAATACTAATAATAATAAGAAAAAAAAAAACATTAACACCAGTAGTCATTTACCACCAGTAGTTTTTATTTTTTGTTGCTGTAAAAGCTCGAACGAGAAGACCATCTCCCGAAAACTTACTAGTAAACCTAAGATTTTCACCTTTATGGGGTTTTACAGTAGGCAATATGTTTGTTATTCATATTTAATAAAAAAGACTGATTTTTTCTATCAATGTTATTACTACGTTGTTAATAAAAAAAAACAAAAAAATATTTTAATTAGTCATTAACTAATAAATACTATTAAGATTACAAAGCAGTTGTTTTATTTTCTGCTAAACTATTGTGTACGCAATTGTACGAAACTATTAAACACGATGACGATACTATACTGGAAATTTTAGAACGTTAGCTCTTTATACTGCACGGCCGCTTTTATGTAGCCATTCAAACTTGGTCGGTTTATCGATGTTTTGCTCTTGTTCTGTTATTTTTATTATATCTCTTTCATCATTCAGTGTAATGAGCTGAAATTTTACATGTGAATAGTTGCATTAATACACTAAATATTGGAATAAGTTTCATTTTGCTTTTCCTTTAAAAAGTCCTACAATCGGATGTCATAAAATATAGTGTTCCAGTCGTAGTAAATTATGCCACTGCTAATTAATTACTAAAAGCACATGAATGAAACTTGGCAGGACATTGTAGACCCTTACAAGATATAAATAAACGAGATGAGTTAGGCTCTAGAGTTTCTATTTTAAGTACTTGGACCTAATAACCTTATTTTACTTTTACGTGTATATCTTCTGAACGGTAGGTTTTTTTCAAATTCTGTTTTCACACACATTACACACAAATTCAAAGCAACCTGCGTAAAAAATTACAACTCTGTGCTAAACCATTTTATATGATTTTCATCAAATAGCCAAACGTCAGCGCAGCGGCAACTTGAATATCTTGACAAATATAAGACACACAAATTTCATTTTAACATACACATTTACCTCTCGTTACACACTAATTATTGTATGTATTTTTTTTCTTGTACGTCCATAGGAAAAAAAAAGTGCCGCTAGGAATACGTAGTCCCAGCGGAAACAGTTTTTGTTGAATATCTCCGCAATGGTTGGATGCACAAATTTTTATTTACCATACACAATTACACGACGTCATACACTAAATATCTGCTAAACTGAAATTAAGAAATTCGACACTTTTCCGCTGGGACTACGCACACTGTGACTGATGCAAAAAAAATAGATAAAAACAATCCTTGATGCGGATTATATATCACGCTAAAATTTCAGCTCGATCGGTGCAGAACTTTTTGAGTTCTTGAAGCGTACACAAACCAACATAACATTTTTATATATATAGATTACGATATTGGTCCCAACGAGAAAGTTGTTCAGTTTGATGATCAGTACTACTTCCTTAACTTTGAGCACATCTTTCTGATAAATGCTTTATACGTTTGACAGGAAGATTTAGGCAGGCGAGCGTACTACGCTAGAAAAAAGAGAGACGAGCAAGCGGCCGCTAACCAGTACCACGGCCTAGGGGTGTGGTGCGGGATAGAAGTTCAAGGTAATTATAACACTCCCAATTATATTGTACATTTTAAAATTAATTTGAGAAACTTATCAAAAGAGATGGTATGAAGCGCACAGGTCGATCATCAGGTTAAGCTTGCCGTGGTTGGTTTGTGAATTAGTGTCCAAGACCTCCGTGCCTCGGAAAGCACATGAAGAGGCTCTCTTTCGACAGCCGGGAACAACTGTTGCTGTATCTTTAAATTAATTTTTGAAACTTTATCGGGTATCGATCGTCATCTGAGTTTGTTTTTTTTATTTGTTATGTTTGTTTTTAAACACAATGTGAATTGTTCCTGAAATAAATTGAATTGAATTGAAAAATTTAATTAAATCTAAAAGCAGAAATAACAAAAAAATAAGTTAATTTTACAATCATGATGCTCAAGATAAAGCTTGTCTGGTTTGAGGCCAGTATTAAACCCTTATAATATTTTTAGCAATAAAGTTTTTATTAATATTAGAATTCAAAGTAACTGTCTTACAATTTTGATTTCTCGCTAAATGTTAGAAAAAAAATAAAAGTATTTTTGTGTAATTTTACAGTTGTAACACAATTATTAATATTTCCAGGCTGTTGTCATTTCCTTCGTTTGCCACATAAGGACGGCCCAAAATACAAAGTGGGCAATCCGTTAGCTAAGGACTTCTTAGAGATGTTCAGTCAGAACGTGCTCTCCGCTCAAGGAAATGAAGCTGAAAAGGTAAGAAGTAATTTATTAAACTTATTTTTTTATTTGAAAATAAACTATATGTATAGACATTAGCCTTTATTTTCTGTTGCAACTTCAATAATTTTCAAGTAATTCTGAAATCAATTTTGAAATTAAGTTTATTAAAGTTAATATTTGTTTAAGTGCAAATCCAACAGTAACTTTGACAGACTTTACCTATATTTGTCTTTGCACTCTTTCGTTCTTGCATAGGTACTAACATTCGGTCGTATGATGTCGTACTGGCGAAACAATAGGGAGCGTATTCTGAGCCAGCAAGTGGTCTGGTTGCCGGACGAACTCCTGCCGCCGGCGCTGCGCGGTGGTTTGAAGAAGTACGGAGCTATTATACCACAGGTTGTGGTCTGCGGAACGCTGACAAGACGGTGAGTGACACGATACTAAAAACAAATGGTAAAATATGTGTTATCTAAATGAGATAAATCTGTTTTGTATCTGCATTTCCATACAGGAGTATTTTTAATCACGGAATAAAGAAAACTAGAGGAACTGCCCCTCAGCTATCGCGCGCGTGTCAACATTTAGCGCAGATGCGCAACATTTAGCTTATTTGCCGTCAGATACATGTCGCGATTGGTTGTCTCAGAAATACGCGAAATATTACAAATTATGCCTTGTTGTAAGGATTTGACCTGCAAAACGAAAGCAGAAAAAAAAATGTAACTTTTGGAGATGTACTGTAACATCGATAAGTACTAAACTTTGTTAATTTTTAATATAATTGATTTTAACTACAATACCACATGTTATGACTTCAATGCAAACTATAAACAACCTTATATTCATTGATACAAAGTCTAAATGCACTTGGTCGTCATCTGGAAAATCATAACCAAAATTCTAGTAACTTCGACGCTACTCGATTAGGGATGGGACACATCCGTAAAGTAGGTCGGTATCGATCATTTTGTCTGACTTTAGTAAGGAATCAATAGCTCACATAGCTGGTTATTTATAATAAGACAGTTGATTAAAAAAAATAAGTGTGATATTTGCGTTAGTGCTTTAGTAACAGAAAAACAAATAAAAAATTACATGGATTTATTATAGGTTAGGCTAGAGGGGGTTATTATGCCCATAAGAATCTGTGATTAAGATATCTTATATCCGAAAGATATCAGAAATATTTTTAAAAGACACACACACACACACATCACATATCACACACAATTGTCACATATTTAATAAAGATTATATCATGGCTAAAATAATGCACCAGTTTATTGGGTCATCAATATTCCAAAATATAAGCTATCATCAATTAGGGGATTTTCCTACGTCTAATCATATTACTGTCTAATGAAAGCTATCACGGCGAAATATATTAATATTCGATTAAAATAATATTACCCCCCTACATACAAACATACAAATACTTCTTTAACATTGATATTTTAACGATAATGAACCTTTTCCGTTATTGTTATTGCATGTGTATGATGTTAACAAATTATTACATTGCTCACCCGAATAAAATACGTAACATCAATATTTAAAAAAAAATCGATATATTTCCTCATCTCTACCTCGTTTTTTGGTACTCACTAAAAGATATTACAAGTGCATGTGAATATGATATCTATTTCAAAGGGACTAGCGTTCTGAATAGAATGAATTGGTTACAGCGCCATCTAGCGTTGAGTTGCTGAACTCGTTGTAAATTTGTCTTTTTAAAGTTTACAGACGAAAACCGTCTTTATTGTTTGTGTCATGTCAAATAATAACAACTTTCACTCGTTGTAATAAGACATAATTTTTGAAAGCAATAAGAAGAGGATTTGTAAAAGTTGCGTTTGTAATTTGTAGCCAATCATATCACTGTTTTTTATGTGTGTAATGGACAATTTGATATGCAAATGTGTGAGTTTGGCGACACTGTTGTTGACAATGTTTAAGAATATCAGTGCTTTATAACATGTATTTTGATGTAATCTTTGTTGGTTGTCCTTTAATAAATAAAAAATATGCTGTGCTATTTACATATCCATATGCGAACACGTCACACTGACATCACGCAAAATCCTGCATCGCGCAAGAAGAGTTTACCGCGCAACTAGAATATAATTACGAAATCAATCGTGGGGCATTAGAGTAGCCCACCAGTACCAGTACTATGGAGGATGTTTAAATTTTAATACGAACGTCCCGATCGCAAACAACTCACTTTTTATTATAAACTTTAACAATATCAAAGGTTTAAAAAAGCCAATTTTTTGTGCATTTAAACAATTTTCAAAGCTAACTGTTTTATTGAGATAAATCGTGTTGGTCCTGGAAATACTTTAGACATTAGAAATTGGGTCTTATTGCCTCAAATACATATCTTTTGACAAATGTATTCACCTATATTAAAAGTTACTAAAAATCGATTCAATAACAAATTATGAACAAACTATGACCTTGCGTTTAGTCTGTTACACCTTGTACAACGGATTATCTGAGTTTTTCTTCGATAATAATCTTTCCAGTCGAGTACCAGGGGAATGTTGGGGCATCTTTTTATCCCAGAGGAATAAAAATGCATAAATAAAAAAAACTCACACAGAGTTTGGCGACACTGTTGTTGACAATGTTTAAGAATATCAGTGCTTTATAACATGTATTTTGATGTAATCTTTGTTGGTTGTCCTTTAATAAATAAAAAATATGCTGTGCTATTTACATATCCATATGCGAACACGTCACACTGACATCACGCAAAATCCTGCATCGCGCAAGAAGAGTTTACCGCGCAACTAGAATATAATTACGAAATCAATCGTGGGGCATTAGAGTAGCCCACCAGTACCAGTACTATGGAGGATGTTTAAATTTTAATACGAACGTCCCGATCGCAAACAACTCACTTTTTATTATAAACTTTAACAATATCAAAGGTTTAAAAAAGCCAATTTTTTGTGCATTTAAACAATTTTCAAAGCTAACTGTTTTATTGAGATAAATCGTGTTGGTCCTGGAAATACTTTAGACATTAGAAATTGGGTCTTATTGCCTCAAATACATATCTTTTGACAAATGTATTCACCTATATTAAAAGTTACTAAAAATCGATTTAATAACAAATTATGAACAAACTATGACCTTGCGTTTAGTCTGTTACACCTTGTACAACGGATTATCTGAGTTTTTCTTCGATAATAATCTTTCCAGTCGAGTACCAGGGGAATGTTGGGGCATCTTTTTATCCCAGAGGAATAAAAATGCATAAATGTTTGTTGTCAGTGCTAGCGAGCCAACGTGGATGACAGCTAGCAACGCTCACAAGGAGCGCGTGGGCTCAGAACTGCGTGCGATGGTGCAGGCGCCGCCTGGATACAAGTTTGTGGGCGCTGACGTCGACTCACAGGTACCGTATGTGTTTTTTACTTTTTTTGTGGGTTTGAAATCTTCAAATGACGTCTCCCGCTCTGGGTGGAGCGGGAGGGCGTGTCACATTTTTAGTGACTAAAACCCACCCATGTACCTTCAGTTGCCAATATGCCAGGCCCACAGTATCTCTTTCAGACCGTATGTGTACGAGCACGTTCGACAACTTTATGCTGACACCCGAGATCAAATGTACTTACGTTTATACATTATTATATGCGTATGTAATTAAGTTCAGTTTAATAAAGCTGCTTGGTTAATACACAAGTCGAGGTTTTCTTCCACATGACACATTAGAATTCCCGGCACACATTGCAACTCAGCGGTAGGACTTCACACGTTTTTGGTCCTTCGAGTCGGATTTGAACCAGGGACCTATGGTTACTGACAGATACAAAAAAAAAACAAGCGAAAAAAAAACAAAAAACGAAACGAAATAAACGTCACAGTGAAAGAAATAATAAAATTTAGAGTTTTGGAGTATCTAGCAGAGAAAATAGTATATTTTTCTGTTCTTATAGATGAGACTAGCTGTGCCCGCGGCTTCGACCGCGTGGATGTCGGAAAAGTAGTCTTTGTTACGCCTTAAAAAATCAGCTACCTTCCAGTTCTCTCGTCTCGTTAAGTTCGGTCCCGGTTTCGGAGATTAACTGAAACAAATAGACAAAAAAACAATGTCGTTTTTTAAAGTATGAATTTAGTAAAAAGTTGTTATTTTGACATTAAAGAAATTTTTTCATTTGTATACATAGAAAAAATACTCTTTTTTATGTATACCATTTATATAACTGTACAAATATGGACTTGTGACAAATTCTTCTCAGGTAACAGTTAGCTGCGAAATGCCGGCGCTATCTAGTTTTTTAACCGACGAAAAAAACGGAGGAGGTTATCAATTCGACGCGTATATTTTGTTTTTTGTTTTTTTTTTTTTTTTATGTATGACCACGCATAACTTTTCACTTAGTAGTCCGATTGTGATAATTCTGTGGCTTCAATGTACTAATAATACTTGGCAAGGTATACCCTATCCAATGAAACAGAATGATCAAAATCGGACTACTCTGTAAAAAGTTATGCGTGTTTATACGTTACAATCAATGAGTGAACAATCAATCATCTCCTGTTTTCCGACCCTTAGGGTTCGATTTTGTTTTCCAAATTTATATGGGAGCACCCTCGGAGTATACCCTTTCCAATAAAAAAACCGGCCAAGTGCGAGTCGGACTCGCGCACCGAGGGTTCCGTACAAACCTGCAGGTCATCATCATCATCATTCGTCATCATCGTTTATGAAATGAAATGTTTTTTTTTTTTAAATTTTATATTTGTGTTGACTGAATGAAAGGTAAATTGTGGTTTACGATTTAAGACGTATTAAAAAAAAACTACTAACTAGATCTCGTTCAAACCAATTTTCGTTGGTAGTTTTCATGGTAATGTACATCATATATTTTTTTTAGTTTTATCATTCCCTTATTTTAGAAGTTACGGGGGGGGGGGACACACATTTTACCACTTTGGAAGTGTCTCTCGCGCAAACTATTCAGTTTAGAAAAAAATGAAATTAGAAACCTCAATTTCATTTTTGAAGACCTATCCATAGATACCCCACACGTAAGGGTTTGATGAAAAAAAAAATTTGAGTTTCAGTTCTATGTATGGGGAACCCCAAATATTATTGTTTTTTTTCTATTTTTGTGTGAAAATCTTAATGCGGTTCACTGAATACATCTACTTACCAAGTTTCAATAGCACAGCTCTTATAGTTTCGGAGAAAAGTGGCTGCGACATACTCGGACAGACAGACAGACAGACAGACATGGCGAATCTATAAGGGTTCCGTTTTTTGCCATTTGGCAACGGAACCCTAAAAAGAGTTATCACAATTGGGCTACTATGTAAAAAGTTATGCGTGGTCATACATAAAAAAAAAACAAAAAAAAAATATGTATACGCGTCGAATTGATAACCTCCTCCGTTTTTTTTTCTTCGGTTAAAAAGTGTCGTATAAGATCTATTTACATACATTAAACATTTCATTTCAAATGACATAGCTATGTTTCTCACATCTTGCAGGAATTATGGATAGCTGCACTCCTGGGTGACAGTACCCTCGGTGTCTGCGGCGGCAGTGCCTTCGGCTGGGCCGTGTTGGCAGGAGACAAGAGTCGTAAGACTGATCTGCATTCTCTCACTGCGACCGCGGCCGCCGTGTCCAGGGATCACGCTAAAGTTATTAACTATGCGAGGATTTATGGTGAGATGTAGTCTATATAGTCCGCCAAACCGTATTTCGGCCATGGCGGCAAATCTCAACAGAGAATAGCCATGCTATCATCGAGAGATATTATAGTGCAGTGTGTGCGCTGACACAAGGGCACTCACTTTTCCCTCAGTCTCTCGTCTGGGATCTCGATGGGACGGCAATCCGACACTACCGGAGAGAGATCACACCGACAACTTCCGAACTCCGAGCTACTAAGAAATTCATAATGGAAAACCCAATAACACTTTGCCCAACCTAGGAATCGGACCCAGAAAACCACGCTCAGCAGTCGCGCTTTCGACCACGAGGTGTAAGAATTTACAAGGAAACTGTGTCTTGTGGCTTCGCCAAATACTCCCAGTTCAGAAAAAGTGCGTGACGTTGATTTTCAACTGGACCTAAAGTTTCAGGTGACCGATGAGTGACTTAAACCTATTTACTTCCAGGCGCCGGCCAGAATTTTGCAGAGAGGCTGCTGAAGCAGTTCAATCCTACCATGACGATATCGGAAGCGAAGAGCAAGGCAGCTAAAATGTTCACCTCCACTAAAGGCAGGCGCGTGTACCAACTGAAGAGGCAATATATGGAAGGGTTTATGGAAGAAGATTTGGATGAGCAGGTTTGACCTTGAAATTGCTTCACTACTTTATACAATAATTGCCAATAATTGGAAACTTCAGTATGGCCGTCTCATCGCGGACGATTAAGCGCCTTGTTATCAATGTTTTTTTCGCTTAAGAAACGTACAAAGATGGTTGGTCTCGTGAATGAAAAAGAGACACATTAATACAGACCGTTCACATCGCCGCCTAGTAGTCGTTTATGGCTCGGCGCTCAGCGCTTGTTTCGGCTGCTCTTCTCAGAGTAGTCAAATAGGAAACGCCGATCTCATCTAGTTTTGAAAATATGATACACGTGTAAAAGTGTTTGTACAAACTTACTTGCAGAAAAGAAATCATTTAAATACCTATAGATCTTGTTGTTTTAGTACCAAAAATAATGGGTTACTTACCAAGTTATTTTAAACAATACATTACTTATCCAAAGAAATGCGTTGTGCATTTAATGTAGATCTAATTTCCCTATTACAGTGAATCATTAAAATAAATATCGAAGAAGTTATCACAGATTTCAAACTATTAATCGCCCGCAGAGGCACATTTTGCTAGTTTATAATAAGTATTCGTTCTTCCTAGCGTTTCGATAGCAACCTAAATATAGTAAGCCCAAAATTTGGCTACGACCTTGGCACTATCAGTAGCGTCCACGGATAAGATATCAAGTGTCACATTGTTTGTGGGACAGCACCACATTTACACTCCAGGGTGGAGTATTTCCTGCCAGGGTCGCGAGATTTGTTCGAAAGAGTAACTGTGGCCCTGGCATATAGGCAACTGAAGGAACACGGGGGGTTTTAGTCAGTATTCTGACACGCTCTTCCTCTCCACACAGAGCGGGAGACATCATTTGATGATTACTCACCCACAAAAAAAGGGTGAAGTATTACTTACGGTTTGGACACGGGTAGTGGTATCCTAAACGTGCACCTCTATCTGTGCCTTCGGGGTTTACTGGCGTTATATTATTTATTCGTCTATATTTCAGGTTGTAGAAATGACGGGGTATCAAGCGATGCGCCTCGCGAAGATGAGCGGAAAGAATGTTGAACATATGTTCGACAAGCCCAAGTGGATCGGAGGCACCGAGTCAGATATGTTCAACAAGTTGGAGGAAATCGCTGGTACAGTAATAGCTGACGCTTCTTCATCATTTCAGCCAAAAGACGTCTACTGCTGGACATAAGCCTCCCCCACCTCCGCCACTTCGATTGGTTCTGTATTTCCCACATTCATCAGTGTCAACCTTTTGGGAGGCCTTCCAACTCTACGTCTTCCGGTACAATGTCACCACTCCAGAACCTTTCGGCCTCATCGGCCATCTATTCTGCGAGCAATATGCCCTGCCCACGGACACTAATCAATTAACAAAGATCACTAAATTACCTTATATTTAAATAAATAACCAAATCAAATTAATTAATTTTCTTGTTTGGCGCCGGCTCAAAATGACTCAAGCTTCGTTCACACGGCATTGTCCTGCACGTTTTTTTGCAGTATACGTCTTAACGTATAAATAGTGACCATACAACGTACATAGATCCATTCACACGTCGATTGTACTACAAAAAACCGGCCAAGTGCGAGTCGGACTCGCGCACCGAGGGTTCCGTACAAACCTGCAGGTCATCATCATCATCATTCGTCATCATCGTTTATGAAATTAAATGTTTTTTTTTTAATTTTTATATTTGAGTTGACTGAATGAAAGGTAAATTGTGGTTTACGATTTATGACGTATTAAAAAAAAACTACTTACTAGATCTCGTTCAAACCAATTTTCGTTGGTAGTTTTCATGGTAATGTACATCATATATTTTTTTTAGTTTTATCATTCCCTTATTTTAGAAGTTACGGGGGGGGGGGACACACATTTTACCACTTTGGAAGTGTCTCTCGCGCAAACTATTCAGTTTAGAAAAAAATGATATTAGAAACCTCAATTTCATTTTTAAAGACCTATCCATAGATACCCCACACGTAAGGGTTTGATTAATTATTTTTTTTGTGTTTCAGTTCTATGTATGGGGAACCCCAAATATTATTGTTTTAAAAAAAAATGATATTAGAAACCTCAATATCATTTTTGAAGACCTATCCATAGATACCCCACACGTATGGGTTTGATGAAAAAAAAATTTTTGAGTTTCAATTCTATGTATGGGGAACCCCAAATATTATTGCTTTTATTCTATTTTTGTGTGAAAATCTTAATGCGGTTCACTGAATACATCCACTTACCAAGTTTCAATAGCACAGCTCTTATAGTTTCGGAGAAAAGTGGCTGTGACATACTCGGACAGACAGACAGACAGACAGACAGACAGACAGACATGGCGAATCTATAAGGGTTCCGTTTTTTGCCATTTGGCAACGGAACCCTAAAAAACGTGTTCCGCTTATACGTTTAAACGCATACTCAACGGACTTGTCAAGCAAATCGAATGAACTTTGACGTATTCGGTGCGCAGTGGCATATGGTATAGCTTTGTCTCCTTCACACGACATGATGTCATACGTTTTTTATCCAATAGCAACCGAAGAAGCGTTTAGTACCTGAGCGTCTTTTGGAGGGGTGGCACGTATTTTATGTTTGATTTGGTTTGATATTCAAAATGGTTGAGAAATCTTCTATAGATAACGAACTATTAATTTCTTTAGTGGAAGAAAATCCCGTTTTATGGGATAAAACTATGGAACTTTATAAAAATCGCGATCCATCAGTGACGTCTACTCACTGTGACAACTGTGTGGAAACTGCGGCTATTCGTTTTTACACGAATGAAAATTTACCATATGAACACCCGGTTGACTATACGTTAAAAAAACGATTACAAAAAAACCTGCAGGACAATGCCGTGTGAACGAAGCCTCAGGTTTCCTATTTTTTAACCGACTTCAAAAAGGAGGAGGTTCTCAATTCGGATGTTTATTTTTTTTTATGTATGATCGGCCATAACTCCGTCATATATAGACGGATTTGCAAAATTATTTATTTATTTATTTGCTAACATGTTAAACACTCATAAGTAGGCATGCATTAGTATTTCATGACAGTATTAAGACATGCACCCTGTAAGGGCATTGCAAATTTCACTTACTTATCAAAGTGTAAATTATTGAATTAAATTAAATGATTACATTATTGAATTAAATTAAATGATTACATTATTGAATTAAATTAAATTAAATGATTACATTATTGAATTAAATTAAATTAAATGATTACATTATTGAATTAAATTAAATTATTAGATTACATAATATAAAATTGATTCTAATTATTTAAATTTATTACACAATACTAAACAATCAATCAATAACATCCGGTAATACATTTTAGACATAAAAGCACTATAGGATGGTAATTTATCATTTCACATTTACATCAAGCATACGATTACAAGGACGATCGTTTCACAATTTGTCAGTTTTAAATTCCTCAACGCTATAGTAGCCTTTCTTTATTAACAGAGATTTCAACTGTTTCGAGAATATTGCGTCATTTGGTAGGGATTTTAAGCTTTCCGGTAGCTTATTGTAAATGCGAGCTAGTCTTGTGTATGGGCTTTTCCCGATAACTTTTAAGTTTGTGATGGGTAGTATTAATCTATTCTTGTTCCGTCGATTATAGTTTTCATTTATTTCGATATTAGATTTGAAGAGGTGCCTGTTTTTCCTAACGAATATACAACTTTGCAGTATATATATTGCTGGTAGTGTTAAAATGTGTTGTTTAATAAAGTGTGGCCTACAACTCTCTCGTGGACCTATGTTCATTAAAATTCTGATACATTTCTTTTGCTGAATGAACAGATCCAAAAAGTCCGTACTTTCTCCCCACAGAATTATACCGTAACTCAGCCAGGAGAAGGCATACGCATAATAGGCAGAAATGGCGGTTTTATAGTCCGTGTTGCACTTCAATATGCCTAACGCATAAATAAATTGGGATAATTTTGCTCTTGTGCTTTCTATATGTTTTTTCCAAGTTAGGTTTGAGTCTAATGTTAGGCCTAAAAGTGTAAATTCGTTTATCTCTTCTAATTTTATTTTTTGCGTTAGTAATTTTAGGTTTATTGGGGCTCTTTGGTAAGTTCTGAATTGGCATATTTTAGTTTTAGACAAATTTATTTCTAAGTTGTGGTCGTGTAACCATTGCTCAGTTTCTGTGAACGTTTTTAGAATAGCTAAATGGTCAACATTCGCGGGCGTTTTAAATAATAATGAAACATCGTCAGCGAACAAAATACACGATGTATTTATCTTTTTTGGCAAGTCATTTACATATACTATAAATAATGTACACCCTATAACACTTCCTTGGGGTATTGAATGATTAATGGTAGCCAAGTCTGATCCTATGCTATACATTTCCTGGCTATCGCTATCGAAATATTCTACTTCTACGAATTGAACCCTGTCTCGTAAATATGATTTGAACCAATTAAAAGCTTGCCCTCTAATACCAGATCCGTAAAGTTTTTGTAATAATATGTCATGTGACACCTTGTCATATGCCTTCGTCATATCTAGGAACAATCCAATTGCGTACTTTCGTTCGTTAATGCAACTGTAAATTTCGTTTACGTAGTTGTATACCGCTAAAGTAGTTGAGCATTGTTTCCTAAAACCGAATTGGTTTTTATCTAAAATATTAAATTTTTCTAAAAATGTGTTAACACGAGTCGCCATTGCTTTTTCGAAAATCTTTGAGAATGTGGGCAATAGTGCAATGGGCCTATAATTACTAGGATTTTCTGAATTCCCTCCTTTTTTCGCAATTGGGCGTATTTTCGCAATTTTAAGTTTTTCTGGGAATCGTCCTTCGTTGAAAGAAATATTTATAAGTTTAGTGAGAGGCGGTGTTAACTCTTTTACGCATTTTTTTACTAACAGCGGCGGAATATCGTCCACTCCAAAGCTAAGTTTATTTTGCATTCCGCGTATAATATTAAAAACCTCGCGCTCGGTTACCGGTTCGATATACATAGAGTTTATTGCGGGCGTATGCACCGAATGTATCGATGGCTCACACGGCGCTGGCGCTGCAGTAGCTCCCGCACTGTTGTTGCTATCTACACCTACCGATACGAAATACTCATTGAATGCGGTGCTAACTTCTTGTGGTGATTTCATCGTCATATTATTTAATTTCAACGTAATGTTCTTTAGATGTTGTTTACTTTTATTTGGATAAGTAATTTTATTGATTACTGACCACATCGTTTTTGTTTTATTTTTCGAGGCATTCATCTCGTTTATGTAATTAAGTTTTTTTGAAGATTTAATGGATCTTTTTAATATTTTCGGTATTCTTTATAGTGCTTTTTAAATACGGCGCTATTGAGCTGATTCGAGATAATTCTAGTCAATCTTTTATTTTTACACGATTTTCTTAGTCCCTTAGTGAGATAATTGTTTGTTTTATTTTGCATTATTTTTATTCGTTTTTTTGGTATATATTTATTCAAATTAGATTGTAAAATGTCGTGGATTTTATTATAAGTTTTATTTATGTCCAAGTTTTGATTAAAAATGTCATTCCAGTTTATTTTATTTAATGCCGCTTGGAACTTTGCTAAATTTGTATTGTTAAAAATTCTTTTTGTGACGTAGGGTGTCACTGTAACTCTTTGCGTTTCCTCGTTCCTAATGCTGTACGTTAAGCTATTGTGATCAGAGATACCATTATTATTAACAGCTATTTGAAATTCTGTGCTACTATTATTTGTAAATAAAAGATCTATACAAGTCGAAGTTGATTTTGTGGTCCTTGTAGGAGTTTTGATGATTTGGTGTAGGTTTAGCTCTGTCATGGTACTGCTAAGTCTCTGGTATTCCTTTGTTCTTTTAAAATAATCTAAGTTGAAATCTCCAGTAATTATGAGGCGTTTGTTTTTATATTTCAGTGTGATGAGCTTCTGAAGCTGATTTAAAAAGTTGAAAAATTGTTCTATATTTCGATCGGGCCTGTACACGAGAATAATAATTAGTTTTGGCGATTTAATTTCTATGGCACAACATTCTACAACATATTCAACGGATAGATTGGTAATTTCGGGTAGCTCTTTGCAGTTCAATCCCGTTCGTGTCAGAATGGCAGTTCCACCACCTCGGTGGTTTTGTCGACAGAAAGCCGAACTGAACTCGTATCCACTGACTGTTGTGATTTCTTTTTGGTGATTTTGTATCCACGTCTCGGTAAGGCAAACTACATTATAGGGTTCCTTATCAAGTAGGCTCTCAAGAATATGGGTTTTGTTTTTAAGACTTTGCACGTTTTGGATAAATATTTTAAAGTCGAAAAGTATGGTTTTCGGGTTGTCTATGACTTCCATCACCGTGGCTGTTTCTACGCTGTGGAGTAGCGGATGTGGTTTGTGGTGCAGTCAGGGTGTGGGTCTTGAATGTGTTTTCAGTTGAATTTTCATAGTTTCTTCGGGACAAATTCCGTTCTTCTCTACATTTTCTTCTTTCATTTAGGGCATCTGAATCGAGATATTCTGAAATATGAAGTCCTTGTCCTTTCAAAAATCTTGCCTGTTCCATAATATACTTTGTCATTCTTTTGCTGATGAGCTCTATATGTATTGGACGTTTTAGCCTTAGTAGTTTATTTCTTCCTATGCGGTGTAAATCTTCAATATAACCTGTTAGGTCAATGTTCAGCGTATCTTGGAATGCGTATATTATCCTATCCTCAAGATCTCTTTCAGTTTCCCGATAGTGCTCATTTAGGCCGTAGACAACAAATCTTTTTGTGTTGTCGCCTTTTCGTGTATCTTGGTTTTGTAACTTTTCTATTTCGTTCTTGAGTTTGTCGTTTTCTATTTCCAGTTTCCGTATCTTTTCGTTTATATTCATTATGTTAGTATTAATTGAAGTCTGTTCCAAGAGTAAAGCCTCCGTTGTATTGGTAAAATTTGACTCTAGTTTGTGCATAGCTATATTTATTTCACTCTGTACTGTGCTTTTTATTTCGTTTAATATTGCTGTTTTATTATGTTCAAGTTTTTCATCTAATAGTTGGCTTATTTGTAGTAAAGTAATGGAATATATTGTTTGTGAGCTCAACTGTGCGTTTGCTGGGCTCGCAGGAGAGATACTCCTTCTAGTATGGCCTAGTATACTATGATCGTCTTCAATGTGATCGTCAATGGACATTGTCGTGTCGTTCAGCGTTGGCAGCGGCTGGCATCGGGCAGGAGTATCATCATTTTTAATTCGTTTTTTCGCGCTTTCACATGGTGGGCAGCTCCATGACATTGTTAATTTATGTTTGTTTTCGATATAAAAAGATGTAGTCATGTTTACGCATCGATAATGGTAAAGATGTTTGCAAGTGAAGCAACGTAGTAGTTCGCCGCGTGCTATATGTTGTTTACATGCTTCGCAATTCATTTTAAATATTCGTTTAGTTTTTCTGAACTTTGATGGGTCTTTTAATATTCAACTTATTTAGCTCAGACCTTCTTTAGATGTGATGGAACATAGAATCATACGATTTTGAAGAAACATTCACAAAAAGACTTTATGTGTGACCGTGGTTTGAACTCGGGACACTGTATTCTCGATCACGTCACACAACCGCTTGGCTAAGTAAGCTTACAAATTTCTTGTCAAAATTAGGTCCTCTTTCGTGTTTATTTTATGTATTTTTGAGTATGTTGGGTATTCGGTTTTTTTTTTTTATAAATAGTACAATAATACAATAACCGTCCAAAATTTTCTTGATTCACTTATTAATTAAATAGTTAACTCACTTGGGTTTTGCAATTGCTTATTGTGACAGTCATAATTAATGAACAGGCAGTTAGTTTCTTTGTACTACGATCTTCGCTTACTGGTGGTGGTTTCTTATGTATTGTCACTGATGCTGTTGGTAGTTTTTGGATGAAGAGTTTTTGTTTTAACTTTACAGTTTGCGTATAAAACTCGTAGATAACACTATCACGTGGTTATTGTTCATTTTTAAACTGGTGCACTTAATTTCATTTACTTAAAAGCACTAATAGTATTTTTAAAAGATATTTTATAACACAGCGTTTGCTTTTACGTTAGGCTAGACGCAGCGCCCTCTAGCGATCTCCTTATAGGCACGTTTAGACCGTTACTTGTATTCTTATATTCCGTTGAGCTGATGATGGAAGGTACAACTCCTTATCGATCAGGAGTTAGAAGATATCTTGTCCTAGATAGACATACTCGTTGACATCGAGAATTGATTCCTCAGCAGACACTAGAGTGGGCTCTTACCCACTCTACTGTCTGCTTAATAAAAAAAAAAGCAGCCTTAATCATTTTGGCCTGGCCATGGTTGGTTTTTTTTTTATGTATGTTCGGGCATAGCTCCGTCAATATAGATGGATTTGCAAAATTCTTTTTTTGTTCGAAAGGGGTTTATTCCGAAATGGTCCCATACAAATTTCATATAGATCTGATGATGAGTTCCAGAGACAGACACCGGAACTCTTTAAAAACTGACAGCAAATCAACCGCGATTTCTGCTATCGCTTAAATATGCATTGTTTGTTTGGAATTAGTGCGGGGTGGATACCACAACTAAAAATTTAAAAATAAAAACTTTTTTACAAAAGAAAACAACCGACTTCCTAAAAAACATTACAAAGTGAAAAATAACTTTAATTTCGGAAGTCGGTGGCAAAAAAGCCCATAAATACAGATCCTAAGACACCGACTTCCGAAACTAAAGTTATTTTTCACTTTGTAATGTTTTTTAGGAAGTCGGTTGTTTTCTTTTGTAAAAAAGTTTTTATTGCTTTTCAGTTTTTTCGGCTGTTTTATTTTTTTGTTATAGCTTGCTCAGTACTTGTGTGTGTTTCACATCCGCATTTGTATGTAATTGTAATACTGATTTAAGTTAAGTAGAAATTACTGTTCGCCAGATTCCGAGGCCCCGTCCACAGCGTTCCTGTCCGGTCGGCTGTCTCGTGCATTAGAGCACGCACAGGGCCGGTGGGGCGGCACGAGGCTCAACTGGGCCGTGCAGAGTGCTGCGGCCGACTTCTTGCATCTCATGCTGGCTAGCATGGCTCATCTCGCGCCTAAAGCCAGGTACTAACACCTTGACCACCTTTGGACTTTGTCACATCTTTACTTTTAAATTGTTTTACCTAATACGTCGCATTTACATCGTATGACATGGTTCTAAGTATGGTTAAGGTTTTTATGTCGACCGTGCCCAAGGGTGTATATACGCTGTAAAACTGAGGGTCAATTTTACTCTCCTTCATTTTGATCTCCTTTTTTTAGTACCGTGGACCATGCCTGTATACGAAGATTTGAAAGGTCAAAGAGCTGGCAAGACGACCTAGATGCGTATTGCAAGGGTTGGATCGAAGAGGCTCTATAAAAGGATGCCTGGAGGGATTTGGGGGAGGCCTTTGTTCAGCTGTGGGACAGTATTGGCAAAAAATGAGTACCACGAAACCAGTGACGAAAACCAGTTTTTTTTTTAAACTTTACTTAAAATATCTCCACAACTCCTGTGTGTGAAATGCGTATTGCCTTAAACAGCTTTTTACACCTAAAATAAAAGTATTTTCCTAGCAAACATTTTCGCTCAGTGATACTTAGTTTGATGTCCAGAATGCGCAGGTAACGCTTATGTGATGGCTCTGTTTAGAACTTGTACACCAATTCTTTTGTAATTTTTTTTTTTTTTTCATTTTAGACTTTATTTCAACATGCACAAACTTAAAAAAAACGTTTCGCAAGGGCCTTTCTTGAAACCTAAGTACCAATATTCTATTCTTATTTAATTTTCTTTCTTCTACAGATTTTGCCTCAGTTTCCACGATGAAGTCAGATACTTAGCGTCGGATGAACAAAAATATGAAACTGCATTGGCGCTGCAAATAACGAACTTACTCACGAGAGCGTTTTGTTCACAAAGGTAAAATTTTATGCGTTATTCTCTGTGGTTTTTAACACGCTTTTATTAGCTTTGCCTGTATGTTTGTATGTAACTATGTTTGTAACCGACTAATTTGGACTTGATTTTGACCCACTACAAACGGTCATATTTCACTTAAACTTATCGAGGACCGATGACAATACAATAATTTCATAAATATGTGTCCTAATCCTTGCCAGGGTTACCAGAATAGCAAAACTAAAACAAAAAGACGCGAGAGGTGCTTAATACCAATTAAAATACTTCAAAAAGCACCCGACGCTTTTTTTTTCAATTATTTTCTACTTTTTAGTTTAGTTTTCTATGGAAGTGTGTGTTTTAGTTTTTTAAACTGTCACTTTTATTGTGATTATGGCACACTACTTTTTTTTCATTCATAAGGCTTCATTCATATTTCTCGCTTCGATTTCGATGTTGCCAGACATTTCTCGCATATTGGGACGTCACGTGACATCCCGGGATGTGTCTAGCGATATTTGTCCCTTAGTAAATACACAAATATTAAGTCATGATCTTTCATTCATTGTTTCTTCTTTTTCAGAGTTGGAATATATGATCTTCCACTATCAGTGGCGTTCTTCACATCAGTGGAAGTGGACCAAGTGTTAAGAAAAGAGTCTAATCTCAACTGCACGACACCATCCAACCCTCACGGCTTAGACAATGGCTATGGGATCCCTAATGGAGAATCTTTGAACATATTTGAAGTATTAGATAAATGTAAATCAAATAAATCGATTCAATAAAATGTTTTGGATTTTTTGTTGGAAGCCATGTTTCTGACTCATCGGAGGATGCTCCCTTTTCTGCGGAGGTTGAGCGAACTTTGCACCCTGTTCCTCTTAACTCCAAAGTATTTACTTAAACGAAAGCGACGACATTTGCTCCGATTGCTGCAATTCATGAATTCAACACGAAGTCATGATGTTCCCCTTTTTTTTAAATTGGAGATCATCAAATGACGTCTCCCGCTCTTGGGTGGAGCGGGAGGGCGTGTCAGACTTTTACTTACTAAAACCCACCCGCCAGTGTTTCTTCAGTTGCCCATGTGCCAGGGTCACGGTGTCTCTTTCGAACAATCTCGCGACCCTGGCAGGCATCACTCCTGGTAGAGCCCTTCAGATGATGTTCCGCTAGTCTAATCACGACTAGGCATCTCCCTAGTCTGTGGGAATATCATGTGAAATCGAAAAATCCATTACTTCGAGTAAAAAAACCGATATTTTCAGATCGATTTTGAACTCTAAATCGATTGAATTAATCCATCCAAAAACCTCTTGAATTGGACTGAATGGACTGATTCATGAATTTGCGATAAGGTTGCTAAACTGACTATCTTTTTTCTGCTGTTGTCGGACGCAAATTACAATCGGTAATACTTGTTTGATAATTTTAACGCATAAAGTAAATATTTATGGACGCATCCAACGATGTTGCGTGTTCTTAAAAACAAGGTTTTTATTTTTTCTTATTTTTTTCAATTTTATTATCTTCCATCTGATGAATTTATTGACCGACTTAATTAGGCTAGTCTGATAGAGACTGACTGCCTCGTTAGCCTAGTGGCGCAGACACGACTGTTGAGCAAGAGAACCTGGGTTCAATTTCCGGGTCTGAGTGTTACTGGGTTTTTCGAACTTGAAAGGTAGAGAGGTAGAGGTAGCGAATGTGACATCTTATTGAATGGGGAAAAACTGGAATTTATTGATCAAACGGTTTTCCTAGGAATCACGCTAGACGAGAAATTACAATGGGGACCTCATATAACATCTCTTGCGGGGCGGTTGAGCTCGGCCGCTTATGCTGTTAGAAAGATAAGACAGTTAACAGATGTAGAAACCGCGCGTTTGGTCTATTTTAGCTACTTCCACAGCATTATGTCGTATGGCATTTTACTGTGGGGTAGGGCTGCTGACATTGAATCCATTTTTATTTTGCAAAAGCGAGCTGTCAGAGCCATTTATAATCTATGTCGCGGCGAATCCCTCAGGGAACTATTTAAAAGGATTAATATTATGACGGTACCTTGCCAATTCATTTACGAAAATATTATGTATGTAAGAAAAAATCTACATCTTTTTAATAAAATAAGCGATAGACATAATTTTAATACTAGAAATAAAGACAAGATAGATCAACCATTTTTCAGATTAGCAAAAGTACATACATCTTTTATGGGGTACTGTGTTAAATGTTACAACAAAATACCTTCTGATATATTGCAATTAAATGAAAGGAGGTTTAAAAGTCATATTAAAAGTACACTTTGTAAACGAGCTTATTACAAATTAGAGGACTACATCCAAGATAAGAACGCTTGGACACATGCTGGTCTCGCTCCATAGGACAGTCTCATAGGAGTTTATCAAACTAGTTGCTAACTTAATTGTGTAGATAATATTTATTTTTTCTTCTATGACACTGTTTTACATTCTGTAATTACTGTAACTCACACACTGACAGTTTATATGGGTAGTTCATATAATTGTTTTTTTTATTTAACTGCTTTTGTTAATTTATTTTTATTTTCTTTTAATTTCATTTGTTGTGTATATATATCATTTGCATCGTTGTATATGTAAGCGGGCACGCCCTTTATGCCTGGAGGCTTTAGTAAGGTTTTAAGTTCTGTTTACGATTTTGTTTCATTATTCATTTCAGCTTGAGTTTAGTTTTCAATGTTTTGTTGGTATAATGGCGTGTGCTAGCTGACATATGGCGAATAATGTATGTTTTGTTTTATTATATTAATAACTTATACAATATTGTATAGAATCAAGTTCTTCTAACTTAACAGACAGCAGTGCTGCTGGGGAGTTTGTTCCGCCACTTCTTCTTCCCAGCCAAAGCACTAGGAAGTGTCGAAGGGCGGGCGTTTTGGGGGGACTGTCTTATGTGACTTTGACGTTCAAAAAGTGCTGACTCTCAGCCTAGTTTGAATAAATGACTTTTGATTTTGATTTTGAAATTTCCAGTAGTCGAATTTCGAGTAGTCGACGGATTCTGGATTTGTGCCTGGCGTATGGTAATAGGCCTACCCCCACATGGGACGTATAAGATAACTGGTGGCAAGTAGGAGTACTACACACACAACTCTGCCTACGCCTTCGAGGAAATACCAGCTTGTTGTTACGTTTACTAATTTAATTATACTTCTATCTAATTGCTTGTATTTACGGTAATTATCATTAAAAGATATCTATCTGTCTCTACGAGTAAATTAGGCATGTTTGAAAACGTCACGATTAATCGAAAATTAATCTTTTACTGCTTGATTTCATCGAGAATCGATTCTGGTGTGATTGATTTGAATCGAATCACAGATTTTTTTTTTTAAGTGCATCGACATTCCTAATCGCGACGTAATGGAGTAGGTATGTACCTACCGAGGTTTAGTAGCGGAAGTGGTTTTTCATATTTTCGCGGCGAGGGTGTGCTAAGGCCCATTAGAATAGATAATTCGATCTAGCATGAGGTTACTCAACTTACTATTGGGCATAATATTTTTGAGGCAATCACATCCTTCACAAGGTCATCGGTCCATCTTGTGAAGGCCGCAGGAATCCGCTGGATGCGGGAAACCGGTCGAAGTGGCGGTGCTTGGGGGAGGCTTATGTCCAGCAGTGGACGTCTTTCGGCTGAAATGATGATGACGATGATGAACCACATCCAGTCAAGCCCGGTCATAGATACGAAATAGAATAAATGGACACCGCTGGACTTCCATCTGAAACTGCAAGCTAAATTATCCTAGTAAGTTTCTTAGAAGTTCTAAACAAATCTATTGTGTCAAAATAAAAGTCGACCGTAATGCCAGGTTCGATAATACTAATGCTTTTATTACGTAAAATGGAACGAATTATATGCCAATGTCAAAAATGACACTTGTTGTGTAGAGTGGTAGCGTTCCAGTTCAACTTAAGCAGAAACATCTTATGCATAAAGCTATAATGTACTACGGTGTCATTTTTGGATTTGTCATAAAACATTTTCTTCGTAAAGCCTTTAAAATAACGATGTACTGATTTTATGTAAATTGAACTTGGATTTAAAAGTTTATTTCTCTTATTATATTGATTTAAGATATGAAAACTCGGTGACTTATAGTCACTTGATGCTTTAAAAGTAAAGTATGGGAAATAATGTGGATGGAACGAGCGTAGCACTAACCTATTTTAGTGCGATAGTGTGGTATCTGGTATACAAAAAAAATAACAAAATAAAATCTCTGAAACTTCTGTTCAACGTGATAAATTAATGTTTTTAATAAGCAAACATGTCTAAAGTTACTAAAAGGAAACATGTGATGAATGAAGCTCTCTGGGACGACTATGAGCTGCCTAAAGAGAATCAAAGTATTGTTAAAGTTGTGAGAACTAAAGGCAATAATTTACATGAGGTAAGAAAATATAGGAAACCGGCATGTCTAAGAATCATTATTTCGAAGACATGTGACATCTACCAACTGGGACGGCGTGGTGGATTACGGCTCACTCCCTATCAAAGAGAGGAAGCCTGTCAAGCCTGTGTCCCAGCCAGCGGTGGGAACATTATACGCTTATTATATATTTATATAATAAAATCTAACATAGAACAATTTACTAATTGGCAACGCTAAGTATGCCAGCAGCAGCCAAGTCTGTATTTTGAAATTATTTATAATATCAAACTTTCTAATAATTATTGAACTTATTCCTGAATGCATTGTGAGCTTTCAGGAAAAATTTTACCGAAATATTATTGTTTACCTTTTCTGCCTTTTTTTTCTAGATTACTACAGCAACCGGAGAGGAATACTTGGTGTCTATGCCAACAAAATTCAGAAAAAATATATGGGTGAAAAGAGGAGATTATATTCTAGTAGAACCAATAGCAGAGGGTGATAAAGTGAAAGGTGAAATTGTGAAAATAATTAACAAAGACTCTATCAAATATTATAAAGAAAATAATGTGTGGCCCAAAGAGTTTGAGGATAAAAAAGAAACTGATGTTGATGATGATGATGAATTATTTGTGAACACTAATAGAAAACCTATGATGACTTATAGTGAAAGTGATTCAGATGATAGTGATACGAATAATGATAGTGATGAAGATAGTGATAAAAAATAATAAAATTGGGCTTTATTCTGTAATTTTATACATAACCTTTCTTCATGGCTTGTATGCTTTGATGTGAGAAGCTATAGCATGTTTGGCTATAGATTTATGAGCAATATAAGAGAGTAACATTAAGTTGACAGTAGCCATCATTTTCAGAATAAGAAATACTTTTAATACATATAGACTGTTGTGGGGCTTTTATTTTTTTGTTGTGGTTTATGTGTATCAAAACATTATACTCTTTTAACTTCTGAGACTAAGTGAATAAAACCTCAGTGTAATTTCAGCTTTAATATTGAATGAATTGAGCCAATTTATTATATTTTTACAAATTTTTACTCGCAGAATTAAAAAAAAAATACATTTGGCTTTATGTTTACTTTAATTTTAAATAACTGAAACATTGCATATCTACAATTTCATTAACACCTTAACAGTAATTTATTTGAGATCATTAGAACTGGCCAAGCCATCGAGACATTATGCAAACATACGAAGCCACAATAATTGAAATATTGCAATTAATCCATGTTGTACAGTGAATGTCTAAAAAACAATTTATCTATCAGGTTTTGCATACATGCAGAAACTACAGAATGTCTGCTACAATCCTTACATACTCCATCAAATTATCTTTTGATTTATCCATTAAAATGCATTGTAAAGAAAGCAATATTGTTAAAATAAAATATATGTATATAATTATTATTAAAATCAACTTGTTTGATTTTTTCCTAACATTTTACTAATACAATTTATATCTAACCATAACTTTTCTATACTTCTTGATCTACATACATTAGGAACTTGCAGCTTAAGCAAATGCACTAGTAATTTAAAATACTAAAATACTTTTTTCAATTCATTTAAATATAGGAGGCTAATAAATTGTTTCAAAGAATTTATTTTATATCTGCGTCAAAATCATCAGCCATTATGTATTCATAAATTCTTTTGATAAGTTCAACAGATTTCACTTTGGACCATCCGTCAGTCTTAGTAATCAGCTTTGCCTGTCCGTCTTTGATGAACTCCAGAGTTAATTGTTTCAAGGCATTAGCAGAGTGGAGATCAGCCAGTTGTAATGTTTCTATTGCATTTTCAACAGTTAACTTCTTGTGCAATGCTTCCTCACAGAGACTCTTCAGCCTACTGAGTTGGTAGTAGTCTGCTGCAGCGAGCAACTTCTCTGGTATCTCATCAACCTTTGGAGCTTTATCACTGTATATGAAAGTAAGGACTTCTCTCAAGACTTCTGACTCAAGTGGGGACTCAACAATATTAGTGTAGCATTCAGTTGTGTTATGCTCAAAATGAGCTTTCAGAACAGCACTTCGACTAGCTAAAACTGCTTTGTGCACCTTATATTCCACAGTCTCTGCAGATTTCATGGTTACATCAGAAAACAAACCATTGTTGAGTAAGGTCTCGAAATCATTACTCAACTGAGCCTCAGGAACATTGCAGCGATCCACTTTTATATCATTAGTAACCATAAATTGGAATTTTAGTCTTAGACTACCATCACTAAGCAGGAATATGTCTCTGCCATCATAACTAGCTATATCTCGCTTGAACAACGTCGCTAAATACTGCCATTTATTCGCCTGAACAGTATGATATTCCTTTATAACAATAGATCGCTCTTCAAATCGTTTCAAACATATTGTCAGAATTGACTTCAAGAAAACGGGAGTAGGAGACAAATAGTAGATTTCAATAATGTCATTATCCCTCCCCAAGAATTGCATTTTTAATTGGAATCGCGATTCTGTTAAGTCGGTTGGATCCTTGGATTTTTCTGTGCGAAATTCTCGGGTAGTTTTATTTTCTAATAGGATGATAAAATTTGGCACAGTCCATATGATGGTGTTTATTTTAGTTTGTCCCTCGGTGCGGGTTGTATAATTGATACTAGACATTTTTATGATAAAAAATTATACACTGAATAACGTTTATTTATTTACAAGCTACACACAGAAATTCACTTGGATATGTCAATTCAGTCAATTGTCAAATCAACTAACAGAGTCAGACAAACTTCAAAGGAGAATACATCGATTGTGAAATTCAACAATAAAAACACCGCAGTAGCTCTAACTAAGCCGCAGTAATGTATGCTCTGTGCATAAAAAAAAATCATTAAAATCGACTAAAACTTGACGTTAGCTGTAGTTTACAAAGCTAGTTTAAAATAAAGTTAAATGTGCTGCATGTAAATCACATTTGGAAAAATAATAAAAACTGCTTAAAACATGTCATGATGATGAATTATTTAAAATAAAAACACAAATACATATTTTTTCTATCCTTGTTATTTAAATCCCATGTAGTTCAATGTTTGCCAAAGAGTAATAAAATAATAAAAACTGAAAGACTAGCATAATACGCAAACATTCTTCGTAAAAGCATCCAAATTTTTTTGTTCTTCCGACGTCGATATTTTCGCTCTTGGAGTTTTCTTTCCCATTGTTTTGGATAAAGAATTGATTTGACAATACGATTTCGCTATCTAATCTGTAATGAACGTGTGATCGTAAAATAATCTTGTAGATAAAAATATCAGTGATTTATCGTAATGTAATAACGTTCGATTCATCAAAGCGTAACAGTGAGAGGTGAAGATTAACTATATAAAAATACTTATTTTTTTCTCGCGACAAATGTTATTTGGTGCTCAGTATGGAGGATTATAAGTTTCTATTTAAAGTAGTGTTAGTTGGTAATGCGGGGGTTGGGAAAACATGTTTGGTGCGTCGCTTTACACAAGGTCTCTTCCCACCTGGGCAAGGTGCTACAATTGGTGTTGATTTTATGATTAAAACTGTTGAAGTTGACGGTGAGAAAGTGAAGGTGAGTTCCTTTAGCGCTTGTACATATTTGGCATCAATATTGCATCATTTTTAATGCTGAAATTAATACTTTAAACATATGTTGTTCGTGTTTTTGTTGTTAACAAAGACCTTGTGTACATGAATCAGGTGTCCTTGTATCAATTAATACTATGCAACGAAAACAATAAGAATCTCACATTCTTATGATTGAGTTTTAATCATGAGATTATAAATTTTTCATTGAACCAAAAGCAAAGGTGAAAGTTACTAAAATGACTACCTATTGTTTAAAAAAATATATACATATATCTCGCTTTCAATGTCTATAGAAACTAGGTATGGTTATGATATTTTTTCTGCTACAGTGCAAAAAGTAATACAACATGTCACTAAAAAATTACTTACTACTAATATATATAATAATTTAGACTAAAATTTTGAATTAAAAACAAATTATATAATTAGATTTTAAAATATCCATGAATCATTATACCACAAATCAACTGATTATCAAAAAAATTGACTTATTTAATATTAATGCATATATAAACTCTCAGTACATCTTGCCATAAATGCATGCGAGTTGCGAATACTATGCATCTGGCGTTTCTGAAGAACATCACCAATAAATAAATTGATGATAAAATATTCAAGGGACACTCATTAATAGTCATACTTTATACCTGATTGTCCATGACAAAAAAGGCCACTACTAAAAATGATTAAATGTTATTTTAGTTGCAAATATGGGATACGGCAGGTCAGGAGAGGTTCCGTTCCATCACACAGAGTTACTACAGGTCTGCTCATGCCCTTATATTGGTGTATGATATATCTTGCCAGCCAACATTTGACTGTCTGCCGGACTGGCTCCGGGAAATTGAGGAGTATGCCAACAATAAGGTGCTTAGGATATTAGTTGGTGAGTAAAGAATTACCAATTAGTTGAACATAACACTATTATATTATACCCCTTTCACCATATTTTGTTTTTCACGAAAATAATCATTAGTGTCGCATTCAATATAATTATGGTTACTCCATAAGGAATGAAAGTGTGATGTACAATTGATATAGTTATCATAATGATTGGAAAGAGAAAGTGAATTGCCTTGTCAGAGACTTATACAAGGATTATAAAATCACAGTACTTTATTGGGGACATGACCTTTTATAGGAACTTGTCAGTTCATTGATTCATTTGACCCTAATTCTACAACCAAAGCTGGAACTGATTAATGATATGGAGGTCATTTAGGTGAAGGACATGACAATAAAAGTGTTACTTTCGAACAATTATTGATGTTGAAGAATGAATAATTTGATTGATGTGAATTAAAGTATCGAACTATCTGAACGTGTCGCGGTGATTCTCACGCCAGCGGCAGTTTGCTGGGCATCATGCCGCGGCCGTATTCGTAAGGAGATTGCATTGCCACGACGATTACACATTTAAAACACCCGACGTGCGATATTTGTGCCGTAAACCAATAATACATTAACCCAATAATATAGTGGTCTCAAGATGTGGCATAATAAATTACAGGTAACAAAACTGATAGAGAAGACCGGGAGATCCCGAGACATATTGGAGAGGACTTCGCTCAGCGCCATGGCATGTACTTCCTAGAGACATCAGCCAAAGAGGCCGAGAATGTCGAGAGATTGTTCATGGAGATAGCCGTTGAACTTATGGAGGTAAGCTATGATAAAATATGATGATGATGATACATAACTTTAAATAAGTTCTGTCGTAAATATTTCTGTTTACGTCGTAAATATTTTAATGAATAACACTACAGAAGTTCGGTGTTTCCTATACCACGGCTCTGACAAGAAAGACTGAAAAGTATTTATTAAAGTCCAAAAATAATCTTGGTCAGGCCATATAACAACCATGCAGATTAAGGTCAGCTCATCCCTAAATCTATCTACCCGCCTAGACATGGAGTGCGGGGTGGCGACATAAAAAATGTTAGGTATATCAGAGAATGCCCAATATCTAGCTTTTTTATTTTGATAACAATTTCACAGCAAAGTCTAGCGGTTTTATGAAACCGCAAGCTGTGATGGCTAAATAATATTCTATTACCGAAAAAGCCTCATCGTGGCGAAGTGGAATTGATGGCTGCAAACAGAAGGAAAACTATTATCCTTATCTTTACGTTGTGTTGCATGTTGAAGCTACTATATTGTATTCACGGTTTAAGACATTTACTTACGTATTTACATCATCATACCATAAAATAAAAGAATGACTCATTGTTGGATTTATTACGAGACAAGATATACTTTACTATTGCTTTGTAAAAGTCCTTGGCACTTCCCACAATTATTTCCGGCTACGCTAAACATCAAAAGTGACCGTAGAAAATTATCTGACGATGTACTCGTATTGTACCTACTTCTATTATCTGTAATGGATATCGAAATGTTAAAAGTGTTTGCTTTTAAGAATTGATAAATTACTTTAAACTCATTTCACACTGAAAGATGGACGGACGGACGAGCTTGACTCGTACAGAAAAGACTGGCAATGGCCAGCACTAGCAACACACAGACTTCTGTGGAAAAGGGAGATGGAAACCGTTGCCCTTCAGTGGGACAATACAGGCTAGGTCGATTAGCATAGAAACTGAAAACCAGATGTTAAACAGCTGTACTTAAAAAATAAATAAATTACATAACATTCTATTTTTAACCGACTTCAAAAAAGGAGGAGGTTATCAATTCGACTGTATTTTGTTTTTTTTTATATTTTTTTTTATGTTTGTTACCTCATAATTTTTGACTGGGTGAACCGATTTCGATGATTCTTTTTTTATTTGAAAGCTGGTGCTTTCCGAATGGTCCCATTTTAATTTGGTTTCATTTCGACAATGGGATCTATGTGAAAACCATATGTCTTAAATTTACATTAAGTATTTGCGCGACAAATGAACGAATAATGCGACTAGATTAATGCGGGGTATCGACTATCGACCATTACTAAAAAGTTAAAAATAAAAACTTTTTACAAAAAAATAACAAACGAATTCCTTAAAAAAAAAAAAAAACACTACAAAGTCAAAAATAACTTTAATTTCGGAAGTCAGTGGCAAAAAACCTTAAATACAGATCCTAAGACACCGAATTCCGAAATTAAAGTTATTTTTGACTCTGTAGTGTTTTTTTTTAAGGAAGTCGGTTGTTATTTTTTTTTAAATAACTGATATGCAGAATACGAATATACAGTACACAGTTATTTTATTACCTATTTATTACCTAATGGTTGTTCTGCCATGTGGACAGTGAAAACCGTGCCGATTTTGCGGTTCACACGTTCGAATAAACTAGGCCACTGGGCCACAGGTTAGGGTGGGATAGGATATGTTAACATCCCGTCATTTGGGTCATAGAAGTCAGTAGAACCATTAATTTAATGTTAGAGATATTCAGTGGAATGAGAGACCTCACCAAACCTAGATCGCACGAAAAAGTAATTTCATTTAAAATAAAATGAGCTCGCACATCCCACACGGAGATACGATTTTTATTAGTATGAGTGAGCGAGACAATACTATTAAAACAGACGTCACCGAAACAAACGTGATCATTTTTGACACGGTAATTGATAATTTTGAAGATATAATCGTTAGATTCGCCATTTACAGATCATTAAATTATCAATCAATCAACTCAGCCTATTGCAGTCCACTGCTGGACATAAGCCTCTCCCATGGTACACCACAACACCCTGTCTTCCGCCTTCCGCATCCAGTCTGTCCCAGCCACCTTTTTGAGGTCGTCGGTCTATCTAGCTGGCATCCAAAATTAAAAATTAAATCCTTATAATTTCATTTAATCCTAGTGAATTACTTCTTCATGAACAAGTATTTCTTTAATAGTCACTTAATTACGCAAATATATACATGTTCCAGTCGTTATTGAATGTTTCATCATTTAATAATCAAAATCATCATCATCATCATCATTTCAGCCGTAATACGTCCACTGGTGGACATAGGCCTCCCCCAATTTGGGGGGCTTTGCCATAATCGCCACGCTTGGCAGGCGTATTGGCGATCGCAGTGTGGTGGTAAAATGCATAGAGAACGCTGCTGCTCATTCTCTAGTAAGTCCCGTAGTCGTCTCTTACGACACCCACGGGAAGAAATGGGGTGATGCTATTCTTTACGTCCGGCACCACATGGTACCAAAATAATCAAAATACGTGCCTGCAAATTGCAAAAACAAACGTACGAAAAATATTGCGGGGTACTTTTTTTTTGGTTTAATGATATCTTGCAGGTCAACCTGTGAGATTGTCGGCTGCTGAACCGGACTTGCCTGTAGCTACCTTAATAAATGAAGGCCCTTAGCCAGGGCTTAAAAACTTGAAACGAGAGCGGCTACACGCTATGGGCACTCCATGTGTGGTACAGACTTCGGCTTAGTCAGTCATCGCTGGAAGAAGGCAGCAAGGGATGGACAGGATCGGCGTGATTGGGGGGTACCCTGGCGCTTCCCTCTTAAGTAAATGTGCTCAACTGAAAACATTGTATATTTTAGTTATCTCTTTTTGACTTGAAATTTTTACATTTCAGCAAGCTAAATGCAAGGAGTTGCCGAAATACGACGGCAGCTTAGGACCAATCAACGGCAAGACGACGTCCGTAGGTGACGGTTCATGTTGTCTACGCTCGTAGACTTAACGAATTTATCTCATTGATATTAATAGCTATTAACGTGCTGCGGTGTTTTTGAAAAGAGCCTTTTTACTACAATTGAGTAGTTGGCTACAGAGAGGAAAATCAGCATCTTTAATTAACAAGTATGTTTGTGACAGTCACTTTCGTTTTGACAGTTCAGCAACATCCATTACGTTGTGATTATAAACGAGAACCCGAATTTTGAAAACACATGGTGCAGTGAATAATGTAAAATTGTCAGAATGAACGCACTTTTCCTTAACGTCCATGTTTCTTCATTTGGGTGCGGAATACTTTATGGTGATCGGTCTAAAATAATGACACTCTTCAATATACCCTAAAACAAATAAAAAGATAAATGATGAATGATTTTTTAGTTATTGGCTTTACTTATATTTTACTATATTACAGTACGTACGATTTAAAATGAAGGAATTGAGATTTTTTTGCTAACGAGTTAATTATTGATTTTATTAATTTTGTATTAGTTGTTACGATTTTTTTTTTACTGTTTTTATTTTTTATATTCTTGCCAACGAACGAAGGACTGATGAGAATTATAATTTGTATATTTTGTTTTTAATTGATTTATCTTTTCAACAACACCGCATCAAGCGTGTCGTGTATTTCGTAGGACGGAGGTCATTCCACTCGCTTTTAAGTGCTGTGCCGTTGTTACAATGTCATGACGCCATTGTCATTCGTCAATCACTAATTCGTGTCAATTCGTAGATGTAGTGTGTCGGTACCATTATATTGCATATCAAGTGTTAATTCTATTTATAGTGTAAAATTGAGACCAAACATAGGTTTACTCGATTCAATGTACATACATGCATAAATACATAACGTTAAAAAAACGTCAGCGAAGAATAGTGAAATCTTTGAAGGGAACTAATAATCGACCACTTCAAAATGTTCAGTAATAGGTATGTATTAGAGATCTCGTTTCCCAACATATCATTTATGTATTTAATGATATGACGTATTCGCTTCAGTTCAGCATTTAATTTATTTATTTATTACATTTAAAAATCCTGGTTACCTTGAAAATTAGGACAGTCGCACACAAAATTTAAAGGAAGACTCTTTCAATTAAGTGTGCGACTGTCCTTACTATTTTTTTACGACACGATAGTTATTTCTATCGCGTCATAAAAAGGATAAATATCGATATATTTTTTATTCCTTGGCGACATGAGGCATAAACATTATATTTAACTGAGAATATAAAATTATATACCTATCATACAGGAAAATAACAATAAATTTCCAATGCCTATGAATTTTCCAACTGGAACAAACTATTACAGAATGAGCAATAATAATAGAGATGTTCAATAACAACTGCGACGTATTTTAGTCGATTCAAATCGAAACCGTTGGTTAATTATACCATCACATTTTGATTTAATTTTTTTGAATACTAATGGGTTCAAGTAATTAATATTGCATCTTCGTGTGAAGAAAGGTAGCGTGGAGTTAATTGGATTATATTACAGAACGCGGTCGTGTTTAGGTGTAATTAGTAATAATTGCATGTTGTATTGTAAATCAATTATCTGTCAAGATTGTTGCTAGTCTTCGCTGCTAACGTCAAAAGAGTCATGACATTGTCTCAATGTAACCAAGGTATACAGTTTTGCTGTTTGCAACTTTTGTTATTATTATTATAATACAATTTAGTGTACACCTTGATTGTTTGTAAAAATGTTTTAAAATTGTTATGTAAGTACTAAGACGTCTAAGTTCCTGGGTGGTTTATTTAAAGACATTAAATAAATTGTATGTTTAGGCAGCTTAATTTTATCGGTTATTTCTACAAAATGTTAATAAAAAGATATGGAACAGTATTTCATTTGTACTTATTATAATTTTGAAGTATTATTAAATGCATTACTTAATTATGGTTTTGAAACATTTTTACACAATGTAAAGGGTTTATTGGATCGCCTCTCGGAATGGTTGACTAGATAATGTAGGATAATTTTACTGAAATACTATTTTGTAGACAGTTGACTAGAAATTAATATACACTAATATTAAAAGCTAGAACTAAAAGTAATCACAGGAATTACAGAATCAGAGACTGTTTTATTACGGGACAATATGCATGTTTTGAATGAAATTGAAGATAAGGTACAAAGCTAAAAAAAAAACCTACATTAATGTGGCAAATGTAAAATTTTGGAAAATATAACAAGCACTGCGCAAAAGTTAACAAATCCTCTGCACATTCTCGAAAAGAATTTAAGTATCATATGTCGTACTTACCTTCAATTTCATTCATAGATAGATGACTTTACACAAGTCAAAGAAAAGTGCTGACAAAAATGTTGTACATGTTGATAGAAATAAGGAAAATTTTTGTTACATTCCTCGTAGCTAAACTTAGGATGTTCTACTGGTGGATAAGAATTGTATATCGCATTTATTCTTGAATGTTGGGAAATGATATTGTGATCTCACTTATTGAAGCGTAATATTTCGATATAAAAAGTGTTTTACTGTGAGTCTGGTTATCATAATACATACTTTTATTATTTTACTACTACTTATTAAGCTACATAATAGTGTTTTAGTAAATTGTTAATTTTAAATTAGCGCTAAACAATAATATTTATTATTTACTTGTTGTAGGTGCCTATTTTGAAATTTTATATGTTATTTTTATACTAAACATCACACTAACTGTATAATGCACTTAAATGTGAATTGTTTAAAATGATTTTTATATTACTTAAAGTTAAATATTTCATGTTGTTCGTAATTTTGTGCAATATAAAGTTTATTTTTGTCGGCCACACTTGCCTCGTTGATAACGCTAAGTTTTATGAATACATAATATATTTTATCATGTTATAAATTGCGTACTTTTTATGCTTTTTTAAAATGTTGAATTTGTCAAATACAATTTAAAGTTAGTTCGTGGCTGGTTGCACTATAATTGGATCTGAAGTATCTAATTGAATAAATGTTTCTCCATACATACATTGATTATAATTATTATATTGAAATTAATCCTCACCAAAGAAATTGAATTATTGTAATACTCTGATTATAATAAATGATCACTTTGGATATAACTTGCTGTTGTTTTAATCGCTTTAGTTGTTAAAATTTATCCCGTGTCCTACCAACAGTAATCATCGCGCGAATAGGTGATCGTCGCGTCGCGATCATTTATCACATTTAAAAAAAAAGATAAATCTGAATGTGCCTACTGTAGGCGCTATAACGCGGCTGTGTCACCGACCAAATGAACACGAAAATCGCTTATATTGAGACATGGCCTTAAAACGCTCACGCCCGCTGACCACTACTGGTGACAGCCACTAATGGTCAGCGCATCACTGGTTATATAGATAAGTACAATGATTGTAGGAAATTGGCTGCAGAGCTTTTTATTCAGAACAACAAGAAGACAAAGAAACGATTTTGATGGCAAATTGTTACAAATGTGCGCACGGCTACAGGTCAAGCTATACACTTCCAGTATAAGCTAACTTCTCAGTGCACTAAAAATCTACACAATACGAGCTCAGCTAAAATTGGAAATGTATAGCTTGATGTGTGGCCGTGCGTACGAGTCAAGCACTACGTTTACCACCATCGGCTAGCTATAATTTTCCATAACGTATGGTTCGAAAATTACGCGTCTAGATTGCCAGCATTTGTATTAAAAGTACTAATTTTATCCAATATATAATTTTTGACCTCTAGATTTAACAGTAAAGTATTTTCTTATCAACATCATCATAATTCTAACATAGATTGGAACGCACAATTCTAGTGATGTACCAAGAAACTAAGAATTCGGAATCATCTAAGAGGCATTCACGGATTCGCCACTAAGTAAATTTATTGTTGTTCTCATTAAATACATTGTTTTTATGAAATAAACTGAAAAACTCAAAAACGCAAAGCAAAGCAGTACATTACAATTAAACTCTGTACTCGATTTATCAATTTCAACTTATCTGTCATCGGATGGCATCGACTATCATGTTTATATTATTTATCGATCCACTCTAATGTCGCTTTGAAATGGCCGACGTTTAGGGGGAGTGTCTAGCGGAAATCGAATTTCTGTGTAATTTTTACCAGATAAGGTGAGTACTTGACCGTAAATTATAATTGTAATGGTAATCAAGACAAAATAAAACATAAGTGTACTCAAAAACTAAGGCTTAATAACAGTTGAAAGCGTTTCCGGTGCTACAGCCGGCCGAGTTATTCAAAACAAAAGTGTTTTTACGGTATTTTGTAGTTTTCCATCCAAGTATTTTTGGTGTTCTGTTACAGCTTTGTGATACAGTAAAACAAAGAATCTGTATTCCGAATAAAATACCCATTTCTCTGTTACAATTTCTTTAAGTGATCTTGATACAAAGAAATGCTGTATCTATGTATGTGTAGCCTATAGCCTGGTTTTTTCTAATTAGAAATGCAATTAGTGTATGCCTAATGTTTATTGTTGGTTAAAAATACCGTAAGGCAGTGTTAAATTAGTTTTTCAGTTATAAACGTATTTTTATAGAATTTTGAAAAATTGTTTCAGATTTAAGACACCTCCACATACATTCCAAATCTAAAGACTGAGAAACTTTTTTTAAAGTGGATAAACATGGCTTGGCGTTTCAAAGCCTCTAAGTATAAAAATGCGGCACCGATTGTGCCTAAACCAGAGGCATGTATTAGAGATATTTGTGTTGGATCATATCAGACTTATGGGAACAACATTTGTGCATCTGCTGCCTTCATGGCCTTTAACTGGGAGCATGTTGGGTCCAGCATGGCCGTGCTGCCACTTGACGACTGTGGCAGGAAGAGTAAGACAATGCCTTTGCTTCATGCACACTCTGATACCATAACGGATATGGAGTTCTCACCATTCCATGATGGATTGCTAGTCACTGGATCACAGGATTCCCTGGTAAGTCCTTGTATCATTGTGTAAAAAATTAAATAAAGTAGTAATAATTTCTTTGTTGTACAAGTTTAAACAGTTTTTGTAGAAGCCTTTGATTCTTTTAAATGATTGTAAACATAAGTAGTAGACCATAAGTTCTTTATGGTGGAACATTGTACAGCCATGGAAATAAAAACATGAATCCATAACATTAATTATACCATTATGTGTCACTTCTTTATCTGAATGATTCTTTCGCTACATCTTACACATAATTATATTTTAATGAAGGAGCTGTTTTCATACTAAATAGATTAAAAATCTAATATTCAATAGCAAGCTGCTAATGCATGTATTTCTCCAATTTCTACCTCCTTGTTACTTATAAGAATAACAATATTAATACTTATTAACAGCAAATCAGCTATTCTATTTGTCAATTTCAGAAATCATTCTTTTAATTAATAAAAAAAGTTCGAATTTCTGAGAAGGTCCTTTAAAAGAGATGTTTTGCCAATATCATAACCAGCAACAATTTAATATTTTTTGGCTCGACATGATATGTTTGCACCGTCTATGTGCGCACATTAACATAGACCTCCTTGCTCACTGGAGTGTGGAAACTAGATTTTGACTTTCCAATGGCAATATTTTAGCTAATAAGACTTGAAGATTTCTTTTAATGTGTTTAAACTTCAGCTAGATTAAATGCATAATGTTCACACTTATTGTAAATGGGAGTAAGCAGGGTAAACAGTTTCTTAAAAGAGACTTTAATTTGTTGATATTTTTTAAGAGCTAACATGTGATTTGACATTAGATTATCGAACTGCATGCATAGCATGACCACCATAGAAAGAATTTTGTCTATTCTTAGTAGAATAGAGATAGAACTGTCATGCTACGCCAGCATAAAACGGTACAAATCTTTCTACAATCTTTAATTCTGTCTTTAATCTTTCTACAATCTGTAATTTTGTCTATTCTTCCGTCAACAAAACCCCTTTCTACGGTGGTCATGCTATGCATGCTGGGTTTCCTAAACTCCTTTGTTAGGACCACGGAAAACGGAAAACGGTGAAGGAAAACATCATGAGGAAACCGGCATGTCCTAGAACTCAAAATTCGAAGACATGTGACATCTACCAACCCGCACTGGGCCCGTGTGGGGCATTACCGCCCACTCCCTCTCACAGAGAGGAGGCCTGGGTCCCAGCAGTGGGAACATTATAGGCTGATTATGAATAAGGAATCTTTAAGTAATGCCAATAATTGACAAGTCTAGTAAAATCATTGCTGCTAGTAATATGTCTGTTTTGTATGAAAGTTATAAAAATTGATAAATATACCAATGCAAATAGATAAAGTCATACATATCTCATGGAATTTGGACTAGAGATAAAACAGTGGTTATGTTATTTCATTTAATTGATGCACATTTCTATGGAGTTGGAAATGTTGTATTTATGAAGACGCTGTTCTGTATCTCTATCACTTTTCCCCTGCCATGTTTGTCTGTCCGTCTGAACACCATAAACTTATATAATACTGAACGTATTTTGATATGATTTCTTCAAAGGATGGATTGATTCATAAGGAAGGTTAAGATGTATAATTCATTAGGGTTTTGTATAAATTGACTGCAATATAACTTTGTCGCGTAAAACAATAGTTATGGAATTATTACATAGTTCACCTGGTAGTACCAGGTGAACTATGTAACTGTAAGTACTTGCTTGTGGGATATTTTCTGGCATTTACATGTGCGAAGCAGGGGGCAAAAGCTAGTGTGTTTATAAGTTGGTTTTGATGCAGCATACAAAAATGTATGGTTACGTCTCTAACAGTAGGAGTACTATGGAACAGAGTTTTATTAAATGTTTGACAAAATTATATTGGTTTAGGAAAGTACTTTGTGCCTCGTTAGTCTTGTTAATGCAGAGCATGAGGTCCTTGGTTCGATTCCCAGGTTTTTCCATCAGGAATGTCTCATTAGCAGCCCAGAATCTGGATTTGTGCTTGTTTGATTGAAATAGGCTCGCCCCCTGTTACATGTCAGTTAAAATATAATTGCCATAATATAATGGCTATAGTAACACCCACTTACTGTAGCCACACCTCCGTCTCACCATTGGAGGAATATAGGTGTAATGTTGTTATGATCTTATAATATTCAACGATATGTTATGATGTCTGGCCTTATTAGGTCAGAGGTAGTAGTAAACAAATAGTATCTCTTAGTTAAATCATTTGTATTGTGTACAAACAAACGTAATGCAGCATTGATATCATGAGTCACACTCATACCTATTATTAGATATAGTAGTTTAAGATTTACAGGAAAATGGTCTACAATTGTTAATATAATTTGAATTATTCATATGACAAATTATTTTATAGCGATGGTTCATTACATTGTGTAATGAATATGAATTTAATGATTTTAAAATGTTTCTTTACCTCTTAATAGTCAGTTCTTCGTCTTTTTCTCAACTAATAGTTCAACTATATTTTATGAACAAACGGCCTATCTGACCTCCACTACGTTACATGGGTAGTGATAGGTAACATGATATCCCTTGGTAAGACTGATTATCAGACTTTCGGGACTCTAACTACTGGTTTTACTAAAAGATAAATAACAAAAAAAGATAAATAACAAAAAAGATAAATAACAAAAAAGATAAATAACAAAAAAGATAAACACTGTCACAGGTAAATTATATGTATCTTTAAGCTAGATGATATCGGTAACAGAGGCCGACGGCTAAGCATGCCTTTCGAAGCACAAGGAATGAATCGTGACCCATCCACGTTACCACCTTGACACGTGTAGTTTTATCTTCATCGATATGGCTGTTACAAGGCCCTTCGGATCACGTTCTTCTTCTTTTTCTCGAGTCGTTGATAACTGGCCTAGTGGATGGCCACGCGTATCAGTATAATTTTTTTAGGTCCTCAGAAATGCACGTGTTTGGAGACGTATCCTGCAAACATATAAACTAGATTTTGCCAGCGCCTTCGCCGGCTTAGATGTCAAAAAATATCCCACGGGAACTTACTACCGGGATAAAAAGAATCCTGTGTTAATGTAGATTATAAACTATCTGTGCGCCAAATTTCATCCAAATCCATTCAGCATGGTTGAGTATCAAACATCCTCACAAACTAATATTAGTAGGATATGGCTTGGTATTTCTTGTTCTGTGTAGGGTTCTGTGTTTCAAATCAGACTGTTTGTAAATTCTAAAAAGCACAAACCAAAATCCAATTAATTTGTTCCAGGTAAAAATATGGCACATCCCGCCCGAGGGTCTGAAGGAGTCGCTGTCCACTCCTGAATGCACGCTGTCTCAGAAGCAGCGCCGGGTGGAGAATGTTGGCTTCCATCCGGTGGCTGATGGGCTCATTCATGTGGCCTCGGGACATGAGCTCGCCTTGTGGGATCTTACCAAGCAGAAGGAGGCTTTTGGTAAGTATTTAACTAATGTTGGAATACAGAACAGAAAGACATGGATGTACTAAAAATGTATAATTTCGCATCGTTTCTATGAGCCATCTTTATACGTTGTCACAAACAGTGATGCAATAATGTCTCGTGAGATTCAGAATACTATTTATTTGCTAATTGTACTTTGGAAATTACTTTTTACAGATTCTTTTTAATGCGAAGTAACTTGTTAACCTCGACGGATATTAAATAGATATACCACAGCCACAAAAACACAAAAAAAAACAACTTAAGATTGATTATATTGAAATAAAATACTGTAAAAATATAAACAAATCGCCAATGTTAAAATAAATATTTAGTTTAAATAAGTCATAGTTTTAATATCCTGCATGGTTATGGTTCAAAGAGTGCCAACGGGACCGCGTTTATAGAAATCTCTAGTGTTAAATACTGTACAGTGGTACGGAATCTTTCGTGTGCGAGTACGACTGGTCGCTTTAAAAAATAGAATTGCTACCTATAAAATAGATACAAAGTACTTAATATAATATTTTTCCAATTCCAACAGTAAACAGAGACCACGCCGAAGTGATACAATCCACGTCTTGGAAGAAAGACGGCAAGCTGCTCGCGACGTCATGCAAAGACAAGAAGGTCCGCATCATCGACCCGAGAGCGTCCACCGCTGTCGTTGATATCGCTAACAGCCATCAGAGCATTAAGGACAGCAGGATTGTGTGGCTTGGCGATCAGGATAGGATACTGACTACTGGTAAGAAATACTTGAAAACTAATTTCCATAAATAAACCAAAAATCTAGTCGAAATGTTATCTCATGCCAAAATGCAGGTGAACTAGAGGAACTCACGTCATCTTCCCCTGAAGGTAGTCAAAAACTATAGAATGCCACCTGCTACGTTTACGTTCATAGATCTGGCCATACGCACATTGCTGTTTCTGACTGTAGAAAGCAAAGTATACTCAAATTATGTTGCTATTGAAAACACAAAGTGTTATTAAATATATTATTATTATATCGGACTCTAAGAAAGTGAAACTAGCTTGTGTATAGAGAAATCAATACTATTCTAAGTTTAAAAAAGTGGTAAGGTATACATTTGGTTCTATTTAAAGAAGTGTATAAATAAATCACTACATAGTATAAAACAAAGTCGCTTCTCTCCGTCTATCCCTATGTATGCTTAGATATTTAAAACTACGCAACTGATTTTGATGCGGTTTTTTTTTAATAGATAGAGTGATTCAAGAGGAAGGTTTATACGTATAATACGCGGGGGAAGCCGCTGACAAAAGCTAGTATAAAATAAACACGACGTGAAACTTAATACTTACTCAATTCATTTTCATCAGGTTTCGACTCGAATCGTCTACGTCAAATAATGATCCGTGACATCCGCAACCTGTCACAAACGCAGAAGACCTTGGAGCTGGACTGTTCCACCGGCATCCTGATGCCACTGTTTGATCCTGACACCAACATGCTGTTCTTAGCAGGGAAGGGAGATACAACCATATTGTATTTGGAGCTCACGGATAGAGAGCCCTATCTCATTGAGGGTCTGAGACATTCCGGTGAGTTGGTATTCTTTAATTGTATTCTTCATCATCATCATTTCAGCCGAAAGACGTCCACTGCTGAACATAGGCCTCCCCCAAGCTCAGCCACTTCGACCAGTTTTGTGCTTCCTGCATCCAGCAGATTCCTGTGACCTTCACAATGTCATCATTCCATCTTGTGGGAAGCCTTCCAACTCAACTTAACTCTTTTTTATTGTTGGTTGGTTTATATTATTTTTATTGCGACCGTCATGCGGACGAAGCCGCGGGCAAAATCTGGTTTCTTGTAATGTAAATGATTTGTTGTAGGTGAACAAACGAAGGGCGCCTGCCTAGTCCCAAAGCGGGCCCTTCGCGTGATGGAGGGCGAAGTCAACAGAGTGCTGCAACTCGCTGGCTCTTCAGTCGTGCCTATCATGTACCAAGTCCCGAGAAAGGTATGCTAGGTTTAATTAAATAATAAAACGGTCCTCTTGTCTCGTATTGACATGACATACCTGTTGCCATATATTCAGTACCTGAACCTGATGCATTAAATTTTTCGCCAGTTATTGAAAAAAAATGCTGTTCCATACATTTTGACCGCATAGGTTTTTCAATGAAAGAACTGTTTTTGTAATAACTGATGAAAGCCCTAGCTTCTAGAATCATGTGCTGGTCATAGTTTGCGCGACTATTTCTGTTTCTGTTTACTTTAGCATTACTTAAGATCCCTAATGTTGAATTTCGCCTTAAATGATTCATAATGTAAGTTTTCATTTAGTAATGCTAAAGTAAAGAGTTTGACAAGTTCTCAAATCAGAAACTGGGTGACATTTTTATAATTAACATAATTTTCTCCGACAGAGTTACCGCGACTACCACGCAGACTTGTACCCGGACACAACCGGTTCCGTGACCTACCTCAGCGCGCCGATGTGGCTCGACAATCAAGACCACCCCGTTCCCAACATCTCATTACACCCAGACGCCAATAATGGAACACAGGTACGTCGTACTTAAGTTCTAAACGATGCAAGCTTCTTGTCTGTAGCATACAATATTATTGGCTTGCATCGTCTAAAGACTGTTTAGATAGTGCAATCTTTTTTTTTTCTTGCTTCAACATACGGTGTGTGACAGGCCATAAAATCGCAACTTATAAGACAAGATTCATGTTAAAAAGGTTCATTTAGTGAGAATGCATTTAGTTTGACGTTCACGTAACTGCATGTCGTAACGACCATCGTTTTACATGAGACTGAATGATGTAACCGTGGAGGTTCCATAGGAATCAACCAATTCGAACCGTGCATCTAGTTTCTGATGTTTCATAAGTGCCCCTGCCCCATAAACCTATTATGTGAAATAAAATGTATTGATTTTATTTTATTTAAACCGTGTGATGTCTTAAATTCAGGTAAATTAGAGTTCTTTTTGACTGATTACGACTGAGATTAGAATATGACCGTTCTTAAAAATATAAAAAAAACGGTCATTTTTACACGCTTTTTTTAATACGTGCCTCGATTGGCACTTCTGTCACGGTAGATTGTAAACGATTTGCAGCTATGTGTATGGCCGCCTTTAGAATGAGCTATTGTGTACCCGGCTGTTAAATTGTTGTTTTGAAGGTCAGGGATAATGGTTACTAGTGCTAACATCGTAATTGGTCATTGTTAATTAATGGTAAAAGCCAAATATATGCGAGTATTTTGGTGTGACCTCACCGCCCCATCTCAAATTTCGATATCTTCTACTTCATGAGAATTACATTGTTGCATGGGGTACTTTATTGATTTTTAAGATGAGGTTCTTTTTTATATGGTGCCCTGTCCATTTGCCCGTGGGATGTAGTATTTAAGTAGAGATAGTCTTTTAAAGCAGTTTTTGGATACCAAATCGTTGAAGGAAACTAACATAATTTTGGTAGGGGAAGCATTGAACCTTGGGGGCCTATCCCGACATTTTCGAGTTCAGAATTTGAGAGAGCTTGGTTGTCCAAGTGACGATACATGAAATAAGTGTCAAACATTTATAAATTGAATAAAACTCGATTCGAATACACTCAAGATGTCAGGATGCCTTATTTACGTAATTTAATAACGAAATTGGTTGTTGTAGTGTATTTATTTTCTGTTGCTGCATGTTTTATTTTTAGTTACGTTTTTATTATTTTTTCTTTATTTACGTAAGAGCTAGTGTTGTGCGTATTTTTTAATGGTTTACATGGAATATTAACCCATGGTGTATTTAAATTTTTTTTTTTGTTACTTTAGTGTTGTGAATGAGTGGTAAATAAGTTCCTTTATTAGTATTTCTGTAGAGCAAGGTGAGTTCAGTTGCTTGTTATTCAGTGAGTTGGTGTTATTTTCAGTTTATTTAGTTATTTTGTGTGGTGCTTGTATAATTTAACATTGCGGGTGTACAAGGGTAACGTAAGTACTGCAACTTTATATTTTTCCCTTTTTCTTGGTTAAATTGATTAGCAATTCTCTTTTTAGGTTCATCGAGGTAATTTAGAAGAAATGGCAAAGTCTATTTTAGCTATGCCTCCACTGAAAAAGACAGATTCTAAAAAGCCTACTACCCCTGCTCAAATTGAAGAACAGACCAAAACAGAAACTAAACCTCAGACACAACCAGAGCTGAAAGACGAAGACCGAATCGATTTTGTGAACGTAAAAGACCTAATCAAGGGCATGGAAAAAAAGAAACCCAGTAAAGTAGATTACCAGAAGGAAACAAACGGGTTTCACAAAAAGACAATTGATAACGGTCACGACTGCAACGAGAAGAAAAGTGATTCGGAACCAGAGAAGAACGAACCGGACATTATTCCGCAGATGACTGAAAAGACCGCGGAGAAGACCGAAAATACTGAAAAGACCGAAAAGACCATTGAGAAAACTGATAGTATTGAATCCACAGAATCTTCTCTATCAAGAAGTAATAGTTTGATCAACGGTGTGCTCGTTCAGGTACCGAAACCTATGCCCAGGTCCTCAATTTCGGAGCCAGGGTCCATGGATGAGCCTTCGGAGGTCCCTAAACCAAAACCCAGGACAACAACGGTACCTGGGTCTGGTTATAAGGTACATGAGGTTTGTGGTTTGAAGTGTAGACCTGTAGATTTGATATCGATGTTTTTGAGTGAGTGTGAATTTTGTCTAGTTTTCTTTCGTGCACTTAAAATGTTTCGATTTCTCTGCGCTATATGTAGGTTCGAATCCTACACGGTACAAATATTTGAACGGCCGATACAAGTTCCCTTACAGAAAGATTTTTTATGCTTAATATATAGTTTGATTTGCGTTTTATTTGTATTATTTTCTTTATACTTGTTACGTGCTGTTTAATTTATAATTTGTTTTGTTGCGTAGTTTTTGTTTCGACGAGACAATTGTCTTTTTTTGCTTTTTATTAATTCTTTGATTATGTTGAGTGTTTTATTTTATCGTATTTGTAGAATTCTGTTTTAATTTTGTTTACGGTCAGTCCAACAAACAATATAAGTCATGTAGTTAATGTGAAAAATTATAGCTTAAGCAATAATATACAACTTTGTCGTGAAGTCGATTGTTTACTATTGTATCACATTGCATTATGAGTCTGAAAAGTTTAAATCTCTGAAATGAAATGTAATGTCCTACAGCCTCGTCTTGGTCCGAAGCCATTCTCAGCGGCGACGGGTAACGAAGACTTCTCATTCGATAAAGTGTTCTCAGTGCCAGCCGTGCCCGGATTAACTAAATCTGATTCAGGTGAGTTCCCATTTCTTTTTGAGTTTTTCAATTAAGTATTTCCCAGTTGCTGTTCTGAGCTTTTCTTTTCCCCGGTTACTGGCAATAGGTACGCTTTTTTTTTTGTGGATTGGCCATCATCAAACGACGTCTCCCACTCTGGGCGGAGCGAGAGGGCGTGTCAGACTTTTACTGACTAAAACCCACCCGTGTTCCTTCAGTTGCCCATATGTCAGGGCCACGGTACCTCTTTCGAACAGATCTCGCGACCCTGGCAGGCAAAAGGTACGTTTGCGTTTTAGATGGAACTCAAGAAGTGGTGAAATATTGTTTTACTCATTATATCTCTGCCTTCAGGGATTCTCTGCCTTATCCGTGTGGTGGCGGATGTAAAGAATAACACCATCCCATCACTTCCCGTGGGTGTCGTAAGAGGCGACTAAGGGATTTACTAGAGAATGGGCAGTAACGTTCTCTATGCATTTTACCATCATACTGCGATTGCCGATCCGCCTGCCAAGCGTGGCGATTATGCCACCACCCTAAAATGCTTCTGGGAGGTCTATATCCAGCTGTAGACGTCTTTCGGCTGAAATGATGATGATGATGGTTCTTCAGGGAATTTTGGCATGATTTTAAGTTAAATGTTAATTTTCAGCATCATCTCCTGTATCTGGTCAGGAGACAACCCCAACCGCGACTTCAACGCCCATTACCAAAGATGGCAGCGAAGAGAAAGACAAGTCACTCTCGCCGACCAGCGATGTTGAAATAGCGCCTAACAAAGGTACGTCACTTATACATATTTTTTTATGTCCTTAAAGGTTTACCCACAGCACATACATATACATACAAATAGTACATCATACGGTAACATTCTAATATACATGCCAAATATAGGTAAACACAGCATTGACAACAGATGCCAAATTACCGCTTCGTTGCTTACTTAAATCTAGGTGTAAGAAGAAAGAAAAATGCAAGTTAAGAAAATAAAATAAAAAATATAGTAAATAAGATAGGATTATTTTAAATGATTAGTCTGAATTTTAAACTAAGTTGCGTTGGTGTGTAAGGTGGCCAAGATTAATTTTACATATATACTAGCGTCAGCCCGCGACTTCGTCCGCGTCAGATTTTCGCTCCCTTTCCCGTTGCCACCCACTAAAACCCACCCGTGTTCCTTCAGTTGCCCATATGTCAGGGCCACGGTACCTCTTTCGAACAGATCTCGCGACTCTGGCAGGCAAAAGGTACGCTTGCGTTTTAGATGGGACTTAAGAAGTGGTGAAATATTGTTTAACTCATTATATCTCTGCCTTCAGAGATTCTCTGCCTTCAGAGATTCTCTGCCTTATTCTTCCTTATCCGTGTGGTGGCGGATGTAAAGAATAGCATCACCCCATTTCTTCCCGTGGGTGTCGTAAGAGGCGACTACGGGACTTACTAGAGAATGGGCAGCAGCGTTCTCCATGCATTTTACCATCATACTGCGATCGTCAAACCACCTGCCAAGCGTGGCGATTATGGCAAAGTCTCCCAGATTGGGGGAGGCCTGTGTCCAGCAGTGGACGTATTACGGCTGAAATGATGATGATGATGAACTTATGGGATGGAAGTTAGTAAGTTTTGCCGATGGGTAATTCACCAAGCACAAGGCTTGTAAAAATATTTATAATCTTGTTCTTAATTCTGTGTGCAGAAGAATACACGAACGGCAAATCGGACACGAGTTTAGAAGAAGAGGTGAATTCTTCCGACTCCGGATATCGCCCCAAGACGCCCAGCACAGCCGAGCGAAGGAAGATGTTTGAGAACACTGAGTAAGTTTAAGGCGAAACCGGCAGAAATTCTTATCTTCTGTTTTCTGTAATTAACCGACGAAAAAAAACGGAGGAGGTTATCAATTCGACGCGTATTTTTTTTTTTTTGTTTGTTTTTTTTTATGTATGACCACGCATAACTTTTTACACAGTAGTCCGATTGTGATAATTCTTTTTTTATTGGAAAGGGTATACTCCGAGGGTGGTCCCATATAAATTTGGAAAACAAAATCGAACCCTAAGGGTCGGAAAACAGGGGATGATTGATTGTTCACTCACTGATTGTAATGTTTAACCACGCATAACTTTATACAGAGTAGTCCGATTTTGATAATTCTTTATTCATTGGATAGGGTATACCTTGCCAAGTATTATAAGTACATTAAAGCCACAAAAAAATATAAAATAAAAACTTTTTACCAAAAAATTTAACGGCGGTTAAATTTTTTGGTAAAAAGTTTTTTGTAGGTAAGTATATCAGGTTTAATGTTGATCGATATTTGATTCGCGATCGTATCTACTAGTCTTTTAATAATTATAATCCTTAAAATCAGCAAAGGAACCTGACAACTGACCTGCAACATGCATTTTTATTTTTAGAAAAATTGAAGTCCGCACATCTAACTGTAACTTCTCCTACTGTGAGTGTTTATAAGTTAGGCTTGTTAAATAAATAATTGGTAAAAATCTTTCACGAAAACAATTCAAATGAGCCCAAACTCGATGGGTTTGTCTTGTAGAAGTTCTTACGACCTTCTTCCAGAACCATCATCAGAACAGCTCCATGGTACCATATTATTGTATTGTCACCGAAGACACATATGTGTTCTAAATTTCAGCCCAATCGGATATCAGGAAGTGGTTCCAATTTAGCTTTCAAGATTCGTGCCGTAGCCGTGCCGTTAAAAACATCGAAGGTTAAATAAAAGCTTGCAATAACGTACATCACATTTCTATAGAATGGTCAGTAGCGTTCTGTATTCATTTTACCACCATACTGCGATCACCAACCGATCTATCAACAACCCATCTATCTTTTTTTTTTCTGGGTGGGAAATCATCAAATGACGTCTCCCTCTCTGGGTGGAGCGAGAGGGCGTGTCAGACTTTTACTGATTAAAGCCCACCCGTGTTCCTTCAGTTGGCTATGCCATGGCCACGGTAACTCTTTCGAACAATGAGGGTTTTCTGAAATGGTCACCTGTCAAAAGTGTCAAGGCGCCTATATTTTCCTTAGTCGCGGCTGAATGAAACCGAATGAATGAAATAGTTTTATATTCGTTATCGAAGTGGAGGACCTCTTGTCAAAGTGGCGCCAACTGGTGGCCTGAACTTTCTTGAACACCCTAATTCCGCGACCCTGGCAGGACCCCGCCTGCCTAGCGTGGCGGTTATGGCGAACCCCTCCAAATTGGGGGAGGCCTATGCCCAGCCTATATCCAGCAGTGGGCGTGTTTGAGCTGAAATAATGATGATGAATAAGGTATATAATTGGTGACTGACGGCGCTATGGTTTTTGCAGCGGCGCGCAGTCGATAGCGGACCGTCGGCGCGCGTACGAGTCTCGCTCTGTTAGCGTCGCCGTCGAGTCCGACACGCCGCCCTCGCCCGCACCGCTCAGGTAAACTACTGTTTTCGTCGTCCATTTATAGGAAATCAAATAACGGAATGTATTAGAATATAAATCCAGTTCACGTAATTAAAAACGTTCAAATCTTGTCACAGTCTCAACTCGGCGACAATTTGCCCCTATGGTTTTTATTTTAATTTAAAACATCGTAAACTATTTAGCTACGTCTTTACACAGCATCATGCGCACAGCCGTCTTCTACTTCTTGTTTCTCATACTATCATCTGTACATTTAGAGGACTGATATGAGGGTTTTTTTTTTCTTGTTTTTCGTGGGTGGGATGTCATCAAATGACGTTCGATCCTCGTCGTGTCACACTTTAAAATTCACCCGAGTTCCTTCAGTAACGTATATACCAGAGCTACGGTAAATCTTTCAAACGAATCTCGTGACCATGGCAGGACATGAGGGCTCTGTTGGTAAACATTTGTGCAATGTCTTTAAAAAAATAAACAAATGGAGTAGAAACAGTTCTACACGCCAAAATCTAACTAGCTCCTGTAACTGTGTGTGTAACTGTTGTAACACGGACACACACACACACATTGTCAAACTGTAAATACGCCACTTTATAACACATTTCATGAATCATAACTTACTAAGGTCTATCTTATACTATTCTAGTCTTTTTCAGAAGACCAAGGGCCATTTCAAATGTGCTTGGTCATCAATCGCCTATTCAGCATAATGATTTATTTTCTTCCTTATGAAATTTCAAAAGGCTTAGTTCAAATTTTACCCCCTTTTGTTTCAGACGGCGAGACTCGCTGAAGTCACGTAAGAGCCCAGATCGCGAAGATAAAAGGGCTTCAGTACCGAATGTTACCACTAAGAGAACATCCACTGTGTTCGGTAAGTCAATTATTATGGTGTGTGGATGAAATGTCGTACATTTTGCAAAACATTTATATATTTTGAAAGGTGTAATATTAAAGCCGTGTGTTGCCGGCCCTAAACAATAGCACCAACCCATTTCTTCGCGTGGGCGTCGTAAAAGCTAACTATGGGATTTACTAGAGACTGGGCAGCAGTATTCTCTTTGCATTTTCCCACCATACTGCGATCGCCAATCCGCCTGCCAAACGCGGCGATTAAGGCCCCCCCCCCCCCAATTTGGGAGCCTATGTCCAGTAGTGGATGCCGTTCGGCTGAAATGATAAGGATGATTAGATTATATTATTACCATACCATAAATACGCGTAGTATAAATGAAATTGTGATACCAAAATTTAGATTAATTAAAGCTAGTAAATCATTTCTTATAAACAGTATCCGCTTCTATAACAAGTTGCCAAAGTCTGTTACTGAACTTAGCTATGGAAAGTTCAAATCACACATCAAACGTGTCCTTATCAAAAAAGCATATTATAAGATAAAAGACTACGTTGAAGACAAGGAAGTTTGGCAATGCACATGTGGCTTCCCTGGTAGCTCATTACAGGATGACCTATGTCTATTAACTGCTCCCGAATGACGATGTACATTTTGTATTCAAGTTTTTCAGTTTTTACATTCTTTCACATTTACTCATTTTTGAAATTATATACCTACAATTGTACATTGTACTCTTTCATATTAATTGTCATGGCAATAATGACATTTGGTTTGAATAGTGTAATATGTCTTATTTATGTAGATTATTTTATACTTTGTGAATGTGAGAATGTTGTAGGCCTTGTAGACTGTAGACAATTTTCTATCTTATTCATCTTATTCAGTACCTGGTACTTGTTGACAGGCCTACACCGTCCTCCCATACCCATTAACACTGTAATTTGAAACAATTGTAAAAACGAATTATTTTTAAAAGAGTAACCGTGGAGTATCTTGCCGGCTCTTCTCCATAGGAACCAACTATTTGGAACCGTGCACCTAGCTTCTGAAGTTTCATAAGTGCCCATGTAGGTTTATATGAAATAAAAATATTTTGATTTCATTTGATTGACCGTTTTCCCACAAATCACCCAATTGAGAATTTGAGAACCTTACAAACTTTATCATTAAAATCATGAATACAAACCTAAGTTCATATAATCCCATTGAATGACTACTTCATGAAATGGTGAAAGGAAAATTTTAATTTTACAGGAAATCGCCCCATCAAAACAAAAAATATTATAGCATAACTTAAGGAGATGCCTTTAAGTTATGCTATAGTAGATTTTGTCACGTTCTCAACTTCAAATTCTCAATTTAGAAATCGGGTATACATACTCTTAGCACTAAATGATTTTAAAATATCTTTCTGTTTCTGTCAATCGTTTGAAGTTCACAAATACAGAATTATAATTAATATTTTTAAATACGTTTAGCGCTGAACACATATTGTGTTTTGTGGTGTTAGTAGTACACATAGTGTGCTTTAATGTGGAATGTTGCCAACTGTTAAATATCAATAAAAATCTTTGTACAGGCAAAGTGTCAAAATTCCGTCATCTAAAGGGAACTCCGGGCCACAAGTCGACTCAAGTGGAGAATATTAAGAATATTAGCAGACAGATATCCGGCGAATGCAACGGCTTCTATGGTGAGTTTGTAATTATTTGTAACTAGCTTTTGCCCGCGGCTTCGCCCGCGTGGATGTCGGAAATTAACGCAGGAGGACGTACTACCGCGGTAAGATGTGTTAATTCAGGTTATATTATAGGTAATAGTTACCCGCGACTTCGTCCGCGTGGTATTTAACAAAAACTTTTTCATAAAAACTGTTTTTGAAAACTACGCTGACATACGTCACAAACTACGCTGGCATACGTCTCAAAATTCAGCGTGTTTTTAGTTTTTTTAAACTATTATTTATTTTTTCTAAAATAAAAGTAGCCTAAGTTACTCCTTGTTACATCAGCTATATGCCAGTGAAAGTTCCGCCAAATCGGTCTAGCCATTTCAGAGATTAGCCGGAACAAACAGACAGACAGACAGACAAAAATTGTAAAAAAAAAAATTGTTTTGGTATATGTACCGTGTATACATCCATATACACTTAGTAAAAAGTGGTTATCTTAATATTAAAAACAGACACTCCAATTTTATTTATTTGTATAGATGTATAGATAACCGCATGTACACACGGCTGCAGGTCAATCAATACATTTCCAGTTTTAGCTGATCTCGCATTGTATAGCTTTTTCGCACAGTGAGATGTCAGCTTATACTGGAATTGTATAGCTTGATGTGGGCCGTGCGTACAATATAATGGGTTGGTAAATAAAATTCTAATATTTTTTTATTAATAATTTTGAAATAATTAATTTACTGATAGACACAACATTCCTTCCCAGTAAAGCCTTTAACGTTGGATCTAAAAGTATGAAATTTTACAATAAAAAAAATGAGTTTATTTCTCACCATCATAGCAATCACGATTACATATTAAAACGAACTTAATACTAATCTCGTATACAATAAACAACAATAACCCAGCAGCATTTGTGGTGGTAAAAAGAGGTTTGATAAACAGACTCTATCTTCTGAACTAGGCAAGGTCTGTATCTCAGAAGATAGCGTTCAGCTGACAATTTCATTATTTTGTAACCTAAAAAACATTGTGTGTTTTGAATTATTAATAAATGTATATATATATATTTATTTTTATTAAAAAGAAAATGCAAGTAGTGAATAAAAGTATGTGTGTAACATAAGTAAGGAGGAAGGTTTTTTTAAATCAGCAAGGTGCTTGGGATCCCGGAATGCGTTCCGATTCAGTCCGTTTCTTGTTGTCCTTCACTAGAAATGCCCTAAGTCGAGTTCCTTACTCCACGGGGGATGCCCCTGTGAAGTTTTTTAAGCCGTGGCTGGAGGCCTTAATTTATTAACCCATACGCAAGTCCGGTTAAGCAGCCGACAACCTCATAGGTTGACTTGCGAGATGACATATATAAAAAAAGGCAACTGCGATTAGGACTGGCCTGTTAGTCTAGTGTTTAGTGGCCCTGATTGCTAAGACAGGTCGTGGGTTCGATTCCCACCCAGGACAAATCTTTGTGTGATGAGCACAATCATTTATTCTGTCTGGGTGTAATTTATCTATAATATGTTTGTATTAAGAAATATATAAGTATATTTATCAGTTGTCTGGTTACCATAGTACAGGCTCTGCCTAGTTTGGGATCAGATACCGGTGTGTTGGTTGTCCTAAGATATTATTAATTTGCCCCTGTAGCGAACGGCATCCGCTGCGCCGTGCCGCTATCAGGCGGCGGCGGGCGCGTGGGCATCGTAGAGCTCCCCGTGGGTGCCACGCGCGTGGCGCTGGCGCCGCCCGCGCACCCGTCCGGCACGCGCGTGGCCGCGCTGCTGCACCCCGCGCCGCTGCAGGACTGGGCCTGGGACCCCTTCCGCGCGGACAGGCTCGTGGTGGCCTGTGATGACGGGCTGGTGCGCGAGTGGATCATACCCGACGGAGGTACGTAGCTTTGTTGGATTTAATCATGAATACTGGACTGCCTCGTTGGTCTAGTGCACAGTGTTATTATTGCCCCGAAAAACGGACATCCCCTTTTTATTAACTTATCCGATAGAACAGGTTATTTAGAAAATAAGAGTAAAATACCCGTGTGCCAATTTTACACCAAACACGAGTAAAAAAAATTTGTTTTTTTTTTACTTTTTCTAAATTAATTAATTACAAAAAAGGAAAAAATTATTTTACCCTTTTCTTTATTATGTCTAATTAAACTATATTAAAGATATGTGAAAAAAAATACAAAACAGTACTAACTAGTAAAGATATAAAGGAATATGCTTTTTTTGTGTTTTTAGATTTTGATTTTTCATGGTTGTATCTTTGCTTAGTTGGATTCAATATTTATTGTAAATCATGTTTAGACCACAACCAATCACTAAAAAAAAAACGTATCCAAATCTCGCGGTGTTTAAGAGTTATTCACTTCTAAAGTTTTTTCTGATAATTTTGATTTTAGGGTCATCGCTTCTCAAAAAATATTATTTTTGTTTATAGGTTTAAATTTTATGTTGAATTTTTGTTTTATCATAGAATAATACACGTATACATATTTACACCCACTCCCATAAATTTTACAAATAATATTCTCCAATCTTTTTATTATTTTACATCGGACAAAAATACAACTAAAGTTAATTACTTATTATACTAATATTTTTTCAAGCTTTATTGCATGCCAAGTCAAGTTCAGAGATGAACATGGTGAAGTACACCTTACACGAACCATTTCGAGCTACTTTCGACCACCTAAAACTATTAAACCTACCTTCGTTAAAGCAAAAATCTCAACAAACAAATAATTGACTTTGAATACTTGCCAAGTTGCATAATCAGTAGCAAGGAACTTAATAAACTCTCTTTTACCTCCTTAGAACTTGGTACTCATTTAGGTTTCTATTTTACTATCGTGTACTTTGTACCGAACTCTGCCCTTATTTTATATTTATGTTTTTGGTGGGACAGAGTTCATTTTTCACTTATTATCGCACAGCCTGAAACACTTCGTCGAAAAACTTGAAATTATAAAAATAAAATACTAAATATTTACAGACTTCACTTGCTTAAGTACCTTCTTTAATTATCATTTTCCGTAGGTAAAACTTCAGTGCTATCGTCATTCCACCCTTCTATAAGATTTTGCATTACGTCTTCTTCGTCACTTAAGCTGTCGCTATCTTGGGCCGAAACATCTTCCTTTGGTATTTCGTACGGTTTTAATAACTGGAGAACGGCAGGTGGTAATGGCATCTTTTTCAATTTTGCTTGCCTTTGCTTTAATCTGACATTTGAAATGAATGGATCTGAAGTGAGTAGTGCCCGGTTAAACAAATCAGTCATGGTTGTAACTCTATCAAACTTTCGAGTATGATGCTCTCTGTCTGTCAGACCTTGCTTCTCCCGCTTGTTCTGAGAGTAAACCCACAGGCATTGCAGAGTTTCGCATGATGTCTTTACCATGGACTAAAATTTTGTGCAAGGTGACTGTCATAGGATACCATTCAAAATTTTGGACGTACTTAATAGCCAGTGACATACAAAAATCCCCAAATTTTTCGGTATCAACTGGTGCCCACAAGATAAAACTACTAATATTGTAAATAAATCATCAAGAAGCCATTGAGGAATGTTTAATATGTCTGCAAATGTTCCACGGTTTTTGTTAGACAATGCTATGATGCGAGCAGTATTACCATCGTTGGTGGTGCCTGCATTGGGCCGCACCACATCAACCAGAAGCCCCATTTTTTCTCTTACTTCTTGTTGTACCTTTTTTTTGGTTTCTTCCACAATGATATGATCCGGGGAATTATGAGGTATCCTCCATTTATTTACTTGCATCTTGTATCCTAGATGAAGTAAGAATTCTAAGACACGTATCCACGCGTGCAAAGGACTTAATCCGTACTTCATAAGCGATTCATCTGAGGCTTGAGAAAGCACAATGTCTAATTTATTAAATTGAGAGGAAGTCGCTTTACAAAATGGGCATCTTAGTTGTGACGAAGTGTTAGTGATTGTATTAAGCACTTTACCGTCTATAATGGTCAAGTAAAGTTGAATTTTTGCTGTTAATGTTAGGTTTTTTGATGATTTTACACAAATGCTGTCTATTTCTTTTATTTGGTCTTCTACCCATTTTTTTTTTTCGGCAAGTATTAAATTTTTACTCTCTTTACGGTACTGGATATGTAACGGGCGACAAAATCTGTAAAACTGAGGTGTAGGGTTCATCCACAAAATCTGACCGGTATCTGTAGTTATTCGTAAAGGAATAAATGTGGTGGCAAATAGGCTGGTTTCGTCTTCTCGGTCTTCGGAGAAGCTTTGTTTATAAAATGATTGACCTGTACTCCCGTCAAATCCCCAAGATCCTTCTAAAATACAGTTCAATGTTTGTGTATTTCTTTGGGAACATTGTAAAGAAATAACATCTTCACATAAAATAACAAGCCTTGAAAAAGTGTGGGAGAGCAGACCATATAACGTTACAAAAGCCTCTCTTTCAGACACTTGTACTGGAGGTGTTGGGTAACATCATTTTTTTGCTACATGTACTTGCTGATATGGTGGAAATGCGGGGTACCCCCTCGATTTTAAGTCTTGTTGAAGAAAGTGATATGTTTCAACTGTAAATTTTCTGTCAATATAAATGGCTAATGCTTCTTCAGGGGTATATGGCTGAGGCTTATGGTTCCGTATTTGAGTGGCTATCTTGGTCGACTTTGTTGGGCTTTTTAGACAAGTGTTAATCACAAATTGAAGGTTTTTTGATGCACTTGTCTGTAATTTATGCCCACCTGCTTCCACGATACTTGAAAAAACTTTGACTAGTTTTGGTTGTGGCTCTATATCAAGGGAGTGTTGAAGAGATCTTCGCAATCTACGGTTTTGTCTTTCACACAGAATATTGTACTTTAAACTGGGACCAGGCTCAGATATAGGCATAAGTTCAGATTCAATAATATCTTCTGGCTCTGTAATAAGCCCAGGTTCGGGAATAGGTTCAAGTTCGATAATGGGTTCAGATATTGAAATATGGTCAGTCAATCAATCAATCAATCAAAAGTCATTTATTCAAATTAGGCTGAGGATCAGCACTTTTCGAACGTCAAAATTACAAAAGACAGTCCCAGTCCCCCCAAAACGCCCACCCGTTGCGCACTTCCTAGTGCTTTAGCTGGGAAGAAGAAGTGGCCAACAAACTCCCCAGCAGCACAGCTGTCTGTCCAGTTAGAAGAACTTGATTCTATACAATGGTATATAGTAAAACATTAAGAGACACAAATTAAATTAAATGATTTGCTATATGCCAGCTAGCCAACCCAATATACCAACAAATACTCAAGCATAAGCAAAAAAAAATATGTATATAGAAACATGGCTGCAAAAATAAAAAACTGGCATAAAGGGCGTGACAGCTTACATATGCAATGCTGAATGTTCACATAGCTGTTACGACCTGAGTTACAACTCGAGGCCACAAATGATAAACTAGGACCATCGACGTAAAATAAATTAAACAGGTAAGTAATATTAATAATAATATCAACATCAAAGTCAGCAAGACGACCAGTCACCACAAGCAGCACCCGTTCACGAGCATAACGCAAAGATCAGCCATTGCCCCCTTGCCATATTTGAGGGAAGGGGGCAACCCGACCCCCGACGCTACCGCAAGCATTGACATCTAAGGGAGCATGACGAACTTGCTGCCGGTTGCTCAAGCAAGAATTGAATGATTACTTGTCGAGGTCGCTAGCTAACCACATTCGGTCAAGTTCGGGATTGGGGTTAGGTTCGCAAATAGGCACAAGTTCGGAAATAATTTCAGAATCGGAAATAAGGTTAGGTTCAGGAAAAGAATCAGGTTCAAAATGAGGCTCAGTTTCGTAAGCCTCAAACTCGGAAACAAGGTCAGTATTGAGTATAGGTTTAGGTTCAGAAAGAGGCTTAGTTTCGGGATTAAACTCAGATACAATTACAACGTCAGGCTTGGGAATATACTTCGTGTCAGTAAGATTTTGTTCCAGAAAAGATTCGGGTGCACGAATAGCCTCTGAAATGGAGATTGTAGCGTAATCTTGAGAAGTTTCAATATTGGAGTCAGAATCGTGAGGTAAACTACGTTCAGCAAAAAGTCCAGGTACATTTGGAAGAGTACCTGAATCGACCTGTTGCATTTCTGATTCAATATTTTTGGGAAAATCGCTTTTAAAGTTTTCATTCAACCATTTATGGTGTTTTTTGGTAAAAAATTTCATGGAATATTTACATTTTTTGTACAGGTTTTCACATCTGGCAGTTAAATTGGAAATCACAATTTTGACTTCTTTATTATTTGTATACGATAGTGGCATATTCAGCGCTCTTAAAATAGCAACAGTTCTTTTGGTCAAATCTACGTCAATAGGGCGGAATTTACTACCTTCTTCCTTGGCTAGTTTCGTCAGTAAATTAAATGCTTCTAATCTGGTGAATTCTCCTTGTGTATTTGCGAATACTCCTGGAGACTGAAGAGCACCGGCTGTGGCGTTATCCACAGCTTCATAAACTGCCACTCGTGGACCAACATGAGGGTTGGCGCCCTCACGTCCTCCTCGCAATAAGTTAGCCGGTCGGAGCCCGGACAGACATCCCTCAACAGGTCGGGTCAAGTCCTGTTGAAGCGAAGTGGCGCCATGGGTCTTTTGCGGCTCCATGGTGCCTCACCCCCGTTCCTCCAGGCAATATGTATAGGTACAGGGTTTCGACTAAAGCCTAACGAGGGCGGACCCCTTCCCTGTACCACAAATTGCCCTTCATTGGATAAACGACATTTAATTCGTTTATTGCACATCAAACGTATTTAACGTCGTATGATAGTAAACTTACAAATATCCAAACAAATACCTTAACGGCTAAAAAAAATTGTACAATTATAAAACTAGTAGAATTATTCCGTTTATTCATTTTAATTGAATTCACTTTTTATTTATTTATACAATAATGTGAAAATCAATGATACTGTAACTTCTTTCAGATAACCATGGCCACGTTATTATGTCCTTTATTTATTTTTACACACATTTTACATTTTTAAATATTACTTAAAATAGAAATTCAATAAAAAAAAACATCTAAAAGAACACGACTTCTGCCAACCCTAGCGCCTAAATTTCAAAATCCTGTAAGTTCTAAACACCATAAGATTCGGATATGAGATTTTGTATCGGTACTTCTTAGTGCCAAAGCAACATCTTGTCTCGATGTTGAATCCAAATAACATGAAATAAGCCCATAGAAAAATAAAATCGAAAATATGTAAAATTTAATGTTACTCACTACATGTTAACGATAAAAATTGAGCGTTTGCTTGGTAATTTACTTAATATAAAGCATCAAGTAATTGCAATCAAAGACATAACAAAAACGCATGGGGTCTAAAGTTATTGCGATTTTTATGGTTTTTGTGGTAACCATAGAAAAAAGAAAAAAAAAATATATCTCCACATTTGGACAAAATTGCCACACGGGTATTTTACTTTTACTTTAAAAATAACCTGTTCTATCGAATAAGCTAATAAAAAGGGGATGTCCGTTTTTTAGGGCAATAATAATACTGTGTAGTGGTAGCAAGGGTTACTGCTGAACTTGAGGTCTTGGGTTCGATTCCCAGGTCGAGCAAGTGTTATTGGGTTTTTCCATCTGGTTTTCTCAGTAGCAGCTCGGAGTCTGGATTTTTTCCCGGTTTATGGCAGTAGGCTCGCCCCCTATTACATGGGACTTTAAAAACATAACAGGCGAAATGTGGGTGTACTATAGGTACACCTTTGCCCAACCCTTTGAGGAAACAAGGCGTGATGTTATGTTTTTAATCACGAATGTTTTCAGCGTCGATCATATCGCGGTATAAGACTCAGATGAACGCATCTACATTTTCTCAATTTTACATAAAAGCTAAAATTCTGTGAAAATTCACCTCTTCGAGTTTTACCAGCTTTTTGTAAGAGATTTTGACTACAGAAATTATCTCTTATAAATAGCTGGTAAAGTTTTTGAAGAGGTGAAATTTTAAGCTGTAAAATTGAGAAAATATCGATACGTTCATTTGATTTTTACGCTGCGATATATATCACCGTCAAATTGTAAATATTGTTAGATTACAATCAACTCACGAGATTATAATATATCGAAAAATTGTGAACTACAAAAAGCATTTACAATTCGACGCATTATTTTTCGGTTTTTTCTTCAATAATCGACGGTAAATTTTAATAAAGGGGTGTTCAGAATCTTGTACTGAATCCATAGTCCCTAACATGTTCCACAATTCCGAACCACCTCACCAAATAATGTAATAAATGAAACAGTATTTCTATAGCAAATTAAACTTCTGATTTAGAAATGTTGCTGCCAACACACGGTGTTTACTTTTATGACACGAACGGAATTACAGACATCCATTCTGTAAATAAAACATTTAAAACAGAACAGAAAAAACGTTTATTGTCTCCAGTATTACGGTAGCAGTAGGGACGTATACAAAACTATAATACCGGAAGCATTTCTTCACGCCTATCATATAAATTCTTCCATCAGGCCTCCAAGAATCAACGAACGAGCCAGCCCGTACATTCTCAGCTCATCCCGACAAGATATACATCATCCGATTCCACCCGACGGCTTCCGACATACTCACGACGGCGGCCCACGATTTGAACGTCAAGATTTGGGACCTCAGTCCGGAGACCCCAGTGGCTTCCATTGTACTGACTGGCCATACTGATCAGATATTTGCACTGGATTGGTCGCCGTGCGGGGAATATCTCGCTACTGTCTGCAAAGATGGGCTTATTAGGGTGAGTTATAATTCAAGACTACTTTAAAGGCAACTAGACTGCGGTCAGTCGACATACTATCAATGACATCCTGAATTCGTGGCGTATTTCCAGATGTAACATATTTTGAAGGGATCAATGTAGACTGAATGATGTCATCATAATCAGTCTATATTGTTCCCACTACTGGGACACAGGCCTCCTCTAGGTGAGAGGGAGTGGGCCGTAATCTACCACGCGGGCCCAGTGCGGGTTGGTAGATGTCACATGTCTTCGAATGTTTGGTACTAGGACATGCTGGTTTCCTCACGATGTTTTCCTTCACCGCTTTGAGAGCAGTGGTGATGAAATTATTTATACATAGTAAAGCACCTGTCTGGGTTCGAACCCGCGACCTATAACTTGTGATTCGGGGCCGATACCACTGAGCCACCACTGCTTGATGTCGATCGACCGCAATCTTCAAAGTAAATTGTGCAGACAATTGGCTTGGAAGTTGGCCATCATTAATATAAGAGGCATGACAGACACATTCCACAAACTCCTGTTTCAGGAGTCTGTGGAACAAGCCTCTGTTCGGATAATGCCTATTAGGAGTCCTGTAATTGCGTAACACATAAAACAATAATTAGTATAATAATTTATCATCATCATTTAAGCCGAAAGACGTCCACTGCTGGACAAAGGGTTCCTCCAATTTGGTGCGGTTAGCCATAATCGCCACGCTTAACAGGCGGGTTGGCGATCGCAGTATGGTACAATTCATAGAGAACGCTGCTGCCCATTTTCTAGTAAGCCCCTTAGTCGCCTTTTACGACATCCATGGGAACAAATGGGGTGGTGTTATTCTTTGCGTCCGGCGCCACACAGAATATACATTCTACATCATTATTTATATCCAATTGTTCGCAGTGAGTTTCATTTTAGCATATTACCCACGTTCATTTTGTTATTTACGTTGTCGAGCAGACTTTTTCAAACCAGAGAAGCAGTGGATTGGCAATAAATATCTTTCAAAACTCTTGGATTGTGACTGAAAGTGTGTTACGCAATTATTAGCCAGATAAGTTAACCGCTGCTTATCCGAAGTACGTCAAAGATCATAAGTATAAATAAAAACTTTTTTACAAAAAAAAAACAACCGACTTCCTTAAAAACACTACAAAGTGAAAAATAACTTTAATTTCGGAAGTCGGTGTCTTAGGATCTGTATTTATGGTTTCTTTTGCCACCGACTTCCGAAATTAAAGTTATTTTTCACTTTGTAGTGTTTTTAAGGAAGTCGGTTGTTTTTTTTTTGTAAAAAAGTTTTTATTTTTACATTTTTAGTTGTGGTATTCACCTCGCACTAATTCCAAACAAACAATGCATATTTACGCGATAGCAGAAATCGCGGTTGATTTGCTGTCATTTTTTGAAGAGTTCCGGTGTCTGCCCCCGAACTCACCATCAGATCTATATGAAAATTATATGGGACCATTTCGGAATAAACCCCTTTCGAACAAAAAAAGAATTTTGCAAATCCGCCTATATATGAAGGAGTTATGGCCGAACATACATAAAAAAAAAAAAAAAAAACATAAACATCCGAATTGAAAACCTCCTCCTTTTTGAAGTCGGTTAAAAAATATAAATATATATTTGTATGGCAGGTATACAAGCCCCGCTCGTCCTCAGAGCCGACCCTGAGCGGGCCGGGCCCGGCCGGCAGTCGCGGCGCTCGGATCGTTTGGGCTCTCAATGGAACGCATCTCGTCGTCACTGGCTTCGACAAGTAAGTTGTTAGCCATTTTCTATTTTGTTCAGTACCCGGTACTTGTTGACAGGCCTACACTGTTCTTCCATAGCTATTCAGACTGTAATTTAAAAAGAATAACCATGGAGTTTCTTCCCGGCCGTTCTCCATAGGAAACGACCTATTAGAACCGTACACCTAGCTTGTGACGGAATTGAGAGTGAAATTTCAAGGACGCGTCAGGTTTGGCGCATTTCGTTTTATGTGAGAGGAAAAAAGATTCTCAATTTATCTTATTCTTTAGTTTATAAGATGTTTCACTAATTACAAGTACGGCACTACACGTGCATTTTTTAGTACGTTAAATTTTTATATAAAATATACTTGTAACAGAGTATCAGAGCGCCAGATCGTCCTGTACAAGGCGAGCGAGCTGTCAGCGCCGGTGTGCACAGTGGGGCTGGACGTGTCGCCCGCTATACTGCAGATACACATCGACCACGACTCTGGCACACTGTTCCTAACGGGCCGGGTGAGTACTCGCACAGTTCATAAGCAAAATGCTCCTTATGTGTCTTAGTCTTGTTATTCATGTTAACCTAGCTATTAATTTACTTAGATCATAAGGGAATGTAAAGCTCTGTTTATGGAAGAATAAACATTATCTAAACTTTACATTCATCATTCAGTATTACATCCTGTACACACGGCTACGTGTCAAGCTGTAAAATTCCAGTTTTAGCTGACCTCCCATTGTATAGGCTATTCGTTCAATGAGAAGTCAGCTTATACTGGAATTGTATAGCTTGATATGTTGCCGTGCGTATATGGTCACAGATCTGTCTGCTGCCTGAGCTTTGAATGAACTCTTTAATATTCTGATACGTAGCTCTGCTGCCAAATGCTGTTAATTTTTAGTCGAAATTCCAACAGCCAATCATAAGTATAATTCATCATTAGTATTATTTATATTTAGTTAATTTTAAGCTTAAGGAATTAGTTAATCACTTACATAGTTATAACGTATATGTAATATATGCTATTGCATAGTTTATAACTTGTACAACGATACTCTATTGCTATCTGTGGAGGCTTGTAAATGACTCATCGTGAATTACCTCACTACTAATTTTGTATTGTTAGCTGTAAGCCACCCTGGTGAAGGCCGCAGGAATACGTTGGATGCGAGAAGCACAGAATAGGTCGAAGTGGCGGTGCTTGGGGGAGGTCTATGTCCAGCAGTGGACGTCTTTCGGCTGAAAAAAAAAATAATGATGAAGCCACCCTAACATATTAAAATAAATAAATAAAATAAAATATTTTTTTCTAAGCAAAAGATATGCAGCTCCCGGTTTTTGGGAACATTTTAGGTTTTCCTACCGAATAGTACGTTAGCATTAATATTTTTCACATAGTAACTTCAACAAGGTTTTTGAAAAACTAATGTAATGTGTTACTCCATGTTAATCAAATGTGCTCGGCTGCGGTATTTTGGGTCAGCTTATCACAGCAGTACGCAGACAGCAGTGGTGGCCCATTCAGCTGCATCGGGTAAGACAGGACGCCGACCCTAACGTACCTGGGCATAGGCAGGTAGATAGTGAAGAGTAATATTGTGTTGTGGCGGTCCAGGGCGACTCGACGATCTACTGCTACGAGGTGACGCGCGAGGCGCCGCACCTGTGCGCGCTGTCGCACCACCGCTCGCCCACGCTGCACCAGGGCATCGCCTTCCTGCACAAGAATCTAGTCGCCGTCGAGAAGGTATACCTTACGAACACTTTACATTTATATTTATCAACACACTAGGTATTTTAAGAATATGTGTTCAGGCTCAAAAAAAAAAAACGAAATAAACTGTATTTAATCAAAAATCAATCATACTCGTTATTATAAGAACGTCCACAGTCTCATCTCAGTATCAATCTGTCAAAAAATACCTCGAGTTTCCCTACATTTTTTGACAAGTTTTTGATATTAGATTGTCACTGAGATGAGACTGCGACAGGCTTTTGAACGATTTTAGTTACGAGAATCTTGTGAAGGAGTAAGATAGAACAGTAGGTCGCTTTCGGCAGAATTGGGCAGGTTAATGATTGCTAGCATAGACCTAAGATGGATCATGGTTAAGAAAGATTAGAAGTATAGATAAGAACATTTAAAGTGTGGTTTCACAGGGCGGTATACTCGGTCCAGTAGTTTTCGCAATGTACCTCTAAGTAAGACTATGCAAATATGTGTCACTAATATCATGTGTATCCCCCAATTGTTATTAAAGTAATTGTTTTCGACCTTAAATTTTGTTTCAGGTGGAGTTCGCGCGAGCTCTACGACTCACCAATGGAACCATCGAACCTCTTTCCTTCACTGTACCCAGAATAAAGGTATGTCGTAAAAGCGTAGTAGGTTGTATCTCATTCAACTCCATTCGCTTTTTCATTTTTGTTGCTTTTTACAATATTATAACATTTCTCTGTTAAAATATTGATGAGCATTTGTGTTTATATTATTGCGAATAATTAATTAACAATTATAATTAATTAATAATGTTTAGTTTCTTAAAATTGTATTAAATTACAATGCACCAAAAAAATAAATAAGCTCTAAGTTCACGTAAATGTTTATCATAAAAAATTACAGAATACAGCTATGGGACTTAAAATAATAGCAGGTATTATCCACCTTTGGCTGTAATTATCACCTGCATGTGATCAGGCATGCTGTGGATTATGCTTTAAATATCCACTTGGGGTATTTCTTACTAGGGCGGTTTTACAATTGACTGAGAGTCTCTTAAATTTAGGACTGGATCAGATGCGACTTTTAAGTATGTCACAGATACCTTCTACGGGATTAATGTTTGGGGTTTTTTGCTGGCCACTACAACTTTGTTATCAGACTGATGTAAACCTTACTCAGCCACTTCCTGTTCTCATCGTGTAAACGCCTGTCTGGTCGTACCTTGTTGGGCATACCTGAGAGTTGTCCGCGTTACATTCAGAGATTTAGCGATCTATTGCTGCGTTCCTGCTTGACTCCGAAGCAACACAGATTGAGCAACTTGAGCAGAAGCTAGGGGCATTGCGTTCCGATTCTGGAATGAATAATGATTACGGATTAATTTAAAAACAAAACAATGAAGATTTAAAAACAAGACCAATTCGATAGTCACATTTTAACTCACCTGTACTTTGCGCGTTCTAGCAATGAACCAACGTTAAGTGTCACAGAAATTAATCGAATGAACTTTTTCTTGCGCTTTTTCTTCTCCTCTCAAATTAACAAAATTAAACGTCCTGACAAGCTGCCATTTGAAATTATTAAACGCGATTCAAAAATCGCCTGTTATTGGTTTGTTTATGTTTGGACCACATTCCTTGCCGCTGAGGGTAGTAACAAAGGATAACCTTTTCAATTCATTACTCCCGATTGGAAATAAGGCATGATACAAACAAATAAAACACAAAATAATTAATTGGTCACAATTAGCATTTACATTACGTTTAGACGTGTTTGGAGCCTCCTTTTAAGCAAACAATGGTGCCGATTCTGTTGTACACCGAACTAAACTAACTAAACTATCTCTAAAATTCCTTACTTTTGGCTATGACAATTTTAACGCTATTCTGCAAGAAAAAATCTCTAAATTTAAAAATTATTTTGACACGACTAAAAACGAATTTGGCAATCAACATGGTTTTTTTTTTCTTTTGGTTTCCCAACGTGGTACTTGTGTGCGCTACGCAATGATTTTTTTAGAGACGAAGGCGCGCGCAAGGGGGCAGCCCGGACGTGTTTTATATGGAATTTTTCACTTTTTGTTTGAAAAAAAAAAAAAAAAAAAAATTGCCCACGTGTTGAGATTTATATGTTCCGGGGTTTCATAAAGGGGGTCGAATATTTCATTATTTTTGCGATAGGACACGCCATTTTCGAGATATAAGCAAAAGAAAAAAGAAAAAATACAGCACTGTTTTTGCACGTGAAGGCGAGGCGTTGGTGTAAATTTTTGTTCATGACCACTAGTTTTATTCCACACCTTTTTAATCGCGATTAAAAATAGTCAGATTTAGTCAAAATAAATTATTATAGTCTAAATTTTTGGTGAAAACCGGCAAACCCAGAATAGTAAAATTGACATTTTCACTACACTAATAACTCAGTGCAAACTTAGTGCTGTCAAATTAAAATATAGTTAAGTTGTGTCACTTTAGTCTATTTCAGAATAGGAAATCGTCGTTTGACAGGAATAAACCAAATTTTAGTGATTTTTAGTTTAGTTTAGAGAATTTTGTACAACAGAATCGGCACCAATGCCTGTATAAGGAGACTCCGTTCTTTATTATATCATTGCGGTACTAACTGTCAGTGTACTCTGCATAAGAACTGAACATTCATTGTGAGTAGGTACACTGTCTGTTTGTTTAAAATCTACATATAACTTTTAGGAAATGTGATGTAGCCTGGAGGTTTGGCGTGATCGCGTCAGTCGTGTATATTTGTGTGTGCAGAGCGAGTTGTTCCAAGACGACCTGTTCCCCGTGACGCTGGTGACGTGGGCGGCGTGGCAGGCCGGCCGCGCCTGGCTGCGCGGCGCCGCCGCCCCGCCCTGCCGAGCCAGCCTGCAGCCGCCCGGCATGGAGCCGCGTCAGTACTCACTCTGTCTCACCATCCTCCTCAACATGTGTATCCTCGCCCACATTTTTCCTTTACGAGTTTTGCCAACAAACTATTAAATTGAAACTTTACTAGGGATACTATCTAGCCGCACATTCATCTTGTACAATCTAAAGGTGATAAAGCAATTCTATGGTCGTACACAACCGGCGTCAGAAATATAACGACGAAAAGAAATTTAAAATCTTGTCGAAATTACAATTGACGTGTAGTTTACATTCACCATTGTTTCTTTAGTATTTAATTTTAGTTTCATTTTCTTCATTGAGAAAAGAAACTAAAATTAAATGTAAACCTATTCGATAAATACGTATCAAAATCATTATTCTGATCAGTTCAAATAAATTTGTCTCTATATTTTTGACACTAACGTAACCTAAATGACGATAGGTTTTCCATTCAATTCTACCCACTGTTCAATATAACCCATACCATTAAAGAAACGCATTGAAAATGGCAGCACTTATCATGCCCTCTCACTCGCACACTATACAGTGCGAGAGGAGGGTATGATCCTTTGTTCAGCCGCCATTATTAATTAGTTTTCTTTAAAGGAGCTAGTTATTCGTGGGTTATGTTAATTCTGTATTTATCATCATCATCATTTCAGCCGAAAGACGTCCACTGCTGGACATAGGACTTCCCCAATTTGCGGGGGGTTTGCTATAATTGCTACGCTTGACAGGCGGGTTAGCGATCGCAGTATGGTGGTAAAATGCATAGAAAACGCTGCTGGCTATTCTCTAGTATGTCCCTTAGTTACGCACTCCGACACCGACGGGATGAAATGGGATGGCGCTATTCTTTATTACGAACGTCTGTATTGTGTGCTAAGAATAATAAAGAGTGATGTATGTGTGTATCAGTGTCTGCGCACACGGCCGCATCGCCGGTGACGCGCGAGGCTCGCGACAAGCCGGCCGCGCAGAAACCGAAACCGGACCTTATCAAGTCGCACGTGCCGCAGGACGCCAAGGCTAAGGAGGACAGCGTGAGTACACTAACTATTCAATTAATGTTCAATTCATACGTTCATTCATTCACTCATTTGTTCATTCTTCCATCCATTAATTCTTTCATTCACTCACTCATTTTTGGTGAAAACTCATTCCCTATAGGGGGATTAAATAAAGAACGTATGTTCGCAATTTTTCACGATAGTAAGAATACCATCGGATACCTAGGCTTGTTTTTTTGACAAAAAACCATCGCCCAGATTTAAATGTAGCTTCAATAAATAATTTAGCTTCTTTTGAAAATGTTAAAATTGAAAATACAAAAGCTGGATTCAAGCAGAATCTTAGTTGTCAATTTAGAACTGAAAATGCTACAAGGTACGGTTGGCGACGGTTTAATTAGGTGTTTGGCTTGAACCTAAGTTAGAACTCGTTTGGTTATAAGACGATTAAACTACAGATACAGTTAGTAAGAAAACCTTTCAGTGTTCGCATTTCACTGACAGAAGATTTTTTTTTTTTGTAAATACCTAGCTATACTAATCTTATAAAGCTGAAGAGTTTGTTTGTTTCTTTGGTTAAACGCGGTAATCTCAGAAACTACTGGTCCGAATCGAAAAATTCTTTTTGTGTTGAGTAGCCCATTTATTGAGGAAGGCTAAAGGCTATATAACATCACGCTACTATAATAAAGAGCGGAGCAGGAACGAAAAATGGACGAAAACTGGCAGGCAATTCGATGCGATGGGAAGGGCCAGGGGAGCAAAAATTTGACGCGGACGAAGTCGCGGGCAGACAAATTCCGCAGCCTAGGAAGCAGCTGATATCGAAACACAATAAAACATAAGAAAACAGTTTTTCTCAACTCATACTTCAAATAACAACAGTGACTGACGATGTTGACCCCAAAAAAACATCAAAATATATATTTAGATAAAGAGGCACATCGCATCTGCGGAGTTCAACAAGAACTTAAAAGCCCGCTTGCTCCACATATTACTAAATGCGTTAAGTTTCGCGCTAAACACATTGTATTTAAAACATCATTCTGTCTCTGCCATCTTCAAAAGGATCACAGAAATATAATGTTGTTTTATATCATCACCATCATTTCAGCCAAAATACATCCACTGCTGGACTTAGACCTCCTCCATTTTAGCCATAATTGGCGATTATGGCAAACCCCCCCAAAATGGAGGAGGTCGCTTTGCAGGCAGGTTGCCGATCGCAGTATGGTGGTAAAATGCATAGCCCAATTCCCATTCTCTAGTAAGTCCCTTAGTCGCCTCTTATGACACACACGCAACTTATGAAGAAATGGGAATGGAAATAGGTTTTACATATATTTAACGCTAAATGTTTTTGGATATTTGTGGTACAAATGGGCAAAACATTGCTCTGACCCTGTTATGTTGAAACGATTCACAGACACAACAAAACCAAGTTTTAAATTTGTTTAGCGCTAAAAGTATTACTTGATTTGCTATGCAAGAAGGCCTTAGTATTATTGTAAGTAATTTAAATCTTACCAGGCAGCCAGCTCAATGTAATTCTACTTCTAATCTTCCTTACAGAATCTACTAACTAATTCAATTTTCCACAGATAATGAAATCCATAAGCGCCAAAGTGCAGATCAATTTGAAACTGGAACAAGACAGTATGGAAGGAGTGGACGAAGCCGAATGGGAGCAGTGAGAGGTAACCCGACTAAATCAAGTGCAATTGAACAACCCTAGCTTGTAGTGTTATTTAGAGGCTCCCGTACTCGGTCGCGTTATACGTATCATCGACTGACCGCCCGTACTGAAGTTTTGGCGGTACGAATAAAGAAACTTATTGAAAAAATATCGTGGAGATCTTTTTTTTATGTTTTGGCTTGGCATATTTGGCCAAACATTGGCGTTGTTTCGGTATTTCAGAATAAACTATTCGAATGGTCATAGGCAAGTTCTGTGTTCGCCAAATATCGCGAATGTTTGGACAAATACGGCAATGAAGTGCCAGTTTGTAGTAGACTCAATTATAAGCTAAATAGCCAGTTGCAAACAGTAACATTAACAATGCTGGATGACGCTATGGTATGAAAGCAACAGTTTGACGCAGTCTAACCAAAACCATTGCTAAATAGTATTTCTATGAATTTGTTTCAAAGCAAAGATGCAGACGATAATATGCATTGGATTCAACCAGTCGGTACGATATTACGATATTATTTTGGCAGTTGACAATTTAACACATTTCTCTGTCAATTTTATTCGTACCGCCAAAACCATACAGGTATAGCCCCCCCCCCCCCCTCGCAGAATAAAATTAACTTTTTATACCTAACAATAACTTGGGATTTCTAAATATTTTATAGAAATTCTCCCGACGATCCCATTTTTACATTTTAATCTTAGATATCAAATAGTCGTGGTAATGTAGAGTACTAGAATAATATGTCGGCACATAAGTCCAATAATATGTACTGATTATAGTTTAAGTCATAATATGTCGGAACATGTCGCGGGATTTGGAAATAAGAGCCGTCGAACACAGATTGTGGATGTTTGAAAAATGAAAGCTTTTACATAATCTGTTAATTAAAAATACAAGTAAAACTAGAGTTGTTTAAACAAAACAAAATGGAAATTTATAATTAAATTACTCGATATTAGCGATGCCCCAATTTTGATACTTAGCTACAGAATATTTTGAACATTGTTATAATATAAGCATGGAGGTGAACACGTCCTATTTTGATAGCAAACAAGGAGTATTAGAATTTGCAAATCCATAGCATAACGACTCATATTTTCAAATCCTGACGATTCAAAAGTATCAAATCAATGCTCACGGCCAGTCACATTTTCATCGCCGCACCGCTAAATAAATTATTTGCTGTTTAACGCTAACTCGTGATCTCATCGATTGTCGACCAAAACTTAACCAACCATGCTCATAGACTGCTCACTATATCGCGTTCGTTATCGACCCTACATTTGTTAATAAGGACTTGCAAGAAGTTTTTTAAAAGAACAGTTCTCGAATGCTCAAACTTCAAATTTGAATTGACACAAATCATTAGTTGACTATTGTCTGCAAACTAATCATATCGATACTTTTAGTATCGATACCAAACTGTCTCGATTCAATTCGATAATTGCATAAAGTTTTATTGAACAAATAGGCGTCAGAGCAACATTCCTACATTTTGCCATAAAAAAATGCATTTATTTATATTGCGTATTTACTTATATAATTATGAAATGACAAAAAATATTGATTATACGTATGATTTGTATCTAATACTTGTATGTAAGGATGTGTAGGGTATTCATACTTATTAGGGAATTGACATTTTTTGATGTAACCGATATTATTCTATAGTAACCATTAATATTGCTAGAAACTTTACGTACTTTGTAGTCACTGTAAATCTTAAATTCAAAATAAGAAATTACTATTCCGCTCTTTCTTGCAATTATTTTATTTATATAACACTAATCAGATCTTTATAATTTTTCGATATAAACAGATGCACTAAAAAGATTTTGTCACTTAAAATAAGATTTACAATGGTTACCAAGTTAGTCTGGAGACACATCGAAATCGGGGTATGTGATAGATATATGAACACACGAAATTACTACTCACCCTTTATCCTTTGATAGAACCTTGATTTTCAATCGAGTGCAATTGATTACCTTTTTGTGACTAACAAAATATTCATATATATTGTTAATTTTGAAAGTATTATTAAGTAACAAGCAAACCTAACCGAAAATAAGAATGATCTACTGTACAGACGCCAGCACATCAAAGTACCCGAAACTGTCAAATTTTCCCAATCAATTTTGAACCTAATACTTTAGCGTTAAAGTTGAAAACCTATTGAAGAAATTTGACAAATTGTAGTAGCTTCAAGTGCTGGCGTCTGTACAATAGTTAAATTAAATGCCTCGCATTCTGTGTGTCCCACCTTAGTCTTTGTATATGAAAAAAAAAGTTATCTGTAAAGAATAAAATGCGACCTAGTACCGCTAGTTGATGCCATAAACACATCACGTTTTGCTCAAAACGCCAAAGACTATGTTTTTCTTGTCAATGTGTTGAAATTGTATTAGTTTACCTATATTTTATTTGATAACGTTTATGAGATGTGACGGTAACTGATACAGCGAACTCAATAAGTCGTCATCAGTCAAAAGTATTTATTTAAAGTCAAAATGAGACTGCTGACGAAATTCTGTAAAAGTTGCTATTTCAGACACGTCTCACCCCTATTATATCTCTATTATTGCAAAAGTCTGTCCTTGCTGCAACTGACAGAAATTCTAGATAGCTAGATTTTGTACCTAGTATTAAAATGGAATCTCATTTTTAAAAATTATGTATTAAATATTCCCATTCAAAATTGAACTTTAATTTCTTTTAAAAGTTATAGCGCATCAATAGGCCTACAAGAGCGAGTATGACGCGTATAGCATTCTCTCACTCACACCCACCAGTCTGAGTGAGACAAAAGTCAGGAATGTCATACTCAAGCTTTCGTATTTACTTAAATATTTACGATAGGTGTAATTTTATTCACTAGTCAAAAAAATATATACTTTAAATGGGAAGATTCTTAAAAATATATTCAAAATGTATTACTTTATAATTAATGTATAGTTAAGATTTCTATGTATATTTTTAGTTTAAATTTAAAGCGGTTTGTTGTCGGTGCGGTTCTGATATAAATTCTATGTTGTCATATTAAATTATTTATTTAAATATGTCCCAAAGTTAAGTTAGTATGTTACCTGATGTTTGTATTACTAACAGCGATAAAAGCGGACCAAAATAAAACAAGAGTATAAACCATAGCATCCTATAGCTTTAGGAGACTGAAGGTGTCACGGATTGCTCAAACCATAGGCTTACGTGTTAGAAATGTAGAATATTTTAATATTGAAACATTAGTATTGAGTGACCATCGATCTCATAATATTATAAGGTTGTAACCGTGAGCTCTAATATCTCGCGAACGAGGTGGTTACGAGGTAAGATAATCATTTGACAACCATTATCCGTGGCCGCCACGGTTCGGGAATGTATTAGAAACACAGCTAATAGTTCGATCAACTTTATCTGTTAAATATCTTGCGGCGCCAAAACCGACCTTATATCCCAAACAAAATGTTCTTTATTAAAACATAAAATCATTATTCAGTGCTAAAAAGAGATATACCTATTTATGGTTCTGAATAATGATGACTTAACATTTATTAAATAGGCTAAGTTGGTCGAACTCTACCAGAACATCAATCAATATATCACCGACAACAGACGCTACATACTGCACATTGTATTCATATCAAATAAAATAAATCACTATACTATATCGTTTTTGTAAGAACGCACCTTTGGTAACACAAGTATTGAACATAGTAAGATATGGCAAGAGAAAGAGAAATAGCTATAGAAAGGGTTGTGGTCTTAGTAACATCGGGCGCTTAAACTGAGTGGGTATTGTAGCGAGCACTACGGGTATATAATTGAACCTTCCTCTGCCTTATTTTGTCTTGACGGGAATATATATACCGCCATAAACAAGCTGTAACAAAATAAATGCAAGTTCTGAAAGTATTTTGTTTATAATTAATTGACTACTGAATCGATTTCAATAACTTTTGCTAGGGATATTTAAAAAAAGTATTTTGCCATACCTACCCCTAATTGAGAACTTTCTTTGGCTCATAAAGAAAATTAAATCTTATTTCGAGGAAATAAGACTAAATTTTCGCACGATTTTCTTAATAATAAGCGTTGGCTTTAAAAAAGAAAAACTTTTTACACAAAAAAAAAACCGTCGTAGGAAGTCGTTTGTTATTTTTTTTGTAAAAAGTTTTATTTTTAACTTTCTAGTTATGGTAGATACCCTGCACTAATCTAATCGCGTTATTCGTTCATTTGTCGCCGCAAATACTTAATGCAAATTTAAGACTTATATGGTTTTCACATGGATCCCATTGTCCGAATGGAACCATTCGGGAAGTACCAGGTTTCATAAAAAAAAAAATGAATCATCAAAATCGGTTCACCCAGTTAAAAGTTATTAGGTAACAAACATAAAAAAGTCGAATTGATAACCTCCTCCTTTTTTTGAAGTCGGTTAAAAATTTTTTTGGTCATTGTATTATACTTTTAACTCACCTTAGGATATTGAGTTAAAAATATAATACAGTCACCAAAACTTTTTTCTTGGGGTATATGAGGTCTTGCATTAATTATGTTACATGATGTTTATATATTATCTATACTTACTGCTCCAAATAAATTGGGACTATAATTATGGAACATTACTGTTTAAAGAGAAAGTTATATTACTGAAGATTCTTTTTAATCGAGATAAACATCAAGAAATTGTTGTCGTCTCACCAAAGAGGTAAATGTAACGTTGCCATTGAAATAATTCAAATTGGTAAGTATACACTCTTTATTTACGATAGTTTATTCATATTATTTCCCCCTATTTATAATATTTATTAATCATATACTTGTTTTTAAACATCAATTATTATTCATCTGTTTAAACCCGTGTCTACGAAGTCCACACCTTATCTATTTTCGAACCGTTTAATTCATTCCACATTGTTTAAAAGATTCAAATCAAAAGTAGCATTTATTTGACGGTTTCTATTATTCAAGTTTCTTTGTACAATATTAATTTGTTAAGTTGAGCTTAAAATGTTTGTTATCTTTTATTCTCAACTTTGTTATCGAGATACATAAATGAGTATAATTTAATAATAAAAGTTTGAGACAATAGCATGATACGTCTTTTGGTCATATTTATGAGGTCGTTATATTATCAACGTAACTTTTAAAGCAACTTAGTGCAGAAATCGTCAAATAAATTACTTTTGGATGCACAAAATCTTATCAGCATTCATTTGCTCTCTAATTAATTCCTTTACCAAAGTTGTGAAATGACAATAAATTTATTTTGAAACTTAAAACCTTCCTCGTCACGTTTCAAATTGTTTTGTCCAAAACATGAATGTATTTAATACGTAAAATTGCTACAAAATTGGGAATCTCGTGCCAATGTTTCCTTTTTGTTTGATTATTATGAATTCGGCGTTAAAGTCTTTGATCTTTTCCCTAATCCTTCTTCGATTAAATTGATTGAGTAACAAGTAACGTGTAAGAATAATTCGTTCTGACAGACATTGACAATTGGCGCCGAAATACCTGTCAATTTCATCGAAGGAGGTTACATGTAATGTAATATAATCACAGACGATACCCTCATTGTGTGAGTGCGTGTAATTTTTGTATTTTTGGATGTTGTAAACCTACAGATATCCTAGCGTTAAGGCTCAATATTTGGAGATATTTTTATTATTTTGCATTTTTTTATTAAACTCTTGCTAAATTATTGACTGTTTCATTTATTCCCTTTATTTTGGATGAAGTTAGGTAAATGTCTCTTAGTATACTTACTTAATTTTATATAGTCCTCCAGGTGTTGCGGCTGCAGCTAGGAGCAGTGGTGGCCTAGTGGTAACGGCCGCGACTTACGAGCAGTAAGTAGGTCGTGAGTTCAAACCGAAGCAGGCGTTTACTTTGTGTAAATTATATCATCACCACTGCTCTCAAAACGGTGAAGGTAAAACATCGTAATGAAACCGGCATGTCTTAGAACCAAATTTCGAAGACATGTGACATCTACATACCCGCACCAGTGCGGGTCCAGGAATAGCCCAGGCTTGCGTGGTGGATTATGGCCCACTCCCTCTCATCGAGACGAGGCCTGTGTTCCCAGTGGGAACATTATAGGCTGGTGCTGATGGGGTCCTCCAAACCGTGGTTTCGGCCATAGCGGCCAATCTCAGCGAAGACTAGCCAACGCGGGAGATATTTAGTGCGCAAACGTGTGCGCAGACACAGGAACACTCACTCTTACCTCACTCTCATAGTACGATGGGACGGCAATCCGACACGACCGGAGAGACTTCAGGCGAGGGACCAACGGATTTACGTGCTTACCGAGGCACGGGGGACGCACACCGCGAACTTCCAAATTCCGGGCTGCTACTAAGAAATTCCTAATGGAAAAACTCAATAACACTTTACTGTGAATTCAATTCTGGCTACACTAAATCATTCTATAACAAAGTGTCCTTGCTTGACTTCTATAAAAAATCCTCTGGGAAAAATCATTATGACCTTTACAAATTAAACACACACTAACAGGCATATTATACTACAGAGTCTACACGCTATTTAGTTTCAGGAATTAAACGTAGGTATAAACATACCTACGAACATCCCATACGCGCAACGCTGATGGCAAATGTATTTAATTGACCTGGATTGTGGTTCAAGTGACAAACTTAGTGCGTAAATGGGATCTTTGTTGCAGAACACTACATATATTAGAATTCAGTATCCCGGATAATTATCAAGTTTTGGAAACTTTAACTGAACACGAAGCTCACACACCACTGACTGACTATAAGACCTTGTCTTATCTGTTCTAATTCTCTCCTCGTTTTAATCCATCCAATGAAAAATCATCAAAGGTTGTCTGTAAAAGATTGCTTTTAGCGATTGTCCCGCCCATTGTGTCACCCTATGTAATAGATTTATATAAATATATCTGTAACTTTTATGGTGTACATAATAAAGACTTTATCTGAAATTTCATTACAACTTTTTTAGGACCTCTTTATGACCAACGATCAAACAGAAATGAACTTAGACTACATAGAGCCTAAGTAGATAGTTTTGTTCAACAAGTAAAACTTGTAAATAATCTAAGATATTACGTTGTTGAAAACTGGCAAGGTCACCTGGGTTTCTCACACGGTATAGCATCTTAGCATACATTTTAGACTGCATGTCTATCTGGAGTGGAGAGGATAGAAGTGCAGTAAGTACTAGCAACTAAACCAATATTTTCACGCTTTAGTAGCCTTATGTACTGCCTCGAGGCCGTACTACTCTCTAAATCGCCTTCCTCCGTTTATGAGCTTCGCTCAAATGTCCGAAATAACAAAAAAAAATATGGAAACTCCAAGTCACGCGGCTAGCATCTAAGGCAGATGAAACCATAGAGATAATATAGGTAATGAAACTGTATTGTCAACCCGTGTCGTGCCGCGTGGATTGATGAGCTGTATTAATCCCAGCGGTGAAGGGTCAGAAGCAATCAGTCCAGCCTTGTCAGTCAATCTGATGAACATGTGTTTTGTGACGTAGGTGTATGGTAGGTTCTACTACTCGTAGGTATCTACTTATCTATACATATAAAATTCAAAGTCCTGAGTGACTGACTGACTGACTGACTGATATATCAACGCACAGCCTAAACCGCTGGTCCTAGAGACATGACATTTGGAGGGTGTATTCTTTGTGAAGAGTAGGTATCCACTAAGAAAGGGTTTTTTGAAATTCCATCCCTAAGAGGGTGAATTGGGGGGTTGAATTTTCACGCGGGCGAAGCCGCTGGCGGAAGCTAGTTACCTATATAACAACATCACGCCTTGTTTCTCCTAAGGGTTGGGCAGAGGTGAACTCATAGAACACCGACATTTCGCCAGTTATGTTTAATTCCCAAGTAATAGGGGACGAGTATATTGCCATCAAACGTACACAAGTCCAGGCTCCAGGCTGCTACTGAGGCCAGAGTCGCGTTGTTCGAAAGAGTTACCGTGGCCCTGGCAAATAGGCAACTGAAGGAACACGGTGGGTTTAGTCAGTAAAAGTCTGATACGCTCTCCCGCTCCGCCCAGAGCGGGAGACGTCATATGAGGATTTCCCACCCACAAAAAAAAAAAGGCTGCTACTGAGCAATGCCAGATAAAAATTCTTATAACACTGCCCGACCTCGAAATCGGACCCAGGACCTCATACTCGGCAATAACGCTTCAGACCACTAGACCAACGTGGCACGATCTACTTATTATATTTTGTCTAATGTAAGTAATTTCAACAAAAGAGATTAGTACCTATACAGTGTTGTACATAATTATAATCACTATAGGTACACAGCACCGTTTTCAAAAACCACACAAAAATTTCATCTTCTGAAACATTCCCAAATATTCGTTGTGTTCAGATATTTTTGGTTAGTTGTGTGTATAGAAATTATTGACAAGCGTCTGCTTAGATATTTATGAAGTAATGAATTTTTAGACATTATTGGTAACTAGTAGTTTAAGGAACTTATTGACATTTTATATTGATCAGAAGTATTTTGGTCACCTTGTCTGCTACAATATATCTGACGGCGACTGTACCTACCTATTCATTTGGATGTCACTTTTCTTCTCGTCCAGGCAGAATACCTACCTGAAAAAAGTGGTTGGTATTCGTGAATGTGAATCTACAAAACAGTTACTTAAAGAAAAAAATCCATAGATCAGAAACTAAAGTGGCAGAAAAATTCAGCACTTCCGCAAACAAAATCACGAGAAAAAGCCACCTCGCTGCTCGCGCCGATGTATTTCAAAGGTATCTTATCTAAAGAATGCGCTGACAAAAGGTCTCGTAAAAAAGGTTTTCAAAGAACTATTAGTTGATAGATGTTGGCAATCTGTTGGCCCGACTTGAGTGCTGGTTGATCGCGACACGATTTTTCAGCCTTACTTAGGTATCTTCAAGCTTTTCCGGCGTGGGTGAGTAGAACGACAAGCGGTTTAGATGCGTTGCGGTTACAAAGTGCTACCCGTGGATAAGAAAGAGGACTTGTTCATGAAAATCGAAACGTTTCGTTAAGTGTGAGTGTTTTCCTTGTTTATGAAGGTTTACTCCTTCAAAGTTCAATGTTATTTTATTGTGTTGCAGTTATTTGTAATTTTGTTATTGTGTTTTGTAATATAGACCTTGTCTGAAATAAATGTATTTTTAGTATTCATGTCCTATCGATTACGTTGGAACCTCCTGAGTCTGATAAAGCTCCATTTTATTATCATTCAAGAAGTCCTAAAGAAAAGATGACTACTAGTTTACTTACCTCAACTTCAATAGGCCCTTGTAGGGTAAGGTTGCATTAGACCCCCGCACAACTGTCATTTTTAGGGTAACTTAAAATCTTGATAATCCGAAGATTCAGTGGATGCAAAACATTTATGTGCATTCATTTACTGAATTGTCAACCAGAATTCGTAAAAACACAAAAATCTTTAATCATAAAGTCTTTTTTAGGGTTCCGATGCCAAATGGAAAAAAAAACGGAACCCTTATAGATTCGTCATGTCTGTCTGTCTTTCTGTCTGTCCGAGTATGTCACAGCTTTTTTTTTCGAAACTATAAGAGCTATGCTGTTGAAACTTGGTACTGTAACTTCTAAAATAAGAGAATGACAAAACTAAAAAAATAGTTATTTGTGCAACAAGAGAGCAAAGTCGTTTTTTGCTGCGAGTGCTGATTTTGAATCCTGAGTGTGGCGAGGGATTCAAAGGCACGAGATGCAAAAAAAATTGCTCTCGTGTAACACATAACTTTTCACTTCAGCAGCGAGAACACTTTAGGAGGTAAAATAATAAACAGGAATAGATTGAAATAACTATTTATTGTGAATCAAAATAATTAACATTGTAGGTAGAGGTACCAATTCAATAAAATGGAACATTTTAAAAGTAAAATTACTGCAATTCTGCAAATTAAAAGTAACAGATTTATTTGGCAACGTTATTGTTGCATTGAGTTTAGTTTGATTATCTGGGGTTAAGGTTTCTGTTTCGGTGTTAAAATACTGTTCTCGTCGCTAGTTTCACTCATATTTTACGATTATTTTAATATTTTTTAACTTATTCAACTCTTTACGCCAGCTATGAAATTTTATTCTCGCTCTTTTATTTAAATTAAGGCGTGTTCGGAAATAGCACCCATGATATTTTATTATTCAAAATATTTACGTAAAATTATTCAAACTAGAAATAAATATTTACAGGTTAAATATCAGTTTTATTTGCAGTAAATACTTATTTTCGTTTAAATACAACAATAAGTTAAAATTTCAATAAATTACATTAAAAGACTTAATTATCTTTTTGCAAAATTTCTTTAGTTATTACAAATTTCCGAACGTGTTTGTCTTGGGTTCACCCTTTTTTAACGAAATCCAGCGGGCTACCTACTTGTTTCAGTTAAAAACAGGACTAATTTGTGCATTATTGCACTCTAATTGCGTAACACTCCATCAATTAGACTCTGAATCATTTTAATGGATATTGCTTTGTGTCATAAGTTCGAAATATATGTCAGCTCAACAGCGTAAATAATGCAATGAATGTTGTTGTACTGCTAAAATGAAAGTCATTCCTGTTAGTGTGTTACGCAATAAGGTACCCCGCTGATCTCATCTCTTTATTTATTTATTTTAACTTCTCGCACACAGGTACTCAGGCAGACTTAATGCCTTAGGCATTCTCTACCAGTCAACCAAGGGTGGTGAAGAGTTTAGATGGCAGGTGCTTTGGTTGAGAGGAATAATGAAAAATATTAATTCTTTTTAACTGGAAAGCAGATATTGTTGTAGTAAACAAGTACAGCTTAGGCGCTGGTCGTCTAACGCAACCTTACTTTCCTTGATATTGATCCCGACGAACGTTCCACTAAAAACGCTCCACAATGTCACAGAGTCAAAATTTTAGTGGAACAAACGTCATTAATTGCGATTCTCCTCCTTTACGGGACAGATATTGCCTCCTTTAGTATCCAAGTTATTTAATCTAAGTAACGTACGCCGTAACTTTCGGGGCCAACTTATTTGTAACGGTGTACGTGAGCAACCTTACAGAGAACAGGTAAAGGTTTGTTGAAATACTCGGTTCGTGATGATCGGAGGGTGAAAGTTATATCTACGGTGAGTTTGATATACCTTTTGTCTTTTATAAATCGTCTGCTTGACCGACTTTGGGATGGAACCCAGGGCCTTAGAACAAGTAGACGATAGGCTAAGCTTTAGAATAATAAGTCTAGATGCCTACACTGATATGACTGATCATACAATAATAGTATGATGGTCAGTATTATCCGGGTATTTCCATATTTATCATTTGTTTGCTGCTCTCTTTGTTCTGTCAAAGTCAAAGCATTTATTTCAAACTAGCTTTTACCCGCGGCTTCGCCCGCGTGGATGTCGGAAATTATCGCAAGAGGACGTACTACCGCGGTTAATGTATTAAGAATGCGTTAATCCAGGTTATATAGCTAATTACCCGCGACTTCGTCCGCGTGGTATTTTTAATAAAAAAGTTTTTCGTTCGTTTTTTTTTTTTCGTGAGATTCTATTTTTTTTTCTAAAATATAAGTAGCCTAAGTTACTCCTTGTTACATCAGCTATCTGCCAGTGAAAGTGCCGTCAAAATCGGTCCAGCCATTTCAGAGATTAGCCGGAACAAACAGATAAACAGACAAAAATTGTAAAAAATGTCGACAGAAGAGTAACTTCTGTCTTTGTCTTCTTCCTTCTATACTATGTGTGTAAAGTGTCCTCGTAACAATTGATTGCAATTGTCAATACTTACGTGATTGATACACATTGATGCGCACATTGATCGTCTATCAAATGCAGTAGAAACGATTGACAATAGTACTACAATAACAATTGATCAATTGTAATTGATCGTTTCGGGAACCCTTTATTTTTGTAATTGATCAATATGTTGTGTGGTTTGTTTTCAGGCCGATCCTGGAAATAAGCACTACCGATTTCTGAAAGCCGGATCTAGTCTCTGATCAATAAATCTTCTGTCGAATATCAGTTTAGGACAACCTATAACAACAGCAAATAATTGTTGTTAGTTGACAAAAATAAAAAAAAATCCTACTTAGTTTCTGTCAACCAATTAAACATTTTGGTACCTAAAATGAGAGGTGATGTAACTATGAATAATTCTAATGCTTAGTCAAAGTCAAAGCATTTATAACAAATAGGCACACAAAATACCCATTTGAACGTCAACATTAACATTAAAATAGAATTAATGAACCAAAATGAACAAGCCTAGAAATGTCAACTTATACGGCGATGTCTCATATAGCAGTGATGTGCGATGAAAAATGCAAAAATCTTGGATCTGGGTCGCGCATCAAAGGTTCTTAAACTGCCTACCAGAAGGCGACACTTGCGATTGGCCCGGTTGAAACGCGATGGGTACCTAAATACGGATTTCGACTGCTGATTTTCAGGTCAAAAACGTTTGAAATGTTGGCGTTATGGTTATAAGATTTGTGGAACTCATTGTTACTGTCTCAGCGCAGATGCCTGCATCCTGGGGTGGGTCATCTATTGGGTGGACTGCTTTGATGATCGCAGTTTTAAGGTTACATACATTTTGAGAACTTGGGAGCTCCCACGAGTTATTTTGCAGCTTATCATTTGAACAGAATGTTATGGTCGCTGTTTTAAAACCCAGTGGGACGCGGCTGATTGAGCATTGCAGAACATACGGCAATCCCTCTTCAGAATGGTGATCCATGTTTGTTTGAAAAGACACCCTTGCCATGCAGTACATAGGGGTATTATGCCTTTAAGTTGCTGATAACCTAGATGATTTAGGTAACTTAAAAGCTGGGATCATAAAGTTCATATCTTCGTGAATTTAGTAACCACAGTCAACAGTCCGGGATCCATTAGGTGCGTGTTTTCTTCTAATAAGATATTGAAATTAAAACCGCGCTTAATTTAATATAATTGTATTTGCTTTTCGCCAATTCGCTAAGTGTTTCGTTGTTTATGGCCGTGTTCAACAATTAGAATATTAAGAACATTTCCGTTGCGGGTTTGGGTGTAATTTTAAAGAAGCAGCTGTTTTATTTGTTTTTATTGAGATTAAAATGCCTTTATGTTGGTGTAATGTGAGTTTGTGATGGAATAATTTGTTGAAAGCATCGTCTGTCACGTTGAAAATGATCTGTAGACGGGGTCTGGCTGTCCAGAGTGCCGACAACAGTGCCAGTAACATTAGTTAAATATTTCCGCCAGTTTTGTTAGGAAACCCAGTTCAACGCATCTGTGCTTTAAACGACATTCAGAACATCACGCCCGTTTTCCCGGAAAAATTAAGAGGCTTGAGAGATGTAGAGACCCATAGTACTTGTGCTTACCCCACATTCCGCCAGATGATTAAATCTGTATGTAAAAGGGTCAGGCTTCAGGCAGTCCTTTAAAAACCCTGATAGAAAAACTCAATAATACTTCCCGAGCTTGCAATCGAACCCAAACCTCGATCATGCTCAACAGTGGCGCCTACGACCACAGATTTTGTTGAGAGCATAGTCAGGAGTACTACTCCCTTGTTCGAGTGGTCTGATATTGTCGAATCGTGCCGACCCGAACAAGTTTGTAGCACGCCTAGCGTAATCTCGTTTGTGTAAAAATTGGAATCACCAACTCATAAGTCGTGTGAAGTGAGACAAAGAGGCAATGGAAACATTTCCATTAATATTCACAACTTTGAGAGCAGTGGTGCTGCACTAGTAATGACCGTGACTTACTACTTGTAGGTCGTAGGTTCGAACCCAGACAGGCGCTTTACTTCGTGTAAATTATTTCATCGCTACTGCTCTCAAAATTGAGGAAAAACATTGTGTGGAAACTGGCATGTCCTAAAACCAAAAATTCGAAGACATGTGACATCTACCAACCCGCACTGGGTCCGCGTGATGCATTACGGCCCTCTAACTCTTATGGACAGGAGGCTTGTGTCCCAGCAGTGGGAATATTATACGCTGATTATAATAATAATGATGCACAACTTTTGGCAGATGGCATTGTGATTACTTACAGTTTCCTGTTATTCGGAATGGTACAGCTTTGACATAATCCCCTAGTCATCATCATCATCATTTGAGCCGAAATACGTCTACTGCTGCACATAAGCCTCGCCTAATTTGGGAGGGTTTGCCATAATCGCCACGCTTGGTAGACGGGTTGGTGATCGCAGTATGGTGGCAAAATGCATAGAGAACGCTGCTGCCCATTCTTTAGTACCTAAGTCTCTTAGTGGCCTCTTACGACACCCGCGGGAAGAAATGGGATGTATTATTCTTTACGTCCGACACCACATGGAACTTCCTAGTAGCCTTATAAGATACGAGAATTTCTGGATTTAAATCAAATAGAAATCTGTCTATAATACCTGTGAATGTGGCCCATTCAGCGTACAGGCAGTAACGGTAAATTATGTGGACCCACGGCCCACAATTGACCACACAATAATTAATACCGTTCTGCCTCTCGCCGGCCATGCTTGGCGCTTTGTTTACAACATGTTCAGGTAGCGTGTCGTTCTATTATTCGTGGCCATGCGCTGCGTCCGAGGGTGTTAGACAGAACAGAGGTAGCATGGAGTTCTGAATTTCAATATCAAAACGGATCGGAATGAAAGACGCACAGGTCGGATCGGATCTAGGATTGTCGTTTGGGAGGGGCTTGACCCACTTAGGGTAGTTTTTTAGCAAACTAAACACAAAGAAACATATAGTGGTTTAAAAGCTGGGAGTTTACCAGGCCATAGGTAATGTAATGCTTGCAAAAACGTTTAATTAAAAAAAGTATTAAGTTTAAGATTTATCACCAAGTGCATCCGCCACGGCACAGGTAGACTTATCATAGTCTACTTTTTATCCGGGTAGTGGTTTCCTTAAGATGTGAGTGAAATCGCGGGCTATGAGGTACTTATACAAGTACATTGTTGACAGTACTGTAATATGATTGTCCCTCCGCGAGGCTTCGATTTTCTATATCACTTTCTTCGCAATTATTTTTCATTAAATTCAGACCGGTCCGTTCAGAAAGAGTTACAGGTGACCCTGTCAACTTTGTCTTGTGCCTGCGTGGGCCTCGCATCGTGCCAAACAATATTCTCATTCACCAGAATTTCTAGTCCTAAAAGCAAATAAAATCTAAAATTAAAGTATGATCTAAAAATATTTTATCCGTAGATCTCGAAATTCGTTTCACTTGACCTGATATTTTGAGTTGTTTACATACAAGTTTTTACGAGACGTATTTCCACACAATTTAGTTTAAGACTTCTTCGAAGAAGTCTAATTCTAGTCTAGACAATCATTGGACACCAAAGAGTTTATTTTTAAATAAGTCTTTTAGTCAACAATTTTATTGCTGGACCAATTGATCTTATTCTGAGCTCCAATTAACCGAAGCAAAACAATTAATTCACTTCTTTAAGTGTAAAAAAGTCCATATCATGTCGCGTTGCTCTTCGCGTGTGAAGGACTTTTTTAGACATCTAACAGGAAATGTAGAAGGTCCACTTTAATGACCACGAATAAATCTTTACAAAGTACCGGATTACGAAAAGAAAACGGGTTTCAGTTTTACGAACCAGAATGTGTCTGACTGTTGTCGATTTTGGTTCAGAAGTTAACGCTGTACTATGAAGGTAAGTCAACATATCTCTAATTATACATCAGTAAACATGATTTATTCCACAGTCCTTATCATAATGACATTCCTTTAAGTCCACTGCCGCAGTCCACTGCAGAACGTCTACGAAGCTGCATCAAAACTCGCAAACTTTGACTTGTAGAAGTAAGTTAGATTCTTATGTTCTTTTTATTTATTGTTGCCTGATAAAGAAAAGCATTTGCTTCGTGGAAATACCTTCGTGTGAAGTATTCCGTAGCATGTATAGTTTTCGAAAGGTAAGTAGTAAAAATAACGCAAGATGTGCTATCAAATTCACTCAGCCTAGACCTATATAATACATATTAACCCATTTACTAATAGTACTAAGGATGTCCCCAACAAAATGTGTAGGCAGTAACAATATTAAAACAGTCTTGAATTACTGCGGTCGCATATTGCACGTGCTTTATGTTCTATTTATAAATAAATGCGATCATATTTGCGCTCAATTAATTTTTTGTGTGTTTTCGCGTGTTGAATAAAGTATACCTTCTCGTGTTTCGGTGTTAGTGTCAATATATGCGGTAATTTGGTATTTAAAAGGTAACTGTTGGTTGCGATACACATTGTGCCTTCTGATAGTATCGGGAGCGCGCGTTTTTATTATTGTCTAGTTTTCATTTGTTTCTTGTATGGCGATGTGAAAATGTGGCACTTGAGTTTGGATTTTACTTTTTGATATAAAAGGTGAGCTGTTTTTCAACTAATTGTTATTGTTCGTAAAAGTTTTACATATTCAGTTATGAGGATTATAAAAGTTGCTACTAGAGCTTTTTTTGTTAAACAAACTTAGATTTTATTAATCGTTATCTATTTTTATAAAACAAAAAAAGAATTTAGTTACCTATTAACATTAAACAACATTATTGATTTTTATCTTTATTTTTAATAAATTACAACCATGGTTTAACACAAAAAACCTCTTACCAGATCCAGCTACATTTTTAAAGCAAAAACAAAAAGCTGGTGTTGTAAAAAATGTAAAATAAAATGACGATCGCACGCCGCGCGGTATGGTTCACAGAATAACAACAAAGGAACCTCGATGAACGCGGCGCTTTCATTGACACCGAATTCAAATGTGTTAAGAGTGGATGTACATACCTGTTTGGATGTATGTATGTGTCATCCACAACCACCACATTCTATGCATGTATACTTACCGCAGTTTATATGGTTATAACAATAAAACTTATTAAACAGAGTAAAAATAGGTGCTTCATTTGACTAAAAACGTCTAAGTGGCCTCTGCGACTTAGCTTCCAAAGGGTCGGGACCTCAGGAAGGCTTAAATAATAACAGCATATTTCGGACTCAGAGATCCACATTTATAATTATAAAATCTTAGTTCAATGTGGTGCCGGAGGTAAAGAACAGTACCACTCCATTTCTTCCCGTAGGTGTCCCAAGAGGCAACTAAGGGACTTACTAGAGAATGGGCAGCAGCGTTCTTTGTGCATTTTATCGCTAAACTGTGATCGCCAACCCACATACCAAACGTGGCGATTATGACAAAGCCCCCCAAATTGGGGGAGGCTTATTGACATCAGTGTACGTTTTTCGGCTGGGATGATGATACAAACTTATGAACTTCAAATTAGAAATAAACACAATCACATCATATTATTACAACAATAAAATAAGGTTTATTAAAGTATAAAGGACATGTTAGCCAGGTATCATCTCTCATCATAATATGTTACTGTCTTTATAAGCCTGTCTGCATAACCACTTATTAAAGTAATCTTACACCTATCAATTCTGAATTTGAACAACGCCATCTTCTTCCTCTGGATGGCATAGAAGTGAATCTCGAAACGACTCGAGTTTCCGTGTGCATCTAAAGCGCTGCAATAGCGCTTCAAGCCCATCAATTGCCTCAATATACTATTGTATAATGTGAATACAATACGGTAATATACAGCTTGACTTATGCTTCCCTCAAGCATCGCTATGACTGGTCGGTATAGCGATGCTTGAGGGTGGTCTATGTCCAGCTGTGGACGTCTTTCTATTAGTGATGAAGACGATGAGGTTGTCGATTATTCGAATGCGCTCCTTGTATACAGTACTGTGCCAAATAACCATATTTCTTTATTTTTTTTAGTATAATGTCGACTGTTGTAAAAGGTGGCTTTGGAGTTACAAAACTAACCAGTCTGTATTCATGTCCTCCCCAACTAGTAAAAGCCCTTTTCAGGCTTTTTCAGCCAATTCACAAAGCACAGCCTGTAGTGCTTTGAGAATATGTGAAGTAAATTGGCGACCTCAGCCACCTTCATAAAAAATCTAGATTTTTCGACAATATTTTCTCCTATCAGTGGCGTCTAAAATAAATGTAGAGCTACATACTTATTATTTTGAAATAACTCACATAGTTTATATACCTGGTCTTGAACTCGGATTTCAGAAGTGAGCTAATTGAAATTCAGGTCTCCACGATCTCAAATCTCAAATATTTATTGCACGATGTTTTACTGAAACAAGAAAGTTAACAAATATTAAGTTTAAACACGATTACTGTATCGTAAATAATAAATTTCTTCAAAGCTGTCGCTTCCGTAAGCCGGAAACGTGCTCAGGACAAGAGCATTTCCTTTTTGCTTGAAACGTAAGAGCAAAGTCAAATAACTTTAACTGCATTTCTGTGATTTAAAAACTGTATACTACATTATAACGAGAATTTATTCCTTACAGCGCTTTTGACGTGGACAGACTTTTTTAGGGTTCCGTAACTATAAACGAAAAAAGCAATCTCTTATCTTCCTCACCTCTCTTCGTTGTCCCTCTGTTTGGCTGTGTGCCTGTCCAGACCGTTTTTTCAGGAATGCGTGGAGGTATCAAGGTGAAATTAATATCAAATACTTAGGGGCACGGTCCCTTGGAGCTGTAAAAAACAAGCTTCTTTGTCAAAGTAATCAAATTATGGCCATTTCTGTCGCATATTTTTTTTCAGTAGCAAGTTAATCAATATCTTCAAGGTACTTCTGTTTGACCTAGAATCATGAATCAATATTTATGCAAATGTACCTATATTTGAAGTTGGAGAATTATCCGTGACATTTAAAGGTAGGTAGATATATAGGGTGAATATTTTCTTAACTACACAGTTAAGATTGTAATTCAATTCAATATCGATTCTGTACCGAATCTTGAACTAACATTAAGTTTTTATTTCATTAAATTCGGTCCACACTCCACTTTATTAAAAGTTTTTTTTCAACGAAAGGATTAATTTTGCCTTTCAATCCGGAATTGGAAATGCATAGGTCTTTTCACATGATGAAGCAGAGCACAGCTTTGAAAGGGAACGCTCAGAGCTCGAGTCCAACTCGCACTAGTTCGTTTTTTTTAAATCTGAGGGTAACACTGTCTACAATTTAAATAAATCAATTATGATTAGGTTTCAAATTGTAAAAATACGTTTTTTTTTTTCAGAATTATGATTCTATAATTGGACCGATTAAAAGTTTTGTCCCGAATTGAACTATGGCAGCTCGGGCTATAAAGTTAGCCTAGCTTAGCGTTGACAGACTGAAGTTAAACTACTAATACAATCTATCATCACAAACCATGATCGTCTATTGGCCTCTCATTAACAATAAAAATGCTATAGTAGACTTACTCGGCAAGTGTATTGTCAGAAAATGAATGCGCCATAATTTGTTAAATTGACATCATTATAACTGTGTATTTGCTAGATTTTACCACGCAATCCAGTGCAAGTAGTTCCCTAAATCTGATTCTAAATATGAAATAGAATGAAACCAAGCAATATTAAATAAACACACAGAACTTCTTAATTCATGCCGTAACTAGCACAGAAATAAACAAAGAGAAGAAAACTAACAAAACAAATGAATCATAGAGAGAAAAGAAAAACTATTATCAACAAAGTTATACAGGGATTGTTCCACAAGATTGTTTACTAAAGATTTACTGTGTAATATCCATGCTGATCACATAATGGAAGAACTTAATGCTTTATGCATGGATAGCGACGATTTGCGGGCCTTAATTCTATTTCACTCGCTTGACTAACGTTTTTGTATGAGCATTTATTTGAAGACCTAGGCACGTTTGTAACAAAGCTTTGCCTAACAGTGTTCAATTACTTTGATGCTTCCATTGTTTAGTTGTCTAGAGAGTATATCGCTGTCCCTGGCCCGGTGATCAAAAAGTTTTGTTAATTTAATGGTGTGGTTGAGTTCTCACATAAGTAGCCCAGTTTTTTTTTGTGGGTGGGAAATCCTTAAATGACTTCTCCCGCTCTGGTCGGAGCGGGAGGGCGTGTCAGACTTTAATTGACTAAAACCCACCCGTGTTCTTTCAGTTGCCTATATGCCAGGGCCACGGTAACTCTTTCGAACAGATCTCGCGACCCTGGCAAGCATCGATCCTAGCGGACCCCTTCAGTCTTACTGACATCTCTTTGTCTTACAGTCGCCCAGTCTTACAGTCGATTCTCTGCCAAGGTACAGTTTAAAAAATATACTGCATAATAGAAAAGCAATAAATCGAGCCCCCGTTTCTTTCAGTGACACAGTTTTCAATGCGCTAAGTGCACTTCTAATTCCGCTGATAGCGTTTAATATTTAATGAGCGTACGTCGCGTGACATTATCGATCTTAACACAAACGCGCCCTAGATTCGTTCATAAGCTTTCCGCTACTCGAGCCTTGGCCCGTATTTACTCACAACTTGTTTTTTTTTTCATTCAGAAATTATTTTTAAATCGCGAACGATGTGATGTGAACGTTTCAAAATTAAAATAGTGAAGCCTATACATGAATACGATTTGTACCAATTTTGACTCGCTGATATATCGGGCGAAATATATTTCTGTGTTAGGGGTGCGGTTGACATTGAAATGAAAGTGTAAAAGTAACGGTGTTTTCGCGCCTTTTATGAAATGTTCGAGTTTCAGAGAATCGTGAATGAATATGAAGTTTGTGATTATTAGCCATAGAAAGTTATGCATTTCTATAGAGAAAAAAGCTCTTTCTCGTGTGGTTTCAGTGGGAATGCTCTCAAATTCGTAGATTTAAATCTGTTAACTCGCTTGTCAGTGAACAAGGAAGTAATATTCCTATTTCTGCAAAGTGCTGTTCTGTGACTACACATAATAAATACTCAAATCTAGGCCAACTTGAAAACAAAATAAACAATGCATTGTCACGTAGTTTGAGCTTTTGTAGTGCTTTGGCACTAACTTTACTCTATTCATAACTTTGTTTACTTCGTTAGCATAATAGGAGGTTTCAGTATGTTGAGTACCCTTGGCTGTAAAGGATTTACAATATCAAGATGCGCTGCTATCAATTTATCATTATTATCTACTTGCTCTTTTTCAAATTTATTTGGAGTTGAAGCAGTGTATCTTTTTCGTTACATCTCTATTATCCGTGATCTCAGTAGTCGCCTCCTTTCTAGCCGTTTTATTTTCGCATAATTCATTTGCCGTTTCATTATTATCCTTTACTAATAAAGCCATTCACATTCATACCGAAAGCTGCACATTTTTCTTAACGATTATATTCTTTGTTGCAGATAGAACCATGATTCTCCTCGTCTTTCTTCTGACCGTCACTGCGGCATCGGTCGTCGAGGTCACGGAAAAGCCAGAACCACCATGTCCTTCATGTATCTTGGTGAACACCACGTGCTACAACGTCTCCTATCTCTTCGAACTGAATGCTCCCTTCAGAAAACAAATCGTCATTCACAAGATGGACCTCCTTCGATCCAAGGACATCCTATTCTTCAGTTTCGAACCCACCTTTGAAGATGAAGAATATTACAAGACTGGTTTTGTAAGTTTAGAGGATCCCAACCAAGTTGGAATCATTACTGGCGGTCAGGTACTTAATTTGGGTACTTTTGATATAGATCAGGCTAACGGATTAGTTTATTTCGGAGGCAATGATGGGATATTTGTCCTAGATACTAATTCGAATAAAATGTCGTCATTCAGCAGTCGAGGGGATACCATAACGAATGTATTTTACAAAAACCAACTTTATTTCGTCAAATATGAGGACAGAGGTATAATTGTTAAGAAAGGTGATTATTTCCAAACTATACTTGAATATTGGCCCATTAGGAAGTTTGTAGTAGTTGAAAAAGATAGTACTAATGTTGTGGTTTTCTTATCTAATTTAGGTTTGTTTGTCACAAAAGGCAATATTGTGCACCGTCTTTCTAAAAATGCTTATTTTAGAGGTATAACTATTGATTTAGATGGGGAAGTGTACGCCTGGTGGATAGATGGTATTTACAAAATTGTTTTTACAAAGAATATTATTCACTCCAAAATTTTTAGAGTCGCTAAGCTCCCTTCTATTGGTGCCATGACTTTCGACAATAATAACAATATTCTTTTCACTTCTGATAAATCTTTGTATATCATGGCGAAGACGACACACAGTTGTGGTGTGGTGAAGGAAGAAGAAGTAGTGAGAATGTAATAAACATGTGATGATTTGCCTCAGTTTATTGTTTTACGTGTAACCAAACTCGATGTGCTTACATCTACGGTATTTCTGCATTGAATTTGTTTCTAACGAGTGATCTTTTTCTTCTCTATATATATATTTATTTGGAAATATTTGGTTTTATTAAAGGTAATTTCAGAATCTATTTCATTGAATCGAAAAGAAACAATTTTATTGATCAATAAAACACGAGCATTGTTAAATTACATTTTTTTAAACATTCGTCTGATCTTTGCATTCTTAACGTTGATGTTTATAAATTAACGATTAAGTTATTATAAATGAAATACTGCTACTATATAAAAATGTATAGTTTAATGCTGCAGAAAAACGTAGATTTAAGTAGCATTACTTAAATCTTTATTAAAATAGACATGTAAGATACAAAGACAAAGTACCTGTGATTCTGTTAGTAGCTTTAAGACTATCTACTTATTGGAAGTAGGTACTCTCTTTTGTATTAAGAAATTATGCAAACACGGACGGAAAAGGTAATTCTCGGTTTGGTGATGAGTTTTTATACACAAATAGTTAAATAAAACTATGCACCTTACAGATTTGTGATACAAGTTTCCGGCATCAGAATGTAAATCATATATTTTGACCATCGAGCAAATTAAATACCTTATATTCTTCTTGAGAGTAACGGTTTTTCAGTTGTACTAAGGAGTCTTAAACTTATTATTTACTGATATTATAAACTCGTTTTAAATACCTACCTAAGTATAGTTAACAATGTAGGTAATAGGTATTAAGTTGATCAATGTAGATGTCTATTTGTATATTAAAACAAAGAATAAATTGTATATGTCCATCTTACGTATTTAAATATTAACATTTAACAATCATTTTATTTTATTTTATTGAAATATTGTATCTCATTTAAGTATTCATAGATTGTAAAGTAATAAAAATATACAATAAGTAAGAAGAGTTCTTAATTTTTAATTGTCACCAGACTTTTAAAAGAAAACAAAATATGTACCGACATTTATATCATATCACGCAAAACTTTAGTTCATGACTTTCCGAGCAGACGTAGTATCCGTTAAACGCATGATCCTGTCCTTACTCGCACATTCTCGAGTAATTCCAACAATTGCTGAGGTCAGGGTGATCACGGAGCAGCCGACGGGTTACCGTAAGCCACTATAATAAGAACAATGCCGTCAATACTTCGAGCTAAACAATTAGTGCTTATTGAATGAAGGTCAAGGAATTCTATCCTCGACCTTGGCTCAATAAGCGCTCCGCTCTGTAAAGTTCCCGAAATATCGGATTAATTGGTAGTGGCAGCTATTATTAAAAAATGTTTATAAATAGAACAAACGATTTGTTACTTCACACGGGGCCAGGGCAAGTTGGTGGATGTCATGTCTTCGAATTTTTGGTTCACCGTTTTAAGAGCAGTCGTGATGAAAATGAAATGCAATAACTAAAGGGTTCGAACTCACGGCCTACAACTCATAAGTCGGGGTCGATACTACTGGGCCACCATTGATCAGGCCAGTATTCCCCTAAGGGGAAACGACTGAGTTTCGCTTCGTCTCAATAGCTTTATATCGACGGTTGAAAGGCTGATCTAAGTGACATTTACTGCCTTCTGCGAAACAGTCGTGTCGCAGAAGGAGGCTGCGGAAAGGGAGCGGGAGATCTGTTCCGCTCACCCGGCCCGCAGCAGAAGCACCGGGCGTCGGCGGAGGGCGGATAACGCCCTCTCCCAGCCCCCCCTAAATGGGTCCAGGGGCGACGGATCTGGGGACATCCATCGCGCCTTATTTCTTAGGACCCCGGGATGGCGGCGCGTAGTGTTCCACGCGCGCCTCTGTGATGTACGGGGGTAAGTTTAGCATCTCACTCCCCCCCTCCCCCTTAACGTGAGGAGGCCCGCAGAGGCGGGCCGGCACCATCCGGGGATCGCGGTAGACGCAATAGTTCCCGTGCTCCCCGACGTAGGTGTGGGACGGAACATCGGGGTGGTTTTAGTCAGTAGGAGTCTGACAGACCCCTCCGCCCACCCCAGGGCGGAGGACATCCATGAGGATTTCCACCTCAAGATAAAAAAAAAGCGACATTTGCTGAAAGTTGCAGGAGAGTGTCAAAGTTTTTTTTTTAAGAAAAAAAAACATTATAAAAGAACTAGTGAGTGGATTTTGGTAAATATAATACAGTTTTCCCAAAAAATAAAACTTTGAATCATTGTCCTGCAACTTTCTGCAAATGTCGCTTAGATCAAATAGCCTTTCAACCGTCGATATGCTACCTACATATTTCGTATTTTTTTCTATAGATTCGTTCGTGTGAGGTTCCCTTCTTTCATTTTCAGGAAGTTCGGTTTTTAGTCGAACCGAGAACATACTGTCTACCCCTCGCCTACTATAGAGACGAGTCCGATGTCATGGCACATGTAAAATTCATCGGTATTTTAAAATAATTTCATCATGTGACAATGAAGAAATCATCAAAGCCTAAATACACTGTCATGAATGTCGCCTGTTAAGAAAATTTCACAGGCAATTTAGAGGATAAACTTTTTTTGTGGGTGGGAAATCATCGAATGACGTCTCCCGCTCTGGGCGGAGCGGGAAGGGCGTGTCAAACTTTTACTGACTAAAACCCACCAGTGTTCCTTCCGTTGCCTATATGCCAGGGCCATGGTAACTCTTTCGAACAAATGTCGCGACCTGAGGATAACCCTTAAGGTGGTCAAGTACGACGCCGTTCCCCGAGCATTTCGATACTCAATATTGAACTAATGTGATCTTATAACTAAAAATCATTGTCAATTTTGTCATTATTGTTCTTAAAAGTTAAGTTGACCGACTAATTCAAATTACTATCACTTAACTAGACCCTTACTCTCACACACACTTACTCACACATACCCACACTCACACACACACCCGCACTCACACTACCACTCCAAACTACACAACAACTCAAAATACACATCTACTTTTCGTTACGTTTAGTACTACGTTTTTCTTTTGTGCACTTTTATTTTTATAAAGTATTAGATCTTTATTTTAGCTAAACTGTACCCATGTCATAGTTGGAACAATGAGTTTATGTTTTGGCGGACGTTGATAGCTTATTTTTTTTTTTGGATGGGTTATCATCAAATGACTTCTCCCGCTCTGGGCGGAGCGGGAGGACGTGTCAAACTTTTACTGACTAAAACCCACCCGTGTTCCTTCAGTTGGCCATGTGCCAGGGTCACGGTATCTCTTTCGAACAATCTCGCGACCCGACCCGACCGATTGTCGAAATTACTTATTTTTTAATTTTTTTAGTAATGGTAGATACCCCGCACAAATCTAATTGCGTGATTCGTTCATTTGTCGCGCAAATACTTAATGCAAATTTAAGACTTATATGGTTTTCACATGGATCCCATTGTCCGAATGGAACCAAATTAAAATGAGACTACACGGGAAGCACCGCTTTCAAATAAAAAAAGAATCATCAAAATCGGATCATCCTGCCAAAAGTTATGAGGTAACAAACATAAAAAATACAGTCGAATTGATAACCTCCTCCTTGTTTTGAAGTTGGTTAAAAATTTAAAGATCAGTCATTCATACATTCATTCACACGCTGATTATTCACGAAATCTCAAAAACTACTGTACCAACGAAAAAGAAATTTGGAACAGAGGTAAATTATGAGCAGGAGACGTCAGCTAAGAAATGATTTTAGGAAACTCCCAACGTTAAGGGGTGAAATAGGGGGTAGAAGTTTGTAAGAAATTCCGTCAGTTTTGAAGCTAGGTTCTTCAAATTTTGTGTTTAAGCTGACGATTAAAAATTAATTTATACGTATCTCAGTGTTTATGATAATTCTACTCCCGAAAAGCTGATAGATGGGATGAAGTTGTGCGGATTTGTTTTCATTTTAAAAGTAAACATCATTAAATTTATTTATTACTAGTTTCTGCCCGCGACTTCGTCCGCGTGTCAATCGACCCAGTGAATAAAAAGTTTCATATAAAATTCAACCCCCCATTTCACCCTCTTAGGAATGGAATTTCAAAAAAGCCTTTCTTAGTGGATACCTACTCCTCACAAAGAACACACCCTCCAAATTTCATGTCTCTAGGACCAGCAGTGTAGGCTGTGCGTTGATATATCAGTCAGTCAGTCAGTCACTCAGAACTTTGAATTTTATTTATATAGATTTAGACATATGGTTGGAAATGAACGCTACAAAATGTGCGACATCCACGCGGGCGAAGCCGCGGGCTAAAGCTAGTATAAATATATAGGCCACGTATCGGGACAGGCTAAGAACGGCCGATAGACATATTGACAGGTCTGACTGGTCTGTGTATAAGTGACAGTTATTTAGGCACACTATTATTGTCACAAATGGCGATACTGAAATGTACCTACGTCTGTTCCTGTTCAATCGCAGGCAGTAAACATCATTTAGACAGTCTGACAACCAACTTGTATTGATAGCCTTTTAGAAGCCAGGCGAGTGGACTTACTGCAGTACATGTATCGGTATATCTCTGTGAGCGACACTAAATAACATAATTATATATTGTATCAGCAGCTACTCCACTTGATTACTATGAATCAACTGGCGGAAATATGTTGTTGTAGACCTAGTAGGCGTCGGTAGTAGCATGCCCTAAGGATTACGTCACATCGTCTATGAATGAAAGAATTATATGGATTTATCAGCTGTATCTCGTTGTGTTGTAGGAGTAAAGGACAGTATGTTGTAACTTGACCTAAATGGTGTCAAACTGACGCGTACCTGACTGTGAGCTGAGCTCATGATTCGGTACTACGTACTTACTAATTAATACGTGAATAAAACCGTAAATCGAACGAAGGTTATTCTATGTATGTGTTATGTATGTAAGATGGATGCATTGTATGGGGAATGATATGAAAAAAAAAAGAAGAAAGTGAATAATTAATAGACGGGTGACAGGGGAGAATCCAAAAAGAAAACTAGATACAAGGCACATGACGTTGACACCATCTATGTGTTTTACAATAATGTAGTTCATTAAAATACTGCATGCTAAGTACCGGCTTCAACATCCCAGTTCGTCTGATAAAGACATACGAGTTAGAAGACGTATCGTAGAGATAACGCTACCTACTCATTCAATTGAGAAAAATATGTAGTTAAAAATAGAATCATCAACGTTTTGTATCGGTGCGAAGTAATTAATGCTTGCTCGTTGAGATAAAACCATCAGACATATCTGTTACTTATGGGTTTGATTAAGATTCCTCTGCCTCTATGGTCTAGTAGTCATAAGCGCTACTGCTGCCTGAGCCTGAGGGTCCTAAGTTCGATTCCCAGGTCGGGCAAAGCGTTATTGGGTTCTTCCATCAGAGATTTGTCAGACCCTGAGTCTGGATTTGAGGCCGGTGCTGGTCGAAGGTTCGACGACGTAACGTTTTTAGCTTCAAAACATAAAAACCAAAAAAATGCCTTTTTTTATCTTCATCATCATCATTTCAGCCGTAAGACGTCCACTGCTGGACATAGGCCTCCCTCAATTTGGGGGGCTTTTTTTTATCTTACTGGCACAAAACTTAAACAACATTTTTAAGTATGTGCCTTATTTACATTTTATACGTACGTTGCGTTTGTTACATGCTGTCTACTTGGCTTTAAAACAAAATTCACAGATCAAGAAATAAATGTGAAAACAAAAACAGAAACAAAAAGGCAAAAGTAAGACAGCTATTTGAAAGAAGGGTATCGGACTTTAAAGTTTTTGAATAAAAAAACTTTTTACAAAAAAAAAACCTACTTCCTTAAAAAAAAAAACACTACAAAGTCAAAAATAACTTTAATTTCGGAATTCGATGTCTTAGGATCTGTAATTAAGTTTTTTTTGCCACCGACTTCCGAAATTAAAGTTATTTTTAACTTTGTAGTGTTTTTTTTTTTTAAGGAAGACGGTTGTAATTTTTTTTGTAAAAAGTTTTTATTTTTAACTTTTTAGTTATGGTATGTACCCCGCACTAATCTAATCGCGTTATTCGTTCATTTGTCGCGCCAATATTTAATGCAAATTTAAGACTTATATGGTTTTCACATACATCCCACTGTCCGAATGGAACCAATTTAACCCAACCAAAAGCCATTTAACCCAGTCAAAAGTTATGAGGTAACAAACATAAAAAAAAAAATACAGACGAATTGATAACTTCCTGCTTTTTTTAAAGTCGGTTAAAAAACCTTTTCGTAATCCTTTCAATTTCGAAAATATATCTTGTGTACTTTAAAAGTTATTGCAATTCTGAAAGTCTGGTGTTTTGAAGGCGAGTGTAGTTGGAAATAAATTGGTATAAGTGTGGTGAATGTACTAATGAGGCGCTTGTAGCTAAGTAAGAACAGCACGGTTCGATCGCATCTCTTCCCATGGGTCTCGTAAAAGGCGAACAAGGGACCCACTAGAGAATGAGCAGTATCGATCTCCATGCATTTTACCACAATACTGCGATTGCCAGTCAAGCGTGGCGATTATGGCAAACCCCCCAAATTAGGGGATGCCTATGTCAGTGGACGTCTTGTGGCTGAAATGATGATGATGATGGGTTTATCGAATAAGGTAAGGGTGACCATCTTTACATACCAAGACCATTCCGTACCTGGGAAAGCACTTTTAGTTGTTTAAACAATTTTTTATCACGCCTAGAGGTATATTATGTCGGATACATTGAGTGGACAACCTTTGTAAGGCGACTAATATGTCACGGTGTATATCACATTGGCAAAATTATTAACTATATTAATTATCACATGTTAAATATCGATAATGCTGATTGAAAAATATTTTCTAAATAATTTTCAATCAGCATTATCGGTATATTACAATATTCGTTTCGTTAATTCATTAAATCATAATAATGCTTTGCAAACTTGCTCAATTTTAATGATGAAATCACACGAATGAACGCAGCTACCTATTCCCACAATATTTCTTTGAAAGCTTCTCTCTGTGAAATTATTTCCATGAAACGGTTTAACGCAAAACAGCAACGAAAGTAATTAAATGTTCCCATTGGAAAAGTTAAATTCGATTTACTATCAATTTTCTATTACTTCGGATAATAAATAATGGAGTTTATTTGTTAAAGATCTTGTTTATTCTTTCTTAAGCACTTAGTAACTTCCTAAGTCTTCTGAGTAACAGCTTTAAGAAACTTTACTGAAAATTATTTTGATAGAATAAGATATTTCGCAAAAGCCCAATTAATTTGAAGGCTTTCTAGTTCGCCTCTGATCAGGTTTTTAAAGGAAGTCCCGTTAATTTTACTGGTATTTTCCGAGTACTGTACTGGGGGGGGGGGGGGGGGGTCTACCATAATCGCCACGCTTGGCAGGCGGGTTGGCGATCGCAGTATGATAGTAAAATGTATAGAAAACGCTGCTGCCCATTCCCTTAGTCGCCTCTTACGACATCTAAGGGAAGAAACGGGATATTAAGGTTATTTGATTTGTTGATAATAATGTACTAAAGAAGGTATACGATAACCCCGGTGGTTGCAATTCGGGGTAAAACGAGAAAAAAGAGTTTTTGAATTAAGAAAAATATGTGACGATGAATCAATATCATCTCTGAAAACGCTACATTCCGATATTTGTCCAAAAAATAAACACAATAGCCCTTCATTGTCCATATAAAAGCTGGTCAATGACTGTAACATTTAATTTCAAATAAAACAATCAGTGAAACGCGCATTCGGTTCGTTTTAATAAAAAAGTTTCAGTTTCGCCTCGAACGGGCCCGACGACCGGCGATCTAACGAATGTGCTTGACGTGCCCTGTTTAAACTTGTACAATTGTTTAGGTAGTATTAAAGGTGCAATTGTATTGGATAGGTTGTTGTTTGTAAAATGTTATGCATTTTCAATATTTAGTTTCAATTCCGCCAAAAACTAGATCCAGGTTTGGGGAGCACTGCTGAATTCTGCATCCAGGCCTTTTTTAAAAAAAAATTTTTATGGGAAATCATCAAATGACTTCTCCCGCTCTGGGTGGAGCGGGAGGGCGTGTCAGGCTTTTACTGACTAAAACCCACCCGTGTTTCTTCAGTTGCCCATGTGCCAGAGTCACGGTATCTCTTTCGAACAATCTCGCGACCCTGGCAGACATCGGTCCTAGCAGACCCCTACATTGCTGCTGACATCTCTTTGAGGCGCGCGTGGAACACTACGCGCCGTCGACCCGAGCCTGGTCCTTACCGGGCGGCGAGCTACCCATTGCTCGCCACCCGCAAGCTCGCGCCTACGGTGGCCGGGAGTCCGCTATCGACTCCCAACGCCCGGGGCGTCTCCTCCTGCGGCGGCTAGGGACGTGAGGGCGCAGAGACTGCCACTCCCTCACGCGCCCCGCCTCCTCCTTCGCGAGCATTGCTGCTTCGCAGAAGGAGGTGACGGCTTCCCATGCCCTCTCGCTCCGTACCATGGCTCGCACCAGGGCCGGACGCGAGAGGTCGCAGCCGCCGATCGCCTCCACGAGGACACGGCGGTGCTCCACCCAGGCAGGGCATACCTCCACCGTATGCTCCACCGTGTCCTCCAGACGATCCTCACAATGGAAACACCCGGGCGTTTCTTCCCGCTTTATCCTGAACAGGAACCTACCGAAGCACCCATGCCCGGTGAGAACCTGCGTCAGGCGGAAGGTGAGGACGCCGTGGCGCCTCTCAATCCACTCCTCAAAGAGGGGACTTACCGCCGCAATTGTGGCGTGCCCAATTCTGCGTCCAGGCCTGGATTGAGCAATGGGTAGCTCATCGCCTGGTAAGGACCAGGCCCGGGTCAACAGCGCATTGTGTTCCACGCGCGCCTCAAAGATATGTCAGCACATACTGAAGGGGTCCGCTAGGGCCGATATCTGCCAGGGTTGCGGATTTGCTCGAAAGAGATGCCGTAGCCCTGGCAAAAGCAACTGAAGGAACACGGGTGGGTCATCATCATCATCATTTCAGCCGTAAGACGTCCACTGCTGGACTTTGGCCTCACCGAATTAGGGGGGCTTTGCCATAATTGCCACGCTTGGCAGGCGGGTTGGCGATCGCAGTATGGTGGTAAAATGCATAGAGAACGCTGCTGCCCATTCTCTAGTAAGTCCCTTAGTCGCCTTTTACGACACCCACGGGAAGAAATGGGGTGGTGTTATTCTTTACGTCCGGCACCACACGGTACACGGTACGGGTGGGTATTAGTCAGTAAAAGTCTGATACGCCCCTTTGCTCCACCCAGAGCGGAAGACGTCATTTGATAATTGCCCATCCAAAAAAAACCTGCAACTACCTGATTTGCGTGTCATTTTTATTTATTAGCTTTATTTTTATCCCTTACAACATGAGGTTTTGCGGTGTGTACTTATTTATTTATTTGTTAGTAATATTAGTTTTGTACTTAAATAATGTTAGTATTGTTAGGTGTAAGGGCCGCCTATTGCGGTGAAAGCCTCCTCCAAATCATTCCAGATATCCCTGTCTTTTGCCTGTCTGGTCCATAAGTTTCCAGCTATTTGTATGATATCGTCACTCCATCTTTTAGAAGGTCTACCCTTCCTTCTTTTTTTACCTCTTGGGTACCAAGTTGAAAATATTTGTGACCATCGTTCATCTATAGCTCTCTGAATATGGCCTGACCACTTCCATTTCAATGTCAGAACCTGCTTGACCGCATCTCTCGCCTTCGTTCTTTTTCTTATGAGAGAACTTTTGACTCTGTCTTTCAGTTTTATGTCCGTGTAGCTCCGTTCTATTCCTCTTTGGCAGCTTCTGATTGTATGTAAGAGTGATTTTTTGAGTGACCACGTCTGGCATGCGTAGGTAAGAACCGGTGTTAGGCAGATGTTCATCGCTTTCGTTTTCAGTCTTGTGGGTATGCGACCTTTGAAAATTTCCTTCATAGCCCAGTACTTGTTCCACGTTTGCGTGTCATAGATCTCCATAAAGCAACGCCTGATTCCATAATTTAGGTATTTAAGAGTTTCGAAAGTAAGTTACCATATATGTGAATAAGAAAAGTTATGCGGAAAATAAATGTTGTGAAGTGAAAATAGCGTGTGGCTTTAATTGTTTAAACCTTATTTCTTTTGGATTTCGTGCGTTTGTGTTTACATAGTAGCACAAATCTGCTACAACAAGCTAATACAAAGCAATCACAGTAATATTTGTTCCGTTCGTACAAATCCGAGCAGTAAAGCGCTGAAATTCAGGCTCAGTTCGGGTCGTCAATTAATGTATTTCAGTCAGACGCTATCCTATTCTATCGGTCGGTGAGCTCCAGGTCTCCAACTCGATTCTCGACGCTCTTCACTTGGCTTACCTCTATTTTCTATGACATGTGACGTTTAAGGACTACCACAGAAGATCGATTTAAATCGGTATTCAATTCCTAATCGACTTGGCGAAGATCCGTAAGAACAATTCAGTTTTGGCGTATTTATACGTATATTCAATCATATTTTCGGCATGGATATTGGGTAAATAGACAGCTTAGTCAGACTATATCTACTGTTTATTAAAATCACGTTGGAGTCATTCAGACAGAAAAGAATTAAGTCATAAAATATATTTTTATTCCCTATAAATTAACCAATTTGCAATAAAATCGTGATCGTGAAACTAGACCGATAATAGTCGGTTCTTTCGTCGCCCCAACGCGACGTTCTCTCCAGTTCACCAACGACGCAACACAACAGAGGAAAATATTTTCCAGCGCTGCGCGGGTATCGGAGCGATCTGAGGCTTGTGCTTGACGTTTGATGTTTCAACTTGTGCCCAAACAAGTCAAGAACACTTAGTTTTAGCTGCTAGACATTTTAGGGTTGTGTGGTATGTGGGGTGAAAACTGAGCGGACTGAAGGAATATTTACTTTGTGTAATTTATTTCATCACCAATGCTCCCAAAAACGGTGAAAGAAAGCATCATTAATTAACGTGCATGTCCTAGAACCAAACATTTTAAGATATGTGACATTTACCAACTCACACTGGGTCCGCGTGGTGAATTATGGCCCCTTCCCCCACAGAGAAGAGGCCTATGTCCCAGCAGTGACAACTTTATAGGTTGATTATGTAAACATCATTTAGGACGGAAGAGCCAGAGTTCTTTGACACAAAAACGTCAGTATTGAAGATCTATTAGGGATATAATCAATTGGATAGGCTACTAATGCATTTATGACACTTATTTACTTGTTATGTGCAACGGACTGCTTACAAAGAATTGCTCTATAGTTACTTTCACTAGCTAATGTTTCTTCTAAAGCCTTTAACTAGTTCACTAAAAACGCAAAAAAGTTGAGTCACACGGTCTCGCCGAATCGCCGCTCTGCTGTCGTGGACTTGCTGCAACTAACGATAAAAGGGTCTACTGTAGAGTATATAACGGGCATAGTGTTATTGAGTTTTTCCATCAGGGATTTCTTTCCTTCAGTAAGTAGGAGCCCGGAGTCTGGATTCGGTTTTGGTTGAAAGCCCACACAACAGATGGGGTTCGCCCCATATGAAATTAGGATAACAAGCAACATGTTGGTGTATTTTAGGTAGAAAGTAACACCTCTGCATAACACGTACAACCTAGTGATATCCGACTCTTATATGGCCCATTCATTGTACAAGGGTGTGGTCAGTGCAAGCGCCTACCATTCGCTTGTCACTCGCACCCATATTCAGTGAATACTCGACAGCTTGACCCATTTACTGAAAGGGTGACGAGACTTCATGTACGTAAATGGGTAAAAAACATGACGTGTCCTTTTTCTTCGCTGTTATACTGACATTTGATAAGATTCTTATAAGGTTTTCCTTTTTTAGTGCTTATAACTTAAAAGTAATAACGAAAATTCTGGGAAACGTCGCATTTTTTCTTTTTTGTAACATGCAATTAAAGAGGGCATGAAAGCCTTTTAACTACATCGCTGACATTAATAGGTTTCTTGGAAGTAATTTAAGACTTTGTCCGATCAGTATTTTTCTAATATTTAGGAACCTGGTGAAAGCAACTACACTGTTGTCTAGCTTGAGATAAAAATTCGAAGACCGCGAGATACATGTACACAGTTATGGTCATAATTAGTGTTCGCATTGAAATATATTGTTTGAGTTTTGACAAAAAACATACATACATAAAACTTACGCCTTTTTTCCATGGGGGTAGGCAGAAAGTACAGAACGGTACCTGTTACGATCCCATACTCTCTGTTCGTTTATATTCATACATCTGGTTTTACACGCACGCCGATTACCAGTTCACCGTGACTTTTCTGAAGATGATCGCCAATAAGGTCACTGTATGTTCTCATAGGGCGTCCCCTTCCGAAGTGTCCAGCATTTGCCTTGTAAATAAATACCTTTTTTTGCCAAAAAACAATTCCGAAAAAAATCACATAACACACTCAATCACAATTAGTACTATAGTACATACCAAACAGAGTTTACGTCTGTCCATTCAAAAACTGCACAATGCGCCAAAACATATAATTTTTAACAATGGGAAATTTTAAACTCGTTATGCGTTCAAACATTTTTCATCAATTCTGGGCCGATTGTTTCGCTCTACGAATTGTAACAGTCCCTCATATATTCGATTTTCTAACTCTCCAATTTATTTGGGAATCGCCAATGTTGGAGTTTACAGTGAAACCGTTGATGTTTACATTTTAACGGTGATGGTAAACGAATGCTGGTAACCTGTGGTAAATATTATATTTTTTTTGTACGTTCTAAAATCGAATTAGTCTGGTCTGTAGTCAAATATGAGTTTCGTTTGTTAGTCCCGTTAGTTTTATTGCTACAACTCTGCCTACACCAAATATCCCCTTTCGTCGAAAAATCATTCGAAATCTGTTCTGTATTTGTGCTGTTTGCAACAGTTGAAACATTTTTGTAGTATAAACTCGTAATGTTATACTGCTTTTGTTAACAATGCGTAGTGAATATTAAACTTTTCTAAGCTTGCAACCGTCTAACTGTCCCATAGATGAATAGGACTTGCACAGGAAATTCGAGATCGAGGTAATGAACATAATTTACACTTTTTTTTTTTTTCTTATTTAGAAGTCAAAAAAAAAATGTGCGCTTAATTATCTTTAGATTTTCTCTTAAAAATGTAAAAATAAATGACACACATGGATTTTTTTATCATCACCAGCTTGTAACAGCTCACTGCTGGACGTAGGTCTCCTCAATTGCAAGCCAATAAGCCCGAATCTCGCCAACTCTCATCCAGCTGTTACCAGCCACCCTACGAAGATCGTCGCTCCATCGCGCTGAGGGCGTCCTACCTTCCGTTTGCCGATTCGCGGTCTCCATTCAAGAATACGTCTACCCTAACCGACATAAGATTAATATTGTACGGTGGTACGCAGCCCTTTGTGTGCGAGTTGCATTTAGCCGGTATTAACACTACGCATAGAGTACAATAAGCTAATTACAAAAAGTACACACTTACTTTAAACAACGTCAATGCAATCAAACTAATAACGAATAAAAAGCTTTACATTACGGAATTTTCTATTCACTTTACAAAGTACCTTACAGGGATATACTCGTTATTCTCTTACAGTTTGAGCTGAAAATCGCGTGTACGAAACACGAGTTCACACAATAAGGTGCTAAGGGTCCAACTACACATTGTCGGAGTACGCCACAATAGCGTATTTGGCTGGTTCATGCCAGTCACGCGCAACTGCGAAAGGAATTCATTTGTAACGAAAAAGTTTTGCGATTGTACGTCGCCATGCGAAGGTATAGGAACCGTTGTGTAGATGTGTTTGCTCCCTAAAATGTTTTGGAGTCTTGCACGCTTTCATCAAATCTTGAAGTTCTTTCAGTATTTTGTAATTGGTTTTTGAACGGTTTGTTTTTTTTTAAAGAAAATTCCTCTTTATTTAGCATGCGGTATTTTACTTAAATTTCTGATTTTATTTTTATCCGACTACAACGACGCAAAATGGAGGGTTATGATTTGGTATGTATGTACATAAGTACATAGTTCATAACTTTTAAACTACTTGCCATAAATTGACAAATGAGGTATTGATGGAAGCGTCTTGATTGTCCACTGATTATAGGCCATGTGACGTCACATGAAAAAAAAAACGTGGTTGTACCAGGAACACCTACAAAAACAATTAAAATTATAATGGCGTGCGTTCACGTCTATATCCCTTTTTTTGTGGGTGGGAAATCTAATGACGTCTCCTGCTCTGGGCGTGTTAGACTTTTACTGACTAAAACCCACCCGTATGCCTTCAGTTGCCTATGCCCGGGCTACGTTAACTGTTTCGAACAAAGTTCGCGACCCTGGCAGGCATCGGTCCTAGCGGACACCTTCAGCTTTGCTGACAACTCTTTGAGGCGCGGATGGAACACTACGCGTCCTCGACAGCCTGGTCCTTACCGGGCGGCGAGCTACCCATTGTTCCGTATGCGCGCATGCGCGTATGCGCGCGCAAGCCCGCGCATACGGTGGCCGAGAGCCCGCAATATAGGGTATTTTCCGTTTTTTTAAAAACAGTTTCTTTTTGAAGACTGGGAAGAAATATTCAACAGAAAAATAAAATTTATCTTATCAATGTCCATTTTACGCGTTAGAAGTGAAAAAAATCTAATTTGTTTTAATGGTTTTGAATTTACCGCCAAAACGCTCGGTGCGCTGACGTTTACCGTGTGACGTCACTATTGTGTGTATTGAATTTTGACTTAGGTATGTGATCTGTGCTCGATCTGTAAATCTCGGAGTGGATTTAGGATATATTTAGGATTTTTGGAATGGATTAATGGAAATACAATGGAAGCTGGTTTTATAAAAGCCGATAGTGCAAATATGCCCACAGTTGATGTTTTTATAGTTGGAAATTTCTTTGCAAACAACCCCGATTTTAGTAGGTATAAATAGTTTATGTGGCACATTTTTAAAAGTATTTGTACACAGAGGCACCACACACCAGTAATAACATTTTCTATCCATTTGAGATACGAAATTACTTGATCGAAATACTGTTTACAACTTGTTTACACAAAGATGACGTCACGTTATCGTACGGAGCGTTTTGGCGGTAAATTTAAAACCATTGAAAATAAATTAGATTTTAATCACTTCTAATGCAGAAAATGGAGAATAATTACAAAAAAAATATTTTTCCGTTAAATATTCCTTCACAGTCTTCAAAATTAAATAGTTTTTAAAAAAGTGGAAAAAAATACCCTATTGACTCCCGGCGCTTGAGGCGTCTGCTCCTGCGGCAAAGCGTAGAATCATGGGCTGAATTCATTGTTATTGTATGCGCTTCAAAGTCTCTACCACCGTCTATACAAATATAAATTTATTCTTTTTTTTCTGATTTTCTATATGGGAACTATCCTACCTGGGTTCGAACCTAAGACCTACAATCGTAAGTCGCAGCAGTTACCACTGGGCCACCACTGCCATGTATTAAGGACATGAAATAGAAAACCGTAATATCACTGAATCTATTATTAAGAACGTTTATTTTTCAGCCGCGTAGTCTAAGGCAGTGCCGTAACCAAGTAACCAAAGACAAGTAAATTACTAAAATAAACTAGAAATTCCAGCTAAAGAAATCTAGAATAACAAATGATACCAATAGCCTCTAAGTAATTGCCCTTTCTAGATGTAATTCAGCAGACGTTTTAGCTTACTTTGAAATCACAATAAAGTACACTACATTTTTTATTCACTTTACAATAATGTAAACAGTTTAAATATTTTGTAATTTACTTATCACAGTAATGCAATATTATAATAAACATATTTATAGGCACGGTAATTGTTATTCCTGCACCCTAATTGGTGGTGTACTATTAATTAAAATCAGAAACATTTTGAAGCTTTCTGCTAATCCATCCTACCTATAATATTATAAATGTGAAAGTTTGTGAGTATGAATGCATGGTCGTATGTTTGAAAAGAGTACTTTTACGCAAAAACTACTGATCGGATTTATAACCTGGATTAACAGATAGGGTACTTTTTATCCCGATAGTACGTTCCTGGGGGATAATTTCCGACCTCCACCCGGGCGAAGCCGCTGGCAAAAGCTAGTTATTTCATATGCTCGAAAAAATTGTCTGCTTAGTAACGTAAACAACGCCATGAAGGTTATAGAACTGTCAAAATGAAAGCGATTCCTACTGATTGTGTATTACTCAATTACCCCTCTGAAGAGAAAATGTATTTGATTTTATGCACAGAAGCCGGTTTTTCAGAAGAACTCAATATCGGCGATACTTATATTGTGTCCACTGGTGCGTGGCGTAGCTTAGGAATATTTTAAATTCGACTTTTTCGACATCCTAGATATACTTTACTATTACTTAGTTAATGATTTATTTTAGTATCTTGCCTGTAAAACTATTTATAAATAAATGATATCTTTACTATTATTACATTCCAAATGCCTCAACTTGTGGTACCGCCTTTCTGACTTTAAACTGAAGCAAGAAAATGTTATAATATTTATATTATTGTATTCAAGAAAAAAAACACATTATAGTCAGAAAATGAGAAATAAATGCGATAAAAAATTCTAAACGGCCATATTTATCAAGATACTTGAGCGGGTCGTTTATTTGAATTACTGTTTTTTTGTTGTGCTGTAAAAATAAATAAATATATTATATTGTATCGTGAGCAGGGTTCCGGACAGTAAATCGTAGCGATTGTGAGGTTAGAAGGAGCGGGGCTAAAGATTACTATTTGACCACTATTCGTTTTATCTTTCATTACCTACTTACGTTACGGCATGGCTGGAACAATCATTCGATGAAAAGTAATTTCTAGTTAATAAAATCAATATTTTTCATTTTTGCAACGGAGGTCTTTAACGTAGCTTGCAGTAGGAGTAATATTGTAGAAATCGTCAGGTAACGGAAAAAGAAATACGGAACGAAAAAGCGTTATGCTCAATGCATGCGAATTTTTACTGTACGTCTAAATAATAGAAACAACAGTGAGAAAGTGATATAGTTTTCATGGTTTTCGAGGGTGCTGACGCTAATAATGAGGTCAAAAAGAAAATGCATTGTGGCAATTTTTTGACGTGACAACGTCTTATAATTCGATGGAGCCGGCTGCACGCACGAAAAAACATTGTTCTGTGTCTGGGTGTAATTTATCTATAATAAGAATGTATTTAGAAATATATAAGTATATTTATCAGTTGTCTGGTTGCCATAGTACAGGCTCTGCGTAGTATGGTATCAGATAACGGTGTGTTGGTTGTCCTAAGATATTTATTTATTTAGATATTTATTATTGTTTGGCGCCGACTCAAAATTACTTAGGCTTCTTATTTTTGCTTTTCAGTTTTTCAGCGGTTTAATTTTTTTTGTTCAAAAGTTTTTATATTATAACTTTTTGTGTCTATAATCTAGTTATTACTTGCTTGCAAAATCGGACTATTCTGTAAGAAGTTATTCGTGGTCATACATTGCAATCAATGAGTGAACAATCAATCATCCCCTGTTTTCCTACCTTAGGGTTGGAGTTTGTTTTCCTAATTTATATGGGACCAATTTCGGGGTATATACTTTCCAATAAAAAAAGAATTATCAAAATCGGACTGCTCTGTAAAAAGTTATACGTGGTTATAAATAAAAAAAATATACGCGTCGTCTTGAGAACCTCCTCCGTTTTTTTTCGTCGGTTAAAAATATTTCGTTAATAGCATTGAATTATCTTCCAAATACACTAGGTTTGGTCACAACCAAACTTAGTGTATTTGGAAGAGACGCTGTCACAACAGCGGACTTTTGGTTTGATACAGGGCGCCCTATATTGTACGCCATTTTCTTTTGACACAAGTCCCATAAAAGTATTTGTCGACGAAACACTTTTTTGTAAAACATCAAATACTTTTTTTTGCCGACAAATTGATCAGCACTTTGTTAAGTTGCCGGTCTGACATCGTCGATAAAACGATCGTATTATTTGTGCCAAATTAAATTTATTTACATTGTACATCCGCTATTTTCTTCAGTTTTGAGCCTATATGACTATTACACTTGACCATCGAGCCGCATCGAATATTTCAGACTCCACAATTAACACTCGAAGTACTTCTGAAACACGCACTACACTACGCACGCACTACACACTAGAAACTGTATTCTTAGGGGATAACTTAACGTTTTCTTTGCGAGAATAAGCAGGAGTTAATTCGTTTTACATTACGTGAGGTTTTCCACCTGAAGCCATAAATTTAAGAATTCTAACGTAAAGACAGTAAATCTTCTACTACTAAACTAAAATAGTATAGAGAGTAAAGTATAAATTATTTATTGGAGTTTACTCCTTAAGAATCGATTTTTATATATGATAAGGGTATGAAAATTGATGGGGAGTTAAATCAAACTTTTGTCCGTTATGTTACGTGAAGTTATGCGTTATGTTATGTTTACTAATCTATATATTTTATAATCGTTCGTAAGGAGTAAATTCCAGTCATGCGTCGGAGCAGACACACACAATATTTTTTGTTTTTTTTTTCAGCAGTCTTCTATTGTTCATAACATTTTATTTTTTATAACTTCTGCCCGCAACCTCGTCCGCGTTAAATTTCTTGTTCCCCCGACCCTTCCCGTCGCGTCGAATCGCCTACCCGTACAATTTTCCCCGTTTTTGCAACATTTTTCATTACTGCTCCGCTTCTCTTGGTTGTAGCGTGATGTTATATAGTCTATAACTTTCCTCGATAAATAGGCTACCCAACACAAAAAAAAATCAATTCGGCCAGTAGTTCCTAAGATTAGCGCCTTCAATCAAACAAACAAACTCTTCAGCTTAATAATATTAAGTATACATAGATTTTACTATGTACTTTGAATATAGATCTAAACTCCTAGATAACAACATCTTGCGACCGTTTCTCATTGAGTGTACCGGAATTCTTTACCGCTGGTGCCCATTTCTTTTATCTGCCGGTGCGAGCGAAGGCATTTCCTATATATTAATTAGCGTAGCGTTTCAAACCCGCGAAATGACAAATGACATCACAAGACGCGTTCAACGATAATAATTATGTAAGGCAGACACACTTGACAAATTAGCACTATTGTTTACCGCGAATACATTAATTACCTACCTATTTAATACGTTACGGATCTCACAAATGTTTGTTCCTCAATTTGTGGTATCATTCGTGTAAATAGAATGTTTAATACGATGAAAATAACATTCATTTGAAATGTAAGCAAACCAGTTATGAAATCAGTTTAAATAGAAATAAAATCGTGATCATGCGAAGATTTTTACAAAAAGATTATCTTTGAAAAGATCTGCAATTTCCAATTGCAACGGTGCTCAGTTGTTTGTAAAAGATAGAAACGAAATACATTCCAAATAAATGTTACGGTTGCTCTCTCACAAAAGCAAAGAGTTCCAAAAACTATCGGCACTTCTCGGAATATCTCCATTTTCAAACTTAGATTCGAAATTCAGCTTTGGTCACGTTTTATTTGGCATTGCTGTACCTCGATAACCCTTTGACTTTCGCACTACATCGTCGCCCGGACTTCTTTTCCCAGTATTTTTTCAACGTGTCCGAACTATCCGCAGATTTCATTACGTTTGTACAAGAATTCGTGAATCACGTAACAACGGGATTCGAGCGTAATTCCTGGGCCCCGGGGCGCGGGACTGCCTGCGTCCGGGATTTAGCACTAACAAAGTTAAATGGAATAGTGTGGGATAGTACCTAGTTTAGCAACTTAATACAACATAATGAGAATTATTTAAATTGTTTTAATTGAAATTGAGCTTGATGTTTATGAGTTCCTAGAATTGCATGAATACGTGTGGGAAACGTACCTTGCGCTTAAATCACGTGGAGCTAAATACTTTTATGACTTTCTTGGAAAGTCACAAGTTAGTAGGTAAATCGTTGTCTGTATTTTCTTCAAGCAAAGCTGTAGTTTTACTGTAACTAATCCTTTATTTAATGAAATACCAAAGAAAATACCGTTCCTCATCGATTTTCTATCGCACAAATTTTCAGCTATTCCGTTAATGAATATTGCGAATACAATCTAAAATGATACGAGTTTTACTTGTCGAGTTCTACTTGTATTTATAATTCTATTTTACATTTTGATTTTCCGTTTTGTTTTATTAGCATAGTTTCTTGTATATGGTCGTTTTCTGAATGTTCTGTTGGTCACACTAGAATATTCTTTTCTTCTTTAATTGTATACGCAAAGGGTGCGTTGCAGACATACTTACTTAAAGGTCATCAGACTATGGAAATGACAAATGGCTGGATGTACAAAGAAATATTTATAGTTTGCATTTGTATAAGTCGCATTTCTGAGGGAACTGAACATTATAGTAACTGAAAAAAAAACTGAATGCATAAGATATGTTGTACCATACTTTAAGTGTTAATAGCCTGGGCCTGCGTGGTACAATGTTGCTCACTCCCTTTTGAAGAGAGGGGGCCTGTGTCCAAGCAGTGGGAATATTATAGGCTAATTTATCTATAGTAATAATATTATAAATCTGAAGAGTTTGTTTGTTTGTATGTTTGTTTGATTGAACGCGCTAATCTCAGGAACTACTAGTCCGAATTGAAAAATTATTTTTGTGTTGGGTAGCCTATTTATTGAGAAAGGCTATAGGCTATATAACATCACGCTACAACCAAGAGGAGCGGATCAGTAATGAAAAATGTTGCAAAAACAGGAAAAATCGCACGGGCAGGCGATTCGACGTGACGGGAAAGGGTGGGGGAACAAGAAATTTAACACGGACGAAGTCGCGGGCAGAAGCTAGTATTATATATACTATCTTTACTAATATTATAAAGCTGAAGAGTTTGTTTGTTTGTTTGATTGAACGCGCTAATCTCAGGAACTACTGATCCGAATTGAAAAAATTCTTTTTGTATTGGGTAGCCTGTTTATCGAGAAAGGTTATAGGCTATATAACATCACGCTACAACCAAGAGGAGCGGAGCAGTAATGAAAAATGTTGCAAAAACGGGGAAAATCGCACGGGTAGGCGATTCGACGCGACGGGTCGGGGCAACAAGAAAATTTAACGCGGACGAAGTCACGAGCAGAAGCTAATAATAATATTATAAAGCTGAAGAGTTTGTTTGTTTGGTTGAACGCGCTAATCTCAGGAACTGCTGGTCCAAATTGAAATAATCTTTTTGTGTTGGGTAGCCTATTTATTGAGCCTACGATTAAAAGGAGCGTAGCAGCAACGAAAAATGGTCGAAAACTGACAGGCAATTCGATGCGACGGGAAGGATCAGGGGAGCAAAAATTTGACGTGGACGAAGTCGCGGGCAGAAGCTAGTTATGGTATATTAATAGGTACTGAGAGTTTTTCTCTTGAACCTTCGTGGCATGGATGGTTCATCTATTCTTTGCTAATGTTAAGTTGGTGAGCAATTCTCGTTGCCTTATATGTATTAGTTTTGTCCTTTAAGTTTTGCTTAACAGTTTCTATGTCATGGTCATAATGTAATCACTCATTTGTTGTATAGCACGGTGCGTTCGTTATCATATGTAGGACTAGCTGTTACCCGCGACTTCATCCGTGTGGTATTTAACAAAAAAGTTTTTCATTCGTTTTATTTATTTTTCGTGAGATCCTATTTTTTTTCTAAAATAAAAGTAGTCTAAGTTACTCCTTGTTACATCAGCTATCTGACAGTGAAAGTCCCGTCAAAATCGGTTCAGCTATTTCAAAGATAAGCCGGAACAAACAGACAGACAGACAAAAATTTAAAAAAATGTTATTTTGTTATATGTACCCTGTATACATCCATATACACTTAGTAAAAAGTGGTTATCTTATTATAACAAACAGACACTCCAATTTTATGTATTTGTCTAGATTTTAGATTGGAATCTTTAATTTTTTCAATAGTGTAGAAGCTAGTCGGATATCATCGCCTCGTAAAATACAGAAAGACTGTCAAGTTTGGAAGAAAATTCGTTCCAAGTTTGCTATCGTTTCGACAAATATTTGATCCAATAAAAGTTATGTTGTATTTATTTTCCAGGCGCAAAATTATTGGAGGCGATTTAAACTTATTTGGGACATGTTTAAGTAAATTTTCAGGGTTTTAATGCTTTTGAGTTTACTTACAAGTTGATAATCAAATTCTTCTTTGATCTTTGATTAAATCCAAGAGTCTACTATAATTAAAATAAGTTAAATGTTAACTTCAGTAAATACTATAAAATGCTGACAACGTCAGAGTGAGACTGGGTGTATTCAGTGTAAAAGTAAAATCATCATCATCATTTCAGCCGTTAAACGTCCACAGCCGGACATAGGCCTCCACGCCTCGTCACGCTTGGCAGGCGGGTTGGCGATCGCAGTATGGTGGTAAAATGCATAGAGAACCCTGCTGCCCATTCTCTAGTAAGTCCCTTAGTCGCCTTTTACGACACCCACGGGAAGAAATGGGATAGTTTTTTTTTTATGTCCGACACCAAAAGTGGAAAAAATTAATTTAGTAAACAGTTAAAGCGTGTTTTCTATGCAGGAGCTCATTTGGCAGATGGGGTTAATTGTAAAAAAAGTTGGGCTTTGCAAAACAGATTTTTGTTTCTGTTGAAGACCGTCGCCATCTCTCTTAATGTGGGGCAGTGGAGGACTGATGCCCTCTCATAAATAACCACAACAATTTGAGGCGATCCATGAAAATGAGCAGCAGTGTATGTGTACACTGAAACCATGGCTGAAAGTTATAACCGATGCTGACTGAAATGGATGGCTTCAGCTGAAGAAATACTGATGTTTACAGTTTCTAGTAAAATTATCAATATGTAAGCTCGTAAAATGGTGAACGAAAACACATTGAGAAAACTGAAATAGAAAGAAAAAAACCGGCCAAGTGCAAATCGGACTCGCGCACGAAGGGTTCCGTACCATTATCTATAAAAACGACAAAAAGCCCCTTTAAATAGTTATTTTATTCTATTTTTAAGTATTTGTTGTTATAGCAGCAACAGAAATACATCATCTGTGAAAATTTCAACTGTCTAACTATACTGTTCATGAGATACAGCGTGGTGAGAGACGGACGGACGGACAACGGAGTCTTAGTAATATGGTCCCGTTTTACCATTTGGTTACGGAACCCTAAAAAGACTTATAATACCAATATATGACCAATACTAGCTTTTGCCAGCGGCTTCACCCGCGTGGAGGTCGGAAATTATCCCGCGGGAACGTATTACCGGGATAAAAGTACCCTATATGTTAATCCAGGTTATAAACTATCTGTGTGCCAATTTTTATCTAAATCCGATCAGTCGTTTTTACGTGAAAGAGTAACACACATCCGTTCACATTTATAATATTACGAGTACTAGGATATAAATATTGGTGAGGGTTGGAGGAGGTCACAAGTCTTTTTTTTTGTCTATTGAATATACCTTATGTTGTAGAATAAATTCGAGATAATGTATATGTTGAAATTTAAAAGTGTGCGCTAGTATCGTCAGTTAAGTAAGCCACGTGCATCTGGCTTGCGCAAACATTGAAGCAAACATTTTAGTATTCAGAGACGCAATAATAAATAGTAGAAACACCAAATTAAATTTTATCGCGTGTTTAACGATATATTGTAACTTCGCCAAAGAATTTTGGAGGTCGTGGGCTAAAAGTCGGAGAATAAGGACAGTAGTGACGGACATGCCGGTTTCCTCACGATGATTTCCTTCACCGTATTGAAAGCACTGCTTTTCTGTGTTCGAACCTACGACGTACAGCCTGTAAGTCGCAGCCGTAACCACTGAGCCACCACTGCTCTGATTATGATTAATGCTTCACATACTCCGTGACATTTTTGTCGTCTTACAACGGCAGCCCACTTCTCATGTATCCAATGTTTAGTACACATCCATAAGAAAAAAATGAACATTTGAATTACTAAAAAATAAAAATATTATTCATTATGATGACGTATGACGTAGTTTGTAATTGATATTTTGTCTCATGGAAAATGAAATGATCTTGTCGACTCGTGCGCTGGGTAGTTATGTGCTCTACCATCTGATACGTAAACATTATTAACAGGATGTTTCATAATTTTAATGCATTACTTATTTTCCTTAGACCTATTATCTTAATTTGATTGATGGTAACATTTGTTTAATCACGCCTAGAGGTATATTATGTCGGATACATTAAGTGGACAATCTTTGTAAGACTGCCTCGTTGGTTTAGTGGTAGCAAGCGCTACTATTGAGCATGAGGTCCTGGGTTCTATTCCCAGGTCGGGCAAGGTGTTATTGGGTTTTTTCGTCTGGAATTTTTCAGTAGCAGCCCGGAGTCTGGACTTGTGCCCGGTTGATGGCAATAGGCTCGCCCCCTATTACATGGGACTTAAACATAACAGCAGGTGTACTATAGGTACACCCACATTTCTGCTCAACCCTTCGGGAAAACAAGGCGTGATGTTACGTTATGGTATATAGAGACTAAGCACCTGCATTAATTATTATCCACAAACCATTAATTACTTCTGTTTCACATGGTGGTCTCCCGTTGCAGTTCAAAGTGATGAAGCAAAACTGATGTAATTACTCATTACAAGTTGTTCAGTCACAAGTCTCGGGAGATCTAGATTTATGCCTGTGTTCAGTTTGTTTCGCTTTCAACATGGCGTATAAATCTGAACGCTCAACTGTGAAATGTCCGTCAGGTCTGCTCACTTTTTAAAATTAAACGTAATGGTTTGTAGAACTTCTAAAAATTATATTATAAAGAGGCATGTTTTAATCAGACCTCAAATAATTCCCATTGTAATGATTGCATCTCTTTTCTAGGATCGTATTCCTCAAAGATTTACACTTTCGGTGTCCTAAAATACTAAATAGCCAAGTAACTGTGATCAGCTGAATGTAACGTTTGCCGGCCGTTACCGTGGCGGTGCTCGCTCCCGTTCAGCTCACGTGTGGTTGGTCACAATTATACCCTTTTTTTTCGTATCGGGGTGGCTATCGTCATGGATATCCTCCGCCCTAGGGCGGACGGAGGGATCTGTCAGACTTCTACTGACTAAAACCATCCCGTGTTCCCTCGCACACTTGCACCGGGGGCTACGGGGACGCTTAAGCACTCTTCAACGCACCCCCTGGGTCATAGTTCTACCCTTACCTAACTCATTCGGTCGGGGTACCCTAGGTTAGTTACTGCGTTACTACGCCAGGACAGAAACATAAAAGAGGCTCATTTATTAAAAAAGGTGCATTATTAGAAGGCTACATTTTTTTCAGAGAAACATGTAAATAGTTCCCATTTAAAATGCTATATGTCAGGGCTGTCTAAACTACATACCTTCGCGGGCTAATTAAATTTACTACAAAAGCGGGAGGGCCGCAGAAACAAATATTTTTTATACGATTATTGGTTCTTCGTTAATTTATCTTTAACAATCATATCGATATCAACGTCAACATTCGTTGTTGCCAGACGCATTGCATGAAGAAGTGAGTTATCTGAACAATGAAGATCTATACTTCGATTTTATAAAGTTCATTGTTGAATACGTACTTTCACATAAATAAGTGATACTAGACCATAACTGAAGAAGTAAAACAATTTTCTGATTAATTTACAGTTTAAAACATCCGTCGCGGGCCGCATGAAAACAAGCCCTGCCCTGCTATATGTCATCATTCTGATTAAATTTCGTCACCCATTCTCAACGTGTGTCCATTATTCACGAAAATACTAGTTAACTCTTAAAGAGTTTCCTCGTACGGAGACAACCTGGGTGCAATATACGTACTTAAATAAATGTTCTATTTCACAAGTTAAGTTAATAACTTTTTTAAATAAATCTCATTGGACTATAAAGCTACACTAAATATAAGCTGTAGAATCATTGTAGTGGTTTCCTATATAGTTAGTGTGAGGCCATCTTCAATAGTATATAGGTAATTAATATTAAAGTCTGCCTTATTACTGTAATTAAAAACGTTAGGAATCTACCTGCAATCAAAATTTTTTTTTTTTTTTTCAAAAGTTGACAAAAATGAAGGGGAATTGGAAGTATTTTATATTTTAATAGGTATTATGGTGGAATAACCCTTTTTTCTATGCCAACCATCGCTGTTTCTCTTGTACTTCCCCCTACAAACAACTACTGCATACAACCAAGTTTAATATATCATTGCTCACAAAAGCATATAAGTGTGAATAGTAAGTACATAATAGCAGTATCAGAGGCCAGTGGTACGGCATTAAATTATCTCATTCCATTATATACGAAGTTAGTAAGTTCAGCCACTTACTTCACTTACATGGAGGTACGAACTCTGGGAGGAGTCTTTAGCTAATACTTAAATATAAAATCTGGCGACAGTCGTAATATCCACGCAAGTATAATTACGCAATACAGGATACGGATTGACGGTCAGATCAGGGTGCTTACTGTTGATTTTAATTCCGATCGATTGACATTGGAATTTTGACGTTTCGTATTCTTGAGTTCGACGCTAGCGCCAAAATGTGTTTAAACTGGGTGTCCATTTTGGAGAAGTGGAATCGGGATCGGGCGTTATTGTTGTTCCAATGTTGGCACTATGGTTTTCAAGAGTACCGGATCACGTGTATGCAAAATTAACATTGGAATCGTATTGGCTTTAGATTGGAATTAAAATTAGGTTGAAGAGTAAGCTCCCAGATGGATCTTAAGGTAGAACTGACCATATACGGTATCCATACTGTATTTCTGGCGCAAATTGTCCATTTAGCTTCACCATCACCACCTGAATGACAAATATTTTATAACGGAATGAGCTCTTCTCGTCCCAATGTAAGAGATGAAGAACATTTGAGAGGAACCTAAACCCTACGAATTTTTTAAAGTTAGTGGTCGCTAGAAAATAAAGTAAAATTTAGCACTATAGATAGAACTAACAAGTTAAAAATCCAATAACAATATAATGCACTCCTTCATATTTGCAAGTGTGATTCTTTTCAAAACAACTTTATTTATGCTATATACATTGCCTTGGAATTGAACCCTGTTCGCCAATTTGTCAAATATGTGTGTGTGAACGGGATTTATCGCAACCCACACATGTGGAAAGTAAACAAGGAAACCCACGCGACAATAATATATTATAAGCGTCTGTCTGAACCTACTGCACCGACATAACTTTATAGCTGTCTATATATTTGTAAAGATTAAGAGAAAATAAACCTCATTGGTCTTATATTAAAACCTCTGTGATGTATTTACTTTTATGTAAACACATCAACCAGAATCAGAATTAGCTTTCCTCATCGTTGTGTATGTAAGCGGGCACGCCCTTTATACCTGGAGGCTCTTATTTAGGTTTTAAGTTCTATTTACGATTTTATTATTTCAGCTTGAGTTTAGTTTTTAATGTTTTGTACGTATATTGGCGTGTGCTAGCTGACATATGACGCATAATTTGATGTATGTTTTGTTTTGTTTTATAATATTAATTACTTACATAATACTGTACAGAATCAAGTTCTTCTAACTTAACAGACAGCTGTGCTGCTGGGGAGTTTGTTCCGCCACTTCTTCTTCCCAGCTAAAGCACTAGGAAGTGTCGAAGGGCGGGCGTTTTGGGGGGACTGTCTTATGTAACTTTGACGTTCAAAAAGTGCTGACTCTCAGCCTAGTTTGAATAAATTACTTTTGATTTTGATTTTGATTATGCCTTTGTTTTTTTGCAAAAAATATATTATGGTTTGTTTAGATAAACAAATCATTGTTTTCAATAAGTTGGTATTACTTCCGCAAAAAACTAACTGTACTCATAATTTGTTCACTATTTCTAGAAAGAGAGAAAATAAAATGTTAGATGTTACTGGTAAGTTAGGTACAATATCTTTATAGTTTAGATTAGATGACACTTCAGAATTCATCATTTCAGCCGTAAGACGTCCACTGATGGACTTAGGCCTCCCCCAATTTGGAGGGCTTCAGAATTATAATGTTTAAACTTAACGAAAGCTAAGAGATGAAATCCGTATTGAAATCCGTTCAGCAGGTTTTAAGATCGAAAGTAAAGCTCACCGGTATATTTTGTAAAGCTCACCGGTTGACGTCATAACGTCAACGCCACCTGTATGTCACTGAAAACCAGCGGTGGGGCTCTGTCTCGTATAGGTAACAGGTAATACGCGCTGGTATCCGCAAAGCGTGTATTTTGCGTATGTATGGGAGAATCAATGTACCGTGTGGTGCCGGACGTAAAGAATAACACCACCCATTTCTTCCCGTGGGTGTCGTAAAAGGCGACTAAGGGATTTACTAGAGAATGGACAGCAGCGTTCTCTATGCATTTTACCACCATACTGCGATCGTCAACCCGCCTGCCAAGCGTGGCGATTATGGCAAAGCCCCCCAAATTGGGGGAGGCCTAAGTCCAGCAGTGGACGTCTTACGGCTGAAATGATGATGATGATGATGGGAGAATTCAGGAAAGCCAGCAACGCTTTGCTGTTGCTGGCAATCTCACGCAGGGGGTACCTGGATCACCAAAGTACTTCGCCCTGTTTGTAGCGACCACGGGGCAGTTTAGCAGCATATGAGCTGCTGTCCCATCGTCCTCCATGCAGGCCCTATACAGCAGACTGTCTGTTACTCATGACAAAGAGGTATTACTTAAATTACCCATAGTACCCAGCTGCTGTAACTGTACGCAGTTCTGTTTTGTATAGAGTCGTAGCATTATGCTGAGCAATGGCCGTTTAGCGTGGATGTGACGCATATTTTCCCTCAACTTGTTCTTTTTAACACGCTTTTATTAGCTTCAAACGTATGTTAGTATGTGCCTATGTAACGGAAACTTTGAACATGATTTTGAAATTTGGCATACTTACCAAGGACCGATGACAATACAATAATATTATAAATTTGTGCCATTATCCTTGCCGGGGTTACCAGGATAGCAAAAAAAAAACTGTCTCCAAAAACTACGTTGATATATGTCACAAAATTCGAAACACCCTTAACCTCCACAACCCAGTTACTGGGTAATACGATAACCCCTTGGTAAGACTGGTTGTCAGACTTTCGGGCTTCTGACGAACCGTAACGACTGTCTAAGATCTACGAAAAACGGCCGGCACCAACGACTTAACGTGCTTTCCGAGAGACGGAAGGGTTTTGGTATGTAAAGATGGTCACCCAACCACGGACCAACCGCGGCAAGCGCAGCTTAACCTGAACGATCAATCCGTGCGGCTGTTATTATTTTGCCACCAATTCTTCAAAAGACTCTTCTTCAATTTTACTCAACATTAAATCAAAAGATAATAACACACAAATGTTAATATTATAATCTTAGCAGTTCCTGGTCGTTACTCATGGCGTGTGGGTTATAAATCAAAGCTCGTTGAAAGTGCCCGAATATTGCGGCCGAGCTGTGATACTACGTGTATGTACGGCGGGTTGGCAGCACTGCCAGCGAGAGTGTACTGCGATCATTATGAAGGCGTGGGAAGACGCTGTTATTGTAGGAAAACTTACCGGGGCCTTTGTTTTCTTTCATTTAATAAATATAGGACAAAATCTGAAAGTCAAAGTTACACAAGACAGTCCCCCAAAACTCCTGTATTATAAACCCAAGAAAAGTTTTGTAATTGTTTTTAAACTACTACAATACCCAACTACGGCTCAAACATTTTTTTCATCTTCTTAGCATGTCGATGGCTATCTATACAGTTAGCTCAAAATATATTAAAGCTATGAACTTGGCAGCTTCAGTAGCGTTCATCGATTTTTGAAGCATGCAGACTACGGATACGCTGGACACGATATAAGGTGCTCCATTGTTTGTGGGTCAGCATCACATTTACAGTCCAGAGGTTATCCTTTTTTTGTGGGTGGGAAATCATCAAATGACGTCTCTCGCTCTGGGCGGAATGGGAGGGTGTGTCAGACTTTTACTGACTAAAACCCACCCGTGTTCCTTAAGTTGCCTATATGCCAGGGCCATGGTAAGAGGTTATCCTTGATTTTCCACCTGAGCAGTTTGGTCATGATAAAACGTCATTACTCAACATACTGTTTTGTTCACATGCCTTTTTTAGCTCCAAATCATACCAAAAATACAATTTTTGTGCTTTATTCTAGCAAAAATCGCACATTTATGTACTGTAGTTTATTCAAGATGGCTTTTGACGTCACTTCCAGCATTTTCAAAGACGACGCGTTTCGATTTGCTTTACACGAATAAAAGGAACATATACATATGTAATAATGATTGTAAAATAAGTTTTAAATAGCAATTTATTTCTTGAATTTGACACCATGTAGGTATCCTACTAATACGTATTATAAACGCAAAAGTTTGTGAGTATGGAGGTATGGATGTTTGTTATTCTTTCCCACAAAACAACTCAACGGATATGGATAAAATGTGGCAGATAGATAGTTTATAACCTGGATTAACACATAGGGTACTTTTTATCCCGGTAGTACGTTCCTGCCGGATAATTTCCAACCTACACGCGGGCGAATCCGCTGGCAAAAAATAGTATTAAAATAAAGGAAAACTTTTCAATAACTTGCACATTACACTTGCTTTTATTTACAAGCCAGACCATGGGTGTTCTCATCGACAGAGTGATGAGGTTGCATTTTGTATAAATCAAAGTAGGTATTTGAATAATGCAGGTAAGTAAATACGCTAGGGTAACCCGCGAAATTCAAATTTATAATTTATTCCAAATCATATAGCACTACCCCTTTTTTACACGCTTTATATTAGCTTCACTTGTATGTTTGTATATTTGTATGTTTGTTCGTAACCGACTCCTTATAACACGATTTTGACCCACTTAATGACCAGATTTCATTCAAACGTTGCACACCTGTCAAGGACCGATGACAATGCAATAATTTCATTTGTGCCATTATCCTTGCCAGGGTTACCAGGACAGCAGAAAAACTGTCTTCGAAAACTACGCTGACATACGTCACAAAATCGCTGACATACGACATAAACTACGCTGACATACGTCACAAACTACGCTGACATACGTCACAAACTACGCTGACATTCTCAAAATTCGAAACACCCTAAAAAATAGAAAATGAATAATAGTTTAAAAAACTAAAAAACACGCTTCCATTGAAAACCAAACTAAAAAGTACAAAATAATGGAAAAAAAGCGTGGGGTGCCTGATATCAATAAAAAAATACATTAAAAAGCACCGAACGCTTTTATTCCATTATTTTGTACTTTTTTTGGACGGGAAATCATCAATTGACTTCTCCCGCTCCGTCAGACCGTGGAGTGCGGGGAGGATCCTTACCCAAAAACCTTTCCAGACGTTAACCGTACTTACTATTATACCCGTTTTCTCTTACAGGCACCTAAATGAGTACTGCCCAAATATTAAGCAATTAGGTATCTAGAGCAATCAATATTTGTACAACAACTATTCGGTGACTGAGGACGTTCAGCGCCGCCTAGGTAATGACACCGAGTCGGCGACGGGTGAGGCTTAGGCAACCCCTAGGTCTGGCATATTGACGTTACTCATATATTTGGGTCATCATTTCAATAAGAGTTTTTGTATTTTTAGACACAATAACGGATAGTTCTGTTGGTGTAATAGAGAGAATACGAAAATAAATTTGTATTAATAAGTCTAAAAGAGTGCATGTAAGGAATTATATCGCTCCCTCAGAATTATAGAAACCTAATTAGAAAATTTCAAATTTCAATATTGACTCATAAAACCATGGAACTCTTATTAAAATTAAGGCCTTTATCTCAATAATAAGCCTTTGTTCCTTCTCTGCGTCCTCGGTTTTAAATTTTTATATGGTTAAATAGTGTATGTCCTGCTGGGAAGTATTTTAAGTCCAAATAATGTAACTACAAGACCTATTGTATCATTAAACATCACACAAGTAAATACTTTGACTTTGATTAATACACAACTTAGGGCTCTGGAATTTAGTCATTAAAAAGTTTATACCGTTCTAAAATCATCAGCCAGTCAGCAAGGTAGTAGTGGGGCTATGAGTGGGGATGATGAGTGTCAAATGGTCTGGTAAAAATGACAGGTTTGCCTGACATTCGTAATAATATTATTATGACGGAACCATTTCAGAACGCGTTACACCACAACGCGGAATCATTTAAAAGTTAAATTGAAAAGATAATTGATGCTGAAATGCAAACCGTAATTTCTCTGTGAAACTAAAGCGCACTGTCATATACGATCCGTCGTTTCAATTCGTGTATCACCGAATGCCACGTTAATTTGTCACGCGTAATCCCTAAAGGGGTGGGCAGAATGCGAAGTCCTTTTGAATTATTTTGAATGGTGGAACATTCTGTTAGATGAGTCGACGATCGCTTTTTGTTTGAAAACTCTTGAATTTGCAATGTAGGTATTGTAGGTGCGGGTACACAAATCTCACACGAAAAAGCAGGAGTATCTGTGCATAATCAGCAAAATAATATTCCCACTGCTGGACCTCCTCTCTGTGAGGGAATAGGCCGTAATCCACTACGCGGACCTAATGAGGGTTGATTAGACTTCACATGTCATAAGAATTTTGGTTCTAAAACAAGTCGGTTTCTTCGCGATGTTTTCCTTCTGTGGTTTGAGAGCAGTGGTGGGCTTACGACGTACATTTCGTACCATTGCTCTCTGGGCCACCACTGTCGACGGGATTAAACGGCAATTTGTAGACTATAAACATATTTGTGCCGTGCGAGAATTAAACCAGCAACTCGTGGGAAGATCGCGCGGCCACTGCGTAAATCGATCTGTTTTCCGCAAGAAAACGGATCATTATACTGAAGAACTGTAATCCGATTTCCGTAGTTCATACTATCTACCACTCTACCTAGAGTAAAACAAAATATGATTATCTTTTTACTTCTTTTTGCAAAAATGGGCGTGTCTTTGCAGAAATTCTACATTTATTTTTTAAACCACCATTAGCACAGGGCCGGATTTGGGGGTATTGTGTTCCATTCGCTCAGTTTGATTTACTAAGCGACGCCCCTGTGCAAAATTATTACGGTTAAATTATTTATTTATTCATTCGTAATAATATGTTGAATGTATATGTGCCTACGCGTTTTAAAGCCATGTATTCAATATTCAGAGCCAATGCGAAATGTTTTTGATAAGATTATTGTCTAATTTAAATCAAAAGGATTGAATACGATGTAATGAATAAAATATACAATATTATACTTAGACTACCTTTTAATTAGGCTTCGCGTAACTTAAAGTTACTTTAAACCAATTTTCATAAAAGAAAGTAGGTATACAGCCGTTTTATATGTTTTTTACCTAGATATTTCTAATACATTCGACAGGAGGATAAAACTTTGGAAGCGAATATCACTAAAAGTGTAACTTTTCTCGATACCGTAACACGAACTATAATTCACAACTTGTAAGTGGCAAACAATTCCACCTCGTTACCGCCGCACCTGGGAACTATCACAAGAATCCGAAACACTAAGATTTATCACGAGCACTTCTTCTGCCTTTATTGGACCTCAAATTCGCCATAAAATATTTCTTCCGCGAAAGTAAAGCACAAAGAGGAAGTTCCCAAACATTACGGCTTCGGCCACAATTCACTGGGGCTATTGAGGGCAGGCCCGGTCCGGCTATCCGTAGGTCTATAATGGCATCAACAAAACAATAACTTCATTCATTACTGGCATAACGTTGTGCGTGGGACGGTGATTATTTCGCTTTATTGTGAAGCCAAGCGCGCCGCTACTGTTGGTGCCGGTTTTCGTTGATTTGTGAGCGAGAAGCACAGGTTTTTTGTAGAAAGAAACGTAATTTTATTTTATAATTTCGATGGTTATACGACTGCACTTTTGGAATAATTGTGCGTTTAAGTTTATGAGTATTCTATTTTAATTAAGTTTCTAAGTTAGGTTTTAGTATATGGCTAACCCTTTAGGCCTCTAGTCAAGCAGTATGCATGTAGCATACGTAGATATAAGCTTCTCTCCTGATGACGTCTTAAGTCGCACGTTGCCCCGTAATTTTATGTAAATTAAACAGGAGACAACTATGTAGTGGTTTGGTACGTTTAAATTTCTAAGGGATGTTCTTAGCTAACTGCAGCACGCTTTACATAAGCTTTCCAAACTTATTAATATACATACTTAACCTTGTAAGTACTCTACCTAAAAACAGTCAAAGTTCATAACAAACGTTGCGGCCTGTGATCGATTTCCCAGTTCCAATACTTTATATTTACACCATTCAGTAATTCTACTATTTCACCCACATTCAAGTTAATAAGGTCGAACAAATAGTAACACACAAACACCGTTTGCCCGCAAACCGCCCCGTAGTGCTGCATTAAAATCGCATTACGATGTCGATACTTTATATCGATATTTGTTACAGCACTAGCACGACAGTACGAATATGTTCATTTGATTCCAATACATTTTTACTTTTATAGCAAATTGGTATCCGACTGCAGCGGTGCGCGGTTGTAAAAACGAACTTTATTTTGCAGCACATTTTGTAAAAATATACGATCGTATTGTTAAGCGAAGTGGCGGAATATTATAACTTATCGTTACTATTTTCCAATATTGAGTGGGAAAATGATATCGATAAGGCAGATGTCTGTAATGTGTGTTCTTATTACGTATATACGTTAGGTACGTATATACGTAACAAAGTCACACATTACCGTATGATACCAAATCGACTTCAGATCTTTTTATTACATTAAGAGTCAAGAAAACCAAACGAATGAGAAAAAAATACGACAAAAAATAATTCCATGAAAAACAAGGAGAGATGAAGGGTGCACTGAATTATTCATAAATTCTAAACGAGAAATCAAAGACCGCCAATGAATATAATTTACTTACCTACTTTTTCCAAATTCGGCCCTGCGAGATTTCAACCTTTACTCTGCATTTCGGCATTAAATATGTCAGATGTTTATTTTACAAGTCTATATAATGAACACGAGTTTTAATTTATTTACTATAATTATATTCGAGATACATAAATGTATGTATTTAGCATACGTAGGTCACTTTTCTCGAGGCGTGGCAGTTCTCAATGAAGAGTTATCCTGCATATGTAGTTGTAGTATTTACAAAGCAACAACCCAACTAAATAGTTTTCCAATCACAAAACAAGAAGATACACTGTTATTCCAAGATTATCACCGACATATCTAAGGCCTGTATCACATAATATATGGCTTATGCCATTATTGGGGCTTAAAATACGGTAGGTAAGCAACAAAACTGAGCTTAGCACCGCTCCGCCGGGTGGCACCGCGAAGCCCCACAAATTTGCACCCATTATGCCTGATACGGGATTTGCCGCGATTCTAAATCCTCGCTTTTCGGGGATTGTGGAACAACAAATCTAGGGTGACGCATCTTAATATGTTGTTAATTTTGAATGAATTTCATTATAGCGTCTTTGGCGGTACATTTTTCATTTTGAATTCCATTGTGCACTTTTATCATTATACGTGACGATATATGCTATCGTGAACGTTTACGTCACAGCGTGCAGATAACACAGGGAATTAAAATGTATAGCATATATAACAATCATTATTATAAATCTGTATGTACTTCTACATCATATTCTGTATCAAGCACGTATTTCCATACATCTATTGCACATAGGCGTCCAGGATAATACCGTCACGTAAGAAAATATAAAAGCGCACAGTCTTCTCCAAATCGATCGGAGAAGAATAAAATTACGAAAAATGAACATCTTTTTGTTATTGTTCCAACTTAAAGCCTCTTGTGTTATGAGATATTTTACTTGTTCTTATGAAAAATTATACGAAGAAGTTTGTCGTGAATTTTCTCTCAAGTATTAAAGTCACGTACCAATCAGTCAACGCTTTCAAATTTACCATAATAGATTTCCAAGTGAAATGACAGCCGATATTAATAGAGAAAAGTTCTCGAAACATGTTGCCGAGTAGGTACGTTTAAACATGAAACAGTTCTAATCTTTTTAACACGGTTTCTTTAGCTTGACCTGTGAATTTTTTTGTCCATGTAACGGAATCCTTAAACGTTATTTTCACAGACTTAAAGACGTCCGTCGACCAAACACACATTTTGAGCACCGATGACAATACAATAATTTCAATACTATGGGCTAACCCTCACCAGGATTGTCGCCATGATAAAATATCCACACCCTTTTTTTTGTGGGTGTGAAATCATCAAATGACGTCTCCCGCACTTTTAAATGCAGTTTTTGATAAACAATTGTTTATTTCTGACGCAAAGCAAAGGCTTCTTCTGATTAAGAGAAGGCACGAGCATTGATCACCACGTTTGGTCAAAATGTGTTGGCGATTTCAGAGTCTAATAACAAAAAGTCCACGTTTCTTCATGATGTTTTCGATTCCACTATAATCTCTAAAGTACTTTTTTTTGTGGGTGGGAAATTATCAAATGTCATCTCCCGCTCTAGGGTGGAGCGGAAGGGCGTGTCAGACTTTTACTGACTAAAACCCAACACTGTTCCTTAAGTTGCCCATATGCCAGTGCCACGGTATCTCTTTCGAACAAATCTCGCGACCTTGACAGATATCCCCTTAGAAACACAATATAATTAATCGATTCTCTTGACTTTTTATGCTATTTTGAGAATAAACTATAAGAAAATCTGTTCATAGTATAGAACAAAGTCGCTTCCCTCTGTCTGTCCCCTTGTAGGCTTAGGTCTTTATAACTAAGCAACGGATTTAGATCCGGTTTTTTTAATAGATAGAGTGATTCAAGAGGAAGGTCTATACGTATAATACGCGGGCGAAGCCGCTGGAAAAAGCTGGTAAACTATATTTTGAAAAGAACATAAAAACCGGTCAAGAGAGAGTCATAATCACGCACCGAGGTTACCGTATCTTCATGTATAAATATTTTATAGAATTATATTGTAGCTGTTTTATGTCAGTGCCATCTCTTGACCGATACTGGAATTTATGTAATTTTTGTTGATGATTTCTGAATTAATGTGCTGTCTAATCTTTACATAAACTTCTAACACATAGAATAATTTCAGGAATCTCTCTATGCATACTTCGGTAATAAGCGAGGGGGGGAGGGGACCGTATTTTTTTAAATTTTTCGTCAAAAGTCTAAAACTAAGCAGCCTAAAAAAGAGAAATGTTTGAGAATGTGCAAAAAGCTCTCTTTCATATGATATCTCACATGTCCTAGTTGCCCCACTTAGAATTTTTAGGACACTCGTTCAGTTTCCAAATTTTAAGTTTATAGCATTAGTAGTTCTTGAGATATCCAGCTGTGACAGACAGACTGAGTCGCATCATAAGAGTTCCTTTTTACCATTTTAATACGGAACCCTAAAAACACGCTTTAATAGCAAGCCAAATTAAAAAGTAAAAATAATTAATAAATAATTAATTTGAGTGAAAAAAGCATGGGATATTTTACATCAAATGTTACAAATAGTTTATTGGTAGCAATTTATTTTAAAAGTAAAGTACGTATAGGATTGCTATTAAAACGGTATTTTACTTACTTAACATTTTTCAGTTGAACACAATACCGTCCATAAATTATAAAAACCTGTGCAAATTAAACCGGAATTCAATAACTTGAAGAAATATTCAATTACGTACGACATTCGTTTTAAGACTCGTAAATTATTCTCCAATAAAATTAATATTCCTCCTTACCTATGTTTCGTAGTCGGAAGTTGGAACTCGAAGTCGGCGAATCAATTAAAAGTTCAATTTCGAATTATTCATAAAGTCTGTTAATAATTCACACTTTTGTTGGTTGTTTTTATACGGGTTTTCCGGAGTTTTACGCTAAAGGAATGAGATCGATTGGAAAATAATTAATGAGGCCCGGTCTTTTTTAGTGTTTCCAGAGCTTGCCAATGGTTAGGGTTATTCCGCGGGAGATTGCCATAGTAACTTTAAGACTCTACTGTGAAGGAATTATGATGAATGAAACATCGAATTAATATAACATAAACTTAATTTATAAAAAAATCAAAATAATGTAATTTTAAACTTAAAATTCATATAGGGTAAGCTACGCTTGCCGAGGTTGGTCCGTCGATGGGTGACCATCGTTACATACCGAGACGTGTCCGTGCCTTGGAAAGCACGTTAAGGCGTTGGTCCTAGCTGTCATTCGTGAACCCGAAAGCCCGGGTCATCAGAAACCCGAAAGTCTGACAACCAGTCTTACCAAGGGGTATCGTATCAACCAGTAACTGGGTCGGGCAGGTCAGATAGACAGTCGTTCCATGTAAAATAATGTAATTCACCTGCATTCGGTTTGACTGGAAGCCAACTTCAACATAGTTGGAAAAAGGCTCGGCAGATGATGATGAGATGAGCCTGTTATATTATAATCATGACCTTTGGTTTTGCAGACTATAAAAACCTATGGCTTGCCGTAGTCGGGTAAAATTATCAACTAAGGACAAGTTACTTTCGGTTTGGCTCATGGCTAAATAATAACAACTGAATGGGTCGCTCGAAGGATAAACTACGCTTGCCGAGGCAGGTCCTTGGCCCGTAAATAGATGGCGGTGGCGTCTACGTACAATTATTTGTGTGTACTTGCTACTTGACAACAGATGGCGTCAGCGTGTCGTTTCCAGTCTTTTCGATTTGCGTAACACTGCCCCCTTCTGAGATGGAGTTAGCGTGATGTTTCTAGACTTTACAATCTAGGTAACAATATTGAGACCCCTTTGTGCCTCGGAAAGCACGTTAAGCCACTGGTCGTGGCTGTCATTCATTTGTAGATCTTTGACAGTCGTTACGGGAAATTAGAAACCCTAAAAATAGACAACTAGTCTTAGCAACGGGTATAGTATTACACAAATACCCAGAATCTAGGTTATAGAGATCAGCTAGACAGTGGCTTCATGTAAAATACTGGTACTGCATCAGGTGAGATTTTAAGCCTATTTCAACATATTTGAGGAAAAAGACTAGGATGAGTTCCAGTAATTAGTGACATAATGTGGAAAATATCCCGAAATGGGTTGCCCTAGGCGCTTATTCAAAAATATTTGTACGCGATTTCCTGTTCCGAATTTGTCACATTTCACTAACTGTAGATTGGCGTAGGCGTCCAATATGCACATACATTAATAATTCTTCCACTATGCTCGTACCAGAATATTTAAAAAGGCGAAAACCACAATACATACAGCCAGTCAAAATTATCAGAAATAAAAAACAAACGCTGAAACAAAAATCTGGGTGCGCGAATAAAAAATGCTGCCAAGTAAAAAACTCAGGGCGAGTAAAAAAAGGCAGTAAATTGCAACATAAATTACGCAAGAAATCTGTAATACTGGCAAGGTGGGCCGTTCATCACAATTAGGAGTCTTGGAAATCGCGAGAGCATTTGTGGAAATGGTTTCTTTGTTAACGGGTTCTGATTGTGTTGGGGGTTAGCAGAGCAGAGACGTGTGGTGAGGAAAGTAATGTATGTGTCGTAGGATAATTTGATACTTCGAATCTTCGCGAAAATCCTAGGGGTTTTGCGAAAACGCGGATAATTAGACATAGGCGAAAAATTATCAAATCTTACTGGACAAAGTCAGGATTTTTGCGAAAATACTCGTTACTATAGTAAGATTTGATGTGCTCGACACTGATTGGCTACAATTTTGCTGGCTGACTTCTAATTGGTTCCTAGTTTGCCGATGATTAACTTCAAGTATTGTATCATAGAGTTATGAAGGTTTAGAATAGGTGAGAAAGAAAAATCACTAAATTGATTTTACCACTTTATTTAAGTCCAAGTAGGTACACTATTTACGATAAAAAACAAAACACTTCTGCAATTTAACTCAGACACAAACGTAAACAAATAACGTGCGGCAACAAATGATTGACATTTAAGACGTCAACCAATCAGAGACGATCTCTTATTGAACGCGCTGACCGACCAATCAGCGTTCTTATTTTATAACAGCCAGCGTTTCGTTTCGCAATATTGCTATAATAACGAGTATTTTCGCAAAAATCCTGACTTTGTCCAGTAAGATTTGATAATTTTTCGCCTATATCTAATTATCCGCGTTTTCGCAAAACCCCTAGGATTTTCGCGAAGATTCGAAGTATCAAATTATCCTACGACATATGCACTACGCTGTTGAATTAATTTTGTAACAATGTTAAATCTATGTAAAGGTATATGTGTAAAACAATAATTGTAACGGTCTTATTCATAAAAAAGCTTACATTCATTAGTTAAAATGCTCGACAAGCCCATAGGTAGAACCTATTGGTAGAACGGGGTGGTGTCCGCAACTCCACGTCTGAGCGCGTACGGGTGGGAAATCGGTTATTTGATCCACCCCAGCTACTCGAGGAAGGCCAGCGACGCTTTGGTTAACACCTGACTGTCTCACGTAGGGTACCTTCGTTATTTATTTATTTAATCACATAAGTACTTGGCCCTATCGATAAGCCCATAAAACCTTTGATAAAATTTTGTACTCATATACATTTAATAAACGTTTATGTCATACAATGGATTGACCAACATGTCCGTCTAAACACCGAATTATTGTGACCCTAGACATTATTATGTACTGTGAAAAATTTTATTGTCTACAGTTTCGATACTTCTGACGCGGTGACGTGATTGTTGTTTAAATTTGACAGTCAATTTGAAATTGTAACTGTCAACCGATTGCTTCGAAATTGAGATTCTTGACACATAACATTAACGTCAAATATCATTTTCTTTTTATTCAAGTGCTGTAGAAAGTCAGCCATTTTTTCATTAAAGTACTGTTAAACTTCTTTAACTTTATAGAAGGTTTAAAGAATAACACTTTTTGAAAAATATACCTTATCATGTTTAGATGTTCGATATGTTTTTATGAATAAGACCGTTAAACTTTAAAAGCGGGTTTTACAAGGATAGTTAATGTAATAGAAGGCAGTCAGGTAAATTGGTAGCGGTACTGAAAGAGTGTAGTCCCTATTTAAGTATAAAGAAAAAAAAATTAAATATGATATATTAGGTCCTTGATTCATATTCTACACAAGCTGTTAAAAGTTAAAACATTATAACGATTAAGCATATTTTTTCTATATTCTGTCTACTGTAAGCTTAGAAATTTTGATGCTGGCATTGGTAAAAAGTTAATTTAAAGCATGGCCTAGCCTAGCCTGTGAGAAGTGAGTATTGGTCAAATCTGTATGTACTAGTATATTATCTAGTTGCACAGATTCTGCCAATTAAGTGAGATATCTCGAGATGTCTGGCGGTCGGGCCGGTCATAATCCGAATGGATTCCGAACATCCTTCATACGTGTGTATTTATGTATGATTTTAAATTGTTGCAGGGTAATGTTTTTAAAACAAAATTGTCAGAGTGGTTACAAAAAAAGTGTTTTTATAGTATTAAGGAATTTTTAGAACATAAAAATATTTGATTGCAGTATTAATTTATTTATTTGTTAAAATAATTTGATGTATGTTTGTATATAATAATAATTTGTGATAATTAATGTAATAATAATGTCATAATAATGTAATAACAATGTCATAATAGAATAGTAATATTAGGGTAATAATTTTGCATGATAATTAGGTATGACATTTAAACAATAATAATTTGCACGCTTCCTTGCAGGCAGAATACAATGACTTTTAGGCTGTAAGATCTTCCCTTGTAAACTATGTATTTTCTTGCAAATAAACAATTTGAATTTGAATTTTGAATTTGAATTTGTACGTTTCAGAGTCAAGTTTGGTTGGCCTGCAGAATTCGTAGCTAGCGAATCCTATGAAAATACTAATCATTTTGAACTCTGCTACAAACTAGTGAATTTGCTAGCTACAGGAGTTGATGGACACTACTGAAAGTGCTAAGCTAGTAGCCAAATTCAGGGCTAACTATATTTATTTCTATCGACACGCTAAGAAGGAGAAAAACGATCTTAAATAACATAGCACCGTCCTATTTAACCTGATGTGCCTGCAGTGCAGAGACGTAACATTTGCTGCAATTAATAAAACGGGCCCGTACATCCGGATTATCCTGCTCGCTTACGAGACCGGATTTATCGATACGAGTTTGGATCCGAATCCAGCTTGAAGTGTAGGCTTCAGTTCCAGTGACAGATAGGTTTCCGTGGGAAGAAATGCGCTCTAAAATAAGGGGAAGAAAACAGTTGATTATAAAGAGAACTCTCATTCTTTGTTTAACTTACTGACGCGCATCAAGTGAGGAGTCACCACAAAATAGATTATTTGTCTGATTAGTCAAGGTTTCACCAGATAAAACGTTAGCAAGGTAGTGTTAAAACTAAAAGTAACTAAAAATATAGTTTCGTTACATTTAAGCCCTGCTTTCTATGGATTGGCATCCTTACACCTGTATGTGGGTCGAATCCACAGCTAAGGCCGTCGATACATTTACGACTAACCTCGGCAGGTTATAAATCTTAACTTAGTACCGATTTTAGGTTCTGTAGTAAAAGTCGTTCAGAGAAAATATTGGTTCCAATCGGTATTGTTTTGACGTGATTTTTCAAAATGGAAAGATGGACCTAAAATTATAATCTATTTGTAAGGAGAAAAACAATGCTCATAACTTAAGTCATATCTATACTATATACTATACTCGTAATATTATAAAGCTGAAGTGTTTGTTTGTTTGATTGAACGCGGTAATCTCAAGAACTACTGGTCCGAATTGAAAAATTCTTTCTTTTTGTTTTGGGTAGCCTAGTTATCGAGGAAGGCTATAAGCTATATAACATCTCGCTACAACCAAGAGGAGCGCAGCAGTAATGAAAAATGTTGCAAAAACGGGAAAAGCACACGGGTAGGCGATTCGATGCGACGGGAAGGGTCGGGGGAACAAGAAATTTTACGCGGACGAAGTCGCGGGCAGAAGCTATCATGCATAAATGATATGACTTAAGTTATGAGCATCGTTTTTGAATTTCAAGTCCTTAAAAACAACCTGTACGTTGTTACTAATTGCACAAGATTAGATTTAGATTTTTTGTTATAATAATAAAAAACACGATTTTTTCCATTATTTTCTACTTTTTAGTTTGGTTTTCTATGGAAGCGTGTTTTTTAGTTTTTTTTATCTATTATTTTTATAAATTTTGGTATTGTATTATTTTTGTAAACATCAGCGTTGGTTCATTTCATTTCATAAAATGTCCTTGTATGTCCATTATATTCGTTGTTTAGTAATAAATAAAACACACAAAAAGAAAACAAAAAATAAAACGAAATAAAAAAAAAAACGAAACAAAAAAAAACAAAACAAATGAAAAAAAAAACAAATGAAAACGAAACAAATGGATACTTTTCTTACTGTTTTTCTTTACTAAGCCTTCTTTGGCTAAATTGTATCTATCCAGAACGGATTTGGATAAAATTTGGCACACATATAGTTATAACCTCGATTAACGCAGAGAAAGGGTACTTTTTACCCCGATAGTACGTTCCCGCGGGATAATTTCTGACCTCCACGCTAGATTTGTATAAGTATGTCCGATTTGGTAAATGATTGAGTGTCTCTTCATAACCTACTACTACTTTATCCTACTCATCATCACCTGTCTAGCCTTTTCCCAACTATGTTGTGGTCGGCTTCCAGTCTAACCGGTTCCAGCTGAGTACCAGTATTTTACATGGAGTGACTGCCTATCTGACCTCCACAAGCCAGTTACTGGGAAATACGACATAAAATTAATATAAGTTGTAGGTAACATTTTGATCAAAGCGTCATCGCATTGGGAGACCGGAGACGGCTAATGAAAACACGAAACGACGCTGGGCCTCGTCTGTTTCGCAATAATTTATTTATTTATTTAAATTTTTCGCACACAAAAAAAAGGTACAAAGGCGGACTTAATGCCTTAGGCATTCTCTACCAGTCAACCAAGGGTGGTGGTTAATATATCTATTTATATAAAAGAAAGTCGTGTTAGTTACACTATTTATAACTCAAGAACGGCTGAACTGATTTAGCTGGAAATTGGTGGGGAGGTAGCTTAGAACCAGGAGACGGACATAGGATACTTTACTATAGGCTATATAACATCACGCTACAATCAAAAGGAGCGGTGCAGCAACGAAAAATGGACGGAAGCTGGCAGGCAATTCGATGCGACGGGAAGGGTCAAGGGAGCAATAATTTGACGCGGACGAAGTCGCGGGCAAAAGCTAGTGTTATTCTAAAAAGAATAGCTGTTGTTCACTTCTGCTGAGTTGCTATTATTATTACCCGTCCCCCGACGCCACAATGCTGTGATCAAAATCTTACTTAGGCGATTATCACACTGCACCGCGCACCGCCGCGGAGGGCGGTGGCGGTAAAGCGAATTGACCGCGCGGTCGGTCGGTGTACGTGTGTTAGGCATCAACGGATTTAATAGAGGGCAATGCGACATGAGATCCGCTTCACCGCCTACCGCGGCGGTGTGCGGTGCCGTGTGTTAATCGCCTTACAACTTACATTGCGTCCGTGTTGTGCCGGACGAAAGGAAGAGCAACACCCCATTTCTACCTTACATTACTAGAGAATGGGCAGCAGCGTTCTCTTTGCATTTTACCACCATACTGCGACCACCAATCCGCGTGCCAAGCGTGGCGTTATGGCAAAGATCTCCAAATTGGGGAAGGTCTATGTCCAGCAGTCGATGTCTTACGACTGAAAGGACTTATATTAAATAAATAAATAAAATAAATAAATATCTTAGGACAACCAACACACCGTTATCTGATCCCAAACTAGGCAGAGCCTGTACTATAGTAACCAGACAACTGATAAATATACTTATATATTTCTAAATACATACATATTATAGATAAATTACATCCAGACACAGAACAAAAGATTGTGCTCATCACACAAAGATTTGTACTGGGTGGGAATCGAAAAGGGTCACTAACCACTAGACTAACAGGCCAGTCAGTATATTCAAATTAAAGAGCCATGCAAACATAAAATGAAAGAACATATGACTTTTTATAAATTGTTTTTGTTTATGTGGGGGGTTTTTAAAATGTTAAGTAATTAAGATAATGAATTAAAGTCAAAATAGTCTATAGTATGACTTTATTTGTGTATTAGCACTTTGTAGGTATTTTCTTGATATCCATGTTTTTTTTTTATTATTAGGATGTGCATTTGTATGGATTTATTTATCTATCTCATAAAACTCAACTTAAAAACTTCTCATGCTCGCAGGTGATCATAAAAGTAGCTGATCACTTAAAACATTATGGGCATAAAGCCATAAAAATCACTGCAATAAAACTTACAGCGATCGGTGCAATTGGGCCAAAGTGATTCAAAGTCGTCAGCGTGTCGCCGGCCTTATGTAAGTAGGTACCTATTGGGAATTGGCAAATATCTTAGTTAGGTTTTAATGTGGTTTCGGCTGATCAAGCTGGTTTATCTTGCGTTTAGTGTTCAGAAAATACCAATTTTACACTGCAGTAACCCGCAGTGAGCCGACGTGGTAGATTTCGACCCACTAGCTCCCACAGAGAAGACGACTGAGTCCAAGCACTGGGATCAATATAGGCTGCTTACGTGACAGTAGCATAAAGAACTTCGCGGCTAAATAAAAAGTGAGTATTATCAAAAGCTTGGATAGACTGCCTGTCCTTGGATAGGCAACGATATATATTATATTTTGTCCCTTTGTACTACCTAGTACATTCCAGCTGTCACTAATTCGGGGTGTGGAGTAATAGGGTGGTAGGTGGCAGTGTGGTGGCAGTGGTAGTAGCCGTGTCTTACGGGTTGTAGGTCGTAGGTTCGAACCTAAACAGGCGTTTCACTTTGAATAAATTATTTCATCACCACTGCTCTCAAAACGGTGAAGAAAAACATCGTACGGAAATTGGCAGTTCCTAGAACCTAAAATTTGAAGACGCGACATCTATTAACCTGTACTGGGTCCGTGAGGTGGATGTTGGCCCACTCACCGCGAGGAGGCCTGTCTCCCAGCAGTGGGAACATAATAGACTGATTATGCTACTGTTGCGGGTATGAAGAGCCTTGAAACTCCAATAACTGGACGATTTGTAAGAGCTGTCCGTGATGGTGCTCTCCAGGCGGAGTAATCCGCTATTTCATTTTTTTGAGTGGGAAATCTATTCTTAGTCTGCTGTTGCTTTATTCCGGTTTGAAGGTAAATAAGTATATTACGAGTTATTATTTAAATGAAGCCCATTAATTTATAAACTGTTTTAATAAATGCTTAGTTGTAATTTTGTTAAGAGCTCTAATTAAGATTCTAATAGCCGTAATAAGTAAATGGTAATGCTTTCTAAACCTCATTTAGATACAATAAAAACACTTAAGAAGACTTATTTTTATAACTATTTTTAAACTAAATTCTTAAGTTTGCGAGCTCCGGCAGATTTAAACGATGTACAGAGAAAATACAATAGTACCTTTCCATTTGAAACTTACTTGGCTACATATTCTCTAGCTACTGGTATTGCAGTAAGCTAGGATCTGCAGCGGACACTAATAGGAATACCCAGATTCGGTTAAAGTCTCTGCATATATCTACCTAAGTACAGAAACTAGTTCCAAAGGTAGGTTATCTTACAGACTATTGTTTGAACTGGGAGGAAAATACATATATTTAAAACGAAGCTCAATGATCGTGGTAAGTTAACATTACCGTTCTTGTAACGTCAGCAAAAAAAATTTTTGTAGGATGGTAAAAATTATTATATACGTTTAGACTATAGTACCTATTTACGCCCTGACATATCATCATCATCATCATCTTTTCAGCCATAAGACGTCCACTGCTGGACTTAGGCCTCCCCCAATTTAGGGGGCTTTGCACTAATCGCCACGCTTGGCAGGCGGATTGGCGATCGCAGTATAGTGGTAAAATGCATAGGGAACGTTGCTGCCCATTCTCTAGTAAGTCCCTTAGTCGCCTTTTACGACACCCACGGGAAGAAATGGGGTGGTGTTATTCTTTACGTCCGGCACCACACGGTACAAATAACAATGTAACAACATGCCCTGACATATAATATAGCTTAAATACCATACTTCATCATAATGGGCGCAATTTCGAAGTACTAAGTACACGCTCTGCCTATCCCCCTGGGGAATGAGCGTGATTCTATGTATATTCTGCCCAGAGTACAACACCCCAGGAACCAAAGTTCAGAGGTCAGATTGAAGATAAATACATCAACTTGTAAATGTCCGAACTTTGAAACAAAACTGAGAGTAGACCGCTTATCTTTCCAAGTGAATAAGAAAGAGTAGATATAAGGGAAATGTTCTGTCTGTAGTCGGTTATACAAAGATTGGTTGTTTATAAATAGTTAAGAGACATTTTGGTAATCGGGAAAAACTGGAAATACCAAGGCCATAGATGGCCACAAATAATGACAGATTTGCCATCGAAAAAGTGTCAAAAAATCAAAATGGCGAAACCATTTGGAAGATTTGTAAATTACTAGACTGCTTTTTTTGTCCGCCGCACAACGCAATAGGAACCGAGATGAATCGAACCGAACATGATGACCCGTAAATGTGTGTATCGTTCCTTCGGTGCCGTCATCTCGTTCTCGATGACATCACCTTGACGTGGCTGTGGACAAACGGCCTCAGGCCCCAGAGATCTTGTATCATACCCCGACCTGACTCGTCTTTGTTACATTGCATGCAACCTCCTTGAATACTATTATGTGATACTACTATGTATATTAAAGGCTAATGCTGTTATTGATCGATGTGTAATGAGCAGCGGTGCCAAAATCTTGTCATAGACAATGGAATACATTTTAGCACTGCTGTTATTGCCGTCGTAAACAGTATTGTTGTTGTTTTCATCATCATCATCATCATTTCAGCCGTAAGACGTCCACTGTTGGACTTAGGCCTCCCCCAATTTGGGGGGCTTTGCCATAATCGCCACGCTTGGCAGGCGGGTTGGCGATCGCAGTATGGTGGTAAAATGCACAGAGAACGCTGCTGCCCATTCTCTAGTAAGTCCCTTAGTCGCCTTTTACGACACCCACGGGAAGAAATGGGGTGGTGTTATTCTTTACGTCCGGCACCACACGGCACGTTGTTGTTTTAGGCCATTGTAATTGGTAAACTAATCAGACTAAAGACTTTTTTTAAAACTTGTTGTTAACGACTTTGAAAAGATTTGTCTAATTACAATTAAAACCTATATAAAGGAATCTGTTCCAAATTACGACAGTTCTCTGTGAGCTGTCGGGTTACTCCTACCACTTCACGTTTTACCTATAGTAAAATGGATCGTTCAATTACTCAGAGGACCCCCCCCCCCCGTTCCCCTTGGACGATCTGCTTGATATTGGAATTATTTGTAGTGAAGAAATGCTTAATTCTATATCAGACCGATTGACAATGCAGGATGGACCTATTCGAGATATAGAACTTACGCGGAGAAGCATAAACAGGAGTCAGACCTTGGAAGCAGTTGCACCACTCATGGAACTAACCGGGACTGCGAGTGTAGCCGTAGCTAGCGAGACTGTGAACTCTCAATTTCATGGTCAATATATCCGCGGTTTGAAGAGACCGTTGCCAAGTGTCTATCCTCTAGAAAATGGCGGACGCCATGAGGAAAATAGTCCTGATATTTTTTCTTCGCAATCCTCCTTTTCTCAACAACCTGCCGACAAAAGACCAAGGATAACATTGCTGGACACCCATTATAGTTCGGAATCTTCAGTTGCCTCTGACTCCCATCAGCAAAAGAAAAAGACGGAGACAACACCAGATCACATAAACCCACAATATTACAAAATAATGTGAAAGTGAGTTTGACGTTTTCACGGCTTAACAATAAATTACTATAGTTGTAGATACTACTCTGTTGATTTAATTTCCGCTGTGCAACATTTTTATGTATTTGTAAACCATTAAAAATGCTATATATTTATGTTCACTTTTTTATTTACTTCCTAAAAACAATAGTCAGCTGAGAGCATTTGCAAAAAAAAAAAAAACAACCGACTTCCTTAAAAACACTACAAAGAGAAAAATAACTTTAATTTGGGAAGTCGGTGTCTTAGGATCTGTATTTATGGTTTTTTTTTTGCCACCGACTTCCGATATTAAAGTTTATTTCACTTTGTAGTGTTTTTAAGGAAGTCGGTTGTTTTTTCTTTTGTAAAAAAGATTTTATTTTAAATTTTTAGTTGTGGTATCCACCCCGCACTAATTCCAAACAAACAATGCATATTTATGCGATAGCTGAAATCGCGGTTGATTTGCTGTCATTTAGAGTTCCGGTGTCTGTCTCTGGAACTCATCATCAGATCTATATGAAATTTATATGGGACCATTTCGGAATAAACTCCTTTCGAACAAAAAAGAATTTTGCAAATCCATGTATATATGACGGAGTTATGAAGTCCTCCTTTTTGAAGTCGGTTAAAAATGATTATATTGTTATTATTATGATCATTTCGCAAAATAAGTTCTGATAGTTGCAAATTATTGCTTTGCTAGTTCTAAAATGCAAATGAGCATTTTCTGAAAGCGCCACGGCGCGGCGTGGGGTAGCGAGAATGTGCTAGTCAAGGAATAAAATATCTCCAACTTACGTAAGGTCTTTCAGACGCTTCCAATTATGATCTTTTTCTTTTCCTTATTACAAAGGAGCATTGAAACTAAATGCTTACAAGAGCACCTCATTACTCTAAGTACTTATTTGTTTTACTCAGTTCTACTCCGTAGCAGTAGAGTGATTTCATGGATTCGTTCTTTATAAGCATAATATTATCATTAAATACACGTTTCATTCAGGGTATTTTTTTAAATCCATTTGTGCACCTCGTGGTATTTCGTAAATGTAGAAATGTTTCGTTCGCCCGAAAGCTCCAAATCAATAGACACCTACGGAATTGCGAAAGCGAAACTTCCTAGATCAAGTCTACATGACGTAAAAGATATATTTACACAAGAGGGTACAATTAGCGACGTTCGCGGAAGGCCTTATGTACATATATCACTCGTTCTCTCTCTACTAAATTTAACGGAGGTGTCGAGAGGGAATAAAACTAAGGATGAGCAAAACAAATGCCCAGTGATAAATTATGGCGTGCGATAATCTACACTTTAATTTTTTTTTTTTACATGTTAAAAGTTATTTTGATTGTATTATTATTTTTATGTTTTTCGATATTTCTCGGAATCCTGGAGTTCCACACTTTTGTAAGGGCAAAGGCATTTGCAAGGGCCGAAACCAATTTGCAGAGCCGTTGGACGCTTTTTAACCGACTTCAAAAAATGAGGAGGTTATCAATTCGACTGTATTTTTTTTTAATGTTTGTTACTGCACAACTTTTGGCTGGATGAACCGATTTTGAGGATTCTTTTTTTATTTGAAAGCTGGTCCCATTTTAATTTGGTTATAAGTCTTAAATTTGCATTAAGTATTTGCGCGACAAATGAACGAATAACGCGATTAGATTAGTGCGGGTTATCTACCATAACTAAAAAGTTAAAAATAAAAACTTTTTACAAAATAAAAAAAAATAACAACCGGCTTCCTAAAAAAATACTACAAAGTGAAAAATAACTTTAATTTCGGAAGTCGGTGGCAAAAAACCTTAAATACAGATCCTAAGACACCGAATTCCGAAATTAAAGTTCTTTTTGACTTTGTAGTGTTTTTTTAAGGAAGTCGGTTGTTATTTTTTTGTAAAAAGTTTTTTATTCACTCCAACCGGCCAATAAAGGTAAGTCACAGGTAAAGAGCAAGACTCCTCTTGCGAGATAGGGTGTCCGTAGGGTTGCTACTGCCACTTTGCTAGCAGCTGCTGAACTGATTTTCAGTGGGATTCGTAATTCTTTTTTACGTGTCTCTAATTACCTATATTTGTGTTACCTGCTAATATACGTGCTTCTTAGAGATGCTAACAAAACTTTTTTCTGTTACTGCCTGGTATCCAATTTCAAGTTTTTACTATGGTTTGGCACGCGACGATGACAAGAGACCTGTCTGATGTCTTTATTTCTATGCTAGCCTAGCCGGTTTACTGTGGGGGCACCGTGTGACGACTATGTCACACACGTGTCTTAGCATTCTGTGCTAGCGGTGTTGCTGCCGCTGCAGAAAACCTTAAGAAGCGCAAGTATAATAATGTTAGCGGAAATTAAGTTTTCGAGTCATTTGGGGTTGAAACCCCTGTGGGGATCGAGTGCTTGTGGCCTTTTTAAGAAAATCTTCAAACAGCTAGTTGATACTTTCCGTGACCTAAGGGCTGGCGTTTACCTGGGCCCGGGGCTAGGCATTAAGACAAGAGACCGGTGGCATTGCCACGTTGTATGGCAGTGCCGCCAGTCTCTTGGGTACAGTATCAGTCAACATCGATGCGGAAGAATTTTTCGGCGCCATATATTAGTTTGTTAATAGTTCAAGTAGGGACGTATGTACCTATGTTTTACAATAAATAAATGAAATGAATTGAATTTAAGGAAATTGTGTGAATTCATTAGGTATAATTTGTTATTAATGTATATAACATTATATCTCTTAGTTCCTCGAAAAATCTTAACTGCAGTACATACTAAATGATGTTCTTTTAGCTCGTTAACAAAATCAGGTGCGAGTCTAGTCATGTATATGTATGAAAGAACGTTAACTGGGCAGTCTTTAGGGAAATCGTTCAAGCAGAGAACTAATGAGCGTTCAAAGCGTAATTTTACCTTGCTTTAGTAGTTTAGTTGAATGCGGACGATCGCCGATTGGCAATGAGCCGGCTGTTCTCGCGGGGTTCGCCGGTGGCTATATCGCAGCCTTCAACAGTGTGTGCATGCGATAGACGATGGTCGATATTTGGGACATCCATAATAAATGTTCCTGAAGCGCCTCTGTGCAAGCTGTCACTATATGTATTACGTGTTTAAATGAGGACCTAATTTTTATAATAATACCTATTTTTTTGTGGGTTCATCTTCAAATGACGTGTCCCGCTTTGGACGGAGCGGGAGCTCGTGTCAGACTTTTTCAAAAAAAAAAAACATCGTTTCTCATACATTTTGTGTGTCAGCTACAGATACCTGAAGTACCAGGTTGTCATAACTTAGTAAGAACTTACCAAAAAAAGGATTGTCAGCTAGAAATCGCTTTATGCTTTCGAAGTACCAGGTTGTCATAACTTGGTAGGAGCCTGATATGTAAACACATCATTTATTGAATCTAAGGCAGTACAAAGTTCGCTGGGTCAGCTAGTATATTGAGATAGAAAAAAACTTTTTTACAAAAAAAAAAAAACAACCGACTTCCTTAAAACACTACAAAGTGAAAAATAACTTTAATTTCGGTAGTCGGTGTCTTAGGATCTGTATTTATCAAAGAGGTGGTTATATAGGGTGGTGTCTTTGGTATTTATGGTTTTTTTGCCACCGACTTCCGAAATTAAAGTTATTTTTCACTTTGTAGTGTTTTAAGGAAGTCGGTTGTTTTGTTTTACACGCTTTATATTAGCTTCACTTGTATGTTTGTATATTTGTATGTTTGTATATTTGTATGTTTGTATATTTGTATGTTTGTTTGTAACCGACTCCTTATAGCGCGATTTTGACCCACTTTAAACGACCAGATTTCATTCAAACTTTGCACACCTGTCAAGGACCGATGACAATGCAATAATTTCATAAATTTGTGCCATTATCCATGCCAGGGTTATCAGGAAAGCAAAAAAACTGTCACAAACTACGCTGACATACGTCTCAAAATTCGAAACACCCTAAAAAATAGAAAATAAATAATAGTATAAAAAAAATAAAAAACACGCTTCCATTGAAAATCAAACTAAAAAGTACAAAATAATGGAAAAAAAGCGTGGGGTGTCTGATATCAATAAAAAAATACCTTAAAAAGCACCCCACGCTTTTTTTCCATTATTTTGTACTTTTTAGTTTGGTTTTCAATGGAAGCGTGTTTTTTAGTTTTTTTATACTATTATTTTTGTAAAAATGTTTTTACTTTTAAATTTTTAGTTGTGGTATTCACCCTGCACTAATTCCAAACAAACAATGCATATTTATGCGATAGCAGAAATCGCGGTTGATTTCCTGTCATTTTTTAAAGAGTTCCGGTGTCTGTCTCCCGAACTCATCATCAGATCTATATGAAAATTATATGGGACCATTTCGGAATAAACCCCTTTCGAACAAAAAAAGAATTTTGCAAATCCGTCTATATATGACGGAGTTATGGTCGAACATACATAAAAAAAAAAACATATAAACATCCGAATTGAGAACCTCCTCCTTTTTGAAGTCGGTTAAAAAAAAATGTTAGTCGATTATGTTTAATTTACAATTACAAAAATAGTAATGATATTAAATAATTGTAATGATTATGACCGCTGATGATGCCTCTAATTACGATAGTAAAGTTTTTTTAAAGTCTATTGTTACGTTTCCGTGGGTGATTATGGGGACGATAGTTGATTTAAACACTCAAGACTTTTTTTTAAATAGTATTCTAGGAATTATATTTTAGATTTAATTCTTATAGAAGGCTGCTATTTTTTAAATAAAATAAATATTCTATCGTTTTATAAAAACATTTTTATTTGTATAACTTCTAATTTTTTGGCTGACCGTACTTTTCCAAAACATAACTTTGTTTATTTTACTTGTGGTCCCAAAATACTACTAAAAATATTATCTGAGAGCGCAGTCCCAGTCCCGAAAGCCCCACGACCCGTTAAAACTACTCCGAAAATACATATAATTTTTTTTCTCTAGATTTACTGCTTTCCAATAAAGTTTAAAACTAGCTTCTGCCCGCGACTCCGTCCGTGAAAAAATTCGTGTTTAACACAAAATATAGCATTGTATTGCCAGCCCGGGCTAATGTTTCGTTTTCGCGTTTACCATTCCTTTAGATTTTTGTCGTTTTGCTCGGCTCCTAAGGGTCGTAGCGTGATATAACTTAAAACCTTCCTCAATAATAGGGCTATCAAATACGAAAAGACTTTTGAGTGACTGCTAGTTCCAGTGTAAAGCGTGTATCTGACAGGTGCGGTCCAATGTAAGGGTTTGGTACAGACAATCAAACTGAACATCTTTCTCCATGGAACCAATATCGTAATCGCGAAAAAAAAATCTGCCGTCAAATTATATTCTGTAGGAATAAACGTATTTCACGACATTCTTAATGAAACGTAATATCTCTGATCAACACTGGTGTAGTACTGCCCATACATTTTGTTCGAGACGGTGTATAGAATTTTGTAGTAACAAAATGTATGTACCTGCCTGCTCCGTTTTTACTACATAATATAATTTGAATATTGTTTGAAATCTTGATGAATTCGTAAGTTGAAAGTAAGATTATTTATTTTCATTGTAGTGCTCTTGCATTTATGACTTGTATTTGTTAACACTTGATATCATTATATTTTTATTGACTTTTACTTGATATTTTTATTTGAAATTCGCAATCCTGCCTTATCGATTCAGGTATATGCAGCTATCTCCGAGTTCTGTCTTCCGAACACAAATTGTTGTCACCCTACGTATTGGTTACACGAACGATACATCCGAAGTCGTTCGTATGGATAAAACATTCAAATGTACAGAGAGCGAACTTAGGTACATGGAGTATAAACTAAATGGAGTGATCAGAAGACCAATCATTATAATTAAATACGTTCAGAATCTAGTCGTAGTTTTATCTCGGTGACAGTTAAATTTAAAAATGAAAGCAAACCTGAGGGATTTCTGACAGATTGAGACTGAGAAAAACTGTGCACGTTCTTAACATTAGGAGCCCCTAACAATAGTCCTTCACGTGTCGCATTGATAACAAGTGATGACGTCTCCTGTGAGGAAGCTTGAACCCACAAATTGTGGACATTATAGTTTAAAGACAGGCTATAACAGATTTAAATAGGTTAAGTGTTTATATTTATATATCCTCATAGTCATTGCACCTACTACTGTATGTCTCTGCATCACCCAAAGGTTGACTGGTAGAAACCTATGGCTTTAATTCCGCCTCTGTACATTTATGTACTTGAAGTATTAAATAAATAAATAAATATAAATTCTCGCAACATCAGTGGGCTAAGGAAGAAAAATAATTATGAATGTTTAAGGTGAAGACAGAGGTATTGTGGTACTATGTTCAGGAGTTGGCATATATGAAAGGAGAAAACGTATAAATAAACCTTAATATTTTTGTTTCACCAATATTATAAACACACGTAGCGTATTTCTTTCAGTTACGTCATACTCCTTGCTCTTACTGGATCAGTATCATATGCATAGAGTACGTACACCGTCCGTGTAAATAGTTCCTTTACGAAGAACCTCGATTGCAATTAGATGTGAGCTTGATTAGTAAAGTGGTTCTATTTTTAAAGTGGTTTTCTCAGAAGCGAGCTCATACTTGAGAGTACAACTTGCTGCCAAGAAAAAATAACACAAGAAAATGAATTTCAATGAAACGTTTAAATAGATTAATATCGATCTTATTAGAATGGAATATCATTCTAACAAGATCGATATTACAAAATTAAGATTAAAATCTAGGTCGTTCGCCACCTCTTCGTGGGCCGGCCTCGCCGGCGCCGTCCATCCTCAGGCACCCACTGTGTGGAGACTTTTGCCCAGCGGTCGCTGTGCATGTGGCTGGAGTAACTTGCCCAATCCCATTTTAGCTGCAAGGATTTGGGGGAGGCCTTTGCTCAGCAGTGGGATAGCGTAAGCCAATAAAAAAAATTAAAAAAAATCAGTTTATCGTGTTTTAGATATGAAATGGAACATTTTGTATTTTATGTAATACAGTTAAACGACAAAACTTTAGCACACCCAATGAATTTTATAATAACATACAAACCCTACAATTAATAAATAAATTTTTCACGTGTACTAATTTGTGTTATCGATAGAGTTACTAAATGAAATCCCAAAGTCAATTTCCTGTGTCTTCATCCTGCAACTTGTCGCAACATGTTTGACCGTCGCTTGACGGTGCGACAAAACGATAGCGCACTTTCAGTATTTATGTGTCTAAAGGAAATAACAGTTGAGTGTGATTGATTATTGTGGTTTAAAACTATTCTCTGTTTAAAGTCTTATAATCATTTTAATATTATTTTTATTATGTCGCACGGAAAAAGGCTTGATAATACTGAGATTGATATGATCAATCGATTGAGGAAAGAACAATATAATATAAGCCAAATCGCCGGATTAATTAACCGAAGCCGCAAAGTTATTCAAAACTATTTAAAAGACCCAGAAAATTATTGCAAAAAAAAAATGTGGAGGCCGTCCAAAGGCGATTAGTGACCAAGCAAAAAGAGCAATTTTGAGAATTGCATCGAATTCAGCATTGCCAGCCAGAGAAATCATGACACAAGCGGGTGTAACAACAAATATACGTAATATTCAAAGATTATTAAAGAATAGTAAGAGTTTAAAACGGAAGAAATTGCAACGTAAACCGGTGTTAACAAACATACATAAAGAAGCAAGGTTGGAGTTTTCACAAAAACATATTTCATGGAAAAAAACGTGGCGAAAAGTAATTTTTTCTGATGGAAAAAATTTTAATTTAGATGGACCGGATGGTTATCAGTATTATTTTCATGATTTCAGGAAAGAACCTATATTTTTAAGTCGACGTCAAATTGGTGGAGGTAGTGTTATGGTGTGGGCGGCAATTGATTATCATGAAAAAACTGATATCGTGTTTTTACCCGGAAAATTAAAAAAGTCAAGACTATATTAAAATCATAGATGAACAGTTAACAAAGTACGGAAATACGTTTGTTGGAGAAAATTACATTTTTCAACAGGATAATGCAAGAGTACATGTCGCAAAGTGTGTTCTAAAGTACTTGTCTGATCACAATATAAAAATATTAAACTGGCCAGCAAGGTCACCTGATCTTAACATCATCGAAAATTGTTGGTCAGACCTAACACGAGCTGTATACAACAACGGCCGTCAATTTCAAAACGTTAACGATTAAAAAAAAATTATAACAGAAGAATGGAAAGAGTTGAAGCAAAAAAACATTAAAAAAATATTCCAATCTCTTCCAGAACGAATGGTAGCAGTTTTGATGAACAAAGGACAATCTACTGGTTATTAAAAATATCATTATCAATTTAAATGAACATGTTTGTTAGTTATTCCTTATGAGTGTGCTATAGTTTTGTCGCGCTTATGCCAGTAAAAGGAACAGTGTTTTGTTTTTTTAATGATTGTTCTAATAGTTTTTAATAATCGATTGTGGCTTATTAAATACAACAATATAACAAAATATTTGGTATATTCATTGTATTGTAAAACTAGTTTATTCCTGACAAATAATAAGTGCGCTATAATTTTGTCGCGGACACTTTTACCGTAACTTTTCGTTGTTTCCTTAACGCTTAATTTAAAATGTGCCAGTTGCCTAATGCTTATTTCTGGAATTATCGATTCGCCCACAAATAAAGATCGTGCGAATCCTTTATAGAAAATATTATTTTATATAAAAGTAACGATTCGTCAGCTACTACGTGCGAGTAGACTAAGAAGCCATAAATGTATGTCTTTGCACATAATAATTGAATATTTTGTCATTGTTCTGACCACTCCATATCGAGTTTTAATATTACAATGTACATAAAAGGGAGTACCAAAACGTTTTGTTTGGAGGTTTCGCACAGTGGGCACGTATATCAAATAAAATTCTATCTACTCGAACGTGAATTCTGCCAGTCGTTTTTATAGGCATTTTTTGGTAGAATTCATGGACATAAAGTAAACTTTATTCTAGCACTATGCTGGTCTAGCGTAAGTGTATCAAACAGTATTTTTATTTCTGATATTTAAGTTTAACTGCCTCATTTATCTAGTGGACACAAGCACGATACTAAGCGTAGGGTTCCTGGTTCGATCCCCGGATTAGGTTATTCGATTTTATTTAAATTAAATTCACATTTGAAATGTAGTTTGGTGTCTGGATTTGTTCCCGGCTTATGATAATATATTCATAATGACACTCAGGACCAAATATAACGTTCAAAAACTTTTTAACAAAAAATTAAACCGCCGAAAAAACAGAAAAGCAAAAAATAATAAACCTTAAAATTATGAGTCGGCGCTTTGAGTGATCTTAGTTCATTGATTTTTCAGCGCCGACTCAAAATTATAAGGTTTATTATTTTTTGCTTTTCTGTTTTTTCGGCGGTTTAATTTTTTGTTAAAAAGTTTTTATTTTGTAATTTCTTTGTGGCTTCAATGTACTAATAATACTTGGCAAGGTATACCCTATCCAATGAAAAAAGAATTATCAAAATCGGACTACTGTGTACAAAGTTATGCGTGGTTATACATTACAATCAATGAGTGGACTATTTTTTTTTGGATGGGAAATCATCAAATGACTTCTCCCGCTCTGGGCGGAGCGGGAGGGCGTGTCAGACTTTTACTGACTAAAACCCACCCGTGTTCCTTCAGTTGCCCATGTGCCAGGGTCACGGTATCTCTTTTGAACAATCACGCGACCCCGGCAGGCATCGGTCCTAGCAGACCCCTTCAATAAAGCTGACATCTCTTTGAGGCGCGCGTGGAACACTACGCGCCGTCGACCCGAGCCTGGTCCTTACCGGGCGGCGAGCTACCCATTGCTCGCCACCCGCAAGCTCGCGCCTACGGTGGCCGGGAGTCCGCAATCGACTCCCGGCGCCCGGGGCGTCTCCTCCTGCGGCGGCTAGGGACGTGAGGGCGCAGAGAATGCCACTCCCTCACGCGCCCCGCCTCCTCCTTCGCGAGCATTACTGCTTCGCAGAAGGAGGTGACGGCTTCCCATGCCCTCTCGCTCCGTACCATGGCTCGCACCAGGGCCGGACGCGAGAGATCGCCGCCGCCGATCGCCTCCACGAGGACACGGCGGTGCTCCGCCCAGGCAGGGCACACTTCCACCGTATGCTCCACCGTGTCCTCTAGACGATCCTCACAATGGGTTTTCCGACCCTTAGGGTTCGATTTTGTTTCCAAATTTATATGGAAACACCCTCGGAGTATACCCTTTCCAATAAAAAAAGAATGATCACAATCGGACTACTATGTAAAAAGTTATGCGTGGTCATACATAAAAAAAATATACGCGTGGAATTGATAACCTCCTCCGTTATTTTTCGTCGGTTAAAAATTATTTTAAAGTGTTGTAAATATTTCGCTATATGATTATCTATATTACCGTCTAAATGCAACGAGCTATGTTATTGTCTAAAAAAGTAACTGTAGTTTACATACTATTATTACCTGTATGACACACGGGACCAAACATCACTTTGAAAAGTTTTAGCATAGCGTGTGGTAAATATCTCGATTTACGTTTATCTATATAAGCATTTAAATCCGTCGATCTATATTGCCGTATAAAGAATTGCCTGCAATTTACATACTATTATTCTCTGTATGACACATACAGAGAATAATAGTACCAAACATAACTTTCTGTTATGTTGTCAAACTGTGTTTATCTATACTACAGTCTAAATCTGTCGATCTATGTTACCGTCTAACCACTTGACAGTCCGGACTACTGAGAGTAGTTTCACTTTGGCAACTACGGTTGCCAAGGACTGTCAAGTGGCTAAAGAAGTCACTGCAGTATACATATGTATATACATACTATTTATCATGTATAGATACACTAACCTTGTACCCTAGTGCCGCAGACATACTTCACCAATTTTCTATCTACCTACACTTTCGCCGCCATTTTCTCTCAGACGAGTGTTGAAAGTATTAAAGTATGATAGATATGAGTACGTGCCGCCGACGTCTCGCTTCTGACGGATATTGAACACTGCGTCAAATTACCTCGCCTTAAATAAATTCTTGTCTTGTATTTCTTCATATCATTTATTCTGGACGGATTTAATTGTATCGTTTAAAAGAACATACGCGAATAGGTATTAAATAAACAGTTATTGTCGAATATTTTAGCTTTTTGAACAACTAATTATGTCCTCATATTAATTCTATAGAAAATTAAATCACTAAATAAAAGAGGTAACTCCTATTTGATACGCAATTAATTCATAAAATATACTCTCAAATAAAGTTGTACGCCTCGTAGCTTCGTAGAGCATCTACGCGCGGCTATGTCTACGGAGCTACGGCGTAGCTCGTGAGGTTATAAATTAACCCATCCTCTATTCGGCAGATAAAGCACCCCGTATAATACATCCCTCGAAGATATATTTAAGCGCTGAGGGAAAAACGTTTCTCGTTTTATACGGGAATAAGCCTTTTGTGAAAATGCCGATTAATTTTCAATTTACGTCTTATGTTCTCGAATTTTCGTGTGTTTATTCGACTTTTGTGCGTATGTTTTGGTTGTTATTAAAATCTAGTTTAGAAACTATGGACTCTTATTTTTTAATGTTCACATTGCGACATAGGTATTACCGTCAAATAAAATGTCTCTATACGCGTATGTTGGATACAGTAGACATTTCAGTACAACAGTAAAATTTACGAGCAACTCTAAAACAATCATTAATACGCGTTTTATTGCGGGATACGCCACGCGGCTGTATTCTGTATAGCGCGGAATGAAGTCACGGATTATAATGATGTTAGAAATAAGGCATCGAGTGCATGCCCTGTAGCTTAGCGACTATGAAAAACTATTCTAGTTTGGTTCTTGACTTAATGTTGCGTAATGATGTAGTGGTCGCACCAGACACTCGCACACAACAGAAATCTAAACCTCTTCACTTAGGAAAAGTTTATCTCTGAAAATACTGATTCGATTCTAAAAACTCCTTCACTGAGAGTCTACTACATTAGTCTACTTTCTTCTTCTTTTTCTAAATGTCAGAAAATTTCCAGGTTCCCATTAGCACATGAGGATGAAACCGCGGGACGCAACAAGAATTTAATAAATATACTACAGATTTTAAGCTGAATTCCTTTAAATTATCTGGACAAATGTCTATGTACCTCGTGTTAGGTTCCCTTTGGTACATTATTTACCCTTATGGGCGTAACCAGGGTGAAGCAAATGAGGGTATTCTCTTTGTTTGTTTTTTAAGGGTTCCCGCATAAACGGTTTATCTAATTTATACATTTAGAACTAACAGTGGCCCCGCGGTTGTGTCTGCATGTTACTAGGTGTTTTAATTTTCCGGTATGAAAGGCACAAACCTCCACTAGCTGGTATTTGACTACATAATAGTGTAGTTTTCATTTGTCCGTTTTCACGCAAAACATACAGACACACACAACATGCCAGCGGGGCGAGCACGGCCTCTGTGATAGGCTTGAGTCACGTTTTTTGTCACGGTTTTTGTTCCCAAACTGTGATAAAAATGTGTCACTCAAGCCAGCATAGTAAGCCGTGTTCGCCCGCAGTTCGTAGAGGCATTTTCAAAACCTTAATTTTAGAAAAATAATGTGTCTATACTGATGAGATTTCGCCCGCGACGATGCGAGAAATCAACCTTAAAATTCCAACTTGTTTTCGCCATAACACATAATACAATATGCACAGTAATATCTAAAACGGAGTGGTGTTTAATTTCAACCTGTCGTGTGCGCGGTCGAATAACAGAGAAACGAATGGGCCGCGTATTATAAATGTTTATTTTTAATTACATTCCCTTCAAGCACGGACGTGTGGTACAACCGTACAACGGACAGATGTGGTTTTGGAACGTTTTTAGTATTTATTATGTTTCGGTGTATTTATGGGATTAAGTTATGAGACATTTTTAGTGAGCTTAAAGTATGGTAGCTAAATGGAAAAAATAATTCCTCAATTTGAGTTAAACATTGTTGTTTTATTTTAACACGCTTTTATTGGCTTTTATGTATGTATGTCACGGAATCTTTGAACTTGATTTTCACCCCCCTCAAAACGTCGGATTCATTTGAAACTTTTCACACTTATCAGGGACCGATAACAATACAATAATTTCATAAATGTGTGCCATTATTCTGGTCAGGATCACCAGGGCACCAGAAAAAAAACAACGAATAAACACATTTTGTATGTAGCACAACCAAAAAATAGAAAATACGTAATAGTAGAAAATAATGGAAATAAAAAGCGTGGAGTGCTTGATATCAATTAAAAAAACCTCAAAAAGCACCCACACTTTTTTCCTATTATTTTCTACTTTTTTTTAGTTAGGTACTATGCTATGAAAGCGTGTTTTTTAGTTTTTTTTTTAACTATTATTTATTATATTTAAAAAAACCTAATAGACGAATTTCATTGAAGTATTTAAAATAAAAAAGTGGTATTTAAATAATAGTACCGCGGTATTAAGTACGTCGCATACCACGTCAATCTCAACAGGATCAGGCCAGTCAAATTTTATTGCCATTTACTTTAATGGAGGCTTCCTGTTTTATAGTTCAATTATAAGATCGAGACGTTTTTGTTTACCTCCTTAATTGAAGGCTCTTTAAATAAAAGAATTGGAGTTTTTTATTTTTAAAGCGGTTTCTAGTAAACATTTTAAATGGTTGTCATAAAATGCGACTGAGGCAGATGTTTATGCTGATTCTGAATAAATAGGTGTAATTTAATAAAAAAGCATTATTTTAAGGGACGTTAAAACGGCACAGGAAAAGACTTTCTTTGGCGATGATTACATAATATTGATGCCATCATTTCCATTATTGCCATATATTTCGGTCCGTTTCAAATAAGTTTGGTTGTGTACTCGGAACCACTATGCAGTTATATGTTAGTTTTTGGAAATAGTAGATATGTTTCATTTTGCAGCATCTTGTATCGGGCGGGTTTCTCCATTTTTAATCAACTTCAAAAAACGAGGAGGTCTTATATTCTACCATATATTTTTATGTATGTTCTCCGCCAACTGTGGACCGATTTAAAAAAATATATTTGATGAATAGGTAAAGCAATTTTGTTGAGTTTGCTTTGGTTGTTTTTTTTTTCGCAATAGCTTCGATAATACGTATTTAATTCACTTTGTTTATCGTGATGAAAATCTAATACTTCTTGTCAGTGCTAATTGACCTGGCCAGTAGTGGTAGGTATAAGAATTAGTGCGGGGTAGATACCAGAACTAAAAAGTGAAAAATAACTTTAACTTCGTAAGTCGGTGGCAAAAAATACAGATCGAAAGACACTGACTTCCGAAATCAAAGTTATTTTTGACTTTGTAGTGTTTTTTTTAGAAGTTGGTTGTTTTTTCTTTTGCAAAAAAGTTTTTATTAAGCACCACTGTCTAAACACCAAGTGCCTACAAACGTAGCGTAAGCACTTTTAAACTAAAAACCTCTCAAGTCCTAAAATTTAAACGTAAAGGCACTTTGTCCCTCTCCCCCTCCTCATCCCTCTCAGGGTTGATAATTTTCATAGTAATTAACCGTTCCACCGTCGTGACACCTGCCCAGGGAGGCGTAGTCTTGTCATATACTTTTTATTCCATTTATCAAGAGCACTATTTTTTGCGCCAGCTTCAGTTTTCACGACAAAAAGTGGATCCTTGTCACCTTTGAGATGCTCTATTTTCTTGACGAAGATAATAATGAATGTTAAATTTGTTTTTGTAGTTTCATATCATATTTTATAATAGGTTCTGCCCGCGACGTCGTCCGCGTCAAAGTTTTGCGCCCCTGACCCTTCCCGTCGCATCGAATTGCCTGCCAGTGTTCGTAAATTTTTCGTTGATGCTCCGCTCCTTTTGATCGTAGCGTGTTGTTATCTAGCCTTCCTCAATAAATACGCTACCCAACACAAAAACAATTTTTCAATTCGGACCAGTAGTTCCTGAGATTACCGCGTTCAACCAAACAAACAAACAAACTCTTCAGCTTTATAATAGTAAGTATATTATAGATTTTCCGCTTTTAAATAACAGTAGTACTTTTTAGTATGTTTAATCAAATCAAATTAAAATATTTTCATTTCACATAAACCTACATGGGCACTTATGAAACGTCAGAAGCTAAGTGCACGATTCCAGTCCGGTTCATCGATGTTCTGTAGTGATTGTCAAGAGTTGTTCTTAGGCGTTCATTTTATTACTAAGCGTCATTATCATGTTCGTCACGTATTTACAATAATATAGACGTTTTTTCAGCCACCAAAGAAATCCTTCATTTAAAATCAACTTCTTTTGAAGATGTCTTCATTAACGTCTTTAAGAATTTCCGCATAATGTTCCGGTTATTTTGCAAGCGACAAGCGGAAATATACCTAGGATTAGAAGGTTTTTTTTTTCAATAAACATAACTATTATTTTTCTGTTCTTTTCGTAGAAAGAGTGTGTAAGTCATACGTAGGCACAATCTATACTAATATTATAAAGCTGAAGAGTTTGATTGTTTGTATATTTGTTTCTTTAGTTGAACGCGATAATCTCAGGAACTACTGATTAAAATTGAAAAAATATTTTTGTGTTAGGTAGCATATTTATTGAGGAAGACTATAGGCTATATAACATCATGCTACCACTAATAGGAGCGGAGCAGCAATGAAAAATGTTGCAAAAACGAAGACCACGCACGGGGCGGTTATTCGATGCGACAAGATGTATTGGGGGAGCAATAAATGTAACGCGGACGAAGTCGCGGGCAGAAGTTAGTGATATATCAAACGTTTTCAGCTTCCACAATGAAGTTACCTGAGATGAGCTGAACTCCTTTAATAAAAATTGGTCCTTGGCAGCTCTGGACAGAGAGAGGTGGAAAGAAACTAGGACGGCCCTAACTCTCTGTAATTTGGTAATGCTTTTAATAATCAGTCTATAATGTTACCACTACTGGGACACACGCTCCCTGGGAGAGGGCCGTAATCCACCGCGAGCCTAGTGCGGGTTGTCACATGTTTTCGAATTTTTGGTTCTAGGACACGCTAGTTTTCTCTCCTTCAACGTGTTGAGAGCAGTGATGATGAAATAATTTACATAAAGTAGAGCGCCTCTTTGAGTTCGAACCAATGGCCTACAACTCGTAAGTCGCGGTCGTTACCACTGGGCCTGCTCGTCCTGGTAATGTGTTTAAAGAGCTTTAATTTAAAGGCGAAAGAAATTCAATATTTACCACTGTTTGTCTCTGCATCACCCAAAGGTTGACTGGTAGAAAATGCCTATGGCATTAAGTCCGCCTCTGTACATTTATGTGCTTAAAGTGTTAAATAAATAAATAAATATTTAATTCCTTATTTACATCCGCCAGCACGCAGTTATTTATGTATTATTTACTAAAGAAATTAGACAGATTGTAGTAGCTTTATGTGCTGGCGTTTGTACGTATAATCTTGACAGTAATTATTCCCGCTTACTCCTCGCGGCTTGAGCAACAACTTTTGCAATGCTACAAATGCCGCATGAGGCACACGAGATCATATAATTACGTCACAGCGATGATTGATTACGTACACATACGTCATTTGTCTTCGTTCCGTGCCTAACGACTTCACCAATGAAAGTCGGCCAGAAGTATAAACAAATATAAGTTAATTAAATAATAACTTTATTAAACACAACTCAAATGTCAAGTCGAATTTTAACATCGACTAGAGCTTTGCCTGCGACTTCGTCTGCGTCGATTACGGATTATGTAAACCACTTCAACTTCCCAATTTACCGCTATAAGGGCTGATTTTTAGCTTTACTTTTATTATTCTTTTTCTTTTAGGTTTAAATTAGACACCACTCATTGAAAACAGGTAGTAGCAGGTAAATATTTTCACATTAAAAATATTATAAGTCTGGATAACATTAACATAACATTTGATGGAAAATGGTTATCCTTTTTTAACCGACTTCAAAAAGGAGGAGGTTCTCAATTCGGATGTTTATATGTTTTTTTTTATGTATGTTCGGCCATAACTCCGTCATATATAGATGGATTTGCAAAATTCTTTTTTTGTTCGAAAGGGGTTTATTCCGAAATGGTCCCATATAATTTTCATATAGATCTGATGATGAGTTCGGGAGACAGACACCGGAACTCTTTAAAAAATGACAGGAAATCAACCGCTATTTCTGCTATTGCATAAATATGCATTGTTTGTTTGGAATTAGTGCAGGGTGAATACCACAACTAAAAATTGAAAAATAAAAACTTTTTTACAAAAAAAAAAAAACAACCGACTTCCTTAAAAACACTACAAAGTGAAAAATAACTTTAATTTTGGAAGTCGGTGGCAAAAAAACCATAAATACAGATCCTAAGACACCGACTACCGAAATTAAAGTTATTTTTCACTTTGTAGTGTTTTTAAGGAAGTCGGTTGTTTTTTTTTTTGTAAAAAAGTTTTTTTATATATTAGCCTTATTTGCGCCTAGTACTAGCAGGTTCCGAGTGGTGCCGGACGTAAAGAATAGCATCATCCCATTTCTTCCCGTGGGTGTCGTAAACGGCGACTAAGGGACTTACTAGAGAATGGGCAGCAGCGTACTCTATGCATTTTACCACCATACTACGATCGCCAACCCGCCTGCCAAGCGTGGCAGGTATGGCAAACCCCAAATTGGGGGAGGCCTATGTGGAACAGTGGATGTCTTGCGGCTGAAATGATGATAATGACTGGAAGTAGCTTCGTTACGTCGATTATAAGTAGCAAGTATGTTACCCCGGGCGTCGGGAGTCAATCACGGACTCCCGGCCACCCCGTAGGTACAGGCTTGCGGACGGCGAGCAATGGGCAGGTCGCCGCCCGGTAAGGACGCGCGCCTCGCAGAGATGTCATCAAAACTGAAGGGGTCCGCTAAGACCGATGACTCTCTGGTCGCGAGATTTGTTCGGAAGAGTTACCGTGGCTCTGGCATATTGGCAACTGAAAGAACACGGGTGGGTTTTAGTCAGTAAAAGTCTGACACGCCCTCCCGCTCCGCTCAGAGCGGAAGACGTCATTTGATGATTTCCCACCCACAAAAAATGAAATAAAAAACCAATCAAGTGCGAGTCGGACTCGCGCACCGAGGTTTCCGTACAAACCTGTAGTGTTTAATACCTCTACGCGTTCATGAGGAAAGGGGTAGGTAGTAAGTTTAAAATTATTAAAAATATTTTTATTATAAGATGTAACTAAAAATTTACGGTTTTCGCAATTTTTCCTTTATCTGTGCTATAAGACGTTGCTTCGTACCAAATTTCAAAATTCTAGATTGACTGGAAGTACCCTTTAGGTATTGATTCCCTTGCGAGTTTCGAAAATTTGCGGCATAAACGGCTATATCTTTTGATTGCGTTAGCTTAGAAGGTTGATTTTTTCACAGCTCCAAGGGACAGTAGACTTGAGTATTTGATATAAATTTCAGCTTGATACCTCCACGCGTTCCTGAGAAAAAGGGTCTTGACAGACGGACGGACGGACGGACGGACAACAAAGTGATCCTATAAGGGTTCCGCTTTTTCCTTTGAGGTGCGGAACCCTAAAAATGAAAGTATTTTTTTTAATGTTCGCTTACAGTCACAACCAGGCTCTATTCTAAGTTCATTTTTCGTAACGTCCCTTATTATTGAATTAAGATTCAGCGAGGTCGTGTAATCCTTAGTAATTAACAAAGATTTTTTTAAACGCGGCATTTTTTGCTCTCTTTAATCAACGAATCGGATTTCGGTTGATCAGATGAAAGTTTGGCGACGGACGCTTTGATCATACCTATTTAATCAAAGCATAAAGTACACATGATCAAAATTGATTAAAAGGTGAAAAAGAAATCGGGTGAAATCCCTTAATTTGTCATTAACCACCCGAAACCAGTTTGTATAACACAGTTTTTCATAATTATCATAATCAGTCTATATTGTTCCCACTGCTGGGGCACAGGTCTCCTCTCGGTGAGAGAGAGTGGGCCGTGATCTATCACGCGGACTCAGTGCGGGTTGGTAGATGTCACAGGTCTTTGATTTTTTTAACCGACGAAAAAAACGGAGGAGGTTATCAATTCGACGCGTATATTTTTTTAAAGTTTTTTTTTCAAGTATGACCACGTATAACTTTTTACATAGTAGTCCGATTGTGATCATTCTTTCTTTCTCTTTTTTATTGGAAACGGTATACTTCGAGGGTGGTCCCATATAAATTTGGAAAACAAAATCAAACCCTAAGGGTCAGAAAACAGGGGATGATTGATTGTTCACTCACTGATTGTAATGTATAACCACGAATAACTTTATACAGAGTAGTTTGATTTTGGTAATTCTTTTTTCATTGGATAGGGTATACTTTGCTAAATATTATTAGTACATTAAAACCACAAAAAAAATATAAAATAAAAACTTTTTAACAAAAAATGAAACCGCCGAAAAAACTTAAAAGCAAAAAATAATAAACCTTAAAATTTTGAGTCGGCGCTGAAAAATCAATGAACAAAGATCACTCAAAGCACCGACTCATAATTTTAAGGTTTATTATTATTTTGCTTTTAAGTTTTTTCGGCAGTTACATTTTTTGGTTTTAGAACATGCTGGTTTCCTTACGATGTTTTGAGAGCAGTCGTGGTGAAATTATTTACACAAAGTAAAGCGCCTGCCTGGGTCCAAACCTACGACCTACAGCTCGTAAGTCGTGGCTGATACCACTGGGCCACCATTGTTTTTATAATTATGATGTATTTTAATTTGATTTTTTTTTACAATTTTATAAACTTAATATATTTAAACTTATTCGAAGTGTGTATGTAATATTTATGTAAAGCTAATACAGCGTATTGTCTAATATACCATTGATTTAGTGGAAGCCTTATTGAATTCGGTACGAGCGGTCTCGAATCCAAAATGGCTTCTAACTTCAATTTGATCAAACCCCGAACGTTTGACCCATGACCTAGCGCTGCCAGACAAAAGCTATGGAGGACTAACAATCGAATTAGACTGAAAATACGCAATAAGTGATTTTCACAAAATTTACTGTTATTTAGTTGTTGTTAAAAAAACAGTAATACTGGAATCACTACTTAATGTTTTTTTTAATAATTCAGTCACTGATAGACAACACACATCCTAAACGGCTGGCTATACAAGTACGAGATTTTGCATAAGAGAACTACATAAGTAAGATACAAAAAAATAAGGAACTACAAACATGTAAGTATGACGAAACTGGGCACATACAAAGTACTTTTGAAAATTCACCCCAAAAGAAATAGGGGGGTGAAGTTTAGTATTGAAATTCGTCAATTTTACTGATAGGATATCCCATCGGGAGCATGGCTTGTCTACTCAATAAATTTCTTAAATTCCTTAACTGACTAGCAGACTTAACACAGCCTAAACCGCTGCGTACAGAAGAATGAAATAAATCACAAGAGTTACTCATTAAACGAGAGAGTACCATAAAGCGATTTTTTAAAATCATCCCTCAAAGGGGTTAAATAGGGGATGAATGTTTGTATAGAAGTACAAAATTTTTGCCGATGGCACTTCCCATCGGCAGTACTGATTGTTTTTGAATATCTACGTGAAGGTATTAGTGTATACAAAAAGCGTAGTCTACATTTAAATATCAAGCAAATGACAGAATCGAGAGTACTAGGATAACATAAAACGTAATAGCTCGCTCACATAGAGCCACTAACATATTGATCACGTGCGCCTGTAATGGCACGTTAAGATCGCGAACGATTCCCGCCTCCGTGCTATTGTCCTTTGTCTTATGTACTATGTAAACATAGGTATGGAAATGTCACGCCGGTTAAACAAAATAGGCACGCAGTGACAATGAAGCTTTGACACGTGGTCACACAAAAGATTGTCAATACAGGCTGACAAGGATTTGTTTACTTTGGCTCTGGCATAGTCAACTGAAGGAGCATGGGTCGGTTTCATTCAGTAAAAGTCTGACACGCCCTTCCGCTTCATCCAAAGCGGTTTAATTATTTTAGTGTTTTTATATTATATCAAATATTCGTAACATCGTAAGTCTAGTCTAGCTTTGGCTTACGGCTAAGATTAAAGAGAATTATTTTCCGTCGCGTCTGCGGGAAGTTTTGTTTTACACGTGTATGTAAGCGCACTAATTTTGCTGCATGAACGAAATGTGAATAATAAACGGTCTTTAACAATTGTTAGGGTAAAAAGAAACAGTAGAACAGCATAGGAACACTGCCCTACACAGTACATTCAGGTGCTATATATGTATTAAACATACACTAGACTACATAGGACTATTTTAATAAACAATTCCTACAATATTTATTGTATGTTTCCTGCCTGAAGTGGTTTATTAATAACTAGCTTTTGCCCGCGGCTTCGACCGCGTGGATGTCGGAAATTAACGCAGGAGGACGTACTACCGAGGTAAGATGGGTTAATTCAGGTTATATTATAGGTAATAGCTGTTACCCGCGACTTCGTCCGCGTGGTATTTAACAAAAAGTTTTTCATAAGAACTGTCTTTGAAAACTACGCTGACATACGTCTCAAAATTCAGCGTGTTTTTAGTTTTTTAAAACTATTATTTATTTTTTCTAAAATAAAAGTAGCCTAAGTTACTCCTTGTTACATCAGCTATCTGCCAGTGAAAGTTCCGTCAAAATCGGTCCAGCCATTTTAGAGATTAGTCGGAACAAACAGACAGACAGACAAAAATTGTAAAAAATCTTGTTTTGGTATATGTACCGTGTATACATCCATATACACTTACTGAAAAGTGGTTATCTTAATATTAAAAACAGACACTCCAATTTTATTTATTTGTATAATAGGTTGGGGAAAAAGTTTCTTCGCATTTTTTAAGAAAATTCAAAACATTTTTTAATAAAGTTTATTTACATTTAACTAAAGTATGTAGGTACCATTTTGTTTGATAACTTTTTGCCATCTTGTAGGTAGGGACATGATCCCATTGCTATAGAAATTTTGGGACTTCTGGTCAAAATAGCGCGACAAGTGGTTTTGGCAGTCCTCTCGTGATGTTAACCTGACACTGCCTAAAGAATTCTGAAGAGACCAAAACAGGTGGAAATCTGAAGGTGCAAGGTCAGGACTATACGGCGGATGCATTAACACCTCCCAGCCAAACTCTCTTAATTTTTGTTGGGTGGCTAAAGATGTGTGAGGTCTAGCGTTATCATGATGATAAACCACACCCCTTCTGTTGATTAATTCCGGCCGCTTTCTCTCAACTTCTTGCTTTAATCTCATCAGTTGTTCGCAGTAGAGTTCAGAATCGATGGTCCTGCCTGGTGGTAACAGCTCATAATGAATAATGCCCTTCCAATCCCACCACACACACAGCATCACCTTGTTGCGAGTTAACCCGGGTTTTGCCACAGTCTGTGAAGCCTGACCGGCCTTTGACCACGACCTTTTTCGCACGTTCTTGTCATACGTGATCCACTTTTCATCACCAGTTATCAGCTTCTTCAAAAATGGTTCGGTTTCATTACGTCGTAATAAAGAATCACAAATGAGTACACAGTTCATTAGGTTTCTTTCAGTGAGCTCGTGAGGTACCCAAATGTCAAGCTTTTTTGTGTACCCAGTTTTTTACAAATGCGCGTGTTATTTACAAAATTTAAACTTTCAATGATACCAAAACCAGCCAGATACAAATAGTATAGCCAAAGACATTTTATTACAAGTTCATACATACTATAATGCGAAAAGACTTTTTCCCCAACCTAATAGATGTATAGATAATCATCATAATTATAATTAGCCTTTATTGTTCCCACTGCTGGGACACAGGCCTTCTCTTGGTGAGAGGGAGTGGGCTGTAATCTATCACACGGGTCTAGAGTGGGTTGGTAGATGTCACATGTCTTCGAATATTTGGTTCTAGGATGTGTTATGGGCCGGTTTCCTCACGACGTTTTTCTTCACCGTTTTGAGAGAAATGGTGATGAAGTAATTTAAACAAAGTAAAGTGCTGGCCTGGGTTTGAACCTACGACTTACAACTTGTAGGTAGGGGCCGATACTGGCCACCAGTGCTCTCTGCCACCTGAGAGTAGTGGTGACCCTGAAAGAAGTTTAGTAATAAATGCGGAAAAAACTTACATCCAATAGATATTTTCTCCAGATTAACCATAATTTTTCGAGCTTAAACGTCACTACGCTTCGATTAATATAGGACGGAAGAGAATAATAACTCATTTCCAAAGCCAATTATTTTTAACCTATTTTTTTTTTACGGTGGGCAATCATCAAATAACGTCGCCGCTCTAGTGTGGAACGGGAGGGCGTGCCTGACCTTAACTGACTAAAACCCGTGTTCCTTCAGTAAAACCCACCCGTGTTCCTTCAGTTGCCTATATGCCACGGCCACGGTAACTCTTTCGAACAGATCTCGCGACCCTGGCAGGAACCTCTTTTACCATTAACATGCAATTCACCCTCAACGTTAAAAATGTAACAGCGCTATAAAATTTTACGACATTACTTTAAAAAATGACTGCCTGAAAGAAAAAGAAAAACTATGAATTTAAAAAGCAACAGCGCACTACATGCGTATTTTTAATTAAAAAGAAACACTGTTGGGCCAACAGGGTTGCAATTAATAAAAGTTAATTTGCATTTTTAGGTCAAGGGGAATGCTTTAATAAAACAATTTTGGCCGTCTCTCGCTTGTACGCGGACTTCCCTAGAATGTTATAAATAAAATTAAAACATTTGTTTCATTGCGTAATACTCGGTTTTTCTAGTAATATTAAAGTAAAATGTTGAGGTCTTTTAAAAATCGACATAAAGATTATTATTCTATTTTACGCTACATCAGATTTTCTTGAAGGAAATAGAGCCCAAAATACTCAAGCAGTACAGTTTTACATCATAGTTAAATTTTGATTAAACCATGAAAGAAGTAAGTTTTCAGTAAGAATGTCGGTTGTTATAAGAGTAGAGGGAGACAAAAGAAACGATGGATGGACTGCGTGAACGATGAACATCTCACCCCCTTTCTATGATACGCATAGAAAGGGGGTGAGATGACGACTAATAGAGAAGTGGGGAAGAAAAGACACTTTGCGCCGACGGAGAAGAAGGAGAATCATGACGAAAGAAGTATGTTCTGTTGGCAAAAACAATTTTTCACATCCAAAATAAAACTAGTATCCCACTAGAAACGTTTGTTCAATGTTACTCAGATTGTCAAGTACAGAAAACATAGATTTCTGTATCACAGATAGATCATTTCACAGCGATTTCAAATGACACTGGTTGTAGAGCGACTATGCGCAATTATTGAGATATCGTAGTTTTTGTTTTCCGATTTCTTCCCATGGGTGTCGTAAAAGGCGACTAAGGGAATTACTAGAGAATGGGCAGCAGCGTTCTCTATGCATTTTAGCACCATACTGCGATCGCCAAACCGCCTGCCAAGCGTGACGATTATGGCATAGCCCCCCAAATTAGGGGAGGCATATGTCCAGCAGTGGACGTCTTACAGCTGAAATGATGATTAATGTAGTTTTAGTAAACGCAGAGAAATTGCGCGATTTCGACCAAAGGCAAAGCGTGTTTTGGTGCGAAAAACACCCAACTGATGATTAGCTATGAGAATGGGTTTTGTTACAACCTGTACCTATAGTTTAATGAATATTCTCTAACACACTCTATTACATAGCTACATGCCTACATTTCAAAGAGTCGTTTAAGTATTTAAGGGTAAATGGTTACACGTATAAGTAAGAAGATTTAACACACCATTAGCAGGCGCCTCGCTAGTTTAATAGATAGAGATATGGAACAGGAAAATTGGTTAAGATAAGTAACGGTTGAAGCTTTTATGCTTGTTGTAGGTTTGGTCTACATCTGAGGTTCGCGAGATTTGTTCGAAAGAGTTACAGTGGCCCTGGCATATAGGCAACTGAAGGAACACGGGTGGGAATTAGTCAGTAAAATTCTGACACGCCCTTCCGCTCTACCCAGAGCGCGAGACGTCATTACCAGCAATACCAGCGCTGCGGAAGTTGTTTTTTTTTACAAATATCGCAGCATTATGCTGAGATAGGAGCCTTTTTGGCCTCGCACAGGTCTTATTATTTTTAATTTTATAATTTTTTACCTTTTTGTTATTTCAAAGGTTTTTATGTTATTTTTATTTTCTTTATATCCTGTGCGTGTCTCAAATAAATTATTTTTCTTTCTTTCTTTCTTTCTTTCATTTGATAATATTTCCCACCTACAAAACAAAAAGGTTTGGTCTACATTTGATCTGGGTTTAATAAGAACATACAATGACGTAGAGCCATCAATCAGAACGTGGTGGTTTAAATCATCATCATCATCAAGATTTCAGCCGTAAGACGTCCACTGCTGGACTTAGGCCTCCCCCAATTTGGGGGGCTTTGCCATAATCGCCACGCTTGGCAGGCGGGTTGGCGATCGCAGTATGGTGTTAAAATGCATAGAGAACGCTGCTGCCCATTCTCTAGTAAGTCCCTTAGTCGGCTTTTACGACACCCAAGGGGGGGGGGGGGGTGGTGTTATTCTTTATGTCCGGCACCACACGGTACATGGTGGTTTAGATAGCTTAATCTATTGGCAACGTTGCCACAGTCATGTGTTTAGTAAAATTTAATTTCTTCCACTCCTTGTATCGAGACATGTAAAATATGTCATTTTATATTTTGTCCGTAGTCTCGATACAGAGATGTGGGCATCAAGCCGCGTATTCCATAACTCTGGCGTGGCACGCCACGCCTTTGGTTTTCTCAATTTGAAACAGTAGATCTTACCAAACCTGGAATAATTGGTAGGAGTATTCTTAGCCTACTTACCCAAAGCCGTGATAAAATCGTGAGGGGATTGTTTTGCGCACTGGAACTTCAACGTACTGCTTAGTGCCGAGAGTTGAAAATCGAATAGAAAACACACTGTTAGATTTTCGACGCGCTGAGTTCTGGCTCGTTCAGACTAGCGTGATGCGACGTTGCGCTTGAATCGGCGATTTAAATCCGTAGAACAATTTCTATGAGCGTGTCGCGGCGCGACAGGTCGCCCCTGTGTGAAGCGTCGCACGCGTTTTCATAGAAATTGTTCTACGGATATAAATTGCAGAGTCGCGCGCGGCCATCGCGTTGCGCTAGTCTCCACGAGCCTTTACACTCTTTTTTTATTGGTTTATTCATGGATATTATACATACAAAGTAACACAATTCTTCTGCCAAACTGCAGTACAGTTTGTCAGCAGTGTTCTCGTGGATACAGTTTTTAATATCCAAGTATAGCAAAAAGAAAACAAAAACTCGGCGATCTTATCACGTCTATTTGCACGTCGACGTAAAGACGATGTTATTCATGCACATTGACATTTGCTTACTACAATCCATCCATTTTCCTTATTCGACAAGTAATGACATTTGAGTTCCATAACAATATCGTTATTCCAGCACCACAAACCTTTAAAAGGATGATACATCGCTTTAAAGTAACAAAAATAAACCACAATATTTTGGCAAAAAAATTGTGTTTCTGATAAGCAAAATGACGGAGTAAACAAGCCTCTTTTCATATACCTAATCATTTCCCAACGATATCTTCACTCCATTACAAAAAGGTGATAAAACCTCACCAAATGCACCGGGAGTAAATTATGTAGGATTTTTATGTGTCATACAGAACGCCCAGTATATCTAAGCACGCGAAAAAATAACGAACTAAATGAAAATGTACTGGATTTGACATATTCCGCTTTGCGAATAGCGCCGCACTGATATGCCAAAATATAGTGGGGTACAGTAAATGCTTAATAAAACATTTTTATCCGCCTTTTTGTGTTTTATTTTATAACCTTGCTTTGAAGAGTTGACATTTTTTTTAAATATTTTATTATTGAGAGTTTTGTTTGAATATTAAGTTAAAATATATACGCAGGTTTGACGTTTAATTTGAAATGTTTTAATGGTAGCAATTCTTCGCATTCGCAACACTTTTTTGTATTTATGTATAAAATTCGCTGAAATAATTGACTCAAAATGTGGAAAGCCTAACCAGAGTACCTCAACTAGGTGCCATATAGATACGGGCCGATGCTCAGTAGTTACGGTTAGTTAGTTTTTTAAAATATTTTTAGGGTGTTTCGAATTTTGTGACGGATGTTAGCGTAGTTTTCCAAATTTGTGACGTATGTTAGCGTAGTTTTCGTATTTTGTGACGTATGTCAGCGTATGTTTTTTGTTATCCTGTTAACCCCGGCTAGGATAATGGCACAAATTTATAAAATTATCGTATTGTCATCGGTCGTTGTTAAGTATGCCAAATTTCGAGTTAATCCGACTTTTTAAAGGCGGTCAAAATCACGTTCAAAGTTTCCGTTACATAGGCTCATACTAACAAGTATAAAACTAATAATAGCGTGTTAATGTCAATATATTAGACGCTTTATATTAACTTCACTTGTATGTTTGTTTGTAACCGACTCCTTATAGCGCGATTTTGACACACTTTAAACGACCAGATTTCATTCAAATTTTGCACACCTGTCATGGACCGATGACAATGCAATAATTTCATAAATTTGTGCCATTATCCTTGCCAGGGTTACCAGGACAGCAAAAAAACTGTCTTCGAAAACTACGCTGACATACGTCACAAACTAATTTGTGCCATTATCCTTGCCAGGGTTATCAGGACAGCAAAAAAAACTGTCTTCGAAAACTACGCTGACATACGTCACAAACTACGCTGACATACGTCTCAAAATTCGAAACACCCTAAAAATAGAAAATAAATAATAGTTTTAAAAAAAACGCTTTTTACGTGTGGGGTGCCTGATATCAATAAAAAAATACCTTAAAAAGCACCCCACGCTTTTTTTCCATTATTTTGTACTTTTTAGTTTGGTTTTCAATGGAAGCGTGTTTTTTAGTTTTTTTTAAACTATTTTTTTTTTTAATCAATTCAAGCCCGAAGCTGAATCAGTCTTACCGTAGAAAACACTGAACTAACACGAAGAATAAGATAGCGAATCGCGTTGAAACGTTACAGAAAAAAATATTACTGTAATAAAAACACTTTACACGGAGGCGTGTGGATGCACGCGACCGCGCATCCTTATCGCCGGTGAATGAAGCGCGCGATCTGCCATTTTAACGTATGCCCCTTCTTTTGACCGTTCGGCTCAAACGCTCAGTAGTGATGTGTCTACTATCGATGTGCGTAATAGAGAGTCTCTTGTGTTGAAGGGTTTTCATTTACACTATTTACGTCAGTTGGTTTTTTAACACGCTTTAATTAGCTTGGTATGGTATGCTATATAACGGAAACTTTGAACGTGGTTTTCACACCCTTCAAAACATCAAATTAATTTGAAACTTTGAAACACACTTATCAAGGACCGATGACAATACAATAATTTTGTAAATTTGTGCCATCATCCTGGCCATGATCACCAGAAAAGCAGAAAAAAAAACGAAAAACCCGCATTTGTAGCTAGCCGATAAAATAATAGTTTAAAATACAAAAAAACACGATTTCATAGAAAACCAAACTAAAAAGTAATAGAAAAAGGGGTGGGGTGTTTGATATCAATTGAAAAATATCTCAAAAAGCATCCCACGTTATTTTCCATTATTTTATACTTTTTAGTTTGGTTTTGAATGAAAGCGTGTCTTTAAGTTTTTTAAAATGTTATTTATTCAAACCTATAAATTATAGATTGTTTTGTTTTATATTTTGCCTGTTTCCTGCAGTGCTATCCTACACGTTGCTTGTAAGTTCGATTAAGTCATTAGATGTTTATGTGTCTCTAAAGCTCCATATACCTGATGCAAGTTTCTGAAACGTTCAAGAGCAATAATTGCACGCTATAAATGCATGTTCAATTATTGCCATTCAAGAATTGCATGCAATTTCCGAAATGGCAAATAATAATGGCACGCAAATGCAGTTGCCATTTAATAATTCAATGCGGCTTCAGTTTTCACCGAGGAAATTATTGCAAGGCGATTATCGCATTGAAGTTTTGCCTCGTCTAAACACACTGTAATATTATATGCCTGTTCCATTTTATGATGTGTTGATTCAGGTATTGCCCGTATGTGCTGCCAAATATTTCATTAAACTTTTTTGAACTTTAAGTTTTTGCGCGCTTCGATTCTAATGTGTTCAATCAATTCCTGGTATCCGATTGAGCAGGAACTCGGTATACCTTTGTAACTTGATGGTGCTATTGCAATCATTTGGAGCTGGTCTGATCATGTGGCCAGAGGTTTGTTTTTTGGATGGGAAATTATCAAATAACTTCTCACGCTCTGGGCGGAGCGGGAGGGCGTGTCAGACTTTTAATGACTAAAACACACTCGTGTTCCTTCAGTTGCCCATGTGCTAGGGTCACGGTATCTCTTTCGAACAATCTCGCGACCCGGGCAGGCATCGGGCCTAGCAGACCCCTTCAGTTCTGCTGACATCTCTTTGAGGCGCGCGTGGAACACTACGCGCCGTCGACCCGAGCCTGGTCCTTACCGAGCAATGGGTAGCTTGCCGCCCGCAAGCTCGCGCCTACGGTGGCCGGGAGTCTACTATTGACTCCCGACGCCCGTCTCCTCCTGCGGCGGCTAGGGACGTGAGGGCGCAGAGACTGCCACTCCCTCACGCGCCCCGCCTCCTCCTTCGCGAGCATTACTGCTTCACAGCAGGATGTGACGTCTTCCAATGCCCTCACGCTCCGTACCATGGCTCGCACCAGGGCCGGACGCGAGAGGTAGCCGCCGCCAATCGCCTCCACGAGGAGACGGCGGCGCCACGCTTGGCAGGCGGATTGGCAATTGCAGTATGGTAATAAAATGCACAGAGAACGCTGCTGCCCGTTCTCTAGTAAGTCCCTCACGACACCCACGCCTCATACGATACCCACGAGAAGAAATGGGATGGTGCTATTCTTTACATCCGGCACGAATTGGAACGTATAGGTATAAAGTTGTAGTAAAATCTCTTTGGCTGTACTGTGTGTATTTGACTCTAATTTTGAGAGGACTGCGGAAGATTGTTGCCGAGTTATGCTTCCATATCATCCAATTTTCCGCCTCATAGTCCGATCTACTTCCAGTTCTGGAGCCATAGCGCGGAGTCATAAATCATTTCCCACTTTGTTCGAGCGAACTGAGATACCGAAAGGTGGAGCAGACCAGGAGAAGCGCGCCATGTAGCGCTGTGGCTCCAGAACTGGACAGCTCGCTGAAATCGCAGTACATACCATATAAAAATATTTGGTAATAAAATCATAATATATTAACAAGGTGTCGAGTCCCATCCTTATCCTGAAATATGTAGAAGCAATTTGTGTTTGCGCAGATATGTTTTAATAAAAGAAACTCTTTTTTAGGTACCCATTTCAGGATTTACGTAGTGATTTTTTTCATTTCAATTCAAAGAATAATTGTTAAATGGTATACCAAAAATGTACAGAGGACTTTAACCAAAATAACACGGTCCCACGAGGAGGGGCCAATCATGCTTAGACATGGACATAGTACGTAGTGTTGGTTACGTTACTCAAAGTCAATCGCCGAAATAACGTTGATTTCAAATATAATTTTCCCGACTTATCATGTGCGGCACAAATTCTGCCGGGGGTACGGCTGTCCCTAAAAGCATTGTTTGTTTATTTGCCTGTTAAACAAACCTTCCGACAGACAGTACTAGACGTTAGTTTACGTTGCCGAGTAAATAAACACTGTATAGTGCAAGCATTAGCTGTCTCGCATCTGAATACAATTAATGGCAGCCATGTTGTCAACGTTAACGCATAACTTGGGAGCCGAACGATTGGTATATGTTTATTTTTGATTTGAAAGTACAAATAGAGGTTTATGGATTGATGAGTATTTAAAGAACGACTATTCTAATTTCAGTGTCAATCTATTGAAAACATGTACTTTTTAACCAACTTAAAAAAGAGCAGATGCTATGTTCGACTGTATGTACTTTTTTAATATATGTTCACCGATTTCTCCACCAAAAATGGCCCGATTTTCAAAATTCTGTTTTTAATCGATAGGTAATGCTTCAGGGGCGGTTTCAAATAAATTTATTTGGCTTTACTTGGGTAGTTCTTGCGTTAGCTTCGATAATACGTATGTAAGACACGTGCAGGCCGGAGGAACCACATTTGGGGGGTTATGCCAAAATCGCTACCCTTGGCAGACGGGCTGGCGATCGCACTATGGTAGTAAAATGCATAGAGAATGCTGCTGCCCATGCTCTAGTACGTATGTACCTTAGTCGCCTTTATGATAAAATGATTTTATTTCTATGAGTAGGTTTGTACAAACACTTTTACGTGTCAATGATATTTTTTTAAACTAGATGAGTTCGGTGTTTCCTAACTGACTACTATGAGAAGAAAGGCCGAAAAAAACTCAGAGGTCACAGTCTCTTTTAAAGTCCAGACATAATATTGGTCACAACACGTGAAGACCATGTAGATTGGCGACTGAAATGGTCTTTCGAGGAAAGAACCACACAGATTGAGTGGACCTGTCCAGTCAGTGCAAGCATTTGTCACAAATCGTTTAGCTCAACCCGGAACATAAGGAGCTTTTAACAGAAAGAGATCAGATGATGCTATTTCTTACGTCCGGAACGGAACAATTTCATCACTACTGCTCTGAAAACAGTTAAGGAAAACATGGTGAGGAAACTGGTATGTCCTACAAACAAAAATCTAATGACATGTGACTTCTACCGGTACTGGGTCCGTGTGGTGGATTACGGCCCATAGAGAAGACACTTGTATTGCAATATCCAGATCAATTTCATTATTAACACCATCTGTGTACAGTTTATTAATGTTTTAAAAACATCGAGCGCACTAATAAGAAATGCAGTTAAGAAACTGAGCAGCGAACGATAAGCCAAGTGTAAAACGACCAACGATAAAACTTTAACAATTAATTTTCACATTATGATTAATTTTTGTATCCGCTTCCACCATTACCAAACTTTGGTTATAACAAAAGATATAAACAATACAGGCAATTAATTGAGCCGTTATAAAAACTTGGGCAAGTATTGAATGGGGGTATTGTATCCAAGTTATTGAAAGCTACTTTTTGTAAGGAGTGACACGGGAAAGCACTTGGTGCTCGCCTGTTGTACGCTGGATAGCTATCGATTGAGTTATGAATGTACAATGTAAAATTCATAATGACGGCGGCGAGCGTGGTTTCTTCGTCGCTCAGCTCGGGATAAATATACGATACGTTTGTTTCTAATCTGACCATAAAAATATTCAAGGCTTTTTGTGCATGGTATTGTTTTTGAGTGCTCGCCCTGGGAAGAATTCTTAAAGTTTGTTGAAGATCTAAAATTCGTATATGTCGTATATTTGTTGTGATTTATGATATTGACTGTTCTGATATTGTTGATGCAGAATCAGAAACACTTTTTTGTATTGATTTGATTTTCCAAAGCCTTTGATCCGAGGAATATATATTGTGGTTTGGCGGTTTTTTTCTGTTTCTACAATACACAGAAAATATGTCAAATATTCAATACTTATTCTTCGGATAAAAGTTAACTGAATAATGATTATTTATGTAAAATAATAAAACCATTAAGAAGATGAAATAAGTAAGTAACTACCTCCTTTCAATGTCTTTCTTATTGAGTTTAGAGGTCACAAAATCGAGAGTTTCTTAAAAGACTGGAAGTTATAAATGGTTATTGTAAGTAACAGAGAAAGCTTTATCACAAGTTCACAGTTCTCGTAATTTTCTACTTTCGCATTTACAATCGCGTTTGTCGCCGTTACCAACTGACTCGATAAGAGATGCGGCGCCCCATTCATGCTACGAAGAACATTTATTCTGATTATTCGAAAGTCGCATTAGGGTTTACTTAAAAAAGGACCTATAAATTATTAATTCTTCTGATTTTTCACTATTAAATGCTCTTGCTGACGCAACGGCAATGTTTATCAAGAGGATTCTTGGCTAAATCGATTTTACAATTCTTGGTAAAACTGATTCTACCAAAACCATTTAGCATATGGATGCAAACCTAATATGGAATTTATCTCAATTCAATTAATTAATTAAATGTAAAACATAGGTACACTATAAGTTCTTATTTGGTAATCATTGAGGGCGCTTTTGGGGTCACTTCGCCATAGATTCCCGGTTTAAAGCATGTAGTACATTTTTTATTTAAAATTGTCTTTTACAGAATCAAAAACTCGTCGTACGTTTTATCACGAATTGTATGTCCTGACAAAAACTTTTAAAAGTAAGTCTCCTTCATCGAATTGTTCTGTGAGCGCTTGATGGATATTTATTACCCTGAGTAACGGTTGGACAACCTTGGATAAAAGCAACCAACATTAGCAAACGAATTTATTTTCACGCCGACATTATTTATGGAAACTGAAATACTACTGGAACTTAGTACTTATAGTCACAAACCAGACAATGTTTGCTTGATAAATTCTTAGTCCTAATTTATTCATAGATCTACTTACAAACCATATTTCGTAATATAAACAATTATAAAATATAGGTGAACTTGTAACCCGCCCCTGCTTTTACAAGTTGACACAAACGTACAAACCATTCATTACATACAGACGCCAGCACATCAAACTATTCGAAACGGACAAATTCTGCCAATCAACCTTGAACCTAATGCTTTAGCGATGAAGTTGAAAATCTATTAAAGAAATTTGACAGATGGTAGTAGATGATCTGCTGGCGTCTGTACATACCTAGATTTCATTGGTATTTGTCAGTTTAATATACATGAATTATAAACATGCGGAAGGTTCTGGTGTGGCGATCGAATACTGGAAGACGTAGCGTTGGCAGGCCTCCCACAAGATGGACCGATGGCCTGGTGATGTGCTGGAATTGAGAAGCACTTAACTGGTCTAAATGGCAGTGCTTGTGGGAGGCCTATGTTCAGCAGTGGACGTCTGTCAGCTGAAATGATGATGATGATGATTATAAAAATAAACCTTCCGCTTTAAATTCTATAAATTATGGTGAAAATCGCATCAAAATTCGTTGCGAAGTTTAGATGAACAACCCGGTCACTCAAACAGACACGACAAAATTCTTTAATTAAAAATATGTACCATTAGATGATTCAAAATAGGGTGTAAGGGGCACACTTACCATCTCAGTACCCCAAATCAACCTGCCCGTGGTGCACCCTGCTGAATAACAAACGAGGCTCTAACAACTGGCGAATGGAGGGATAACCATTCAAAATATCTAACCAGCTTAATGGGGCAGACTAGCATCGGGTCTACAGTCACATTAACCGTAGAACTAAGGACCGTTGAGGTAGACGTGTTCTTGAGTGGAGACCGTGAATCGGCAAATGTACGGTAGGACGCCCTCGTGCTAGGTGGAGCGACGATCTTCGTAGGGTAGCTGGTAGCAGCTGGATGAGAGTTGCTAAGAATCGAGCTGAATGGCGTGCAATTGGAGAGGCCTATGTCCATCAGTGGACTGCTCTAGGCTGATGATGATAAAAATACAAGCTACAAATATTCAACCTATGTATACTTTTATAAAAACAATATAATAAAACAGTTCCCGACTTCAATTAAAAATAACATACACATGAGTTAAAACTGCACACGAACATAAATACAACATTTTCTACCACAGTGGCATGTCCCTTTGATTTAAACATAATAATAATCATATTTTAAACAATGCAACATAAAAATTAATAACGCGAATATATCCCAGAACGTCTTCTCCGGAACTTTGGTACAAATATTCTTATTACAATTTAACGTATGCGAAATAGAATATGATGCCTTTAGATTTTTTTTTATTTATACCGCCAAGGAACTCCATAAGGAGGTTGTACAATAAATTTTATAAAAGGGTTCCATAAGGGGTCCTATTGGTTAGCAAGGGCGGCTTGTTGCCAGCTATTGATAAATTGCCGAAAAAATTGCTCGCTCGCCATTATATTTTTTTCGGCGGCGCCTTGGGGTTAAGCTGAAGTTTGATGGAATTTTTAAGAGCGGTATTTTTGTAATTTTGTATGGAAAAATTGTTTTTATCAAATCATTTCATACTTAGTTGATACATAATCTCCTTCTAACGTTCACGTCGTTCATCTAGAATAACGCGTTTCTAACATTCTTATTCCTTACGAAAAAAATATTTTTCTTGACTCTCAACAAACCCCTCTACAGCAGCGACAACCGCGTCGTTGTCGTGAATTTTAGTTCAAAGAATATGCTCTTACAATTTTGGGAATAAGTGAAAATCACTAGAGTTAGAAGTGACACTTGACATCAATCTTGCGTGATTGACACCATTAAAAAGGAATATCGAACTATCCCCTGTTCTTTTTTTTAACCGACTTCAAAAAAAGGAGGAGGTTTCTCAATTCGACCGTGTATATATATATATATTTTTTATGTGTGTTCGCGGATAACTTCGTCGTTTATGAACCGATTTTGATGATTCTGTTTTTGGTGAAAAGGAGATATCCCAAGAGTGGTACCATGATTTGGAAACCAGAATCTGATGATGGCATCCCAGAGAAGTCGATGTGACGACAAGCGCGTTTATTTTTTTTTTCATTAATTATCTTAAAGCACTACTATTCAATGAAGGTCTGAAGTTGCTCTGATGATGAATCCGAAAGACAGTCGAGGGAACTCCTCAACGCAAAAAACTTAAATACAGATGCTAAGACACCGGCTTCCGAAATTAAAGTTATTTTTCACTTTGTAGTGTTTTTAAGGAAGTCGGTTTTTTTTTTGTAAATAAGTTTTTAAATATGCGCTTCTAAGAACATGATGCACCATTAAGTCTTATACCCGTAAGTTTTAAATCGCCAACCCGTCTTGAGCAAGCGTAGTGCTCAATACTGGTGCCTTCTCCGTATAAGAAGAGGCCTTTGCCCTGCAGTGTGACTGGGAAATAAGCTGGTGTTATTGACATCCATCATTTAATGAAATCATACAAATATTCTCGTCAGCCAATAACAAACGAAACATTTTTTCGTATCCCACAAGCGACAAATTCCCCATATAGGTTATAAAAAACAATAATCCCCGATTCACTCGTACACAGTGCTTTATAGGTTAATTTAGGCAAAAATCCAATTCCACTGGCAGCCCCACGGACGAATAAATATTAAATACAGTTTAAATGAGGAGTCCGAACGGTCACCACCATCGAAGGGATATTCGTAGCTCATAAAGTGTACTTTACAAGGAAATATATATCGTTCGCGTGTCCTTTTTGCTTTTGTAAGGGAAAAAAGAGTCACGTTTTGAAAAGAAATGGACTCAGGTCCTTTTGATGGTGGTGTGAGTCGCTATGGACATTCATAGGATTGAATTATGATCTTTTTGTGAGAGTGAGGGGATAGATCGCTCATATCGACAGTTTGATTTAGGTTAACAATAAACGAATGTACAATAAAAGCTAGCTTAGCTTACTAGAGAATGGGCAGCAGCGTTCTCTATGAATTTTACTATCATATTGCGATCGCCAACCCGCCTGCCAAGCGTGGCGATTATAATAAACCCTCTCAAATTGGGGGAGGCCTATGTCCAGTGGACTTCAGTTGGCTGAAATAATGATGATGCTGAAAACAAAAGCAGTCACTGTAAAAACTGAAATGTTAGAAAAAAATATCGAAAAATACGAGCAACTTTTAATCTTTGTTAGTTTTGTTTGGTAATTCTTGGCTTTATTTTTATGTAACTAGCGTGCAATACTGACAAGCCCTTCCTCTCACGGTTTTTACGACTTGACTAAATATCGATATCTCTTTATTTTCGTACTCTGCCTACAATGTTTCCTCTGCTGGCATACAAGCCTCCTCCTATCCGGGATAAAGTAAGGGCCGTAATCCGTCCACTAGTCGGGCCTGTGCGTGTTAGTAGATGTCACATGTCTTCGAATTTTTGGTTCTAGGACGTTTTTAGGACGAACTTGATACGGGTTTCCTCAACATGTTTTTGTTCACCGCTTTGAGAGCAGCAGTTTTCTGTAGTTAATGGAAGTTTAATATGAATATATGATACCTACACATATAAACCTTCTGGAATAAATTCTTTATATGATAGAGAAACCCGTATTACATTCTGTTGTGTAATTTAGAAGCACAACACGGTCATACAGTACATTTAATAGCTTAACACGTATGGCAATGCAATATAATCAGAAGCCCAATTTGACAAATTACTATTGATATTTTCTTCATGAGTTTCGCTTTATACATACAGGCGTTCCCTACATAAACAGTCTGACGACAGCACGTCTGTGTAGCGTAAAAAAATAGTGTTTTGTAGTGCTCTAGGTTTGGGTCTCTGACACACACAAGTGAATGTGCTGTTGGTGTGCTTATTATAAATAAATAAATACAGATAGACTCGAATAACTGACTTAAATTTATAGTACCTTTGTATTTATATGTAATATAAGCCTGTCCTGGGAACCCAGCCCCGCTGCGCCCTAAGCTACTAATCTTGTTAACACGATAGCCTGCCACGGATTCTAAGAAGAAGAGAAAAATAACTCCTTATCTCACATTGAGAGCGGCAACACACTGCAACCACGTTCAAAGAGTCACGTATCCATAATTATGAATTCCCGGACTAAAATTCCCGGGATTTGCAAATTCCCGCTCTGTATTGTTTGAGCTGGACGGGATGGCGCGTACCCTTGTCAGAGTATTTCTTGACGTCCGTAGGTAAGATTAGGGGTAGTTCACAACAGTTTGATGAACAGTTATTGTGTTAATTTGGAGTGGACGGAATTGAATAGGGAGGTTTGGTTTTAGGATCATTAACTATTAAAATTTCTTAAAAATTGTGCCAAAAGATGATAGTGTAACGATCAGGAAGTGCATGGCAAAAAAGAGAGGTTTGGGACAAAAGGTTTTTCCATACAGTCGCTTACACAATAGGTTATAACTAAAGGTTTAAACGAGAGCAGAAGTGTACTAGTGGTTATCGGCCATGACTTAAATAGAAAGTCGTCGGTTCAGACAGATATTTCACATTGTGTGAAAAACTTCATCACATCTGCTCTCAAAACGGCGAAGGAAAATATCTTGAGGAAACCGGTATATCCTAGAAACAAAAATTCGAAGTCATGTGACATCTATCAACCCGTACTGGGCCCGCGTGGTAGTTTGTAGTTCATTCCTTCTCGAAGAGAGGGGTTTGTCCCCAGCACTACGAAAATTATAGATTGAATATGCGAAAGGTTTATAATCTATACCTATAAACATGTTGGTTGCATAATTGCAGTTATTTGTCAGCCTTATATTTCCATGAATTATAAAACAAAGTCTACTTCGCCGCAGGAGGAGACGCCCCGGGTGTTGGGAGTCAATAGCAGACTCCCGGTCACCGTAGGCGCGAGCTTGCGGGCGGCGAGCTACTCACTGCACCAGACCAGGACAAGGTAAGGATCAGGCTCGGGTCGACGGCGCGTAGTGTTCCACGCGCGCCTCAAAGAGATGTCAGCAGAACTGAAGGGGGCTAGGACCGATGCCTGCCAGGGTCGCGAGATTGTTGGAAAGAGATACCGTGACCCTGGCACATGGGCATCTGAAGGAACACGGGTGGGTTTTAGTCATTAAAAGTCTGACACGCTCCGCTCCGCCCACGAGTGGGAGACGTCATTTGATGGTTTCCCATCCAAAAAAAAAAGTCTACTTCGTACAGGTTCGATTAGTAGGTGGTACAAGGGCCCAAATTATAGCAAAAATTCCTTTCATTTTCAGATGTGACGTGCAGATCCCCACAAAAACAAAACATTAAATTTAATTTTATATATGCAAAGTTTTATGAAAACGTTCTGTCAAGAGGTTTAAACGTAAGGTTTTAAACGCGGGATTAACGCCCCGGAATGTGCGGGAATCGTGCTGGATTCCCTAATTTATACATTTTTGCGCTCATCCTAAGATAACTTTATGGTAATGGTCGTGATAATACTTAAAGCTTTGAATCTTAAGTGTCCGTTCGACGCCTCGATATTGACCTGTTATTATTATTCAAGTCTTGGTAAGTGTGAAGCTTGGTAAGCTCTGGCTGTTAAACGGTTACCATATTTTATGTCTGCTATTAATACCATTATTGAATAATTAATGTTAAATTACCTCGTTGTTTCAGAGGTCGCAAGAACGACCATTGGGAATAGTTGAGTTAACTTATTGTCGCTGCTCTGTGTGGTGCCGGACATCAAGAATAGCACTATCCCGTTTCTTCCCGTGGGTGTCGTAAGATGGCGGCTAAGGGGCTTAATAGAGAATGGGCAGCAGCGGTCTCTATGCATTTTATTACCATACTGCGATAACCAATCCGCCTGCCAAGCGTGGCGATTAAGGCAAACTCCCTAAATTGGGTGAGGCCTAAGTCTTTGGGCTGAAATGATTATGATAATCGTCGTTGAGAGTTGCCGACAATTGAGCTACATGACGTGTTCCGTTACAGTGGACTGGAAACGCTAGCTAACTTAGTTCAAAGTCATCAGGTTTTTATTATTTGTCAATAGACTTCACTCACTTGGCGCAGACTGAATAGTTTGCTCCTGTTCCTTTCCACACATACGTACCACGCTTCAGCATACTGTAATAACAGAAAAACAATACTATGAATCCAAGCAATACTATAAGACAATAAAAGTCGCAAGCGACTAATATAAAGATTTACGATGTGTCGAGTATCAGGATAAGTTTAATTCTCGTAGTGCAGTCTACCATTTAACTTGCCCCTAACTTGATTGTCCCGTAATTCTGGAACATGCTATTGTGAAAGCGCTCGATATTGTTATCACTGTTGTGTCTTAAAATGTCGGGCACGCATTTTTATTAAAACGAGTCTATGGAAATGTGTGATACATGCAATATAAGAACAAAGATTTTAAATATCTTGTATTGATTAAGGACCGTCCTCTTGTGTCCATGACTGGGACTGCGAATCAAGACGTTTTGGCGATTTTAAAGTTGCAATTTCATTGAGTTGAGTAGCAACAAATTGTTTTTTCAATATTTGCTTAGCTAGATATTTTGTTCGAACCCAAATTATTGCTTAGCCTGCCTGCCTTTAAAGCTAAATCTCATTTCATATTGGAATCTAACAAACAGCACCATACACCCTTTCAAATACACAACCGAATTGATTGTGTAATCAAAATAATAACAACTGCGTTGAAATACATGAAAGATTATAAAAACCTTTTGTATAATATTGGACAGCAGCTGTTAAATTTTTGCATTTGACAGCCCATTTTCAATATTAACGTACGACAAAAAAATTATTGAAGTTTTTATTATGTGTCAACTGGGCTCGTTTCAGGTTCTGTCTAGCTTTTTTCCCCAGTGTCCCCAGTGGCATCACTGGAAGAGAGCAAAAAGGGCGGGCTGGATCAGAGTGATTACTATTTAGGGACGATTTAATTTTAACCGCGGCTAACCGCGGTTTAGATACGCAATTTGCACTTAAAGGACAATTTGCTACGGGCGGTCAGAATGAACTGGGGCTTACTGAGAGCGAAAGCGACGTGTGAAGAAGCTTTCTATATATGCTAAGGCTAAGGTGGTCATCGAGGATCATATCAAGTATAATATTTGAAGAATTGGCTACGCAGCAGTCCTGTGTTTTGGCCCCTCAATAACTGAAAATGTACTTGAAAAAACACAAATTTGACTTATTTATTAAAACCCCTTAGATTAACTAGAACCCAAAATTTCATAAATATATAGCGCAAACGGTTACTGAGAACTGACGTTTAAAAATCCGTATTTTTATGACTGACTGACATAGATCAAAAATCTAATCCACTTCCAGATGTCGTAGAAAGTTGAAGTTTACACAGGATGTGTATACAAAGGAAACAATCAGAAAATAATGCACTATTATGAATTGAAATATTTTCAAGCAATCGACTTTAATGAACACCTAGCGCCTTTCGAAATGATAATAGCAAAAACTCTTACTTTCGCAGGAAAATTATAGGTTTCATAATGAAAGGTTGCTTTTATAGTTACGTATACTTTGAAGTGGAACATATTTGCAGATGGTTTGAAATTCGAAATATTAAGACCGCATGAGGAGAGTAGATTCGTGGTAGGGAAACGGGAATGGCCGCATGAGGAGAACAGTTTAGATTAGTGGTGGGGAAACTGGCAGTGGAGGAACGGCTCCATGCTCCATAGGAATCATGGGAAAAATAAATTGTGACGTCGATAACAAAAATACATCACGCACAGTCTTAATATTGACCTTGGATCCTTTTTTCACATAAATATTATTACTCCAGACGAAAGTGCGCGAGGTATCTCACAATTTTATTTCCCTTCAAAATCGCGAAACCGCTCGACATTGTCTCCAAGACAAGAATAGGGTCCACCGCTAACGAATTCAAGCCACGTGGCAATATAGTTAATTGAAACGAGTGAAGCTGGGTGAGCAACAAGTGCGTAAATTAAACCTTACTGTGCTTAATGCTTATCTCCGTCTTCTTGGATCCATACTCCAAGAGGATTTACTTTATCGTAATGTGTCTTGTTTATGGCGCGAACAGTAGTCGTGCCTGAAGGCATGTTGTGGCGATGCTTGGAAGACGTAAATACATTGTATGTTCAGCAGGGTACGTCTTTTGGATAAATAATGATGATGATTCGGAGTAATTAAAATAGTTTAAAAAACTAAAAAACACGCTTTCATAGAAAACCCCCCCAAATAGCCTGGGGTGCTTTTTGGGGTATTTTTAATTGATATCAAGCATCCCACATAATTCCCATTATTTCATACTTTTTAGTTTGGTTTTGTATGAAAGCGTGTTTTCGTTTTTTAAACCATTATTTTTTAAATAAGCAGTACTACTTCTTTTACTTTTCTGTCCCGTTTCAATTATTTATGCATTCGGTTGTAGGTACTAAGACAATATGCTTTTAAATCCCATCCATCTGTTTAATTTCAATCGCATGCCGAAGCACTTTACACCATTCCAAACGAACTTAGTCAATGAAAAGAGCTTCCGATACATAACTGCAGGATAAACTAGTTACCAGTAGCTCTACACCCAGAAATAGGAGTCCCCTAAAGCGAGCCTCCGTAACTTTGTTAATCAATTAAGTACTAAATTTAGGGGCAGCATAATTCCGGCATGGCTATATATACGCAAATTGGATGTATTAAGTGATAGGGGAATAGTTTTAGGAGATCCGTTTGTTGTAAATATTGAATTTGAATGTTTTGTTATAGTTCCGTAGGTACAAAATGTGTTACTACTGAAACTTTCCAAATATATTTACGTCTCATGTAATAGCGGGCAAGAATATTGCCATCAAGCGGGTACAAATCCAGACTTCGAGCTACCACTGATTTTTAGATAGAAAAACCCAAATGCTCTTTGCTCGAACTGGGTCTCGAACCCAGTTCCTCCTGTTCAGCAGTAGCGCTTGTAACCCCAAGACCAACAACGCGGTCAAAGTCAGCAATATTGGCAGTCAGTTTATTTTCTCAATTCAACGGTCTGAGTTAAAATATGGGAAGTGGATACAATGCATTTGTAAATGCCTTTTCAATTAAAAAAAATATTCATAAGCTAGTTTTCGAATAAACCACATTTATCAGTATTTCTGCTGAAAAAGCACTGGTTGTCCAACGTGGGAGTCTGCAAGTTTGGTTGACTCCGTTTACGAATGAAACAACCTTTCAGACGTGAAGTCTACGTTGAAAGCGTCATCGCTAACTTCCTCGGATGCCAGGGAGCTGCAGTTACGTATTGATAGAAAATAACTACTATTATTATCTTTTACGATGAAGTACCTAGTATCAAAATAGAGGGTGTAACCGACGGCAATGATGTACATTAGTTGACTGCATGAAGAATTCGAATGCACAGTCGAAAGATAACTTGCCTATGCTCAGAATATTAAAATAAAAATTTTGACGCATGAGTTCGTTTCAATCACACCAAGAAGGAGACGCCATATTGGCCAAAATTAAACTTACTTTGTAACCGAACAATCATATTGATAAGGCTGGTGAAGTAATTTTCCTCTTAGTTACCCAAATACAATTAGGATCGATTTTTTAGTATTTTCTCATGAAATTCAAAACCACCAGCTCTCAATAATAATTTTAAGTGCTTATAGATAAAAATAATATTATGGAGAGAGATTATATCTTTCGTGTGTTGTTTGTTACGCTTTCATGCTTAAACGACTGAACGGATTTAGATAAAGTTTGACACAAGATTATATCATGACCTGGATTAGGACATACAATATTTTGATCCCGTTACCCCGACGGCATTTACACTTATGCGAGTGAAACCACGAGGCACAGCTAGTAAAATTGTATTAAAAGTTATAGTGTGTATGCCCTCAGAAGGCACTCCCCTACTGAACATGGAGTAAGATAGCTCGGAACATTGGTTCTACAACAAGCACGTTAGGACCGCTAGCTATGCGGCTTTACCCTGATTTCCTCTAGGTGGAAGATAAATGTCGGTCTAAAAAAACTATTTTCGCAACAATTTGTCTCAATGCTACCCCTCCGCCAGGATCGCGAGATCTGTTCGAAAGAGTTACCGTGGCCCTGGCATATGGGCAACTGAAGGAACACGGGTAGGTTTTAGACAGTAAAAGTCCTCCCGCTCCGCCCAGAGCCGTAGACGTCATTTGATGATTTCCCAAAAAAAAAAAGAAAAAACAAAAAAAAAAAATTGCCATCCCTACAGTTCTAGTGAACTAGCATTCTGACGTCACACCGCAGTGTTCTATTACTCGCAGCTGGAAAATGGAGCTGAAACGCTGAAAATTTAATACGTTTCGCGTCTGATTACAAGGTTGAATATTTTATGGCGTACAAAACATTGGTAATTGAAAGGATTAGTTCATAAATATATGATAAGGTTCCAAGCCCATTAATTTTAGAGTTTATTATTAAACATTTTAGCCAATTACGATAAAGATATTGAGTATGCAGGCTAGAGTATTAAAGAGCGCTAGAGAGCGCTAGAGCTAGAGCCAAGAGATACCGTGGCCCTGGTATATGAGCAACTGAAGGAACACGGGTGGGTTTTAATCAGTAAAATTCTGACACGCCATTCCACTCCACCCAGAGCGGGAGACGTCATTTGATGATATTCCACCCAGAAAAAAAAATCGCTAGAGCCAATAAGCCTATAAAAAAATAGAAAACTATAATTGATCACCTTGCTCAAGTCGGTGCATGACCAGACTGTACTCCTAGATTTCGCATTATAATATTATATATTAAACAGAAACTCTGTCAGTAAGGTTTCAATTCAGTTAAAGATTATTTTGACCACAAAAAGGCTTGGGATTAGTAAGTTACTCCAAAGTACCCTCAGGTCTTCTCATTAGTGTGTCGATAGCAATCTAAATAGCCCAGAATTTTGACAGCTATAGGAAAACAACAGGACACGCTGGTCAAGATACCAAGTGCCGCATTGTTTGTGGGACAGCACCACATTTACACTCCAGGGCGGAGTCATCCTGCCAGGGTCGCGAGATTTGTTCGAAAGAGATACCGTGGCCTTGGTTCATGGGCAACTGAAGGAACATGGGTGGGTTTTAGTCAGTAAAAGGCTGACAAAGAGCGAGTGTCGTCATTTGATGATTTTCCACCCAAAAAAAAAGGGCGGAGTCATCTATGAATCTACACCTGAACAGGTTTTCTTTACTCCAGCCTACCTGAGTCCGGAGTCTATTTAAAGACTTCCAAGAAAACCAACCCTCAGGTATAATCAATGTTAAGTGTATTAGAATAATATTGAGATTCACTTATGAAAAATATCGTTATGATACTCGTATTTTTGTTGACATTTAAAGAAAACACTGTGAATGTGAATACCATGCAGGCTAGATTGAATACACGACTTTATAACTGTCTGGCGGTTTTGAGCAATTTGTAGATGGCCAACGCAAATGTCCCGCAGATCTGGTAGCGTCATGTGACGAGTCGTTGAGCTTCCTAAAATAGGGTTGAGCTATTCGATGATTGATATATACATGCCGTCTGTTGGGCCAGGTCAGTTTAAAGGTACAATGTTCTTTCTTCAAAACGCCCTTCCCGAACTAGCCCAGCATTGTGTCTATCACATAACATTCTAATATATAATGTTTGGACTTCAAAAGAGACCATGACGTTTGGGTCACTTTCGGCATATCTTCTCAGAGATCAGTTAGCTAAGAAATGCTGATGCCATCTAGAGTCTTTAAATACTTACCAACAAAATATTGACGAGTAAATGTGTCTTATAAAAGATCTACTTACATAAATAAACATTTCAGCTCATTTCATTTCACAGTTGCGATCTGGAGGCAATTGGATGGAAAGTACGGCTCGTTGCAAGGGGTATATGAAGGGCGTAAGAGTTACTCTCATAGCTTCCAGTGGAGGTGTTTGAACTAAATAAATAAGTACCTGTGAAATATTTATTTCGCCAATTAATGAAATGTAACGTTGAAGGTCCAAACAATCTGACGGCGTGGCGTTTTCAGATGCTCTCTTTTAGGTGCTTGAGCCAGCTGCCAACGTTTCGGCACAACGACTGTCTGATTAGGTGCTAGATTTCCAGCGTAGTCATAATTATATTTAATGACACTGTACTTGATCGCCTGGGAATTGAAATGTAGATTTGGGAAAGGTTAGGCAGATTTATTTTTGTAAATTCAAACATGAAATTCATAAGCAAAACAAAACAATAATTTGACCACCGTTATTTCCCACAGTATTAGGCCTAATTTCAACTTTCCTTATGGAGTAGTCTCCGAGGAAATTACTTTAGACTGACAGACACGAACGTATTACGTAAATTCGGTTATTTTAATTTTTGCAACAGACAGTAAAATATTCAATTCAATATTTCACAGCAGCGTTTTCCGTCTGTTTTCAAGAATTTTCTCTTTAAGACTTATAGCTGCAGGTTTCGTTTACTGTAACCAACTTGCAAGATATAGCTACGTTTGTCAGGAATAGATAGTCAGGCAAGTCTAGCACAAAGTCTATGAAGAGAACCATACGGATTCAATTAGGCCTAAATTAGCTTCTCTAACAACAAATACTCCCAAATTATACAAATATCCTGATCACAGTCGTATGTCGCGCGATTGTTCGAAAGAGGTACCGTGACCCTGGCACATGGGCAACTGAAGGAACACGGGTGGGTTTTAGTCAGTAAAAGTCTGACACGCCCTCCCGCTCTGCCCAGAGCGGGAGAAGTCATTTGATGATTTCCCATCCAAAAAAAAAAAAAAAAAAAAAAAAAAAATCACAGTCGTATGAAACACAACTTTTAGTACGATCATCCAAATACTAATCCCGACCTTTAAAAATCAATGTTTATGTTTAAGACCACCTAAGAATTCCCTTTTAAATACAGACGAACAGTGTTGCCAGCTTTAAAACGATTAAGGTACAGCTTGGCTTTGTTTAGTTTCTCTTCATTACACACCAAATCCAATTTGCTTTTGCTCCTCAATTGTTATTTTTAATTAATGCCAATTATGCCTGTGCGGTTTTCTTCAGGTGTTCAAGAAATTCTTTGTGGGATGGAAGAATGGTTCCATTTTCAGCTGATTTTCTATCAAAAAGTGTGTTTATAATGATATTAACATGTTGATTTAATGTGTGTGTAAGCAACGCAAAGTAAATACCTACATGTTACAGACTTAAAAAGATGCAGCTGCCAATATTCGTCACTTTTTACAGTTGTTTTTGTTTTTGGTTTCTATCTCGATGTTATTTTCTTATTAATGAATTTTACATGTACCTACTTGAGCTATAACGACCCGCCCCCGCTTCGCTCAGTTTTTACGAGTTGAAAAAACATGGTTATTTCTTTATGGTACGTTATTTTAATATGAATATATTATACACATAAAACTTTTCTGAACTAATTCTCTAAATAATGGTAAACTGGCATATAAGTCTTACGAAGTTCTGATGAACAACGAGAACACACAGAGACACGAAATGCGACTTATACGGAATGTTTGATATGTATAAAAACAGATTACTGTGAGAATAAAGTCGATTACCGTACGCCCTTATTGTTCGTATCCATTTTATAAATTTATAATAATTATAATGCCAAGTAATGCTAAAGCGTGCAGGTCAAAAGTCGAAGGTATAACATTGTTGACTCTTGACGTTCGTAGAAAATTGTATAACGCACTTGGCGCTGCATATTCCTCGTCAAAGTCGAAGATATCAACTACACACAACTATATACTGATTCATGAGACAACGCAGCTACATTCGTTTACACCAGCGGTTCTAATCAGACTTTGGTAATTGTCGGTAAATTTCATTATTTCAGTAAACAATTTCAACTATCAAAGATTAAAATTTCTACGATTTTAGTATGGCAACACTAGTCTCATACGGTTTCCTAACCGCTAGATGAGCCGCCTCGCGAGATTGTTCGAAAGAGATACCGTGACCCTGGCACATGGGCAACTGAAGGAACACGGGTGGGTTTTAGTCAGTAAAAGTCTGACACGCCCTCCCGCTCCGCTCAGAGCGGGAGAAGTCATTTGATGATTTCCCATCCAAAAAAAAAAGGCACTTGTCAAGTCAAACTTTGTTATTTTACAAAATAATGATTCATTTTCAGATTTGTGATGCAGACATGAATTTACTTTGCGTTTTCCCGTCTCGCTTCGGGCTGTCATACTCTGCGTTGATTGGCCTAGCCCCGGGCTATCATATGACTCAACCAATGAAGAAAGATGGTGAGATCACACATTAAACAATCATATTGCTGGACCTAATAAAGCGAGTGAAGCGATCGTTCCCTTACTTGAATGCAAGCTGTCAGTATTGCTGACAGCGTTATCACAACGTGAATTAAGTACTTGAATACAATATCATTAAAGGCGATTGTGTGTATCCCCTCAGAAGCCACCTAATCAGTCCTCTTTGAACATCGAAGAGGAGGCCGGAATATTGGTTGTTCAACAAACACGCCCGTATCAATAATTTAGTTGAACAAATCATAGGGGTTCTATATTTTGGTTAATCAGCATTGAAATGAGAAACGGCTCGAGTAGTGGCGCTGACCCTAAATGTAAACATAAATAGATGTTTCTTCTAGTGGAAGCGATAATATCTCCTGGATGTTGGGTGATTCAACAATAGTAATAGTGTTTGTAGGTATCTACATAAACAAATAAATGTTTAAATTTTATTTGGTAACTAGCTTTTGCCCGCGGCTTCGCCCGCGTGGATGTCGGAAATTAATGCAAGAGGACGTATAACCGCGATAAGAATGTGCTATTCCAGGTTATATAGGTAATATAGACTCTGTGTGCTATTTTCGATCCAGATCCATTCAGCCATTTTTGTGAGATTGAGAAACAACAACCCAATCATACATATTTTCACATTTATAATATTATTTGCCCGTGGCTTCGCTCGCGTGGATGTCGGAAATTAATGCAAGAGGACGTACTACCGCGATAAGAATGTGTTATTCCAGGTTATAAAGGTAATATAGACTCTGTGTGCTATTTTCGATCCAGATCCATTCAGCCATTTTTGCGTGATTGAGAAACAAACACCCAATCATACATATTTTCACATATATATAATATTATTAGTAGTAGGATTATAACTCATATTACTTAGGATTCATAGTTTATGAGAACATCATGTGTGTTAGTGTTTTTAAAATAAAAGTAATAGTATTCAGAGTAAGAAGACTGTGACATAGGGCTTTGTTTAGTTGAATATAAGTCTTCCTGGTTTTTTTTAACGCTCCTATTTTACCTATACAGACACTCAATCATTTACCAGACACCGAACATAATTATAGGAATAGTACTTTTGCCAGTGGCTTGGCCCGCATAGCTGTCGGAAAATAACACCCGGGAACCTACTACCGGGATAAAGTAGGTATCCTATCTGTTACGTATCCATGATATAATATATCTTTGTGTCAAATTCGATCTAAATCCGTTTGGCCGTCTTTGCATCATTGAGAAACAAACATCCAAAAATCTAAACATCTAAGCAATTTCGCGGTCTCTTACTTGAAATAATACTGTTAGGTTTATTTTGAGTATAATGAACACACATGATATTCGCAATTACTTTGAAGCCAAAGTAATATGAATTACTATCCTGTACTACCCGGCCCCTGCCAACGCGCTCTGCGCCCACTTTTAAAATCTCTAATATCTTCTAAGATATTCATTTAAATTACATGCTGTAAAGGGCCATATTGATCTATATTAAATGCACAATGTATTTAAGGTACTTAATTGGATAAGGATTAATGCTGTATTGCTTAAAATCGCTTCGTAATTAAGCCCTTATTTCTCGTAAAAAGTAAAAGATAAAAAATGGTTATTGTGGGTTATCCCTAAGAGATAGACATATACCATTGAGGACATTTTTGTAGGCCTTTTTAAGGTGTACAATACTGTAGTACATTATTTTGATCTATTTCGTAGGATTCAGCCAGGGTTTTTCGAATTTTGAGACGTATGTCAGCGTAGTTTTCGAAGATATTTTTTTTTTTCTAAAATAAAAGAATCTTTCTAAAATAAAAATAGCCTAAGTTACTTCTTGTTACATCAGCTATCTGCCAGTGAAAGTCCCGTCAAAATCGGTCCAGCCATTTCAGAGATTAGCGGGAACGAACAGACAGACAGACAGACAGACAGACAGACAAAAATAGTAAAAAATGTTGTTTTGGTATATGTATCGTGTATACATCCATATACACTTAGTAAAAAGTGGTTATCTTAATATTAAAAACAGACACTCCAATTTTATTTATTTGTATGTATAGATGTATAGATAATTTTATCATCTCCTTACAAAATGAGTTCTGTCTTCAGTCTCAAACCCAAAATTTTAAGCCCCTACGAAATAATGTCATGCCCCAAAAATCATATTTACAGAATTCAACTAGCGTTTACTTTTCTCTACACTAAAATACCTAATTCACCAATGAAGCGAAAAGGCCTGAGATTTTTTAAAGTAGCCTCAAGATTGGGGGAAAACCATAAATATGGTGCCTTCAGTTTTGTCGTATCGTAATTAATCTTGTTTGAGAAATGAGCCCGAAGATGCAGGCCGATACTTTGATAAATAGATTTTTGCTTCTTACCAACTCGTTCGAACAGTTTGACGAGGACTAAGATTTGGTTATCTGGAAGTGACTAAAACCCACAATATTATTATTAGCAAGTGAGGTTACTGATTTGGATAATTATACTACGTCTGCACAAATCTTTGCTTTTTATTCGACTACACAACTTGAAAAGGGGTGATACTTCCCAGAATTAGAAATAAAGTTTCTAAAAACCACAAATTTATTTCATAATTTATTCGTAATTATTCATGTTCTGGCATTCCATCACTTTGGCTTAACAACAAACTTTTGGGAGTGAGTGTTTGTATGTACATTTGTATATATTTTAAGTACTAACTGTACAACAAAAAAAAAAATGTTATTCCATTTTGTTTTTTGACGTTATATGAATAGTAATAATTTTATTCTGACAACGATTATAAAAAGTAAATGATTTAGATTTATTTCTTCTGTCAAGCGGTTGATTTATTTTAGATTCCAATATTTACATATTTTTTTGTAGAAATTACTACCACAAACTTACTACTGCTGGACATGAAATGTTAGAGTGCATACTAGTCATTTTTTCTACGACAAATCCGCCTGTTTAGAAGTAATACAATCTTGATGTCTCATGTAGCCACACTAAGTTCTACATCTCTGTATTTTCCAATTTTGCTCCTAAGTATGCGGGTCGCGGCGGAAAAAAAGCGTCGAGGCCAATTTCTGTGAATGATTACAGATATTTGGGGCCAACACTATAAGTGCGTGGAAATATCGGTACTTTTGTTCCTATCGACAGCGTATGAATGTCGCTTTTTATTTCGTCACCTTGGCCCGCGATTTATTAAAGTGAGGTTTGATTTAAGATATTTTGGAGTGGGGGCCACATATTGGAAATTTGGAGTAGCTTGTCCTCAAGACTGGTGTCAATAACACACGAAACAATAATAAAAAAGTTAGTTTTGTGATCAAGTAGCTAATGTTAATAGTCAGTTGTAAATGGTATTTATCTTGTTTAACGATTAACCGACGAAATGTTGACGGGATCAGCCGCACGAAATGCACGCCAATCACCTCCGGACTCGTCGCTCAGCTCCAATCACCGCCGCCGGTACCCAGCCCCACTGCAGGCGCTGTGAGACACCAGCCGCGGCAGTTGCGTCGAAGTCGAGCGAGAAGTTCTTCTCTCCGCATACGACGCCACCACCTGCTCGTCGACGGGGAGGACGCCGGCCACCGGACGGCTCAGGACCTCGAGCCCCACCGGCCTCTGATAGGGTCCCAGCTCCCGGTGGAAGAGTGCAGCGCATGAGATGGACACGATTCATCAATGAAATCGTCATGCGCTCATACTATAGGGCTACAAAGGGGGAAACAATCTGACCGCGTACCGTGTTCTGATGCTCTCTCTTTTTTAGTTTTTTATTGGCTTGAGTCAATGTTTTAGCACAGCGACCGTCGGATCAGGTGGGTAATCATCTGAAAAAATGTCAGGTCGAAGTTTTTTCATGTAGTTGGTGAAATAATAATAATTGTAAAAACCTACTAAACTTATCGGTGATGATGATGAAAAATGACTTTGAATGAGTCTATTGTGAACATATTAACGTGGTAATTTACAGAATTTTATTCGACAAAATATGTATAATTTTGGATTAGTGGCAAATAAAGGGAAGCCTACGCACGATTCTTCTCGAGCGGTTATATGTTGATGCACTGTCCACGCACGAGTATCTTGCGCCAAGACCGTGCCGCCTATCCGCTCCTTAAAACGAAGAAGAAGAGAACAAGAAGACGGGTAGCTAAAATCCTTGAAGTTCTATTGCATAACTATCAATCAGACGCAGTTGTTGGAAGTTGACAAGGAAAAAAAAAGGGCTGCGACCTGCATGCGCGACGCAGGGGCCCCGCAGCACCCTAGGCCAGGCGCCTGCGCTAGTGCGCCGCAGCCGTCAAGTTCACGTCACAAAGTGACAGACAATTTTATTTTACAATAGTTTTTTTTTTAATATTTTAATCAGTGTAAATAGTTACTTAAATGTATTTGTATGTTTAGTGTTTACTATTTTTATTTTAGATAAGTCTGTATTTATAAAACTATGCTAAATGCCGGCTGTAGGGACAACGGTATTGCCAGTCGACTTGACACATCGTTCGATGTCCAGGTGAGATGTCCCCATTGCTCCCAGCCACTTTTCTTTAAAGGCGAACGGGAGCTACAGATACACTATGGTAAAGGTCACAAACTTCATAGTGTACTTTCGTGCCCCCCAGTCACATACACGCAAGATCAACAAATTCAGAGCAAAATTTGTGGAAAAAGTTGGCAAAATTCAAAAATTCTACCGTGGTAATAAAGAGGCGCAAGACGATCTGTTGCACTGAGTTTGGCACGATGTCTCCGTCTTGCGACTCAGAAGAACTCAAAAAGTGCCTAGGTGCAACTACTCACCTTCCCGTATAGGATTTTGCATGTGGGAAAAATCCTCAACATACCAAATCAATCATAATTGTAACAATTCGACCCTAATTCTAGATACCAAATTACCTTCATTCAGTAACACAATTTAAAAACGCTTATTTTCACATGTGGAACCCAAATTAAGTAGAGGGGCATCAGGGGAAGGGCCAGGATACAGTTAAGCAGCGATGTGGTCGCTCATTAGTCTCCAGAAACACTATCAGCTCTAGAGAGTAAACATACAGCGCCTGCGGATGGTCTCGCCTTCCCCGATCCCCTCGACCCATCTGACCTAAATTCAACCTTCTTTAACATTTTGGCTCTCTAGTTGATTGCAGACGTGAGCTTCTTTTGAAGTGGTTCCGCCGGTAGCCTCGACGGCCGGACTCCACAACATTTAAAGAATCTTTTGAGTTCAGGCGCCGGGGAACCTGGTGAGTCGCTTTTGAAGCCGCTTGCGGCCCTGATCAACCTCATGCTCACCGGCGGTGTGAACGAGGCCGTCGTCAACGTCTTTTGCGCAAAAAGGATGGCGGCATACGTCCCATCGCCCGCGTCGTTGGCTGCACATAAAGGCGTACGGCAGCCAAACTGTGCTGTCAGCTACACAGCCAAACACTGACAGTAAGGTTTCAGGCCCTGCAGCTAGGCTTTGGTTCGAATTGTGGTTGTGAAGCTGCCGTACACGCCCTTTCCACATTTGTAAACTGTAACAAAGGTGAGGACATCCTCTGGGTTGACGTTAAGAACGCCTTTAATTCTGTAAAAAGGGACTCTTTGTTGTCTGAAGTCAAAAAGGAACTACCCGACATGTATGGTTTAATGTGGCAATGTTACAGGTACTCCCCTAAATTATTATACAAGGACAATGTTTTGGAATCTGCAGTAGGATACCAACAGGGTGACCCTCTCGGGCCTGTCATTTTCAGCTTAGCTATTCATCCAATCATCCTGAAACTAAATTCAAAATTTAACGTGTGGTATTTAGATGATGGAACGCTAGGGGGTGATGTAGACAACGTTTTGTTCAACCTAAAACTGCTCAAACAGCAATTTAAATCGATTGGTCTGGACCGTAACCCATCAAAGTGTGAAATTTACGTTTCTGAAATTGTCGATAGACAACTGACACTAGATAAATTTAACGTAATAGCCCCACAAATCAAAATTATACAAAAAAATTCACTGCACTAGGTTCCCCAATTTTAGAAGACAGCTTTTCTCAATATATCGGCGATAAAATTAAAAATTTGAACGACGTTTCGGACAGCCTTTCCAAAATAAGTTTACACTCGGCATTCACCCTGATCGACTGTTGCTTTGGCGCTTTATAAATTTTCTTCGCTCTTCCTCTTTGTAACAGACACAGCTCTTGGAAAAAATTGACCAAATTATTATTATTATTTTTTTGGATGGGAAATCATCAAATGACTTCTCTAGCTGTGGGCGGAGCGGGATGTCAGATTTTTACTGACTAAAACCCACCCGTGTTCCTTCGGTTGCTCATGTGCCAGGGTCACGGTATTTCTTTCGAACAATCTGGCGACCCTGGCATGCATCGGTCCTAGCAGACCCCTTCAGTGCTGCTGACATCTCTTTGAGGCGCGCGTGGAACAATACGCGCCGTCGGCCCGAGCCTGGTCCTTACCGGGCGGCGAGCTACCCATTGCTCGCCGCCCGCAAGCTCGCGCCTACGTTGGCCGGGAGTCTGCTATCGACTCCCGACGCCCGGGACGTCTCCTCCTGCGGCGGCTAGGGACGTAAGGGCGCAGAGACTGCCACTTCCTCACGCGCCCCGCCTCCTCCTTCGCGAGCATTACTGCTTCGCAGAAGGAGGTGACGACTTCCCATGCCCTCTCGCTCCGTACCATGGCTCGCACCAGGGCCGGACGCGAGAGGTCGCCGCCGCCAATCGCCTCCACGAGAACACGGTGGTGCTCCGCCCAGGCAGGGCACACCTCAACTGTATGCTCCACCGTGTCTTCCAGGCGATCCTCGCAATGGAAACACCCGCGCGTTTCCTCCCGCTTTATCCTGAACAGGAACCCACCGAAGCCCGGTGAGAACCTGCGTCAGGCGGAAGGTGAGGACGCCGTGGCGCCTCTCTATCCACTTCTCAAAGAGGGGACTTACCGCCGCAATTGTGGCGTGCCCAACACCCTAACATCCATTTAAAATGTGGCCTTGGACGACCGAGCACCGTCTCGGCGTCCGTAAAATAACTACGTTAGCTATTTGTTCCTATCCTCTGACCATACCATCACCAACACTGAAAAGTTAACCGGGAAAATTTTAGCTCCTTCCCAGGTTGATTCTGAAGTGCTGTGCTTCACCGATGCAGTGAATACCTGGAAATGCCGATGCCGAGTGGCCAGACTGGCCGTGTAGCACGGCACGCCAGCATCAATGATATCATCCGTTTTGCTTTTGTCATCGCCGGGGTGCTAGCTGTTGTAGAACCCAATGGCTTGGCACGCGACGATGAGGATAGACCAGATGGAACGACCATACGGGAAATTATTCGAGCGAATTATCGCTGCCCGCCTCGTCCACCACTTGTGCAGAGAGGGGCCTGACCTGGCCGAGAGCCAGTTTGGCTTTCGGCACGGGCGCTCCACCATCCACGCAATATCGCGTGTGAGAGTCCTGGCAGAGGAAGCAGTGTCCCAGGGTGGGGTGATGTTGGCGGTGTCCTTGGACATTTCCAACGCCTTCAACACCCTGCCTTGGAGCTGCATTCGGGAGGCACTGCTGTACCATCGGGTGCCTCCCTACCTCTGCCACATCGTTGGGGCTTATCTCGAGGATAGGGGTGTCACCTACATGGGACGTGATGGCGGAAACCAGCGCCGCATGTCGTGCGGTGTTCCACAGGGCTCGGTCGTTGGCCCGCTCCTGTGGAACATCGGGTACGACTGGGTGCTGAGGGGCGAGCTCCCGCCGGGCGTGGAACTGACGTGTTATGCAGATGACACGCTGGTCACGGCCCGGGGGAGCTCGTACAGGGAGGCAGCGTTGCTGGCGACGGCTGCGGTTTCACAGGTGGTGAGCCGCATACGGCGCCTAGGCCTGGAGGTAGCCCTCAACAAGTCGGAGGCCATGGCCTTTCATGGCCCCCGGCGGGCGCCGCCGGCCGGATCACACATCGTGGTCGGGGGGTGTCGGATCGCTGTCGAGTCCACCATGAAATATCTGGGATTGGTGCTCGACAGCCGGTGGGACTTCGGCCCCCACTTCCGGCGGCTGGCGCCCAAGTTGATGGGCGCGGCTGGGGCGCTGTCAACGCTTCCCAATCTGGGGGGCCCGAGCGCCGCCTGTAGGCGGCTTTACGTGGGGATCGTGCGATCCATGGCCCTGTATGGGGCCCCAATCTGGGCGGCTGACCTGACGGCCGGCAGCATCGCTGTTCTGCGAAGACCGCAGCGAGCGATGGCCGTCAGAGTCATCAGGGGATATCGCACGGTCTCCTACGAGGCGGCCTGTGTACTGGCTGGATCCCCACCGTGGGACCTCGAGGCGAAAGTACTCGCGTCACTGTATCGGTGGCGCGAGGAAGCGCGGGAGCGAGGCGAGCGACTGACGGAGCGACACATGGAGCTTCGTCGGTCGCAGCTCCGCGCAGCCCTGGTGGCGAGCTGGCAGGACAGGCTTTCACGCCCTACCGCCGGCCTCGCCACCGTCGAGGCGGTCCGGCCAGTACTCGGGCCCTGGCTCGGGAGGAGGCACGGCTCCCTGTCGTTTCGGGCGACGCAGGTGCTCTCGGGGCATGGTTGCTTCGGGAAGTACCTGTGTCGCATAAACAGGGAGCCGGACGCCCGGTGTCACCACTGCGTCGACTGCCGGGAGGATACGGCGCGGCATACGCTGGCAGAATGTGCCGCTTGGGAGGAGCCGCGTCGTGTCCTCGTCTCAGAAGTAGGCAGTGACCTATCGCTGCCGGCCGTTGTCGAGTCGATGGTCGGCAGCGAGGGGTCCTGGGACGCGGTGGTATCCTTTTGCGAAACAGTCATGTCGCAGAAGGAGGCTGCGGAAAGGGAGCGGGAGATATCTTCCGCGCACCCTGCCCGCAGCAGGCGCACCGGGCGTCGGCGGAGGGCGGATAACGCCCTCTTCCAGCCCCCCTAAATGGGTCCAGGGGCGACGGATCTGGGGACATCCGTCGCCCCCTATTGTACGGACCCGAGATGGTGGCGCGTAGTGTTCCACGCGCGCCTCTCTGTGATGTATGGGGGGGAGTTTAACACCTCACTCCCCCCCAACGTGAGGAGGCCCGCAAAGGCGGGCCGGCACCAGTTGGGGATCGCGGAAGACATATTGGTTCCCGTGGTCCCCGACGTAGGTGTGGGACGGAACACCGGGGTGGTTTTAGTCAGTAAGAGTCTGACAGACCCCTCCGTCCACCCCAGGGCGGGGGACATCCATGAGGATTTCCACCTCGTGATCAAAAAAAAAAAAAAAAGATGGAACGACCATAATGCCTTGGATGTCAGATAGGCCTTTGGTGTGGGGTGCAACATGTGTTGACACCCTAACGCCATCCCATCTTCTTAGCACGCCGGGCTAGACTGGAGCGGCTGCTGCAGGTGCGGAAAACCTCAAACGGCGCAAATATTCCAACCTAATTGGAAATTATGTGTTCGAGCCGTTTGGGGTTAAAACTCTAGAGCCATGGGGTCGGAGTGCCCACATAGTATTCCGAGACATTGCCAGGCGGCTAGTCGACTCTCCAAAGAATCAGCATAGCTATACAACGTGGCAATGGTTGCCAGCTTTTTTGGCACCTTTCCTGTTGACAACGATGCAGACGATTTTTATGATACTTTATGTTTTTTTTTTTTTATAAATACATGTACACACGGCTACATACTCGTATCAAGCTAGCATTAGCATTTATAGTTTAAGCTGACCTCTCAATATACGAAAAATCCCATACAATGTGACATCAGAATATAGGTACTGGAAATAAATGCATAGCTGAGTGAACATATTTTTTTTCTTTAAGACTTAGATTTTAAATTATGTCAATATTGTAAGATATTATAGCAAAAAAGAAACAAAAAAAAAAAAAAAAAAAATCTGGTTTCATAAATGTAAATTAGATAAACTGGAAATGTAATTACCGTCTGTCAATAAAATTGCTGTCTGTTGAGTCCGGAACGTAAGCTGTTGTTTTTCTTCCGTGAACGAAATAAAGAGAATAACGATTTAAAAACAAAAACTGCTGCATTTTCCTCACTCAGTGAGGTAATCAACTTATTGTTATCAAAAGACGATAAGCAATCAAATAGGCCATTTCCATGATCGTTATGGAAATAGAATAAGTCCAACTGTTCGTTCTATCGATAATCATATTGTAGTTTTGTTTATTACTATTTAAACAATGTTTAACCTAGTGGTATCGGCCCCGACTTACAATTTGTAGCTCGTCGGTTCGAACTCAGACTGGCGCTTTACTTTATGTAAATAATTTCATCACCACTGCGCTCGAAACGGTGAAAGAAAACATCGTGAGGAAACCGGCATGCCCTAGAAGCAAAAATTCGTAGACAGGTGACATCTACCAAACCGTACTGGGCCCGCATGGTAGAGTACGGCCCACTCCCTCTCGTAGAAAGGAGGCCTGTGTCCCAGCAGTGGGAACAATATAGGCTGATTATGAACAATGTTTAGGTTTAACTTGATATCATTTTATATCAAACGGCCAAATCACACGTTTGTTAGAAATAAACAAACACGAACATGGTTAAACAAAATATTCACACAATCAAAATGCGAGACATAATAGGTATGGTTTAACCAAACAATAGTTTCGACATTTTTATTTTATTAACAACCTAAGCCAGTTAGTTAACAGATAGGCAAAAACAAATGAAAACTATACTTGATTCGTTTAACCAAACAATTGTTGGCTCCACTAAAACAATATAGGAAATTCAATTCAAACAATCATGTCATACAAATATGAACAATATTCATGGCTGGTTGTCCGCGAAGCATTGCTTTGTGTTCCCTACCCGACCGTCAATGGAGCTCGTTTCAATAGACCGAATAGATTTGATTTACGTATGTCAATATCCGTTGTGTTGGACACGGTCCTAAGGGGTTGCGTAGACGTGGGGACATGATTTCGGGATGTGTGCAGTGGCATAATGTGGTGGGATGATTTAGGATGGATTCTAGAATGGTCTGTCCTAGGACCTGTGAGTTGATTTGATTTTGATTTTGTTTATTATAATATGGTGACAATATTACGAAGTCTTTCATTTGTCTCTTCGCTCCATCATCTTCGTGTATTGAACAAAACAGTCGCTTTCGTTATCTCTCATTGCCCATCCAGAAGTCAACTTCTCTGCAAGGAAATACACATAGAAATAAAATATATTCTTTTGTAATCTTAATGACTTTTTTACCGCATCCTGTGTGGGATTATCCTAGAACTAATATAATCTAAAGATCATAGATTAAAGGAATATTAATGGCTTAAGCACTCATTGGTTAATAACGATGCTAACTAGGTCCTTGTTGATAGTATCTTGATTTGGGTTAGATATCATAAATTTTGTTTTCCGTATTGCTGTAGGCTAGCTTGTCAGCCCATGAATTTATATCAAATAAAAGCATTATTATGATAGTTTACGATCCCCGAGAGACTCGGTTAGTGCCTAACAATATTTACATTTAAGAACCAATAAAACGAAAATCAAAATACATTAGTGTTTTTTTTTTATATATTGCGTGGCGTGATGACCTGGACGGGTATCGCGAGGGCTGGTTCGAAGTGGCGCGGAACAAAGTTCCTGGAATTGGGGCCTCCCCCTCCGTGTTCAACAGTGGGACAGTATAGGATGAAAAAAAAACTTAAAATCTATTCGGTTAGTGAATATTTTGAAGACAACATCCTGGAATAATGGACTATTTTTCTAAATCTGTCTGCATTTCTGCTTATGTCTACTTACCTTAAGAAAACAGCGAGAATCCGCTGAATTGTAGATCCACAGGACTGGTCGGCGCGGCGATGCTTGGGATAGGCTTGTCTTGAGCAATGAACGTCTTTCGAATGAAATGATGATGATTGTGGTTAATGCAGTTTGTGTACATATTTTTAAATAGGCTACTGTTCATCCTGGTTGGCAGTCAAAGTCGTAGGAAAAGGCTTATTTCTAATAAAATCTATGGGTACCAAGAGTATTATATTTTATGTCCATATTTATATTTTGTAATTTTATTTGTAACAACGATAAATATAATTTTTATTTTAGCTCTTGTTCGCGACTTTCCCAGCGTAAAACTTCGGCGCCCGACCTACCCCGTCACATCGCATCGCCCTCCTGACCCTAAGAATCCAGAAAAAAGCGAAGCGAAAACAAGTAATAGTGGGGTCTATAATCATGTTTACATATATTACTATTAATAATATTAAATCGATATGATTTTACTCGTCTGTTTACGCGATATAATAATAATAATAGTACGTCCATCTAACTGAAGAAATTTAAGACGAAAATAGCTCCAAAGATTACCGCGTTGTGATTTTTGGAAGACAAAATTGTGCTCTCCATGCATAACAGCGTTAAGAACAGAGGCGTCTAACAATGTTTGTTCCAAGACGGAGTTAGCTCTTACGTAAGCCAATCTTAAGCCCAGCCTTAACTGAGACAAAAGCGGAACGGATGTGGTCCGGTCCTAGCCGTACTTCCGGCAAAATGGCCGCTCTATTGTGATAAACAAACTTGTTATTGAGATGTTTGGATTACGCAATTGTAGTGTAAATTAGGCCCTCCAATTATAATATAAATTGGAAGGGAATTGGGCTTTAAGGTATTTTCTTTATAGTGATTTATGCTTACTGTCCTGTACTAATTCAGGAGTAAAATAAATAATAGTTTAAAAACACGCTTTCATAGAATACCACAACACACATCGAAAATGCCACGCTTTTTTCCATTATTTTTTACTTTTTAGTTTGGCTTTCTATAAAAGCTTTTTTTTTGGTTTTTTAAGTTATTATTTACTAGGTTTTGCCAGCGGCTTTTCCCGCGTGGAGATCGAAAAATATCCCGCGGGAACGTACTACCGGGATAAAAAGTACCCTATATGTTAATCCAGGTTATAAACTATCTGTGTGCAAAATTTCATCCAAATCCGTTCAGTAGTTTTTGCGTGAAAGAGGAACAAACATCCACACATCCATACATCCATACATACAAACTTTCGCGTTTATAATATTAGTAGGATTTTCAATGTTTTAGTTCGGCTGGATAAAAAATCGAGCTTTTCGTTTTTTTTTTGCTATCCTAGTGATCCTCGCCAGGCACAAATTTTATGAATTTATTATATTCTCATCGGTCCTTGATAAGTGTGCAAAGTCTCAAATTAATCCAACGTTTTGAACGGAGTGAAAACCACGTTCAAAGATTCCGTGACATAGGTACATACCAAGCTAATAAAAGTGTGTTAAAAGTAGCAGTCTTGTCAATATCGCACGAAAAGAAAATTCGTTATGGATGGCGCTATTTGACTGGCCTCTTAGTCTAGTGGTTAGTGACCCTGACTGCTAAGACTGAGGTCGTGGGTTCGATTCCCACCCAGGACAAATGTTTGTGTGATGAGCACAATCATTTGTTCTGTGTCTGGGTGTAATTTATCTATAATACGTATGTATTTAGAAATATATAAGTATATTTATCAGTTGTCTGGTTACCATAGTACAGGCTCTGCCTAGTTTGGGATCAGTTAACAGTGTGTTGGTTGTCCTAAGATATTATTATATTATTATTCAATTACATCTACTGTAACCAATAAATTACATCATCATCATCTGCCTAGCCTTTTCCCAACAATGTTGGGGTCAGCTTCCAGTCTAACCGGATGCAGCTGAGTACCAGTATTTTACATGGAGCGACTGCCTGTCTGACCTCCACAACCCAGTTACTGGGTAATACGATATACCTTGGTAAGACTGGTTGTCAGACTTTCGCGCTTCTACGCGACGACCCATAACGAATGTCTAAGATCTACGAAAAACAGCCGAGACCAACGGCTTAACGTGCTTTCCGAGATATGAGTATGTAAAGATGGTCACCCATCCACGGACCAACCGTGGCAAGCAAACAAAAAATAACAATAAATTACATCCAATAAATTACATCTCTTTTCTGAAATTGACTGCCACATAGGTACATCAGTAGAATAAACTTGGGCGAAGTTGCAGAAAACAATTGCATCAAAGTAGTCACCTGGTGACTGTGCAATCGGTTAGAACGGTACGTCACATTGCACTTGCGATATTTGACTCAAATTGGATTTAAGAAGGACTCGGAATACTTGGAAAAGTCTGGAAGATGTTAACAAGACTGACGGAACTGGCTCTATAAGAACTATAGAGAATTGGGAATTTTTCCGAATGCCGACGAAGAGGAACTGCAAAGAAATATGTATGAGAAGTTTCTGACCGAATTAAAAGCATCCTTCACTATTTACTTGACTTTTTGTGGCCAAGTTTCAGTTTAAATGCGTGCTTAAGGATCTCGACTAAACGAGGAGGTATAATAGATCTTCTCGATAACAGAGAGTCACAACTTCAGAACCTAATTCACTTATCATATCAGTGGACTTACGCAGAAAATTTCTTGCTAAAAAGAACAAAAATTTTAGTCAATACGATTGTAGGACGATTCCTGACTAGGTTTCACTCCTCGAAGTTTTCTCCATTTCAGCTAAGTATGCATTTAACCTTAATTAAAGTCGAACTCTATTAACCAACTAATTCTGACAATGTTTGTTCTCTAAACATCCAACGTAATTTAAATCAGCATAAGTAGATACTTATGTACAAAACTGTATTCAAGAAAACGTGTTTAGCACCTGCAACGTTTTAAGTCCAACGATGTTCACATTAAAAGTCTAGACAAGCTACAAAGTGTACCTATTTAAATTCAAATCGCCAAGTACTTGTGTTATGGGCTGTTACTGCTAAATATTGTGATAACTGCGCGACCGTCGCAAAGGAAACATCCGGTAGGTACACGTCAGGATGTCCCGTTTAAATTACATTAAAAAGACAGAAACCATGGTCAAAGTTTAATTTGTAATATTCCACGTTAATTATTATTGGGTAAGGTTGGCGCGGTAGGTCTGTGGATGGGTGACCAACCTTACATACCAAGACTCCTCCATGCCTCGGAAAGCATGTTGGTCCCGGCTGTTATTTGTAGTTCTTTGACAGTCGTTACGGGTCGTCGGAAGTCCGAAATGTCGTCCGTCGACCACCAGTTTTACCAAAGGGGATTCGTATTAACCAGTTACTGGGTTGTGGAGGTCAGATAGGCAGTAGCTTCATGTAAAATACTGATACTCAGCTGCATCCGGTAAGACTTGAAGCCGACCCCATACTTGGGAAATGGCTAGGTAGATGATGATATTGGTGAAACTTAAGAGACATTTAAACGACGAAAATGTATGGTTTTCTTATCATTATCAACATTTCAGCCGAGAGACGTCCACTGCTGGACATTGGCCTCCCCTAAGCACCGCCACTGCGACCGGTTCTGTGCTTCCCGCATCCAGCGAAAACTTACTCATAACATGTATGGTTAATCAGTCCCTCATCATTATATAACTTTAAGCAACGTTTATCCATAAAATCACAAATTAGTTACCAAAAGTGATATCAATTTAAACTGACATATAACATAGTAATTTAGTCAGTGCGTAAACCAGACAAGAGTCAGCAGAATTAGATAAAAGTGTTGTCTTGTCAAAACAAAATAGTCTTGTTGAGACTGTGTGTGTTTGAAAGACTAATCGTCTGCCTAAAGACAGGATTGACTCAAATTGTCGCTCAGCCTAGCCCGAGGGCGCCAATGATAAGGACTAGAAGAATATAAATGGATAAATCTTCATCATCAATGGAATAATGGTCATTATTTATGAAAGTTCTGTTATTCATTTAATCGTCAGCAATTGTAGTTTCGTAGCAGTAGTCGCTGAGATGAACTTATTTTTATTCTAGTTTAAAATGTTGCATAAACGAGAACGTGTAACATTTTATATTGTTTCTTTCAGAGGGTCAGTTCAGAATATGCACACGTGTGTTACTTCAAGCTATCGTCCGGACGGTCGCGTGGTAATAAAAAGTAACCGCGGCGATAAGTGCGATCCCCACGCTCCTTGCTCAACAATACTTTGTAAAGAGTTTGTATCAACCTGTAGGCGAATTTATTATTTAAAAACAGCCATGCGCTGGGTATTTTAAATCAAACTTTAATCATATACCTAATTCCAAACATTTTACCTCTGAAAGAAAACAGAATAAAAACAAAAGTTATTAGATTTATGATTTCATTAAACAAGCTAAATTTATATAACTAAATCAATAAGACATTTGTATATAATAGACAACCATTTAGAAAAAAAAAAAGAAAAAGACTATTGTAAAATAAAAAAAGAAAGTCAAGAGTCATAAAAAGAAATGTTATACAATATTTTGAGTTAATTAAATAAGCTCATGTGAAGACAAATAATACAGATGGGGAGTCGTTGTCATTCTTACGCAATGATAACAATTAAAGACATACCAACTAAAGCGAAAAGTCCCAAAATAGTAAAAAAATATTGAAAAAGAAAGAGTACAATGCAATTTGTTTGTAGAGACAATTATTAAAGTATAACATAACAATTCAGAAGAGAAAAGCTGTCTCATTATAGCTTAGCAAAATCAGACTGTAATGTTTCCACTGCTCAGACACGGAAACAGGTCTCCTTTTGGTGAGAGGCCATAATTCACCACGCGAGTCCAGTGCGGGTAGGTAGGTGTCACATGTCTTCGATTTTTTGATTTTCAAAATAGCTAATGCACAAATTAACACGTTAACTACCATGTCGGACTATGTGTCCGACACTTTTTGTACCATTCAGGCCTTGTCGGACTATATGACCGACAACACATTCAAAATCTGAACATGTCGTTGCTGCCTGGCAGTCATGTTTTTGTAATAAATAATGTATTTATGGAATAAATAATCTATTTAAAGTGAAATAACATTCAGTACATTTTTTACTTTTTTGATTTTAGCCATGGCAGTTAACGTGTTAATCGCGCACTTTCCTCATGAAATATGCACATACATGAACTAATAATCCTGCATAGCAGCTAATTTGCGAATTACCCAGAACTAAGCAGGCAATGTGCGAATTATCTAAGCCTAGAGTTGGCTTACATTGCGAGTTAGCGCACAGTCCATTCTGTTGACGATGTCCCCTCGAGTCGGCACATGAAATAATAATTATTTCTCTGCACTGCGAATGAACGAGGAGGTCAAATTCTAGTGCTGGATGTTTAGGTTAAGAATTTTCATAGATTGTAGGTTGCCTAACTTTCTGAAGCCGAAATTTGAGAATATTTTACAACCTTGAACTCAAACAAATAAGGCCTCTATTTTTTTGATTTGACACACGTCACCCAAATAAAACGACGGGTCTGATTGACTGAACTTAACTGTCATGTGTGTATTTTTAATCCCTGTGAAAAATAAAAAATTACAGATTTTCAGATATTATAAAAGTGAATTATTTTTGAAATAGTAACAGTGGAGTTTCCTGCCGGATCTTCTGTATAATATGAAAGAACCAGTTGAATCCGTGCACTTAGTTTCTGACGTTTCAAATAACTTGATTTAATTTGTGAAATACACCGATATTCTGAGTCAATTTGAAGGAGCTTCCTCGACTCAGGTCGTTTTTACAACGGCGTCAGAAACACCGTACAAATTGAATTCTTAGTTGGAGGTTTGAGTGAATCTTGATGTTTGCTAGAATAAGGTTTCCAGATAAGTCTAGTATTTTGGGTTCTTTTAGTCGTCCGAACGTCTATCCTCCTCAAACCGTAAGTATAAATATGTTCTGTACTGCTTTAATCAATGTAAACTATGTTTTACAGAGTGATGTGTAATTTGACGTGACGATTATGTGACCATTTATAACAATTTAGTCCGTCATAATATTTATGAGAATTTTCGCGTCGTGGAAGGAATACGTCAAATTATAAGTCTCCTGGTACAGATCAAGACACCTGATATTAAGATTTTGAAAATGATGTCTTTACATCACCGTCAAAATTTATTTATGTAATGTGATAGTAAGAAGTGGAAAAAAAATGGTTTCATCTGCCGTACCGTCTTGGTATGACGATCTAATGGCCACATTTAAGCGCATAGACAAGCTCTTCATGTCCAGGAAATGGGTCCAAGATGTGACTACCAACACAGACACTGATTTTGGCCAGAAGATCACTTATTGTCGTCTCGGCTATATGAATGGGTTTTTAAGAGTGAAAGGAACATTTACTAAAAACTGAACAAAGCTAGAGAACAATTGATTGATGGATGGGAGCGTAAAGCTTTCGATTTACCTTCCTTTTGTGAATCTAATCTACTTAATAACTTATTAAGAATCGCCATTTTGGGGGAAAACATTTTTTTTTTCAACAGAAACAAGGCCATTTCCAGGGTTATACCTCGTTGTCGCGTTCATATATGCACAAGTGTAGTCGGAGCAGGCGTAATGCATGTAATTCTAACGCATGTCCAACATTTGCATGCAAATAAGATGTTTGTCCACTTTTCGCTCGCACACCGTCGCATTTAATTAGTTACGGCATCTCGGACAAGTTATGTTCCCTCGCTATAATGGAAATGCTTGCTAGACTAGAATTTTGCGGTCTGGGAAATAAGCTCGTATTATTTTTGTTTAAGCGGGATCGAAAATTACTCATCAAACCTACCACCACGTCAATGCATTCATCCACCCGATTCAGGATTTATTTATAATTATTATAATAATCAATAGAACCTTTAAATAATCATGTTTTTTTTATAGGTACTGTAGAATCCTGTTGATTCCGTATTTAAGTTGATTATATCAGTTCACTGGCTCACCACCACATCATCAAGTACTACCGTGCAGACTTTCATCTTCTCGGTTTCCCGCCATTCCCGTGACTGACCGATAATATTAGTGACAGCATCTGCCTCCGCTTGTGTGCACGAAACAGTATGTACATATCTATTAAATAGATACAATACAGATACCTAGACAATGATTGCAATTAGATCTGAATAAAGTCAATGTACAACATCGTAAAAATAATTAATTGACAATCTTTTAAGACTTGTGAAATGAGCAAATGAATCAAGTCTCTGAATTGAAAGGGGAGCTATGAACGAACTTCTATCAAAATAGGAAAGGTTTTCAAGTTTCCAACTACGAATTATGTCTACGGAAGTTTTAACAAAGCAATGAAAGTGTCTGGTGTTACAAAAAAAGTGTTCTCGAAATATGTTGCAAGAAACATTTTGATAACATTAATTATTTCTGTATGTTTCTGGTCTTTCTGTGCGTCATGTTTGCCGCAAATAAACGTATTTTCTTTCTTCTTCTTCTTCTTCTTCTTCTAAACACTTTACGGCTAGGGTAGCTCCATCTCTTCGTGCTTGCTGGAGGAAAAATCTAATTTATCGTAAAGGGATACTTACTAAGTACATACTTAATCTACGTGTATCTTGCAAAATAATCTAGTTTCCGTGCAATATACGTCACATGATGTCACCGACGTAGGTACCTGGCAATATTAATTTCCTGTTACCCGATCGCTGTGACATGTTGCAACCAAGCAGTGAATAATAACAGGAATCAAGGGAAAATTATGTGGTCATGTTGGTGTAATACTTTGAATATTTTAATGTTGTTTGTTTTAATTTTGTGCCACTGTGTTTTATATTTTGGGTGTCGCTCATTTTCATCATCATTTCAGCCGAAAGACGTCCACTGCTGGACATAGGCCTCCCCCAAGCTCCGCCACTTCAACCAGTTTTGTGCTTCCCGCATCCAGCGGATTCATGCGGCCCTCACAAGGTCATCGGTCCACTTTGTGGGAGGCCTTCCAACTCTAAGTCTTTTGGTACGCGGTCGCCACTCCAGAACTTTTCGGCCCCATCGACCATATGTTCTGCGAGCAATGTGCCCTGCCTACTGCCACTAATGGGTGTCGCTAATTTAAGGTATTTTGGCAGAATAAATCATTCATTGGTAAAAGTATAATCTTAAAAAATGTAGAGTCAGATATTAAAAATTGTCACTTAGTTGTCAGTGTAAAAAAAAATCTTTTCTATTTAAATTTGAAAGCCGTGCTGCTATTAACTGTAAAGTAAGTGATATACTGCACACCCTTAAGCTACCGAAAGAAATAAAGCAAAGTAGAAAAGGGTACCTACATTTTATTTACGACTGCTGAAATACACTTTGATCCCTTGCACTTACGAGGACGTTATTTAATTTCCTACTAGTGCTACAAAGTAGCAGTAAAATGTTTTTACACTTCAGTCTCCATTAAAATAAATCGAAGCACTCACAATCGATGGGGTACAAATTGTCCCCGGTGAAAGGTCGCCGACTCGAAGGGTTAACAATGAGGCGCCATTATTTCGTGTGAATTGAATTGGCATAGACGATTTAACTTGCTTAAGCTACGCGGATTTGTCGCTTCAATGACCTCCGGTCGATTCGACCCTCGACTTCAAAAAGCCGACTAGAATTTGTATAGCCTTATGAGGGTTAAATGATTTTTCTGTCAAATAAAATACGTGAACCTTTGTTCTGCGGGCACCAGATATTTTTTTCGGAAAATCGATACTTTTTATCGAGATGAAAAAATCAGGAGGTTATTTGATTTCCTAACACAAAAATTCGAATCTATGCAGTGTTTCGTTTCGTTTTGGTTTACGTACGCAATAGCCTTTGTTGTATGTTTATCTCCATATTATGTTTTTACACGCTTTATATTAGTTTCACTTGTATGTTTGTATATTTGTATGTTTGTTTGTAACCGACTCTTTATAGCGCGATTTTGACCCACTTTAAACGACCCGATTTCATTCAAACTTTGCACACCTGTCAAGGACCAATGACAAAGCAATAATTTCATAAATTTGTGCCATTATCCTTGCCAGGGTTACCAGGACAGCAAAAAACTGTCTTCGAAAACTACGCTGACATACGCCACAAACTAATTTGTGCCATTATCCTTGCCAGAGTTACCAGGACAGCAAAAAAAACTGTCTTCGAAAACTACGCTGACATACGTCACAAACTACGCTGACATACGTCTCAAAATTCGAAACACCCTAAAAAATAGAAAATAAATCATAAAACTATTATTTTTCAACGGTCGTTTATTTGTTGAACGGGGGTTTTCATTAAAGCATATTAATACATATTAGGTTGGGGAAAAAGTCTTTTCGCATTATAGTATGTATGAACTTGTAATAAGATCTCTTTAGCTATACTATTTGTATCTGGCTGGTTTTGGTATCATTGAAAGTTTAAATTTTAAAGAACATAATTCCAAATTCAAATTAGGAAAATGTGTGATTTTCATTTGTTTTTCGTACCGTCAAGATGAGTGAATCTAATGAAGAAATTCGATACATTTTAAAATTTTACTACAAAAAAGGTAAAAATGCAACGCAAGCCGCGAAAAAAATTTGCGATGTGAGAGTAGCACAAATTTGGTTTAAGCGTTTTCAATCCGGAAATGTTGATGTCAAAGATGCACGTCGCTCTGGTCGCCCTATTACGGATAAAATGGATGCCATTTTTGAAAAAGTGGAGCAAGATCGGCGTACCAGTAGTTACGACGTAGCTGAAGAACTGGAAATTGACCACAAAACAGTTTTGGCGCATTTGAAAAAAACTGGGTACACAAAAAAGCTCGACATTTGGGTACCTCACGAGCTCACTGAAAGAAACCTAATGAACCGTGTACTCATTTGTGATTCTTTATTACGACGTAATGAAACCGAACCATTTTTGAAGAAGCTGATAACTGGTGAAGAAAAGTGGATCACGTATGACAAGAACGTGCGAAAAAGTTCGTGGTCAAAGGCCGGTCAGGCTTCACAGACTGTGGCGAAACCCGGGTTAACTCGCAACAAGGTGATGCTGTGTGTGTGGTGGGATTGGAAGGGCATTATTCATTATGAGCTGTTACCACCAGGCAGGACAATCGATTCTGAACTCTACTGCGAACAACTGATGAGATTAAAGCAAGAAGTTGAGAGAAAGCGGCCGGAATTAATCAACAGAAGGGGTGTGGTTTTTCATCATGATAACTCTAGACCTCACACATCTTTAGCCACCCAACAAAAATTAAGAGAGTTTGGCTGGGAGGTGTTAATGCATCCGCCGTATAGTCCTGACCTTGCACCTTCAGATTTCCACCTGTTTCGGTCTCTTCAGAATTTTTTAGGCAGTGTCAGGTTAACATCACGAGAGGACTGCCAAAACCACTAGTCGCGGTATTTTGACCAGAAGTCCCAAAATTTATATAGCAATGGGATCATGTCCCTACCTACAAGATGGCAAAAAGTTATCGAACAAAATGGTACCTACATACTTTAGTTAAATGTAAATAAACTTTATTAAAAAATGTTTTGAATTTTCTTAAAAAATGCGAAGAAACTTTTTCCCCAACCTATTATATATGATTATTAATTATTTATTTAAACTTCTCGCACACAAAAAAGGTACAAAGATGGACTTAATGCCTTAGGCATTCTCTACCAGTCAACCAAGGGTGGTGAAGAGATTACATGTCAGGTGCTTTGGTTGAGAGGAACAGTACTTAAAAATGTATAATAATGAATTATAAATAAGAGAGAAACACTAGTACATAAATAGGTTATAAACTATGTACACATACATATTTGCTACAATACATACTTATAATAATATATATTTTTATATATATAATTCCACTGTACGTGTTTATGTCACTGAACTCTTCCTAAACGGCTGGACCGATTTGAATGTTTTTTTTTTTGTATGCGTTTGGGTGGCACCCTCTATGGTTTAGGTTCACAAATCAACCCGACAGATGGCGCTGCTATCGAGTTCTAGGAAACAGGACAACGTCTGTACGGGCAGTTAGTATATACCGGATGACATTTTTTACCGTCTCGACCTTCATATGGTGTGTTGTGTAACTAGAATAGAAGGCAGGAAGGCCTTCAGATTCATCGTAGGTGACTAAAGGAGCGCGGGACGCGGGTGGACAGGGGTGCGCGTGCGGCTCGTGCGCCTACGAAAGATCAATGAGGCCGCCTATCGGCCGGCTTCAAAGGGTAGGACCGCGCTCCGAAATCAATTATACATGCCGCGCATTGAGTAGGGTGCGTATGATTTGAGTTTCGATAGTTTTTTTTTTTTTTTTTTTCCAAATTTCTGTTTTTGTTGTTCTAGTATGAAAATGTTACTTTAAATGTGTAGTATTTATTACTACATCAATTTAATAACATGTTATTCAAAAATAAAAATAATAAAAATTTCTATGCCAAAAGCTTCTATTCCGTTCACCTATTACCCCCATTTTTTTTCAAGACGCTAAAAAAAGTCACCCAGTATATAGATAAAAATTCAAGGTAGAGAGGTGTTGAGATGACTTTACGCTATTCATACAATTTATTTAATCCACTTTCCGGAAATATTTTTGTTGAAGCATTAGATTAAGTCATCACCAAAGCATCTCTTCAGTAAAAACCGTGCAGCTAACTCTAAAACGACAACAAAAACAATACAGACCAGCAATCGATAGACCCAATCAGTTTCGAACAAGCAACCTGTTACTTCGACAGAAATAATAGAAAAAAATAAAATTATGATAAAACTGGGCTCTTGCGACCGCCATTTATCAAGGCGAGTGTCAAAAATATCCACGTGCAAGTTTCCCTTAGTGGTTGGGAGGGCCACCAAGATTTATGCGTTGGCCCTCTGATACTCGGCGTAGATACTCCTTAGGGAGGAGTGACGAATGTATCTCGTAGACTTCAATTGTTTGCTGAAGCGGCAGTTGTAATTGGTGGATCAATAGTTTTGGTAGACCTGTACTTTGTCTGTTTGGGATAGATTAGCGGCATAAAGACCGAAATCGAAAGAAGTGAAGTTGATGTGGAAATTCTTCTTAATTCGAAATTATTTCGAATTAAGAAGTTGAAAAAAAAAAAACATTTATGAATCGAATATTTTCTTGAAGTATCTTAATACAACTACTTTACAAACAAAAAAAAAAAATCTATGGACAGAAACTTATTGTATGAAAGTGAATAAACTCCCAGCAGTAACGAGCGTCGAGTTTTCGAAAGAAGCGCCGAGCTTATGAGGTACGGAAACAACGCTCGCGCTCTACCAAGCCAAACTTTTTCTTAAACTCTATGAGAGAGACCGATGCTGGTTGAGTGACTATTCACTTAATGGTCTTCTGTTCTAAAGGTTAAATCTATACTAATATTATAAAGCTGAAGAGTTTGTTTGTTTGATTGAACGCGCTAATCTCAGGAATTACTGGTTGGAATTGAAAAATTCTTTTTGTGTTGGGTAGCCTATTTATCGAGAAAGGCTACGTGTTTATCGAGAAAGGTTATATAACATCACGCTACAACCAAGAGGAGCGGAGCAGTAATGAAAAATGTTGCAAAAACGGGAAAAATCGCACGGTTAGGCGATTCGACGCGACGGGAAGGGCCCGGAACAAAAAAATTTACGCGGATGAAGTCGCGAGTAGAAGCTAGTATAACATCACTATTAAAATGATCAATTCATGAGGACCACGACCGCTCTGACGAGAGTGTTACGAGGAAGAAGAAGGAGATTAAAAAATAACTTAATGCAAATGAAAAATCGCACCAAATATAATGTTTGGTGCGATATAAATTAAAACTTATGTTAACTTATAATTAATATTAATAATTTTTTTTGAAATATAATTAATCCATAAATTATGAGTGCAAAACACTGTATTTGATAGTGGCACTCTGCCTGCATAGCTTTTTCCCATAATACCCAGTTTTTGTACACGGGGTGACCTCCATAACCCAGCTACTGGGTAATACGATACCCAGTGGTAAGACTGGTTTGTCAGACTTTCAGGCTTCTGATGACTCGTAATGACTGTCAAAGATTCACTAATGACAGCCGGGACAAACAGCACGGACGCGTTTCTGTATGTAAATATGTTCACCGATTCGCGGATCGACCGCGTCAAGCGTAGCTTAACCTGCACCCTAATTGCGAAACGCACAATTTATCAGAAATCTGAATGGTATTTAAGATTATTTCTAAACCAATGCGTTATTTGTTCGAATAAATTGTCGGCTCAGCAACGTAAATAACGCAATGAATGTTGTTTAACTATGAATATTAAACCAATTCCTACCGATAAAAAGTTCCGCAATTACTCCTCTGATCGATCGACCCGTACAGCTGTTATTACTTAGCTATGGGCCGCACTTAGGTATTTTAATATTGATCGTTATTTACTGGTTTTCCAGAATCAGAAATCTGATTTAACTTACCCGGGGATCAAGGTACCTGCCGACAAGCCTGGTTTAGGTGCTGACAAGTTTATGGCAGTTTGTGTTCCTACCTATATATAACAGAAGTTAGTCTTTGCGTACGGAGTTGATCTAGATGTGTAAATACAAATATTAAAATGGAGAGTCTGAGTCTATACAGTAAGACAGGTCAGGTCATATATAGCCAGAGGTAGGGATCCATACCGCCCTACATAATTTTACATTAATGCCGACCTCATCTAGATTTATTTTAAAAATATGATTGGCGTGTAAAAATGTTTGTACAAACCTACAGAAACACAATCATTTATCATTTACCAGCCCCGGCTTCCTCTGCTATGTTATTGTGACTAATGGATTTCAATAATCGAAAACTTATTGGTATCAGTATCGTTTAAATTCAGATAAACTATAGGTATTTAGAGTTACCGCACTACATTAAAGTCGGGAGCCCGTTTAGTTGTCTATCGGCGGTCTCGTTGTGGCAACGCGGTTTACTAAGTAGCGGTTAAAGGGTTAATCCGAGCTAATGAAACTGCCCAATTGACGTCGATTATGTTCGACACAATATCAAAACTTGAATGTGTAGGTATTAATGTCTCTTAACATATCAAACGAAAAGATGAGCTGACTAGGTATTGTAATACTGAAGAAATAAATAAAATTTCATTAGTTACATAGGCGTTATAAGTAACTAAATAGGCATCAATAAATTATGTGTGAAAATTGATAGTCCTTTTGGTGTTAGTAAAAAGTACTAACTACTTAGGTACTAAAAGTGCTCGAGGAATTAGGTATTTAGTACCTATATTCTCGTCTCTAACTCTTAACAAATTCAATTTGTATACCACAATTTTTCAAACTTGCGTACAAACATGTGATACGCCTCCATGAATAGTACGTATACTACGCGTATAAATCTGTGCTCTTCATCTCTTACACTTAACAAATTCAATTCATATTCCATAATTTTTCAAACTTGCGTACAAATATCTGATACGGTTTACCAACTCAATATTTCTCCGTTACCCCGGAGACCACACAACTTGTAAGAATGAACCACGAAATACTTTGCTATTTCATATATTTTCCATGTGATGCATTGTTTCCATGTATGGGAGCATATTCGATATCAATTTGGCAAGAAAACAGCGTCATCTGTGTTGCGTTGCCGCAGTTGTAAATCAAACACATTATTTATCTTTAAAGGACGCTTCAGGAAGTGTGCGGTCCAAGTTATAAACGTGAGAGAACTTACACCGCTGTACATATCCCGCCAACACTACACCACTAAGGCTCAAGACATCGTGGAGTACGTGTTCTAAAAGACGAGGTACATGCTGAGGGTGCAGTAACTGAAGTCGCACCGCAACGTCATTGACGTTTGGTCTCAAGACGTGGTGTTCCGTGGCTTCCACGGACAAATTCCACAGGACAGTACACGAACAAGCTAATAAAGTGAAGCACTGCTCACATAGTTTAAGCAATATATTTATTGTAATTTTGTTTAATACTTTTGAAATATGTTAGTTTGTAAACTATATTTCTATGGGCCATTGTAACCTGAAGTAAATGTTTTATTACCATTTTTATAAATTATCAATACAAATCTTCTTCAAAAGGTTCTAAATAAAAATTATAAAATAGATACAGGTTCCTATTTAAATCAAATATAATTTTGTTGATAATTAAAAAGGATTTTAATTATCACTGGTAGAAATAAATGAAATAATTTTCCAATAGTTACCTCATAGCCCATAAATGCATTTCCAATATTAAATGTTACTAGAAGCCTAGCTACTAGTAGCGGGCTGCTTTTTCTCATCTACGGTGTCCGTTTATCCGATTCGCGTCCTCCTATGATTTTAACCTCCTCGCAAAGGGACGAAACACCTAAATCTTCCGGACAATAATGTTTCCAGATAAAAACGGGCCTGATAACGAGTGTTATACGGGCCCTCTAATGTACACAGAAGGCCATTTTACAAACGTTTTAAATAATCACAATAGGTTCGGTTTTCTTACGCGTTTAGATTTTTTTTGTGTAAAAAATTTTTGAATTTGTTGTAACATTTCGTGGATGGATTTTTTGGTGTATGAAATCTACCAAAACTGATTTTTTTGTTTATGTGGATACCAAGTCTTATCATTTTGTAATAATCAAAATACATGGTGTTAGGTATGTATTGCTGAAATCAATCTCATCTGAAGAGATCATAAGTATTTTTAAGGTTTAGAATAGGTAGCTAAGTTAACCATTTCAGGGAAGAAAAATCTCCTGCCAGGGTCGCGAGATTTGTTCGCAAGAGTTACCGTGGCCTTGGCATATAAGCAACTGAAGGAACATTGGTGGGTTTAAGTCAGTAAAAGTTTGACATGTTCTCCAGTTCCACCCAAGAGTGGGTGACGTCATTTGATGATTACCCACCCACAAAAAAAAGAGAAGAAACATCTAGGAAATACGTAGTACATAGTCTCACAATTACGAAATGATACGACTGTGTAGTCGGGTTTTTGCTATAACTAGTGATGTATCCTCCGTACCAGTTACCTATTTTAGGGTGCAAAGTACAGGGTGGCAGGGACATCGACGTGCGAACTGAAACCATGAACTCAGCACAAGATTCTAGACCCTCTGGAGTTAATTTTTTTCGCTAGATAAAAAAATGCAACTATTTTTTAGAAAACAGCAATCTACACGGTCAAAATGTATGGGACAGCGATATTTAATTTTAAATGACCGACAAAAAATATCACCGCCAAATGTCAAAATATTGGCTCAGAATCATGTAAGATGATGATGAATGAATGATTCACGCGGTAACAAGTTGCGTGTCGATGTCCCTGCCACCCTACATATGAATACTTGTCTCTGTCCTCCGTAAGTTGTTTAGTAAAAAATAAATATAAAGCACTATTTAGAAAGAAAAAACCATGAGCAACACTTTTTGTTCTCTAACTTCGTAAGTAGGTACGTATGTGTTAAAATTACATACACACTTTCAAAGACATGGACAAAACAATTATTAAAGAAATTAAACATTAAATTATATTTTGTACCAAAAACCACTATAAATCACTGAAGTCACTATTAATAATCAATAATTATTTCAGCAAAGGCCGAAATATTGTAAAAGATTTGAAAGAAAGAAAATACGTTTATTTGACGTAAAGATGACACAGCGAAAGACCAAACAAACAAAAAAGCTGGGGTACTGATTTCACCATAGTCTGCACTCGGTAAACTTTTAACCGCTTCATAACCTTTGGTTTCTTTTCAGACTCCATTCAACCACGTTTACCTTTTTTTTTTCGTTAGTGCTAAAAATATTTATTTCAAAGAAGATTCCCATTATTCTTTGAAAAGTTAACGTAAAAGATTTATATGCGCAAGCTTATCTAACAAAGCATAGCATTTTATTTTGTAAAAGTTATCTCAAATGCATTTTTAAGTATTCTAATGGCCCTAGGAAAGTTTACTGAATATGTTTTTATGTAAATGAATTCATTTTGTGAGTTGATAAGAATTTTATAAGACAGAAAAAACTGGCCAAGTGCGAGTCGGACTCGCAAGGGTTTCGTATCACAACACGAAAACAGCAAAAAAAAACATTTCTTGTATGAGAGCCCTTATGGAGACCCCCTTTCGTCATCATCATCATCATTTCGGCCGAAAGAGGTCTACTGCTGGACATGGGGTCCCCCAAGCTCCGCCACTCCGACTGGTTGTGTGCTTCTCACAGCCAGTGGATTCCTGCGGCTTCGCAAGGTCATCGGACCGCTTTTAGCTTGTAAATTAACTTTAATTTAATTTTTAGTATTTGTTGTTATAGCTGCAATAGGAATACACACCCTGTCAGAATTTTAACTGACTACCTGTTACAGGTAATGAGATACAGCCCGCTGACAAACAGTCGGACGGACAGCAGAGGCTTAGTTATAAGGTTTCTTTGACACCTTTTGAGTACGGAACCCTAAAAACAGCTATCACATTGCGTCAGTGAACGTTTCATCCATCATCATCATTTCAGCCGAAAAACGTCCAATGCTGGACATAGGCCTCCCCTAATATAGGAGGTTTATTTATTTATTTACTCCATAATCGCCACGCCTGGCAGGCGGGTTGGTGATAAAATGCATCCCTTTGTAAATCCCTTAGTCGCCTTTTACGACACCCACGGGAAGAAATGGTATGGTGCTGAACGTTTCATTCGGTTTCAATTGCTCGTGAGTTTTTATCAACCAGGCGGCTTTCTAATAAGACAATGACGTACCAGTGGTAGGTAGAGAAGACTGAGGTGTTTAGATCGAATATTTTGAATCTCACAGGAGCATAAGGCCAAATCTCGTATTAAAGACCATGAAATGTTAAAAACTTGTCAAAAATGTATGGAAACTCAAGGTATTTTTAACAGACTGAGGCTGAGATAAGACTGAGAATGTTCACAACAGACTGAGTCCGTTCGTAACATCTTGGCACCGACAGCTGAATCTGAAAAAAATAAAACATGCACATCAATGTCGGTCTTTCAGGCAAGTGATAATCCCATCGGAACCAACCAAGAATGAATTCACACGAGTTATTCATGCCACACATTCATTCAAACGAAGTTATGCCATTCAACCTCTCGGTCTGATGGCGGCAAATCATCATCTGTATTACATAATCTGTGAATACTAATCAGGATGATCCCGGGACAGATGTAACAAAATTAATATGTATCGCGGTTCATGGATTTCCCCAGTGATGGCGTGTCAAATAAACCTTATTAGAATCGCGGGTAGGGATGCCAGTTTCGCGGGTATTCGATTGCATGGTTTTGTTTCATCGATTTGAGAATCGATTATGTATTTTAGTTTTTTGTAAATCGGGTGGGTGTTAGGTTCTATAGAATTATATCTCTTCTAGAGGGAGTGAGTACAATACACCACGCGGTGTTAGTGCGGGACGGTAGATGTCACATGTTTTCGAATTGGTTCAAGGACATGCCGGTTTCTTCACGACGTTTTCCTTCACCGTTTTGAGACCAGTGGTGATGAAACTACACAGAGTAAGGCGCATGTCTCGGTTCGAATTCACGACCTACAATTCGACAGTCGATACCACTGAGCCACCAATGCTTTCACTCTCTCGGACTTATTTTGTATAATGTAAAATTTCAGTATTCATTAAATAGGGCGGGATTTTATAATCATTTTTAAAGTATACTTGCCCAAAAAATGTTACCTATATATCTTTGAAAATATCTAAATATCTTTGGAGTATAAGACAGGTATTTTTCTCAGAATCTAAGCGAGAATGTGGAGTGAAACGGTAACATGTTAGGAATTAATGAACCAAAGAATTAGCCAGACATATTAATATTGTGAGTAATAAATCATTTTGTTGGGCTCTGCTGCCTAGCTTGTAACTGAAAGTTAGCTGGACTTTTCTCACAAAGTATAGATTTTGCGAATAAAGTTATTATTTCAGTAGGGAATACGAACGACGGTACGATTTTTCCCACAACAATAATAAAGAGAGAATAATGAGATTCTAGTAATGTCGATACATATTTGTTTCCGTTTTAACTCCAAAAAACCACGCTTCTCCAGGCAGTCTCACAATCGCATAAATCGAATATACTTCTTTTTAAATTCGAGTCGCATCACTAGTGACGCATGTCCGTATACAGTTAACTGAAGGGGTATCGTGATGAACCGAAACCCTTTGAGCGCCGACTGGTGTCAAAATTAATTTGTTCACATTTAAATACGTGGATACAGCGGAGAATTAGGTTACACACAATTTTGTTTATTAATTGAATTTTATGCAAATTATGGAGCGGATATTTGGAGCGGATTTTAAAATAGATTGATTGACTTCTGGGTTGATGAAAATGGACAACTAATCATGTTCGTAATTTAATTAATAACAAAGCATCAAACTTTTTTTCTGAAGGGATGGGTTAAGTTGTAAGTGAGGTATAGTAAACCCACATTTTGCCAGATGATGGCAAAGAACTTCATTCTCAGCGGTAGCACTTTTGACCTCTCGACCAACGAGCCAGGATAATTTTACTAATATTCTGTGAAAAGTGTACTTCTAATATTGACACTAGCTAATTTTCTTGAAAGTAACAATAATGCTATGTTGTTGTTTGCACAACGTTTCAATTAAGATTTTGTCCACATCCTCAGTACAGTGTTCTCGTAATTAACTTGAACACCTTGGTCCCTGGTTGCCTTTAACTTAATAGAACCCCAGCAATAGTCTATTCTACTACATAAAATGCGAAATTCTACGAAACATTCGCGAGAGTGTAACAGTTCCTAAGTGTCGCAAGAACATTTACTGAGAAAACGCTATCATAAAAGAAGTAATTTTTAAAGAAACAGTTTTGTTGTATGCACTGTAAACAATATCTTGGTATCGACATTCCAAGGTAGCTGAGAGCTGAGAATCAATTGTAGGAAGTAGGTCACTGCGGTTCTAGTAAGCGTTTATTCACTATAGCGGTAGGCCACACCTACATGCAGGAAAGTGTGGTTCTCGATAGTGAGTGCTTTGAGGATGTAAGAGAATTTAAAGAGGGTTTTTCCTATATCACCTGAAAAAATTATAACTAAAAATATGATTACCGTCAGTAGGTGATAAATGGCCCTATTTCATCGGGAATTAGGTTTAATGTTGGATGCAGTACTTACTATCAACGTGTTACAAAATCAATCCTGTATACCTATATTTTTAAAGAATTAATTTTGAAACGAAAATTAAATAAGTTCTATATTATAGTTTTGAATTCTTTGTGGCGTAAACTTAACGGTCAGAACTGAACGCGGTTTACTCAATTTATTGAATAGTCTAGATGTGTAGATGTTTCCCAAAGGATGTTTTAGTACATAATTGTCATCATCGGTCCACCGTCTTGTTTGCCATCGAAATGACAATTACTGATCACATTTGGCATCCCCCCCTAGGGGCAGAGAGAGGGTACCGCGACACTAATTCAATCAATTTGGCAGATTGATACATCGTGTACCGAATAACCTCTATCGAAGGTAATGCAGTGGTTAGTTGACACCCTTAGGGAAATTAACATTACAAATGTGACGATTCAATATACGTAAATGTGTTTGTATATTAATCTAGCGCATACTAGTTGGTAAATGTACCTAAAGGTACACATTCTTTTAGCAGTGGTCTTAAAAGATAAGGCCGCTTTAATACTGTCATTTGTAATGTTATTGAGAAGTTTCTAACAAAATCCAGGTTTAAGTTCAGGCAGGTCTATGTGCAAAGTGTTCCGAGTGGACTAAACTCGTTCGAGTAGGTTTTGATTTCTGTTCATATCAATTTTTTTGTGTTTCCTCATACATTATGTAGTTGTTCTGTATATCTTGGGTGTTTAAAAAAGTACTAACTGAAACTTTCCCACATATTAAGTTGATATAAATATCGATGACTACAGGTGCTTCATTTATATTAATTTTTTTTCTAATTATATAGGTAATATTCCTGCTGCAGCGTTACCATATCGAACACAAAAGAAAGTTATAAATAACGGTAGCCGATGCAAAGTTTTTCGAAAATTAATATCAGCATCGATTTGAACCCTCGGCCACGCTTTGCCGGTGTCGCAAATTGTTGTGCGGTCCAAGTCTCGAACGCCATTCTGAAGAATTAGACATCTGATTTTTGCAAATGGGTAGGAAGCGGAAAGGTGTATTGTTAGAAACTTCCTAGTTGTTATCATAAATATCTCGTTTTAATGAATGGGAGGCCAAAGCTTGGGATGCAAATAAATTTTATAAGTAGTGTAGTTTATGAACTTCCCTTCTGTCGTTGCAGCTCCATGGACAGTCTGTCACTAGTGCCAAGATAGAGTCTGTTATAAATATTATGTGATATTTGACTTGCCAAAAGTGTTACGTAAATATTATATTGTGTTATGTATACTTCCCTTCTGTCGTTGCAGCTCCATGGACAGTCTGTCACTAGTGCCAAGATGGAGTCTGTTATAAATATTATGTGATATCTGACTTGCCAAAAGTGTGACGTAAATACTATAATGTGTTATGTATAGTCTTCCATACCGTATTTCGGCCATGGCGGCCAATCTCAACGGAGACTAGCGGTGCGGGCCATATTATTGTGCTTAAGTGTGTGCGCAAACACAGGGGCACTCGCTAATCCCTCACTTTCATAGTCCGATGGGACGGCAATCCAACACGACCGCAAAGAAATCAGGCGTAGGACAAACGGCTTTACGTGCTTTCCGAGGCACGGAGGGTATCACACCACCAACTTTCCAATCTCCGGGCGGTTACTAAGAAATGCAAATAACTGTTTGCCTGACCTGGGATTCGAATATAGAATCCCACGCTTAGCAATTGTGAGACCAATGGGGCAATTTGTATGTATTGTGTATATTGTGATAAGTATGGCAATATTAAAGGAAGTATCCTCAAAAAGTATTTGTTTCACTCTGCTACTATGGTACGGTATACTGCTTGGGTGCTGGTGGTGTTTTCTTTTGAATTTTTTACGAAACTGAAAAAACCTAAGCCAGTTAAAAAAAAAAAATGAAATTCGCTCATAACGTGCACCCCGTCTCAATTTGCAAGTTTCGTGCTTACAGCAAGTTGTACGGAACCCGAGCCGGGGGCATTGCTTTCTTTGTAGTGTTTATTTAGATCCAACATTTTTCAAACCCCTGCCATTTCTTAAGAGGTTTGCTAAGACTTTCGTGACAACAGTTGTTTCAAAATGCTGATATCATTTCGACTTTTTTTAGTAACGACAACATGAACAGTGTATTTAAAAAATGAAGAGATATATGAATACACAAAGAAGGGTATTTTCATTGAAAAAAAATGCAGAAATTATTACAAAAAAGAGGGGTATTTTTTTAAAAAGACTTGTGACTACTCAAATAAACAAATATAAATATTTGTTCATCTGAGAATAAAAACACATATAATTGTTTAGTGGACCCTAATGACACAATTCATATTCGATGATTAAAATAGAGTGTGAAATGAAGACTTTTTAATTGTTAATGAGACGACACACAGACGTAACATAGTAACATATTTTACGGTGCGTCTAAAAGTTTAACGTTGCCAAACTTATAGAGTTGATTTTAAAACAATTTTGACAGCTGTCAACTTGACGTAACCCCGGTTACTGAGGAGACGGTTCCAAGCCAAACAGGATCGTGGGGATAAATTCAATCCGGTATTGATTTAATGTTGACTGTGATGTTGAGGAACATTGTGACTACCCTTTTTTTTTTGGATGGGAAATCATCAAATGACTTCTCCCGCTCTGGGCGGAGCGGAAGGGCGTGTCAGACTTTTACTGACTAAAACCCACCCGTGTTCCTTCAGTTGCCCATGTGCCAGGGTCACGGTATCTCTTTCGAACAATCTCGCGACCCTGGCAGGCGTCGGTCCTAGCAGACCCCTTCATTGTGACTACCCTTGCAATGCATTAATGCGTTAATTAATTTGCGCTCGCTCCTCACATACTCAGAGAAATATTGTTTTTATTATTGTTCATTCCATATTGTGATCATTCGGAATATTGTTAATTTTTATTTACCTGGCCCGCAAACTCATGCATATGAGAAAATTAGCCTTGATACAATTGGTTGTAAAGTGCTCATTATTATTACTTTTAATGTTTTTGGTATTATGAAAAGAGTTATCATTACTAGGTACTAGTTCATTCTAGAATTCTAGCATCCTAAGGATGCGATCAACGTCTATATAAGCAATTGATCCCCAGGAGTTGTCTAAAATAAAGTGGTATCTAATTTTGAGCCTAAACAAATACAACCAGTCTCAATCAAGTGTTCTGACCTCGTCTGACAAACTAATTGAATATGTCTCCTTCAGGAGTTGCGCTTCAGTAATTTGCTTTCGGCATTCATCCGTCTACGATATTCGAAGAGATTTGTACAAAAGACAGATTTTCATTTTATTTTTCTATTTTAGTATTGATAACAATCCTTGAGAGAACGTGATCTCGTCTTAACTTGTATTTATTACAATACTCGTTTGATGTTTTTTGGGATTATTAGGCCGTGTGTTGTTATGTAGAAAATTATTCGTTGTTTTATTGAACTTTTCGTATAAGAAACTGATTAAAAAATAACCAATTTTTTACATATTATCGCCAACATTTTCTTGTTAACTATGTTGCCTCAATATTTGTTCATAAATGGATACGATTTTTTTTTACCTTTATGCGCGATTGAAGATGAAATCGCTGTTAAGATTTAGTCCAGGGTTCACACCTATTTCTCCGGACTATTTAAATACTTGACAAAACATGGCTAATTATACATTTATGTATAAGGTTTATATATCATATCTATATATAACCTTCCAGAAAAAACTCTAAATTATGGTGAAATCTGAATCAAATTCCATAAATGTTTAGCAAGGCATGACCTAGCCATGACTGAGAGATCATAATTATTCATTAATAGATGATTGATGATGTTGACAATATTACGGTACGGTTAGCATTCCTTTACCATTTTTCCTGTACGGTCTGTACAAAATATTTAAAGTAAACTAAAATGCTTTCAGCGTAAAGTTTCATTTTATATCAAAGGCTTACTTTTTCTGCTATTTCTCAATTTCCCGCGTGGTGTTATCAAGATGGCACATGCACGTATGTTTTTTTTTAGTTTCGGAACGGCGTGAGAGCCCTATCTAAATTAGTTTTCTCAGTTTAGTAGTTTTTACGAGGTGGATATGTAAAAAGTGAAAGATAAAAGCAGTGGCGAAAATGTAGCACGAATTTCTTTCACATAATGTGCTTGTATTGTTTATTTGTAGTCAGTTACTTCGTTTACATTTACTTGAAGTATTGTCTGATCCGTTCTATGTGGTACCAGATGTAAAAAAATGCCCCAATCCATTTTTTCTCGTGGATGTCGTAAGAGGCGACTAGGGGAATGACTAGGAATGGGCAGCAGCGTTCTCTATACATTATACCACCATAAAGCGATCGCCAACCCGCCTGCTAAGCGTGGTGATTATGGCGAACTTCTCCAAATTGGAGGAGGCCCATGTCCAGCAGTTGTCGAGTTTCGGTAGTAATGATCATGATTGTCTGATCCCAAGGCTTTGTTTCTTAAGATACATTATCATAACCGTTTTTCTAATTTGTGAAATACACAACTTCAGCCTTATCATTCTCCTTATTTGTCAGTCTTATTTCTGACTAGCTTCTGCCCGCGACTTCGTCCGCGTCAAATTTTTGCTCCCCTGACCATTCCCGTCGCATCGAATTTCCTGTCAGTTATCGACCATTTCTCGTTCCTGCTTCGCTCATTTTCACTGTAGCGTGTTGTTATATAGCCTTCCTCAATAAATAAGCTACCCAACACAAAAATATTTTTTCAATTCGGACCATTAGTTCCTGAGATTACCGCGTTCAACCAAACAAACATACATACAAAACAAACAAACCAACTCTTCAGCTTTATAATATTATAGTATATATAGTATAGATAATTGTGGTTGCCATTTTGTCACGGGTCCTTCTTTATACATGATGCTCAGCTTTGTATTTATCTATATTACTTTCTAACTCCAGCATCTAGTTGGAACAGTTGACATAACCAAGTTAGCTAGTTGCAGTCGTAAACAATGTCAATTCAGCGTGGCCGGACCAAGTGGAGCGCTAAATCGTTTGTTTACAGAAAACTGCGCTCGCCGTAATTTGTTCTTGCATTAGACAGAAAACATACGGGAGAATATAACGTGAGTGCCTGCAATGTTTTGCTTTAACAAAACTGATTTAAATAGAACAGCTCTTATGAGCTAAACATAGGTGTTACTTGACTTATGCCGGACGTAAATAATAGCAGCATCCCATTTCTTTCCTTGGCTGTCGTAAGAGGCAACCGAGGGACTTCCTAGAGAATAGGCAGCAGCGTTCTATATGCATTTTGCCTCCATACTGCGATCGCCAACCCACTTACCAAGCGTGGCGATTATGGATAACCGCTCCAAATTAGGGGAGGTTTGTGTCCAGCAGTAGACGTCTTTCGGCTGAATGATGATGATGATGATGACTTGAGTGGTAGCGATATTTTAACTTGTCCCGTTTTACAGAGGGGCCATGAGAACTATATATAACTTTCGCGATTCAAAGGGCATCTAGTTTGAAACGAGAATTGAACAAATTACAATTGACGATCATTTAGATGTACCTTACTCGTCAGGGAAGGTAGAATTGGAAATGTGAAGTGTCATTGCGTCAGCATGCATGGAGCAAGTAATATGGAACAGTAAAAAAATCGCTACCATATTGAAACCACAAGCTTTAAGCAGTCAAAATTAGACACCCGTATATCCCCATGATATTGGGCAGACTTTTGTATGATGTGACAAAACTATAATAATAACGACCACGGCGGAAATAACACTCAAAAAGATCTTAGTGCAGCTGCTGCAGAAACGTGCGGAATGTCACTAGTGAACTGAAAAATACTATGCAGTTGATTAACCTGCCTGGGGGAATCCTGTTAGTCTTTCTTTTAATACGTTCAGCCCAGCGCCGCTCTCATGAGGTGCGCAATATGACAATATTTTCTCATATTAAATGGACATACGTTGTTAAACGTTCTGCCACAAAAATTTGATTTGTTGTGGCTCTAGATGTTTGACTTTTGCAAGTGTTGCGGCGCATATATGCGCCATAGACATATATGTCTATGGCTTCCAGGCGTTGTGAGACGTAGTGCAAATAATATCATATTTTTATTAGACGTTGTGGTACCAATAAATTTTACAAATTTGTCGCTATAAGACGTTGCTGGTCCGAACGTGTTAAAATTGAATTATCAGCTGCTTATGGTCTGTGTAAACAATGAAATTTCATGCTTCTACCGTGCGCTGAAAATGTTTGATGGCCTCATACATTCGCACAAATATTTCGTGATCGTAAGTATTGTATTTTGAGAGTAAACGATCGCTAATCCTACACCAAGCAATCTTATAATCATTACTCATTTTAGCACATCTATTGTCTTAGGCATAACACCAGAAGACTTATGAGACTTTTGATGCAACAGAGTTTGATTTTAAAGATTTAATGACTATATTTACAAACTTCTGCAAAGACTTTGACTGTTTCTTAGAATAAAACACAAAATTGTAGGCTTTAGAATTCAGTACAAATATGTTATTTAACAGTTGGCCCATACATTAGTAGTGAGAGCAAGAATAAAGGTAACAAAAGGTTAGGTTTAACTTTCCATACCTTTCCAACCGGATAACGGCCCATCCTCACTAACAGAGAGAAGGCCTGTTTCCCAACAGTAGGAACAATATAATAATAATATCTTAGGACAACCAACACAGTGTTATCTGATTCCAAACTAGGCAGAGCCGAGAGTACTATGGTAACCAGACAACTGATAAATATACTTATATATTTCTAAATACATACATATTATAGATAAATTACACCCAGACACAGAACAAATAATTGTGCTCATCACACAAAGATTTGTCCTGGGTGGGAATCGAACCCACGACCTCAGTCTTAGCAGTCAGGGTCACTAACCACTAGACTAACAGGTCAGTCAAATATAGGACTTTATGTTTAAATTTCCATATGCTGAGACTACTGACAATATTTAAAAAAAAATGTGGTGAAGAAAGTATTAGTATCTAGATTTGAGGAATCATCTTTTAAAAGTAATCACGAAGCGGGTTTGAAAAGGTATTGAGTATGTCTATATTAAAGAAACAATTAATCTTAGGACACCTCTTTGTGGATCGGTCTTCTCAATAGCTTAAAATAGTCTGATCAATTAATCAGATTGTTTTTAATGACTCCAAAGATGTTGCTGTTATAATTAATAGTAGCACTCGCGCTGGAGGTCAATGTCCAGATGAGTCAGATATTGACATTTGTAATAGTTGCCACTATTATTGCTCAAAGAGCATTCTCTTTCATTCAGTCTCACTGACGTTGCAGTACTACAGTTCTTAGTTTCTTTTCTATGAATCAGCAGAATTTCATTTTTGGTTATCTTACGAAAATTTTCTACGCTATGTACTATATGGTCATGTGCTTAATTCATGGTTAACGATTGCATCTCGATGTCCCTGCCTGAGAGAGTCTCTTATCTTCTTCGTCACACTCTTACAGAGACACTACTCACACAGAGACACATTACTCTTTACTGAGTGGTCATGGTTGTCACATCTGGTGTGGCGAGCTTCAAAATCCGTTTACAACTCTCCCGTATTGTAGCCATTCTCGTACATTCGTGAAGTGGACCATTAAGTGCAGTTTTGACTGGATTGGTCCAACGCACGGGTAGACCTGCCGCGAGCTCATGTGTCTTCAACTTGTCTCTACCACCATGTATGTATAATATTAATAATATATATTTTTTTAAACTTTTTTCTTGTGGCTCTCTTTCCCTACTTTACGGTTACAATTCGTTTTTGAATTCCTGTTATAAGTGTAAGTTCCTGTTAAGTTTTTTTTTGTTAAAAAAACATGAAAACCACAACATTAAAAAAAAAAACAAATCTTTATCTTTATTCCTGCTGTTTGTTTAAATGCAAATTTTACACATAAGGTAGGGTTGAGAGCCCTGGTGGCCAAGTGGAGTATTACAGCCCATTTCCTCTCACAGAGATGTGGCCTGTGTCCCAGCAGAGGGAGATTATGTAAGGTAGGGTACGTTACCCGACTTACAAGTTGTAGGTCGTGAGTTCGAACCCAGGTTGGCGGCTAACTTGGTGTAAATTATTTCATCACCACTGCTATCAAAACGGTGACGGGAAACTTCGTGAGAAAACCAGAATTAGAATAAAAAATAAGAAGACACGTGACTTCTACCAACTCGCACTGGGCCCGCGTGGTGGATTAAGGCCCACTCTCGCTTACCTAATGACCTGTGTTGGGCACTGCTGGGGCAGTGGGAACGTTATAGGCTGATTATGTATGGTAGGGTGATTGGTCAGGTAAAATGTTATTGGGTTACTCTGTCCGAAATTTCTGAGTAGCAGCCCGGATTCTGGATTAAAAAGGGTTTAACGAAAGTGAAAAAGCAATCTTGAAAAGTTTCACCGAGTTTCAGAACAGTCTAAGTGGTATACGAATTAAATTAAAATACACAGAGCAGTAATCTGGCTGTCCAGTGGGACAAAGGACAAATCAATCATACTCACTAGTGTGAGTGTGATTGATTTGATCATTGCTTGCACGAACAGCAGTATCATCTGCCTAGCCTTTTCCCAACCATGTTGGGGTTGGCTTCGAGTCTAATCGGAGGCAGCTGAGTAACAGTATTTTACATGGAGCAAGTGTTTATCTGACCTCCACAACCCAGTTACTGGGTAATCCGTTACCCCTTGGTAAGTTTCAGACTTTTGGGCTTCTGACGATCCGTAACTAGGATTGCCAGGGCTTAAAACCGGAAAAGCCGGACAGACCAGTCAGTTTAGCCGGACATTTCAGTAAAAAGGTCTGAAATCTTTAATTATTTCATCTTAAAACAAAACACTAATGAAATAACGTTAAAATAAATAAGTAACATAAAGGAATTAATATTTAACTAGGATTGCCAGGTCTTAAAACCGGAAAAGCCGGACAGACCAGTCAGTTTAGCCGGACATTTCAGTAAAAAGGTCTGAAATCTTTAATTATTTCATCTTAAAACAAAACACTAATGAAATAACGTTAAAATAAATAAGTAACATAAAGGAATTAATATTTAACTAGGATTGCCAGGTCTTAAAACCGGAAAAGCCGGACAGACCAGTCAGTTTAGCCGGACATTTCAGTAAAAAGGTCTGAAATCTTTAATTATTTCATCTTAAAACAAAACACTAATGAAATAACGTTAAAATAAATAAGTAACATAAAGGAATTAATATTTAACTAGGATTGCCAGGTCTTAAAACCGGAAAAGCCGGACAGACCAGTCAGTTTAGCCGGACATTTCAGTAAAAAGGTCTGAAATCTTTAATTATTTCATCTTAAAACAAAACACTAATGAAATAACGTTAAAATAAATAAGTAACATAAAGGAATTAATATTTAACTAGGATTGCCAGGTCTTAAAACCGGAAAAGCCGGACAGACCAGTCAGTTTAGCCGGACATTTCAGTAAAAAGGTCTGAAATCTTTAATTATTTCATCTTAAAACAAAACACTAATGAAATAACGTTAAAATAAATAAGTAACATAAAGGAATTAATATTTAACTAGGATTGCCAGGTCTTAAAACCGGAAAAGCCGGACAGACCAGTCAGTTTAGCCGGACATTTCAGTAAAAAGGTCTGAAATCTTTAATTATTTCATCTTAAAACAAAACACTAATGAAATAACGTTAAAATAAATAAGTAACATAAAGGAATTAATATTTAACTAGGATTGCCAGGTCTTAAAACCGGAAAAGCCGGACAGACCAGTCAGTTTAGCCGGACATTTCAGTAAAAAGGTCTGAATTTTTTAATTATTTCATCTTAAAACAAAACACTAATGAAATAACGTTAAAATAAATAAGTAACATAAACGAATTAATATTTTTGATTGGCAGACACTTGCTTTAAAAGAAAATTTTCCTTTAAAATTGAGTAATTAATAAATACGGCGGGGAGGAGAGTGCTAGTTCGCTCGCTTGCGCTAGCAACACAAGGTGAGGCGGGTGTAGCGGAAACCAAGGCAAAAATGATCAACACACAACCAAAAAGCCTGACTGTGTCCGGCTTTATCCGGACGCCTGACAACTCTACCCGTAACGACTGTCTAAGATCTACGAAATACAGCCAGGACCAACGGCTGAACGTGCTTTCTGAGACACGGAAGGGTCTTGGTATGTAATGATGGTCACGCTTACACGAACATGTGAAGCTAAATAAAGGTACATACTTATAAAAGATAAAACTTGCAGTTGTAGTTTCAGCTTTAATGCTGCGGCACACATTACATTATTTTTAATGACGTCATTACTTACTTTTTCCTTGTAGTTTTATTTTTCCATTCAAACTACGTTGTTATCCTTTTGTTTCATTTAGTATAAGATAGCTTCTACTTCAGGTAGTTTATAAGATATAATTTAAAAACGATGTCTCCATCTTTTAAAAGGAATTGTACAATAATATGATATGTAATAATTTTACTGTCGCATAAATTTTTTCAAAATAATCCTTCAAAGTTATTAAATTGCTCTCACGATTAAACGTCAATTTGTTAACCGCTAGTTGCAACTTGCAGGGATATTTAAATAAACTTAATTCAAATCTTTTTGCCTCAAGTGGGAAGAAAGCGCAAAGTAAAACAAACGAACATAATCACAAGCTAGCCTTTCTTTACTTTTTGCAGCTACAAAACACTAATGCAAAATAACTCCTACGAACAAAAAGTTAATCGTAAAAACGCAGAAAAAACAAACATACAAAACTCAAGGCACTTTTCTGGCAAGCCGTTGCCGGATGCAAAAGCTAGGACTAAATAAGAGCACAAAATAAATAATAATAAATAAATAATAATAAATATCTTAGGACAACCAACACATCGTTATCTGATCCCAAACTAGGCAGAGCCTGTACTATGGCAACCAGACAACTGATAAACATACTTATATATTTCTAAATACATACATATTAAAAAAAAAAAAAAACCAAAAAAAATCAAACCAAGAAAATCCATTCCGTCTCATCATTCACAGCAGCCTATAATGTTCCCACTGCTGGGACACAGGCCTCCTTTCGGTGAGAGGGAGCGGGCTATAATCCACCACGCGGGCCCAGTGCGGGTTGGTAGATGTCACATGCCTTCGAATTTTTGGTTTCTAAGACATGCCGGTTTCCTCACGATGTTTTCCTTCACCTTTTTGAGAGCAGTGGTGAACAATATTAAGTGCCTGTTCCAACTCGCGACCTACTACTCGTAAGTCGCGGCCGTTACCACTGCGATACCATTGCTCAACAGTTTTTTTTGGATGGGAAATCATCAAATGACTTCTCCCGCTTTGGGCGGAGCGGGAGGGCGTGTCAGACTTTTTTATTATTATTTTACAGACTAAAACCCACCCATGTTCCTTCAGTTGCCCATGTGCGGGCTACCATTCCGTCTACAAAATGCAAATTAATAGCTCATCAAAATAAAATCATTATTCACATTCATGAAGGAGTGGAGCAGACGAGTCCTGGCGTGGAGACTACGTACTGGCATACTTCATTTATTGCGTTGTGAATTATTTCACAAATATTAGATTAGCTTGTAAAACTTCTGATTTGGCTTCATTGTAATAAAAGCAAGAATAAGTATAAAGCTAATGACTCGTTTGAGCACGGTGTCGTTCGTTTGTTTCGGAAATGGATCGGGGTCCTGCTTTTCCTCTTGCGTCTTTGTTTTGTTTCTTGCTTCACTTCGTTGCTGTTTGCAAACGTGTTGCACAATCCGCTTATTACGTATGCACGTTCGTGTCCTCGTTCTTAACATTAGTTTTTGTTTTATTCGTGTTAGCTGTTGTATGACGTTATTATAATCTGTATATAAGTGAAGGTTCAAGTTATAGTGCAAAATAACAAGTTATTAATGGGTTTTTAAGCTAAAAAAAAAGAACATTTTTAGACTTAGACTGCATTTGACATATAGTCTTCATGATAGTTGCAGATTGTAGTTATAATGTTAGTAGGTACTGCATATTTTTGTAATGTATTCTGAACAGTGCCTTTGAAAACGTATTCATCTTCATTTCAAAAGCTTTTTCAGTTCAATAAAATCACAATACGAGAGCTGGCACTACAAAATAAATATATCAAATGCAGTACTGAAACAATAGAAGTCAAAACGATTTGAACTGGCATTTAAATTACGCCATTATAATAGTCTTAAACAGTGCCGCGAAAATAATCAAAGTTCAAAGTTGTGCCGTTCAAGAAACTTCGTCCTTTCTATTTGAATCTAGTTTTATTTAGTTTAATGTTGAACAGGAATTAATTTTAAGACGTCCTGGAGTTAGTATTGAACTTAGGTTGTTGCGAAACGATTCGGAAAGTATTGTGAACTTGGGATGAAAGTTTTGGAGAGCTTAGTAGCTAAAATGATTTCAACGCAAAAACACGAATTATTTTAGAAAGTAAGTTTAGATATCGAGGTCACTCTACTTCTTCTTAGCATGTCGATAGCAATGTAAATTTAGTTAGCTCAGAATTTGGCTACGAGCTTCGTACTTTCAGTACCGTCCATCAACTCCTGTGGCGTGCAAACAACAGGACATGCTGGACAAGAAAAGACAGTGTTTGCTGTTCCCGGCGTAAGCATACTATCCACCAAGTGCTCAACCGAGGTTACTATATATCTCTCTATCGGTCTATACCTAGACCTTTGTGTTCCAAGAAGACAACTTCAAGTGCAGGAGCTAGACTTCTGCAGGAAACCAGAAGAAACTAGGATGAATAACACCTCTATTTAACTGGCAAAGATGAAGTGTTTCGTATTTGTGTTTACCTACTGTGTGTGATTTTGGCGTAAAATTGACGGGACGTGTGCACTTTTATTACTGACCAATTTCTTATATAAATGCGGTCTTCATTTAATTGTTTACCTTGAAATACAGAGAAATAAAAGAAACCCCGCCATTATCACTGTCTTGCTCTACCGAATCCAAACGCACTCTACATAGCTACAACGAAACTAAAATTTTTGGCAATTAGACCGAAATAGGTACCTTAAGATAACAACTAGGCAGATTAATCGTTCCTATTTGGAAAAGCGAAAGTGCTAACTTTAAAAAAAATCCCCTTCCCTTTTTCTCTGATCCGTGGTCCTTTATGAAGTTTTTATTCCACATTATCATTGCACTCGTTAAAAACTAAAAAAAATCAGTAGTAATTGTTACCGATATGATTTACGTGTTCTCCGAAGTAAAATCGTTCCGGGTATTGTTCAGTTTAAAAGTGTTTTAGCGTGTAACTGCGATTTCATCGTGTACCTTTATTTAGACCTGTACCTTTTTTTTATGTCACTTTTTGAACTAGGTTTGCTTTTATTTTTACGCTATGGAATTACGTTCGAAATGTAAATTCATTGGTTGCTGGATATTTACTTATGTATGCACATAACATCGCATTAGTGTATGATATCATCCGAAGCTTTTTATTAATTTACTAGGTGTACCAACGGCTCCACTCGCATGTACTTACAATATCTAATATATAAAATTCTCGTGTCACAGTTTTCGTTGCCATACTCCTCCGAAACGGCTTGACCGATTTTGATGAAATTTTTTGTGCTTATCCGGTATCTATGAGAATCGGCCAACATTTATTTTTCATCCCCCTAAATGTTAGGGGTAGTCCACCCCTAAATTTTATTTTAATTTTTTTGAATTTTTTTAAAACTTTTATTTTATTATGATTGAGCATTGAAAAATACATACAACTCTAAATTTTCACTCTTTTTACCCGGCAAAACAACGTTTGCAGGGTCAGCTAGTAGTCGTATAAATAAACCTAGAGAGACAATAATATATATTAGATGTAAAAGAATCTTATGATTGCTTCGCTGATCTTGTGGTCGTAAGCTCTACTGTTGAGCTTGAGGTCCTGAATCTGATTCCTGGGTCGGGCTACTATGAGTGCTATATGTACACTACTGCCTAACTCTTCAGAGAATACAAGCGCGATACGTATTTATATATTATCTATGAATTACATAAAAAAAACACATAAATCTGACCTCAGTGGTTAGTTCTAAGCGCTAAATACATGGTAACCAAAGGACAAATGGGCATAAAGACATTGGTTTGATATCTTTACGTAATCATAATAATTTGTTATTTATACCTTTTTTTTTTGGATGGGAAATCATCAAATGACTTCTCCCGCTCTGGGCGGAGCGGGAGGCCGTGTCAGACTTTTACTGACTAAAACCCACCCGTGTTCCTTCAGTTGCCCATGTGCCAGGGTCACGGTATCTCTTTCGAACAATCTCGCGGCTCTGGCAGGCATCAGTCCTAGCAGACCCCCCCTTCAGTGCTGCTGACATCTCTTTGAGGCGCGCGTGGAACACTACGCGCCGTTGACCCGAGCCTGGTCCTGGGCGGCGAGCTACCCATTGCTCGCCGCCCACAAGCTCGCGCCTGCGGTGGCCGGGAGTCCGCTATTGACTCCCGACTCCCGGGGCGTCTCCTCCTGCAGCGGCTAGGGACGTGAGGGCGCAGAAACTGCACTCCCTCACGCGCCCCGCCTCCTCCTTCGCGAGCATTACTGCTTCGCAGAAGGAGGTGACGGCTTCCCATGCCCTCTCGCTCCGTACCATGGCGCGCACCAGGGCTGGACGCGAGAGGTCGCCGCCGCCGATGGCCTCCACGAGGACACGGCGGTGCTCCGCCCAGGCAGGGCACACATCCACCGTATGCTCCACCGTGTCCTCCAGAAGATCCTCGAAATGGAAACACCCGGGAATTTCCTCCCGCTTTATCCTGAACAGGAACCCACCAAAGCACCCATGCCCGGTCAGAACCTGCATCAGGCGGAAGGTGAGGACGCCATGACGCCTCTCTATCCACTCCTCAAAGAGAGGACTTACCGCCGCAATTGTGGCGTGCCCAGTTATTTATACCTTAAGTGTACATTATCGACGTCTAAAGATCAACAGACAGTACATACGTAGTCCCTAGAATATTTGTTCCTTTATACTGAGACAACAAACGGCCTCAAGGGGATTACGTAACCATCATTACGTGCAGCATAGAAACTGGGAATTGTGTGCAGTTTATAGGGCAACAATGACGTCACGGTGCTCGTTAGTTTGTATCTGTAATAATTGAGTAACCGTAATCGTAACTATAAACGTTGGTATGCGGGGAGGCTGTAGCACTATGAGTCTATAACATTCCCACTGCTGAACCTCAGGCCACGTCTGTGTGCGGCCCCAGAGCAAGTTGGTCCTTCTACCCATACCAAGATGTGAATCTGTACAAAATTCGCAGAAATATCAGACAAAACCTTAAAATTAAATTAAATCACTGTACAGGGTGACACAGACATGGACAATAGACAGTACATGGATTTAGTACATAATTCTATACACTCTTTTTTTGTGGATGGGAAATCATCAAATAACGACGCCAGCTCTGGGTGGAGTGGAGACTTTTACTGACCACCTTTTAAAACCCACCCGTGTTCCTTCAGATGCCCATATGCCAGGACTACGGTACCTCTTTCGAACAAATCTCGCGACTCTGGCAGAATCTCGCAATACTGGCAGATTCTGTACACTCTAGTGTAGAAATTTATCGTCGGTTATTTAAAAAGTAATTAGCTCAGTCCATACATTTTTACCGCGTTGGTATTGCACTTTTCTATGAAACAGCAGAATTTTTCTTTGAAAACCGACGAAAAATTTCCTGAAGTCATGGTTGCAGTTTGTACGTGGTTGTCCTCGAATTCCTGTATACAGCGTGACATTTTAGTCGTCTTACAAAGGTTGTCCACTCAACGTATTCGACATAATATACCTCTAGGCGTGATTAATTAACTGTTACTAATTAAGAAAATACGTACTAAGAAAAATAAATAATGCATTAGAGTTATGAAACATCCTGTTAATAATGTTTACGTATCATATGGTAGAGAACATACATACCTAGTCAGCGCACGAGTTGACTAGATAATTCCATCTCCATTTCCCATGACACAAAATATCAAATAAACTACGTGCGTCATCATAATGAATAATATTTTTAATTTATTCAAATGTTCACTTTTTTTTATGGATACTCTTTTATGAATACACTTTTTCTTTTTCTTATGTGTAGTAGTCATTGGATACATGCAGTGGGCTGCCGTTGTATAGCGATTAAAATTTTTATTGAATCGTCTATACAACAATTATTTCAGTCCTTGCTCTGTTCTAAACACAGACAAGATTCACGATAAAAATACAAAGCAATAATTAAACTCCCCTTTTTCAACGATAACTTCTTCCAACAATATCTGTTGCGAACGCAATAATTATATAGGAGAGGAGCCGTGAAAATGTAAATTAAGTCTACAGCTTTTAGCCGAGTTTAAAATAACACTCATTTAGAACTTAAAGCCTAGATTCCTGGCGGAATAAAAACTTAAATGAGCGACGACGTGCCGAGCGAAGTCCGTTGAGGGTTTGTACATGTGGTACAAGATAAAAGTGGAAATAGTTAACATAATGTAAATAGTAAAATGTATTATAAAATTAATAGCCCCAGAAAATGTGTTAATGAGGTGGGCGAGATGTTTTAAGTTAATTTGTTCCATGATGGGAAAAACCCAAACCATTTAACCATGCGGGTTTTTCCCTATGGGGTGGTTATTAAAAATCAGCGAATGTGAAAATCGCTCTGCGTCTGATTATCTGATTCTGATGATAGTAGTGTTGATAGAAGTGTGTAAAAGTAACTCAGCGACCAACATTCATTCCTACATGTCATAAGTCTATGTTTTTTAAACTACCATTAAATAATACAGGGTGGCAGGAGATTCGACAAGCAACCTGTTACTATGGATTCAGAATATGATTCTAGACAAATATTTTTACGCTAGGGTAGAAATATTTCGTCGGTTATCAAGAAAGATTTGCTGCTTCATCATTTCAGCTGAAAGACGTCCACTGCTGTAAATAGGCCTCCCCCAAGCTCCGCCACTTCGACCGGTTTTGTGCTTCCCGTATCCAGCGGATTCCTGCAGCCTTCACTAGGTCATCTGTCCACCTTGTGGGAGGCCTTCCGACTCTACGTCTTTCGGTACGCGGTCGCCACTCCAGAACCTTTCGGCCCCATCGGCCATCTGTTCTGCGAGCAATGTGCCCTGCCCACTGCCACTTCAGTTTAGCAATTCTTCGGTCTATGTCGGTTACCTTGGTTTTACGGATCTCTTCATTTCTGATTCGATTGCATATGCATACTCCAAGCATAGCTCTCCATCGCCCTTTGGGTGACTTTCAGCCTTCTAATATGGCTCATTGTAAGCGACCACGTTAATAAATCATCACTGGCAACACACACTAGTCAAAGACTTTCGTCTTGAGACACTGCGTGCTGCTTCATAAAAAATTGCAATACCTGAACCCTAAAACCCAAATAAAAACACAGTAATATAAAAAAAAAACTCGTGTGTAAGCGCTTTAATCTTGTAACTTTAACCATGGTAACATCGGTTCCCTTGGGAGCAAGTAGCGAGTGGGGAAGGTCTTAGTGCCACAACTGGCACAATGACGTGTGGCGACTACGACCCGCGGTTACAAGATTATAATGCGACACACTGGTACTCAAACTTCTCGCAACACCCCTGTTTCTAAAATTAATTTAAATGAAATTGTATGTTCTTTGAACATATTTTACAATTCAATTTTAAATTTTCTCTCCAGTAACGTATGTAGGTACGTTTATGATTATTTTTCACATGCCCATGCACTGGCGAAAATAGCACTCTGAAATGAACATCGTTATGAAATGTTGCCACTTTTTAATACTATGTTTTTTATTATTTAAGATTTCGTATTTTTACTTTTTTTACTCATTATTTGCTGCACGGTTCGACGTCACATGTCAGCGCCGGCTGTCGCTGAAAACCAGCGCTGAGGCTCTGCATCGCACAAAGTGCACTATTATGCGGAGCGATGGCCGTTTTGCATGGACGTGACGCATATTTTTCCCGGCTTTTTACACGCTTTATATTAGCTTCACTTGTATGTTTGTATGTTTGTTTGTAACCGACTCCTTATAGCGCGATTTTGACCCACTTCAAAACGAGCAGATTTCATTCAAACTTTGCACACCTGTCAAGGATCGATGACAATGCAATAATTTCAGAAATTTGTGCCATTATCTTTGCCAGGGTTACCAGGACAGCAAAAAAACTGTCTTCGAAAACTACGCTGACATTCGTCACAAACTAATTTGTGCCATTATCCTTGCCAGGGTTACCAGGACAGCAAAAAAAAACTGTCTTCGAAAACTACGCTGACACACGTCACAAACTACGCTGACATACGTCTCAAAATTCGAAACACCCTAAAAAATAAAAAAAAGCGTGAGGTGCTTTTAAGGCATTTTTTTATTGATATCAGGCACCCCACGCTTTTTTTCCATTATTTTGTACTTTTTAGTTTGGTTTTCAATGGAAGCGTGTTTTTTAGTTTTTTTAAACTATTATTTATTTTTTTTTATTTTTGTTGAGTTCCGTTTTACTTTGCCTCATATTTACCACAAATAAACGTTTTTTGTTTCTTTCTGTCTTCTACTTCTTATTAACCTAAATAGAAGTCCACTACGAACCTACACCTTCCCAATTACTCTCCATTTAGCTATCGATCCTCAACTACTCGTATAGGAAGACCGACACTCTACCTTGCAGAAGTGAGTCCTACCGTACCACTAAAGGACACTGAGCAACGAACATGTCGAAAGGCTACCATGCTAAAAAAACACTATCCACAAAGTCAAAAATAACTTTAATTTCGGAAGTCAGAGTCTTAGAATCTGTATTTAAGGGTTTTTGTCAGCGACTTCCGAAATTAAAGTTATTATTGACTTTGTAGTGTTTTTTTAAGGAAGTCGGTTGTTATTTTTAACATTTTAGTTATGGTATGTACTAATCGAATCGCGTTATTCGTCCATTTGTCGCGCACATACTCAATGCAAATTTAAGACTTATATGGTTTTCACATGGATCCCATTGTCAGAATGGAACCAACCCTGCCAGGGTCGCAAGATCGTTCAAACGAGATACCGTGGTGGGAGAAGTCATTTGATGAATTCCCATCCAAAAAAAAAGGGACCACACGAGAAGCTCCAGCTTTCAAATAAAAAAGAATCATCAAAATCGGTTCACCCAGTCAAAAGTTCTGAGGTAACAAACATAAAAAAATATACAGTCGAATTGAGAACCTCCTCCTTTTTTTTTGAAGTAGGTTAAAAATACGTACAAGGTTCAAGTTTGAGAACCATATGCAATGCGTAGGTACAGACACGTTTGTTTGTTCGCCGGGACTGCGTTGTATTTGCGCAAGCCGGATGAATATTTTCATATTTATACACTCTTTATTTGTTTAGTTCTTCTCGTATGCGAATTCATAGAATGGCGCATTTGTGAATGGGCTTTTTAGATAACGGTGTGGCTCAAGTTATTTTTAATGAATGTTATAACCAAAAACTATTTATTTATGTCTTGATAATAACTTCTACTGATATTAGTGTAATGTAGATGTGACTAGAGTACATATTATAAAGAAAATCTGTAATATAGGTGCCAATGACATAGTCCGGTGAATGTGAAAAATTGTTTGGTACTTTGACATTTCAGATTACAACCATCCATCATTGCCAGCCTACAGTAATCCACTGTCCCTTGAATGTTCTCTCTAGCAAAAGCGATTTTATAAATAAATGTGTATGAGTATTTACACAAATACCACAAGGTACATAAACCATTTATATTCACCAATTTGCATGACAAGTATCTCAGGAGCGTGTTACACAAATTCCCTGAAGTTTGTGGACTAGTTAGTGAGAACTTGAAGCAGCTGACCGATGTTGCAAGATATTTAGTAAGCCACTGTACTACATTTACAAATTACTGTTGTTTTGTGTTCTCTGGTACTCACTGGTAAAATGACTCCACAAATTATATTTTTATTTGCAACGTAAACAACGTCATGAATTTTGTGGAACTGTCAAAATGAAAGGGATTCCTACTGATAGTGTATTACGTACCGGGTATGTGTCAGGTAAAAAACGCTTTATGCCGACGACGTACCAGGTTATCATAGCTTTGCAGGAGCTTACCAAACCAAGGAGTGTCAGCTAGATAACGCTTTATGCCTTTGAAGTACCTACCAGGTTATCATAACTTGATAGGAGCTAGCCAAACATATGAGTGTCAGCTAGAAAACGCTTACCAGACCACCACCGCGTACCAGATATACAATGATGTCATGATAAATCATCCAAATAAACAGACAATGTCCTTTTATAAAGAGACTTTTGGTCTTCGGAGTGCAACAAGTCGAGGCTTTTCGTGTATTGGATGAACAATAAAATCAATGACGCGACGCCAGTTCGCATGTCTCTTGGTAACGGTTGCCAGCGCTGCGCCAAAATGCATAGGTGGCGCGGCGCCCTAGGCCGCCAGCGCGACTGCGTCGCGTCGCTCCCGTCACCGGCGACGTTGTCATCGGCGTCACACTGACATTTAGTGTTTTTATTAATTTAGTTTGTGTTATTTATATTATTTTTATTTAGATTTAAGCAAAATAACAAATATATAATAAAAACACACAAATATACTTATATTTGTGTGTTCAGTGCTTTTCAATTTATTTTAGGTAAGTTCGTGTAAATAAACTTATGTTAAATGCCGGCTGTAGCAACCCCGGTAGTGCCAGTCAACCTGCCACATCGCTTGATGTCCAGGTGAGATGTCCCCATTGCTCCCAGCCACGCTTCTTTAAAGGCAAACAGGGGCTACGGATACACTTTGGCAAGGTTCACAAACTTCATAGTGTACCTCCGTGCCCCCCAGCCACATACACAACAACCACAACTTCAGATCAAAGTTTATGGAAAACGCTGGATAAATTCAAAAATTCTATCCCGGTAATAAAGAGAGTTCCCCGAGGCGCAAGACGATCTGTTGCACTGAGTTTGGCACGATGTCTCCGTCTTGCGACTCAGGAGAACTCAGAAAGCGCCTGGGAGCAACTACTCACCTTCCCGTATAGGATTTTGCATGTGGAAAAAAATTCGGTGACCAAAAAATCTTTAACATTCCAAATTAATCAAAATTGTAACATAACGACCCCAATTTTATATTCAAAATTACCTCCATTCAGTACATCTTTTAAAAAAGGCTTATTTTCACATGTGGAATCCAAATTAAGTGAAGTTGACATCAGAGGAGCGGCCAGGATACTATTTAGCAGCGATGTGGTGGCGCCTTACTCTCCAGAAACTCTATCAGCTCTCGAGAGTAAACATCCAGCGCCTGCGGATGGTCACGCCTTCCCCGATCCTCCCGACCCTCCTGATCTAAATTCAACTTTCTTCAATATTTCGGCCACCCAGTTGATTGCAGCCGTGAGCTCCTTCCCAAGTGGTTCCGCCGGCGGCCTCGACGGCCTGACTCCTCAACATTTAAAGGATCTTTTGAGTTCAGGCGGCGGGGAAGCTGGTGAGTCGCTTTTGAAGGAGCTTGCGGCCCTGATCAAACTCATGCTCACCGGCGGTGTGAACGCGGCCGTCGTCGACGTCTTGTACGGGGCCAACTTATGTGTCCTGCGCAAGAGGGATGGTGGCATACGTCCCATCGCCGTTAGCTGCACATATGGGCGTACGGCAGCCAAGCTTTGCTGTCAGATATACAGCCAGAAACTGACAGCAAAGTTTCAACCCCTGCAGCTAGGTTTTGGCTCGAAAGGGGGCTGTGAAGCTGCCGTGCACGCCCTTTCCACATTTGTAAACTCCAACAAATGCGAGGTCATCCTCAAGGTTGACGTTAAAAATGCCTTTAATTCCGTAAACAGGGACACTTTGTTGGCTGAAGTCAAAAAAGAACTACCCGAAATGTATGGTTTTATGTGGCAATGTTACAGGTACCCCTCTAAATTACTATATAAGGACAATGTTTTGGAATCAGCAGTAGGATGCCAACAGGGTGTCCCTCTTGGGCCAGTCATTTTCAGTTTAGTTATTCATCCAATCATCCAGAAACTAAATTCAAAATTTAACGTGTGGTATTTAGATGATGGAACGCTAGGAGTTGATGCAGACACTGTTTTGAAAGATCTACAACTGCTCAAACAACAATTCAAATCTATTGGCCTGGACCTTAACTCATCAAAATGTGAAATTTTCCTTTCTGACACTACTGACAGACAACTGACACTAGATAAATTTAACGCAATAGCCCCACAAATCAAAATTATAGAAAAAAGTTCACTGCACCTCCTAGGTTTCCTAATTTTAGAAGACAGCTTTTCTCAATTCATCGACGATAAAATTAAAAATTTCAACGATATTTCGGACAGGGTTTCCAAAATAAATAAAATATACATTCGGCATTCACCCTAATAAAATACTGTTGTTTTGGCCCAAATTTTATATATTTTCTTCGCTCTTCCCCCTTATGGAAGCAGCCACAACTCCTGGACAAAATTGACCAAATTATTCGCAGTACACTAACATCCATTTTAAATGTGGCCTTGGACGACCGAGCGTGGCTTAAAGCCACTCTACCCATCCGCTTTGGTGGTCTCGGCGTCAGTAAAATTACTAGTATTAGCTTACCCGGCATTCCTATCCTCTGTCCATAGCACTGAAAAGTTGACCGGGAAAATTTTAGCTCCGTCCCTGGTTGACTCTGAAGTGCTGTGCTTCACAGATGCAGTGAATGCCTGGAAAATGACATGCCCGGATACAGATCGGCCCGTGAACCCATCTTCCCAGAGACAGTGGGATGAGCCGCTCTGCAGGTTGGTACGGAATAATCTTATAAATACGTCCACCAATACCGCTGAGCGTGCCCGCCTTCTGGCTGTGGGCGAGTGGGAGTCGGGCCTCTGGCTTCAGGCACTACCGTCACCCAACATAGGTACTATGCTGAGTGACACCACCTTCCGGATTGCTACATGCCTGCGTCTGGGCACTCCTTGCGTGGCTTTGCATCGCTGCCAATGCGGTGAAGGTGTCGACTGCCTCGGACACCATGGCCTATCCTGCAGTAGGAGCGCAGGCCGGATAGCACGGCACGCCAGCATCAATGACATCATCCGTCGTGCTCTTGTCACCGCCGGAGTGCCAGCTGTTCTAGAACTAAATGGCTTGGCACGCGACGATGGGAAGAGACCTGACGGAATGACCATAATGCCTTGGAAGCTAGGTCGGCCTTTGGTGTGGGACGCAACATGTGTCGACACCCTTGCGCCATCCCATCTTCTCAGCACGGCGGGCTGTGCTGGAGCTGCTGCTGTAGGTGCTGAAAACCTCAAACGGCGCAAATATTCTAACCTAATTGGAAATTATATATTCGAGCCGTTTGGGGTTGACACTCTAGGGCCATGGGGTCCGAGAGCTCACATAGTATTCCGAGACATTGCCAAGCGGCTAGTCGACTCTTCACGTGACCAGAGGGCTGGCCAATTTTTTGGTCAAAGAATCAGCATTGCCATACAACGTGGCAATGCTGCCAGCCTTTTGGGCACGTTCCCTGTTGACAACGATGCAGACGAATATTTTGATGCTTTATGATTATTTATTTTTATATTGTATGTACATGTACATATTTTTTACTTAGATTTAAAATTATGTATATATTGTAAGATATTATAGTCAATGTCAAAGTAATATACAAAATCTATTTTTATTTTAGGAATATTTTATTGATTCACTTTAAGTAAACTGTTCTATAACATCAAAAAGTTAAATTACATTTCCAAACAACATCATAGTTAAAGGCGAAGTGTTGTGATTTAATGGAAAAAGGTCGCAGATTAGTTCAGGTTTACTGTAATAGTAAAATTGAGAGAATTCAAATTACAATTCTACATTATACATGTACCAGGTGAATAAATAAGAAAGTAAATTAATAAGAAATTCATGTTTTAATCTTAAACACATGGCATTAGACACATGTCTAAGATAAATAATGTTGTTACAAATTAACATAATTAATTCCTAAAAATTAAGATTTATATCCAGTGATTTTATAACTATCTGTTGTCAAAGTCGGTGATTACTGACTCATCCAATATCGAGTGCAAGTGCAATGCTTCTGATCAGACCATGCCCTATTTCCTGGAGTGTCCTAAGTGTCCGTTCACCTGCAACACGGATACGTTTCAGCAACATACAAACAATTTACTTTCGCATTAAAATATTTAACACAAGCGTTTTAAAAATTGACGCAATTTACGTGACTATTTGAATGGTATAGAAAATTATATAAATACCACAAAGCCCGTAAGTAGTCTTTATGTTATATATTATGCAGCCGCAATAGCGTGTACGTCTAACTCTTGACCGTGCCGAGTCGACGATCCTGTCCTGCCCTCCATTGGATACTGTTAAATACATTTCCAAGAATCTGTGAGTGAATCCTTTTGAGATCATCACCGTCTTGTGTGATCGAATCCACTATGTATTACAAGAACAAGGAGAGTAACTATTAAACTTATTTCTATGATTGAGTTAAAACTAAAGTCAAAATCGTGAGGAAACAAAATCCCTTACTTATGCATGCCCTAAACCTAATATTGTACATAGTTGCACTTAGGTATAATCGATCCCACACTTCTTAATTTGTCTTAATCAACCGCTTTATATTTGAGAATAGCACTCACAATACGCCAGGTAGAAGAAATAATCGAAATTGAGATGCGAAATATAGATAAAACGTTTCCGAATAAAATGTTAGAAACACCGATTAGTTGAAACGTGTCCAAAAAATCTAGCAAATCGTGAACGATTCACGAAATCGATTGCCCACTCGCAATCCGACTAATGCCCGTTTTTAGAGCATTGAAACGAGCATTTGGGGCATTTCCCTTTACGCGCAAAATACTGACCATAAAGTCGTGTGAATTATTTGTTTGTGAGCGACGGAACTGGCCGACATTATAACAAGCCATAGCCGCGCACAAATTGCGATAAACATTGCATAAATTGTTATAAACGTGTATGCTGTTTGCGTTGGCATATCAGCAAAGTTTTGAAGTAACAAGTAACTTGGAAAACTTACGACGGACATACGATTTCGTGGTATGCTAGGATAAATCTAGATGCAGTATCAACGTTTGCAGAAGTTTGGTAAACTGACAAATAAGATGACAAAGACAAAGATGCACTGGCAGATTTTGTGGATAATTTAGTGTTTCGTTTCAGCGTAATGTAATGAGTCCTTCGTTGGTCTAGTCGCAAGCACTACTGTTGAACATGAGGTTCTGGGATTGATTCCCAGGTCGAGCAAAATTTTCTGGGATTTTTGGTCAAGAATTTTTCAGTCGCGGGGCTGAGTCTGTATTTTTGCCCGAACCCTGCAAAATGAGAGTGTACTATTAGGTACTACTTTTTCTAACCCATTAGGAACACAAACGTGTTGTTATATTATATTTACTTACACAGTTATCTTGGAATATTCTATAAGAGTATAGTCATAATTGTTCAGTAAAATTGAATTACAGCGCTTATACAATCTTAAGGGTTTAAGCTTATTGATTGATTCAAGGCTAAAAGTGAAACATTGTTTGCTAAAGAATCGCAATACAAATCGATACTAATTCCGAATAGCTTTGGATCGTTTTAATCGAACATTTCCCTCGACCAAATTGTTCTGAAGTAATTTGTTAATGTTTGCCTTTTGATACTAACTTTTCATTCAAATGCTTCGATGAAAGTATGTTTTAATTTTACGGGAATCCGGGATTGTGGATGTAATGTAAATATTTGTATCGTTGCTGCTTACGAATTTATGACATAAATGATTGATTTTGAAACTTTTATTTGTTTTTGGTTTAACTAACACACATCACGTTATAGGTTTTAAACAAAAAATGTCTTTGTTAATAACTTATGTAGGGTAGGTAACAACTCAGTTACCAACACTAACAAAACAGTACATATTTGATTTTACTTTATAAAACTTGTTTTAGAAAGTCGTGAAGAAAAGCGCCTCAAACGAACTGAATAAAGTTGTACTACGACTACGACGTAGCGGCTAAGACTACGCCGTATTCCTCGTAGTCGCGTAGCACATGCTACATTGTTATGAAGTTCGGTTACTATTTTGATTTTGTTATTCTTTTCATTCATTTATTGATAACATTATTGTTAGTTGTTAGTAAAAATTGTTAAAGTTAAATGAATATTGTCTATGACAATATATTGGACACTGATATTATTTGAAAAAAATATTTTTCAATAATGAGAAAAGTCCTATTGTTTAAATTCCGGTTAAGGCTTCGAAGAGTCTTTTGTCCTCCATTATACAAACGTCTTAAAACGATTGTTTGTTTGGTACGTCACTGTTTTATAAATCATGTCGTTCAAAGCCACTTATACTTCGTCGCTAAGAAAAATTAGTGTTGGGACGATTAAAAATTAGGCACAAGTTGTGTTTCTTCACGTATTTTCTTCGTAATTTTTTACCAATTGTAAAAATACATTTAAAGGTGAAGTTGAACTCGGAATAACTGACGAAATCGATCAACTACTAAGCCACCGCACATTGGCTCGGAAATGATGCAATTTGATTTCCATACTACTATAAATGTACCCGTTTGTTAATCTACCGGTCTTGCGTTCGAAATGGTACCCAGCGGCTATTAAATAATATTCACTGTATTTCAAAAAGCCTTCACTATTTAGTTAAAATCGGATGGCTGAATTTTACTCAAAAATTGTTTCAAATTTGAACACTGCATGGCAAATATTATTTGGATGAAAATTGTTTGTTTGCGCTGTTTTTATTAACGTGTAACTGAATGTGAATAATTTATTCGCATTCAATTAAAAGATTTATGTAGACTAAATTTTATTTTATAATCTATTTTAATATTATTACGAGTAGGTGTGTGCAAAAGTTCTACCCGATTTTAGTCATCATCATCATCATTTCAGCCGAAAGACGTCCACTGCTGGACATAGGCCTCCCCCAAGCACCGCCACTTCGACCTATTCTGTGCTTCTCGCATCCAACGTATTCCTGCGGCCTTCACCAGGTCATCGGTCCATCTTGTGGGAGGCCTTCCAACGCTCCGTCTTCCAGTACGCGGTCGCCACTCCAGAACCTTCCGACCCCATCGGCCATCCGTTCTGCGAGCAATGTGCCCTGCCCACTGCCACTTAAGTTTGGCAATTCTTCGGGCTATGTCGGTTACCTTGGTTTTCCTACGGATCTCTACATTTCTGATTCGATCGCGTAGGGAAACTCCAAGGATAGCCCTCTCCATTGCTCTTTGGGTGACTTTGAGCCTTCTTATGAGGCCCATTGTGAGCGACCACGTCTCAGTGCCATATGTCATCACTGGCAACACACACTGGTCAAAGACTTTTGTCTTGAGACACTGCGGTATTTGGGACGAGAAGATATTGCGTAGCTTCCCGAACGCTGCCCAGCCGAGTCGGATTCGACGATTGACCTCTTTCTCCAAGTTGGATCTACCTAACTGAACAGTCTGTCCTAGGTACACGTATTCGTCCACAACTTCGAGTGTAGCGCCTCCGATCTTCATTGGAGTGGGTATCACACGAGCATTGGACATGACCTATGTCTTGTCCATGTTCATCCTAAGACCCACTTTTTCGGAAGCTCTACTGATATCATCGAGCATTGTACTGAGGTCCTCCATAGTCTCAGCCATGACTACTATATAGTCGGAAAATCGAAGGTGAGTGATGTACTCGTCATTGATGTTGATGCCAGCCCCTTTCCAGTCCAGAACCTTGAAGACATCCTCCAGTGCAGCGGTGAATAGTTTCGGAGAGATTACGTCTCCCTGTCTCACCCCTCGCAGCAGAAGGATAGGTTTCGAGGCTTTGTCCTGGAGCCGGACTGACATAGTGGCGTTTTCATACAAACACTTCAGCACCTCGATGTACCGATAGTCAATCTGGCACCGTTGAAGAGACTGCAGTACAGCCCAGGTCTCGATTGAATCGAAGGCTTTTTCGTAGCCCTCAAACGCTAAGCAGAGAGGCAGGTTATACTCTTCGGTTTTCTGTATAACCTGCCGCAGCGTATGTATGTGGTATACGGTGCTAAAGCCTTTACGGAATCCGGCTTGTTCGGGAGGCTGGAAGTCGTCAAACCTGCGCGCGAGACGATTCGTGATAACTCTTGAAAACAGCTTGTAGACATGGCTCAGAAGTGAGATGGGCCTATAATTCTTAAGCAAGGTATTGTCACCCTTCTTAAAGAAAAGTACCACCACACCTCTGTTCCATACCTGTGGCGTTTTGCCCTCGAGTATGACGGAATAAAACAGCTTCTGAAGGGCCTTTAGAACGGGTTTTCCGCCGGCCTTCACGAGTTCTTCCCGATTTTAGTGCATGGAATAAATGAAAGTAATATCTAAGTCAAAAAGACATTTATTCATAAATATTATAGCCATTGTTATCAATAACATTTTGCCACTTTACTGGTAATAAAAAAATCCCTTTCTATAAAAAAAATCGGATTTAGAATAAAAAAACTGTTGTGTAACCGTTTGTACTTCGTCAAATTTATTGATTTTTTTCTGCGTCAAACTGTTTTGTAATGTACGGTAATGATGTTAGTCTGTAGGTGCGAGATCGGGTGAATATGAAGGGTGAGGTAAGATTTCCCATGCGAAGTCCATTATCTTTTTTTGAGTCGATAAAGCTGAATGTGGTCTAGCGTTATCATGGTGGTAAATGACAGTCTTTGCGAGTGCATAAAACTGGGCGTTTAATTTTTCATTAACTTTTTCTAACTGTAATGTGTACAAAGTAACATTGATCGTTTGATTAGGGGGTAAGTAACTCCCAATATATACATAATTCCTCTGAAATCCCACCAAACACTTAATAAATTCTTTTTCACATGCGTTTTTGGGTTTTCTACCGATAAACTCGGCTCTCCAGCTCGACATACAATTTTTCGGCGTTTTATATTTTCATAACTGACCCATTGTTCATCACAAGTTACTATTCCTTCCAAAAATCATTCATTTTTATGACGCGATTATAAAGAACAACAAATATTCAATCTGTCCATTCGATTCATTTCCGAGAGTTCATGTGGCACCCACTTCTCCAATTTTTTCATAAAACCTAATTCATGCAGCCGTCTTTCTACCGTAGTTCTATGTACTGAAACCTCTCTAATAATTCTTCAATAGTTATTTTCTTATCGTTCAATATAGCGTCCTGTAAATCTTTTTTAGAAAAATTTAAAGGTCGTCCTGATCGCGGTTTATCTTAACAGCTTTTAGCTCCTTTGCTGAATTTTCGATACCAACGACGACATGTGCTTTCGTCCACAGTGCCCTCCCCGTACACCTCACAAATATTTCGACGAGCTTCAGCAGCATTATGACCTTTATCAAACTCATAGTAAATAGTGTACGGATATGTCTTTGTTACACGACATGTTGACCCCAAAATAATTTGATTAAGACTTAGCTAGGAATAAGTACACGCGGGGCTATTTATAGCTTGTATCATCTAGAAAGTTATGACACAATTATGACACACCATTTTATTATTGCTCAACATTTTCTTTAAACTTTTATTCGTTACTTGAAAAACGGGTAGAACTTTTGCACACACCTAATATAATACCATTTCGTTGTTGTCTAACTGAAGGACAAAGACCTCTTCTCATAAAAAAACTTTTTTACAAAAGGAAGTCGGTTGTTTTTTTTTGTGAAAAAGTTTTAATTTTTAGTTATGGTATCTACCCCGCACTAATTCCAAACAAACAATGCATATTTATGCGATAGCAGAAATCGCGGTTGATTTGATGTCATTTTTTAAAGAGTTCCGGTGTCTGTCTCCGGAACTCATTATCAGATCTATATGAAATTTAAATGGAACCTTTTCGAAATAAACACCTTTCGAACAAAAACAAAAAAAAAAAAATGAATTTTGCAAATCCGTCTATATATGACGGAGTTATGGCCGAACATACATTAAAAAAATACAAACATCCGAATTGAGAGCCTCCTCCTTTTTGAGTTGGTTAAAAATAAAGAACGATGATGCATGCCATACTGCGATCGCCAACCCGCCTGCAAAGTGTGGCGATAATAGGAAAGCTTTCCATTTCAGGAAGGCCCATGTGCAGCAGTGGACGTTTTTCGGCTTTAACGATGATGATGATGATGATGAGTACGCACGTATACTTCGGCACATGATAAAGCAATACTTATATCACAATAACACACAAATATTTAAGGTTTGTAAGCAATTCGATCAAAAAACAATGAAATATTTTATTTTGGTAAAACAAAGGAAATACAAATACCAAAGAGAATGTTTAAAACGAATTAAGACTTCATCAAAAAAACAATTGCAATAATTTTCTTTCGCAATTAAGAGATCACTCATCTCCTGTGCGCCATCTACGAAGACTAGACAATCACTATCTACAAGTATGTGCCTCTCTAAGCGATTGAAGTCGCAAGTCGAAGTCGATTCAATTCCCATCACTAGCAACTGTACGGTTTAAGTGGATTGCCGTCCCTAGTGGAATAATTGAACGATGTTTTTGTACTATTCTCCGGGAATTCGATTTATGGACGTATAAATATAGAGAACGGTGAAGCAGGATTAATTGTTAGGAATTACTTAGTTCAGGTAAAATTATCTTTAAATCGACAAATACTTTCAAAACTTTTGTTGTGTAGTAAAAATCTGCGGGTCAAAAGTGCTAGATAGAAAATAGTCTACACTATTTTTTACTATGTGGACCTAATATTAGAACAAGCACATTCGCTAAATCTGGAGAAGTAGGTAAGATATAATTTAATCAAATTTTAAAAAGAGGCAACTACTGTTTAGATGCTTCTGTTCAGCGGTGCATTAAGGTACTTAGTGCATTAAAGCATTAAGCCTAACAAGACTGCCTACAGACCTATTTGAATCTTTAGTAATGGAAAGGTATCATCGAAACATAAGTTGAAAAGCTCGTTCACAGTTAATAATTAACACTCATAAGGTAATCGTTCTTTGGGAATGACAAAAAATTGTTTCAGAATCAGTGAGACGGTCTCATTGCTCTCTACTACTCAACTACGTCCCGAAGATACATTCTAAGGGGTTGCAGGACTTCCTACATACCAGGACTTTCGACAGAGTCCAGTGAGCTACTGAGTACATATGAATCACTCTACCACACTGACCCTTTCTCTGAGGAAACTACGCTGGCTGAAGAAAAACTGCTATCGAGACTAGGTGAAAACAGACGAGAGAGGTGGATCAACACTGATACTAACATCGATATGACTCATAACAGTAAAAAGGCTTGGAGTGCTATAAAAAAGCTGACCAGCGAGTCCCCTCAACCCTCGCTGCCGAATCAAGTTACCGCCAACCAGATAGCTCACCAACTGCTTCTCAACGGCAGATCAACACGTCGTTCCAGTAAGGTACCTAAGCCACAAAAACCTGATGATCCTTGTGATAATGTCAGTAAACCATTCAATCTTACTGATATCGTCACAGCGATTAGGAGTCTTAAATGTGGTAAAGCTTCCGGAGTAGACGACATCTCAGTTGAGCAAATAAAACAACTTGGCCCTGTTGCTGTGTCATGGATGCTGTTAGTTGTAGTTGTGGAACTCTCGCCGAGTTCCACAACTCCCTTGCGGAGTTGAGAGTCGTCGTCGTCGGGTTCCGTCCCCTCCCCGTGTTCGTGCTCGGGGACTTCAACGCCAAGAATTTGGCTTGGGGTTCCCGGTATACGGACACACGGGGCAGGATGGTGGAGGACTGGGCTCTGGAGACAGACGGCTCCGCCCTGGAGTGCAAATGTGGTGCTGTCCTACAAACAATGCGGCACTTAATATTTTGTCCAGCATGTCCTGCTGTTTGCACGCTACAGGAGTTGATGGATGCCTCTGAAAGTGCTAAGCTCGTAGGCAAATTCTGGGCTGACTATATTTAGATTGCTATCTACACGCTAAGAAGAAGATTGCTCTCTGGTACAATTATAGGCAAGATTCTGCAAGAGTAAGCGGGGCTCACAGTATACCTATATATATAAATGTGTGCCCTCAGTAACTAGATCAACATTTTTAGAACAAAACGCAAACATTGTCAGAGGGGCTCGAAAGTGTCTTTTGCATTTAGTTCAGCGGATAAGAACCCTCATACTTAACAACAAATTGCCGATCAAAAATATTTTAACAAACATTTTATTCAATAACCTAAGACAGCAATGCTTATTATTCTCATTTGAAAAGTAAGCTAAGTGAAGGTGGCATTAGGGGAGAGGTCAGTTTAGCTACTGTTCAGCAGAGATAAGGTGACCTAACCCTTCAAAGAATCTTTCAATCCTGGAAAGTAAACATCCAGCTCATGAGGTTGGTCTAAACTTTCGCGATGGGGATTTACTACTGAGGCAGTTGATTGCAGCCATGTGTTTCTTTCAAAGTAGTACAAATCTCATATACTTTGCCTTTATTTTTTTTTAATTTTAGCAAACTTGAGCTCATCTTCAAGGTTGATGAATAGAACACCTTCAACTCTGTTTATTTTGGTGGCGGAAATTCAAATGGCATTACCCGAAATTCACGGCTTTAAATTCAATGTTACAGGTATCTATTGTATAATAATATTTTATAAAAAGACAGTGTTTTGGAACCTATAGTTGGTAAAAAGAAAAGGAGGAAACATGAAATAAAAAAGATTTATTCTGCACGAACTCCTCGCACAAGCAAACCTTTGGTGATCCTTTTGTATGACTGGGTCACCGGATTCCAGTTTGGCTATCCATCCAGTTAAACCATTTTATCGAAAATCTGGCCTTATAAAAGTATACATACATGGTGATGACGAAGACACCGTTTTGAAAGACTTGCCCAAAGTCTTTGAAGCAGCAAATTAAATCATTCGGCCTAGGCCTTAAACCTCTCCAAATGTAAATTTTACCTTTCCGAAAAAATACCGACAGACAATCGACACCTAAAGGAATTCAAGGCACAGGATGTAAAAAAAAGTTCTTATTTCCATTGCAATAATGGTTAAATTCAGTGTAAGATAAAAGAAAAAGAATTGTATAGAAATTGAAAGTCACAAAGTATTCATAAGGTTTTTCTTAATGCAAGTAGTATTTATTGTAAGACTACTGTCCAACATCAGTTCTACTGAATGACTTACTTGGAAAAAAAGTCATACTTCTACAGTTATGTATGAATCTTAGGACCAGTCTTACTAAAAGGTATCGTACAACCCAGATAATAGGTTTTGGAGCTTCATCCGGTTAGACTGGAAATCCGAACATACTTGGGAAAAAGTAAGGCAGATAAAACTTAATAGCGGTTGCGATGCAGCTCATGAATAGTTTCAACATCTGAAACATATAAAAACTACTTTGAACTTTGAAGTGACTAGCATGTGTCAAAAAATACGAACAAAAAATCGTAATATTATACAGAGAAATTAAATAGCAAACAAGACGAAGGTAAAAAGTTTTGTGAACAAATTTGATTGAAGCGTAGGAATCTATGAATGTGTCACTAGCCTAGCAACGAGTTTCTCGCAAAGTTTCGGGTTTTTATTTATTATTTAAAAATGTAATATAGCCTATTATAGCCTTCCTCGATAAATGGGCTACCCAACACTAAAAAATTTATTCAATTCCAATGGATCAAGGAACTTAAATCCAACCATATAATATTGATTTACGTGAATGACAGAAAAATAATGTGTCAGAGTTATTACAATATACAAATTAAATTGACTGTGTATTTCCCATCATAAAGTAAATAAAGTTGGATGTCTGATGATGACTAGTATATCTTAAAGATATTAGAAGAAAGTGAGAACGTTGACACGAAGCCTGCAGCCGGGCAGGGAGGGCTGCGCCCCGCATGTGCGGCGCCCCAGGCCACGAGCGTGACTGCGCTGCAGTTGTCAAACTGTGACAGTGTCAGTGTAAATAAACAGTGAATCACTTTTTAGGTTTATTTTTCAGTGTTTGTTTTGAGTGCATATTGTAGGTTATTTTTTTGGTAAGTGTAAATATTTATGATTGATGACGGTAATAGCGACACCGGAAACAGTGCTACTCAACCTCTCACGTCGCTCGATGTCCAGCTGGTGAGATGCCCGTATTGCTCTCAGGCACGTTTTTTCTAAGGCGAACGGGGGCTGAGGATATACTATGGCAAGATCCACAAATCACATAGTGTACCATTATGCCCCCTAACCACACCCGAGACTTTAACTACTCCAAAACAATCTTTATTAACAAACAATCTTTTATTAAATCAAAATTAAAAAATTCGACTCCTGTTTTAAAGAGAGTTCCCCGGGGTGCGAAACCTAGTCTCGTGACCCAGGAGAACTCTCAAACTGCCTGGGAGCAGTTACTCACCTTCCCTTACCGGATCCTACATGTCCAGAAAAGTTTGGTAAATATAAAAACGTTGACAAACCAAATAAAAGACAACTGCAATAATTCGACCACAATTTTAGATCCAAAATTACCTGCATTCAAAACACAATCTCAAAAAGGTGTATGCTCCCATGTGGAATCGAAGTTAAGTGAAGGTGATATTAAGGGTGCTGCCAGGATACTGTTCAGCAGCGATGTGGTGGCGCCTTACTCCCCAGAAACGCTTACAGCTCTGGAGAGTAAATATCCTGCGCCTACGGATGGTCTCACCTTTCCCGACCCTCCCCACCCATCTGGCCTAAATTCTACTCTTCTAAAAATTTCAGCCCCCAAATTGATTGCAGCCGTGAGCTCTTTCCGAAGTGGTTCCGCCGGCGGCCTCGACGGCCTGACTCCACAACATCTTAAAGATCTACTGAGTTCAGGCGCCGGGGAAGCTGGTGAGTCGCTTTTGAAGGAACTTGCGGCCCTGATTAACCTCATGCTCGGCGACCGTGTGAACGATGCCGTCGTCGACATCTTGTATGGGGCCAATCTATGTGCCCTACGCAAGAGGGACGGCGGCATTCGTCCAATCGCCGTTGGTTGCACCTATAGGCGTACGGCAGCCAAAATTTGCTGTAAGCTATACAGCGAATTGCTAGCAGCTAAGTTTCAGCCCCTGCAGCTTGGATTTGGCTCAAAAATGGGCTGTGAGGCTGCCGTACATGCCTTTTCCACCTTTTTAAGCTCAAACAAAGGTGAGCTCATCCTCAAGGTTGATGTAAAGAATGCCTTCAATTCAGTAAACATGGACACTTTGTTGGCTGAAGTCAAAAAGGAACTACCCGAAATTTATGGTTTTATTTAGCAATGTTATAGATATCCCTCCAAATTATTATAAAAGGAGAATGTTTTGGAATCTGCAGTGGGATGCCAACAAGGTGACCCTCTTGGGCCAGTTATCTTCAGTTTGGCTATTCATTCTATTATCTAGAAACTAAATTCAAAATTTAATGTATGGTACTTAGATGATAAAACACTAGGAGGTGATGTAGACACCGCTTTAAATGATCTACAATTTCTAAAACAGCATTTTTACTTGGCTTGGATCTTTACCCCTCAAAATGCGAAATTTACCTCTCTGACGTTACCGACAGACAACAGACTCAAGAAAAATGTTATTCAATTGCCCCACAAATCAAAATTTTGGAAAAAAGTTCGCTGCACCTCCTAGGTTCCCCAATTTTAGAAGACAGATTTGTTCCTTTCATCGACGAAAAAATCAAAAACTTCAAAGACATTTCGGATAGACTCTCCAAAATAACTACATACTTACATTCAGCATTCACCTTGATTAGATAATGTTGTTTTGGCCCAAATTTTATATATTTTTTACGTTCTTCCCCTTTATGAAAGCAGCCATATCTGTTGGACAAAATTGACCAAATCATTCGCAGCACATTGACAACCATTTTAAATGTAGCTTTGGACGACCGAGCGTGGCTTCAAGCCACATTACCAATCAGTTTTGGTGGCCTCGGCGTCCGCAAAATTACCAGTATTAGCTTAGTTCCTGTCCTCTGTCCACAGCACTGAGAAGCTGACCAGGAAAATTTTAGCACCCTGCCTGGTTGACTCCGAAGTGCCGTGCTTGACTGATGCCATGAATGCCTGGACAGTGACTTGCCCGGATATAGATTGGCCCGTGAACCCGTCTTCCCAGAGACAGTGGGATGAGCCGCTCTGCAGGTTGGTTCGGAATAATCTAATCAATACGTCCACCAATACTGCTGATCGTGCCCGCTTGTTGGCTGTGGTAGAATGGGAGTCGGGCCTCTGGCTTCAGGCACTACCGTCACCCAACATAGGTACTATGATATGTGACCATACTTTCCGGCTCCTACCTGTCTGCGTCTGGGCGCTCGTCGGGGCTCCGCATCGCTGTCAGTGCGGTGAAGCTGTCGACTGCCTCGGACACCATGGCCTATTTTGTAGTAACAGTGCAGGCCGTTTGGCTCGGCACGCCAGCATTAATGACATCATCCGTCGTGCTCTTGTCACCGCCGGGGTGCTAGCTGTTTTAGAACCCAACGGCTTGGCACGCGACGATGGGAAGAGACCAGACGGAATGACCATAATGTCCTGGAAGGGCATTATGGTCATTCTTCCACTTCCACTGGTGTGGGATGCAACATGTGTCGACACCCTTGCGCCATCCCACCTTCCCTGTACGATTGAATACGCTGAGGCGGCTGCTGCAGGTGCGGAAAACCTCAAACGGCGAAAATATTCCAATCTCATTGGAAGTTACATATTTGAGCGGTTTGGGGTTGAAACATTAGGGCCGAGGTCCGAGTGCCCACTTCGTTTTTCGAGATATAGCCAAGCGGTTGGTCTATTCTTCACGTGACCAGAGGGCTGGCCTAGTTTTTGGTCAAAGAAAGAAAAAAGCTGCCAGCCTTTTGGGAACTTTTCCCACTGACTAAATGTTTGATTCTTTTTTCTCTGTTTTTGTAAACTTTATATACTTGTACATAATATATTAATTTTAGTGTTAAATGAGGAATTGTAAAATGTTTAAATTAAATAAATACAGCGTAGGAATTGTAACTGAATCAATAGCCATTTGGAGATGGTACATTTTAGAACTGCATTGTAGTCAGTGCAAACAGTGTAAGCTTTAGTTAAAGCTTTTAAAATAAAGATCACACACATGTAGTATTTTTTCACAACTTTATTGAAACTCAAAGCATCTCATAAATAGGGTATGAATGTATGAAATATAGACTTAAATAAAATAATTCAAGAACCAGTCCACTGTTACTTACTGAGCTTAAAAGTTAAGTTTTTTGGACAAGTTCCAACAACGTTTCGTAACAAAATATTATATATCATTTCTCTTTCACGAATAATGCGATGGCTTTTAACCATGAAAAAGCTTCACAATAAAGTGGACATATTTTATTAAGAAATAAATATTATATTATTCTTGGATAAAATGACTTTTTGTCTGCCTCATATAATATAATTATTAGATGAATGGGTAACCAATATTAAGGTAGTCCATGGATTTGTTTGACTTTGGACGGATCTAAGCAAAGTTTCTTACTGCTATTATAATACTTTTTACCTACTCAGGAATTGCTAAAGTACAATTTAACGAGCTTGCAAGGATGTAAAATTACACAGAAAAAAAAGGTCAAAGATTTCTAGAAAGAAATTTCAAATGAGTATCTGATTAGGCTCTAAAACAATAGCAAGGGGTTGATTAAGAGTATGTAGAGAGCCGGAGATAGGAGATATTGAGTATGAAGATCCACCAACAGCCAACATCATGGTTACCGACTGGGTAGAGTTGCTTACTGGGTAGAGTTGCTCAGGAGCATCCTGGTCACAATCAAGTCACAAGAGTACCAAATAACAAACAAATTGTGTTTTCTCCAAACTGACATTGAACCAGTCGTCTAAAATTGCCTTTCTTGAAAAATTTAAGTAAAGATCGATATTGCTTTATTCTTCTTGGCTCGAACGAAACCAGGTTTTTTTTTTTTTGCATGATGCAACTATTGCTAATGGGTTAAAACCCTAAGTTACATCATAAATTTGCAACACTACGCAAATAATCTTAAGAATACGCTAAAAGATCGTGCCTGTAGTTTTTGGAACTGCCACAATATAATTTCGTTTTTTTTTGTAAACTTAATTTATAATATGTCGCGAACTAACGTATTTTTAGGCTTATAATTTTCTCAACCAGACAAGTGAAATTATTGCACAATATTATGTTACACGTAGATAGCATTATGTAACCATATTTTTTTGCCGTATGTTACTCCAAAAATATACCTTAATTTTTTCTTAACCCAAAAATATATCGGTCATGAATAAAAGTTAGTCATGCATTTACGTATTGGGCTCCTAAGGAGCGGTATAAAAAATAAGTGGCCGTTACATGGCCGTATCGACGCGTGTAAGGCCATATTTGGCCGGAACAGGGCTATTTATAAAATGCTCGTATCATACAGGGTAACATTATAGCCCTTTTTTAAGGAGATCCATATGAAAGGCTTTGTGGGACAGATTTGGCTAGGTGTATAGATGTTTTGTATAGGTTGAGTAATATATTTAATGTAAACCGATAAACGTAGAAGCAAATTTCTTGAAAATGGAGTGGTTGTATTGTTATTTTGATTTATGTTTTTGAATAAATGGGGCAATGAATTTACTCTAATCATCTTATACTTCTGCCAGGGTCGCGAAATTCGTTCGAAAGAGATACCGTGGCCCTGGCATATGGGCAACTGAAGGAACACGGGTGGGTTTTACTCTAATCATCTTATACTTCTGCCAGGGTCGCGAAATTCGTTCGAAAGAGATACCGTGGCCCTGGCATATGGGCAACTGAAGGAACACGGGTGGGTTTTACTCTAATCATCTTATACTTCTGCCAGGGTCGCGAAATTCGTTCGAAAGAGATACCGTGGCACTGGCATATGGGCAACTGAAGGAACACGGGTGGGTTTTACTCTAATCATCTTATACTTCTGCCAGGGTCGCGAAATTCGTTCGAAAGAGATACCGTGGCCCTGGCATATGGGCAACTGAAGGAACACGGGTGGGTTTTACTCTAATCATCTTATACTTCTGCCAGGGTCGCGAAATTCGTTCGAAAGAGATACCGTGGCCCTGGCATATGGGCAACTGAAGGAACACGGGTGGGTTTTAGTCAATAAAAGTCTGACAGGCCCTTCTGCTCCACCCTGAGCGGGAGACGTCATTTGATGATTTCCCACCTAGAAAAAAAAAACATCTTATACTTTTAATGCACGCTCATTATAAGTTTAATAATTGCGATGTACCTACTTTGCAAAGACGAAACGAACGAACGCATGAAAATCAATATTTCAAGTCAACTTATGTCTGACTAATAACCAAGTTAATAGTGTAAACGATAACCACAGTCTGGTTCATGTATGCTCAAGTTGATTGATCAGTACATATTCAAGACATAATTGTTTGATTAAGGACTGTAGTTTCAAACCACACCGTGGTATGGTACCTACGTATTTGAGCGATATACTCGTAGTTCATTAAACATATTGTGGTTTGCTATTTATCAAATATCTCTTTCATATCTGTACAAATTACTACTAAGTTTAGTTTTGCAGCAACCACTTTGCGGTAAATAATTTAAAAATGAGCAATCATAAAAGAATCAAATAAAGCACACATACACACTATTAAATGTCTAATAGAAAGAATCAAAGAAAAAATGTCGCGGTTATTTAATAAAATTGTAAAAAATCACTTTCTGCAGTTGCGTTTTAGTTTTTGAACTTACTTTTTATTAAAATTTTTGAAATGTTATTGTATTGTGCCATTAAAAATTATTGTTTTTAGTTAAAACTTTTATGTCCTCTAGAGAGCGCCATATTCAGTTTCATTTGATACTTCATTTTTGGAATTATGAAAAGTATTTTAGAAGTTATGAGGGAACAGATCAACATACTACTAAATGTTACCATGCACACCCGGCCAAAATCAAAACTCAAATTTTTGCTTCGCCGGACTCGGGTAAAAAGAGTTTATCTGATCACCCGGTTGGCCCTTACACACATCATTTTAGTTCTGTATCGTAAATTACGAAGTCAACTCCATACAAATGTAACGCGAAAATTACAATTTGAATAGCTAACATTGAATGTGCATTTAACTAAGCGGGTAACCAATAATTGCGTTAACTGTACCGTTCCGAGCATGGTGTGTTTGTGACTTAACAATTATAGTCTTCGCCTATTTGATTGTTAGCATATCAAGTTAGGCCAAAAATATGTTCTATAAAGATGATTGATATTTTTTTTTAGGCTTGTACAATGGGTTTTGGTGTATACCCTGACTTCTTATTGACAATAAAAAAGACGTCTGTGCGACATTCATTGTAAAATAAAAAAATAATGAATTTAAAGGCAGTTTATTTACTGAACAAATTGGCGACGAAATGCCGAACAATGACATAAAAAAACTTTTTTCCAAAAAAAAAAAAAAAAAAACAGCTGTCTTCCTTAAAAATACTACAAAGTGAAAAATAACTTTAATTTCGGAAGTCGGTGTCTTAGGATCTGTATTTATGGTTTTTTTGCCACCGACTTTCGAAATTAAAGTTATTTTTCACGTTGTAGTGTTTTTAAGGAAGTCGGTTGTTTTTTTTTTGTAAAAAAGTTTTTTTTTTAAATTTTTAGTTGTGGTATCCACCCTGCACTAATTCCAAACAAACAATGCATATTTATGCGATAGCTGAAATCGCGGTTGATTTGCTGTCATTTTTTAAAGAGTTCCGGTGTCTATCTCTGGAACTCATCATCAGATCAATATGAAAGGAGACGGATACGCTTTCATACAATCTTGGGCCTGGATGTAAAAAGATGAAATTGGTGTCTATTGATAGGTACTATATTATTAAACAATCACTGAAAATTTTGCAGATTTTGGCAATCTGAGAACCGAGTGAAAATAGATTTAGTAAAAGTGAGATTATGTAACAATCTACACTCAACAGCTGATTTTTGAAGTGCGATTCTCATTCTTTAAAATATAATTGGGGTGTTAAATATAAAGAATATAATTATAATTCATCATCATTTCAGCCGAAAGACGTCCACTGCTGGTCAGGCTTATGCCTTCTCCAATTCGGGGGGGTTTGCCATAAACGCTTAGCAGGCGGGTTGGCGATCGCAGTGTGGTCGCAAAATGCATAGAGAACGCTGCTGCCAATTCTAAGTCCCTTAGTCGCGTCTTACGATATCCACAGGAAGAAATAGGGTGGTGCTATTCTTTACTATTCTCTCTATTCTTAATCATTATATGTAGAAGGGCTGGTGGCTAAGTAATAACTGCCGCACGGGTTAACCGATCAGGTTAAGCTACGCTTGCCGCGGTTGGTCCGTGGATGGGTGACCATCTTGGTACGGGTCATCAGACGCCCAGTCCGACAACCAGTCTTACCAAGGGATATCATACTACCCAGTAACTGGATTGTGGAACTCAGATAGGCAGTCACTACGTATAAAATACTGGTACCCAACTGCATCCGGTTAGACAGGACGCCGACCTCAACATAATTGGGGAAAGGCTAAGCAGATGATAATTAATACAGGTATTTGTAAAGTGAGGGAGAGAAAATTAAAATGTTTTTTAGTATTTTTTTTTTATTCATCTTCAATTATGATTAAATTATCATCTAGAAACTGTGCAGGTGGTACTATATTATCTTGGTACCTAGCCCAACTAAGGTACCATATTATTTTCATAACGAGAGGTGGTCTTTGATCCAACTCCCAGCAAGCTTGGCAAACATGGTCACTGCATTTTACCTGAAAGATGTATAAAGTGGTTAATAACAGATAACATGATTAAGTACTTTAAAAAAATCTTGGTCCGATAGTTACTTAGTTCTATATAATGTATCTACATGGGCCTTTTAAATGTTTACCTATACTTTATTATATAAATTAATACCGAACTACCTGCTTAATATCTCAAATATTATGTTGACTGATAACATGTGTGATTATAGGATAGCGAGGAATACTGTCCTACACTGTCCTACCGTGATACAGTTAATACTATGTAGTACAGAGGTCAGTGTAAATTACTCACTGACAACCAAACAACCATTTACGTTTGATATGAGATCTTATTTGTTTGTTTTTTATACATACATATAACTCATTGTACCTAAGGTTGTTATTGTGCTACTAGAAATTAAAATGTTTTATTTTTTATTATTATTTTGTTAGTATAATGGTGAAGGAAAAAATATTGTAAAGATTGCAAGCCAACGTGGTAGACGTTGGTGAGGTAAACAGGAAGTGAGTAAGTACTGATTGTGGTGTACGCCATTGACGAATTACTGATAATATCATTTCATCATCCAAATCTTGACGATCTGTTGTATTACAGCGGTTAGTCGCTATGCGACAATTTACACAACGGTCCATGGTGTCAGTTTCCAATCGGTAGGCTGTTCGTAAAATCCAAAATGACAAGTCCAAGTCCAACGTTTAACGGGGTTCTCCGTGTTGGGTATAGTAGCAAGGCAAGGGTCATACAAGAAGGTACCTCCGAAGTCCGTAGAATGAAAGCCGGGGTTGAGGAAACATCAATAAAATTATGGGAGGAAACACGATACACACATGTACTAAACAATATGAAACGAGTGTGTCAGTGTTATGTCATGCATGTCATGTCAGAGTTAGCACAGACTAAACACACATTAATCGATTAACAAACGTGGATCAATTTATGTTAATTATATAAATATTTAATTGGTTTAAGCTGTGCAGTATGTTATTTCTAATAGATTTAATTATTTTAATTGAATTAATCATCTGGTGAAGGCATCTTCTTAAATAGTATGAACGTTAATCGATTATAATTTAATCGATATTCCATTTACTTGGGAAGCTTAACTTAATTTTAGGATTTCTCATTTTCCAGATTGTAAATTGAGTTGATTTTTCTGATTTTGGTATAGAAAAATATAAGCTTTTTTTTTAACCATTTCTACACTTATTACAATTTGGCCCAGAAATGCCCATCTCCTTTATATGGGACCATTTCGGAATAAACTACTGTCAAAAAAAAAAAAAGAATTTTGCAAATCCGTCTATATATGACGGAGTTATGGCCGAACATACATAAAAAAAATATATATAAACATCCGAATTGAGAACCTCCTCCTTTTTGAAGTCGGTTAAAAAGACAAAAAAAACCGGCCAAGTGCGAGTCGGACTCGCGCACCGAGGGTTCCGTACAAACCTGTAGTTATAAAGTTTTAAATTTTTAAAAATATTTTTATTACATGATGTAACTAAAAATTTACAGTTTTCGCAATTTTTCCTTTATCTGTGCTATAAGACGTTGCTTCGTACAGAATTTCAAAATTCTAGATCGACTGGAAGTACCCTATAGGTTTTGATTCCCTTGCGAGTTTAGAAAATTTGCTGAAATTTGCGGCATAAACGGCTATATCTTTTGATTGCGTTAGCTTAGAGGTTTGATTTTTTCACAGCTCCAAGGGACAGTAGACTTGAGTATTTGATATAAATTTCAGCTTGATACCTCCACGCGTTCCTGAGAAAAAGGGTCTTGACAGACGGACGGACGGACGGACGGACGGACAACAAAGTGATGCTATAAGGGTTCCGCTTTTTCCTTTTGAGGTGCGGAACCCTAAAAAGAGTTCATGCCTCATAACGATACTTGCTCACACTAACGGCAAACAAATTATTTCCAAAATCTTGCAACCGAAGAAATAAAAGTCGATTACTGTACGAGAAAACTTGCAAAAATTTCAAGAATTATAATCTGAAATTGTACTTGAAACGGACCAAAAACATTTGAGGAGGAAACCTAATGTATTTATTTATCGGGTTTCAGTATATTTCATATTGTTCACCAAGGTTTTTCTGTATCAGTAAACTGATGTCTTAAAAGGTTTAAAATAACGGCTGATCTCTTCCAAGGAATTAAATAACGACACAAGCACTTTGAAGACTAAAAACGCCACTGCTAACTACATAAACGTGGCCGCTTACTGTTCTCAAGTAATTTGATAAGATATTCCATCCACACAAAAGAAGGACAGCATACATTATTAATGACGTGGTTGTTAACGTATCTTAAATATTTTCTAAAATACACAAGAAACTGTATTCAGAACTTCACAAAAATTTCCTATACGTCAAAAGACCAATGACTCATGAAAAACTAGAAAATAAATTACAGCCGCCCACGCTCATAAAATCGTATTCTAAGCGAGGACCAGAATGTTCAGAACTTTTATGCCATTCATTTGAAAAGTTACAAGGACATGATTAATAACAATTTTACGTGAAACTCCACAATTTTTGATGAAGTTATCAAAATGTAAGCCTATTCATAGACATGGAAATCATTTTCACTTTTTTCCCATTTTCCATGTACACGCATGGGGGCCTCGAAATTTCTTTTTAAATTTTCTTCACACGTTTCTTTATGCTTTCAAATTCAGGGAAGAAGAAATTAGAGTAAATATTGCAAGTTTTTATTTTAACCGTTATTATAATGACTACACATCATTAAATAAAGATCTCGAACTTTGACGATATTTACAAAATGGTAGATGACCATGTTGTATTGGTAATTCTAAAAGCGATGTAGTCATAAATATCTGTCGGTCTGTCTATCGGTTACTTATGGTCACGAACAATAATGTAGCATCGAAACAAAAATGCTTTATAATAGTGAAACAAAGGATGAAAACACGTAACTAATAATTATGTTGACGAGAGCTATAATCAGACTTCGAGCACGTTCTTCACACCTCAGGAATCACCGCTCCTCATAGAGCACCAGTATCCGCAGTGCCAGCAGCTGCGTTGAACTCCAGTGACGAATATTTTTCCCCGCCCACGTTTTAAAAAATTGTACGTTTGCAGGGGAGTGACCGGTCACAGAGGAGCTTAGGACTTAGGGATCATCTGGCCCCGAGCCAGGCCTCACTGCCGTTGGTTGTGTGCAGCTCATGAAATAGACTCAGTCTAACTATTATTTAACTGTCTTTAAAATCATGTTATCATTAAAACAAATAGGTACCCGCTTATACCCGGTAGATACATATACGGTTACATATCCGCACTTATCCGCAGAGGCTGCGTATATATCCGCGTATGAATAGCCGTACGTGCGTGTTTAAACCACAAATCATCCGCTGTATCGCGGGCTCGAAATAAATGTGAGCCATTACGAACGCACGCGAATTTCACCAACGGAGGCTGGATGTTACACCGACGTCCAACGGGATTGAAACGTAACTTTTTGCCATAAGTAAATCATAATGCTTAGAATATATACCTACAAAGATGCAAAAAAATCTTGGTGATACTACTGTTAGACATTGCTACAGGTTTTATGTTTTATTCCAGATAAAAAGAAAAACGAAATAATTAATATGGTTTGTGAGACAATGGTGCCGATTCTGTTGTACAAAATTCTCTAAACTAAACTAAAAATCACTAAAATTTGGTTTATTTCTGTCAAACGACGATTTCCTATTCTGAAATAGACTAAAGTGACACAACTTAACTATATTTTAGTTTGACAGCACTAAGATTGCACTGAGTTATTAGTTTAGTGAAAATGACAATTTTGCTATTCTGAGTTTGCCGGTTTTCACCAAAAATTTCGACTATAATAATTTATTTTGACTAAACCTGACTATTTTTAATCGCGATTAAAAAGGTGTGGAATAAAACTAGTGGTCATGAACAAAAATTCACACCAACGCCTCGCCTTCACGTGCAAAAACAGTGCTGTATTTTTTCTTTTTTCTTTTGCTTATATCTCGAAAATGGCGTGTCCTATCGCAAAAATAATGACATTTTTGACCTTCTTTATGAAACCCCGGAACATTTAAATCTCAACACGTGGGTAATTTTTTTTTTTTTTTTTCAAACAAAAAGTGAAAAATTCCATATAAAACACGTCCAGGCTGCCCCCTTGCGCGCGCCTTCGTCTCTAAAAAATTAATTGCGTAGCGCACACAAGTACCACGTTGCCAAACCAAAAGAAAAAAAAACCACGTTGATTGTCAAATTCGTTTTTAGTCGTGTCAAAATAATTTTTAAATTTAGAGATTTTTCCTTGCAGAATAGCGTTAAAATTCTCATAGCCAAAAGTAAGGAATTTTAGAGATAGTTTAGTTAGTTTAGTTCGGTGTACAACAGAATCGGCACCAATGTTTAATAAATTATAGTAAGCTTCCGACTTGATGTTACGGGACGTGACTTAAATATTTGACGATAAAAATTCAGTCCCTTATCCATGAGGACTTCCATATTAAAGTCCATGAGGACTTTCAAAAGTCATAATTCAGATCAGATTCAGATTTAATCTATTAAGATGACCAGCGCTGACCACATGCGCGGGTCGGCGAAGACCATAGTTTGGACTTGTCTACGAGTGGGGGTGCTTTGGTTATCAGCTGGAGTGCCGCAATTCAGCTATTTTCACGACACTTTGGCAACGAGTCCAAGGTGTACAAGATCAGCGCCGATCTAAGTTGTCTGAAAAAAAAAAAAAAAAAAAAAATGGCGCTGCAATAAATGATAAATAATATACTTAGGCTTAGACTTATTGTTTAGGTTACCGTAAAGCTTAGAGAACCAAATAGTATTGTTTTTCAAGATTTTCTGTTTTATTTTCAAAAGAAGAGCTGTTGTAGTCCCAATTTGACAGCGGTCCCAGTTGCGTTACTACTCCTATGCAAAATAATAATTTACTTTTGAAGGCTCACTACGGTGTAACAGTCGGCATGAAACACAAAACAAAAACGTAAATCTCACATTGACCGCTCCACTGTGGGACATCGGTTACGACTGGGTGCTGCGCGCCGACCTCCCTAACGGCGTCAGCGTAGTCTGCTACGCTGACGACACGCTGGTCTTGGCGCAGGGGAGGTCGCACGAAGCGGCGGCCGAACTAATGACACGCGGGGTTGCGACAATCGTCGAAAGAATCCGGCAATTGGGACTCGAGGTGGCCTTGCACAAGTCTGAGGCCATGGGTTTTCATGGTCCTCGGAACACGCCACCTGCGGGTTCCCAACTCACGGTAGGAGGGGTTCACATCGGCGTCGAGTCGACGATGAAGTACCTGGGACTTGTCCTCGACAGCCGGTGGAACTTCGTCGAGCACTTCCGACGTTTGGCTCCCAGACTGGAGCGGGCTGGGGCTGCCTTAAAGCGGCTCCTGCCTAATCTGGGGGGTCCAAACGCCTCCTGCCGGAGGCTCTACACGGGGGTCGTGCGGTCCATGGCCCTCTACGGGGCACCGGTGTGGGCGCCCTCATTGAGGCTGCGCCCAGCGCGCCGCTTGAGTGCGGCCCAGAGGGTCATGGCCATTCGGTTAATCCGGGGATACCGCACGGTCTCCTGCGAGGCGGCGAGCCTCCTTGCCGGAGTGCCGCCATGGGATCTGGAGGCAAAGGTCCTCGCCCACATGTGGGAGTGGCGCGAGGATGCGAAACGCCGGGGCGAAACTCCGCTGCCGCGACAAATCGCGGCACGGCGGACAGAGCTCCGGCAGGATCTCATGGCGACATGGCGGGTACGATTGTCGCAACCCAGCGCAGGGCACGCCACAATTGCGGCGGTAAGTCCCCTCTTTGAGGAGTGGATAGAGAGGCGCCACGGCGTCCTCACCTTCCGCCTGACACAGGTTCTCACCGGGCATGGGTGCTTCGGTGGGTTCCTGTTCAGGATAAAGCGGGAGGAAACGCCCGGGTGTTTCCATTGTGAGGATCGTCTAGAGGACACGGTGGAGCATACGGTGGAAGTGTGCCCTGCCTGGGCGGAGCACCGCCGTGTCCTCGTGGAGGCGATCGGCGGCGGCGACCTCTCGCGTCCGGCCCTGGTGCGAGCCATGGTACGGAGCGAGAGGGCATGGGAAGCCGTCACCTCCTTCTGCGAAGCAGTAATGCTCGCGAAGGAGGAGGCGGGGCGCGTGAGGGAGTGGCAGTCTCTGCGCCCTCACGTCCCTAGCCGCCGCAGGAGGAGACGCCCCGGGCGCCGGGAGTCGATTGCGGACTCCCGGCCACCGTAGGCGCGAGCTTGCGGGTGGCGAGCAATGGGTAGCTCGCCGCCCGGTAAGGACCAAGCTCGGGTCGACGGCGCGTAGTGTTCCACGCGCGCCTCAAAGAGATGTCAGCAGTACTGAAGGGGTCTGCTAGGACCGATGCCTGCCGGGGTCACGTGATTGTTCTAAAGAGATACCTTGACCCTGGCACATGGGCAACTGAAGGAACACGGGTGGGTTTTAGTCAGTAAAAGTCTGACACGCCCTCCCGCTCCGCCCAGAGCGGGAGAAGTCATTTGATGATTTCCCATCCAAAAAAAAAAAAAAAAAAAAAAAAAACCGCTCCACCTGGTTACATTAAGTCGTTGGAACATATTCTGTGACATCGGGAGGATGTGACGATATAAGCCCGGGGTTCATGAAATGAGAGAAAAGGAATGTCGCTGAGTTTTTTTTATGTATTCTAAACCATTTTAGGACCTACTCACAAAATGCTTTATCTCCAATAGAGTTCCTTTTCTTATCTATACTATATAATATTATAAAGCTGAAGAGTTTGTTTGTTTGAACGCGGTAATCTCAGGAACTACTGGTTCGAAACGAAAAAATATTTTTGTGTGAGTAGCCTATTTGTTGAGGAAGGCTATAGGCAATATAACATCACGCTACGATCAAAAGGAAAAGAGCAAAATCAAAATAAAAAGTCATGAATTCAAACTAGGCTGAGAGTCAGCACTTTTTGAACGTCAAAGTTACATAAGACAGTCCCCCCAAAACGGCCCGCCCTTCGACACAACGCGCAGCAACGAAAAATGGATAGAAACTGGCAGGCAATTCGATGCGACGGAAAGGGTCAGGGGAGCAAAAATTTGACGCGGACGAAATCGCGGGCAGAACCTAGTCTATTACATACAAATAAATAAAATTGGAGTGTCTGTTTTTAATATTAAGATAACCACTTTTTACTAAGTGTGTATGGATGTATACACGGTACATATACCAAAACAACATTTTTTACAATTTTTGTCTGTCTGTCTGTTTGTTCCGGCTAATCTCTGAAATGGCTGGACGGATTTTGACAGGACTTTCACTGGCAGATAGCTGATGTAACAAGGAGTAACTTAGGCTACTTTTATTTTAGAAAGATTCTTTTATTTTAGAAAAAACTAACTGTTTTCGAAAACTACGGTGACATACGTCATAAACTACGCTGAAATTCGTCTCCAAATTCGAAAAACCCTGGCTGAATCGTACGAAATAGATCAAAGTAATGTACTACAGTATTGTACACCTTAAAAAGGCCTACAAAAATGTCCTCAATGGTATATGTCTATCTCTTAGGGATAACCCAAAATAACCATTTTTTATCTTTTACTTTTTACGAGAAATAAGAGCTTATTTACGAAGCAATTTTAAGCAATACAGCATTAATCCTTATCTAATTTAGTACCTTAAATACATTGTGCATTTAATATAGATCAATATGGCCCTTTGCAGCATGTAATTTAAATGAATATCTTAGAAGATATTAGAGATTTAAAAAGCGAGCGCAGAGCAGCGGCCGGGTAGTACAGGATAAGTAGGATTGTAATTCATATTACTTTGGCTTCATAGTAATTGCGAATATCATGTGTGTTCATTATACTCAATACTCAAAATAAACCTAATAGTATTATTCCAAGTAAGAGACCGCGAAATGGCTTAGATGTTTAGATTTTTGGATGTTTGTTTCTCAATAATGCAAAGACGGCCAAACGGATTTAGATCGAATTTGGCACAAAGATATATCATGGATACGTAACAGATAGGATACCTACTTTATCCCGGTAGTAAGTTCCCGGGTGATATTTTCCGACAGCTATACGGGCCAAGCCACTGGCAAAAGTACTATTCCTATAATTATGTTTGGTGTCTGGTAAATGATTGAGTGTCTGTATAGGTAAAATAGGAGCGTTAAAAAAAACCAGGAAGACTTATATTCAACTAAACCAAACCCTATGTCGCAGTCTTCTTACTCTGAATACTATAAACTCTTATTTTAAAAACACCAACACACACGATGTTTTCATAAACTATGAATCCTAAGTAATATGAATTATAATCCTACTACTAATAATATTATAAATGTGAAAATATGTATGATTGGGTGTTTGTTTCTCAATCACGCAAAAATGGCTGATTGGATCTGGATCGAAAATAGCACACAGAGCAACGATATTTTGTATAAAATATCATTGACACAGAGTCTATATTACCCATATAACCTGGAATAACACATTCTTATCGCGGTAGTACGTCCTCTTGCATTAATTTTCGACATCCACGCGGGCGAAGCCGCGGGCAAAAGCTAGTTTAAAATATATTTCATGCATTCGGAACTAGAAACAGCGTATGCGTCATTTTTTTTGCTTATGACTCATCTTATTTATCTTTATCTTCTAGGGTGGCCAAAAGGAAGTAGACTATTAACCCCACGGTGTTCCCTCCTCTATTAAGCATAAGTTAGGAGTCCGTGATTTCCGAGCCCTTAAAGTTATTGGTAGACTAACAAATATAAATATTTTTACAATAATAGTGTTATTAAGTACACAATATAACTAAATGAGATCCTAATACGGTATGTTCGCTTCGTGACGTCATGTTGTGACATATGTACTGTTCGCATTTGCCGACGTTTCATTAAAATGTTTGTGTGTAATTAAAGCGAAGACGGGCTCAACCCGTCACTTAACTCACTTTGAAATGGTTTTGGTTTTAATATAGTTTACTGGTATTTATTGACTAGTAATAAATGCTTATTCCACTTTGTTTGGTTCGTCTAGAAAGCAAGGAAAAGGTGATAAGGGGATGATTTGTCACGTAATAGTATATTATGATATAAGTGTGTAATCAATGCATACTCGTTTCAAACGACATTTTTCAAGACACTTGCGAAGCAAAAACAGACTTGAATTGTTAATTGCTCTTCTTGCCTACGTGTTCCCATTTTTGATAATATTTACCCATACAATGAAAACGTTAACAAATATTTGTAGGAAATGGCGCGTAATTTTTTTTTTTTAGGTTAACGTGCTTTTCAAGGCACCTGGGTCTTGGTATGTAAAGATGGTCACCCATCCATGGACCAACCGCGACTAGCGTAGCTAAATCGAACCGTGCGGCTGTTATTATGTCTAAGCCCCCCCATACAAATACTATGGGATACAAAAAGATAGATTTTGCTCTCCCTATAAAGTTCAAGACTGACCTTCCGTTGCTTAGCTTAGCTTATCCATTACAAACATACAAACAATGAAATCTTTCCTCTTTATAATATATGTTTAGATAAAACAAATTTCGGAAAGCTTAACAAAACGTATGACCATATGAAATAGTGTTCCTGACGCACCACGAAGCGACGCGAAGTTTCATGGTAACAGTCATCAAGACGCAAATGTTGCGCCCTGCACTCAGAACGCGGCGCCCGCACGGCCGCGCTTTAAACCCACACGTCTGCATCACGGCTATCAGGCTGTACCAAGTGACATAAACGGCAGAAAAATCATAGTTCAATTGACTTTCATTTTTATAGTGTTTTCATTAGTGTACAGAACAATTTTAGTTTTATTTTATCGGAGTTGATACTTATTTTTCTTTTAAGTACAATTATACTCATGTTAAATTCCATCTGTAGCGAAGTTGGAATTAGTACCTACCAGTCCTTCCTGCCATATCACTCGATGTTCATGTTGAGATGTCCCCATTGCTCTCAGCCACGGTTCTTTAAAGGCGAACTGAAGCTACAGATACACTACGGCAAGGTTCACAAACCTCATAGTGTACTTTACATAAGCCCCAAATTCAATTCATTCGCATCAAACATTTTCATAAGAAAAAAAACTTTCATAAGAAGTCTACCTCTGTCTTAAAGAGAAATCCCCGGGGCGCGAAGCGATCTGTTGCTCAAAGTTTGACGCGTAGTTTCCACCTTGCGACTCAGGAGCATTCTTATTATGAAACAACTACTTACAATAACTTATAGGATTCTTGCATGTCCAAAAGATATTTGGCAACTAAAAAACATTAGCAAAACAAATTGAAGATAACTGTAACGATTCGACTTTTAGATTACCAGTTCTCCATAACTCTTCACGAAGAGGCTTATGTTCACGCGTAGAATCCAAACGAATAAAAGGTGACATCAGGGGAGCAGCCAGGCTAATTTTCAGCTATATAGTGGCGCTTTACTCTCCAGAAACTCTTTCAGCCCTGGAGAGTAACATCCAGTGCCTGTAGATGGTCTCATTTTTCCCAACGAGCCCCCCTCAGTCACTTGGTTCGGATGTTGGTTGCAGTCGTGAGCCCCTTCCGAAAAGTTTTCGCTGCCAGCCGTGATGGCCTGACTCCTTCAAAAGATTTATTGAGTTTAGGCGCCGGGGAAACTGATGAGTCGCTTTGAAGGAGCTTGCGGCTCTAATTAACTTGATACAAGGGTCACCCAACATAGTGCCTATGTTGGGTGACCCTTGTATGCGTCAGTTGCTACCTGTTTGCGTCTAGGCGGTCTTTGCAGGGCTCCACATCGCGATCAATGCAGTGAAGCAGGCGGCTGCCGTGGACGCCGATCCTGCTGCAAGAGCACTGGTCGAAGAAAGCACGGCACGCCAGCATTAATGATATCATCCCTCGTGCTATTGTCACCATCAGGGTTCCAGCTGTTTTAAAACCCAATGGCTTTTTTATTTATGTTTTTATATTTTTTTTTGTAGGTGAGAAATCATCATATGACGTCTCCCGCTCTGGGTGGAGCGGAAGGTCTTTCGAAAACCCAATGGCTTGACTCCTGACGGTGGGAAGAGGCCATAATGACATGGAAGTTGGTTGGTAAACCTTTGGTGTGGGATGCAACCTATGTCGACACCCTCGCGCGATCCCAACATCCTGGCACAGCGGAGTACGCTGGGGTGGCTGATAGAACTTTAAAATAAAGTCAACACATAGTTTTTACAGTTTTCTACAAATAAATAAAGTCCAAGTTGGAATCGAGATAAAAGTTTATAGCTGTTCCTATCATAGCGATTGTCTACGTACCAAATCTAAGAGAGTGCGATTAACTTTCGGAGCGTAAAACTAGAACAAACAACACGACTTTTCGATTGATGAAAAATAAAAGTCTATCAACGTGAGTGTAAGGCAAAAAGCACTTTTTGTTGATTTATTTGGTACTATAGAGTACCTTGCCTTATTTTGCCAGTTAAGTTTAGGCAGGTATATTAAAGCTCCAGTTAAAATGAGGCGAGTTTACTGCCTCAGTAGGTAGAGCTGATATCCTATCTACTCTAGGCTGCTACTAAAACATTCGTATTGGAAAATCCTAATGGCACATCGTCCAATTTGGGATCAAACCGAACGCAGCAGCGTAGCTCAGTTGTGGTTTCGAGTAAAATAGACCCCAGCTAACGGGTTTTAGTGTTCGTGGAAGCATATCGAGACCCCATGGTGCCTCGGAAAGCACGTTAAGCCGTTGGACCCGCTATTATTTGTAGATCTTTAGCAGACGTTATAAATAATCAGAAGTCAGAAGGTCAGACAACCAGTCTTACTAAGGGGTATCGAGTTACCCAGTAACTAGGCTGTGGAGGTCAGACAGGCTGTCGCTCCATTTAAAATACTGGTATTCAGCTGCATCCGGTTAGACTGGAAGCCGACTCCAATATACTCGTAGTTGAGAAAAGGCAGAGCAAGGCTTACTAGAGAATGGGCAGCAGCGTTTTCTATGCATTTTACCACCATATTGCGATCGCCAACCCGCCTGCCAAGCGTGGCGATTATGGCAAAGCCCCCCAAATTGGGGGAGGCCTAAGTCCAGCAGTGGACGTCTTACGGCTGAAATGATGATGATGATGATGAGAAAAGGCTGGCAGATTATTTATTATTGAACTATATTTGATTGCACTTTCGGTTACTGTTCAAATTACTTACACACGAAAGGTAGTAGTTACCCACAAGCAACTTGTACTAAACTTAACGACGAAACTAGGCGGCTAAAACCTTTGTAGCTAGTTGAAATTAGCAACGTTGTGTTAATCGCTACATTCGGTTGATTCCCGCCGCAAATCCCTGTGAACGTATTCCCAGAATAGAATCCTCATAACGCTGAGGGTAAGTGCTTTGATGTTGTGGGGATTATGTTAGATTTCTGGGAACGTCAAAACTGTTGTTCTTAGGGCGTGGGTGTGAAGGGGCCTGCTAGGACCGATGCCTGCCAGGGTCACGAGATTGTTCAAACGAGATACCGTGGCCCTGGCATAGGGGTAACTGAAGGAACACGGGTGGGTTTTAGTAAAAGTCTGACACGCCCTCCCGCTCCGCCCAGAGCGAGAGAAGTCATTTGATGATTTCCCAACAAAAAAAAAGCCCGTGGGTGCATTAGTACGGCGATCGCGACACGACGCGCGAGTGCGACGGCACGGTCCGGTTCTTATTTATTTCATGTAAGCCATTGTTTTGTTTTGCTGTAAAGCAAAAGCCAGTTATTATGGTAGGTAGATACCTACATATTTACTCAATTCAAGTTATTCTGCATGTGTATTTTTAATGATACAACTGAAGAGTGTTTAATTAAAACGTCAATCTCTGCAACTACCACCTGTCGAATTTGAAAATATCTTTATGTCTTTAGTAGCTCAATTTTTGAGCTATTTAACTTTATGCTACGACCCTGAGAAGCCAAAAGAAAACAAATCACTAAGATCGTTAGCCGAAAGCGAAGTAATCGCGGGCGGGTGATGCGTTGCAACACGGTGGTGTGGGAGAACAATAAGTTTTACATGGACGAAGTCACGGGCGAAACTAGTGAACAAATATTTATGAAACCAGTAGAAGCCTTTAAGAAAGTTTCGATATTTAAACTAAAATTGTTCTGTTACTATGCTTAAAACGTTTCAAAAGTTACATACTAGTACCTATAGTATTAGTGCTCAAATTGCGGAATTAAAATAAAAAAACTAGGTACACAAGGCAACAAATCAAGCTATACATTTCCAGAATTCCGTGTGGTGTCGGACGTAAAGAATAGCACCATCCCATTTCTTCTGTTGGGTGTCATAAGAGGCGACTAAGGGACTTACTAGAGAATGAGCAGCAGTGTTCTCTATGCATTTTACCACCATACTGAGATCGCCAACCCGCCTGCCAAGCGTGAAGATAATGGCAAACTCCCCTCAAATTGGCGGAGGCCTATGTCCAACAGTGGACGACTTTCGGCTGCAATGATGATGATAATGGTCATTTCCAATTTAAGCTGACTTCTAATTGCACAAAAAGATAATGCAAGGTTAGCTAAAACTGGAAATGTATACCTTGATATGTAGCCGTGTGTACCTTTACAAGTTTACAATTTTGTTATGATGAAATAAGCTTGTCGTTAGGTTCATTCGATGTTAATCTTCTGCAGGTAATTGGCTATAAGTAGAATACCTTCTGGGAAAGCAACTAACGACTGGTGTCTTTACAGGTAACCAAAGTTATTGGCTTTCAAAGGGAAAAATAATGTTATAGATGTCGAAAGTAACGAAAGTTACTTCATTCGTCTACGATGTTATTGTCGTGCACGATTGTGTTCCACCTAGAGGCTTGTCGTTAAATAAAAACGTCTGGACAGGTCGATTAATTAGATTAAGTAGTAGCTATACTACATCGAATCATTTTTGTCACCCAATGTTACCTTGACCGAAGAAATATTGTCAGAAAAACTCGTTTTGGCCGAAGAGTGCGATTCCCAGACTATTATCGCCCATAGGACGGTCTCTGGAGGGGGGTGATGTAGCATTCATACACTTCAAAAATATATTATATAACCTTTTTATAGACCACATTAAAAAATAAGATGCCAGTATATGTCAGTTAAAAGTAAAATGTATAAAATAAAAAAAAAGAGAAAAAGTTAAATGTATAATGTAGTTTTTGAGTGATGTGGAATGTCAGCCGTTTTTACTTTCTGAAGACTTCGCCTTCTGTGTGTCGTAAGACAATATATCCCATTCTTTAGAAGCTGTTGCATTTATTTATTTATTATAACCCTGCACCGCTTCAAAGTTACGCTTGCCGCGGTTGGTCCGTGGACAACCATGACCATGTTTACATAACCCCTCTGAGCTTCGGAAAGCAGGCTAAGCTGTTGTTCCTGGCTTTCATCCGTGGATTTTTGTCAGTCGTTATGAATCGTCAGAAGCCTGAAACTCTGACAGCCAGTCTTATCGAGGGGTATCGTGATACCCAGAGCTATCAGGGTTGAGTAGGTCAGTCGCTTAACGTAAAATACTGGTATTCAGTTGCATCCGGCTAGACTGGAAGTTGACCCCAAAAAAAGATTGGGAGTGACTAGGCAGATGATTTATTTATTTATTTATTGGTCTGTCTACAATTGTTACACTTTATAATCTAATAAAACAAGCTATAATACACACCAAGTGTACAATATGATGCGATAATAGACACAGCATGCATGAACTTACTTAAAAATTAATTACAGTGGTTTTACAGTATGTAGTATGATGTTTGTATTATACCGTGGCATTTTATCTAACTACCTGCTGTAATATCAAACATCTAAACAAAGGTAAAGAACAAGAAGATACCTTTCTGTCTACATTTAACAAACTGACACACTCCGCAACAGATTTACTTACTCACGGTCCAACTTACAACATCCATTATTATCTAGATTCAGTGCAGGCTTTTTGTCATAACTTCTCTCTGTGAAGTTGGCACAGTCAAGTTTCCTTCGACCGTGGGTTTTAATCGCCGGCCACTAGTTTTGTTCGTTCCTTAAAGTTTTAAGATTTTGGAACGTTTACTCATTTGTGAAGATTGTTTAATGTTGTACCGTCTGTCTTTGGGACCTCGTTGTTCTCCTAAACTAAGCAATGGAGTTTGATGCAGTGTAGAGAATGTTAAGGATATTTTTTTTCATTTGTATAATACGTTTTAGTATGACACTTACATTTAACCCGTTTCGATCGAGGATGGCATTGTTAGTATACGTCAACATGTTTTCCTTAATTAATAATATAAAAAAATGGACAGTATCAGAAAGAGCATCTGTCTCAAAAAATTTCAAACATGAATCAAATTACCCCCCCCCCCTGCAACTTATTTAGAAGACTCCAAAGCATGTATTTAATTTATTTTTAATTACTATTATAGAATAAGTTATATTAAAAGATAATCAATAGGTCCTCATCTCTACCTACTGTATTTTCTTTTGCTGTGCCCGATAGGGTCCATGATTGTTACTAAATAAAATGTTTTACCAACTAAGCATATACATTGTGGAATGCAATAAAGTATTGAGAATTGAAATTAGTTATGAGCCGCTAAAGAGAGGTACTAGCAGTGCCTTTCTCACCCGAAACGAGTTAATACATTGTGGAATGCAATAAAGTATTGAGTATTGAAATTAGTTATGAGCCGCTAAAGAGAGGTACTAGCAGTGCCTTTCTCACCCGAAACGAGTTAATACATTGTGGAATGCAATAAAGTATTGAGTATTGAAATTAGTTATGAGCCGCTAAAGAGAGGTACTAGCAGTGCCTTTCTCACCCGAAACGAGTTAATTAGTGTCTCTAGTAGAAAAGAGTTTTTCTTATTGTTTTCCACTAGCAACCAACGGAAAACATCGAGGATGCATTATTGTAAGTAATTTTAATAGAATGTGTTTTACGCAAAAACCTGCGTGAATAAATATTCTAAAAGATGGTTAAAGCCGCATCGAAATCCGTTGCTAAGTTTATAAGAACAACGCGGTTAAACACACAGACACGAAATGTTACTTAAATTTATAATATGTTTACCTATTGAAATATTCCATAGTTGTTTCTTATTTACAGCAATATTAAAACCGGCCAAGTGCGAGTCGGACTCACATAGGAAGCGTTCCATGCCGCAAGGCAAACATGCCGGAAAAAAACACGTTTCTTGTATGGAGACCCCTTCAATTATGACCTTGGTTTTTATTTTTATTATTTGTTGTATGCAACAGAAAAACACATTCTGTGAAAATGTTAACTGTCTACCTATTATGGATTATGTGATACAGCCCGCTGACAGACAGACGGACCGTCGGTTACTCTTTAGGATTAGAACCATAATTATACAAGTTTCATAACGGAGTCAAGTTAAATGACACAGATACAAAGAGAAAGACGTGTCTGTCTTTACAATTGTGTGCAGTTTACTGTTTTCAGACAGACAGAGATGTGTTGTCTGTATGACATAAGAACTTGACACACAGACTTTCTGATAACGCTTAAAACAACAGCAATGTCACAGAAAACATTAAAGCACGCCTTCTCTTTTTACATTTGAGACTGTAATAAACACAAATAGCAAAAATATAAAGCGTTTAAAGTTTAAAACTGTTCATGAATAGCGGGTGAATCGTGCATGCATGTGTGAGCGAGTGGTTGCATCGCCTACAGTCTGCGTAAATACTTGATGCCTGATACCGGGGATCAACGATGAGCTGTGCATTCTTGATCGCGAATGTATTGTAAGCGCAGAGATTAAGTAAAGCTACTATACAATTATACGAGACAATTAAGGCACAATAAGACAACGATGCGGTTTAAAAGATGTAGATTAAAAGATGTAGTGACAAAAATTTAAAAGAGTATGCTTAGATGGTTTGGTCATGTTTTGAGGACGACTGAAGGACGGCTTACGAATGGTAATATCAGGTCAGTCCATAAGTCCGTGCGTATTTTGTACATGTGAAAAACAAAAAATAAAACGTAAATTTATTTACTTAATCAATTATGTATTTGCCATTATTATCTACAACTAACTGCCATCTGTTTGGTAATTCGTATATTCCTTTCTTGTAAAAATGTTCCGGTTTGGAGTCGAAATACTTCGATACTTCACTTTTCAATTCTTCATTTGAACTGTATTTTTTTCCTGTAATAAAGCTCTGCAGACCTCGAAACAAGTGATAGTCAGTTGGTGCTATATCCGGGGAATAGGGTGGATGATGCATTATTTCCCAATTAAATTCCTAAATTTTTTGTACAACTGATTTAGCCGTATGCGGTTTCGCGTTATCGTGGTGTAATTAACTTGTTTCCTGCTCATTAAAGCTGGGCGTTTTTTAATCAGTTCTGAGTTTAGCCTGACAATTTGTTCAGTATAGATCGCGGCATTCAGGGTTTGCTTAGGCTCTAAGAACTCGTAATGGATGATGCCGCCTTTGTCCCACCAAACACATAACATAAGTTTTTCCCAACATATTCCTTTCTTTGGTGTAGGTTCTGCTAGTTTACCTTTGTCAACCCACTGCCTTTTCCTTTTAACGTTATGGTATAATATCCATTTTTCATCCCCTGTTATAATACGATCGTGAAATGAGCACTGATTTTGACGAGAAAGTAATGAGGTGCACACATCTATTCTCTGTTGTCGATTTTCTTCAGATAGGTCATGAGGAACCCATTTTCCTAGTTTTGATATTTTGCCAATTTCTTGTAGATGACGATAAACAGTCCCGTGCGATGAATTTAATTTTTCAGCAATTTCATCGATAGTTAATTGTGGCTCTGCGTCGACCACACATTTAAGCGCTTCATTGTCGAATTCCACCGGGCGACCAGAACGAGGCAAATCTTGAACACTCTCTGTACAAGTATTGAATCTCTGAAACCACTTTTGTGCAGTTCTCACAGAAATAAAATTATCACCATGCACAGTATTTAATTTTTGGGCGGCCTTGGTAGCATTTTCCCCACTTTTAAAAAATAAATATAAAATATGTCGTTTGTATTGTTCTGTGTTTTCCATATTTATAAATATTTTAAATTGTCTACTCTCCGCCAAAGTTGTTTACAAACTGACTGTTGTTCAACTTTATGAATTAAAGCGCAATATTGAATAGTATAGTTGACCTTAAACAAATACGCACGAACTTATGGACTGACCTGATATATTTACAAGGCTGTGTGAGTGGAAACAGGAGGGAACGCCCTAGGAGGAAATATATATACCTTATTGGTGATGTTTTTCAGAAAGGTCAGGTGCGTAGTACTCACAACCGGCGTGTGTGTATGACCAGATGTATGAACCTGGATGAGGCAAAAAGAGTATGTAAGGTCGTAGTAGGTGGCCTTTCGTAGTTTCTGCCTACCCCCATGAGAAAAAGGCGTGATTTTATGTATGTATGTAAGAAAACATGAAATGCTTCAATTTTTTTTATAAAGGTTGTAAACAAATCGGTTCACGCCTTGATGTTGCGTGAACTTAGGTGTGGCGAATCGCTTTTACTATTCGGTATTCGGTTTTACATAGGCTTGAAAATCCTGTAACAAAACTTCCGGTTAAGGTTCGATTTAGATTGTTTGATTCGGTCGTGAAGATAAAATTACGTCTTTAAATGTGAAATTCTGATATCCGTATGTGGAAAGAATGGCTGTCGATCTTCCAAAAGTCTGCAAACGGCTTTTGAAACTCCAAAAAAATCTGTTTCATTCAAAAATATTTTCTAAAAGACTTAAATATAATGAGGTATTTTCGTAACCTTAATTCTCACCCATTTTGCAGCCAATCAATACTTAGGCCCAACTTTCATTACTAGGGAAGATTAAAAACAAAAGATCGTATCAAGGCGTTCTTAAAGTCTAATGGCGTTTTGAATAGCGAGCTCGCAGCTGCCGATAATGTGTTATCAATTAATCATTCTCGCTTGATGGATGACGGCGTAAACAACAGTTCGCCAGATTTTTAATAAGCACTTAATGTGGAGATCGGAATTAAGATTTTCGTTTCCTTTCTTCGTGAGTTTGCTGTTTATGCTGGTCATTTAGATACGGAAAAAATGTTTTAAGATAGTAGGCGATTACAAAATACATCTGGCGAGTTCAGTATGTTATTACTTACATAAACGGACTTTGATTTTCAATGAGAACTTCTCATCCTAAGATAAAACGCGACTAAAGTTTTTCATTAATGTTAGAGTAAGTTTTAGTTATATTTTTACTAGTTGTTACTAGACCTACGTTGTTTAACTGCCAATGCAAGGATACTGACGGTATTGTTGGAACATGTTGGCTCAGATTCTACGTCACTGAGGTCCGTTCACACAATTTCTCTGACGGTTCAGATAGGCTACGATAGCTAATTTAACCTGAGTATCGTGTATCGTTTTTTGAATAATTGGCGTGAGTTACTCATCCTATAACACGTTTGTTTCGTGCGCGGATTTGCTAAAACTCAAGAATGACTTAAAAGCATTCGTTTCATCTAATCAAATGGATTTAAACTAGTTTCAAGTATTGCTTGACCCAAAAGGTCAGGCCTTTGAGTACAGATACAACAGAACAGTTAAAATACAGCTTTGTTAATAATTCCTCCTCCTCTTAAGAATAGATGAATGAATCATGAAATCAGATCATAATATTGTCAAAGTGTCCATAGTTGCTATTATAAATAGAATAATCTTATTATGTACACCATATAGATAGCTAAAATAGTAATATATAAAGGAAAATATTTAACTGATCCTCTAAAACTTGCTGACCTTCTGATGACGCATAATTCTGTAATAAAATGAGTCTCTTTTGTAATTTTTATTATCTGTGAGAATATACCAGCTATTCTTGCTGATGCGGCTGGGCAGCGCTACATCCAGGTTGATCGCAGTTGCTTGGAAATTTGGTATTTGTTAGACGTTGTTAAAATTTCACAAAAAGTAGGCATAGGTAGTATATTTGAGTGTTCAATAATATTTTAACGAAAGAAAATTAGAATTTATTGGAGCTTCGATGAAATACATTCATGCCATATAGTTAGGCTCATCAAAATATATTCACAGTAACATTGTATGAACGGAATTTCTCAACCTGAAAATACCTCTTGACCAAAACAACCGGCGAGACTGACCTTTGACCTCTACTCACGCACAAAAAATCCGCAACTATAGCTACAAAAACCTTAACAAATATTTCAAAGCTGAGCCTTCCTTCGTTCCTGGTCAATAGCTCCCGAATTTGAGTCCCCCTCGTTGTACAAACAATCTACATGGTCTTTAAAAAGTATAAAGAAAAAGTGCTATTACTGGATTGAAATTTCAAGGAGCATTTGTGGCTGCGAAACGGGCGGGTGACTGACTTGTGGTAGGCTTGTCGTGCGTAGAGTTTTAGAGATTAAGATCAAGGCTATGGTTCTAGGCTACTTAGATGTTGCCTGAGGTTGTGTGTACGCGTCTAATGAGGTTTTGATTTGGAATAACAAACCGTATAACATATATAACATTAACATCACGACTGTAATTTCCAAAGGGTTAGGTACAAATACAACCAATGTCGCCAGTTATGTTTAAGACACATGTAATAGCGAGCAAGCTTGGCACGAGCTCGGATTCTCGAGCTGCTACTTAAGAATTCCAGATGGAAAAACCGAATAACACTGCCCAACCTGGGAATCGAAACCAGGATCTCGTACTCAGGAGTAGAGCTAGACCAACTAGACCGACCACTAGACGAACGTCCGAACAAACGTCTTGAATTTTTTTGTCAAAATGCCGATGTTAAAAATCACTCCCGCCCATAAACATATTTAAAGACTCTGGCGCATACGATATTTATTTTCAACAACTTTTGATCTTTGTTCCATAGAAAGTGAAACTGATAGGCACGGGTCGCTAACTAGACGACTGACAGATACTACTATTGTGAACTAAATAAAATAAAATACATCATGATAATGATCAAATATTTTAAAAGATTAAATTGTATTTTTATTGTTCTTATTCATTTTCTTGTGTTCTCTATTACAATTACTAATTAGAGCCTGGCTCACGATTTTTGCGTGGCATTTAATCGTAGGCCACGCAGAAAGTTTTGCGAAAAATAGTTTTTTGTATGAGAGACTGGCCAGTTATAAACTATTATAAAAATAATGATTATTTATAAGTAAAAATAGGTTCCGAAGTTCCAATTTCAAAATTTCCCTCCACATTTTTTTGCGAGCTAATTAAATTATCGTGTCGCATTGGAAAATGGATTTGCGCCGGGACTATGATTTTTTACGATTTCAAGTGTCGCCTGAAACCGGACGAATCATACGATAGACTTCAAATTGCATTCATGGATGAAGGCCCTTCCAAGGCAACTGTGGTATAACGAATTCAAACATGGTCGACTAACTTTGGGGGATGAAGAAAGAAGTGGTCGCCCTTTGACGGCTGTTACGGAGGAAAACGTGCTAGCAGTGAAAAATTTAATCCAAGACAATAGGCGAATTACATATCGGGAGATTCAACAAATACTGCAGATTGGATCGGGAAGTCTTCACGAGATTCTACACGTGCATCTTCGCATGAGGAGGATAGTTTCACGCTGGGTGCCGCACAACCTCACCGTTGCTCACAAGCAGGCCCAGGTGGAATGGTGCCGTGATATGAAGCAGGGTCATCTCGGCGTGTTTACGACATTATTATATTATATTATTTATTTTTTATTTTATTTTATTAGGTTCACCAACAATTGATTACACCGATAAAATTAATAATACATTGAGAAAATAAAAAATTAACAGTGCATCAGTTACTTAAAGGTAAACACCACATGCATGAAACAATAATTCCGAGAAATAAGCTAACAGTAATAAGCGCTAACATTAAGAACATGGTAACATTTGTAGAAAAAAAAAAAAAACAGTAACATTATATAATACAGAGACATGCAAAATTAAAATTGATAAAATTCTGATTCGTTGACACGTTGGTAAAAATTATTAAGAATTTTATAAATAAAAGTTTCATGTTTCTTTTTTTTTTCTATATTAATCACTGATAAAATAATATTAATACTAATTAATACTGATATAAATTGTTACAAAATTTTAACATCAGCAACATAGCGATGATGTGATTGATGTTAAGAAAAAATAATTAAAATATGATTACAACATTATTAACAAAAAAAAAAAAAAAGATTTGATTGAATTGAATTAAATAGATAAAATTGGTAACAATAAAGAAAAAAATATGATTAAAACATTTAACAAAAAAAAAAAAAAAATAGAATTGATTGAATTGATAGATAAAATTGGTAACAATAAAGGAAAATATGTAAGATCATGATTATATCTATGGTAAAAATTGATATTATGACGGTAAACGATTAAGGATGGCTTTTTGTTTAGTAAGAGAGTCAAAGTGGAGATCAATAATATCACTGTAGCCATTCACCGCTTTACACATTCTTACAAAAGGTGAATTGGCTCCCAAAACAGTTATAGGTGATGAGTCCTGGATTTATCAATCAGAAACGAAGCGCCAGTCGACCGTTTGGGTGTTTCAAAACGAATCAACGCCTACCAAAGTGAAGCGATCTAGAAGCGGGGGGAAGATTTTGATCGCGAGGTTTTTCAATTTGACTGGCTACTTGGTGTCAATCCCTTTACGGAACCAAAGTAGCATCTACTACCAAATGCTTGGCAGAAGTTTTCTCTGTTGTGAGCAACAAGCGACCAAACACAGGGCTCTGCGGGTTACTGCTCCACCACTACAACACGCCCATGCACACCGCGCACAAAACGAGGGACTTCATGGACAGCACGCCGGTCAAACTTCTGGGTCACCCTCCTTACAGCCCTGACCTAGCACCGTGTGACTTCTTTTTATTCCCAAAAATAAAAAATCAGCTCAAAGGGATACCATTTTCGTCGCCGGAAGATGCGCTGTCAGCGTTCGAGCATGCTGTAAACGGTGTGTCTTCGGCGGAGTGGAAAAAGTGTTTCGAAAACTGGTTCAGACGCATGAAACTATGCATAGAGGCTAGTGGAGAGTATTTTGAAAAGATTTAATAAAAAATATTTACTTATAGAACACTTATTTTTATTTTCGCAAAACTTTCGGAGTGTTCCACGTATATGGTGCGAATTTGTCTTTGGTAACTATGTCAGTAAATAATAACAGCCAGACAGAATTAGAACAAGGGAGATGCTAGTTGGAAACCAATTTATGAAACTAAATAATAATATTTTCTTTGTCAAGAGAGAAGCAGAGACGGACTGAGAAGTAAGAACGATATATTTAAGTACATTCTATGAAATGTCACTTTCTTTGTAGCATGAACCCTAAAAATCCGCTTTATACTTATTGGGAATAAGGCGCTCTTATCATTGTCTGTGTCCGGACCATTGATTAAGTTTTATATTGATGGTTTTTCCTGCTGAGCGTTCAAATTCTAGGTCCAGCATACTGTTATTGGGTTTTTCCATTAGGAGTTCCTCAGTAACAGCCCGGAAGTTTGAGATATGAGCCGTTCGGCCTTACGTTTTTTCTCTGACAAGTCGCCATCGGACTATCAGAGTAAGGGAAGAGTGTGTGCATCTGTGTCTGCATTAAAATATGTCCCGCGTAGATGGTCGGAAGTTTTCACAGAAATTGTGTATTCGACCGTAATTCGATCACATTATCAGCCTATAGAAGTCCACTGCTGGTCATAGGCCCTTCCCATTGCACGCCATTCAGCTTGATTCTTGGCAACTGTCATCCAGCTGCTTCAAGCCATCCTGCGAAAATTGTCGCTCCATCTAGCCTGAAGGCGTCCTAACATTAGGTTTGCCGATTCGCAGCCTCCACTCAGGAACACATCCAATCCAAAAGGCATTGGCTCATTGCCACTTCAGCTTGCTAATTCTGTGGGCTATGTCGACAACTTTGGTTCTCTACTAGATCACCTCATTCCGGATCCTGTCCCTCGGAGATACTCCAAGCATAGCTCGTTCCATAGCCCGCTGAACGACTTTCAATTTTTGGACCAGCCGTACCGTAAGTGTCCACGATAATTCGGTCTAGAAGACTATAATCATAATTAAACCTATTGTTGGAAGATTAGTCTAAAGAAACTTTCTGCTATATCATACAGATCGTAAATCATTAAGCTGTAGAACACAGTGTTCTAAGTTTAGTTCTATATATCAGTAAACTCAGTAACTTAAATAAAAGTTACTTTTCAGTAGTAAGAAGTGTAGTTAAAAGTTTATCGTTTATTTTATGAAGACAATAAATTTCTGATGTTTACTTTAGTCCTTTTTAAGCTCTTTTTATTAATATACTTCCATTACTTTATGTTTAATGCAGAGGCTTTTAAAATGGGAAAATCGAAATAACGCTGAAAATAGCATGGCAATTTGTACATACACAATTTGCAGTTTTTTGTAACTACATATTATTAAAACAACCTAATGCTCTTGAACAAGAATTGAAATTGACAGGTCGCAATAGGAAAGGGAATTGTTTTTTTTAATAATACTGTGAAACAATAACAGAACGGAGATGGGCGGCTATCTTAGCAGCCCTTAATAAAACACGACGTCTTGAAGGCAGAAACGGCTCATTCCTTTGTGAGTCGAGAAAAATTAAGACAAAGGTTACTTTCTGCCTCAATTACGGAATAATATTGAGGACATAAGTAATCTATAAATACAGTTGAACGTGCTAACAATTTCAATGTTCGCAAGCTGAAACAATAAGTTCGTTACGTTATGTACTATAGGTACATAACGTAACTTCAGGCCTTGTTTTCCAAAGGGTTGGGCAGAGCTGTACCTATAGTACACCCACATTTCGTCCGTTATGTTTAAGCTTATGTAACAGGGGCGAGCCTATTGCACTCAAATTATCATCATTTCAGCCATAAGACGTCCACTGCTGGACTTAGGCCTCCCCCAATTTGGGGGGCTTTGCCATAATCGCCATGCTTGGCAGGCGGGTTGGCGATCGCAGTATGGTGGTAAAATGCATAGAGAACGCTGCTGCCTATTCTCTAGTAAGTCCCTTAGTCGCCTTTTACGACACCCACGGGAAGAAATGGGGTGGTGTTATTCTTTACGTCCGGCACCACACGGTACAACGGACACGTACGACACGGAACGTGCACGGTACTCAGATTATAGTAAGATATTATTATCGTTTAATTTGCATTTTGCGCCGCTCTGGAAAGGTGAGGCAAAATGAGACTCGGGGTACAACGGGAAGCTAGCTCATGTGCCTGATACACACACGCATGCAAGTCGACAGCATCATTCATTAGGGGATTTTGTTAAGAGTCTTTGTTGCCCGAATTAAATTGATTTGATTTGATTAGTTGTTCAAGCGCCCCACGTAAGTCAGAACAAGCAGTAGTGCTATTCTTTAAAAATCTCACCGTGATAACTTGGGTGAAGTGAGCTAAAAGTGAGCTGTCATTAGTATCAATCCCTAGCATCAGTGGAATGACAGCTCACTTTCAGGTCACTTCACCTCAGTTCTCACGGTGAGATTTTTACAGAATAGATCGGCAGAACGTGCAGGTGTGTATTTTAGTATCGTGGCTGACAAAAATAGTTCTTGAGAGTATTGTTATTTATTTTCGTACAATATACTCGTGTGCAGTGAGTTAAGTACATGACCTGTATAAACGTTTTAGCTATAAGGTCGTGGGAGTGCTATTAATCTATTCAAATTCTAATATATTTTTGATAACTTTGAGGATGATTGAGGATAGGAAGCAATGTTCGGGACAAAATGAACGGGGCATAATGAGATGGTATGTTATTATCCAAATAAAAGAGAGAACGTGGGAAAATGGCTACACTTACGGCCTCTCCGTAAGAAAATGAGCTGACAAAAGGAAATAATGCAAAGGAGTGTAAGGAAAATAAGTAGGAAACTACACTTAAGAATGAAAATGTCATTAAAGTATACAAGTCCAAACATTGAAAAGGGCTGTGAAACAAAGGCAGTCAGATGAGGGTTGGGTTACCTGTAGCTCTGATGCAGGCTGGGCACACATTCCTGCGCCAGAGTTTGCGCTGATGATGACGAGGCACACATTTATGCACAATCTTTGCCTGTCTTAATTGTCTCTAATATTATCCCTTAGCGTTTTCTGTTTTGCCCCGACTATGGGGCAATTTGGGACTTTTAACATTGCTGAGTTTTTCATAATTAAGGAAAATTTTTGAAAATACGAATTAATAATGAATGAGAATACAAATATTGCTATTTATTATTGTATCACTACAGCGTATAAAACAAAGTCACTTCCCTCTGTCTGTCCTATGTATGCTTAGATCTTTAAAACTACGCAACAGACTTTGATGCGGTGTTTTTTAATAGACATAGTGTTTCAAGAGGAACGTTTATACGTATAATACGCGGACGAAGCTGCTGGCAAAAGCTAGTGAATAATAAAATAAGGAATATCAGTGTCCGTAACGTTGATAGACACATTATCTACAATCAAAGTACCTAAAACATCTCAGCAATTTTCAAAACATTACAAAGAATCACATCCATGTCGTAAGCCATATAAAGATTAGAGATAATCAAGACATCGATCGTCAGTCTCTCTGGGATCCAATTTTATTGCCAGCAATAAAACACGCGGTGTGTAGACCAAGTTTATCTGAATCACTTGGCTATCAGGACATCAGTGCTAAAATGAGTTTCTTCAAAGTTTCCTGAAGGGTTTGATGAGTCGTAAAATGTTAGTTAACTATTCCAGTAGGTATAAATGTATTTTCTTAAATATTTATTATCCTAAACACAAATTATGGAATCAGTTTGTCGTACCCTCAGCCTTAGGAATAAAACCATGTTCTTTTAATTTTTTTGCAAAGTTTGCTCTACGGTGTGTTCTATTCTATACAAATACAAATATATTTTTTTTCTTTAACAAGATTTGTACAACAAAGCTAGTGGTAGGAGTGTCCTTTTAAGCAAACAATTGCCAGTGTTAGGACAATCTACTCTTCCGCAACTTAGATTAAAGTAATGTACATACAAAATCCGGTATTTACTATTTATACATATAAATTCGACATGGTAAATTACAAAATTAAAAAGAGAAATTTAAACTGTTTTGTGTATGTTACAAGTGAGTTGAGTATGTGTGATATGTGTTTGTGGGGTGTATGTGTATGTGTGGTGTGTAAGTGTACATGTGGTACATAGGAGTAAGTGTATGCATAAACGAGTGAGTTATGATGTGTGCTGCAAGAGTGCCTCGGTGTCGTCGTAGGTGAGTTGTTTTATCCATTTAGATATAAGTTTTTTACACTCATAATATTGCTTAGTATATACATAGGTTTATCTCTTTATTTATTTTATTGTAAAGTTGAGATGACCGTTTCTCGTATTGTCTATAACAAAACCTGGTTTTTGTTTGTGGAATCGGTGCTATAATATCTTTCCTTCTTTTTGACAGGATAGCGGTATCATAAGGCAGCTCTTTGTGTTTTTTTAAGATCGTATAAATAATGTATAATTTTCTTACCGAAAGCAAATCACTTATTTGATAAAGTCTTTCGGTGGGATATCTAATCTTTTTAAAATACATGATTTTTTATTAGGCCTATATCTCTTTGGGGCATGTAGTAAATTTCTAAAAATATATTGAAGCCATATCATGGACTTACATAATGCTAATTAAATTACATACTCGCCTAAATTGTACATACAAAACAACAATAGTTCTTAAAAAAAAAAAAACAATGGGTCATATTCGCAACAGTGGCCAATTAAAATTATGTTAATCAGTATCAACTAGACGTCTAGCAGTCCCTTGATATTGGATCATGATTGCGCTGAGAACAAAATCATTGTTTCTTTTGTTATAAAAAAAACATGATGTAACAAAGGATGCCCAAAATGTCATGCCACTGCTGCAGGAAGGCCATATATGGCGATCAATACATTCCTGTCTGCTTAAAATGCCACAATTAAGAATTTTAATGTTTCACAAAGTTTTTTTTTTTGAAACCATAGTATAATATCATCTTATCTTATAGGAAAGGAATATAATTTTAAGTAAAAATATTTTTACTTCATTTAGTTCATCAGAATGATTATATTATTGTTAGTGACTGTGTAACTCGAGAATATGTTGAGCGAGCTACAGCTAAATGATTTAAAGAGCAGGTTCAATATTGTATTAAATATAGCGATTTGCCGTTCTTTTTATAAAAGTAGTATGGCCAGGGTATTTTCATTTCTGGGGTAGTCTTTGTAGGCTGACTAAGTTAGGGAGACTTAACTGCCTCGTTGGTCTCGTGGTCCCCAGCGCGACTGCTGAGCGTGGGGTCCTGGGTTCGATTCCCGGGTCGGGCAAAGTGTTACTGGGATTTTCCATTAGAAATTTCTTAGTAGCAGCCCGGAGTTTGGAAGTTGGCGGTGTGATACCCCCGTGCCTCGGAAAGCACGTTAAGCTCTCTCCGGTCTTAACGGATTGCCTTCCAATCGGACTATGAGAGTGAGGGAAGAGTGAGTGCTCCTGTGTCTGCGCACACACTTGAGCACTATAATATCTCCCGCGCCGATGGCTAGCCTCCGTTGAGATTAGCCGCCGTGGGCGAAATACGGTTTGGAGGACTATATACCGGATGACATTTTTTACCGTCTCGACCTTCATATGGTGTGTTGTGTAACTAGAATAGAAGGCAGGAAGGCCTTCAGATTCATCGTAGGTGACTAAAGGAGCGCGGGACGCGGGTGGACAGGGATGCATGTGCGGCTCGTGCGCCTGCGAAAGATCAATGAGGCCGCCTAACAGCCGACTTCAAAGGGTAGGACCACGCTCCGAAATCAATGATACATGCCGCGCATTGAGTAGGGTGCGTATGATTTGAGTTTCGATAGATTTAAATATTTTTTTTGTTTATTCCAAATTTCTGTTTTTGTTGTTCTAGTATAAAAATATTACTTTAAATGTGTAGTATTTATTGCTAGATCAATTTAATTACATATTATTCAAAAATAAAAATAATATAAATTTCTATGCCAAAAGCTTCTACTCCGTTCACCCCCATTTTTTTTCAAGACGCTAAAAAAAGTCACCCAGTGTATAAGTTAGGGAGACTAAAATATTAATATTTGCGGTCTCATTAATACTTTACTGTAATTACCGAATTTCCTGTTAATAAGTTACCAACAAGACAACACTATCGTCTCCTTTAGAATATTCATTTTACTTCAACAGTACAAACGTGATTGCTGTGCTCATTTTATAGGTCGATTAGTGCCACTCAGTTTTAATCTAGTCAGATCTACACACTTTTTCTTACAATGACTCAGTCCATTATCTTCCTATCTTAGTACGGTGACTTAAGTGTGCTTAGAAGTAGTGTCGTAAAATCAAGGCTTAAGTTCGCTGAGCCGTACAATGAAGTAGGAATAATGTGAGGTTTACAAATACTGTTCTGGTTCTGTTTGGCTTTAGAAGGAAAACTGAATACCATTACATTTTATTGCACCTACCCTACCACCGTATGTGTCTGCACCACCCGAAGGTTGACTGGTAGAAAATGCCTATGGCATGAAGTCCGCCTATGTACATTTATGTGCGTAAATTATTCAATAAATGTTGACTCCCGGCCACCGTAGGCGCGAGCTTGCGGCGGCGAGCAATGGGTAGCTCGCCGCCCGGTAAGGACCAGCAATGCTATTCTCTAAGGAAACAGCCTTGCGGGCAGCGCTGCGTCAGCGGTGAGAATCAGTTTAGTATTCAGTAAGCTGCGTAAAGCTACACTAGCGCTCAAGGCTGTGACGGCCGTGAGTTAAAACTACCCATCGGAGGATTCGGAGGGCAAATTGACAGTTCTTCATACATTTTGGTATTCCCTAAAAAAAAACAGCCACGAACTCGCTTACAGCCTCGCTCACAGCCTCGCCTAGAACTGTCAAATCCAAAAGCTACGATAATAGCCCGGACTCTAGACAAAATTATTAAACTGTACTTAAATTAAATTGAAATATTTAGATTTTTTCAAATACTTGTTTGAAAATATGTCAGCTCAGTTAATTATAAAGCTACACTTGTTAGAAGAAGCTAAAAAAAGTGATGATTTGAAGAAAGCTCGACAGACGAAACAAATAAGAAAGTTTAAAACAATATCCCGTGATACAGACTTTATCCATATTTTCAGGCTTTCTGAAGATTTAATTATTATTTTGGAAAATGATTTAGCTCCATATATGTGTCCGCGAATTCGTTCCAGTGGTTTAACCAAGCGACTAAAGGTTTGTTTACACTGAGTTACAGCAAGGTTTTTTGAGATACGATGGATGACCGCACACCAACAAAAACCTAATGAATTCCTAATGTTTCAGATATTATGCACTCTATCATTTTTGGCTAATGGAAGTTACCAAAAAATCATTGGCAAGAATGTGGACACATATATATCTCAGAGTTCTGCCTCTAGGGCAATCCACGAAGTTGTTAATGCTTTGAATAATAAGAACATTATTAGTAAATACATTAGATTTCCGCAAAACCACAACGATCGACAAGTGATCAAGTCAAGGCAAGTATCGGAAGTATCTACATTCTGATGTTAGTCTTTTGGGTCTTGTTAAAATAAGAACCATTATTTTAATGCTGATTACAGGTTTTATGAGAAATTCAAAATTCCAGGAGTGCTAGGTTGTGTTGATGGCACCCTGATATCCATGATACGTCCTAAGGAACATGAGGAGAGATATTTTTTTATATTTTTTTATTACAATTATGTAATTTTAAGGTGTGAAATAATATTAAAGGTATAATTATAATTGTTTATTAGATTAATTAGTACCTATTAGCTTCTTTAGATACCTACATAATTACAATAGTTATTTTAAAGTTGCAAAATAATATAATAAGAATATTAAGAAAAATTCTTTGACAATAAGTGCCTACATATTCATACCTTTGTCTCTACTTTTGCAAAAAAAATAAATGTGCATTATGGGGCATGAGAAAATAAATAAATATCTACGTATTACATTTTCTTTTTTTATTTAGCATTAAAAACATTAACCTTAACTACAAAAAACGGTACTTACACTTAAATTCCTTAACATCAACCTTAAACTTAATAATATCTAAACTTGAATTTTATAGTACAGGCATGCTTGGCGAATTCAACTCCCTCGTCTGAAGGATGCACATAAATCCTGCAGTGATTGGCATACTCCTTCGAAAGCCTGAACCGTCCTCCGCTGGTTGTCCAAACAGACTCGTTCGTTTTCCAAACGCTTCTCTTCAATGGCGATAAATCGCTCAGTCAGGCTCGCCATTTGTGACTGCCTTTGAGAAGGTGGTGAGTGCTGGATCAGACGGCGTCGTGCCGTTCGACGCCTACGAGGGGCTAAGAACATAAAAAATGTAACAAATTACTAGGTAACTAGAGGCAAAACAAATATAAGGGCCATTATGTAGGTATAACAGCATCATCACCCTCTAAAGGAATAGATGATACAATGTAGTATACATCATATGTAGCATGTTGATTGAATAATTATTTGAACTGCTATTGAAAAAAACCTACAGAGAATCCCAACAAGTTGGCCTAACCAGGGAATCAAAAGATCACTACTGTGTTGTGCTTTTCACACTTAACCAATTAACCAAATTATAACTAACTTAAACTTACATGAAGAGGCAATTGAGGTATTACTCCTATGAGGCACTGCAGGTGGTGGTCTAGCCTCAAACTGTAATACAAAAAAAAAATTAAGTATCTATCTGAATGTCCATAATAACAAATTGTAAGACTTATTTAAACCTCACCATTTGTTCTGTATTTACCTGGTTTTCCATGATGGGTGTATTCCTATGCCAAGATGGGCCTGGTTGTAAATCCTGTTAATAGATATAATATTGTAATCAGCATCATCAGCCTAATTAAAAATTTAACATCACAATTTTATATTTTATTTGAATTAACTTACTGGTATTGAATGTGTGGACTGTTCAGTCTGGCCTGCAGTAGTATATGTTCTGCAGGGAGTAATTCCACATGACTCTACAAAATTCAATTTGAACATTAGAACTTCACAGGGCACAGTTTTCAGATTAAGTAATGTAAGTAATTTAAATCTAGTAATACCTGTAGTATGCTCTCTGACACCAGCGTTGTAATTGCCTCCTCTGTAACATCCTGTATACTCTGCAAACAAATTTTGACTTAACAATGCTTTGAGAAGGACAATAAGTACTTATGTTGTGTTGAATAATATTTCAATTAACATACCAAGACCACATCATGTGATACTTCAGTGTCCGGCATGTCAGGAGTCAAATTAAAGCTAGGCCCAGGTTCATTAGCAGGCTAAAAATTAAATTAATGTAATTAGATTGATATTTCAGGAAATATTTTACTACTTAAATATTTTATGTTCTTTAATAAAGTTTTCATGCATAAAAATAAAACAAGCGAAACTAAAAAAAAAAAAACATAAATACATGAAGGTCAATTTCTAGGTCTCTATCACCAGTAACAAAGCTTTCGCCACCCATTATTGTAACAATTCTTTCTTCAGTTACTGAAAGAAACCGTTCCTCTAATTCACCACCACCTGTTCGTAGCCTAGCCATCCGCATTTGACTAGCTTTTTTCCTTACCGCTGATTTCTTATCCTTCCAATACTAAAAAATAATAATTAGGTAACTGTCTAAATCTCGAGATTTTGCATAATCAGTTAATCATATAACATATTAAAAGTCTCTTATGTTATAATTAGAGGCAACGTACATAGGTACTGGATACTTGAACTTAAGAAACTCGGTGCTGGAACTTTGTCCTTTGAAACGGTCAAAGTATGCGTGGATACCATCGATCACTAATAAGGATTAGTGATCGATGATGGATACCTATGCAAGCTGACAAAGCATACCAGTAATGCAATGCAACAAACCTTTGACCATTGCTTCCAACTTTTAATGCAGCCACTCCCCTCACTGTTTAGCTTGACAGCTACTTCTTGCCATGCCGCTTGTGTACGCTCCCGAGCATGTGATGTCCGAGGGTGCCCTGTGGCGAGCCAACGACGGTCTTCCAAACTTTCTATCAACATTTCTACTTGCGCACTGGATGGAACCACACTTCTTGACATGCTTAAAACACAAAATGTTACGTTACAACAATGAAGTTATAGGTACATTTTATTGGAAAACAATAGTTCGGTAATTTACGTGATTTTAATGATATCTCGTGGATTATACAATAATATTGTGACACATTAGTATTATCCATTTAATATCAGTGGAAATATCATAATACTCACATTTCAGTAGGTATATTTATCTTCTTAGTCACAGACAGAACTACCTTTGTTCAAAGCTAACGCTGATACAAATAATAATGATCGTTTGCACGTAAAAGTTTTCAAACTAAAAGTTCAAGTGGTTTGGAGAGCGTCGCGTCGGTTGTCAACTTGAATGTTTTTTGTAATCGCCGCGCGCCGTGTGTGTCGCTTTATTCAAAATAGGCCAAGGAATCGTCATTCAGCCTTAAGATCAATTATATAAAAGCAATAAACTCTTTTTTTTAATGAAATTTGTTTATAGTTTTAGTCTAATCCATAAAATACTTAAAGATAGAGCTTAATTATAAATTTTAAACCCATAAATCTCTCAGTCGAGATTTATCGATTATGATTTAAACAATTCGTTTCAAGCCCTTCATTCGTCTACGAAACAGCGACGGGAGGTTACAGCCTACAGTTCGTCGACGACCATTACTGCGTTAGTGAATACCGTTTAGATCAGCGCTACACGCTCGATCGATCTCTAAGCTGTCTCGTCGACGAGCACGTCGCAGCTTACAGCCATGAAATTGTGTTTTAGAGAATAGCACTGCAGGCTCGGGTCGACGGCGCATAGTGTTTCACGCGCGCCTCAAAGAGATGTCAGCAACACTGAAGGGGTCTGCTAGGACCAATGCCTGCCAGGGTCGCGAGATTGTTCGAAAGAGATACCGTGACCCTGGCACATGGGCAACTGAAGGAACACGGGTAGGTTTAAGTCAGTAAAAGTCTGACACGCCCTCCCGCTCGCATGATTTCCCATCCAAAAAAAAATATTCAATAAATAAATACCATTTTTTTTTCTGTGTGTGAAATCATTCAATGACGTCACCCGCTCTGGGCAGACCGCGAGGTTGTGTCAGACTTTTACTGATTAAAACTTACCCGTGTTCCTACAGTTGCCTATGCCAGGGCCACGGTAACTCTTTAGAACAATTCCACGACCCTGGCAGGAATCATTCCTAGCCGACCCTTTCAAAATGAATACCTGGGGATCTTAAACCAGGGCTTGGTAACGTTACCAAATTCACACTATAAGTATCGTTAAGTAACGTTATTTTCATAAAGTTAATTTTTTAACGGTAACACGGGTAACGATACTTTGGTATCGAATCCAAAAAATAACGTTACCATTACCGTTACTAGTATCGATACTTTTATCGTTACTTAATGCGTTGTTGTCAACCCACGCAACCTAAGCGACACGCCATGGGCGGCGGCGCTCTACGGCAAATTGCCGTAGAGCGCCGCCGCCCATGGCGTGTTTTTGGATTCGATACCAAAGTATCGTTACCCGTGTTACCGTTAAAAAATTAACTTTATGAAAATAACGTTACTTAACGATACTTATAGTGTGAATTTGGTAACGTTACCAAGCCCTAACGGCAATATCGCCAATCAAACGATGCAAATGCAACTTCATTAATGTAGACGAAAGAAAGAGATGAAAGAAAATAAATAAAAATTTAACGTTACTCAGTTACCGGTAAAACGTATGCCAAGTATCGTTACCAAGCATAACGTTACCTCTACTAATAACGTTATCTTCGTCCGATGAAAGTAACGATACCAAAATTTTAACGTTATTCAAAGCCCTGTCTTAAACGGTTCAGTATTATCAGATATAAGATAACTGTAACGATCTAAGTATGTCTAATTAAATGTTTACCATAATTGACACCTATCACTATCGTGATATGGAAAAAGATCGGGAATTCCTTCATTGTCGGATGGGCGTGAAAACCAAGAAATATTATCTTAAATAACCCTGTAGATATTCCACGGCTTATTTGCTTTAAACACAATATCATTCTTAACGCTTCAACTGTGCTCTACTTACGACAATTTTGTGCATATTCAAACATAACACAAGGGACTACCGACTTTATTATGTTCTGTTTAAGGTTTATTGTGAATTGTGTGTATATTAAAAGCACACATCATGGCGCATTGGTGATAAATGAAACTTTTCTGGTAAAAGACAAATTTTGTTTCGTGTCCTCGCATGGTTGGCTAAGATTTGGGTCCGAACGTTTTTCGGGGGCTTTATCTTGGACCTTCGATAGGAAAGTTGAGGGCTTCTGTCAATAACATCGGTTATTGTCTGTGAAGTATCGGTATTGACATAAGGATTGTGAGGTTTTTCGAACGAAATAGGATACGGATTGTTGACCTTTGTTTGGGAAAATAAAAAATGAAAATATATCGTGAAATGTTCCAATTGTTTTGTATTGTTGTCTCGTGTATTGTGGTTTTTTTTTGCGGTTAGACTTGGCAGATTGATCTTGAGTGGGTATGGTAAGTACAAGTAGCAGTGAATTTCGTTTTAATTCATATTCATATTTTTGTTTGCATTCCATAATGATAAAAGTTCCTTCAATGGCTTAAAGCTATGGTATAATTTTGGACCCTGTACGGCCGAAAAAAGTATAAAAATAATGGAAAAAAAGCGTGGGGTGCTTTTTAAGGTATTTTTTTTATTGATATCAGGCACCTCACGCTTTTTTCCATTATTTTCTACTTTTTAGTTTGGTTTTCAATGGAAGCGTGTTTTTTTAGTTTTTTTTTTAAACTATTATTTATTTTCTATTTTTTAGGGTGTTTCGAATTTTGAGACGTATGTCAGCGTAGTTTGTGACGTATGTCAGCGTAGTTTTCGAAGACAGTTTTTTTGCTGTCCTGGTAACCCTGGCAAGGATAATGGCACAAATTTATGAAATTATAGTATTGTCATCGGTCTTTGACAGGTGTGCAAAGTTTGAATGAAATCTGGTCGTTTAAAGTGGGTCAAAATAGCGCTATAAAGAGTCGGTTACAAACAAACATACAAACATACAAGTGAAGCTAATATAAAGCGGGTAAAAAGAATTAAACATGGTGGGTATGTCTTAATACTTGATGTTTGCCACAGGTACAAACCATTACTTCATTACATTTTCTTACGCGAAACAGGGGAAAACTATTGAATATGGAAAGTATAGCTATTTTAGACATATAATAGTGCTATAATATATTAAAAATTACTGTCATCTTTTTCACGTATCTATCAGCATTAACCTTAACAATGGGCTGTCGAATGTCCCACGTTATTGGTAGTGACATACAACGACCCTTGGGACATTTTTCACCGAAAATTCGAGGGAAATTACAATAGTCTCTCGAAAAGATCGAGCCTAGTGAGGGGTCAGTCATAATCGACAAAACACATTTTTAATCGACACTATTTTTAGTTTCAAACTTCGAATGTTTGCAAAATTCGAATGTTATTCAAATTCGAAGTTTCAAATTGCTGTTAATATAAACAAGGTTTGAAGCAAAAAGACATTCGTGTTTATAATGTTGAGAAACTGTTGTAAAAGTTTGACAAGTTACAAATTGCTGTTTTGAAATATTTCAATGATAATAACGAAATACTTGACAGAATGTTCAAGATTTATGAAATTCTTCAAACACGCGATTTTGGTGAGTTAAGTGATGCTTATATTTCAAACGAACGAATCTACAATCAAATGAAAAAATTGCTAAGATTATTTGTTACATGTCAGACATTCATTCTCTAAGGTTATCGAGGATAGCAAACTTTGTGTTAACAGACAAAATGTCATGGAAATGTAAGTTCATTTGTTCATTATCGCGAATGTGTTGTTCAACGATTTTGCGTGCCTAGAAGTTCGTTTAATTTGTGATAGTTGGATTGAAGAAATTAATGAAAAGAAACGAAGAATATGCTGGCGGGTGCGACCATGTTATAAAGTTTTAACATTTAACGTATCGCATATACCACATCCGAGATGAGATTGCGGTGGCGTTTGACGTTTCATCAGATTATGGAGGAGTAAGTCGAATAATGTAGCGTGCATCTAATGACTATAAGAAGGAAAATTTACAACCCGTTGAGAGTATAGTAGACGTTAATTATACACTCGTTTTGTTATAAATGAGGTCACTATGGTCTAATTTATAAGTTTTCCTGTATTTAACTCAGTCGCAGTATTTTCAATATGTAGATGCATATATTTACATATAATACTAATATTATAAAGAGATAACATTTGTTCATTTGTAAGTAGGGGGTAATCACTAAAGCAACCAGTATTTCAAAATTTAGTTTTGCATTTAATCGACCAATTCTTGAGAAACGTTACAGGCTAAAGATCACTAAATATCCTAAGGAGCAGAGTAAAAATAAATATGTTAGAAATCGTAGTAATACCGTGGGCGGGCGTGCACGATGTGATGATATAGGATATTTATTTTCAGTTAAACAAGCCATACGTGGTTGCAATCGCGGGGAGAATCTAGTAAATAAATAAATTCAAATTTTCTTGGCCTAGACACCATGTATAAAGGCCGCAAACCAAGGTTTCCGCAGGGGAATTTATCAAGGTAAAGATCATCATTATTATTCGACTATCTTGAATAAACGATTAAAATAATCTCGAGTGTCCCAGCTCTATTATAGGCCAAACAGATTTATTGAGTTGTCCCACGCTGGTACTTGTTACCTCTAGAGAAGGGATTTTCCACTCTAGCGGTTATTGTGAGAAAAACCTCGTATGAAAGTATTGTTAGATGAGGGGTCGAGATTTACAGGTGCGGTCACACATCGCTTTTTATGGTACTTTATGTAATGTATTGAAAGTAATGGCGTTCGTTTTGAAGGTGTTTTTACTGTAGGGCATGAACTGTCGAAAGTATTATTCATGTTGGCAAATACGATTGCCAATTTATCTACAAAAATAAATAAAATTGAAGTGTCTGTTCGTAATTTCAAATTAACAGCATTTCACTAAAAGTATATACGGTCCTTACATCAATAAACAATGTTTTTAATTTTTTGTCTGATCGATTTTGACGTGACTGTCACTGGCATATAGTTGATATTATAAGAAGTAATATAGGCTACTTTTTATTACGGGAGCATGTTCTCGTGGTCTTCCAATATCCATGCGGGCAAAGTTGCGGGCAGCAGGTAGTATATCTATAAATCAATAAATAATCTTTTTTTCCTCAGTGAAATCCTCAGGTCATGAGTTGGACCTCATTCACGTACAGCTCTCCGTTTTCACCATATTATTTTGGTAGACCTGAATATTTGTTTTCCTTGTCATATATTTATCTCCGTTCCGACGTTTAAAATCGGAAACTCTCATCCAGAAACTATCACCCGCGGGTCATATGAGTTTTTTGTCTGTTTAAAATGGCATTTAAGTTTTAAGTTTTTTTGACGTTAAGTTTTATACCGAATGGATTTATGGTACTACACATTTTTATTTCATATTCGCAGATCTTTGCTGCCACAAGTTTAAAATCTAAAGCTTGTAGACGAATGAATGGATAGATAAGGCAGACTGGTGGGCAAGTAGGGTGTATGGGTTTTGTTAAATAATTGGATGCTATATAAAGCTATATGGGAGATAATTTTCGATTCGCTTTCCCGATACCTGACCCATACAAAAGTGGCGTTTCGTACCTTTTTTGATCCGCAGTGTACATCTCAAGGATTGCACCAAATAGGAATGGGATAGATAAGTCAGTATTATTGATTAATCAGTTTATAATGTTCCCACTGCTTGGACACATACCTCCTCTCTGAGAGGGCATGGGCTTTACTCACGAGGGCACGGTGTGGGTTGTTCGATTCACATATCTTCTAATTTCCGCGTTTTGCCGGGGTCAAACTCCGCTGCCGCAACAAATCGCGGCATGGCGAACACAGCTCCGGCGAGATCTCATGGCGACATGGCGGATACGATTGTCAAAAGCGCGTGCTGGGCACGCCACAATTGCAGCGGTATGTCTCCTCTTTGAGGAGTGAATAGAGAGGCGCCACGGCGTCCTCACCTTCCGCCTTACGCAGGTCCTCACCAGGCATGGGTACTTTAGGGGGTTCCTGTTCAGGATAAGGCGAGAGGAAACGCCCGGGTGTTAACCGCTGTGTGGATCGCCTGGAGGACACGGTGGAGGTGTGCCCTGTCTAGGCGGAGCACCGCCGTGTCCTCATGGAGGCGATCGACGGCGGAGCACCGCCGTGTCCTCATGGAGGCGATCGACGGCGGTGACCTCTCGCATCCGGCCCTGGTGCAGGCCATGGTACGGAGCGAGAGGGCATGGGAAGCCGTCACCTCCTTCTGCGAAACAGTAATACTCGCGAAGGAGGAGGCGGGGTGCGTGAGGGTGACGCAAGCTATGCGCCTACGTTCCTAGCCGCCGCAGGAGGAGACGTTCCGGGCGTCGGGAGTCAATTGTGGACACCTTAGCGCATCTTCCCGAAAAAGTCCAAGTTTTTTGCGATCGAATCTTGTAAATAAAAAAAATAAAAACATATTGTTTTGGCCAATTCTACCCTTTTCAAGTTACATCATGATAGAACTAATAAATTGCGTTAGATACCACCATAAGCTCACAGAATTCCACTTCAGTTTTGTAACCCATCGCGTCCCAGCATGGTCCGAGTTCTTCATCCTTAAGTTTCGGGGACCAACATTGTGTAAGCATTGAAAGGATAATTTTATTTTAATTGTTTGTTAGTTATCGAAGGGATACTCGATACAAGACAGTGTAGTTCCGGGTAAGTGGGTAGTATAGTTTTATATGAGTTGTATATAGGTGCGAGGAGACGTGGGATGTGGCTTGTCTGCTTGCATGGAGTAGTAATATTTTGTTATGTACCGAAACTATATAATAGCCTCCCTTATTCACGAACAAACTCCTCAATTTACACAGAACCTGTAAGTATTGCAATACTAGAATTTGATTATTGACGCGATTGAGCAATCGTTTTCATTGATTGGCACTTTTTCAGCACAGTGGAAGTGTTAAATGGCTTGATTACTCTGCGTGTTACTAGCTGCTGCTAATAACACAAATCACGTATAATTTGGTTTCAATATACTGCAATGATTCGACCATCAGTCGTATTTATCAATGTCCCGGATCATATGAGCATGGACGTCATTAACAATATATTATAACGCGTGATTGATTTCATAGCCGATTGATTCGGTCATACTTACGTGAATCAATTACGGAATAGCAATGGCGGATGAAATCGATAATAGGTAGAATAGCATTCAAATAATAACGCATTACTATTTGAATGCTTCTATCTATTATCGATTTATGGCTAGAGATCATCAAACGATTAATGAAAGAAAATAGAATTTTCCTGCATAAATAAGACCCACGTAAGTAAATAAACTAAATGAAGAATGATATAAATCTTACTGCTCTATAAAAAGGAATGTATCGTCACTAAAAAAATACGTTTCGACTAGACACGCCTTCCTAGTTTTCGTGTAGCCAGAGCATAGTAGATTTTCGCCAAATGAAACAGATATCTATACAAATATTATAAAGTTGAAGAGTTTGTTTGTTGATTGAACGCGCTAATCTCAGGAATTACTGGTCTGAATTGAAAAATTCTTTTTGTGTTGAGTAGCCTATTTATCAAGGAAGGCTTTATAACATCACGCTACAACTAATAGGAGCGGAGCAGTAATGAAAAATGTTGCAAAAACGGGGAAAATCGCACGGGTAAGCGAGCCTACGCGAAGGGAAGGGTCGGGGGAACAACAAATTTAACGCGGACGAAGTCGCGGGCAGAAGCATGTAATAGATAAATTAAAAAGTTAACCGTTATGATATTATATTCGTATGGATTAGCTACTTTTTTTACAAATAATGTGGTTTAAAAATTGGTCATCATATTTATAAATGATAAATGACTTTATTTTTGCAAGGAGTTGCGCTTTTACACGTCAATCCTAATTTTTTAAACTAGATGAGTTCAGCGTTTCTTATCTGACTATTCTGAGAAAACTGAGAGGTCACAGTCTCTTTCAAAGTCCAGACATAATCTTAGTCAGATCATGTGAAGACCATGTGGATTGGTGTCGGAAGTGGTTTTTTAAGGAAAAAAACCACACAGATTGAATGGACCTGTCCAATGAGTGCGCGCATTGGTCAGTAATCATTCAGCTCAACTCAGAATTTAAGGAGGTCAATGTTTCGACCAAAACAACCAAAGAAAGGACATTTGTGTAGGTCGTATAAATTACTCAAACTGCCAGACCATGATAAAAATTAAATGAGAAGAAAAGGAAACCAGAAAAAAAAAACACCTACTTCGTTTACAATACTTAAAACAACAAAATAATACTTTAAAAGTAAATATTCATGTCATTGTATTAGTAAAATATATAGAAAGTTAATCCTTCATGTTTACCGTTACAATCGAATTGGTCGATCCCAAATAGATCTGACATGTTGGATTGGTTATAATACGTCCCCCGCCGCCCCCGTTGGTCTCGTGGTCGCAAGCGCGACTGCTGAGCGTGGGGTCCTGGGTTCGATTCCCGGGTCGGGCAAAGTGTTACTGGGTTTTTCCATTAGGAATTTCTTAGTAGCAGCCCGGAGTTTGGAAGTTGGCGGTGTGATACCCCCGTGCCTCGGAAAGCACGTTAAGCAGTTGGTCCTACGCCTGATCTCTCTCCGGTCGTGTCGGATTGCCGTCCCATCGGACTATGAGAGTGAGGGAAGAGTGAGTGCTCCTGTGTCTGCGCATACACTTGAGCACTATAATATCTCCCGCGCCGATGGCTAGTCTCCGTTGAGATTGGCCGCCGTGGCCGAAATTCGGTCTGGAGGACTATATGTAATACGTCTTATGACTGGATGCGATAAGATTGGTGACAGATAGTTAATGCATGCAGGCACGTCATTTCCAGGTGTTTAGCGATAGTTAGACCAACTTTGACCTGAAAACTGAGGAGGAAGGCCAGGTGTAAAAAAAGACAAAGCCAACTGAGTCTTCGTGTTATTAATTAAATGCAAAAGCTACACAGAATAGTTTCTATGCAGGATCGAGACAATAGAAAAGACTGTAAGAATGCAATATGAACTCCACTTCAACGATTTCAATCCTGTACTTGAGAGAAATTACTAGTCAGGCAATACCTAGCGAATTCTCGAAGAGCAATTGAACTGATTGCCAGAGCGCGCATTTCCATCCAGCTTTACTAGAAACAAACCCTCGAATCTGAGTTAAAGGGACAAATAATACTATCGGTGCTCCAACTTTCATTATGGTTGATTGGCTGGTTCTTTTTTATGACTGTAGAATCCCAAACAAGAAGATAAGAGGTCTTTCTTCCAAAGAGAGTAAAAATAAAATGACTATAGTGAGATCCTCTTGCAAAAATGCTGTAATTGTCCATCAAATTGCTTAACGTGGTGATAAAGGTGAAGTTCATTTTAGTAACTGTTTCTAAAATGTTTTTGGGTTTTATGATCACAGCAATGGACAGTTACAGACTGATATGATGACGTAAAAATATATAACAATCCATCATTTTATTAATAATGTGCGTCACATACGAATGCTACGGGACATTGACGATGAAACCATTATGGCGACGCTATTATCGTAAATCGAAATTACCATTATAAGTTGGTACAAGACATAAAAGTTAAGTGGAAAGACGTCGTTAAGTGTATTGTGTGAAAGTAGGGATAAATAGTGTTATAATAATAATGTGTTGAGAGCAAAAGTGAGTGGAGTTTCATGGAAATTGAAAATGGAGTAATAACTAAAAAGGGAAATAGGTAATATTTTAATGTTATAACATTTTAAAATGTCAGTGTGTTTTAATTAAAAAGAAAGGACATAGCCACAACACCACGACATTGCTTGTTTGTATAGTAAAAAAATACGACAGGCAATCTTACATCTTAATTCATTGAAATCCTTAGTTCCGGAACGTCGCGTATTTTGTGACAAAACTTTACTTCAATGAAGATAAAGTAGTGGAACATTCGAGAGTGAGAAATTGCATAGGAAGTTTATACGACACGAAAACGAATGAATGAAGCTGATTTGTTGCAAATGTTTGCAAATAACATTTCAATTTCCTTTTAACTGCTTGTTATTTGCCTTGTAAACGTCACGGAAATTAGCTGGATGCGAAATGCACAGGACTGGTTGATGGAGCGACGCTTAAGGGAGGCTAGTGTCTAGAAGTGGATGTCTTTCGGCTAAAATGGATAGGATAGGGGAGGCCTATGTCCAGATATGGATGTGTATCGGCTAAAATGATAACAATTTTAGCCAGCTTAGGTGCTGAATTCAGAAATTAACACAGATGTGAATAAAAAAAAACCGGCCAAGTGCGAGTCGGACTCGTGCACCGAGGGTTCCGTATAAACCTGGTAGTGTTTTATACCTCTACGCGTTCATGAGGTAAGGGGTGGTAAGTTTAAAATTATTAAAAATATTTTTATTATATGATATAACTAAAAATTTACGGTTTTCGCAATTTTTCCTTTATCTGTGCTATAAGACGTTGCTTCGTACCAAATTTCAAAATTCTAGATCGGCTGGAAGTACCCTTTAGGTTTTGATTCCCTTGCGAGTTTCGAAAATTTGCGGCATAAACGGCTATATTTTTTGATTGCGTTAGCTTAGAAGTTTAATTTTTTCACAGCTTCAAGGGACAGTAGACTTGAGTATTTGATATAAATTTCAGCTTAATACCTCAACGCGTTTCTGAGAAAAAGGGTCTTGACAGACGGACGGACGGACGGACGGACGGACAACAAAGTGATCCTATAAGGGTTCCGCTTTTTCCTTTTGAGGTGCGGAACCCTAAAAATGGTGTTGACCAAAGCGGTAGTTTGCTTTTTTGGACAAACTTCTCAAAATAATCTCTAATACTAAATTCCACTTCATTACTCATTTCACTGTCAGATGTTTCTCGTTCATACGCTTTCTCTTCCAACTTGAATTGACCTCAGCTCATATCGTTGCTATTAGGAACGAGAATAATTGATAGTGTAGCCGCTCATAACTCGTATGTTTGTGATACGTGGTCGGTCAATGCCATATGATGCGATCTATTGCTATGTAACTATTATGATCACATAAGGATTCATTGTGAGGACGAGTGCCTCAGTTATTACTTAAGTGAAACCGTAGTAGGTATACCAAAGGTTCTAAATATGGTAATTTTCAAAGCGACTTTAGATAAAGTTAGGAGTTTCACGTTGCCGCTCTGCGTAATGGTCATTCACATTTTAGCGCTCGATCACGGAGACACAATATTTTCTAATCCATCTGAAAGAAAACACAGCAATTGTATTGTTTGAATGCATTCAAAGTAATACCAAGAAGATTTAGAGCATTTCTTGTAGGTACTTCGAAAAAACACGGTGTTATTGAAACGTTCGTTGGTGGAATATTATGTGACCACTAAACGGAAAATTTGTTTTCTGATAGATAATACTCGCTTTAAGTTTGTATGTTTAAATGTTTGGATTAACACAAATTATACTTAAAATCCTGTTAGTACGTTCCCGTAGGATAATTTCCAAACTCCACGCCGAGCGAAGCCGTTGGCAACCGCTAGTGAGTAATGAATCTCCTGATCCAAGAAAAAAAACAGACAAAACGAATGCAATGCGAAAGTATTCGGTTATTTTTACACCAATAAGGGTAAACCTCTTATTTTCATGCCTACTACATTGGTCGACGTTTTCTATTGCAGGCTTTTTAACTCGATAAAAGGTTGTTATGCGTAATGAGAGCGATGTAAGTACCTCATTGTTGATAAGTATTTTATATTTTTATTGATTATAATGGTGTGTGTGAAAATAAACTCATTTCAGTCTCAATTTTTAAAGCTTTTGCAAAACGTTTAAATAAAGCTCCACGCGATATAAACTTACTAATAAATCCATGCTAAGTGAAATATATGAACAAAAATTTGTCCAAGCCTGTCCCTGTCAAGTGGTCCTAAATTTAAATGTAATTGTTATTCACTAACAACTTGTTGCTTTTTCAGGAAACTATTTAGTGTCATTTGTTCTGGTATTTTAACTCCTCATCAAGTTAAGCTATTTAGTCTGCATGCACTGAAGCTGTACTTTGTTTAATCATTTTCAAATCTTGTGTTTAAGTGACTGAGATGTGTAATGGTTTTCTAGTTATTCGCCTACACCGTGTTTTTTAATGGAACAATGGAGGGCTATTCTAATCTATAAGACGTACGAAAACTGTCTAAGGAAATATTCACTCCTTGGTCTTTGGAGCGATTCCTGTGTTTAAAATATAGTCCTCCAGACCGAATTTCGGCCACGGCGGCCAATCTCAACGGAGACTAGCCATCGGCGCGGGAGATATTATAGTGCTCAAGTGTATGCGCAGACACAGGAGCACTCACTCTTCCCTCACTCTCATAGTCCGATGGGACGGCAATCCGACACGACCGGAGAGAGATCAGGCGTAGGACCAACTGCTTAACGTGCTTTCCGAGGCACGGGGGTATCACACCGCCAACTTCCAAACTCCGGGCTGCTACTAAGAAATTCCTAATGGAAAAACCCAGTAACACTTTGCCCGACCCGGGAATCGAACCCAGGACCCCACGCTCAGCAGTCGCGCTTGCGACCACGAGACCAACGGGGCAGTTAAAAGTGTTTAAAATAACAGCCTATTCATTGTGTATTATTGACCAGGTTCTGACATTGATGGTCGCCGAGATTGTGACTTGAGTTTGAACGTTTTCTAATTACGGAAATAGTACAAATTTGCCAGAGCAAAAGCTAGTTTATAATATTAGTAAGATTACAGGGTACAGCGGGCGAAACCGCTGGGGTTTCACCCGCGTATTACACATACATATTAACTTTCCTCTTGGATCACTCTGTCTATTCATGAAAACCGCATTAAAATCCGTTGCGTAGTTTAAAAGATTTAAGCGTACAGATGCGGGAAGCGACTTTGTTTTAAAATACCTATGACGTTTGTTACTCAATCAAGCAAAAACAACTGAATGGATTTGGATATAATGTGGCACACGGATAATTTATAACCTGGAATAACATATAGTATATTTTTTATTCTGATAATATATTCCCATGGAATAATTTCGCACATCCACGAGCGGGTGAAGCTGCTAGCAAAAGCTAGTATTGTATATTTGAAAGCATGATCTACAACCAAAAAACCAAACAATCGAACTGTGTTCTCAATTGTTGGAAAAAATATAAAACATTTTAATAATAAGTGCAATACTGACACTATAACAATAAATAATTTATTAACGTATATTTCATCCATTGTTCATATCAGCTAACTGGGCACGGTATCGGGAGGACAATCGCGAACAAATAGCGCAATTTGTCTTGTTTTTTGCTCGGTGCCGCTGTTTCTGATACATCGCTGGTAAGGTCGAGTGACACGTTAGTCTAGAATAAATTATAGGTTCTCGATATTGATAGTATTTACTAGCGTTAGTTCTCATGAGAACTATATTCCGACATGGTGAACATAAAGTGAGAAAAGTCTTTCCAGTGTTAATAATTCAACTGAAACTAATCTGATTTATGAAGGAGCTGTGGAGGTTTTCCATTTAGTTCAACAATAATAATTTTACATGTCTAACATATTTTTTTATATAGATGAGGTGATTGTCTGTAATGTGGAAATGTGCGCGGAGGTCTACATATGTATGCTTGGCTGTTTTGGATGTAAGTACTTCTCTAGGAGTAACAAACGATGTGAACACTGGTTTGGTATCCTAGTACCTAAATAATGATGAAAGACTGTTTGATTATTTAATTTTTATAAGTTAGATATACTTTACTTTATCAGATTCGATTATGGAAGGATGTTAAAATATTTAGTCTGCAATCAAAACTTTAGTGAATATGTTGAAAATAAAACCCTGGATAATGCAATTTTTTTACTAAATCTGTGTATCTTATTTTACGTAGCATAGTTTCTTGTTTATTACTTTAATTTTGTTTATTAATATTTTACACTCTATGTATGTTATTACAGAGATACTTTTTCGTTATTGAAGATCGTTATGTTTTATGATTCTACCTGTACAACAATAAATTATATTCTGTTTTAAAATCCGCGCTTAAAAAAAACCAGGGCCTTGGTAATATAGAAAAAAGTGAAGATATCCCGCATCCGCACACGCCATGTGTAACAAACACAGGGTGTTCAAAAAACAAAACATAAAAAAGAGCGTTTGATTGTCGCGTCGCCATGAATATGCATCGATATGTATCAAGCGGTGTCACTTGTGCCTGTTGTGTCGACCTGCGCCAGATGAGACTCGCGACCGTACTTAGTTACGCGTTTTGTTCTTTTGTGTGAAGCTTTTTGAACGCAAGGCTTTTGAGGATTTCCACATCCATTCTGGACCCAATAGATTAATATCGCGACCTAAGGCTCGCGTAGACCTGCACGGCGCTATAACGTGACGCGTCTGTAGTTTATCAATTTCCATGAAGTTTTCTTAGACAGTCTAGAAGAGTAGTGTCGCACTGTGGGGGCAGGCCAGTCTGCAGGAGCCTTTATTCCGAACAATTTGGTCATTTGGTTAAGCATTGGCGGATGCAATAGCAGGGCGCAACAAGAACGTATATTTATAATAGAAACACAAAAGAAAATTAAAATGTGTAATGCAATATAGTGGAGACCGTTGCCTAGTAATGAGACAATTTACATAAATAAAATACAATCCGGAGGTGCACGGACCTCGGGACGCCAGTCACCACTCACAGGCTTGTCTAACACCTGAATGATGTCCAAGCTTCCTGTATTCGTAAGAGGTACAAGTAGTTAAGTGCAGTACATGTGATGCGACCCGGTCAACGCCAAGTATATTTAGACGAAAAAGCGTGTGGTATGCACTAATAGGTGATCCGATTGCCGCAGCATCAACAACAGCCGTGTCCAGATGCTCTTCTTAATTCTCCATCGCCAGAATCGACCAAAACGATGACTGTAGCTAACATCCCAGTTAATCAAGTTACAAAAACGGACGCGAAAGGTCGCCGCCGCCGATCGCCTCCACGAGGACACGGCGGTGCTCCGCCCAGGCAGAGCACACCTCCACCGTGTGCTCCACCGTGTCCTCCAGAAGATCGAAGCAATGGAAACACCCGGGTTTTTCCTCTCGCCTTATTCGGAACAAGAACCTCCCGAAACAGCCATGTCCGGTGAGGACCTGCGTAAGGCGGAAGGTAAGGATGCCGTGGTGCCTCTCTATCCTTTCCTCAAAGGGGGGACTTACCGCCGCAATAGTGGCGTACTCTGCACTGGGTTGCGACAGTCGTACCCGCCATGTCGCAATGAGATCACACCGGAGCTTTGTCCGCCGTACCGCGATTTGTGGCGGCAGCGGAGTTTCGTCCCGGCGTTTAGCCTCCTCGCGCCATTCCCACATATGTGCGAAGACCCATGATCCGATAGCGGCACTCCGGCAAGGAAGCTCGCCACCTCGTAGAAAAATATTAAGTAGCTGAATACTACTTTCAAAATTGTAAGCATTAACCCTACCAAAAATTACTTGCAAATGGATTGAGGATTGAGTTTAAAATATTACTTTACAAACAGAAAACACAACTGCCACTGATAATACTCTCCCACTGTAATACATTTTTAAATTATAGGTACATATCTATATAATAATTTAATATACTTATTCAAAGACCTCAAAACATCAGTTAATACCGATTTATAAGAAAGTATAAAATGCCACACGTCTTGATCCGCAAACATTTACTACAGTTACTAGTGTATAAAGTAGGTAGATCAATTTTCCTGGTGCAGAGTGCAGGGGTGATCAATGATCATACATCAAGTGAACGGGACGCGAACAAAATTCTTTTAGCACTTTATATCTATTTTCACGACGTATATTTATTGGGTGTCAGTTAATACGAGGTGAGTTACACCGTTTATCTAAACGGAGATGTTTGAGGTTTTGCTAGGTTTAAATTCCTTTTTCAGCATTTTAAAATTTTCTGTTGGATTTATGGTTGCAATTGAAGTGATTGAATTCATGAACAAAATAAGTATCGCTTTTGGGACTCCAAAGTGGGTTTTTAGGGTTCCGTTGCCAAATGGCAAAAAACGGAACCCTTATAGATTCGTCATGTCTGTCTGTCTGTCTGTCTGTCTGTCCGTGTATGTCACAGCCACTTTTTTCCGAAACTATAAGACTTATGCTGTTGAAACTTGGTAAGTAGATGTATTCTGTAAACCACATTAAGATTTTCACACAAAAATTGAAAAAAAAACAGTAATATTGGGGTTCCCCATACATAGAACTGAAACTAAAAAAAAAAAAATTCATCAAACCCATACGTGTGGGGTATTTATGGATAGGTTTTCAAAAATGATATTGAGGTTCCTAATATCATTTTTTTCTATACTGAATAGTTTGCGCGAGAGACACTTCTAAAGTGGTAAAATGTGTGTTCCCCCCCCCCCCCCGTAACTTCTAAAATAAGGGAATGATAAAACTAAAAAAAATATATGATGTACATTACCATGTAAACTTCCACCGAAAATTGGTTTGAACGAGATCTAGTAAGTAGTTTTTTTTTAAATACGTCATAAATCGTAAACCACAATTTACCTTTCATTCAATCAACTCAAATATAAAAATTAAAAAAAAAACCTTATGCATAAACTGTGAGTACCTGCAGGTTTGTACGGAACCCACGGTGCGCGAGTCCGACTCGCACTTGGCCAGTTTTTCGAGTTAAAAGTGACGTTTGATGAAATAATGGACTTCCAATTAAAAAATTAGCACTTCGCTCGCTACTTCGTACGCATGAAATTTATAACTCACTAGCTTCTGCCAGCGGCTTCCTCTTGAATCACTGTGTCTATCGATGAACATCGCATTAAAATCCATTGCGTAGGTACTTTAAAAGATTTAAGCGCGATTTTGGCGATTTTATATTATACTATGTAAAGACAGAGATTTTACTCAGTTTTAAGATCTTTAAGAGTCAACAGTCCTTAAGATCTACATGATGTCGATTTTAAAGTGAAACAGCACCTTCTGTTTCTGCTATATCAATGATCCCTGGAATTTTTGACAGATGTAATCTAGTAATTATCAAAGTAGAAACTAGTCTCGTATTTAATTAGAGTTAAGCGGTAAATAATTTTCAGAAACTGAGGATCGCTTTTAACGAAGAAAAGAATACAGTATTTAATTTGACCTAATGGAGATTTGAGCAAAAAAAACTCTGGATTATGTGTCCCTTTTCAAACAGCAAGCGAAAAAGCGATGAGCTCCAACTTTCTCTATCCAGTAAAAAGTTAGCAGAGCGTTAAGTTGAAATTAAACTTTGGTGCAACGCACCCACACGAGCAAGTGAGAAAAATAAAATATATGAACTTGCATCCGCATTAATCTATCATAGCGGCCATATTTTTACTGCAACGACTTATTTTCGAAAGGGAATTTCGTATTTATTTACTGAATTTTTAAACGAACATTATTGAGCTTCGAGTTTAAATAAGTATGTAAGGATGGCAGGTGGCGTTCTGTACTTTCTGCCTACCCCCACGGGAAAACGGCGTGAGTTTATATATGTATTAAAATAGTAGATTTGAGCAACTTTTTAAATTTATCCAAACCACAATCAGATTTTATTTGATGATAAAACGTAAAATAAATCTTGACTTTATTTCGTAGCAATTGAACTGTGCATTTTGGCCAAAACTTCGCTTAACCCTACGTTTAAGACAAAATTATCAAAAAAAAAAAAAAACGCAGAATTCCAGGTAATCTGGTTGTCGCGTTTTTATTACGCGTACATTCGTACAAATATCAATAGATAGATTTCGGTCAAATTAAGATTTGAAAAATTCAGTCAAATTAAGATTTTTAAAATTCAGTCAAATTAAAATAAACAGTGGATTCATTTATCTGTTATTAACAATAAACTACATTCAACGTATTTATCAACACAAAACATGTTGCAAACACAAATAGACACTGGCTGAAAACTTGTTAATAAAACTCTTGTGTTTCAAGGGTCTAGAATTATGCTACTCCTAAAGATCTGTGAACAAATAGAGTTTTATGTTTGAAAGCAGGTTATAGAGGGTGGTCTGAAAAGTTTACAACCTAACAAAGATACAAGATTTTTGTTTTCTTAAATTTATTTTTATTTTTCTACATTGTCTCCTTGTAAGTCAACACACTTCTTCCAGTGATGCTCCCAGCTCTCTAACCCGTCCAAATAATACTCGGCGTTTCTCTCTGTAAAATAATGGTTCACGAACGTGTTTGTCTCCTCATTTGACGAAAATCTCTGTCCTCCGAGCGCAATTTTTAGATGAAGGAACACAAATAAGTCGCTTGGGGCTAGATCTGGTGAGTAAGGTGGATGGTCAAGCAGTTCAAACCGTTATTCGTGCGTTTTCACCGTGGCAACCGCTGAGGTGTGAAACAGCGCATAGTTTTGGTGAAACAGGTTTTTTTTTTCTATAAATGTGGCCGCTTGTCCGCAATTTATGCCTTCAGCACCATTTGGTAAACTTTAGCGATGGTATCGTCAGTAGTCGCAGTTTTTGGACGTCCCGAACGTTCATTGTCTCCTAAGCTCTCAAGGTCACGTTTAAATTCACCTACGCAAAATTTCACTGTGGTAAATGATGGTGTAGAGTCTCCATTCACAGAGTCCAACTCATCTTTGATTTGTGTGGGCGTATTGCCGTACAAAAACAAAAATTTTATGACAGCTCGATGCGATTTTTTTCCGTTTTCGCAAAAACACTCACATCGACTCACTTAAACGACTATCAATTATCAACTGCGCGTCCAAGATGGCTGAAATTTTGGTGAGTAAACTGTCAAAAGATGCACATTTACATTCACTAGCTTTTATTGACGAGTGCTCCTATCTTCACGTTGAGGGCGGAAACTTTTCAGACCACTTTTGTATAGTGAAAAATTGCATCTACACAACCATAGGAACTAAGTTTTATGGTAAGTGTCAAGTGGTCTATGGTTGTGACTGTTAGTCGGTTACCCCGTTGCATTTTCTATTTTATAGCGCAACAAATAAACTACAGTTTGCATAACTCTCTTTTTTCTAATCTGGGTCATCACTAAAGTAGTCAGAATTCTTGACGAGTTGCTACTCTGCTACTGCATAATACTCCCATTTTTGCAATATTCTTGTTCAAACTGGGCTTGGAAGATTGTTGAACAAGCGACTATTGAATCTCTAATTGTGCAAATAAAATCCTAATTAGCTCAGCCGCTTCAATCTCAGGAATGCTTGCATACCAGGACTTATTGCTTCTAGAAGATTATTTCCCCTTTTTATTAAATTGTGAACCGTGTATGGAATTTATTTCTCGAGTAAAAGGAAAATGTTCTACATACGATTTAAATTGCATGCACTTGTTTAGTTTTATTCATGGTGCGCCTGCTTAGTCCACGTGGGTCCCTGCAGGAGGACTGAGCAGGTGTCGTGACAGCTGCTCAGTCCATTGTTTCAAACAATGCTTAACGATAGCGTCATCTCACATTTGACTCTCATCGTTGTGTCATCCGTCATTCGTGTGGTGCCGGACGTAACGAATAGCATCACCCCGTTTCTTCCCCTAGGTGCCGTAAAAGAAGACTAATGGACTTACTAGAGAATGGGCAGCAGCGATATTTATGCATTTTACCACCATACTGCGATCGCCAACCTGCCTGCCAAGCGTGACGATCATGGCATAGCCCCCCAAATAGGTGCAGGTCTATGTTCAGCAGAGGACGTTTTTCGGCTGAACTGATAATAATGATGATGAGGTCAGGTGGAACAGAAGATTTAATAAAAAATATTTTGGCATTATCCCACGTCATCATTATATACATCAGGATATCTTCTGCATACTGTTCAGAAACACTGATATTAAGAGTTGTTGCACACTTTATCGGGTCGGCATGTAAGATTGAGTGTTTGTTTTGCAACAGCAAAGTCGACACGAAGCAATTACTTCACATATTCGGCTTTCATTCGACTCGTACCGATCGGTAAACTCAGTTGGGCGCTGCATCATCAAGCGTTCGGGTCCGTTTGGCATCATTCTAGCTAAGCTGAACAACATCTTCAAAATCATACATCTACGTAATTATTTAAGAAAAAATAACTGCATTGGGTACCAACTCTTTAACTTGAAAATGAACATTGAACTTACTATGAAGAGCCTTTGTAGCAACTGTGAAATATAACTCTGTTGTACCATAAAAAATAATATCTTCAAACTACTAATACGGCAAAGAGTATTCTGACACGAACCAACTCCAATTCATTGTTGCGCAAACATAACCCTACCAAATCTAGGCGCTTTAACTCTTCACCCGCTATGTTCGTGGTTTCTTTGCCGACTAATTAAAAGGCGGTGGTTACGCAAATTACCAGCATTATGGTTTCATCAGGCCATTATTACTTCCGCCTTAATGGCTTGCCTTCGGGAAAGTGGAACAATTATATTTTATGTGGGTGTCGTATGGGTGGGACAGTTTTCGGTTATGATATGTTTGACAATTGCTGGCGGTTGTGGTTGTTGATGATGGTTGTCAATTTGATAGAAGACTTTGTTCTACCTAAACAAATAATCTGTTTTCTTTCTTTACAAACACACATATGCGTTATGGTAAATACATATCTAAGACTTATAAAGACGGGTCGTGATTGCTTATCGAAAGAGCCATAACATAACAGTGTTGCATTGATTGCTTTTATGAAATCATCTTTAAGCGAAGCGCTTCACTGCTCAGTCGAGTGCGTGGAACCGCAAACGGCATCCTGCACGCGTTGGCAAGCAGGTGGGATTCTCCACTGTTGAAGCAGAGGATGAGTGTTCATGCGAAGGGCGCTCAGCCCAGCGCTTGCTTGCTACACCCTATGGATATTTTTAATCCAAAATGAATTTGATTAGATTAACCTATACCAAAAACGTCTTCAATTTTGATGCCCAAAATCGGGGGCAGATACGTAAATCTTAGACCATTTCAAAACATACTGTGCCTGTTTATCGTAAAAGAAATTGCCAATATAGCAACTGGTGGACAAAAATCACAACTGATTGCAAGCATACAATAAGGCTTCTAGTAGAGACCGGTCCTTTATTATAAGCGTTACGAGGACATAACGTTATGGCCCTTGAGTTAATGGCGACACATATACGATCGACACTACACACCATCATATTTCTGTTCGTGGCCCTATTTAATTAGCGTTGTTGCGGACCCTTATTAATAACGAGACAATATATATGGACTGTACTAAGATTCAAAATGGGATTGAAACTATTTTATTCAAGAATTTTTATGATTTTTAATTTATAAAATAAATAGCACTAAATTTCTTAAACACCGGTGGATAGAATTTTTACGATAAAAAAAACAATTTATTCCAAATTTTCATTTCTTGATGATGATTTCCACTTTACGGATATACAGGGCAAATCATTATATCGAGTGTATACTTTTTTAGTAATCGAATCGTTATTTGTATGTTTTCTTAGATAATGACATTGTTCTCTTTATGGTGAATGCTACGTATAGTGTAGTAGGCCTATACCATATTCTGTAATGTGGTGTTATGTGTGTAAATGTCGCTTCATAGATAGTTTTGTATGTACTGCTCTTGGTGTACCAAATAAATCAATGATTGATGATTTATTATATAATACCGAGTCCCTGGTTATATAGGTACAGATTTTTATTTAATCTAAGTAATAAATAAAATAACATCTATTCGTTTCTTTTATAAACACGATGTTTATTTATTTTATGTAACCGAAGACGACTGAACACAAATACATTAAACATGCAACGTTTTACGAGAAAAACATTGAACTTAAAACATTAACAATCCATAAATCTGTTTATCCTAGCAATTCTGCCAGTAGTACCACAAAGATTTATTCTATACGAGTAACAAATGAACGATTTATCTCCTAGATTACAATAATGGGTGCCACAAATGGTGCAAACAAAATAAATGTATCTTTTTCAGTCAGTAACGTTGAAGGTGAGAATTTTGAACTTGTGAAAATTGAATTTAGAGCTATAAAACTTTTTTGAAGGTTGGTTTTTAAATTCTAGTTATATAATTTATATTTAAATTATAGTTATATATTTAAAAAAAAACAGCCGACAGAAAAACCGATAAAGTGAAAAATAACTTTAATTTCGGAAGCCAGTGACAAAAAACTAAAATACATTTTCAAAGACACATAAATTAAGTTTGTATGTTTTCAGTTTTTAGTTATGGTACTTACCCCAAACCAATTCGTACCACTACTTGCTACGTAAATAACAGTAGTTATCGACGCTAACGCCAAAAAATACCAAAGTAATTAAAATTTACATGGGACCAACCTGCATACCCTATCCACTAAGAATTTTTGAAATCCATCCACAATTGCTAAAGATATCGCGGAACATACTCGTATATACAAACGAATCAAGAATTCCTCCGTTTTGAAGTTGATTAAAACTGTTTGTGAATATTTTTTTGCGTCTGAAATACATATATCAGTCGTGTTGGAAGTCGTTGTAGAAATACGAAACACTTTGAAAGCGATTGTTATCTGTCTGAGGCCCCGAAGACTATCACGTAGCAGGGCAAAAGCTTTCTCATTCAGACAAGGAATGGAAATTTAACAGCAACACGTTTGTTCTTTAAAATTACAAAACTTAAGAGGCAGGGGGCAGGGCATATTGCTCGCAGAACAGATGGCCGATGGGGCCGGTAGGTTCTGGAGTGGCAACCGCGTACTCGAAGATGTAGCGTTGGAATGACACAAGATGGACCAATAACCTGGTGAAGGCAGCACGATTTCGCTGGCTGCGTGAGGCACGAAATCGGTCGAAGTGGCGGAGCCTTGAGGAGGCCTTTGTCCAGCAGTGGACGTCTTTCGGCTGAAATGATGATTATGATGACATTTGTTTGGTGCTGGTTGGAGATGTCAGAAAGCAGCTATAGCTGCATGCACCGGCTACTCAGACGCAAGTTCTGGCTATTGCTACGGACCCGAGATGGTGGCGCGTAGTGTTCCACGCGCGCCTCTCTGTGATGTATGGGGGGGAGTTTAACACCTCACTCCCCCCCAACGTGAGGAGGCCCGCAAAGGCGGGCCGGCACCAGTCGGGGATCGCGGAAGACATATTGGTTCCCGTGGTCCCCGACGTAGGTGTGGGACGGAACACCGGGGTGGTTTTAGTCAGTAAGAGTCTGACAGACCCCTCCGCCCACCCCAGGGCGGAGGACATCCATGAGGATTTCCACCTCGTGATCAAAAAAAAAAAAAAAAAGGTTTAAACCCGTAACCTTGTGCTCATGAAGTGATCCCCACAATACAACACATAATTTATTATTCCTACTAACAAATTCCAACGAAAAACGATTGAAACCTATAACGTAGAAAATCTCAAATAATCGCTCATGATAACCAATGAGCAAAAATAATCTCACGTTGGCCAAAAAAATACAAAAATAATATTTTTTCATCATCAATCACTTGTCGTGGCCAGGTTGCCACCTCCGATTGTGAACTCTTCGGTGGGTGGAAACTCCAGTCATTTCTCAAAATGACAGACTTTTCACGTATAAATCTATGTCACGGGCATACTGCACGGAAATGTTGGCTTCAACTTGCCCGATATTAGTTTAAAACTTCCTAGATTTAGTTTGGAAATGTGAGACCGCACTTTTTGTTAAAATAGATTGTGTAAGATTTGAGAACAGGACATTATCAAGCATTTTTTCCAATACTCAATATTGTTGAATATTTTTTTAAGTTGTTTGATTTATGAACACAACTGGACAGTGTTAGGATGATGAAAAACATTATTGGAATACTTACTTCAAACACTTGTACACCGATAATTTTTTTTACTCTAGTATTGTTCGTAAATATTACGAATATATTAAATTTTTGTTATAATCCCTTTATTGTAAAGAAATTCTACCAGAATAATGTCCGCGCTTACTCATTCGATATAGCTAACGATTCGTGCGATACAAATCATTTTGAAATATAACATCCAAATGGAATTTCCCGATGGCGTACTTAGGGGTAAATCAATAATCTGGCAACACTCACTGATTTATATTTGGTGAGCTTTTTACCTATACGCGGTAAAAGGAGTCGTGGTATGAATACAGTTATTTATGACATCGAAGTTCATTCAATGTCGTTCACACGATGAAAAACTGCTTAGCAATTTTTTTGGAACTCCTTGACTGTATCAAATGTTCCTTCACAGGTGAAAGTTTTTCATAGTTTGGTATTCCGCATGAGTGGTGCCGTGTAGTTTCAGCCACGAATATATTGCCAACTTTGCTTCGTAAAGTTATGAAAGGTAAATAAGGTACCTAATTTATAAATGTTAAGGGACTGGTGTTGCGTTGGTGTTCACTAGCTATTGTAATATAATAACATTGCCGGTACTCAGATTGCGTGCTCTACCCATATCCCAAACTCTATCCAATACAAATAGCAACTACCAGTGTACCGAGTTAAAATTGAACGAGGCTCAAAGAGCCAAGCTTAGACACATTTAACTTTTCATTTCAGCACTCAGATCGTGCCAAAACGATCCAAATATTCTTACACTCCTTTCAAATCCGCATCGAAAAAAAAAATGTTCGTTCCGTACCGTGTACGTATAAAAGCTTCGTACGGCTAAAAGCGATCTGATAGGTATTGGTGCGAGAGCGACACGGAATCTAATCTCCGGATGGTATGTGATGTCAGGATCAAACAACGCCCGTTGCAACGGTCATCAAGGCTACCGACTTGAAAATCGAAATGAAAGTTTAGTTTTTCGGCCAGTATTGCTGTTTCTGGAAATATTGAACATAAAAGTTTACCAAGTGATAAAAATACTATGTTTGTGTTTCGCTTTTCTTAATGTATTAATCTTTACTAATGGTCGCCCAGTGGTTGAAATTCAACCATAATTCATTTTAATTTTAAGTTTAAATGTTATATGACATTATGATAATTATTTGACACATTGTTTGACATTCATTAAGCCTATAAACTGTAGAAGAGTGGAAAAGTGGCTGAAGAGAGAAAACAATGGGAGATGTTAGTACAGGTCTATGGCAAGATGCACACTGACCTGAGAGACATTCTGTTGAACATTACAATATTTTAGATATAACAACCTTAAAAATTCAGGATTATTTGATTGATTGATTGACGGATATTTACATAAAAGACAAATAATATCTTATCAGTAAGACCATAGACTTTAATCATAACAAAAAGAGTGTAAATATGTGTGTGTGTCTGTCAATCGCATGGTACTGTGTGTAATTTTTTTCTAATGTAATATTATATGAAATTATTAGCTGTCTGCACTCTTTCTCTATATAAACTTTAACCGTCACAGATTTCATAATTCTCAGTCCGCAATTTTTTTGTAAAAAGGGGTTCAAAGTTCTTGTTTCATGCGTGAATACATAAATAACCAAACCAAAAAAAAAAAAACTGATTGACTGAAAACTATAGTAGACTAGAAAATATAAAAACAAGAAGAAACGGGAAGGAAAATATGTTTGTCCTGCATAACAATACTGCTAATTGTAAATACAGTTTGTTTAGAAGCTTCAAAAGCGATCGCTAAGCTGACGATTCTCCTGGTAGAAAATTAAATAATTCGTAAAAATTTAGGTCAATTTTTGGGAACAAACTAGTTCTACAAAGTGATAATGGCTTCCTTATTCAACAAAAAGAACAATCAAGTTCTGATTCTTTTCCACAAAAGTATATTATCTTCTAAAAATACTTCCATTAGAACGGAGAATAGCTAGGAAGTTGAGAGTTGTATTGACACAATTTGATGGGAAAAACGTTTCAGTAAGTTTTCGACGAGACTTCAAAAAATAACTTTGTTGAGGAATGAGAAACATTTTCGCTTTAGAACCGATGAGAAATGAAAATGCTTAGAAGAGAAGGCAAAATATTCGACAACATAAAATGCGCATACTATCTGAAGGTAGGTATAATGTATTCTTTGAATTGTTGGCTAACCCGTTATTTTTATTTGTTTATATAAGTCTTACTTACTCTAACGTATCATACGATACGTTAGAGTACATCATAGACGGATAAAGTCAGTATACAAAGTGAGCACCGTGACAGTAACCATACGAAAATTATACGTTCGAAAGAGAAAAAAAAAAGAAAAATAATCACAAGTTTGAATTTACAAGCAAACAATAGAAATAGTCGGCTTGCGTGACTGTGACAAGGCTCCACTCAATATGTCAAGAAGTCACGTTCGATTTATTACTTATGAAACAAAATATTATATTATTCTAAAATAATATTTTGTTTTCCAAGTAAACTTGTTATTTTGACTAAAACATTCACCTTATAATCTGGGCCCGTTGTTTTAGGCCTGACAGGGATGAATATTAAATGTATGTAAATATAACCTTCCAAATCTCGTTTTATTCGTTGAAAATAAGTAATAAAAGTTAGTTTTGGAGGATGATGTGACCCCATGATAATCTGTTTAGTTCCTATTTTGTAATTATGCCAATGAATCGAGAGGTGAGGCAGGCCTATTCTATTGTTAGTAATTAAAAGCGGATGACGACGCCGGGCGGCATTATTGGTTTGAATTTATATATATCTTTTCTTTTGCTTAGTGTACAAAAGTGTTATATTTAGTAGTATTATATTCTATACCACTGCTACAGCTGTCTATTGAGTAGTCTCACTCTAACATGATACGCAAACGCATCTCATTTTAAACATGTCTATAAAGAAAAATAACATCAGCGTAAGTATTACAAAGATTTCATCTGACTCCCATTGGTTGTCCAGAAAAAAGCTTGTTTTCATCTTTACGACTTAGTTTATAGGAGCATATATTTTATATTTTACGTTCACCTGGTGCAATAAAAAGGGGACCGGAACTGAAGGAAATCGTCGCAAACCGACAACCGACACTCGTTTTGTGAAATGTTGACTTTTTTGTTTGTTTTGATAAAGTCGGGCTGGCGAGTGTTTCGTTCGCTTGTGTCAAAAGCTTACAACTTTTATGTTTGTTTTGTACTGTCGGATTAAAAAATCGGCACACAATCTATTGCAGAGAATAGCTTGTAAGAGACAAAAATTATCTTAGTACTCAATACTTTATTGCATTCCACAATGTATATGCTACAAACTATGTTCGTACAGACATATTAAAAAAGGTAGGTTCATATAAGGTGTGTTCGGAAAAGTTATCTTGGCCCTGGCATATAGGCAACTAAAGGAATACGGGTGGGTTTTAGTCAGTAAAAAACTGACACGGCCTCCCGCTCCGCCCAAGAGCGGGAGATGTCATTTGATGATTTCACACCCACAAAAAAAAAGAGACACTGTTAAAGAATATTCCACTGCAATGAGTATTTGTAGCGGCATGTGGCGATATAGCTACATCTGAACTACGCATCACGCTGACGTAGCGCAAAATCCTGCAACGCGCAAGCAGTTTACTGCGCAACTATCTTTATATATATAATTCTACTGTACGTGTGTATGTCACTGAACTCCTCCTAAACGGCCGGACCGATTTGAATGATTTTTTTGTATTCGTTTGGGTGGCACCCTGGATGGTTTAGATTCACTATTAGACCCGGTAGGTGGCGCTGCTATCGAGTTCTAGGAAACAGGACAACGTCTGTACGGTCAGCTAGTATATATATAGTCCTCCAGACCGTATTTCGGCCACAGCGGCCAGTCTCAACGGAGACTAGCCATCGGCGCGGGAGATATTATAGTGTGTGCGCAGACACAGGAGCACTCTTCCGTCACTCTCATAGCCCGATGGGACGGCAATCAGACACGACCGGAGAAATCATGCGTAGGACTAACGGTTTAACGTGGTTTCCAAAGTACGGGGGTTTCACACCGCCAATTTCCAAACTCCGGGCTCTTACTAAGAAGTTCCTAATGAAAAAACTCAGTAACACTTTGTCCGACCCGGGAATTGAACCCAGGACCCCACGCTCAGCAGTCGCGCTTGCGACCACGAGACCAACGGGGCAGTTATCGCGCGACTAGCATATTTACAATGCCTCGACACCAATCATTGGGTAGTTACCCACCAGACACGACACGACACTCCCTTTTCTACGGAGATTGAGTGAATTTTACACTCTGATCCCTATAGGTACCTCGAAAAATTGATTGTTTGTCACATCAGAGGTAGAAAGCCCGTTCTTCATTGCTGATGCTGCCTAGAATCTCGCAATAATCCTTGTGTCACGTGCTTGTCTGCAGGATATAATACCACGACGAGCAACTGTCTATAGGATGTCTTCTGGGAGATCAGGTGTATGAAATTCGAAATTCACCATCTAAATTATATTACAAAGAATTCACCTCTTCGGATTATTGAATCGAAGAACCGTGAACTCATCTCATTAATATTAACAGACACAGAACCTCATGTACCGACATTCATTCAGGCTCTTCATTAAGAATGAACTTAGTGAAAAGTGAGGGATTCCGAAAGTACCTAAAGTCAAAGTTAAGTTAAAATAAGCGAGTTTTGAGTTGGTAAGGGGTCGCTTTTAGATGCTTTTTGAGACAGAAGCGGAAGCGACTGTTGTCTGTAGCTTTGTTGATTATGAACATATTTGAAAACGCAGATTATAAAGATATTTGTAAATCAAATTCTAGATGAACGCAAAACCTAACCACAAAGTTTAGGACTAGGATTTTTGTTTGACACATTGATCATGCAGGATACTATATTTTTAGAGAGATTTCCAGGCGAAAAACGAAACTGCTACTTAATAAAAATATATTCCAGTCAGTTTTATTCAAATAGCAACTTTACAATCTCTGAAACCTCGTAACCACCAACTTACCGCCTTCTCTTTTCAACTTGCACTCATCGCATTCGACATCGAGTTCTCCTAACAGTAGAATCTGTTTTCACAACGAACACCAACTTAAATTAGAAAGCTTAACCCGACTGTGAATCTTACATCCAAGCAAAATTGGCAGTTAATGTGTTTTACTTTAAACGCGTTGTTGATTTCACTAGAGTGCAGAGAATACGGAATGAGTCTTAAAAAGGGATTTAATTTTCAACTGACGATGCTAATCCGGATGAAGGGGAAGTATGGGGGTGTAAAATGAGATAGCAGTGGGATAATGCAGTCTATGTTTATTTTTCACTCCTTGTTTTTATACCTATCACATTATCAGACTGTAATGCTTGAATAACTGGGCTTTCTCTTACTGAGAGTAATGATCCACTACACAGGTCAAGTTTGTACGAACACTACACTTCAAGTAAGTGGGTACTTATACATATAGCACTAAAGAGGTTTTAGCCTGCATGGAATTTCCATGCCACTTCCGCGAATAAGTTGGTGGCATGTTAGTAATTAGAAGGATAGATGATCAGCTCGGAGAACTGACAGCACGGGTCATGTTGTTCCAAGTCTATATACTTTTACTTTAATGTAGTAAAAACCCCGCGGGCCTCAACGTACCAATATAACGTCTAGACGTTTGCCCTATAATAAGATAAAACAGGCCATCAAAACTACCATAACAATAAACAAACAATACCAACCAACAATTTAATGAATCGCATTCAATAAATGTTCAAAGCAATATCCAATTTCTAATTCAATCGTTTGTTACATCAAATCGCTTAGTTAAACTCAGTATTCAAATGAGTCGTCCCCAATCGTATTCCATTGAAAACTAAATTGATTTCGAATTTTGTTCTCTAACATGGAAACAATAATAAGTGATCAAATTACACGGCCAAATTCGGAATCCACATTATTCATGCGAAATTGCAATCTAAATTCAATTGAGCACTGAATTACATTCATACATTCTGAATGCAAAAAGTGTCTCAAACGATTAAATACGGTATTCGCATTAGTCATGTGCAAGCCGTATCGATACTCGATTGAACACGCAAATCGATTTGGAATGGAGTACTGTGGCATGTAAACAATATCGAAGGTTGTCAATACTATAATCTAGCAGACGTCTTCACGGTCACGTCGTCTGTCGAGCTAACACATCCGAGTTAATATATATCGGTTATTGGAGAGTTGTGGCTTGCGTTGCTTTAAATTTATACGTTGTTTTATGTATATTAAGGACTTTTGCCCACGGTTTCAGCTGCTTAGATGTCGGAAATTTTACTGCGTTATTTTCCACCCTAGCCTAGTAAATTTAATGATGTTTACGTGAAAAGGAAAGACTTTCCACACAACTCCATTCCCCTTTTAGCTCTTCGGGAGAAGAATTATCAAAAACGCTGTGATACATATAAATTGTTTTTTAATCGTTAGCCTAATATTTATGTAATAAATTTGAAAAACCTAGCTTCAAAACTGGTGGACTTTCATACAAACTTCCAACCCCTATTTCACCCCTTTACGGGGGGAATAATATACTCACGAAACTATGTACCATACTGTTTGGTGAGTAGGCTGGCATAAACATAACCTAAAAATTCATTTTGTCAAAATTCACACTCACGCGAAACAAATGTTATGTTTATGTTTCTCGGTATTCCTGTTAGATGAAGTATAATTTTTACCACCACTGTAATCTAAGGATCACAAAGAACAAATCAACATTGGTTTCATTATTAGATGCCAAAATTTTCACCAATCGCCGAACAAAAATAATGTCTGCTTTCACAGTCCATACTCAACAAATATATCCATACATAAAAACTACACAAATGTATTATCAAATGCAATTGAAAAAACATAAAAACGAACTATTAGAATAAAATACGAATACAGTGTGAGTAGATAAATAATACAGACCAGAGCCAGCACGACTTCTACAGGCACACCCACCACCTCCGGACTTGTCGCTCAGAAAAACCATAAACAGAAATGTGTGTGTGTGGGTCGAGAGGTGAACATTTTTGGATGTGATCGTACACATAATTCAAATCCTTTAATTTCGTCGTTTCACTGATCTAAGTTTTATGAAAAGCTTTCTGAAAAATTAACTTTTCCGCGAAAACTGTTCAAACTTTATAATTTTCTTGATAGTTGGTTAACTAGATAACGTAGATTGGTACTTTATGAAACTTATCTTATTTTTCAAGCTGAAAATTTCTAATTATGGTGACTTGGTTTAAGGGTGCAGCCATTTAAGAGTTAAGTAGGAACTGAAAAGAATATCGAAAAGTTGTAGGACAACCTCTCAAGACTTTACTTTGTTTTATTGGTTATGGGGGGCCCGCCGTTCAGGAGCCTCTAGCTCTTGCAGCCTTAGCCACCAATGTACAATACACCACATCATCACCTTCTTGCCAAACAGAGATTACGGATGACTGATCAAATGGGTGGGAGTCTTGAGGATCACACACACAAAAACTATATGACATGGACAAGCCTACCTAGAAGACTCTACCCGTCAGTGGAATGCTATAGTCAAAAGTATGAGGAACATCTTGAAGATCATAGCAAGCTAATTTCTTGACCAGAATAAGCCAAGGAGAACCTCTTGTCATACTCGTAATACCCCTCCTAACACAGCATCATCCGGGCAGTGTCAGTCCCCAATACCACATAAGTTAAAAATGTTTCCATGCACTATAAGTCGTAACCTCTTGGCTGATACTTCTTATATATTTAAGTTAATAGAGCGTTAGCTCCAATAATTATGTTTAACATTATCCGAAAATTTTGCTCCAAAGCCCAGACTTATACGATTGCGAACGAGTTTAAAGTTCCACAGTTTTGCTCCAAACTTTGTTAAAGATGGTTAAAGTAACTGGGGAAAATAATAGGGTTTAAGTTGAAGGCGAGAAGGGGAGATTTTACGACCATTTTCAATTATGGCGTTAGAAAGATTATTTAGGGGAGTAAACAATGGGCTTTACAAAAGAGCTTCATGGTAATATTCTATGGGTTTTTGTAAACCTTCAAAGACGGCACCGTAGGGATTCGATAAATAAAGTAAATGCGTATCTTGCTAAGGTAATACCAAAGTTAATAAATAACTAAAAATATTTCATACCTAATTGTTTTTTCTTTGGAATCACTTATTCTTTACTGAACTTCACATAACATCTAAACACTGTAATCGCTACAATAATTAGGAGATGATTTTCATCATTGATAAAATATTTATCTGCGGGATCCCAAGATCAAATTGGGCTTTTCTAAATCTTACCTAACCTAAGACTTTATGTCTTAGTTGTTATGTAATCTGTATCAATAAAAAGTCCTCGGAAAAGTCAAAGTATAAAATCAGAATCTCTCCAATGATCACGGCTGAAGGAATTGAGACATTACACTGTGAACGCTCGTCTCTTATCACTTGTCACATTGTTAACGCTTGGTTGAAGTTTAGAAGTTTAACGCGTCATTAGCCAGAGCTATGATAGAAAAGAATTAATGGTTTCCGATGAGTACCTCACTTTTTAATAATATTTCATACAATCGAATGGCCATTTTCTTTTAACGATATTGTATAATGGCATGTTTTTTGGTATGCACAAACAACCACCGGTCAAGTGCATTTTATACCATGAACAGTGAAGGATCCTAATAAAATTGTATTAATTGACTATGGAAACATTCTCATGTCATTGAGCAAGAAAAATGTGCCTAACTAAGCCAGTAAATGCTATTCAAACAACATAATACTTAATTTATAAATAACTTTGTCAGTAACGTGAAGAAATGTTTAACATATCAACTCCAAAAATGTCTCCTTACATGTTACAACAGCTCAGTAGATATTTACGTTTACTTCTTCACATAAAAACAAAATATCTCGATAGTCTTTTAAGGGACAATTTATGCAATGTATTTCATACCTTAGATTATCCGATTTTTCTCAAATATTCAGGCTTACACCAAATACCTCTAAATATTCAGAGAGAGTATTGTGTTATTTATAAAAAAACGTTGCCAGTGTTTTATTTTATAAAATAAGATGAGAATTTTAAAACAGATCAACCATATTTTATCCTAAAATCTTTTTGTTCGGTTTTCATTAAAGTAACGTAACATAATTAATATGAAACAAGGTGTGTGTAATATAAAATTATGTTATATTTTAGTTATTTTTGCTTACTCTTATTTATTTAGAAAATGAACATAAACACTGTCTGGCGTAGGGATTACACTGTAATTCCAAGGTTACTCCTTTTTATTAATAAACTAGCTTTTGCCCGCGGCTTCGCCCGCGTGGATGTCGGAAATTAACGCAGGAGGACGGGTACTACTGCGGTAAGAATGTATTAATCCAGGTTATATAAGTAATATAGACTCTGTGTGCCATTTTCGATCCAGATCCATTCAGCCATTTTTGCGTGATTGAGAAACAATCACCCAATCATAAATATTTTCACATAATTTATAGTATTAGTAGTGAGTAGGATTATTTATGAGAATATCATGTCTGTAAATAAAACTTATAGTAATCAGAGTAAGAGTAAGAAGACTGCGGCATAGGGCTTGGTTTAGTTAAATATAAGTCTTCCTGGTTAAGGATTATTGCTATATTGCTTAAAATCGCTTCGTAAATAAGCCATTATTTCTCGTAAAAAGTAAAGGATAAAAAATGATTATTGTGGGTTATCCCTAAGAGATAGATATACCATCGCGGACTTTTTTGTAGACCTTTTTAAGGTGAACAAAACTGTAGTGTGAAACAATACTGTAGTTCATTATTTTGATCAATTTTGTAGGGTTCAGCCAGCGTTCGATTGCGAACGCTGGCTGTAAGTGTAAACGCAAAAAAATGAGTTTATTTGTGACATCACATTAGAAATTTCTAAAATTATCAGCGTTTCTTTACTATATTATGCATATTATACACATATAAACCTATCTCTTGAATCACTCTATCTATTAAAAAAACATGCGTCAAATCCGTTGCGTAGTTTTAAAGATATAAGGATACATAGCGACAGACAGACAGCAAAGTGACTTTATTATTATTTTATATGTAACAAACTTTCATCCCCTATTCCCTATAGTTATTTTACCCCTTTAAGGGTAAAAATTTAACAAACTTTAAATATAATTCATAAATATATATATTATGTAATAAAAGCCAAATAAAAAAGTTTCATCATTCTAGCTTGAAAAATGACAATACTTCCCTACAACCTTTCATCCTCCCTTTCAACCCCTTTAAACCCCTTTTCCGCAATAAAAATTAGCCTATGTCCTTTCTTAGGCTTTTAACTATCTGTGTACCAAATTTCATTTAAATCGGTTCAGTAGTTTTAGCAGGAAAGCGAGACAGACAGACAGAGTTACTTTTGCATTTATAATATTAGTGTGGATATATAATAACGAAGAAAATAGGAATACTTAGTTACTCTGGGCGTAACAACCTGACAGACTATAATTGAAGTAAACAATTTTTGTTAATAAGGCCATTTGTGTACCTAGAATTAAAAATATGTTTGCTACAAGATAGAATTGTAGTAGCTGAAGCCACAATTCTACAGATCGTAGACACGATTTTAATTTTTACTGCTCTGCAAAATAAAGTCATATTTACAAAAATATTAATACACAACCGACACCGGCTTTACAAAGGAAAAAAATCCTCAATTCCTTCTATCATCATTTTATCCCTAACTTCGTTCCGAAAAATCTATTATTCGCTTTACCCAATCATTTTATCTGCGGGCGACAATGCCGTATTTACATGCCCCTACGCTTCCCTGTATTATAAGTAGACTACCGCCCCCTGGAGGGACTTAAGGTGTTAAGGTAAAGCGATTTATGTAGTTCTCTTAAAGGGACGTCACCGCTTCAAAACAATTCCCGAGATTTTGATACAGGTTTATTAAAGTTTATGTCTGGTTAAGGAATATTTGTCTAAAAATAAAGTGACAAGGGGTCTCATGAGGGTTCACGTCGAAATTTTGGTGTGGCCATAAAAAATGTTCGGTACTATTGCTGACTAACTCATCATCACTATAGCTAAAAGACGTCTTACTGCTGCATGCTGGACATCTAGGTATCCCCCAAGCACTGCCACTTCAACCGGTTCAGTGCCCCTCGCATTCAGCGGATTACAGCGGCCTTCACCAGTACATCAGCCTACCTTCTGGGAAGCCTTCTAGCGCTACGTCTTCCGTTACGCGGTCGCACCTTTCGCGCCCCATCGGCCATCTGCCACTGCCACTTATGTTGCAATTGATCAAGTTAACTACCAGAAGGTATGTATAATATTTTTGTTAAATTAAATGAACCTCAATGAAAGCCACAAGATTAAAAAAAAACTTTAGAGGTGTCAAGGGACACCCGGATGGAACGAAGTTCCTTTCCACGATTCATAATTTTTATATATTTTTTTATTATTTATTATGTACAAAAAACCTGTATGCACTCAACAAAAATATTCTCTCTCTCTCTCTCCCTCTCTCTCACCCTCTCTCTCCCTCTCTCCCTCTCTCTCTCCCTATCTCCCTGTCTCTCTCCCTCTATCTCTCTATGTCTCTCTCTCTCCCTTTCTCCCTCTCTCCCTGTCTCTCTCTCTCTCTACTCACAACAAAAAAAACAACAATATACAAACAAATACAAACAACAAAATATATACAGTCCAATTGAGAAACCTCGTCCTTTTTTTGAAGTCGGTTATAAAGTGTCGTGACAACTTTTCGTAAGATTTTTTTCCGTCTAGCCCCCTTTCACAACGCGCGATAAGGAACTTCGTTCCAAAAAAATTTAGTGATTTCTTAGTTCTCGTGTAATTGTACGTTTCATAATTGGACCTGAACTATTTATTAAACATTAAATAGCTCGCTGACATAATTTATGATCACCGCAGTTTCTGCTTTTCTTTTTTGTTTTCTTCATTATGCAGATCCCACATTTCCTCAAACATCTTCTTTTTAGAGTGATTAAAAATTGAAGTAGGTACATAGTACGTGGGCGTCCCTCCCCTCCCACTTCTCTTCTAATTAATTTACTGTAAGTTCAATGAAAGTTCGAAAAGTTCACTGCTCGGTTTCAGTTGATGTCGTAGTTTTTGTAGTTCTTGATTTAAAAGGTTAGGGAACCTCAATGAGCATATCTTTGTGGTCGCTAATTAACTCCAGATTTCATGTGTTTTTTTTACCAGAATTAAGATCTGTTGCAATTTTCTAATGCAAAAAGTTTAATGTCTAATTGATAGACCGAGACGAGTAACGAAAATCATAATACATACATAAACTAACGCCTTACACCCCATCCCATGGGGATAGTCAGAATCTACGGAACGCCACCAACAACGATCCTTACATACTACTTTTGCCTCGTTTAGGTTCATACATCTGGTCATACACACACGCCGATTGCGAGTACTACGCAAGCAAATCACTTTTGAATTTATACACAATGGAATCTACCTAAGATCTTGATAGTGCACCCACTGTAACTGTATATTTATTTTAGTTTAGTGTCACATACTTCAAGATCGAAACCTGATAGCCAGCCTTACAGATTTTGTTTAAATCCTTACTCATGCTGCAAAAACGAAATTAAAAAGAAATAAGTGATGAATAACAGATAGAATTATGAAAAAATCCTTCGACTCAAAATTGTTCTCGGGAGAACCACTGATCCTTTGGTGTCACCCATTTTTTTTTGTTTGAAAGAAGAAATATTAGAACAAAAAAACTCGTGATGGCCAGAAAATTCCACAAAGAAAACTGAGAGGAACAGATACTGTCTCAAAATCCTCCTGAGGACTGAGGCAGTTGCTCCTGGATACCGAGTGCGGGACTAAGTAACCAAATACTGCTTACCGCATGTACCGTAAATTAGGATGTCTTCACTACGAACTGAAGACTGACAGCCACGCTTCGATTCTTCGCCTCAACCACTTACTCCACTCCCATGATTTGCGGACGCCTGACACATGTTTCAAAACACAAAATCAAATCAAAACACAAAAAGCCTCAAACCGAAAATATATCTTCAAAATCAAAACAAGTTTTGTTTTTTTGAATTGGTAGTACTACTTCAAGATCCTCAAAATTATCTAGTGATGATCTTTTAATGTCCCAAATACAACCTGAGACCAAAATGATAGTCAAGGACCTCTCAAACATGAAACAGTCATTATTTCCACTCAAAGCAAAGAGAAACCATCAAAAAACCTGAAAACCGACCCTTGCTTCTAAGACCATCAATAAGACGTAGAAAAGAGTATCTTAAACGAACTTTAAGATTAACAATGTCGAGCGGGGTTCGAAGCCGGAGCGATTGATTACAATTCACACATCATTAGGCACCCACCGGCGGGTAAGGCGCTTGATACATTACCGGGCTATCTCTTTTAAGGAGACTGACATGTAGGAGTGGAAGCAGAAGTTTAAGTTTGTTTTGTGTCATACCTTGATATATATATAATTCTACTGTACGTGTGTATGTCACTGAACTCCTCCTAAACGGCTGGACCGATTTGAATGAATTTTTTTGTATGCGTTTGGGTGGCACCCTGAACCACAAATCAGCCCGACAGATGGCACTGCTATCGAGTTCTAGGAAACAGGACAACGTCTGTACGGTCAGCTAGTATGTTTATATAATCACTAACTTCTACCTGCGACTCCCTCTACGTTTGAAATTTCTTGTTCTCCACCCCACTTCGTTGCATCGCATTCATCTTTCCGCACTAGTAGGTCGTTCTTGCTTTTTTTCTGACTTTTTCTTTTTGTTCGGCTCCTAAAGGTCATAGTGTGATGTTAAATGGCCAGCCTTTGTCAGGAATGTGGCTACCATATACAAAAAGATTTTTCAAATCTGACTTGAAGTTCTAAAGATTAACGCGTTCAAACAAAAAAAGAAACAAGTCAAAATCTCTTCAGCTGTAATGATAAAGAAGCAAAGAGAAATAATTACCTTATTTGTAAACTAATTAATGCATTTGGTAAAGAAAGCATGGTATTCTATATAAGAGCAAAGTTAATGCTGATTTATAAAGGAAGAGATAATGTTTAGTGACCAACCAGGGTACCATAACAAATATTTTTCAATGTTGGATATAACACTATAAGAAGGTTAGTATGGACCAAAAAATTAATTATCTGCTTAAATGTTTAATATCGACTACAAAACTATCTTGACCAGAGGTCCTTGGACTTACTGCTTTTCGATTCACATTACATAAGTGCAAAGGATACAGAAAAAAGAGGTGGAAATAATTCTTGCTGAAAAAAAGCTTCCCAATGATTGAATCTGTTATATGGTTTACTTAGGTAAATGCACCACTGAAGTGTTTTGTGTAGAAAAGGGAAGTCATCACACTTATGTTACAAAAGAGGTAAACGGGACTAAAAGGATAATGATGGGAAATGTTTGTAGCTGGTGTGATTTATATATACGCTCGCACCCTTTCTGTGGTGAGAATAACATAACGAAAAACTTAATTTGCTTCTTAAACCCAAGCTTATTTGGTTATTGGGGTTCAAGAATTATGAGGGCCTGCAAAATTAAAAACTATTACTTTTCACAAAAGTGATAAACACGTAATTATATAAGCTTTAGAATTGTTAAACAAAGATTATTATGATATTTGCTAGGAAAGAAGGGAAGCAAGAGAGAATATTGTGTCTAATAGAAAAGGGGAAACACCGCGTCATCATAAGTATCACAAATAATCAGCATAAGTATCAAAATTTGTGTTTTTGTAAGTATCGGTCTTAAGGAATATCGTGTTTATCAGTAGTGGGTTTAGCCGTTTTATGATTTATCTGTTTAACATATTAAAAAGAATATTTAGTGAAATCAAATAACAATGAGTCAGTTACTTTAATAAATAATGCAAATGACTGGTGTCAACTTAATCACAATACAAACTTCGAAATGTACAATTATACACAAGTTTTTTTTTTTAAAGCACCAACTGTATGTACTGAGGATGGACGGCGCCGCCGAGGCCGGCCCAAGAAGAGGTGGTGAGACGACCTAGACGCATACTGCAAGGGTTGGATGGAGGTGGCCCTGGAAAAGCATGCCTGGAGGGATTTGGGGAGGCCTTTGCTCAGCAGTGGGACAGTGTAAACCTGTAAAAAAAAGAAGAATACCAAAAAAAAAAAAAAAAAATCATCACAGTAGTCAAGCGTGTTTGCAAATGTCGCTACAGTCTCGAATATTACCTCCGTTGTTTTACCAAAAAAATAAAGAAAATCTGTAACGCTTCATAAAACAGATTAGGTAAGCACAATCGTTCGTATACGCCGTTATGTTCTATGGTTTTTCGATAGCTATAAAATAAAAACGTTTCTCTTCACAACCCCATCAGCCGTTGTATCCATTGTATGGTATCCAGGAAATGCATAGTAATAGCTTTATTACACGAATGGGGCTGTTCAATGTTGTAAAGTATTTACTTGCCGTGTTAAGGTATTTGGGTACAGTCAATGATGTGTTATGTATGTATTACGTTACATGGTATTGTTTTGTGAGAATTGGGTCTTTAGGTAGTATTGACAATTGTTTTGGACCCAAGTAACTGTAATGGTAGCAGTAGGTACCTAATAATAATAATATAATAATAATAATTTTATTCACCAAAATAAGAACACGTATTACAAAAAGGAAAATGACAATATACACTAAGTAATGGCTTAAATTTGGTAATACATAAAGTTTGGGACTATCTGCATCCGAACTAGGTAATAAACCTGTATCTCGGATTGCATTTGATCCTCGTACATAAATAGTGATCATTTGATAGCCATGTTAAAGGTTGTAAACATTTATAAGATTGCCATGTATCTAGAAACTTGGAAAGTATGCACAATGTAAGAGAAAATGTAAATGTGGTGTGAAGCTGTTTCTTTGTCTGTGTACATCTGAGTGGGTATATGTGTGAATGTGTTTGTGTATGTGCGTGTGTGTGTGTGTGTGCGCGTGTGTGTGTGTGTATGCGATGTTGATGGGATGATTATTCAATATGAGTGTATAATGGCGCGACTTTTTTTTTTTTTTTTTTTTTTTTTGGATGGTAAATCATCAAATGACTTCTCCCGCTCTGGGCAGAGCGGGAGGGCGTGTCAGACTTTTACTGACTAAAACCCACCCGTGTTCCTTCAGTTGCCCATGTACCAGGGTCACGGTACCTCTTTCGAACAATCGCGCGACCCCGGCAGGCATCGGTCCTAGCAGACCCCTTCAGTGTTGCTGACATGTCTTTGAGGCGCGCGTGGAACACTACGCGCCGTCGACCCGAGCCTGGTCCTTACCGGGCGGCGAGCTACCCATTGCTCGCCACCCGCAAGCGGTTCGACCTACAGTCGAACTTTCAAAACGGTGACTGCTCCGAAAACGGTGACTGCTCTGAAAACGGTGACTGCTCTGAAAACGGTGAACAAAAACTTCGTGAGGAAACCGGCATGCTCTAGAACCTAAAATTTTAAGACATGTGACATCCGCCAAACCACAATGGGTTCCCGTGGTTGATTGTGGCCCAGTCCTTCTTACAGAGAGCAGCGGAAAGCCTGTGTCCCTGCAAGGGCAGAAGTCAAATATTTAATACTAGCTTCTGCCCGCGACTTCGTCCGCGTGTCAATCGACCCAGAGAATAAAAAGTTTCACAGAAAATTCAAACCCCATTTCACACTCTTAGGGATGGAGTTTCAAAAAACCCTTTCTTAGTAGATACCTACTCTTCACAAAGAACACACCCTCCAAATTTCATGTCTCTAGGACCAGCGGTTTAGGCTGTGCGCTGATATGTCAGTCAGTCACTCAGGACTTTGAATTTTATAATATAGATGTTTGCTGGCTCTACACCACAGAAGCTGAAATGTCATCTTCAACTTAAAAGAATCAGACAACAACAAACATCCGAAACTTTTAACCGTTATTTTTTAAGAAACGATACCCTGTTGTACAGTTTACAAAAATAATTTGTAATAAATCACAAATGTTACCAACAGCACTAGTATACAAACATGTGATACCACGAAGCTCTACAAATGTCATAAAGTGTCGGTCATAAAAGTTCAACTATGCACAACTGCTAATAGGATTCCCGGCCGTAATACACGGTGGTTTAACTGCTCGGTTTAAATTAAATAGTTTTATTGCAGGCCGCGTACAAGTCTACTTCACAATCGAATACACCCTTGCACTAAGCAGCGAAAAAATTGGTTTACTCAAAAATAACCTATAAATGCTATTTACCACTTTATCTTACGTACGTCCTACATATACCTTTTTTTTTTTTAAGTATGTGTTTCACTCAGTTTGCGAAGAAAAATGCTTTAAATGTTGACTTTGCCCATAATACAAGTTATTTTATATATGTTTATTTTTTCTTTGCCTGTCTAAGTATTTTATTTTCGATTTATTTTCAATCCAATAAGAGTTCTTTCATAATATAAAATAATAAAGTTTCAAAAACACAGACTGTTTACAAAAAATACCCAGTTTGTTGTAAAATATTTAAAACGGTGTTTAATAAAATAGTAGCTGAAAAACAACAACCTAGAGCGTTAGAGGAGGAGACGATATTTTCTAAACACACAACCACTATAAAGTTTTAACCGAAGTTAAGAGCCCGGTAGGAGGGCTAATGGCTATACAATAAGTTTTACAGTAGGGAGTTGTATTTTTAACATATTTTTATTAGCTTGTTAGGTATGTATCTATATAACGGAATCTTTTTTTTAACTGACATCTGTTTATTTATTTAATCTAATTCTGTTGTGACATCTATTATTTAATGATATTTTATCAATATAATAATAATAATAATAATTTTATATTCTAATATTTAAAAATATAATTTATAAGTTTTTAAAATGAATAAAGGAAATAATAATAATTTTTATAACATAAAAAAAAAAACAAAACAAACAGAGGTCAATACCTCTGTTTGTTTTGTTTTTTTTAAATTATATGTTAACTAATCTTGAATTGTATGTACCTTTGACTAATTAATTGAAAATTTTTTACAGGTCTCTAATTTTTTATGTTATTTTAAGGAGATGTCATTTTATTTTATTTTTTTGCATTCAATGTTATTATAAACGGTTAAGGATATGATGTTATATTAAATTCCACTTCTTCTAGGGTTAATGATTGTAGTTAAGATAATCAATGCATGATAGACTCAGTGATATAGTTTTTTTTTTTATGGGGCATTTATTTGAACATTTGTACGCTTCTTGGCAAAACACAGAGAATATAACTAAACATATTGTAACATCTCACACACCGTGTAACTACCTGTGTTTACAAATAAAAGTTTTCTTTCTTTCTTTTTTTCTTTGAACGTGGTTTTCACCCCCTTCAAAACGTCGGATTCATTTGGAACTTTGCACACTTATCAAGAACCGATGACAGTATAATAATTTCATAAATTTGAGCCATTATCTTGGTGAGGATCACCAGGATAGGAAAAAAGATGAAAAACCCTCTTTTGTAGTAGCCGAACAAATATTGAATAAAAATTGTAGTTTAAAAACAAAAAAAAAACACGTATAAACAAAATAATAGCAAAAAGTGTAGGGTGCCTTTTGAGATATTTTTTTAATTGATATCAAGCTCTCCGTGTTTTTTTCTATAATTTTCTATTTTTTAGTTTAGTGTTCTATGAAAACGTGTTTTTTAAACTATATTTTTGTGACGTAGTTCCTTACCATCTTCTTAACTCGAGACGTTAGTTGGTTTGTAGGCATAGAGTTCGTTATGGCTCTGTTTTCAATTAAGTTGATTGCTGGCAAATTTTCCTTTTTTAATGACACTCAATTGTTATATAAGCTTTTTTAGATCGAATTAATGAAGAGCTAGCATAAAATGATTGGTATAATGTTGTCATCATCATCAGCCGATAATGTTCCCACTGCTGGGACACAGGTTGCCTCTCAGTGAGAGAGAGTGGGCCATAATCCACCAAGCGGGCCCAGTGAGGGTTGGTAGATGTCACATGCCTTCGAATTTTTGGTTCTAAGACATGCCGGTTTCCTCACGATGTTTTCCTTAATGTTGTTACTCAAAAATTAAAAGAATATAATTTACCGAGCGGTGAGAATTGGTGGTGTCGACGTGGACAATCAATTGAGCTCTTTAAAATAGTGTTGAGCTACACGAAGACTGGTACATACATGCCATCTGTTGGGACAGGTCAGCTCAAAGCTGCAATGGCTCCTTCTTCAAAAGGCTCTTCCAGACATGGCGCTGTATTGTGGAACTCACATAAAATTCGTATAATATAATGTTTGGACTTTAAAAGAGACCGTGACCTCTGAGTTGGTTTCGGCGTTTCTTTTCAGGGAACAGTCAGCTAGGAAATGCCGGCGCTATCTTGTTTTTAAAATATTGACGTGTAAAAGTGTCTTATAAGATTTACTTCCATAAATATTTTTTTTTTACTCAATTCTCTGTATATTGTAAATTGACTTTGCCCGCGACTTTGTCCTCTTGAAATTTAAAGATCTTGTTACTCCAGAGTAATATAGCTTTCCATAGATAAGTTTTTTTTAAATCGGTGAAGTAGTTTTTGAGTTCATCCATTACAAAGAATTTAATAAAGATTTTTTTTCCCTTTTATAATATTAGTGTGGATATAAATATTCACACAGACCACATGTTTTGTTCTAAACAACACTTCTTTGATTTACCTGAGCTGCGATACTGCACTACAAAGGTCACCAACCCGTGAATATCTGCATTTACAGTGAGTAGCGAAACATTTCGAATAAAAAGTTGCACACCTCTCATTGTATTCGAAGCGCTTCGAATAAAAACGTGTACACCTCTCATTTTATTAAGTCGCCATGCGAATTCAGTACGTTTTACTGAGCAAACGAACTTCTGTCTTTATCTTATGCTTGCAATTGTTTTTCCTGCTTAAAAGGGGTTTTACTAGAATTTTATGCATAATAATGAAATGAAAGTGTTTGTACGGGTAGTCAGTATTTTGCTTGGATTTTGAATGAAAATATATTTCATTTCTGGCAAAAAATACTCTTTTTCTCGTTTATACGTAGGTACTATTTTTTGTATACTTTTCAGTTTTCGTGTCATCTTATTGAACCCTTTTCCGTTAGTATAATATTATTGCATAAACAAGGTTTTACTTAAGCGTAGATTAGCTCAGTATTGTGTTATTTTTGGGTTGTATTTTGGTTGTGGATACGGAAGGTCGATGGGGCGCTCGCTAATGAGCTGATCTAGTCATGACTTTCTTAAAACAAGCAATGTAGATCTCTCAAAACAAAGTCTATCGCCATTGCATGTGTAGGTATTAAGCCCTTAAAACGTCGAGGTCATGAACCGGGTATGTACCCAATTCATGAAGTCGACGTTTTAAAACATTTGAATCCTATGTGCGGGGTTAGGTTTTTAACCATAAATAATTATGAAAATGTTATTTTGTTATTGATGCTTTGATTACGTCATTTTTATGCTGTTTTGGTTATACTATATTTATAACTGAATTTTTATAACAAATACATTTTTTTAATTAAAGAAAAAACTCAAGTTAAAATAAATAAGTTTTCATATTTTTGTATGAAATCCCTTTTTCTGTATATTGTACTTAAATTTAATCTCAGAACTGATGGAAGAAGATTCCGTTTTCTCGATAGCAAACATGTCAGCATTGAAAAGTCAAAAGGAGTAAGTTGTTATAAAGCTCGTATTTCGTTGTGGCGGGAAGCGAGCGTTCGATGTCAGATTGTATAGCGCAGTGCAGTCGCAACGATATCTGACAAACGCCTGCGGCAATATTTTTGTGTTTCTTCTGTCTTTGGAGCTGCTGCTAGGATGCTTGCCATTTCAACGATAAAGATTTAAATCTACAAAGTAAAACTATCCTGCCTTTGTCATCGAGACTTGCAAAATTTTGGCACGAATAAAATTTGCACTGACAGCTAGGTACTATTATTTGACAACATCATCATCATTTCAGCCAAAAGACGTCTACTGCTAGACATAGGCCTCTCCCAAGCACCGCCAGTTCGACTGGTTCTGTGTTTCACGGATCCAACGGATCCCTCGGCCTTCACTAGGCTATCGGTCCATCTTGTGGGAGGCCTTCCAACGCTACGTCTTCCAGTACACGGCCGTAAAATTATTTGGCATAATGACAGCTAAATTCTATTAGATTTGTTTATTCAGTGGATACGTAGAACTTCATTAATAAACTTAGTGTCAAATATTATAATTGAATAGGTTCACTTGGGCAAAATAACAAACCAATTGCAACAAAACTGAAACCTTGGGTACGAACCCACACATTGTTATATACATATAATAGTTTGGTAGACAAACGCTCCTGCCGGACTACTCTTTTAAGGATTCAGTTGCCAAATGGCAAAAAACGGAACCCTTATAGATTCGTCATGTCTGTCTGTCTGTCGGTCTGTCTGTCTGTCTGTCCGTCTGTCTGTCCGAGTATGTCACAGCCACTTTTTTCCGAAACTATAAGGGCTATGCTGTTAAAACTTGGTAAGTAGATGTATTCTGTAAACCGCATTAAGATTTTTACACAAAAATAGAAAAAAAACAATAACATTTGGGGTTCCCCATACATAGAACTGAAACTAAAAAAAAAATTTCATCAAACCCAAATGATATCAAAAATGATATTGAGGTTTCTATTATCATTTTTTTCAAAACTGAATAGTTTGAGCGAGAGACACTTCCAAAGTAGTAAAATATGTGTCCCCCCCCCCCCCCCCGTAACTTCTAAAATAACGGAATGATAAAACTAAAAAAAATATATATGTACATTACCATGTAAACTTCCACCGAAAATTGGTTTGAACAAGATCTAGTAAGTAGTTTTTTTTAATACGTCATAAATCGTAAACCACAACATTTAATTTCGAGTCCGTCTCGCACTTGGCCATTTTTTTAAGGTATAAATATTTGAATGAAATATAATGATTTTTAGAGTGTGTATACGTAACAATTACGTGGCATTTTATAAGGTTAACTTTTGGTTTCGTGTATTGACGTTCAAACACAATTATCGTGGCATGCTATCATCATTCAAATCAGAAACTTCAAGACATCATTCAATTCGATCGACTGGCCTATAAGACCAGTGGTTAGTGACTCTGACTGCAAAGACTGAGGTCGTAGGTTCGATTCCCACCCAGGACAAATCTTTGTGTGATGAGCACAATCATTTGTTCTGTGTCTGGGTGTAATTTATCTATAATATGTATGTATTTAGAAATATATAAGTATGATTATCAGTTGTCTGGTTGCCATAGTACAGGCTCTGCCTAGTTTGGGATCAGACAACGTTGTGTTGGTTGTCCTAAGATAAAAAAAGTAAAATTACTTAGAGATTCCTTCCATGGCTTTAATTGCTTGGCGTTAGGAGGTGTTGGGAGTAAAGTCGCATTGACATGAGTTTATAATATATTCCGTATTTAATTTTCAGGCTGTACCTACTTTGATTGCTTGTGGCTGAGCAATAACAGCCGCACGGGTAGATCGTTCAGGTTTAGCTACGCTTACCGCGGTTGGCCCGTGGATGGGTGGCCATCTTTAAATATCAAGACCCTTCCATGCCTCGGAAAGCACGTTAAGCCGTTGGTCCCGGCTGTCTTTCGTAGATCTTACGACAGTCGTTACGGGTCGTTAGAAGCCCGAAAGTCTGATAACAAGTCTTTTTTTTTTTTCTGGATGGGTAATCATCAATTGACTTCTCCCGCTCTGGGCGGAGCGGGAGGACGTGTCAGACTTTTACTGACTAAAACCCATCCGTGTTCCTTCAGTTGCCCATGTGCCAGGGTCACGGTATCTCTTTCGAACAATCTCGCGACCCTGGCAGGCATCGGTCCTGGCAGACCCCTACAGTATTGCTGACATCTCTTTGAGGCGCGCGTGGAACACTACGCGCCGTCGACCCGAGCCTGGTCCTTACCGGGCGGCGAGGTACCCATTGCTCGCCGCCCGCAAGCTCGCGCCTACGGTGGCCGGGAGTCCGCTATAGACTCACGACGCCCGGGGCGTCTCCTCCTGGACAACCAGTCTTACCAAAGGTATTACCCAGTAACTGGTTTGTGGAGGTCAGATAGGCAGTCGCTCCATGTTAAATACTGGTACTCAGCTGCATTCGGTTAGACTGGAAGACCCCAACATACTTGAGAAAAGGCTTGGCAGATGATGATGAGCTACTTTGATTAAACGAACACACTATATACGACACATGCTTGAAAAAAAGAAAACAAACAACAGTAATGCATTTCTGGTAACACACATCACTTCCACAATGCACCGAACCCAAACCGATGCTCCTGACGCTGCACGCTGGAGCAATACATTTTACATAATATATTTTAATATTATCCTAGGAGAAAATGGAATGATAAAGATAAGTGCAGTGTCGTGTAGTTGTGTCTAATATTGCTTAGTTACCCCCGCGGGCAAAAGGGGTGCCGAATTTGAAATGGTTTTGCAGATAGACATATTTTGTGGAAGAGGCATTTCGCTTGTCAGACTGTTTCGACTGACGATGTAATTTCGTTGTATTGTGTTTGAAGATCTTGTAAAATTGCCTCATATTCTAACTTCTTTACATAGGATAAAACAAAGTTGCATTTCATGTTTGTACATGTGAAAGTAGGTTTGTTATGCTGTCATGCTGAAACGGCAGATTTAGATGAAATTAGGCAAACAGATTGACCGTGATCTGGGTAAGAACATTATCTACTCTAATCCTGAATACTAATAATATAATTAGCGGGCAATAGCTAGCTTTCAATATATAAATGTGAGAACCATAACATCAAATAACGCTTCCTATTTACTTATGTTATAAACTCAACTAGGCCAACGAAACAATTGAAAAATAATGTAATTCATTTTAAAAACGGTTTAAAATAAAATGCTGAATATATTCGGTTATTTGCTAAAACAAGCGATAGCATGCAAGTGTGTGAATAAATGAATACATTTAAGCGTTCCGGGTTATGAAGCTTGCTAAGAATTTGTATTTCTTTTTTATTTATTCGCTATGATTAAAGTACCTGCTTATAGTGCCCACTTTAAAGTTTATCTGCACCTAACCCGTCTAAAATGTTACCTTAGCTATTATTACTTAGAACTATCCCACCAAAGATCCCAAAACAGTAATTAAGTGCCATAACAAGATTACAAGTCCCCACACAGTGTCATGATGACCATGGAGTAACGAAACGAGCAAACTTACTAACTGCCCAACTTATGACACCTGTGCCAAGTTAAAGTTTTGATTGAACATTCACATCTTGGGAGGATAATTAAATAGTTGGCTAGGTACCTAAGGTAACACTGTTGCTACGTAGCTAGACCACTGACATCTATACTACAAATAAATAAAATTGGAGTGTCTGTTTTTAATATTAAGATAACCACTTTTTACTAAGTGTATATGGATGTATACACGATACATATACCAAAACAACATTTTTTACAATTTTTGTCTGTCTGTCTGTCTGTTCGTTCCCGCTAATCTCGGAATTGGCTGGACCGATTTTGACGGGACTTTCACTGGCAGATAGCTGATGTAACAAGGAGTAACTTAGGCTATTTTTATTTTAGAAAAATTCTTTTATTTTAGAAAAAAATAACTATCTTCTAAAACTACGCTGACATACGTCTCAAAATTCGAAAAACCCTGGCTGAATCCTACGAAATAGATCAAAATAATGTACTACAGTATTGTACACCTTAAAAAGGCCTACAAAAATGTCCTCAATGGTATATGTCTATCTCTTAGGGATAACCCACAATAACCATTTTTTATCTTTTACTTTTTACGAGAAATAAGGGCTTATTTACGAAGCGATTTTAAGCAATACAGCATTAATCCTTATCCAATTAAGTACCTTAAATACATTGTGCATTTAATATAGATCAATATGGCCCTTTACAGCATGTAATTTAAATGAATATCTTAGAAGATATTAGAGATTTAAAAAGTGGGCGCAGAGCGCGTTGGCAGGGGCCGGGTAGTACAGGATAAGTAGGATTGTAATTCATATTACTTTGGCTTCAAAGTAATTGCGAATATCATGTGTGTTCATTATACTCAAAATAAACCTAATAGTATTATTTCAAGTAAGAGACCGCGAAATTGCTTAGATGTTTAGATTTTTGGATGTTTGTTTCTCAATGATGCAAAGACGGCCAAACGGATTTAGATCGAATTTGGCACAAAGATATATTATATCATGGATACGTAACAGATAGGATACCTACTTTATCCCGGTAGTAGGTTCCCGGGTGATATTTTCCGACAGCTATACGGGCCAAGCCACTGGCAAAAGTACTATTCCTATAATTATGTTCGGTGTCTGGTAAATGATTGAGTGTCTGTATAGGTAAAATAGGAGCGTTAAGAAAAACCAGGAAGACTTATATTCAACTAAACCAAGCCCTATGTCACAGTCTTCTTACTCTGAATACTATTACTTTTATTTTAAAAACACCAACACAAATGATGTTCTCATAAACTATGAATCCTAAGTAATATGAGTTATAATCCTACTACTAATAATATTATATATGTGAAAATATGTATGATTGGGTGTTTGTTTCTCAATCACGCAAAAATGGCTGAATGGATCTGGATCGAAAATAGCACACAGAGTCTATATTACCTATATAACCTGGAATAACACATTCTTATCGCGGTAGTACGTCCTCTTGCATTAATTTCCGACATCCACGCGGGCGAAGCCGCGGGCAAAAGCTAGTAAAAAATAAAGACGGACGTAACCTCCTGTACATGAGTGGAACATGCAAATGGCTACCCTACCCATTTACTCAATACTCGATTTTTTATTGCATTCCATATGTATTACATAGATGGTGTAACAAAGTAAAAGATCAATATTGAGGGGTGAAAGTCTATTTGTTTTAAACGACATTTGGACGAGATTGCCAACCAAAAACCAACATGGCTGTGAAGACATCGTCAAAATAATCCTAAAATCCATAATATAAATACAAAAAGTCTACAACAAACTTTCCGAAAAGGATAAGCAAACAACCCCTTGAAGCCCGGAAGCTACCCCTTAATAGATTAAAATAACTGAACATGGGGGACTAAATGAAATAATCCCGAATGAACAGGAAAAAAGCGGTTGCCATGGCAACCACAGTGATAATAAATTCTCTCCTGAAAGAAGGTTTATATTAAGCTATTTACATAATGTGGTGAGAGGAGAGAATAGCTGTTTTCATGGTGGAAATTGACGAGAAACGGTTACCAGCTGGTTGAATTTAATTGAAAGCCCGCCATGGAGAACCAGGCTTTATTAAGTGTGTCGACCCAAAACGACTCAAAAAAATTATGTGCTGGTTATGTTACAGGGAGCACATTCTTTACCAATGTAACGTACAGTTGGAGTGCTTGTTGTAGCCCTGGCTTCCGTCCAACGTGTTGTACAAATAAAATTGTGAGTTTGAACCTGAAAAATGATTGGAATTACTAAATAGACACCACTTACCACCACCAATAGTTATAATTATGATCATCCTACTAATGCTCATACTGGTGGTACTCACTGAGAGAGAGATTGAGCCTTAACCCATTGCGTTGGACCAGTGCATGATGTTCAATATGATTTAAAACAGTCCCGATCTTTGTTTAAAAAAAGGAATTTTTGAAAACAGGCATTGAAGTAATATGTATATTTTCGAAAGAATCAGTCGAAAACAAGATAGGATTTACTTACTAACGAGGAGCAGACCATTGCTGTATCACCGTCAAATTTTAAATATCGTTAGATTACAATTTATCTAGCGAGATTATAAAATCTGTCGATATTATAATCTGTCGAAAAATTGGAAACTGCAGAAACCATTTACAATCTAACGCATTATTTTTCGAAATATTATAAATCTGTCCATGGCAAACCAAAAAAATGTGAACCGGTATAAAATTTGCATGCGACGGACTCATCTCATCACATCTTGCACTAATACTACTAAATAGTCAAGTCGTTGCCATCAGCTTGGAAGTAGCGCTCGCCGGCCGTATAATCTAACGAACGTTCATAATGTTACTGTGACAAATACATTTGACAGCCAATTTCAACAATATCTTTTCAATAATTTATACAGAATTCCCAAGGAAACATTTTTTTCGTTTGTGAGCCTTAATCGTTCTATTTTCTAATAAAAAATTAGCCAAAACGGTCCAGCCGTTAGGTGATGCGCTTACGAACAGCATTTAAATCAGACAGAGTAAAAAACCCAGATTTGTAATCTACATAATATTTTTAATAGATTAGAAATCTGGTAGTTTCCACATAATAAGTAAATATAATATTGTTATGTAACTTTTCACGTTACAGGGTAAATACGACACTGAAAAATAGGTACTAGATTGTAAGTCCAGTGTAAATAAAAGTGATACTTACAGGGTATATGAATAGTTCATCAATGGCTGTTCACACCACGCCGCCGTCGGGGGAGCACTCCTTGTCGCAGCGACAAAATATGTCAAAGAGAATACTCGCTCACCGTTGTTCGCTTGTGTCAGCGGATTTTACCCGACTGTAAAACACTAGCTGAGAGACACTTGGTACATACGCATGCAAACGAGTAATCTCTCACCGCCGTCACGCACTTGCTCCTCGCCTGTTTCGTTTCTGGTTGCTAGCTGAACTAACTCGCTGCTCGCTACATCTCGCTTGCTGCTTTCCAACTCTTTAGTTGCTAGCGTTACTCACTAATCGACGGTGGCGGAACAGGTGCCTAAGTTAATGTTGCCACGGCTTTGTCATGTCTCAGTTTCCCACAAACACTGCCAACACAACAATAAACAGCGTCAAACTCAATTGTACTACTATATACTATTGGTCACTTTTCAATTTGTCCATCTAAACTGTGCGAGAATTAGCCGTATCGTTGCGCTGAAATGTAGGGGTCAATTGACCGAACTAGGTCACTAGGCTCGATGGGATCAGCTTACGAGTTGACAATACTTGTGTAGCTACTATTTGCGAGCTGTAAGCCTTACCCAGCTAGTACAGCTTTGAAAGTTTATTTGAACCGCTCCCTGCAAAAGTTTTATTCTGGAGTTAAGATATAAGGAAACCATTGCGGTTAGTAGTTTCGTGCATTACTAAATTTAGTGACAGTGTAGCGTTGTGAAGGGTCTCAACGGTAGATAATTTTGTGATGCTAAATATCTTACAATAAGTTGCTGAGCATAACATCACAGCATTGGAATTATGGAACAACACATGTTTTTCTTCTAACTACACTTACTACTACTTAACCTCATTTTGCATCTGTCATGGTGTCACGCTTTTTTTTGAAGCTGGATATTTTGAGGTATGAGGAACAGGGTGTAAAGTTCATTCAACCTCCGTAGAAAAAGGAGGATCCTCCGATCAGATGGGTGTCGTGTCTGGTGGGCAACGGCCCATGCATATGCTATTGTAGCTGTGCGGTAAACTCATCTCTTACGCGTTTCAGGATGTTTGCGTAACGACAGTGTGTTGCGTAGTTTCGATGTGGCGGTGTAGGCCGCTACAGACACATCACACGTGACTCACGCACGCTGCTCCAATCCACATGCGGATCGCTAACTGCGCGTTGCGCAATGAGGTTGCTCACTGTGTGTTGCGCAAGGAGGTTGCTCTCTGCGCGTTGCGCAAGGAGGTTGCTCTCTGCGCGTTGCGCAAGCTGGTCGCTAACGACGCGTTGCACACGCAGCTGATCTGTACACTACAGGCATCCTACGGCCTGCAAACGACACACGCTTGCTGCGGCCTTCTGAAGACTTGGCCGGCCTCTCAATGAGCCTGTTGCTGGTGAGCCTCCTGCGCCCCTCGAAATCTTCTTACCTTATTGTGCTATGAACAGTAATCAATGTGACCTTACCTGCGACCTAGCTAACCTTCACTAGTTTTTTTATCACTTAATACTAAACTGTTAGTTAGTGGCCTGCGCAACCCACTTGCAAAGCCCTAGACGTTAAAACAGAGTACAGTCGATTCAGTTTACAAAGACAAAGGAGTCACTGAAGCATATTACACATATTTTGGGCCTGTGCTCAATACACGGACGTGGCTACTAACGTTGAAAAACGTGGGTGTACTGGCTAAAACTGCCTAGAAGATAGGTAAATCCTACGCGAAAATTACAGCGAGTAGAATTTGTAGTAAAGATGATCACTGAAACATATACATTATTAACAAATTCTTGTACCCACAATTGAACTTAGTGTTCTGTTTACCCTAAATAGAAAACAAGCGTAAAGAAGCCCCAGCTATCCCGGCGCCCACGCTTACCTTATTCTGTCTTTGTATTTGGCTCCGAAAACTTTCATTATCCAAACAAAGACGGGAGTAAGGTTGCTGTATTTCACCCCACAAATTGCCTATAAATTTTTATTATGGCCACTCTTATTTGAGGTACAGAGGTTTTCCAGATAAATAGGTTCGTTTTATTATGTAAGACTGACCATGATTTGTGGTGTCGTTAATTTTTTTGCTTTATGTATGAAAAGTTCTCTAAGGGCCCCCGATCGTAATAATTGGGGGTTTTGTTTTGGTTTAGAAGTACATGATATGATTAAATAATGTTATAGATATGGGGAGATTTATTATGATTATCCTTTGATGATGAGTGTATTTACTTAAGAGATCACGTTACCTACAGACTATGGAAAGCAATAATAGCAGAAACGATTATTTTTCTAAAAGCCAAATAACTTGGTATTCAGAATTTAAAAAAAAAACTACTTGTTTATGCCACTACTTCAGTTGTTCGAAATAACATAACAAAACAATTTATCAGATTTGTAGTGAATAAAATGCTGTGTATTTTCCAGACAACAGACCTGTAAGCACAGACACGGACAGTTTGAAGGGAATAAATTAAATATCTTGCTTCGACAGACCGAGAAATCGAATCGGATCTGTGCGGTACAATAAGCCTTTTTTAGAGTCAATGATAAAAATCTTTTTGTTAGGAAGTACAGAAAAATTAAATGAGTACTTTTTCAGAAAGATGTAGATGGCCTTTTTAATTTTTAGCTCTTCAACACAATTTATGTCCGAGACGTGGAAAATATTTCAAGAAAATGTAAAATGCTAAATTAACGAGTTTGTCCTATTTTTTTTTTCACGGCAAGCAATGCCGATGTTGCCAAAGTTAAATGTAAAATATGGAAAGTCTTAACCGTAAAGCTTCTATATAATGTAAAAAACAAAAAAAAAAAGTCTAGGTATGCTTCCGCTTAACCATGAAGAACCAAACAGTATTATACACCACAGACCACGGTGGACGCTGACCAGGACTGCACAACGGTGACCACAATAATGTTTTGTATTTACACCAACTACATGTCACTAATTTTTAAGCAGGGTGATATTGAGCGTCATATCTTGTTTATGAATTATTATCATTAATGTATATTCTTCTATACGTTTTGAATGTGAGAATGTTGCAGTCCTTGTAGACTGTAGGCAATTTTCCATTTTATTAGGTACTTGGTACTTGTGGACAGTCCTACACTGTTCTCTTACCTATTAATATTGTAATTTAAAACCATTGTAAAAACTAATTATTTTTAAAAGACTAACCATGGAGTTTCTTGCTGGTTTTTAGGGTTCCGTTGCCAAATGGCAAAAAACGGAACCCTTATAGATTCGTCATGTCTGTCTGTCTGTCCGAGTATGTCACAGCCACTTTTTTCCGAAACTATAAGAGCTATGCTGTTGAAACTTGGTAAGTAGATGTATTCTGTAAACCGCATTAAGATTCTCACACAAAAATAGAAGAAAAAAAAAAATATTTAGGGTTCCCCATACATAGAACTGAAACTCAAAAAAATTTTTTTCATCAAACCCATACGTGTGGGGTCTATGGATAGGTTTTCAAAAAATGACATTGAGGTTTCTAATATCATTTGTTTCTAAACCGAATAGTTTGCGCGAGAGACACTTCCAAAGTGGTAAAATGTGTGTCCCCCCCCCCTCCCCCGTAACTTCTAAAATAAGGGAATGATAAAACTAAAAAAAATATATGATGTATATTACCATGTAAACTTCCACCGAAAATTGGTTTGAACGAGATCTAGTAAGTAGTTTTTTTTTAATACGTCATAAATCGTAAACCACAATTAACCTTTCATTCAGTCAACTCAAATATAAAAATTAAAAAAAAAAAACATTTAATTTCGTAAACATAAACCTTATGCATAAACCGTGAATACCTGCAGGTTTGTACGGAACCCTCGGTGCGCGAGTCCGACTCGCACTTGGCCGGTTTTCTCTATAAGAATCAACAATTTGGAACCGTGAACCTAGCTTCTGATGTTTCATAAGTGCCCATGTAGGTTTATGTGAAATAAAAATATTTTGCTTTGATTTGATTTGATATGGATGAGACAGGGTACATAGTCATCGGAAAACGACGAATTTGCTTCAGGCAGTAAAATACTCAACCAAGGGTGATGCGCGCCAGGTTCTCACCGGGCATGGTTGCTTCGGTGGGTTCCTGTTCAGGATAAAGCGGGAGGAAACGCCCGGGTGTTTCCATTGTGAGGATCGTCTAGAGGACACGGTGGAGCATACGGTGGAAGTGTGCCCTGCCTGGGCGGAGCACCGCCGTGTCCTCGTGGAGGCGATCGGTGGTGGCGACCCCTCGCGTCCGGCCCTGGTGCGAGCCATGGTACGGAGCGAGAGGGCATGGGAAGCCGTCACCTCCTTCTGCGAAGCAGTAATGCTCGCGAAGGAGGAGGCGGGGCGCGTGAGGGAGTGGCAGTCTCTGCACCCTCACGTCCCTAGCTGCCGCAGGAGGAGACGCCCCGGGCGTCGGGAGTCGATAGCAGACTCCCGGCCACCGTAGGCACGAGCTTACGAGTGGCGAGCAATGGGTAGCTCGCCGCCCGGTAAGGACCAGGCTCGGGTCGATGGCGCGTAGTGTTCCACGCGCGCCTCAAAGAGATGTCAGCAATCCTGAAGGGGTCTGCTAGGACCGATGCCTGCCAGGGTCGCGAGGTTGTTCGAAAGAGATACCGTGACCCTGGCACATGGGCAACGGAAGGAACACGGGTGGGTTTTAGTCAGCAAAAGTCTGACACGCCCTCCCGCTCTGGAGAAGTCATTTGATGACTTTCCATAAAAAAAAAAGGTTGATTTGAAACCAGTACCGATCAATCTTCGATTAAATATGTATGTTTCATGATATCAGAAGATTAATGCATACGCATATGCATACCTTATTAATCGGTCTATGCTTTACAGCATATAAATTAAATAATATAACCTCACTTTGCTGCTATTTTATTTAAATTACAGTTTAATCGGAAACTGAAAAATGGTAGTCTGTAATAACGAAGCATACATATGTACTGATAACTTTAACATTACCATTAGTGGTTGTGAGTAAATAAATCAAAAATGAATGAATAAACGATGCATCATGTAAGAGTGAAGCCGTCATGAAAACTGCCGTGAAGGCACGTAGCCACGTGCTACAGTTTGCGAGTTCGTGGCGAGCAAGTCGTAACTCATGTAGGCTGGTAGCTCGGGAACTTTTTGGTAACAAAATCTGCTGAAAATTGTACTAGTAACTTCAGCTCTAAGTTTGACATGAGGTTTAAGATTTTAAATGAGGGAAATGAATGATAGATGTTTTGTTGCAGTGCACGCATCAAAACATTTTACATTCATTTCGCTCGCATATTGGCTCGCAGTCACAATTTTATAATTGACCTCCTTCAAACGTCTTGCTCTTTAACTGTTCTGTGTTTTTAAATATATGGTATGTTAAATATATTTATGTCAACCGCACAAAAATATATTTAAATTTAATTTCTATGGAAAAATATATTATATTTGGAGGCACATGAAAATAAAAGCTGCCTACTTACTTATGCAGCGCGTATTAACTAAAACATTACCCAAGCCCAGGGCACGCATCCTCAAGCAAATTGGATATGCTATCAATCCACTTAATTTGCTAAAAATCCTGGTGAAAAACCAACACTATCTTATTAGTTTAACTCCCATGTAGTTGGAGACAGCAGCAGGATACATGATGTCAGAAATGGAACTATAATACCGGAATATGCCAAGACATTCCTTTGCCTCTATGGGCTATCATATTATATTGAGATGAGATCTATCTATATACATATAAAATTCAAAGTCCGGAGTTACTGACTGACTGATATATCAACCGCACAGCCTAAATTGCTGTTCTTAAAGACTTAAAATTTGGAGGGTTTGTTCTTTGTGAGGAGTAGGTATCCACTAACAAAGAGTTTTTGAAATTCCATTCCTAAGAGGGTGAAATGTAGGGTTGACATGGTGAATTTTTCGATATCCACGTGGGCTAAGCCACGGGCAGAAGCTAGTGTATAATATAATGTTCCCTGTACTCTTTACCTGAAACTGGCTCTGTATTTACTAAGGAAGAATTGATGAATGCTTAAAGAAAGAGCCTCTTCATTCTGATACATATTTGGAAACACACTTATAAAATTTCATGAAGCTTCATGTTAAAGTATAAAATGAAAAATAGGTAATCATTTTTACCCATAGACGACATCAAAATCATTTGAATATAAAATTAAACATCACTAGAACAGCCTAAACATTTTGGATAATGTTCCAAGTTGTAGGGCGAGCTCCTGAACTATAAGAACTTGAATCTTAAGTCCCTAGTCACGGAGATGTCGAGGAGATTTGCTGAGTCATTGCGGGCGTTGAACATTCACTGCTCCAGGCATCCTAAGTACCTGTTAACTTGCTATTTTGCTTTTAGACTAGAAAAGAAGAGCTGCGATAAAAAAAATATGGAAATACCTTTTATAGGTAGGTATTATCGGGTTTTTTGATAAATTGAGTATGTCTTGCCATGTGGGTAGTTATTTGATGATTCTACAGTATGAAATATTGATGTAGATGTGTGGGCCTGAGATCAGTTCGAAAGAGGTACCATGGGCCTGGCATATGGGCAACTGAAGGAACTCGGGTAAAAGTCTGACACGCCCTTCCGCTCCACCCAGAGCGGAAGACGTCATTTGATGATTACCAAAACAAAAAATGTCGATGTGTTAATCGAGATAAATAGTGTTTTAACTGAATTAGGGCGGACTTAAGAAATAGCACCATCCCATTTCTTAACGTGGTTGTCGTAAGAGGCGACTAAGGGACTTACTAGAGAATGGGCAGCAGCGTTCTCTATGCATTTACCACCATATTGCGATCGCCAACCCGCTTGCCAAACGTGGCTATTATGGCACACCCCCGCAGTGGATGTCCTTCGGCTAAAATGATGATGATTAAGGCTGGTTAGTCTAGATATTTACCATTGGTTAGGGAAATTAAAGGCTTTATGTATATATATATATTTATAGTAAAAAAAAGGTGATCTGACCTCAAAAGTCTATTGTCATAGGAAAAACGAGGTTGGGATGACGACTGTTTGTCTAACGGAATTAACGAAAAATTACAATTCGTGTTTTATAAATAAAAACAATTCGTTTTTGTTTTTATAAAAAGGTGCTTGGCAGCTTTATATTTGTCATGAAAAAACAAAATATCCACGAGCCCATTAATAGTCACTAGAATAAGTTATTATATTATTTTGTTCAAAAATAAAATTGTTTATTTTTAAGTGTATTCTTCTTTCTTCCTCCTAGACCCTATCCCATTTACTTGGGGTAGGCCTTCCTTGTCCGCATCTTCCATTTAGCACGATTTTGTGCTGCGTCTTTATCTAAATAGCTTCTTTCAGATCTTTTTCGATCGTCGTCAACCAGGTGGCAGGTGGTCTTAGACGAGTGCGTCTCATTGATGGCAAGTCTAGGGCAAGCTTCACCATTCAAGTTTCTGATTTTGTCTAACATTGTGACGCCCGCTGACTAAGTGTATTGATATTAAAAAACTTTTTTTTTTATACACTTACACCAAAATGTGTTATTCATCACAAGCAATTTACACCCGCATTAACAGTCTGAGGTAGGAGATATCTGCTGTAAGCGTTCAAATATTTATTTAGTAAAAAAGTCGTAAGCGTATTCATAACCAGCCAGCTCCAAAAAGTAGGTCTCAACTCGGAAAATCCGTTTCCACTGTTTCTCTTTAGCCACGCAATCCTTTTAATAAACTAAGTAAGCACACAATGAACACAACATTGGTAGAATGAAACTAGGAGCGTTTCATTTTATTACTTCATTTTATACGGCAATTGTCATGGTTCCTTTATGTGCTGTTAAAATAGAAGTTTTATGTTCAGCATTTACCAGTGGTTTGTAAACTATGTTGCAAGCTTTCCAACTGATTGATATTGTTCTCACGCAGTTTCCAGCCTCTGTAGAGATTATAAAATCATATGATATAAAACACAAATGCGTGCACAGACTGGACAGATCCACTCGATCTGTGTGGTTCTTTCCTCAAAAGATCATTTCAGATTCCAGTCTAAATGGTATTCGTATGATGTGATCAAGATTATGTCTGTACTTTAAAAGAGACTGTGACCTCTAGAGTTTCTTTCGACCTTCCTTCTCAGAGAAGTCAGATAGGAAACGCTGACCTCATCTTGTTTTAAAAATATCATTGACGTATAAAAATGTTTGTACGACCTACTTATAAAAACAAATCTTTTATCCGTTTTTCGCAATAAATCAACAAATTCGTCGTGTCTCGAAGTCTTGACAACAACCGCTTATTATTATTACACACTAGCTGACCCGACAGACGTTGTCCTGTCTCTTTGATGATATTTGAGCACGCGTTCTGTCAATTCTATGTCAAATGTCATAATGTTACATTAAAAAAGTTTACATTGTCCTATTATATGGTTGTTAAGTATTTTTAAATAAGTGTTCTTAAATTTTCTAATTTTCCGCGAAATTTTTTTTTTTTTTCTTTCATAAGAACCTTTTCCTGACAATTACAAACACAACAACAACAAAAAAAGTGAAATCGGTCCAGCCGTTCACGCGTGATTGCGTGACCAAGGGAAATAGGGATTCATTTCTATATACCTATATAGACTTATAAAAAGATACGTTTTAATAATAAAAAAAGCCATTTCTCGCGTATTTAAATAATAAATTATGGTATTTCCAATTTACGAATAAAAAAACTTTTTTACAAAAAAAAAAATAACCGACTTCCTTAAAAACACTACAAAGTGAAAAATAACTTTAAATTCGGAAGTCGGTGTCTTAGGATCTGTATTTGTTTTTTTTTGCCACCGACTTCCGAAATTAAAGTTATTTTTCAATTTGTAGTGTTTTTAAGGAAGTCGGTTGTTTTTTTTTTGTAAAAAAGTTTTTATTTTTAACAGACTTCAAAAAGGAGAAGGTTCTCAATTCGGATGTTTATATATATATATTTTTTTATGGTTGTTCGGCCATAACTCCGTCATATATAGACGGATTTGCAAAATTCTTTTTTTGTTTGAAAGAGGTTTATTCCGAAATGGTCCCATATAATTTTCCTCGAGAACCTCCTCCTTTTTGAAGTCGGTTAAAAATGGCTTCGAATCAGGACTTTAAGGGGAAATGTCATTGTTTGTAGAACGTTGACTTGTTAAAACGTCTCATCATCATCATCATGGTGGTAAAATGCATAGAGAAGGCTGCTGCCCATTCTCTAGTAATTCCCTTAGTCGCCTTTTACGGCACCCACGGGAAGAAATGGGGGACAACGTCCGGTTAAAACGTCTATTAGGTGGCAATGTCTAGAGTAGCAAAACAACTTGCAAGTAAACCGTCCAAAATGTGAAATTGTGACAAATGTGAAGTTCAGCCTTTAATAGATGGATTTATTTCTTGTTATTTATCTGTCAGTACTGATTGTTTGTTTGTCTGTACAAAACGGTTGTTTAATAGGTACTCACTTTTCAAGAAAGAATTATAATAACATGTAACACGCTTAAGATTTTAACTAAGTACTACTTAGCAAAAATACTCGTTTGCCACTACGTGCTGGCTGACAACTACAAATTCCACAATATGGATATTGTTTTATTGACATTCATTGAATGTAATTTTTCCTTGAATTTTTCCCGGTTGCATTAACAACATATTCTACAAACAACAACAACATACAACATATTCAACAACAACATATTCTATTTATTTATTAATATCTACCTACCTTATTATTACTGTTAGAGTTTGCATGTAAAAACTCTTTGAAGGTGTAGCTATGGATGGGATAAATGAAATATCAGGCAACATCGTTATAAATTATGAAAATGGTGGTGTCACTTCTTGACATACATTTTTCCACAGAAAATGTCCTAAATATAATTAAACTTATAATATGAAATTTATTTTATGCCTCTTATTCTATAACTTTAACATGGTAGCAGAAAATTGAGTTGCCTCAAGCTAAAATTCTATGGGGGGATCACAAAATAAAGTAAGAAATTTGAATTTCACATGAAAGTCGAACTGTACCTATGATAAGTAAAATTTACGATCGTCATCATGCAGTCTGTAGCTGGGGCAAAGATCGAAAGAAACAAATTGAATGGAAAAATTGCCAAACGTGAAAATTCATGATTACTCGATTACTTAAAAGTTATCCAGGTACAATGGATGTTATAAAGGGTACAATTAAAATGCCTTTACATCGAAAAGCAATGGATACATCCGAAATAATGGACAAGTTTGAAAAAGAGTCAACAAAATTTGAAACGTTAGATAATACTGCACAGGTAGTACGTTCAGCAAATATGTCTGAAGATATGCTGTACGAGGTGATGAGACTCAGCATAGCAAAGGGCATGTGGGATGAACTTCCCAGGCTTTAAATGTGACGTTAACATTACTTGTAATAAGAACAAACATTTTGTAAATCATCACGTTATTTTGGTTGCTTGCTTTACATTGAAGGTCATGACGCAGCACAATAGGGCATGACGCTGTTCTAGATGTCCAATGAACAAAGTGACATATTTTTCCTCGGTAGTGATTATTGGAACTATTCATTTCCGCCATCTTTGTATGTGTCTTTATTGTTCACTGCATAATATACTATTTGCTTTATTGTCATTCGGTCTGTATAAATGGACCTGCTCTTTCGACAATATTTTATTTGAGAAACCCAATGCAAAAAATATGATGATTTATGAATTTTTCCTAGATATACCATTTTAGAGTACGAGTGTAAGTGTAATCTAATTACGACACCCAGATTACCTGGAGTCCTGCCATTCTTCTTTCATCGAAATCCAGTCACCCGTTTGAACGTGAAAGCGTAACAAATAATCATACAAAAATAATTTATTTTCTCTTATTAATATTATAAGAAACATGAAAAAAAAAACACCGTTTGATGCAATTAACAAGACAACCCACATAAGAACGCCTCTTCTTTCTGGCAGCCAGCAAAAGATAATAACTGATTTTGTACTTACATTCACATTTCAGCGTGAAAGTTTACTCAAAGCGAAAAGACAGCTTTAATGATTGCATTCCTTTAGTTATACTACGCGACAGCGTGCGCCGTTTTAAGCGAAAAAGAGGGCGGATTTTTTAACAATAGCTCGGCGATCTGACCGCCGCCTTAACAATGGGGCCACAAAATGAGCTCGGGGAACTTTGCCTTGCCTACTCAATTACATTGAAACAATAAGAGCATACGTACCACGAAACAATAGATCATTTGTAAAAGTTCTCATTTTACTGCGAAACATGGTAACTGGTGCCCAGAGATTTTTGAATGCAATATTTTCTTTTTTGTGCATGGTATTCTGGAATATGTGGCCAAATATTCTCGTTTCGTGGTATTGTAAAAGGTATTCAGGGGGTTTTCGGTGCAAAAAAGCAATTAATTCATTGAGATTTTGATAAATGAAAGTTCTAACTTATTTGATTTTAAAAGTCGTTTTGTTTACTTAGATAGATTTGAACATCAATGAGTGACATAATAAAGAAATACGTCATTTTATTAGTAAATATTATCATAAAGCAGCGGTCAAAGCAAACAATAAAGCAAGTAAAGAAAAATCGAATTCAATTAGCAAAAACTTTTTTGCCAAACTTCTTTGATAAACTCTACGCTGCTAACTCAATCATAATGATTGTTATGAGATAACTTTATCAATATCCTTTGATGTGACATCTGTTTGTAATCCTATTTCCTTCTTTCATGGATGTTTTGGGAGAATGTCGTGAAAGAAATTTCTATATTAATAAAATACCGGACATGAATATGTAACCAGTTAGTAAATAGGAATACATGAATATGTAATCTAAGTAAATAGGAATATAAGTAGATTACGGAAATATTATGTACAAAAATATGGAGTGGAATGAAACAAACTACTCAGAAATCGACGAGGTCGGACATTCAAACGTGACCCATGGCCAGTTTGGTCAGGTTTAAGCGCACATTCGCACGGTCGGCCTGACATCGTCCTTCGTCAACTTATATAGCGGGATTATCGGGGTATCATAAAGGCAGTTTTATTACAAATATGTCAAAACAGGGCTTAATAATGTATAACTGAGATGTACTGATGTGTACAGGAGGTAATATGATTACTAGCTGTATTATTATTTAAATTCATGCCCTGAGATAATACGTTTAGGAGGTGAATAAAAACTGTTTGTTTTTGTAACAAACGTAAAATATATAACTACAAAATCTGTTATTTTTTCATATTAACCAGACTCTGGTCTACTAAAGCATTATAATATTTGGTAGCGTAAACAGTTTTTTCCGTATTTCATATGTAAATTCAAGACATTCCATGATTATAATAAAAATGTCATTTAATCGATAACTTGTTGCCCATTTTTCGGTAGTTACTAATAAAGTTAATGCATACAGCCTGTATTAAAAGCTGAGTATGCAAACTTCTTTGAGTGCAATGTGTCCCCATAGCTGCCTTGTCTTGATTTTTTCTTCTTGTCAAATTCTTGTCGCATAATAAAATTACGGAACATGAGTTCGCGTTTCTTTATTACTGATATTGTTAAGCATGGAGCTAAGTAAAATACAGATTTGTAAACTTTGTGGAAATAACAATAACAAATACCACATATCTGCTCTGTTACGGGGCATAGACGGACTTTTGGACATCGTTCAGGGAAAAAATTCAGAAGCCGAAGAAGTCTGTCGCTGAGGGTGGTGATGTTGAAGCGTCCGCAGAGTATAACAAAAGTTATCGAAGTATGTTAGATTGGAAAGTACTGTACATATCAGATGAAATTTTAGACAAGATAATACGATTTTCACATCCCAAGGACGTATGGGATGAACTGCAAAAACTCTATGACGGTTTCAATGAAGTCAAGATATATGAAGTTTGTATGGAGTTCATTAAATTTCAAAACGATACTGCTGATGACATGGCAACTCATGTATCAAAATTGAAAAATTTGTGGCACAAACTGAATCAGGAATTATTAAAACATGAAGAAAAAATAAAGAAAATGTTCTTGTTATTATGTATTTTCTGAAGTACAATAAAGCATGTATAATAAATTAAGTAAGCAATTACCAGAAATACTTTTAATCTGTAAGATGTTAGACACACTGCCAGGAAGTTATTTTTCATTTAAGTCGAGTTGTATGTTAATGTTCAAGAAAAACAGAACTGTTGAGAATATTACCAGCCAACTTTGTGCGCATGAAAAAGCGCTGATAGGAAACAAGGAAGGTACGTCTAGTGAAGCGCTTCTCACAAAAACAAGTAGGAAAAGTGTCGAGAAACAGAAGGAACAAATATTAGGGAATAAAAAAGTTGCCAAGTTCAGATGTCATTTCTGTCACTTTAGGAAAGATTGTCCAAGTAAAATAAGTAAGCAAGATAGAAGGAACAGTAGTGAACTACTACTAGGAACTTACTAAAGAAAAGTCTGTATGGGTTTAAACAAGACCTGAGATGTTGGAATCAGAAAATTCTTAATTTCTTCAAGGAAGTCGGCTTTAAAATTAGTGAAGCCGATACCTGTTTATTTGTAAGAGAATACCACCGGAAACTGATTGTGGTTCTCTACGTTGATGATGGACTAGTAGCTGGAACAGATCAAAAACTCATTGATGAATTTATTGAAGAGCTGAAAGAAAGGTTTAAGATTACTACCAAACCAGCTACCTATTTACTAGGTATAGATATTTCAACCAGAGAAGGTCTTGGAGTAGAGTAATTCCGCGGGAGATGGCCATAGTAACTTTAAGACTCTATTGTGAAGGAATTATGATGAATGGAATATCGAATTAATATCTAAGAACATAAACTTTATTTATTACTCTTATCAACCATTAACGATAAAGTACGTAAAATAATGCAAACAATGTAATTTTAAACTTAAAAAAGAACTAGGACTGGCCATTTCTACCAGAGTGTCCGGGAGAGATGGCCATAGTGATCGGGGGAGATGGCCAGAACTCTTTTTGCCTTTCCCTATGCCCTTGAGGTCGATTATCTCCTTTTTTTCTTATTACCGCTGTAAAAACACATGTCCTCTTACTCGGTGCAGCTTTCATGCACCCAGAACATGCAAGTATTGCATTGTTTCCAATAATTATCACCATAACCTCTGCAATTATTAAAACTGGAAATCCACTAGCATTTCAAAATAGGAGTCAAACAAAATTAAAAGTTAAATAATTGTAAGGCTATCTCTCCCTTAAATACTATGGCCATCTCTCCCGATTGCCCGGGTGACATGGCCAAAGTAGCTTCGCAGTTTAGTAGTTAATTTTGAGGTTACAACACGAGACAGTTTGTTACTTCAATAAGAAAGTATGAATACGGAGAAAACTTTCATTTTTTATTTTTATTATTTAGTTTGTCAACCCCTTAGTTTAAATCGAATGTGTTATTAAAAACAAAGTCAAATTACTCCCCTTTCCATATTTTTTTCGCAAAAAATTCCACTAATACTTGTTGCCCGTGCCGAAACGAATCGAACTAAATTAAAGTAGTTGCCCATCTATGAACAATTACTTGATTTTTTTTTCTATTTGCCATCTCTCCCGTACGGTGATCTCACCCGGAATTATGTATGAATAAAACATCTTACATTAAGAGAGTTTTGAACAGGTTTGGAATGTAGGACTGCAAACCTGTTACTACACCAATAATCAAGGAAAATATAGTGTTACAAAACGAGAACACGAGAACGATGATTACTTTCTGGAAAACTACAGGCAAGTAGTTAGAGCACTTGATGTAATGGTCGGAACAAGACCTGATATCGCATATGCAGTCAATGCATTGTCAAGGAGTCTGGATAAACCAACGCAAGCTGACTGTGTCAGAGTAAAACGTATCATGAGATACTTACAGTACATACTTGATCTCAGAATTTTATGTATAAAAATAACTATAAAATTGGAATTATAGAGTCATACAGTGATGCCGACCACGCAGGTGATATTTGGAACTGGAAGATCGACTTCTGGAGTACTTTGCCTGTATGCCGGAGGGCCAGTGTCCTGGATGTGTTGGAGACAGCAAAGTTTCGCTATTTCGACAACAGAAGTTGGATCGATCGCTGCCAATGAAGCTGCGAGAGATTGTGTATGGTTGACTTGGCTCAAAGGAAATCTCGTAAAACTTAAGGGTCTTCCTACTTTATTAGTGGATAACGAAGCAGCAATAAAGTTAACTGAGAATCCAGAGTTTCACCGACGAATAAAACACATCTGGACACGTCCCTTGTGACTAATGGAGAGCTGCTAGTAAAGAAGGTACAACAAGCGAACTTCAACTAGCGGATCTTCTCACGAAGCCGTTGCACAGACCTAGGCTCCGCAAGCTTGTGGATATTATGGGAGTACATTGAGCGAAGGTGATAAAGTTAATGCATGCAGCCTGTATGAAAAGCTGAGTATGCAAACTTCTTTGAGTGTAATGTGTGTCACCATAGCAGCCTTGTCTTGTTTTTTCTTCATGTCAAATTCTTGTCACATAATAAAATTACGGAATATGAGATCGCGTTTCTTTATTACTGATATTGTTTTATAAATATATATAAATATACGGTTTTGCGGCATATACAGCCGTATCTTTTTTACATTGACTTAGAAGTTTCATTTTTTACAGCTTCACGAAACTGTAGACCTGAGTATATCGTTTTAATTCCAACTCGATACCTTCACGCGTTCCCAAGATTGAGGGTCTTAACAGACAAACAGTCGGACGGACAACAAAGTGATCCTATAAGGGTTCCGTTTTATCCTCTTGAGGTACGGAACCCTAAAAATTGAAATGCGTAAAAATTGCGACTTAATTTGAAAAATTTTTTTCATGCGCTCAACCGTTTTTGTCATAGAGGGCGGTGAGTGCGCAGTGCTCAGCCATACGTAATTTAATGCAAGGTCAACCAGGTCAATGCAGGTATTTGTGAATTATCTCGGTTTCTTCGGATCCAATCATATTATCATCCATCTTATAAAACTGTAGAACGTAAAATTTGCGACAAATTTTATTTCAAACATGTACTCATGCGCTCAACCGTTTTTGCAACAGAGGGCGGTGAGCGCGCAGTGCTCAGCCATATATAATGTAATGCAAGGTAAACTTTGAATATCTGTGAATACTACCTTCAATTTTGAATAATTTGCATGGTAAAATAAACCGAGTGTAAGGAATCATCATCATTCTGGAGAACCAATATATCTGGAGATACCCAGATATGTCTTTGTTTTCACGGACTTTGACTAACGCTGTATTATACCATCGACACTACAGTCTTATCCACAAAACTGCCAGCGAAAATGTTTAAGCAAAGTAACTGCAATAAAATAAACTGAAAACTGAGGGAACCTGACCAGAAATTCACTCCATGCCGCGTCGTTACTGGCCAATATACATTGTTCAAACAGCGTCTTTAAACCCAACTAGAGCAAACAGCCTAAACGATTAGAACAATGAAACTTAGTACTTATGTTAATGTTGCACCAACTATGTCATCGATCAAAGTCACTTAAGACAGATTAAGTTGTAAAGTTGTAGAAAGTTTGTTACAATCTTTGTTGCAAGTCCGTATTCCGGAGAGTATGCATCTCGGGACTATGCCGACGTCACGATATTGAATAAGGTTTTTATCAACAAAATAATCAGATTTCCACGATATTTTTCCCTGTGGAGATCTTAAAGGAAAAAGTTGAGCTATAAGGAAAAGTATAACGTTATCTGTAGGTTTAGGAACATCATTGACGATAATACGGGCTTAACGATAAGATTGTATTTTAAAGTAATGTCAATTGATAATTGCCGTTTTTAAAACGGACAATGACGATGACGTTTCGACACAAGCCGATATTATGGAGTTTTTATACGGATAGATTTTTAAGTAAGGACTTAAAATAATCACATCGTTTTCAAGTTTATGTGCTATGCATTGCCCTTCATGTCATGTTGGTTTCTTTTCGGAGTACAATAAATAGTCTATGCCATATTTATAGGTAGCAACACCCTGTTTTTTTTTTACTTAAGTAGCTTCAATAAAGCTGTAGGGTATTTATGAATTAAGGATTCATGTTTATTACTTAATCATTTACTAACAGAAGTAGGTATGGGCTAAATAAAGGATTTATGATGAAGACAATCTACTTAAAATTTCTATTTATCGCTATAATCTCGTCCATCCTAATTTCCTTTCAGGCGACCTGGGCCTGCCGCAGAAACTATTACGGCAAAAGTTAAATCAGTTTTGTTGCCTCCTTCGAGGCGGTTTCATCTGGTTTCATCCGGTTCAAGGCATCCTCTTGTGCATGCATTTTTGTAAAGCATCGCCGTAACCCGTTTGGGAATACCAGTTTGTGGAACTGCGACAGCCTGAAAGAAAAGCGCGACAACGTGTTCGTTTGCCAGAATGACTAGCAAATTCGTGAGTTTGAGTTCTGTGTTAGATTTTTATTAATTTGCTGAGTACGGGTACCTAGTTGAGAGACAAGCCTCTAGTATTTTTGAATTGTCTTAAAATGTATATAGTAAAACATACCAAACATGTAACAGTCCCATATATTTTAAACCCTGATTTTGATGTCTCACATACAAAGTAAGACGATTTTAACAACAAGTAATAATAAATAACACTATTCCCACATATAAACTAATAGAAAGGTAAACGTTTCGGAGTCACACAAAAATAGCATCAAGCAACATCCTTCCTTCTTATATTTCTTTTTTGAGCGAGGAAGTATTAACCGATTTGGAATTTTAAAAAACATAACCCTGTCTTTTCTTTTACGAAGCCGGGTAAAAAGTGAAGTTTATGCATTATATAAATAACGTAGAAACTTGATTATAATTTAGATAATAATAAAATTCAAAACAAATTCGACGCTACCTAGAAATCAACGATGTGCTGTGATGTCGATATAAATAATTTATCAATAAATAAAATAATCAAAATTTTAACGCCCAAAATATACCTTCTTAATATTCATGTGAAGTTGTGATTTACTCCCGAAACAGATACATCTTCTGAATTCGATGTTTACTCTTAAAATACATTACCCATGTATGCAATGTTCATAAAATCACAATATATACAAAAATGCTTTTCAATTAAAAAGGCCTTAGACGGCGCCAAACGGCTTTATATCGTTTTTCTCAGTCAAGTTAACCTTGTCGCTATTTTGCGGGTAGCTGAAGAGGACGTCGGCCACGATTTCTGAAACATCTCTGGGCTCCTTGGGTCTCAGTTTTTGTTCCAGTTGCACGGCATACAAGTAGTAGACGAAAATGAAGTACGCCGTTAGAGCTGGAAATAATACATGTACTTTAATTAATCGCCCCGAAACGTACAGAACAGAGAACAGAGAGAGAATATGCCGTGAAGAATTGAGTATCTATTAAATATTAGTAGGTTTAAGTTCAGAGGTAATCGATGTTATAAATATAATTATATGATTTCCGCGCATAAAGTAGATTAAAAATTATTGAAATTTTGATAATTTCCTTTTGTTTATTATGAACAATTGATTTCAATTAAGTCGTTATATAGTCGATTATTTCGATTTATTGGGGTGGAGATTCTCCAGCCCGCAAGGAGGAAGTTTAGGAAATGCATAGGTATTTTGTCGTAATTAAAATAAAAATATTTTTTGGTAATAAATAGTCGGGGGAGACCACTGAGTCAAATAATGTGAATTTGCAAAAAAATAAATAATAGAAAATGCGCGTCAATTTATTAGAATAAAAGACCAAAACGCATTACTAAAACTATCGAAAATATCAACACTTTTTGTCAAAATTACATCAAAAGCAATAAAACAGTATAAAGCAGAGTGTATTTTTATCAAGGTTTGATAATTTTATCTCAGAATGTATTTATTTCCTAGACCTGAAACTTGGTGCGATAGTTCAAGATAATAAGTACATTGCACAAAAATGTCTTCTACAGACCCGTATTTAAGAGACGATCCGAATTCTGAAATCATCTCGGATTTTCTGTATTACAGATGAATGTGAATAGTATGTACTATGTATAGTGATTGTGATAATATCTTTACATAGTATAATATAAAATTGGCTTAGATCTTTTAAACTACGCAACGCATTTTAATGCGATTTTCACCAATAGCCTAAGTGATTCAAGAGAAAAGTTATTATGTATAATACGCGGGAGCTAATAAGTAATAAAATATTTATAAAAAAATGAAAATAAGTGAAATGCAGTATAAGAAACAATATTTGTGTTTACTATGAGGCGTGTTCTTAATCAAAGACGCGAAGATATCACGTGCTATTTATTCCTAGGCAAGTTCAGTGGAATCTAACCTGTGGTTCCTAGGCAACTACATCTTATTTAGATCTAAATCACCTTTAATGCCACCTTGAGACATAAAAAAAGGGTTCAAGGACCAGATGGTCCATTACTTTCGAATGAGTTTAAAAGCTCTACTTATCACTTTATTGAAACCACTTCTGTTTATAAAACAGAGCTATGTACGTTAATCATTATTAAGTATACTCGTTACATGGGAGGCGAGGGGGCAAAGTTACGTTCTTATTTGAGCTCAAACGAAAGCAACTTAATTACCTTCCTGTTCATTATGCTATATCGAGTAGGTAAAGGAAACATATTAAGCATTTTAGATATTACAACCTTACTTAAGGCAAATTTCATTAAACTGAGGTAAGTATTCAATGTTACGGTACAAATTGTGACAGATTATTTTGCAAAGTGGTTAAGTACAGTAAGCTGGCCTCGTTATTCTATGGAATTTCCGCACAATGGTATTCCAGCTCAAGGTCAAAGTTTCAAGTTTCCAACGGCGTGTGGTCGGTTGATAGTATGTCATAAACAGTAATTTTTAATGCTTAACTGGGCATTTAAGAGACCGTATATGTTTGTTTTCGGATTTTGCTGACTTATGTGATTTCTTGAAGTGTTTTATTGTTAAAATACTGATAAAGATAATTTTAATCAAATGTATAAGCTATTTTTTATCATTTGATTTTAATTCATGGACCTCAACGTGGCGACTGTTTTGTAGATTTTGCGGTAAAAGGTTTACAATAAACACACATTTAACAATCGTTTTAAAAACTAACAGAGTTCAGTGAAATAGACTTTTAATAACAGATGGGTAGTAAAAGAGAGATAGAGAGAAAGAGTGCAAATAACATCACACCAATTTTACCCAAAGGGTTAGGTAGAGGTTCATCTATAAAACACCCACATTTCATCAATTATGTTTATTTCCCATGTAATAAGGAATGAGCTTTTTGTCAACAACTGGGCACTGAAGCGCTTGCAACCATTAGACTTACGAGTCAGTCGGAGACAGACAGAGATAACATCATAATATACAATAGTATGTTCAGAATAAACCAATCAAATTCTTACCGATCTCCCCGCAGCAAATTAGCATGGAGTGATTGGTATGATGAGAGCCGTACAACACCACCCCCATGATTGACAGTACGAGACGAATAGTAGCAACTGACACATGCAACTTGATGTGGCCAGGTCGTTTCTGGAAATTTGAAAATCTAATGTTAGGATAAATTCATGGCAACCAGACGATGTTCGAATTGCTCAATGTGAGCTCAGTTAATGATGTGCGTGTCGCTAGAAAGTTCGCAAGAGAAACATTGAAATATTGAATTTTTTTGACACAAACCAAACTCAAATAATGAATTTCAACTAAACCTTACAGGCATGAAGAAATCAGTTTAGCTAAGAAAACAAAGCTAGTTGCCTATTCCAAAACGTAGTAGGATCCTATGAAGAAGAACGGGCAAGATATTGTAAATCAAAATAAGATCATGCCTGCAATCTCCGAAGGATCAAGCACCCACATTTCATTTCTTTATTATTGTGTTTTATATTATTGTTTGTAATTTAATTAATCTTCAGAATTTACCATTTTATAATAATATTTGCTAGTAAATTATCTAAGAATTATGTTGAATTTTTCAAGAAAAAAACAACTTTTATTTATGTTCACTTCGTGGCAGCCATTCAAAACTGTCATTTTATGAAGAAGAAAAAACTGCATTTATCTTGGTTTTAATTCAAAGATTTAATTTTATTCTATTCCGCCCCAATCCCTAAAGATCATTAGCGTAAACTCACATTACGTAGTACCAAACATGACATTGTTTATTCGTTACCTTAGAACATTATCGATGTTTGCCCACCATTATTAACTGCTTAAAGGCAGGGCCATAAAATTACTAATCGCCGATCTTGTAGGTCAGAGAGGGGAGGGGATACAAACTAAGTACAAACTGCTGGGATCGTAAAGATGTTGCCAACTGCAAACTTTGAACTCATTTTGCTAATGTATTTCAATTTGGTTAGGTTAACCTTTTTAGTTTTGAGATGATTTTATACATAAATACGCTTAGCACACACACTTTTTTCCCATTGAGGGTAGGCAGAAACTACGCCATCTCCTACGATCCTTACATATTCCTTTTGCCTCGTTTAAGTTTATACATCTGGTCATACACGCACGTCGGTTGCGAGTACTGCGCCCCTGACCTTTGTGAACAACATCACCAATAAGGTTACCGTATGTCCTCGAAGTCATCCTTTTTCCACTCACCTTTGTAAGCCGTCCTGATGATGGTTTGGTCATGTTGAGAGAATGAATGATCATTCTCTCAACATGACCAAACCATCTAAGCATACTCTTTTAAAAATATATTATTCTAACATTTATATACAAAATTTTGTAAAACATTTTAAACTAGAAACTTTGACTTTTTTCCCATTCTTCTCCATATGAAACTACAATTACGAAGAGAGATCTAGAATCAGTTCTAGTTTCTTGTCAATTTTCTAAAACTTCCCTAAAACTTAATCTCTAAAACTTTCCTGCGGTATTACAATTTCGAGTCGTTCTTATTTAATTGCAGTATGCATTGTGATAAATTTTATTACCTTTTATGTCCAATTTTCGTTGAATTTCTTACTATAACAATATCAGCTAACACTCTGTCCAGTAATAAGTAACAAAATGTATAAAGTACGAAAGTCGAGATCTTTGTGTTTCTCTAAAATTTTGAAAGGAACACTGTCCAAAAATCATGGAACAAGTTGGCAATACCTATCTGTAATTTGGTACAAACTGGCGTTTTGCCAGCCAAGTAACTCAAATAGAACGTACATTTATTGTGGCCGTAGATAATGTTGAGCACACCGCGTCGTGCGACGGGTCCAGAATGCGCTGGCGGACCTTTTATTAACTGAACTAATGCCTAAGTGGGGCTACTGTGTTTGTTTCTGTTTTAAATGTAAACACAAGTTATAAAGGGTGTATTCTGTGCTTTTGGTTTGATCAGATATATGTCTGGACTACATAGGTACCATGATCTACCAAAGCTGTTGAACTCCATTGTTCTATAGGTACTGTGGCACAATAAGCGTGCAATTAATATTGATGATGATTTAAAATTAATACATTTCAAATATTAACGGTGCCTACAGCCATTACTCAAAAACTGATAGCATGCTGAAAGCTGGCGTTGATGAGTAACTGGAGAAACATACTACAATCCCTAGACTTTTCAAAATAATCTGTTGAAAGGCAATATCAAATAGGTACTTGTTTAAATATACGCACCCTGTGTAGACCTATGAGGAGGACGATATTCATAAAAAACCAGGCGATGTTCAGGAATCCAACCAGAAGTAAGATTATGATAGTCAAGCTCAAACTCGATTTGTCCATGGAGTCCGTATCTGGGACAACGTCACCATCTTCGTTTTCCTTAAGGCGGATGTAACGGAAGCCGTGCGTGTAAAAAGCTAGAAAACTTAGGGTCCCGACGAAAAATAAGGTGATTATGAAGTTTAGAATCTGCAAAAGAAAAACGAATTGATAAGAATCTCAAAATTTCTCATTAATATTAACCAAATTAAATATTGAACGTTACCTTATCTACTTATACAAATAGCTCTTTAATTGGCACATACCATACTTATATATCCAAGTATAAAGCAGCCGATCTTCAAGGGTATGCAGAAGCAGCATTTTGAGAACAGAAAACAGCCCTCGTTCTCTTTTGGGTAGACGCTGTAACAAAAATTTGAAGCACAGATAAACTAAGACTGACGAAATGACTTTCGACCAGATCGACCAGATCACAGCCATAGGCACCGGTCCTACCACCGTAGTTAACGAGGAGCGAGTAGTGCTAGCAACTAAAAACTAGTTGACGAACAACTAGCAGCAAGTGCGATGCGGGATTACTCTCAAGTATGCGTAAGTACCAATGGTGAGTCTGCCAGCAAGTGTCTTACCCAAAAAGCGAATGTTGTTGAGCGAGTTCTCTCTTTGGTAGCTCTTGACACTGCACGAACAAGTACTAGCAGCTGGTGTGAACGATGACCTTGAACGATCAACTATTACTATAGTATTTCTTTTACTTACACGGGCGGAACCAACTACGTTTTGTACGTTTCTTGAAGAAAATCATTGATTATTGCTTTCTCATGACTGGGTCAGATGACTAAAGCTGATATTGAAATGGCTATTTTAATATAAGTTGTAAGCTGATACTGTGCTCTTTTACGTCTGTTGTTAAATCAATGTCACACTCTTAGAGTAGTCAGCTCAGCTATCATGTTCTTGATGCATATATTTTTATCACAATACTAGTATAAACAATAGAAATATACTCAATTGATAATCACCTCGTTTCAGAAGAGGATTGCCGTCCGAAAAGCCAGTCCAAGCTTACCAGCGAAACTACACGCATTTTAATAATTTAGATGTCTTCATCAGTTAACTCCAAATACAACCAAAGGAAACGAGTAAATTCTAAGTGCAGTTAAATTGACTAATTAGTGGAAAAACATAAAATTTGTTAAGCATGCAATTATTGTTTATAAAATGCTAATGAAATGGGAAATGCGAAAAGGTCACGCACACTCCAATCAATCTTAGGGAACTCACCATGAGGTAATAATAACTAGAACCGTAAAAATAATTGAAAAGAGAAACTCTACTTCTAAACTAGATTCCCCTGCAGATTAGAATGCCATAGGGGCAACCGAATTGACGACTGTCGATGTACATTTAGGCGTGCCACATCTTACCGCACTAGATGTTCAACCGCACTCCTCTCACACAAAAACTCTCACTGCGCTCATCAATTCACCCATTTGGGCACGTTACACATTCTAGCTAGATATAAGTTTGACAGCTGTGTTTTTTTATGTTCTGCTTCTCTTTGAGGTCATTAGCAATGTCTAATGAGACTGCAACACGGTGTTTTGCTAATCCTGCAGATTATCTTTAAGAATATTATTTCTTGGGTTTGTTTCGGTGAATTGACTCGTCATCACAATGTCATCCTTTTGTTCAACTGCCGGAAGAAGCGTGGTGTCACAAACAAACAGATTATGTTTCAAAAATGCTATTTACCTCTGACGATGATTGCATGTTTCTGTGTAAACATTACGTACCTTGTCCTGTTCTGTAGGTTCTATTTACATAACATAACTGTAACACTTTACACTGAAAGAAGGGACCAAATCCCTTATAATCTACAAAAGAGTAAAATACAATGCAATTTATTAGGTTATAAAACATCTTTCATGCCACCTCCGATATAACAGAAATTAATCACAGAATAAAAATGAAAGATATGTGTGGACGAGATCAACCGCACGACAAACACTCTCACCACCTTCGAACATTTTATTCAGCCTCGCCTCACCACCACTCAGCCACACCGAGAGCACTGCAACACCCCCAGCCGCGGTAGTTGCGTCGAGCTCGAGCGACGCCACGACGCGCCCCAACGGGGAACACGCCGGCTGCGAAAAGGCTTAGGACCTCGAGGCCCACCTGTCTTTGCTAACCAACTCGCAATGCAAGTAAGCAGCGCTTGAGATGGGCACAATCCATAAATGAGAATGTCATGGCTCATACTATGTAAGTAAAGAGAACGGAAACAATCGGACCGTGTGCCATGTTCGCATGCAAATTTTTTCAGAAGATAACGTTTCGGCACAACTATTGTCAGATATATAATGAGCACTCTCTGATTGTTTCTCCCAGACGGTGGCATGCCAGACGTGTCAACCGTGCAAGTCTTGCACAATAAATCCGTATAAAAACCGTATAAAAGTGCTCCTAAAGGTTTAGGCTCTTCTGCCATATCTTTCTGCAATCATTAGTGTCAAACACTACAGGCGCCAATTCTCTGTTACCAAGTTAAACTGGGTGAGGCTCTTATTCACCATCTACATCCACACATAGGTTTCTAGGAAACATTCCTTGAGGCTGCATATTTTGCGATTGTGGAGGGTAAAGTCAAAATACCAGGAGAGAGTAGCGAATACATTTTGAAACAATTAAACAATATCTGGCATACCAGAAGAGTTACAAGGCAGTGGTGGTGACACCGGGTGCAACAGACAAGGTACTCGATGCCTCTTGGCCTACGTTTATCTATTTGGGGTGCGACGTTTCAGGGAGGGGCCCACTTCGGGCTGCTATTGTAAATCGGGTAGTGAATAGTATGTCGCATACGGTAGCGAGCGGCCCCGACTTATGAGTCGTACGTCGTCGATTCGAACCCGGAGTGGCGCTTTACTTTGTGTAAATAATTTCATCACCACTGCACTCAAAACGGTGAAGGAAAACATTGTGAAGAAACCGGCATGTCCTAGAACCAAAATTCGAAGACATGTGAAGTCTACCAACCCGCACTGGGCTCGCGTAGTAGATTACGGCCCATTCCCTCTCACTGAGAGGAGGCCTATGTTCCAGCAGTGGTAACAATATAGACTGATTATGATAGTGAGTATGCAAAAATCGGGTGCAGAGCTGGGCGTTCTCACACAAGTAAAAATGGTGTGGGAATATGTCTCTCTCAAGGCGCTGCAGTGGACAGGGTATCAACGTGAACGGTGAGTACATCTTACGAGTACACCTTCGCTTTGCCGATGATATCGTTATAATGGCAGAGACGCTGGAACAGTTGGACCAGATGCTGCACAGGCGGGATGGCCTCGGTATGAATTTGGACAAGACGAAAGTCATGTTCAACTCGCACGTCTTGCCGAGTCCAATTCGCAACGAGGGTTCGCTTCTCGAAGTTGTGAAGGATTATGTCTACTTAGGCCAAGTCATCCAGCTCGGTAGACACAACTTCGAGACGGAAGCCGACAGAAGGATCCATTTAGGTTGGACAGCATTTGCTAAACTTCGTCAAGTGTTCTCGTTACCTATCCCGCAATGTCTGAAGACTAAGGTCTTCAACCAGTGCGTCCTGCCCGTAATGACATAAAGTGCCAAAACGTGGATACTGCAGTTGGGCTGGTCCACAAATTCAAGGTCGCTCAGCGTGCTATGGAGCGGGCTATGCTCGGAGTCTCTTTGAAGGATAAAATCAGAAACGAAATTATCCGGAAAGAATTGGAGTTAACGACATAGCTCGTAGAGTAAGCAAGCTGAAGTGGCAGTGGGCTGGCCATGTCTGTCGAAGGACCGATGGCCGGTGGAGCAGATGAGTCCTGGAGTGGAGACCGCGTATTGGCAAGCGTAGTGTGGGACGCCCCCCGGCTAGATGGACCGACGACCTTAGGAAAGTGGCTGTGGCAGACTGGATGCGGAAGGCGGAGGACAGGGTGTTGTGGTGCACCATGGGAGAGGCCTATGTCCAGCAGTGGACTGCGATAAGCTGAGTTGATTGAAGGCGATGCAGTACATGGTTGCTTTCATCAAGTTTCACTGCCGAGCCCTAAACATTGCTTCAGATTTAAATCAGGCTGTTGATTTGAGAAACAAGTGACCCACGCCACAGACGGGCGAGCCTCTTACCCACAGCACAATCAAGTGGCAGGCAGCACAACAGGAGCTAAATCACTCAAATTGCCCAAGTTCTACTTCGCTGCAGTACCATACGTCAAGTACCAGAAACTCGTGGTAGATTACTTGCGGGTTGGTAGATGTCACATGTCTTCGAATTTCTCGCTCTGTACTCGATGCCTCTTGGCTTACAATAATCCAGATGGATGCACGAATTCAGGGTATAATTTTAAGGAGGAAACATTGTGATGCAAACATAATCAGCCTATATTGTTCCCAATACTGGGACACAGGCATCCTCTCGGTGAGAGGGAGTTGGCCATAATCTACCACGCGGGCCCAGTGCGGGTAGATGTCACATATCTTCAAATGTTTGGTTCTAGGACATGCTGATTTCCTCACGATGTTTTCCTTCACTGTTTTGAGAGCAGTGGTGATGAAATTATTTACACTAAAGGTCGTGCCTACAACTCATAAGTCGTGACTGATACCACTGGGCCGCCACTGCCCCAGCTAATGTTTATCGATCCTAATTAGCATCTTACCAATAGTATCAATAGTACTACCAGTAACAACTCAATATACAATTAGAAAAAAATTACGATCCCATGATATTATTTTTTCTTGGAAAGGAGAATGCTCAAAAGTGGTACCAAAAAGTCTCACGCATCAAGACCAAAATTTTGTAGTAATTAGTTTCATATTTTTTTACGAAACTACGCGTCCGGGATTTTGTTTTTGAACAGGATATTTATTTTTGAGTTTAAAAGTATGGATATTGTTTTACGTAAATTCATATCCTTATAAATGACGTTCCGTTTCACTTCACACGATATATGATTAACACAACCTTAATTTTTAAAAGTGCCATTATCACTGTAAAAAAAAAATATTCTGCCGATTCTACATTAATTTAATAAAACTATAATAGAATAAAATCTCTATTTAAAAGATTATCATTATTGATCTTTGGTTAATTAGCCCTTAACAGCCGGTAAAAAAGATGTAGAATGCAACAGAATCGATTAGTTATCTGTGCATCTGAGTCTGACATTTTGCGTATAATGTACTCTGTGGTTTGCTTTAGCGATGTGTTTTTGGGAGTTGACATTGAATAATAATTATCGAATTGTTTTTTGTAAAGTAGAATTTGTTTGTATTTTATGTACTTTTTTGTGAGTATTTCATTGTGCAAATATCTCGAGTAGACCGATTGACATCATCAGTCACCCGGCAAAACCAACGATGTATCAATTGCTCGTTTTTGATACCCAGAAACCGACCCACATAATCATTAGAACAAGCGTCTACTCCAATGATTAACTTGATGCAGTCTTGGATAAATCCTACTCAGGTAAGCAGATCTTAATTTACTCTTTGAATATATAATTACTTATGAATGTCAGGCACCTATTTCCTGACTAATCTTTTAATGACTGTACCAGCTTACAAAACATGTTTTAAAGAATGAAAAAAATCATATTTAGACTCGCACAGGGAATATCCAACAAACAAATAACGAAAAAAAACGAATCTGTTTGAGGCCAAATAACGCTTTACTCTTGATTACTTGTAGGTGTAATTTCTTTGAATATGTTACAGAAGATAGATACCGTCTTATAGGGTAAAATCACACTTTTTCACTCATTGTTTTAATTGCAGATGTCTTCAGAATGTGTGCTTTGTACAGAGTGTTTGACACTGCTTCAAGATTGAGCAAACACAGTCAATGAAGGCAGTTTATCTTTGCCTGCGCAACTAGAACAGATCCTGTGAGACAAGACCGGCAAGAGAGAAACATTTTAGTTAGAAATGTCCCGCTGCATTTGGTAAATATTTTTATTTATGTTGCAACATAAAAAAAGAAACCTAATTCAACTTATATTACTGCTCTTCTTTTCTCCAGTTTTCTATAGATGATAGTGATAATATTATTATTAATGTGTTTAAAATATTGAGTCCTGATAAGTGAAGGTTTCACAAATAAATAATGTAAATATAAGATAGTATCATCTATTTTGACACAATTACTGCCTGATCATTATCATGTATTCCTAGTTACTTCATATTACAAAACATACTTTTATCAATCTATAACCCATTATGAAATATTTTGTATTACATATTTAATCATGTTATTTTTATAGATATCAAGATTGGAAAGAGTATGTGCTGCTTGCTGAAGGTAAGCTACAAGAGAAGTTCAACGTCATGATCTGCACGACTCCATTCGCTTAGATCTGCCTGATGCTGGACCATGTGGAGATCTCAATAATCCTGAGCCGCCACCTCTTCCACAACATAACCTACACCCTGCTCAAGTTAGATCAAATCCATGACATAGGTAGATAGCTCAACATTTAGATAGCTTTCCATGATTGACAACAACTGATTTAAAATGGTTAGCTCTTGGGACCTACCAATTCAAACAGGCTAGATCTTATTATGGGGAACACATCTGTTGGACTGGTATTTATTCAGTTGAGGTAAATAATTCTATCGATGAAGATATGACCTGACCTTTGATTTTAGGGCTTTAGGCTTTTAGGGCTTTACCTCTTAAGAGGTAGGATTAAATCAAGACATGTCAACAGTCATACTTATCACATGTATTTATTGATTAGCAGAGATGTTGCTGTGGCCAATACATTAGTAACCATAGTAGGTTATTGCTGCAGCTGCCTCGTCGGTAAGCGAACAGTGGGCTGCTGTGCTCATGTAATGATGATAGTGTGGTATTTGAGCTGGGTACGGTATAGTGACGTAACTGCGCCGGCAATAGATTCAGATGATTTTTTTCAGAAATATGTTCAGTGATTTATGTAAAAGTATTTTAAATAAATATTTTTGACTTTGATCCCTAATAAAAACCCAAATGGACTTGTTTGTTTCATTTTTCTATCATTTACCTATCAGTCTGACTGGTCTCCCTTATTTATGATAATGTTAAGTTTAATTGGTATTGGTGAGCAGTGGTGGCCCAGTGGTAGCGGCCGCGACTTACGAGTAGTAAGTACGTCGTGAGTTTGAGAGGAGGCCTGTGTCCCAGCAGTATGAACATTATAGACTGCTGATAATGGTATTAGTGTTGGTGTGGGAGTGTGATCGCGGTGGCGTCCAATGATATGTTACCCATATTACCGGCTCACTAATTCTCGCGTAATTCTTCCCTACTAATATAAGTGGATTACGCTGCTTTCTTTGCCCCATTTCTTCCCGTGGGTGTCGTAAAAGGCGACTAAGGGACTTACTTACTAGAGAATGGGCAGCAGCGTTCTCTATGCATTTTACCACCATACTGCGATCGCCAACCCGCCTGCCAAGCGTGGTGATTATGGCAATGCCCCCCAAATTGGGGGAGGCCTAAGTCCAGCAGTGGACGTCTTACGGCTGAAATGATGATGATGATGATGACGCTGCTTTCAGAGCAATAATGTCCGTCATAACGTGCCTAAGTAGGTATATAAAATACGTCATTGGTAGCATCGAACAAAATGGACCTAGTTTTTAGGTTATATTGATTTTATAAAATAACTCCGAAACCTGGGTTTATTTTTCAAAAAGAACTTTTGTAGGAGTTAATGTGATCAATGTAGTATATAAAAACAAAGTTTGATTTTGATGCAGCTTGGTACGGGATTCCATACATCCATGAGCATTGTCCTTTCCGAAAGGATTGTTGGGAAACGATATCACCCCAATGATCTTAATTTCTTCAACCAAGTAAAAAACTTCGATAATAATGCAGAAAGAATAACCAAGTTTAGTGTTTCGTTATGTTCCAAGCATGAAGAAGACAATTCTTAACCATAAAAATAATAGTTTTTTTTTTTATAGTTTAATTATTTATTTACTACTTTTTTAGGATTTTTCGAATTTTGAGACGTATGTCAGCGTTATTTGTGACATATGTCAGCGTAATTTTTGAAGACAGTTTTTTTGCTGTCCTGGTAAAGCTGGCAAGGATAATGGCACAAATTTATGAAATTATAGTATTGTCATCGGTCTTCGATAAGTCTACAGAGTTTAAATGAAATCTGGTCGTTTAAAGTGGGTCCAAATCGCGCTATAAGGAGTCGGTTACAAACAAACATACAAGTGAAGCGAGTAAAAAAAGATTGTATTGAACAAAACTTACTTGTCATAAAGCAAAGTGGTCATATTGATTGATTAAATCAAAATTTGTATTTCACTTTTAAATTTAAACTTTGTTCGACGCGTGCGCACTTTGACAGGTGGTTCTCAACTGGGATACGCACGGTTGTGTAGTAGCATTGTTTTGTTCGTAGGGAATCCCATACATCTGAATGTTTATAAAATAAAGTCAATATTTTACGTCATTCCGAAGATATGAAGGCGAAATTCTTTCTTATGGGTTTTTATTTTATACAATAATTACAACATTGTCATAATAGGTATCACAGTTATGGTAGAATATAAACATGCGTAAGGTGTGATCATCATAATGCATTGCTACATTCCTCAAATCGAGTACGGGTTACATTTTGGTGAAATCGTATTTTGTACCAGACCGTAACAATAATAATAATCTGTGGCTCGATTGTCAATTTTTTTTTTCTCCTTTCATTTTTTTTCTAGTATTTTTGAACGTAAATTATTCAACAATGTTTTTATAAGTATACCATCACAATATCATGTAAAAACCCATAAATAGCAATATATTACAATAAGATGCGAATTTACTAGAAAACGATTAAAAGTGCAATCCTGACACGAAGTCTGGCCAGACTGACTAAAAACACACAACCAACATCTTCGGGTTCGTTGCTCAGCTCCGCCTGGCAGTTGGCAGCCGGATCCTGCTCTAGAAGTGAGTCCAGTGATATTGACAACACCACCACCACTACGTCGCACTGTGGAAAATAATGGTCTGTTTCTGATTAAAAATCAATAACTTCTTTATTTCTGAATATTATGTTCTAAAATTTTGCACAAATATAGAATAGTGTATATGGCTTCAAATAGAATGTAATTTATTATGATTAAATTTAAAATAATAAATTAAAACCAAATTAAAAAAAAAAATATTTAAAGATTAAAATCGAACACAGATTAATTAATTAATTGTACTGTTTACTAAATGTTATGTTATTTATACTTGATGAACTTCGGGATCTAAAATTAATTCGTTCACTTTCAAAAGATCTAAGGTGTCTTCATCAAGTTCCTTCACGTTTTTAGTATACGGTTTTCTAATGCTGGTAATGTAAGGATCTGAAGTATAAAGAAGAGTATGAAATACATCTTCGTTTGTAGCGGATCTTGAGCATTTTCTAGCAGCGAAATTTTTTATAATCCTTATTGCGAGATTCTTGTGCATCTTCCGAAAGTTGACCAATAGGAAGTACTGCAAAATGCTTTATGACACTTTCTCCATGAATCAAAATTTTGTGAACTGAAGATGGCATGTAATACCATTCATAATTGCTCACATAGATCCTAGCAGTCTCCATAGCATAACTGCCAAATTTTTCAGCATTTATCATTACACCCGATGAAAGAGCTTGCAGAATTATGTAAAGTCGTTTAATCAAATTTATATCCACTCCTGTAATTTCAGCAGAGCAGCTTGCATTGTGAAAAAATCTTCTGGCAGTATTACCGTCATTAGAATTACCACTTACTTGTCTTGGTTTGTCGATGATCAATCCTAGCTCTTCACGGAAACGCCTTTGTACCAGGGTTTTCTTCTCTTGCTTTAGTCGTTTCTTTTCTTCACTTGTGGCTGACCATGTTTGGAAAGACAGATTATAGGAAATATGTAAAATCATTTCCATACAACGAATCCAGGCGTGCAAAGTAGACAGTACGTATTGATAAGAATCTTTATTTTCAGGCCTAGCTGTCACTTTTGTCAAATCGTTCATTTGGCGTGGAGTAGCTCCACATATTGTACATGTGGAATCCGAAGGCGTATCTGTTAATACCTGAGCTACTTTACCATCTATCATTGTAAGGAAGAGATCATGCTTCACTTGCACTCCCTCACCTTCTTTGTTAATTAATGATGGACTCAAGGAATTTATTTGACCCTTTATTTCATCCACAACGGCTTTAGTTTTCTCGAGAGTTTCTTTACAAAATTCTATTAATATAGGCCGGCAAAAACGAACAGATGAAGGTACCGGATTTTGCCAGACAACATCACCTGTTAGCTCGTTAATTAACTTAATAGGCACCAAAGAAGTGATAAATAAATTCGAATCAGAAATAAGTTCAGACTCTTCTGGCAGTTTCTGTTTGTACTGGCTTTGACCGGATGAGCCATCACAGCCCCATTTACTATATAGTAGTAAGTTATTCAATCCATTCCTATAGACTGAATCTATTGTCAATATTCTAGCTGCAGTGTGATCTAATAAATCTTGAAGTCTTACTATTTTTAACCCCCGACGGAAAAAGAGGGGTGTTATAAGTTTGACGTGTCTGTCTGTCTGTCTGTGTGTCGGTCTGTCTGTGTGTCTGTCTGTCTGTGGCATCATAGCTCTCGAACGGATGAAGCGATTTCAATTATTATTATTTTGTATTAAAGGTGACTTATGTGCGAGTGTTCTTAGACATGTTTGATGAAAATCGGTTGAGCCGTTTAAAAGTTGTGGGGGGTGAAAGTGGGGAAGAATAACCGAATGTCTACAAATATACTCGAGTGGGATCTCAAATGAAAGCGCACTGAAAGAGAATATTGATGACTTAATCGAGAATGTTCAAGCTTCGCTTGATGAGAAAATTGGTGGTGGGAAAATTGGGACATGGAAATCCGATTGTCCCGTGAGAGTATCAATGACTACATCTCAGTCTTTGCAATTCTGCTAAAGATGATTTGTCATGTGGGTTATTAAATAGTTTTCTTTGGTCGAGCTCACAAACTGCTACACCATCCAAGGAAAAGGCCAAGCCTATTTAGCCTGAAACAGAGTAAAAATACTCTACTTAAGGCTACATAGGCTTGGCCTTTTGCGAAAGTACTTTTACCTAAGTAAACCACAGCTTTTTCAACTGTCGTGCCTTGCAACTTATATGCCGTAATCGCCCAACATAAAATGATAGGAAACATTGTTCTTTCAATATTTCCATATCCTCTAAAGCCTTGAAAAGTTACATTATGTGGCCTTATCAGAATCCATCCATTCTCGTCAACACAACTCCGGCCGATAGTGGCATCATCAAATTGAATTGATATTGTTTTTGGAAGCTTACCATCTTCCTGTTGGCCACGGCGAAGTTCTATGTATTTACAACATAACAAAATCTACATTATAATAAGTATACCTATAAAAAGTATAAAATAAAAAATTAAATAAAAAATTTAAAAAACCCCCGACACAAAACCTAAAATCCCTTTAAAAAGTAAAAAATAATAAAAAAAACTCAATCTTGAAGTACCTAAGTATGTATTAATAGTTCAAAAAAAATAATACGTCGCGTTGGGGGACCGCTCTGCGAGGGCAGACGTCGTTGACGGTCGTATCCTAAATGCAATATTTAGAAGTCATTTTATAAAAGTTTTCTTCAGTTAGGTAATAGACTATTTGTAAGTAAATTATTAGGTTTGGAGCGGTCCCCCAACGCGACGTATTTTTTTTTTGAATTATTAATACATACTTAGGTACTTCAAGATTGAGTTTTTTTATTATTTTTTACTTTTTAAAGGGATTTTAGGTTTTTGTGTTGGGGTTTTTGTATCCAAGTCAATAAATACGCTCAATGCTTCTTCATCCGTTAACATTTTGGTCTGCCTTGCGTCTTCTATGAGACTCGAAAATAAGGTTTTATTTTCACTGTCAGCAAACCTTAATGTTTCCACAAGTTTAGCTTCTGTTCCTTCTCCTATCGAACGTAACCCTTGAAGATATGCATTATAGACGTGTTCAAATCCATATTCATTAAGTAACATTGTATTTTTTCTTCTTTTACTGGATTCTGACAAGTCTGGATAAGATACGCACGGTCTTCCACGTTTCCCAGAAGAAGTAGATGGTGTGGAGATGGTTGTAACGTCTTCAGAGTCCGGTAAAGTTATTGAATATTCTGATTCGAACCAATTACTGTTCTTCATTAAAAATGTATCCTTGTTCCGTGAAGCTTCGTTCCAGCGTTTATTAAAAGCGGGAATAATATGTCTTTGAAAATCACTGAGGATGAAACATAAGTTGTCTTCAGACACATGATATTTTTCTTGCAAAACTGTTGATAATGCTTCCAACGATTTTCCTCCTTCGATATACGAAAGTATTATTTCACGTTTAGAACACTTGAAAGTAGACATTTTGAAGAGTCAACAAATGTAATTACACTTCTGTTAATTCACCACTATTTTGTTATTTACAATGGAATGAAACCACTGTTTATATACTATTTGAAATATGAGGGTAGTGTGCATTTTGTTGATTAATATTTACACACGCAACATGAGTGCAAAAAAGATAAATGCCCTAATATCAATGATAAATTACAAAACTTACCGCAAACTATTGATGTAAACAGCAACATTTCAAACCGCAATAGATAGCGAGCGGTTTTCCGTTTTCTGACTCTTATCACATTTTTATAAATTACTCCGAAACCCGCAAATATCCGCAGCTGTTATTATTTGATTATGTTTATGGATAGTTAGGCTACAAATCAACATTAAATGTAAAGCAGGGGTAAACGTGGGTAACTGTGAAAAGTCTCGTTGAACTTTAAAAAAACTTTTTTTTCACCATATTTTATTTTGCAATTATTTTAAGGTGAACCTTAACATAACATTAAATACATATTAGCTGTTTCATATTCTTCAAAAGACGAGGTTTCCAGAAATATATAATACATTATACCGAAAAGGTATACTGTAACGTATAACAATAAAATCAATTTAAAAGTGATGAAGTGAACGGGCCTGACATGGACGTCCGTCAAAACTATAAAGTTTGTGGTGTTGTAAAAAAATCATTTCATTTAATATTTATAATTTTTTGATATTATAGTCTAGTTTGGTCCTTAAACTATTGAGTAAAATAAAAAAAGCATGCCAGTAGCGACATTGACAAAAACCATTTTTAATCAGCAGTTGTTCTACGATTTTCCATAGTGCGTCGGCGCGGAAGAGGCCGGCCACCGGCCAGCTTAGGACTCCGAGGCCCACCGGCCTGTGATAGGGTCCCCGCTCTCGGTGGAAGTGTGCAGCGCAAGAAGTGAACACACACTGTCAATGAAAATGCGCAACGACTGTTACAGTAACTAACCCTGTATATTTCACCTCAATAAAATACTTAAAAAGATAAATTTAGTTTCACGAAAGCAGTGCGCAGAAGGTTTCAAACCGGTTAGAGCTGGACATTTTTTAAATATTATTTTATATTCCTATTTCAAACAGCACTAGTCATTTAACTGCAGAGTCAACAGGGCGAAATGGAACACTCGGTTACACATGAATCAGAACCCGGTACCTGGTAGCGAATAACGACAAATGTTGGTTTGCTACTTAAAATGTTTCTTTTTATTCTAGACGTGATGAGAGTATTTGAATTTGTAAAGAAATGTCTTTTCAAAGATAAGGTAGGAGATTCTTTTTCTGTATTTTATAAACGTGAAAAGGTGTGCTCTTTACATTTCTTGTATGGAACGCAAATTAATTCGAGTTACATAAATATTCTGTACGTCAATTATAAAATGCTTTGAACGATGCTCTTAATAACATAACATGCCCGATGTGGACAAACTAGAGACTTTGAAATTAGAGCTTTATAGAAACCCCGTTAATTATCATAATTTTAAATAAAAGTTATTGCCAATTTTTAAGTCTAGCCCCATTTTTCATCCGTTCAAATGTAGCTGTACCAAATGGACAATCTTTCGCAGCCGCCACATACCGCGTTCTTGGCATATGAAATCGCGCGAGCCATCGGGCCGTGCTATAATGTTGCCATAGATCAGCGCTAAACGCTCCTCGCGGTGCCATTCATAAGTTGTATGATAAAACGCCACTTTGGCCGCCCCAGAAACTTTCCCCTCAAAGGAGGGATATTTTCGAGAAAATTTAAATCCGAACCCGATTGTGGATATTTTAGCGCGTCTACTTTATAGTGGTCACCTTTGGGATTTAAATTTGGATATATTTTATTTTACGTGACTTGCTAACCAGTTTGTTGAAATTTGAATAATAGAGGTAGAAGAATAAGTTTTCATTGAATTGTTAACTTTAGTTTCAATTACTCAACCACTATTCGAAGTGAGATAAGTGGCAGAGGTCTGTTTGTGACGAGTTCGAATACCACCCGTTGCTTGACAAGTGTGCTTGTTACTAATGCCGTTATCAAACGCTTTATTTGTTGTTCATTTTCACATCTATTCGGCATCTTTTACTCAAAGTGTTACGTCTCCTCACAAAATGATTCAAAAGAGAAAAAATATTCATTGGTGATTAAACTATATTGGATTTCGCAACCCAGCTTGTTTTCTCACCAAATGAAAGGAGAAGTGAAAGGGTTGATGAGAGTTAATTCCTATACAATTTGGTCGGTGTCGTATGTATGTGTAATAGAATAAAAATTACACTCGAGTAAAGTGTCCGCTTACTGTCCGCCATCTTATTTTCTTCATTCTTATTTACTGGGTTATGGTTTGTCACGCATATTTATACAAGATGGCGATTACGTTTTCACATAAAATTCTACAGCGGTTGTTAAAAGTTGTTGCTATCAATCTATTAAATGATTTTACTAATAAATAGGAAAATGAATTCATTGAACAAGGGCAATAATAAAAATTGGCTGAAATAAATTACTCTATAAAGGCACTAGACACGCACGGGGCGATGGTTTCAACAATTTAACATAAACTTTATAGAATTGTTATCAAATAAAAATTATGTTACATGTTGTTAAATACTAAAACGAAAATAGAAGGTGACACGGCTGGAATGTTTATTGTTATTATTTATTTTAATCGTGCATTTTAAAATAGAAATGTCGAAATAATTGGTTTCAATGATTTGACAACCTAATCGCCACCCTGTATGTTTTCGTATATGGGGTTCTTTAAACCTTCGTAGCATCCTAACGGCTGGATTGATTTTAAATACATGGGATGTTCGTCGACTTCTCTAGATTGTGCAATAGTTATAGGCTAGGTTCTGCTTTTATAAAATTAAAATGATGTACATGTGCCAATCTTCATCCAAACTTGTTCAGTTTGTTTTAACGTGAAAGCGTATCAAACAAACATAAGTACCAAAAAAACGAATCTTTATAATATTAGTAGGGCTACAACTGAAAATAAATTATAGTTTAAAAAAACTAAAAACACGCTTCCATTGAAAACCAAACTAAAAAGTACAAAATAATGGAAAAAAAGCGTGGGGTGCTTTTTAAGGTATTTTTTTTATTGATATCAGGCACCCCACGCTTTTTTTCCATTATTTTGTACTTTTTAGTTTGGTTTTCAATGGAAGCGTGTTTTTAGTTTTTTTAAACTATAATTTATTTTCTATTTTTTAGGGTGTTTCGAATTTTGAGACGTATGTCAGCGTAGTTTGTGACAGTTTTTCTGCTGTCCTGGTAACCCTGGCAAGGATAATGGCACAAATTTATGAAATTATTGCATTGTCATCGGTCCTTGACAGGTGTGCAAAGTTTGAATGAACTATAATTTTGAGACATATGTCAGCGTAGTTTGTGACAGTTTTTCTGCTGTCCTGGTAACCCTGGCAAGGATAATGGCACAAATTAGCTAGATTTTTACCGCTCGAACACGTCACAGCCGTACGTCAACTAACTAACTAGCGCCCTCTAGCGGACAACATACAAAAGACGCTCAGGCAAGTGAAGCCTGTCCTGGTAATCCTGGCAAGGATAATGGCACAAATTTATGAAATTATTGCATTGTCATCGGTCCTTGACAGGTGTGCAAAGTTTGAATAAAATCTGGTCGTTTAAAGTGGGTCAAAATCGCGCTATAAGGAGTCGGTTACAAACAAACATACAAATATACAAACATACAAATATACAAACATACAAACATACAAGTGAAGCTAATATAAAGCGTGTAAAAACGAAATTCGACTGCAAATATTTTTACTTTAAAGTTTAAGCCATTTTTGTATGACTTCACAAAATGGAGGATGTACTCAATTCGGTTGTATTTTATGTTTGTTACCTTAGAAATCACTCAGAAAACCGATTTGAAAAAATCTTTGATTTGGAAGTGCATACTTATAGCACTTGACATTTTGTTGGTGTTTTTCAAATTTTAAAACGAATTTAAATCTTTCGCTAAATAGACGATTATTTTAAATTGTAGGTATAAAACAGACATTCTTCTCTAGAATATAGAACCCAATATTACTTTACAAAGTTAGAGTAGATTGTTGCTGGTATAGCTTTAGTAAATTTTTGTGGTAAATTCACAATCACTAGTCACTATTATCGTCAAATTATTGCTACTGAATTCCTGTAAAATGAGTTAATTGATTCCCCTGTGCAGATACTTCTAACGTTGCAGGTACTGTCCAGTTTTGGTTCATTATTTCTTCCCACTTTTATAAACAATTTAGGTCGTCACGCAATAATAATAGAAAATAATGCTATGTTGTTCACAGTCACTAAAATACATACACACAAAAACCTTTCCAACACTCATTGGATTAAATAATTACTTGCTAATTAAATATTTTTTCTGTGAACACAATTAGTTGTATCACGTAAAATGCCAAAAAGTGACATGCATGTAAGTTTTATTAAATATTGTCAATGTTTGTTTTTTACACGCTTTATATTAGCTTCACTTGTATGTTTGTATGTTTGTATATTTGTATGTTTGTATATTTGTATGTTTGTATATTTGTATGTTTGTTTGTAACCGACTCCTTATAGTGCGATTTTGACCCACTTTAAACGACCAGATTTCATTCAAACTTTGCACACCTGTCAAGGACTGATGACAATGCAATAATTTCATAAATTTGTGCCATTATCCTTGCCAGGGTTACCAGGACAGCAAAAAAACTGTCACAAACTACGCTGACATACGTCTCAAAATTCGAAATACCCTAAAAAATAGAAAATAAATAATAGTTTAAAAAAACTAAAAAACACGCTTCCATGGAAAACCAAACTAAAAGGTACAAAATAATGGAAAAAAAAGCGTGGGGTGCCTGATATCAATAAAAAAATACCTTAAAAGCACCCCACGCTTTTTTTCCATTATTTTGTACTTTTTAGTTTGGTTTTCCATGGAAGCGTGTTTTTTAGTTTTTTTAAACTATTTTTTTTTTTAAATAATGATACCATTGTTTCAATGTTATCGCTTATTACTAATTAAGTTAGCTTATTTATCTGAATCACTGTTTTATGCTTGTGGTGTTTACCTATAAGTAACAAATTCACTGCTGTTTTTTTTTCTTAAAGTATTATTTGTTTGTATCACTGTAATCGTTAGTCGTATCTTATGTACCTTTGACGTTCAAAAAGTGCTGACTCTCAGCCTAGTTTAAATAAATGACTTTTGATTTGATTTGATTTTGTCAACGTGTCGTCGGAATTTTTGGTGAAACTAATAAAAAAAATAGATTCATCGTCAAGAATTCCCACCAGGGGCAACTAGAGTGGATTGATCTCTTACTAGTTACTCTAGTTGGCTATCGTTTTAACACAACTTATTTGATTACTATCAATTACAAGACACAAGAAACTCTATTAATTAGCCGAAAAACGCACAATCTCATCAGTATTCATCCGTAAAAACCGTAAATAATGTCCGTAAACATTAATAACCGATATTGTTTGCATATACCAGTTATTTACGATAATGTGCGATGACCATGTAATTAAAATATGGTGTAATCATCCTTAATCTGTTCGGCGGTTGATAAAACGGATCAAGTTGTAAATTGAATTTCATACATTAAATAAAGGTAAAGCTGAATTTGTTGCTTTATAAAATAACCCTTCAGGGTTTCATAGTCAGATGGAATTTGTAGGTGTAATCTGGAAATATAATTTAATTCACATCACTTGATTAACGTTGCAGCTGAAATCGAGTAAGGATTATCATCACATTAATTATTATTACAGATAATAATTGGTAATTTTAAACGTTATATAATTATATTTTCCAACACTCACAGTAAACTTTCACAACGGTATAGGCTATACCGTTTTGACTATAAAGAGAGCGTTATGGACTAAACGGTAAAGCCTTTATTCGGGTACATCGTGTATGGGAAAGAGAATATCTAAATCAAGTGCATAGCTTCTTTGAATGATAACAAACTTTAAAAATCCTTACCGCATGGGTCAGGAAGTTTAAAGCCTTATATCAAAATCAAAAGTCATTTATTCAAATTAGGGTGATGATCAGCACTTTTCGAACGTCAAAATTACATAAGACAGTCTCCCAAAACACCCACCCTTCACCACTTCCTATTGTTTTAGCTGGGAAGAAGAAGTAGCGCAATAAACTCCCCAGCAGTACAGCTGTCTGTCTAGTTACAAGAACTTGATTCTATACAATGATAACAGAGACACAAAATATTAAATTAAATGATTTGCTATATGCCAGCTAGCCAAACTAGTAAAATTAAAACTATACTGAAGCAAAACCAAAAATATATAGATATATTATATATATAATGCAAACATAGCTACCAAAATAAAAGCCTCCTGGCATAAAGGGCGTGACAGCTTAGCTTACATATGCAATGCTAAATTATGTTCAGATAGCTGACACGACCTGAGTTACAACTCGAGGTCACAAATTATAAACTAGGATCATCGGCGTAAAATAAATTAAACAGGTAGGTAGGTAGGTAGGTAATAACAATATCAACATCAAAGTCACCAAGACGACCAGTCACCACAAGCAGCACCTGTTCACGAGAATAACGCAAAGATCAGCCATTACCCCCGTCGCCATATTTGAGGGCAAGGGGTAACCCGACCCCCGACGCTACCGCAAGCATTGACATCTAAGGGAGCATGACGAACTTGCTGCATGTTAGGAACATATTTTAAGAAATTTCAGTACATGAAAGCAACCGCTCTCGCTTCTCCACAAAGTCGGTTCGTTTGATTCCGTTTATTTACGTTTGTTATGATTTAAATTCCATAAACTAGCAGCCAGAAATTTGGTATGAACTCTTTGAGTAATTTAATTTAAGCGAAAAATTAACATAGAAACAGGTTAAAGGTTGTCAATACTTATATAAATTTAAACAATTACCAAAATTAAAAACTAATATGGAACAGAGGACTCTCTTGCATACTTTCTTTCACACAACACTGGATGTATAACTGGACCGTATGCATGGTATAAAATTATGCGTATATGTCTGATCGCATAATTTTATACCATCCACAAACACATCACATTCAGGGTTGGTAGTCAGAAGGGCATTAAGTATCTTTAAAGTACAACAGACTGGGGATTCGGCTCTGGCTACGGTCTTAGATGGCAGTTGCGCAAAAAGATTGTGCCGGTGGTTCTGACGGTGCGGTGTCCAATGTATTTATCGGGTACAAATAACAGGCAGAATAGGCCATGGAGCTCTGGGCAGTCGATACGACCCCGTAAGGTCTTACAGGCTACCGAGAGCTGATCAAGGCCTCTTCTTCCTCCAATGAGTTAAAACCCAACGTCTCTAAAAGATACTTGGTAGGGTACATATAGGGAAAGAAACGTATACCTACCTGATGTAATCTTCCTCCTTTTGGTTTAATAATAACCATATATTGAAAGACTAATCCTTCACTCGCTGGCTCCCATTATTAGTGCCTACTTCTAACGCTTGTACAAACCTAACAGTTTTTCTCTATAACCCATCACAAGGACAATACACATCTACTTTTGTCCATCTAAACAAACGTAAAATATTTATTCATCATTTCAGCCGTAAGACGTCCACTGCAGAACTTAGGCCTCCCCCAATTTGGGGGGCTTTGCCATAATTGCCACGCTTGGCAGGCGGGTTGGCGACCGCAGTATGGTGGTAAAATGCATAGAGAACGCTGCTGCCCATTCTCTAGTAAGTCCCTTAGTCGCCTTTTACGACACCCACAGGAAGAAATGGGGTGGTGTTATTCTTTACGTCCGGCACCACACGGTACGACCGTAAATATTTATTACGCAGCCAATTTTACTACAATTTAGTAGATTTACAAGATTTTAAGAAAAAAATGCAAATATTTTTATTAGATAAGGCTTACTATACTATGTCAGAATACTTAGACGATAACATTAGATAATTCAGATGATAAAGTAGAATAGAGTTAAATAATTATAATTTAAGATTAATGTTTTTATGCAGATTATACTTAAACCTAATATTTGTACGCTTTAATAGCAGGACATAGTGATACATTTATTAATATTAAGCACCATCTTTGTTAACCTATGACCACAAATAAAAGATTTTGAGTTTTGATTTTGAATTTGAATTTTATTAGACACTTAGCCTCGTCCTGGGACCTATTTTAATGAAACCCTTAGTTTATGCCTAGCTGTCTACTTTATCAGCCGACGTCCACCCATTTTTGAACACAGGACCGTAATAATGTTTAGCCTCTGATATTTGAACAATTTCGTACCGGAAAAGCTGACTTAATACAAATAAAATTAGCATTTGTTATTTAGTTGTCTATCGAAATTTTTCCAAAAATATTTGGCGCTATATTATAATAATATCAACATCAACAAGTCCCAAGGTTCTCGTTAGGCGGTTAGATCAATGGCCTGATCAAGAGTCGAGTACTCCTCGAAATCCTCCTGTCCTCCTGTTTCTGGAGCCCTAAGCACCAACAGCTCTTGGACCTTTCTCCCGAAAGGGAAAGGCCCATTCTTGGCCATGTTTTGCCCATCAATGTGGTAAATACAAAAAAAATACCTATTTAATAACTAAAATATTGCTATTACTTATTTGTTATGAAAACTCCGGAATTAAAAGACGATTTAATAAAAACATTCAATCGTTTATTATCTTATCTAACAGTTCCGGTCGATTGTCAATCTTGTCCAAGTAGGGATGCCAACCATTACTGAAAAAATCGATACACCAAATAAAACCGGTTACCAAAAATAGATTTTTGGAAAACCTTTTTTATTATATAGTCGCTTCGACTTTGTTGTTTTCTTTAGAAACAAAAAATATGTTTGTCCAATTCCGGGCTAAATACGATCTATTGAACTGATTCCGTGTCTCCAGTTTAAAAAAAAATGATTTACTGGTTTTTCGATAAATCGATCTCATATCGCATCCCTATGTCATAAATAATCGTAATTGACAACTGATTGACATTTCACATTTTTTTCGGTGTTGTGTGTTCTTGTGACTCGTGATTCTGCTGCGTTTTTCTATTTGATTTTCCGACGACTTTGATTACGAATATGGACCCTGTAACCGCTCCCGATGACCACCTTGGCTTTACACTGGATTCCGTACCCGCCTCCTACGACGACACCGGCTTGCTAATGGATACCGTACCTGTTTCACACGACGAACCTGACACGAATATGGAACCTGATTTACACGATCTTACCTGCTTACCACGGAGCCATCTCTGTGTCAACTGTGGCGTAGATACACGCAGAATTAAGAGATTTACATTAAGCAATGTGGAAGTTCGTTCTATATTACAGCAATGGATTGCACCACAACAAGTAAGTTACTATAAGAACATACAAGGTACATACATACTCAGTAACTTATATTGTATAGCTATGTAAGATAGATTTCAATTGAATAATTCGACGTTAATTCGTTTGTTTAGTGACAAGGAAATCATAGAAATAATTGTAGTTTGTTTTGTCTCAAACTAAGTTAAAGAGGAGCAGTGGTGGTCCAGTATTAGCGGCCGTGACTTACGAGTCGTGAGTTCGAACCCAAGCAGGCGCTTTACTAACTAAATTATTTCATCACCACTGCTTTCAAAACGGTGAAGGAAAACATCGTAAGGAAACCGGCATGTCTTAGAACGAAAGATTCGAAGACATGTGACGTCTACCAACCGGCACTGGGCCCGTATGGCCCGCATGGTGGATTATGGCCCACTCCCTCTCACCGAGAGGAGGCCTGTGTCTCAGTAGTGGGAACATTATGGGATCATATAGGTTTTTTATATCTTTTTATGCTACAGTATGTTAATAGATATAAATTCTTTTTATGACAGTATGCAAATAGGTTTCAGATAATAGTCTGGTGTGTCACCAATGTTGGATATTGGCAAGGAATGCACAACAGCATTCTGCTCGGCAAGAACGAAGTGTCGGGCATAGACAAATATGTGTAAACTGTGGTCAATCTGTATTAAGAAGGCGTTTTCATCATATCTATCAAAGTAACACAGGCTCAAGAGACATACAAATAAGAACTATAATTGCAGAATGGATTATACCACGGCAGGTGAGTGCTATAGACATTTTAAGTTCTGCATTTTAGGTGCTATGTGCTACCTGTAATTGAACATAAGAGATATCCTAGGATTTCTGATATTGTTACTTAGAAAATATAAGGCCTGCTTCAAAAGTTTATGAAATATTAGACTCTTAATATGTGAGCACATTTGTTCAATTTCAGCTAGCCTCAACGGATCTCATTTGCCATTCTTGTTGGAGTCGAGCAAGACGAGCAATACCTCAATTCACACAGGCTTCTACTTCTACTCAACCACTACCCACCGAATCACACCATAATGAAGCTGTTGACACCGAAGCTGCCAGCACTGAAGAATTAGACATTGAACGAACTAGCACGATTGCTGAACCAGCTACTGAAGCAACTATATATCTGCCAAATTATAGCAGGGCTCCAATCAGCCAGCAGTGTTGCTTTTATCCGAGATGCAATCATCCAGACAGGCTTACTGTGCCTGCATGTTTACGGGCAAGACTGTTTATTGATTTTAATTATTATGTTTCTCCAACAATAGGATATGTAGTTACCATAAGTCTAATACTTTTGGAAATGATCTAACTGACGTGGAAAATCCAATCCATACATTCACAGCAAGACAAATAGAAGACTTTACTGATTTATTAAAACAGTCGCAGTCAGTTCATTTAGACTTTGAAAATATAGAGAATATGGACAGTTCAATAGTCCATTACTGGTTTGGCCTATCTATAGAAGATGTCTTAAATATAATTAGAGAAGTACCCAGAATATCAGCTATGCACAGAGGTAAAACTGCTCTTGCTGCATATTTAATGAAATTGAGGACTGGAGACAGTGACGAAAGGATTTCTTCATTATTAAACATACCTAGGAGTACCCTAGAAAGACTTATGGGAAAAGTGAGAGAATTCTTAAACCAAGATTTCGTGCCTCGGCATCTTGGGTTAAATCATATTAGTCGCGAGGAAATCTCATCTAGAAATCTAATTATTCCAAATGGGCTTTTTGGAGGCGAAGAAAGAAGGCCGATTGTTATTTTGGATGGGACCTACATTTATATCCAAAAAAGTTCAAATTATACATATCAGAAAAATACTTATTCACTTCACAAATATAGGAACCTTGTAAAGCCATTTTTGATTGTCTGTTGTGATGGTTACATTGTAGATGTGTTGGGCCCCTATCCAGCAACTACCTCAGACGCACAAATAATCTTAAATGAATTTAGCGAGGAAAATAGTCCCATGAGACAATACTTTCAGGCTGATGACGTTTTTATTTTGGATAGGGGTTTTAGAGACTCAGTGCCATTATTACAAGGAACATGTAATTATTCTGTTCACACGCCTTCGTCCCTTCAAGAAAATGAAACCCAACTGTGTACATTAGAAGCCAATAGAACAAGATGTGTAACAATATGTAGATGGGTTGTTGAGGCGGTTAATGGCATTTTTAAACATTCTTTTAAATTATTTAGGCAAGAGTTTTTTAATAATGCTTCAAAACACATTATGATTGATTTTGCCATTGCCGCTTCAATAATTAACTGTTTTCATGTTCGTATAAGAGACAGAACAGATGCCAATTTAATTTTAGAAAATATTAGACGCTTCTTATATGTAAATAATCATTTAGCAGATTTTGTAGAAGCCAATCATTTAAATCGAAGGCGTACACAATTCGTGAACATAAATGCAGAAAGAGAAAATATTACTGAGTTTCCCCAACTCACTTACAATGGTTTAATACTATTTGCATGTGGAACTTATCAGCTAAAACAGGCAAGCTCTTATTATGGAGAGCATATGAGAGCGCAAGGTTCTTATAATATTGAAGTGTGCCCAGAAATGAATCACAGTGTTCTAGAAGGATTTCCTTCGGCTAATAACAGTATTTTAATTAGAGGGCGAATCAAAAGCCGACATATACGAGTAAGTAGGAAAATATATTTCGTTTATATAATTATTAAGAATGACGAAACTGGAATAGAAGCAATACGACAATATTGCTGTAATTGTATATCTGGTCGGAGAACAGTAGGGTGTTGTGCCCACGTTATGACAATTGTGTGGTTCTTGGGCTGGGCAAGGTTTCAACCAAATATAAATCCTCCAGCCCAATTCCTAGATGACGTGCTTGTCATTTATTTAAATGAAAACGAATAAAAAATTAAAAAAACTAAAAGTGCTTTTTTATAACCTTGAATTTTTATATATGGTTTATACAAGTCCAACCGAGTTCTATGTAAAAAATTATGGTAGCTTCTTTATCTATAACGTCAGCCCTAATGCCTATAATTTGTTTCTTTCGTGGGCGTCACTTGGCCAAAACCTCTTTATCAAATGGGCATTTCCCTTTAAATAATATCTTTTACTTAAAGAAACATTTGAAACCTGATAAGGGAGAAAATGAATAAACGAAGTAGGTAAATAATAATAATTATCAAGTCAACAACATTTTATTTTTCATATGTCAGATCTTTCATATTTACTCCTTTCCGTAAGTGACAGCAGCCTCAGTAAGTACGAATTTCAAAATAATACATGCATATAATATACATACAGTATCAAGACAGTAAACAGAAATTAGACAAAAACAACTTAGAGAATAAAATAATTTTTAAGAAATAATTTTTAAACTTTTAATAAATTAGACAAAAGAAATAGTTTCCCATGCATACAATAAATTATATACACCGTGACATTTTAATCGTCTTACAACCGCAGCCCACTTCATGTATCCAATGACTACTACACACCCATTAAAAAAAAAAAAGATTTGAATAACTAAAAAATAAAAATATTATTCTCTTATGATGACGCAGAACGTAGTTTTAAATTGATATTTGTCTTATGGAAAATGAGATGGATTGATCTAGTCGACTCGTGCGCTGGGTAGGTATATTCTCTACCGTCTGATACGTAAACATTATTAACATGATGTTTCATAATTCAAATGCATTATTCATTTTTCTTAATACCTATTATCTTAATTAATGGTAACCTTTTTTTAATCACGCCTAGAGGTATATTATGTCGAATACATTGAGTGGACAACCTTTGTTAGACGACTTAAATGTCACGGTGTATTATTGATGATATGAAACCCAATTATAAAACGGAATGTTTACGAGATCAGCAGCTGCAGCTCGCCGAGCACTACTACCACCTCCAGTCTCGTCGCTCAGCCCCATCGCCGCCGCAACCCAGCCCCATCGAGTGAGCTGTGACACTGGCATTGGTATTAGCGCCGAGCTGGAGGACGAATATTTTTCCCCGCGAACATTGTCAACACCCGTATATCGGCAGGGTAGACGCCAGCCACCAAGCTCCGAAGCCGGAACCCCGCTGTCGCTCGTTTAGTGCAGGTCAATGGAGGATCCTTCTCTATCCTGGATTTAGACAGTTCCACAGGAATGATGATCCTATACGGATTTAACTGTGAATATTTCGGGATGACAAAGTTTGAATCCACTTTAGTTCTACTTAACCCTTACTCCTCTAAGCGCATGATGAAGGATGTATCCTTGAACAAACCGCCATCGCAGGCCATCGGTTTGAAAAGCGGTGGTCAGGTCCCTCCTCTGCATGGTGGATTTGAATTTTTCTATACACCAAAAATTTGTAACTGATGGAGCTAGAAATTAAAAGTTTCAGTTTCTGAAGGAAACTGAAACTTTTAGTTTCTAGCGCCATCAGAATGGAATTTGGTGAGTACAGTGTAGTTGTGCATGTAAACCGAGGGTAAATTATGAAATATCGAATATGGATTTCCACAAGTACATTCAGAGTCATCTAATACCTAGGTTTATGCAATTTAAAAGGTAAAGGGGTTCATCATACTATTTTGTGTGACTTTCATCTTTAGGTAAAAAAGCGCTACGTCAACGTACTCTGCGAGACTATACTGGACAAGCGTATTTATCAACATAAAGGCCACAGGATATTTGACTGGCCTGTTAGTCTAGTGGTCAGTGACCCTGACTGCTAAGACTGAGGTCGTGGGTTCGATTCCTACCCAGGACAAATCTTTGTGTGATGAGCACGATCATTTGTTCTGTGTCTGGGTGTAATTTATCTATAATATGTATGTATTTAGAAATATATAAGTATGTTTATCAGTTGTCTGGTTGCCATAGTACAGGCTCTGCCTAGTTTGGGATCAGATAATGGTGTGTTGGTTGTCCTATTTATTTTTTTATTTTTATATGTCTACTTACCCCGACGAGATAGGCAGAAATGTAACTCCAATGAAACTTAGTGATGTTTGAGTCCGTCAGTCCGACGGTATCGCTAGTAACCTAGCACAAAATAATCCCGACTAACTTGTTAGATCGATCTATATAAAACTAATAAGAATAAATCATCTAAACTTTCCCACAGAGTCACACTTCTACATCAAACTTTCTGCTAATAAAACTCTTCCAACAAAAACGTACACACGGAATCGCGTTCCAAATTAAATAGCAATCCTAACTAACGAAACTGAGTTGAAAACTTTCCCCTAGGCAAGAACGATTCAGTTGTCACTGCTGCAACTGAAGAGAATCCATTAATCCAATTTGTGGAGTCAGCCAATCGTAGGAACTCCTTTATTGGATTCCTCGGGACAGACCTCGTCAGCCACACTGTTTGTTGGCAAACATCTTTTGATCGCGATATAAAAATCTTTGGAATTCTGTGGTTTTCTGGTGCATTGTTTGGAAGGGTGTTTAAACATTGTTTTTGTTTGTCTTTTATAATGTGTGACAACTTTTTTGTTAGTTCTTGTGGTATTTGTATCATAAAGTATGATGTTTAACATAGACCTACAGTTGATAGATACTTACGGACTCAAAATGAGGTCACTGACTGGCTGGAAAAGAAAAAACTTACATTCGATATTGCGATAAAAAACTCGATTAACATAAAAATATTCAAAAATAAGAAACAACCGCACACCGCTGCACCGTGTTTAAATCACTATAGTAACTTTATTCAGAGCTTGTGACAAAGGTAAGGCCTGAAAGAGAATTTAATGAACCCAGCTTGCCTCTTTTCACGTGTATGTCCTTATCAACTGAAAAATAATGACATTCTTCGCTCTTGGCTGTGCACACACCTGAAAATAATATAGGACCCTAAAATATCGGTGGATGGTGGGCGTACGGATAATTTGTAAAATAAAAAAAATTAAGACCTGCTTTAAATAATTTATTGTTGAATAATTCTGATAATTTGCGTTTGATGTGTTCATTGAATTTAGTATCTTATTATTTTATGTTCATGCCAATTTATAGCAACATGTGTCATTGCAGTTCCAATTTCTATAGGTCTTTTTTTTTCCGCAAATACTGAAATAAATACTTTTGAAATTAGAAGAAATCTCGGGACACTAGCAGCATGTTCAATTTTTTTTTATTTACAGTCGCAGCCTTGGTATTACATGGGTATACTCATGGGTATACTTTTATAGATTCAGGATTATATCTTAAAATTTAAGATTTGAAATTAATCTACGAGATTTATTTTCTGGGTCTGATAGGAAATCCCGAAATCAGTCACAAATCCTGACCGACCGACTAACCTAACCGACTTCAATCATAAATCAAATGACTAGGTCTATACCAGTTTTATCGGAAATTCCGCCTGCAGAGGAAAGTACGCCGCTAATGAAGAGTTTATTGCAAGTAATTGGCGGTACTTCCTTTAACTTTCCTCACGTTGTATTATGAACAAGAGCACTTTTGAGAATCAATGTGATGTGAAACATATATAGAAATCTTAATTTCAATACTACGGAATTTACTCAATATCTTAAATTAAAAATATTCTAAAATTATACGTAGGTATCACTAATATTATCCTGGCCAAAAATATATTTAGAGCCAAATTCGTCTGTACTGTGCATTAAGCCGTTACGGCCCACTGGGGAGTAGCCTCGCTGGAAAACCAGAGGTCTGACTGTTGTGGGCTTGTAATAAACTAATGAGTTTTCATACCTTGAAACTGGCTATAAATTGTTTAGAAAATAAAATTACTTAGGCTATTATTTAAAGTAGGTTTTTGTTCTTTTAATTTTTACGGCAATTTTTGTATAATTTCTTTGAGAACACGTAACTACGTACTTATGTGTGTATACAAAATAAGTTGCATTTTATTTATAAAACTAAATGTTCCTACCCTTGGAGAACCCATCTACTGGCCTACAGATAAGAGAAAATACCAGACTTACTTGACGTTTGCACAAAGGAATTGCTAGTAATTTTCGAACAAATAAAACGAGCATCAAACGATCTTCCAATTACCTACTCCCGAGTTCAAATAAAAAACACGAACTCATCATAAAAATGACGAAAAAAAAAACACAAAACTCCAGAGCAATGTAAGCTATCATCATCATCATTTCAGTCGAAAAATGTCCACTGCTGGACATAGGACTCCCCCAATTTGGCATAATCGCTACGTAGCCAGGCGGGTTGGCGATCGCAGTATGGTGGTAAAATGCATAGAGAACGCTGCTGAAGTCCCCAGAATCTTCTAATATCCATGAAGTCACTCAATTACTGTACTAGTCACAAGCTGGATCTTCTCATTATTAAATTTACGAAAGAAGAAGAAAAAACAGTGATAAAATGCTAGAGCCAAGTAAAGCTCTTGGATAAGATCTCATAACAGGCAAAATCCTAAGAGAATTACCATAAGTAGTCATAAAATTCCTCATATTTCTGTACAACGCTATCCTACTTACTAATAGTGGCGTGCTCAAGGAGTATGTTCCCCTGCCAATCTTAACGAACTACCTCTCCCACACGAGGATTATGCCAAGTATATTGGAATATATGTGGATTGACTGCTAAATTGGAAGAAGAACATTCCTCGTCCGCATCACCATACCACTCTTCACACATACTAGAAATAGCTATTACATAATATGGCAATGCTTTAGGCTATACCATCGCTGCGCATCTGGATTACGTACAAAATTCGTGTTCTCAAAGTACTTGACCATAAAACAAAACAAAACTCGTAGTAAAAAACTAATTCACAACTATTTACAATGACACATCAAGACAAGACTAGTGACCTTAAATTCTGATATGAAACTAACATCAGCAGGTTTTAATGTTGCCAGGAAAGCTAAATTCTCCAGAAAACATAAACCAGTGGATACATTTACCGTCGTCGATTTATATGTACGTGTTCAAAGTGCTGCAAATACAAATTGATACTGGCTGCAAAGCTAAATATATTCTTATATTTCAAGGGACAGGAGTCTGCTTTTTTATAAAATGTCACAACAATAAGTAACGTCTTGCCTTGTTATATTCTCCTAAAAATCCATCTAATTAATATAGATATAGAAATACCATAATCTGTTGAGTATAGTTACTCTATACCAACTGGCGTAGATTATACATTATATTGCAAATAAATTCCCTTTCGCTACTAACATTTGATAAATGTTTGGTTCTTCTTTATGTAGCTTATTAAAAAAAGCTAATGCATAAGAATGCACTGTAACTTTTTCATTTAGTGTAAGTACATACTTACATATATGAACCCTTCTGAAAATAAGTGACACTAAATCTGCCATTCTTCTTTCACTCAAAAAAAATAATCCAAAAATACAAACTTTCACACGAATAATATTAAAATTTAAACTAATATCAATTGCTTTCATTGTGTACGTAAACATAAAAATACAATTTAACATATTTTGTGCGTAACATCTCCCTTTTCATTCTCATGCAGGCTTAGCTTCGAAAACTACCCGTTTTCAAGCACGTTCTATTATCACGATCCCAGTAACCCTCACACGACCTCCTTAAGAGGAAACTCAGTGTATTTATGGTGACAATGGGTCGTAAACGAAAGCCGACTGCAACACAGGCCCGCTAACGAAGCGAACTGTCCGGGGAAATCAGACCGTTTTTATTAGCTTACCGCATAAATCGTGGTCATTGGAACCTATTAAGAGTGTATCGTAGGGGAATTAAGTGGTAATCAGGTTCGTGGGTGTAGCCTCTTTTTCCTCGTGTTTCAGTTAAATATTTCAATTGCCTTTTGTTAGCGGGTGGTTATATACAGGATGGCATGGGCATCGACATGCAAACGGTAACCTAGTAAACACTTCTTAGTATATACATTTTTCGTCGTTAGACTTTTATCTGCTGTTTTACAGAAAAGTGTAATTAATACCTACGCGGTCAATTTTTCGAACAGCAATTTTTAGAAATTCCAAATTCTCCTAGTTTGGAACGCAGTCGACGTTCTGTCGTCATTATGTTTCATAATTACTGAATATCGTTCCTCAAATAACTTTAGCGATTTTTGGAAGGCAACGAATAAGTTGAATCCCAGGCCTGGCTGGCATCCCCGTGAGCCTGGCAGCTGTGAGTGACAGTAAGGGCATTACCTAGCTGTTTATAGAACACTAGGGTGAGTTGCCCACTTGGTCCTTCAAAGGTGATGCCTGATACCGAGGCAGTCGTAACCGGTGACTTATTCAATGTTATAACCAAACAAGTGTCAGGTATAATTATGGAAATGTCCATAGGTAAGTCACCCGGTCACGACAGGCTCGGCATCGAGCATTTAAAGTATTATGCAGGCGTTCATTTGCCGCGCGTTCTGGCAATGTTCTACACACTATGCATGAGTTACTCATACCTGCCCCCGACCTCTTCCGAACTATTATAGTACCAATTGTCAAAAATAAAACGGGTGTTTTTCCGAAGAAGAAAATAACGGGCCAGTTTCATTAGCCATAGTAATAGCCAAGGTGCTGGACACTGTACTTGAGAAGCATCATGATGCGCAGTTTGGGTTCCACCCCGGACTTTCAACTGAAAGCGCCATTCTGAGCCCACCGTGCAATACTAAACGGAGAGGTCTAGTCGTATAGCGTGGCCATCTATCCTGAACTCGAGCGGGAGGTGTCATGACTACACACCTTATATAAAACTACTTTTTATACTATGTCTGTACTAACATAGTTTGTGAGATAATTTTTGTGACTAACAATTCTTGAAGACAAAAACTCATCTCTTTTGACATTAATTTGATATGATGCCGTTTATTCTTCCCACAATTTTGTTCTTGCGAATACTCTCTGTAGTCATGCATGGTTTACGCAAGCAGGAATAATGTCGGGCAATTGGACACTTAAACAAAATGTTCATTCATACTATTGCTAACTAAAACGACTAGCAAAAAAACTAAGGCCGTCCTACAAATGGCAGTCCAGCCGTCAGTTGTGCTTAGTTAACTACTTAAACATAGTTGGTGCTTAGCGTTACTTAACGACTATTGGACGGGAAAAAAGCGGACCTCTTGTGGCGAAACTAAGTCGAAACTACTTAACTATTAACTGTATATGCCTTTGAAGTCTGTATGGGTCGTCGTATCTTGATACTTGGCTGGCGGAGTGATAAAATTACTTATAAATACTCAGTGCTGTGGAAAATATGTGCTCGTTTATGTTTTAGCTATGTCGCTAGAATGTAATATTGGAATTTTACTGCCGGACATCATAATAATCAAATGATTATGACCCTTAATTTTATTAAAACTTTTGTCGTTTATTACTTCAGAGAACGATCCCGCATACGCCACTATATTTGTTGTTGCTGAGCGAGCACAGCGGACTATCTTAGAGGCGGCTTCCAGACTGTTGCAGGCAGGCATGACAGGAAATTCGGCACATGATACTTGTGACGACCTTCTTATATGTATATTGCACCCACAGGATGGCAATGATATTATTCTGTGTCGAAATTACTTCTTTTCTTCCATCCGTATCTGAATTCAATATGGATTTAGCGAAGTAGGTACTAAAAAAAGTACAAGTTCAATACAAAACAGTTTTTAGGGATCCTACGAAACCGAATTTATAATACTTTTTACCTTAGCTTTAGCATTTCAGGGCATAAACGTTCCCAATCTTATAAAATTTCATCTTTCAGGTACCCGAGCGAAAGTTAGGGTTTTAATAAATGATAATATAAAAGCTGCCAGACCTTGAAAGGCTCTATGGACGCATACACATATTTTGAGGTCAGGTAATACAGGGTTGGTGTTTATTTTGTTATTATAAAGCGCCTCATTGGGGTAGCGTGAACATTTCTAGATGCTATATTTGTATGTTTTATTTGCTCTTTGAAGTAAAAATGCCAATGTAGGTATAGTCTAGGATTTAGAAGCTAAATTTTATTGAAATCAGTGATGTTGTAATTTAGACTTTAATAAAAGTATAATGTGATACTGTGTGGATTTGCTTGAAATCTTGTGGCAGACGTCCCCGAGTCCACCGTCCGTGGACTCATTTAGGAAGGCCGGAACAGGGCAGGATTCACCAAGGGGCAGAAAGCAGCAGCGGAAAGGAAGAGGGAGATATTGAGTGCTCTCACCAGACGTCAGTAGGTAGTTTTAGTAAGTAGAAGTCTGACAGACCTCTCCGTCTGCCCCAGGGCGGAGGACATCCATGAGGATTTCTACCCGTTATACAAAAAAAAAAAAACCGGCCAAGTGCGAGTTGGACTCGCGCACCGAGGGTTCCGTACAAACCTGTAGGTATATAAGTAAAAGTTCACCCATCACGACAATCGAGTCGTAGTTCTGTTCTGTTTCTTGGCTTGGTTTTATTTCTGTCTTCATAAAAGCGGCTTTGCCGTTCAAAAGAATGAATATCTATATAAAAGGGCCAGTACCGTCATCTTCGTCTAACAAGTATAAACATACATTATGACTATTATAGACGTATATTCTCGATTTCCATTCGCATTCTGTAATAAAACATTTATCGCGTTGGTTCCAAAAACACATTTGACAGATTGAATGATATGAAGAGGCACTATTATTTCTATGAATTTCAAAAATATAAATATTAAAGTCACCACAAGTAATAACTGATTCAGAGATGATTTTGAGAAACATCTTCAGGTGCTGACTCAAATATAGAGTATTTTTGGTTACATAAAATTTTGTAAACGCACACTAAAATATGCTCATTTAGCTCAATACAGGACAGTCCAGTTCCATCCTTACTTACGGTAAGCCGATTCCTTTGCCAAGCAAGCCAAATATGTACGTAGGTGATAGGTGTTATCCTGGACAACCACCTTACTTTCAGGGAGCACATAATGACGACTCGTTCGCGCGCCAGATTCGCTCTCAGTGGAGCCTCCACTTCATTATGACCGCCCATAGCAAATTGTCCCTTAGTTGCGAATTGCGTATCTACACCGCGGTCATACGCCCCATCATGACTTATGCGTACGTCGTCTTTGCGCACGCTAAGCCCCACCACATCCATAGGAAGCAGACTCTGCAAAGCTGTTTCCTTAGAACGGTTACGGGAGTTCCCATCGATGTCTGAAACGAGAATCATCATCTAGATCTCAGAATGCCCACCCACCATCCAGCAGTTTATGAAACGCTTCTCCAAGCGTTTGTTCGACTCTGCTGTGAAGCACCCCAATCTCCTGGTCACGGCACTCTCCAGTTGCTACACTCCCTCCAGGATTAGTAAGATTCACCGACCGAGGCATACTTTAACCTTTCCCCATGACGCTACAACCCTCCTCCAGGAGAGTAGTATACTCACTCTAGCACACCTCGTCACAGATCGTCTTAATTCCGTCCTCGCCGCCTAGGACGACTCGCGGTCATCCCAATTCATGTCCACCCCATCCCGTGCTCCAGCCAGCCCGCGCCACTGCGCCTGTAGCTTTAAATTCGTCCCTAAATAATAATCGTTCCGATCCAGCTCGTCCCTTTTTGCCCTCTACCAGTGATGCCCTAAGCCGAGGTCCGTACCCCACAGGGTTTTTAGTTTTTAAGCCCTGGCTAGAGGCTTTAATTATAAAGGTAGCCACAGCAAAGTCCAGTTAAGCAGCCAACAACCTCAAAGGTTGACCTGCGAGAGGTCATTCAAAAAATCACTGATAGTTATACCGGATGACATTTTTACCGTCTCGACCTTCATATGGTGTTTTGTGTAACTGGAATAGAAGGCAGGAAGGCCTTCAGATTCATCGCAGGTGACTAAAGGAGCGCTGGACGCGGGCGGACGGGGATGTGCGGCTCGTGCGCCTGCGAAACATCAATGAGGCCGCCTATCGGCCGGCTTCAAAGGGTAGGAAATCACATCAATCCACGGTACGAAATCAATGATACATGCCGCGCATTGAGTAGGGTGCATTTGAGTGCAGTTTCGATAGGCTTTTAATCGTTTTTTTGTTTATTTTTTTTCCAAATTTCTGTTTTTGTTGTTTTAGTATGAAAATGTTACTTTAAATGTGTAGTATCTATTGCTAGATCAATTTCATTACATGTTATTCAAAAATAAAAATATCAAAAATTGCTATGCCAAAGGCTTCTACTCCGTTCACCTATTACCCCCATTTTTTTTCAACACGTTAAAAAATGTCACCCAGTATAAAGTCTTTAACGATTTAAAAAAAAAAAATAAGATTCTACTTTACTACTACTACTTACTACTTTACTACTACGGGTACTATATTTCGTATATAAAAATATCTTTCCCCGTACCTTTTATATTATTATATTTATGCAAGATCTCCCAAGGTCGCCTTTGAGGTGAATGAAGAATTAAGACCTGTTAAAGTATTCTAAAAGGCTGAGGATGCCGCGTATCTCATTATTACACGCTTTATATTAGCTTCACTTGTATGTTTGTATATTTGTATGTTTGTATGTTTGTATGTTTGTATGTTAGTATGTTTGTATGTTTGTTTGTAACCGACTCCTTATAGCGCGATTTTGACCCACTTTAAACGAACAGATTTCATTCAAACTTTGCACACCTGTCAAGGACCGATGACAATGCAATAATTTCATAAATTTGTGCCATTATCCTGACCAGGATTACCAGGACAGGCTTAACTTGCCTGAGCGTCTTTTGTACGCTGTCCGCTAGAGGGCGCTAGTTAGTTGACGTACCGTACATCTGTGACGCGTTCGAGCGGTAACTGCTCGCGCTTAATATAAAAATCTAGCTAATAAGTGAGTTTGTCAAGACTTTTTTTGTGTTAAACTTGTTTTTCTTGAACAATAAACTGTTATTGTAATAAGTGAGTCCTAATTTGCTCCCCACCGACGCTATAAGGGGCTGCCCAACGTGTGTAGATATTTCGTGTAGTGTATTACGGAGTGCAGATCGCGAAATAACTTGCAACGATCACAAAAAATAACCGTAGGGGACTATTATCAAACCTAGGAGGACCAAAATGCCAAGAACACGGTCAGAAGAAAACTCGGACTCGAATGGCGCCGCGGACGCGGCCGCCGTGAACATTACAATGTCTCAAGAAACTCCCGCTAGCTTTACAGCATCGAATGCTCTCCGCAGTTTTTCGATGTTAAGTACTTGAAGGACCTGCTGCATTTTGGTGGCAAGGTGTGAAGCAGTCAACCAGCACGTGGTCGGAAGCTGTCACCAGAATAAAATGCGCCTTCGGTGAACATGACCCGCCACATCGCCTTTACCGTAAACTCTTTAATATTAATCATCAAGAAGATGAAAACACTAACTTGTTTATTGCTAAGGTACAATATTAGCCAAGTTCCCAAAGGATGACCTCTCAGAGAAGGTTCAATTGGATTTGGCATATGGTCTACTTAACACGCGCATTAGAAAACGCGTGACGAGAGAATGCGTTAATAACTTCGACGAGCTGCTCTACAAGTCTCGACAGGTCGAAGATTTGGTAAAAGAAGTTGCCTAGTTTTTACGATTGTCATGGTTACAATAGTTAAAAGATCAGCTACATGTTCTCAATAAAATGTTATTTAATGGCAACAACATAGTTATTCCTAGCACTATGCATGATTACATTTTAAAATTGGTCCATGAAGGACATCAAGGTATAAACAGTTGCATACGCCATGCAAAGACAACTGTGTACTGGCCTAGCATAGATGATGACATCACTAAATTCATATCACAGTGTCCTACATGTCTTACTTACCGTCATAACAATGCTAAACAGCCAATAATACACCATGAGTACAAGATGCTACCATGGTCGAAAGTTGGTGTTGATATCTTTGAATTTAACAAAAGTAAATATCTTATTGGTATAGATTATTATTCAAAATATGTAGAGATAGCTTATTTAAAATCAGATTCAACAGCTAAAACTTTAATAATACATTTAAAAACTAATTTGCACGTCATGGCATACCAGAAACCATGAATTCAGATAATGGTCCAACTTTCAATAGTAAAGAATTTAAAGATTTTACTACTGAATGGGGTATCCACCACACTACTTCAAGCCCATACATGAGTCGATCAAATGGAATGGTGGAACGAGAGGTTGGTTCAATTTAATCCATGTTTTCAAAATGTAAAGCTGACAACTCAGACCCATACATTGCTCTACTGATGTATAGGAACACTCCTAAACACACAGGTTATTCACCTGCACAACTGTGCATGTCACGCAACTACGCACTAAATTACCTACCTTGGACACCACATTAACACCAAATACAGTTGACACCAGTAAGGTAGAGAAGAAAATTAAAAAAACAACAGTTAAAAACAGCATTTTATTACAATAGAAACACAAAAACACTTCCAACACTAGACATAGGTGACAAAATCTATTTTAAACACAAACCACTTGGGTTCCTGGTATAATATCAGAAAAGGATAGTCTTCCTCATAGCTATATTATCACTTCTCAAGGATCTTTCCATAGAAATCGCAAACACATATTGAAACCAACTTCAACCACTCCTCCGTTGACTGTAGGAGTACTTGAAAAAGAAAACGAAATTAGGACAGAGAATAATATCCCCAACCAGTCAGCACCATATGTGACACTATCAGGGCGTACAGTTAAGAAACCAATTAGATATGATGATGAATATAATTAAGTTTCTATGTACAATGATAAATAACAGACTTGTATTTATTTTGTACCTTGAATTGTCAAACGTCACAAGTGTCAACGTCAACCATCAGTTGCGTTCCGTTTCAAACTTTTGTAAAAGTTTTCATGGTTTGACTACTTGCGATTGTACTAAAAAAAAAAAGAACGATTGAATACTTACTTTGTTTTATAAACCAGTTGCTGGCCATGGAATATTGTCAGGATAATTTCCTAAAACTTAAGTAGTGTTAACACTTTGAACGCCGCGCGTTTTTGAACTAGTCTAATACCGTACGCCGGCGATTTTTGCATTATTTTGAAAATTTGTAAATAATAGTCTATTACAGATACCTACATATTTTTTTATACATTGTAAATTTAGGTTTATATTTGTTATTTATGAAATAAAATTATTAAATATATAGAATGAAATGTATTTATTCGACTGTTTTGAATAGTGCACTGAACAACTCGAAACGAAGCGGGACGGCGGCGTACTGAGCGACAGGAACGTACGCACTCCGCGTTCGTTCCTGTCGACTTGACACACACATAAAAAGAGCTACGTGTCTATAATTTTGAACATGTGTGCATTATGGATGTAGCTAATGACCAATAACAGCCAACAGTTACTTATAGTTATCATGGAATTGAAAGTAGATAATAAGTTAAAAAAACACGGTTTTATAAATAAACCAAACTAAAAAGTAGAAAATAAATAATAGTTTAAAAAAAAACTAAAAACACGCTTTATATAGAAAACCAAACTAAAAAGTAAAAAATAAATTTTAATAAATTTGAAGTAAGAATAGTATAAAAAATCGAATAAATGTAAATGAATAATAGTGTAAGAAAGAAAAAAATGTTTTATTTAAAAAAAAGCGTGGGGTGCATGGTGTCAATAGTTAATAATATTTCATTGACAGATATGACCAGAAGGATTATCTTTTCGATAATATCTTAAAAAGCACCCCACGCTTTTTTTTAAATAAAACATTTTTTTCTTTCTTACACTATTATTCATTTACATTTATTCGATTTTTTATACTATTCTTACTTCAAATTTATTAAAATTTATTTTTTACTTTTTAGTTTTATTCTTAAGAAATAAGATAAACGCAGATAACACAGATCTTGATACATTTGCGAATTAATGGAAATGATACTGTAAATGTTTGTGACTGACTGTGTTAAATTAATATAATAAACGTAAAAAAAGTTTTATTATACGTTTAAATAGTGTAATTATTTTCGGCCGTTCTATTTAAAATTAAGATAAATTAATTGGATAAATTTTAATTTGTCCAATGAAAAATTTTGATATTAATCTTGGTCGGTTTATCCCTCTCTGTTATACATAGTTTAAGCGAAAATAAAACATGTATTTCGTACTTGAATCAGGCGTTCATTACACGCTTTATATTAGCTTCACTTGTATGTTTGTATATTTGTATGTTTGTTTGTAACCGACTCCTTATAGTGCGATTTTGACCCACTTTAAACGACCAGATTTCATTCAAACTTTGCACACCTGTCAAGGACTGATGACAATGCAATAATTTCATAAATTTGTGCCATTATCCTTGGAAGCGTGTTTTTTAGTTTTTTACACGCTTTATATTAGCTTCACTTGTATGTTTGTATGTTTGTATTGGGTTGGCAAATAAATACTGAAACACTTTTATGTTTTGAAAGTTTTAAAATATTTAACTACAAGAAAGTACTAGTAAATTGTAGAACGTTCTGGAACGTATCGGCTGAGAGGTATATAAACGCGCACGGTTCTCCACTAAAGCAATAGTGATCAACATGGAGGATAAACAAATTCGTCTGATAATGTTATACGAGTTTTAAAAAAAGCAACAGCGCACGACAGGCAGCTGAAAACATCAACGCTGCATTCGGCCAGGGCACCACTAGCCACGTGACTGTAAGCCGTTGGTACAAACGCTTTGCTGACGGAGATATCAGCCTTGAAGATCGAACTCGCAGTGGCCGACCGTGTGAGCTCAACGATGACACCCTGCGTAACGAACTGCAATCGTATCCAGATGCAACCACACGAGAATTGGCTGAGCGACTAAATTGTAGCCACACAACTATTGAAAATCAACTGCATGCGCTTGGCTGTAGAAAAGTTATAGCGTGATGGATCCCCCATGTTCTGACTGAGGCTACGCGAACGGCCCGGGTATCAATATGTCAATTTCTCCTCCTGCGTTCCCATCGCAAAGATTTTTTAGCACACTTAGTGACCGGAGATGAGAGTTACATTCTTTACGACAACGATACGCGGCACGCTTTTTGGATTCCTCGTGGGGATGACCCGCCAGTTCAGTCAAGCCGTACCCCCATCGCCGTAAAATTCTTCTTAGCTGATTCTGGGATGCGCAAGGCATACTCTTCTGGGAGCTTCTCCACGACAAGCAAACTGTCACCGCCGTGCTCTACGCCGAACAACTGCGTCACCTTGCCACTGCTATCCAAGAGAAGCGGCCAAGACGCATCGAGGTTCACTTACTACACGACAACGCCCGGCCGCATGTTGCTTCTGTTTCTCGTTGTCAACTGGAACAACTAGGCGTGGTAGCACACCCAGCATATTCTCCAGACCTAGCTCCATCGGAATACCATCTCTTCCGAGCTCTAAAGTATTTTCTACGCAAAAAAAGGTTCCGCGATTTTAATGACATAAAATGTAACCTCGGTCAATTTTTTTACTCTCAGACTCAAAAGTTTTGGTCCGATGGCATTCAGTCTCTGCCCTTAAGGTGGTCACAAGTCATTGATACACAGGGTGACTACATTGTAGATTAAACGTGATTAATTATTAAATAAAAAAAGAAAATTAAAATTGTTTCGTGTTTCATTACTTTCTTGCCAACCTGATATATTTGTATATTTGTATGTTTGTATATTTGTTTGTAACCGACTCCTTATAGCGCGATTTTGACCCACTTTAAACGACCAGATTTCATTCAAACTTTGCACACCTGTCAAGGACTGATGACAATGCAATAATTTCATAAATTTGTGCCATTATCCTTGCCAGGGTTACCAGGACAGCAAAAAAACTGTCACAAACTACGCTGACATACGTCTCAAAATTCGAAACACCCTAAAAAATAGAAAATAAATTATAGTTTAAAAAAACTAGAAAACACGCTTCCATTGAAAACCAAACTAAAAAGTACAAAATAATAGAAAAAAAGCGTGGGGTGCCTGATATCAATAAAAAAATACCTTAAAAAGCACCCCACGCTTTTTTTCTATTATTTTGTACTTTTTAGTTTGGTTTTCAATGGAAGCGTGTTTTCTAGTTTTTTTAAACTATAATTTATTTTCTATTTTTTTTAAAACTATTATTTTATTATTATACGCTTTATATTAGCTTCACTTGTATGTTTGTGTATTTGTACGTTTGTTTGTAACCGACTCCTTATAGCGCAATTTTGACCCACTTTGAACGACTAGATTTCATTCAAACTTTGCACACTTGTCAAGGACCGATGACAATGGAATAATTTCATAAATTTGTGCCATTATCCTTGCCAGGGTTACCAGGACAGCAAAAAAACTGTCACAAACTACGCTGACATACGTCTCAAAATTCGAAATACCCTAAAAAATAGAAAATAAATAATAGTTTAAAAAAACTAAAAAACACGCTTCCATTGAAAACCAAACTAAAAAGTACCTACAAAATAATGGAAAAAAAAGCGTGGGGTGCCTGATATCAATAAAAAAATACCTTAAAAAGCACCCCACGCTTTTTTTCCATTATTTTGTAATTTTTAGTTTGGTTTTCAATGGGAGCGTGTTTTTTAGTTTTTTTTAACTATTATTTATATTATTACATTGCAATCAAAGAAGTTCTTAGTCGAATAAGGCAGCCGGCCGGCGCGACCATCATATTTTTTCGTAGTCATCATCATACGATGCTCATCACCCATACCAATTTCTTTAGACTCGATCATCTCTGCTTACCTAGATACGCCGAGTCCCTTTGTTTTATATATACCTCACCACAAAAAAATAAATAACTCGTAGGTAAAAATTCACACCTATTTACAACGACAGATCAAGACAAGAGACAGTAGTCACATTAAAAAACTTTTTACAAAAAAATAAAAACCGACTCCCTTAAAAAAAACACTACCAAGTCAAAAATAACTTTAATTTCGGAATTCGGTGTCTTAAGATCTGTATTTCAGGTTTTTTTGCTACCGACTTTTTTTAGGAAGTCGGTTTTTATTTTTTTGGAAAAAGTTTTTATTTTTAACTTTTTAGTTATGGTAGATACCCCGCACTAATCTAATGGCGTTATTCGTTCATTTGTCGCGCAAATACTTAATGCAAATTTAAGACTTATATGGTTTTCACATGGATCCCACTGTCCGAATGGAGCCAAAATGGGACCATTCGGGAAGCACCAGCTTTCAAATAAAAAAAAAAAATTATCTAAATCGGTTCACCCAGTCAAAAGTTATGAGGTAACAAATACAAAAAAAAAAATACAAAAAATCAGACGAATTGTTAACCTCCTCCTTTTTTTGAAGTCGGTTAAAAATATGACAATTATGACACTTCTGATTTGAAACTGATTCATCACCACTGTTCTCAAAACGGTGAAGGAAAACATCGTCAGGAAACCGGCATGTCATAGAACCATAAATTCGAAAACATGTGACATGTACCAACCTGCCCTGAGCCCGCGTGGTAGATTACGGCCCACACCCTCGCTAAGAGCAGAGGCCTGTGGCCCAGCATTGGGAACATTATAGGTTCAATATGCCTGTAATACTCCCTTCAATAAATGAGGTAATAGTACAAATCTCTTAATAGTTTAAACATAATTATACCAATACCATAATCCGGTGAGTGACTTCTTTGTGCAGCTTAATTATAAAAAAAAAAACAAAGGCAAAGCCTTGAAACTGTTTCATATAATTTACATATTCCCATTCAAGTAGCTGGATAGAATTTCCATTATGGGCCATTGATTTTGAAGTTCATATTTTTTGTGTAGACAGTACTCATAAATAGAATACTTTTTACAAAGTTTCAAGTTACAGATGTTCACGGTTTATGAGATAAAAATGTTTAAAGTTTCCATTTTTCCATACAAATTGCTAAATAGCACGCCATTTGCAAATTTTTAGGATGGCTAAATTGTTCTGTAAGGCGTCAATGTTGACATTTCACGTTCCGTTGACGGTAGAGGTGTATTTTATTCAACTTAATTTCATATTTTTTTTATAAAATATAATTTTATTTTCACGTAGTCACATAACAAATTTGGTGTGTTATTAATGTGCACAATAACCGTGCTGTATTATGCAATTAAATTGACTTTTTACACAAAAAGTAACGAATTTTTGTTTTTTACCCTGTGGAACGGAACATGAAGAGACGCTGTTTTGTTTTATAGCGTCTTTTTTTTCAAGAGCGAGCAAAGCGAGCTCTGGACTCGGGGTACCCCGACTCGGACAGGTTAGGTTAGAAGAGGATGGCGGGGTCTAGCGAAGCGAGTGAACAAAGACCCCGCCATCATCTTCGTGGTTATTTTTTTTTAAACAACACAGAAGTAGGAGCCCCGACTTTACTATAAAAAAAAACTATGCGCACCCCACCTCCCACCCTCCTTCCACCCTCAATTCGACGCCGAAAAATATTCTAACCTAAAAACTTTAACCATGGATATCTCCATAACCATGGGGGGTCCTGCATAGTGGGGATGGTATAGGGTGAAGCCCACCACCCCCCCTCCCTTCCCCCACTCCCCGTCCCATAAATCGATGGCCCATAATCGAAATTTTAACCAAGTAGCTTTCCTTCTGAAATTAAGCGACGCCCAAACTGCCATTCCTCTTTGCTCATCATCGGCTAGCGCATTCGACCTAGCAGTAGTCAACACTCAAGTTTCAGAAGAAGGTTAGACACTAAATTACGTACAAAAGTAATAATGACAAGACACAAATAGATTATTTTCTAGTACCACGCAACAACTTAAGGCTGTTCAAGGTGCTACCGAAATAAGACTTAGTCCCACAGTACAGACTCAACGGAAATGGTCATGAAAATAACGTTCAACAAAAGTAAAGAACGAACTCCACCAAGAATAAATGGCGTATTCTGGAAAAAATAAAATAAAATTGTAAAACAATTTAAAGAGAGAATGGGGGTTTAAATTATAGGCCTGGGAGACATACACGGTCAGTGTTAATGAATATTGGAATAAGATATAATGAAAATAAAAATCTTATTTTAAAATTATTCTAGCGCAGAAACTTTGACCTCCTTTTCACCTGAAACATATACAGGATAATTTTTTATCCAGTGCGCAAACTGTAACCATGAATTCAGCTTATCATTCTAGACCCCCCAGCGTAGAAAATTTTCGTTGGTTATGCAAAATAAAATCAGCTGTTTCATAGAAAAATGCAATAGCTACGGGGTCAAAATGTATGGAACAGCTGATATTTTTTTTGTATATTATTCATGTGCTAAGTTAGAATATTATTCGTACTTCAAATAATATTCTAACGCAAAAACTTTGTTCACAAGAGAACTCTCTCTCTCTTTCACAACTATTAAATATAAAATTTATTTATTATATAGGTACACATTCTCCACGCGGCGTAAACAAATATTCGTTACCTATTAATTACATATGTGCTGAAGTATTCATTGATGTGACGAATATTGTACGATACGAGCGGTGGAATTAATTTGAAGAAATAATTTATATTGGCTGAAAATCAAAGCAATAAATAATTAATAGGTTTAACAAGGCACGACACAAAATCTGAGAGTCAGGCGTTCCAAAAATTGGCCATACAGCATGTCAAAAATGTTAAAAACAAACTTGCTCCAAGTTAATTTCAAACTGCGTTACACACAAACTCAAGTTGATTTCCAAGTTACTGGGTTGACTTTTGGGATCATTTTATACCTAAAAGAATAGTGAGCTGCACGAAAGTATGGGAAATATAGATGTCAGTCACATAATGAACATGTTTAAAAAAAGCTTTACATTACTAGCAGTAGCATTTTTAGTAAAAAGTATAATATACTATTTTATACATTTGGTCCAGTACCTAATGTTTAAAATAGTATATTAAACTTCTGAAGCTACTTACTACTTCTTAAGAAGCTAGTTCTGCCCGCGACTTTGTTCGCATGGAAGTCGTAAGGCCGCTCAAGCTCGACACAAACGATACTATATTTTTTACTAGAATGTCAGCATATTATATATTTCCCATCCGCACTAAAAAATTTGCTTTCGCTTAGCCTTCTTTCTGACTTTTTATTGTGTTATATAGCTTTTAAGCTAATACATACGTACATAGGTATATTAAAAATCCACATTGTAGAATGTACGCATATTTGGCAAGAAAACATAACTGCCATCTGCTACTACATGTTCCTTTACTTTCAAATGCCGCATTAGTATAAATGAACTCATTTTTGCCAAAACGAACCTTTCACGTTCTGAATACCCTAACAAAAGCCACATCCAGTCGTCAAATCCCATGATCATCGGGGGTATTCGTGAGTATTCGTTAGGTATGCACAGCGTCGGTTCTCGGACGCCCCGCGACTGACAACTCCGTATCCATTATTTTATACAAATTGAAATGTCAGCGGGCTGATTTGACTATCGTGTTTTCCAGATGGTAGGGCCAAGTTTTCCTTCTACCGGACCGTGTCAAAATTTTTGATTTTGACACTGCTTGTGATTTATTGGGTGCCCGTGAAGTTTAGGAAATATGTGTATTCATTTAATTGGATTTTGTGTCATAAGTACCTACAGGTGAGTAGGTCGTGAGTTCGAACCCAAGTAGGCGCTTTACTTTGTGTAAATTATTTCATCACCACTACTCCACTACTCTCAAAACGGTGAAGGAAAACATCGTGAGGAAAGCGGCATGTCTTAGAACCAAATATTCGAGGACATGTGACATCTACCAAGCCGCACTGGGCCCGCGTGGTAGATTATGGCCCGCTCCCTCTCACCTAGAGGAGGCCTGTGCCCCAGCAGTGTGAACATTATAGGCTGCTGACGATGTGTACACACAGTTAAATATCAGTTATAAATATCCAGCATAATTATATAATTGAGTACAGCGGTACTGCTTATTTCTTTAAAAAAAATATTTTTCTTCCAGCAGACCTTGTGTAATGTTTTTTGTTTGTAATGATTATTGAAGAAGCACCTTGTTTATAACATTAAGCCTATACGATCCAGGATCTCGTATTCTTTTTTTTGTTAAATATCGCCTTTTGTGTAAGAAGTGGGGAAAACGGAAACTCGCTAAAACATATTTTTCTCATCATTATTCAACTCTGTTCCACTATAAAACAAGCGATTTGTTTTATAATAGCTAAAGTTGTGTCATTCTTCTTAACTTTGTTCATAAAAGCCTTTTATAACATCAATATTTAATGGTTTTATGTTAAGAAATCCATTCGATATTATTTAATTTATAAGTAGGTGTGAAATAACGTATTTGTATTGCATAAATATGATTATTTTCAAATTATAAAAAATCCTAGTTATCTATATTATTATTATTTATTTATATTTAAGCCAACAAGGACCAATTACAAAACATGAAATCATAAAAATCATAACATAAAATAATACATAAAACAAACACAGCCACAATATAATATAAAATACAATTCAAAATAATTAAAATAATATTTCCACATTATCCCGTACGTGTACCATGTCACAGTGATACACGTACTGGCAGTCGAAACGCTGGGCGAAGGCTTTCAGGATACTGTTCGGGCTGACCCGCACCCTGCGCACCAGGGATGTGCACCGCTTGCGCATGGTAGTGTGAAAACAATCCACGCGCGCTTCGGCAAACATCCCCGACGCGCTACAGAAGCGAGGCAGCCCCAACAGCACCCTGAACGCATTATTGTATTGGATGCGTAGAGCGCTGTACTGCTTTTGCGTATAATTCACCCACAGACTGCTCGTGTAGAAGGACGTGCAAAATGCCCTGAACAGGGTGATCTTGACGTCTCTTGAACAGCGAGCAAATCTGCGTGCTATCATATTATTTGCTATATGTTTTACTTGCTTAATTTAAAAAAAAACGGATTTACAAAAAACATGTTCGTAACCATTATCAATTATCGAATAACAAAACAGCGGTCTCGCCTACGTTTACTTCTAATACAAACATTAAATATCTTTATATCTTCAAAACTTAAAACTATCTTTAATCGAAAATCCACCAAAATGTTATTGAAACAGTTAAACCCACCTCTCTGCTTCTCCAAAATGAATTACCGTCATCTTATATCCGTCAATAGATTTTCTCGTCCATTTTACAGATTGAAAGTCGTAGATAACAGCTTGATTTTATAGTTCCGCCGAGTGGACGTAACCGATATATCTTACAATTCTAAGGTTCGAAATTGAGGTGGAAATATGATTGGCTTTAAGTTAGCTGAAAGCTGAAGGTTTATGAAATGTTGGGAATTATTGTATAGTGCATACAGTAGACAATCTGTGTTGGTTCTGATTTTTCCGTACTTAGCGTTGTGTCTGCTTTCTGGACTCTGGGCTCCACCATCTCGAATACTAAGATTGCACAATTACAGAAACAAAAAATGTTGTTCGTGGAGTGAATTGCTGAATGTTTACAAAATGTTGAGAATTATTGTATAGTGCTGCTTTCAGTAGACAATATATGTTGGTTCTGATTTTCCAGCACTTCGTTGTGTCTGCTTTCTGAAACCAGAGATCAGATCAACCTAAGATCTTAAGTCTAAGATTGTATAATTAAGTGACTAAAATGTCATCCGTGTGGTATAACCTACAACTAGCAGTCCAACTAGCTTGGGTCGTGGGGCTTTCGGGACCGAGACCGCGGTCCTGAATTCCACCTAAAATACAATAATTATTTAAGAAAATGAAGTTAAAGTACAGTGAACAAAAAATAAATACGAGAAAAAAAAACATTTTCTCATATGTACTTTTTGTGTGTCAGCTAGAAAACGCTTTATGCCTTCGAAGTGCCAGGTTGTCATAACTTGGCAGTAGCCTAATAAGTTAACACATCATTTATTGACTCTAAGACAGTACAAAGTTCGCTGGGTCAGCTAGTATATTACGATAGCATTTAAAAAAAAAGTCAATTGATTAAATTAAATTTACAAAAATAGTAATGATATTAAATAATTGTAATGATTATGACCACTGCTGACGTGTCTAATTACGATAGTGAAGTTTTTTTAAAGTTTGTTGTAACGTTTCGGTGGGTGATTAGGGGGACGATATGTGATTGTACTAAAGATTACTTTTTTTAAATAGAGTTTTGTATTATTATTTTTTAGGTTTAATTCTTATAGAAGGCTGCCATTGTTGAAATAAAATAAATACTATATCGGTTTATAAAATATTTTTTATTTGTAACTTCTAATTTTTTGGTTGACTGTACTTTTCCAAGACATAACTTTGTTTATTTTACTTGTGGACCCAAAATATTACTAAAAATATGTATTATAGTTGGAATCTGGGACCGCGGTCCTGGTCCCGAAAGCCCCACGACCTGCTAGCATATATGAGATATTGGAATACTTATTAGAAGTTTAAATCTATACAAATAAATAAAATTGGAGTGTCTGTTTTTAATATTAAGATAACCACTTTTTACTAAGTGTATATGGATGTATACACGATACATATACCAAAACAACATTTTTTACAATTTTTGTCTGTCTGTCTGTCTGTCTGTTCGTTCCCGCTAATCTCTGAAATGGCTGGACCGATTTTGACGGGACTTTCACTGGCAGATAGCTGATGTAACAAGGAGTAACTTAGGCTATTTTTATTTTAGAAAGATTCTTTTATTTTAGAAAAAAAAAATAACTATCTTCGAAAACTACGCTGACATACGTCTCAAAATTCGAACCCTGGCTGAATCCTACGAAATAGATCAAAATAATGTACTACAGTATGGTACACCTTAAAAAGGCCCACAAAAATGTCCTGAATGGTATATGTCTATCTCTTAGGGATAACCCACAATAACCATTTTTTATCTTTTACTTTTTACGAGAAATAAGGGCTTATTTACGAAGCGATTTTAAGCAATACAGCATTAATCCTTATCCAATTAAGTACCTTAAATACATTGTGCATTTAATATAGATCAATATGGCCCTTTACAGCATGTAATTTAAATGAATATCTTAGAAGATATTAGAGATTTAAAAAGTGGGCGCAGAGCGCGTTGGCAGGGGCCGGGTAGTACAGAATAAGTAGGATTGTAATTCATATTACTTTGGCTTCATAGTAATTGCGAATATCATGTGTGTTCATTATACTCAAAATAAACCTAATAGTATTATTCCAAGTAAGAGACCGCGAAATGGCTTAGATGTTTAGATTTTTGGATGTTTGTTTCTCAATGATGCAAAGACGGCCAAAAGGATTTAGATCGAATTTGGCACAAAGATATAGGTATTATATCATGGATACGTAACAGATAGGATACCTAGGTACTTTATCCCGGTAGTAGGTTCCCGGGTGATATTTTCCGACAGCTATACGGGCCAAGCCACTGGCAAAAGTACTATTCCTATAATTATGTTCGGTGTCTGGTAAATGATTGAGTGTCTGTATAGGTAAAATAGGAGCGTTAAGAAAAACCAGGAAGACTTATATTCAACTAAACTAAGCCCTATGTCACAGTCTTCTTACTCTGAATACTATTACTTTTATTTTAAAAACACCAACACACATGATGTTCTCATAAACTATGAATCCTAAGTAATATGAGTTATAATCCTACTACTAATAATATTATAAATGTGAAAATATGTATGATTGGGTGTTTGTTTCTCAATCACGCAAAAATGGCTGAATGGATCTGGATCGAAAATAGCACAAAGAGTCTATATTACCTATATAACCTGGAATAACACATTCTTATCGCGGTAGTACGTCCTCTTGCATTAATTTCCGACATCCACGCGGGCGAAGCCGCGGGCAAAAGCTAGTTAATAATATATTAATAAGTACCTACAACAATGCTGGCCCAATGGTAACTGCCGCGACTTACGAGTATTAGGCCGTGAGTTCGAACCCAAGCAGGCATTTTACTTTGAGTAAATTATTTCATCACCACTGCTCTCAAAACGGTGTAGGATATCATCGTGGGGAAACGTCTTAGAACCAAAAATTCGAAGACATTTTTCATCTACTCGTACCAATCCGTACTGGGCCTGCGTGGTGGATTATGGCCCACTCCCACTCACCTAGCAGTGGGAAAATTATAGGCTGTGGATAAAGTACCTACATAAAACAGTAAATGATAACGATATTATAATATAAACATGTTTGAAAACACTGATGCTGCGAGTTAATTTGTAAAACATATAAAAAGGAAGAGCAAGTCTCAATGAAAAGAAATTTGTGAATAAAATAGGAACAATACGAAGAATAACAGAATAGAGAAAGACAATAATGTTTGCACTCCTTTTATTATCTCATCACTTGGATTTAAAGCAATGATCCACGATCAAATTCTTACAAATACAAACTATAGTTAGATATATAAACTTAAAGGTAACTAACTGTACAATTTTCTTATCATCAGACTCTCATGCATTGTCATATTAACGGGTTTAAATAAATAATTATTTTTTTTAGTTTGCGAGAAAGTCTATCGCGAGGTCACTACTAAAACCGTCCGACCGTAGAAAACAAACAATAAATCCCCACAAAATATCTTTTCACAAAAAAAAAAAAAATATATATATATACGCGTCGAATTGATAACCTCCTCCTTTTTTTTCGTCGGTTAAAAAAGTGGGTTAATCTTACCAGAAACATAGAGAACTTTGTTGTTAAACTTGAAACCTGTAATTAAACACATAAATGGAAATTGACAATACATAAATGCTATAACTTTCTGATAATTGTATTATTATTATATGTCTTATTAGATTCGAGTTTCAATTAAGGTCCTAACACTATAAGGGACTTAGTCTCTCGTCTTACAACATATTCACTTCGACATAGTGCGGGTATTCAAACATTGGTCAGAACATGTAATCACAAATTGTCTTTGTAATACATTTTTCTTCGTATACTATATTATATACATAATTAAAATGCAAATATGGGGATAAAAATGTCAAACTTATTTTATTTACAGCTATAAAATTGATATGTTAGACATTATCTTCTTTGTATATGCTAAAAATCGAGTCTAGGCCGTTAGGCAACCTTTACTTCCACTAATATTTTTTCCTTTGCTGATAAAATGTAAACTAAAGTTAGAAGCTTTAAAGAGAAACGGTCGTATTACAAGAACAAAAATACCATTGAAGAAAAATAAGTTACATTGTACGAAATATTTAAAACATTTATATGGTTAATAGGTGCAATTTTTGAAATGGGAGCTTAATTAACAATATTACCTATGTATGAAAAGTACTGCGTAATTAAAAACTGGTACATACATTATTTCTGAAAATTGGATACAGAGTGAATTTTATTTAATCTCATTATGATGTGTTTGATCAATCAAATCACGATATTTATTTTATTATTTTGTAAAACCTGGTCTTTACTATTCATCACTCTCACCCGTAAAAAATCCAAATTTACAAAGCGGTAAATTCAGTAGAAAAGGTTGATAAAGGAACATTCAGTGGGTCTTTGTCTACATTTTTATCACCATTAGCATCTGGAAGTGACCAGGTTGAACTACCAGCAGCTGTGATTCGAGGACCCATATTATCATAAGCCGATTTTAGAAAACACGTTCTACTTCTTCTTGGGAGTGTGGCACCACCTCCCAAGAGATCTGGGTATTCATCACCATGCCCAGCCACTTGGACAGAAATAAATATGTTACCATATGGAGCTGGTAGAGCAAACTCTGCAGGAGGTGGAGGAAAAGAACCAGGTGGTCCTTCAATCGTGATTTGTACAGGTTCTAAGCATCTTGCATCATCAGACTCCATAGAAATGGATCTGTCCAGCATTTCAAAGCCGTAGGCAGACCCTAAGTCTCCACTTGTTCTGTCACAGCTAACTGCTAAAGAGGTATCCAATAGTTTTTTTTCTTGATCTGTGAAACTTCTACTCGGCGGCATTCTTCGACGTTTGGTTTTCCAGCAAACACAAGCTGATATAAACCCTGCGGTGGTCATGGTTAGCAGCGAACCACCTATTAAAAAAAACGTTGAATAGTCGGGTGCTACTCGCGCCGTCGCTGTCCTAGCTTTAGGCAGAAACAGAGTGAGGTAAGCATTTGCCTCTCCTACAGGACTTTTAGCACTACATTTCCACTCTCCCGATAAGTCACTAGTCACATTTGTAATAGTCAAATTGACCCACTGCGCACTTTTATTTAAGAAATCATCGTTATATTCGTCAAAATTTTCTAACTGATACTTATTGATCATAATATCACTGTGTTTGTCCGTACTGCTGTTTATTTCTATGTGGTGAAACGACCACGACACTGTAGGTTTTGGGTCTCCTCTGACAAAGCAGCCGAAAGATATTTCAGCTCCAGTCTCTGTTCTTATAACTGTTGGTGATGATGTTGCAGAAGGTGGGCAAATAAAATCATCTCTTTTTAAAACTCTCCATGACATTTCTGCTTTCTTTTCTGGTCCTCCGCAAAAGACTTCTTCATTCCCTAAATTACTATTTAGAAACCAGTCATGGAACTCCCGTAATCGACAATCACAGTACCAAGGATTATCTGACAGTGTAAGAGTTTTTAGTACTGGGAGATTAAATGTGTCTTGATGGAGGTATGATAATAAGTTTTGATGTATGTTGACGGTTTCTAGCGCTTGAAGATTAACAAATGCAAACGGATGCACTGTTCGAATTTTACACCGCGATATTTCCAGTTTCTTTAAATGTTGGAGAAGAGGAAATTGCTCTGCGACTAAAACGCTCATTGGATTATCGTTAAGGATCAACAACCTTAGTCGCTCGGCACCTTTGAACGTGTCAGGTGATAGTTGGAGGAGTTGGTTTTGGGACAAATCCAGTTCTATCAATATTCGTAGATCTCGGAACGCATTTGCATGTAGTGATTGCAAATTTGTTAAACTGAGGTTCAAGCGTTGAAGATTTAACAGACCAATATTCCCGAAAGCGTCTTCTTCTAGCTTCTTTAAAGGATTTCCGTGAAGGTCTAAGACTTGAATGTCTGCGGCTAAGTTTGGAAGTTGTTTCAAGCCTGCTGAAACACACGAAGCAGTTTTCTTTCCTGAGGACCATTTGCAGTGGCATTCTGTTATATGAGCGCAGTTGAGCCAATCGCTTCCACCCTGTGCGAGGATGAGAATGAATGTCAAGTATCCGCTCCATGCTCGAATCATATCAGTCTGGCTTTTGTTTACCTGAAACGAAGAGAATTTATATTAAGTTGTGGACAGGAAAATATGTAAAGCCGGGTCGCATAGAATGATTTTTCATGGTGCTGTATTGAGGCATCTCGAACATAGCTAAATAAGCCACCTAGAACCCGTTTTACATTAATCATGACGTTAAAACATTCGGGTATCAGATGTGGGAATATCCTTTTCCATTTTGACTTCAGATTGGAACTTTGCAAAGTTAGATTAGGAGAGTGGGCGGTTCAATGCGGGCCGCTTACAAAATAGTGAAGCCTCGGGATCAGATAATATGGTAACTTGTACGCAAATTAGACATACTTATTCTATAGATCGGTTTGATTTTACGCGTACTGGAGCAAATGCTCACGTACTGGAAATGCGACTTCACTGTTTTTTTCTGCAATAATATTAAAGGATTAAGTTTCTCTTAACAGGATACTGTGTATTACGTACCTACTACTGTGTCAATGAATACTGGGATATTATAGTGCTAGCTACACTATTATATCCCAGTATTCATATATATTCATTTAATTGTATTTTTGCACTTATCGTGATGCGAAATAAGTTGATCAGATTCATGTCACTTTATATAAAATGGATTTGATAATTGACACATTAAATCTTCGTGGATGGGTGGATATTTTTATAATAAAATACAGCAAGCACAAATTATGTGAAATCTCTGAAATTACAGAACTTCAGGCATCGTCAAATTGGTACCATTCAAACTATGTGAAAAAGTACCATAATACTGAGCATGTTGCCAAATTACGAAAACGTCTAACTTTATTGAGTCTTTACTGCGGATACATTAGTCATGAAAATTACAAAAAGTTCACTCATTTATGAATAATAGCTAATAAAACAATTATGTACCCAAAGTGTCATTTAAAGACCCTAAATTTATAATGACGTACACTATTTACAACAAACGAAGGGACGAAAGGGACTGAACACTACTGTATTCAAACAGCACCCTCAACCGTTTAATCATAAACTGTGTTCATTTAAATTCTATTCATTAATAGCACTACTTAAATATTAATAAAAAGGTGGCAGTTGAGAAGCTAGTTATTTGTAACTAGCTTTTGCCCGCGGCTTCGCTTGCGTTATAGAGTCTCACACTAATTTCCATCCCCTATTCATTTGTTTTTTGCTCTATGTAAACTTCCATCCCCCATTTTAGGGTAGGGGGGCGTTAGATAGAGACAAAAAGTAGCCTATGTTACTCTCTATCCCTTCAACTATCTCCACTTAAAAATTACGTAAATTTGTGGCTCTGTTTTGCCGTGAAAGACGGACAAACAGACACACACACTTTCCCATTCATAATATTAGTATGGATATATATTTTAACCAGATTACGGCAAAATCCAAAATGAGAGTTATGTTTTTGAATAGAGTGAGGAGAGAAAAGTCAATACAGATTAAATCATACACTTGGAGTTCACTATCAATATTTTACATACCACTTCTTCATTGATCAGAGATTATATTAGGGTTTTCCCCAGAATAAAAAGATATGCCACGACAACATAAAGTTCATCGACTTAGATTCAAGGTTTCTTCAGATAGCAATCGCTGAACGGTGTGCCTACAATCTCATATCGGGGAGGGCATTAAACGTGACAACCTTCACTTTTGACGCATTTCAGTGTTACGTAACCCAAACATACCGTCCAAATCTAAGCTTGGGTGAAACAATGTCGTTGCATATTCTACATAGGCATATATCTAGACGATATGATGACAGGTGCCACTACTTCGTCTAGTTACACGTTGAGGCCTTCACCCTACTCCAATTATTCCGTCCCGAAACTCCGCCTAACATATCAACAAAGGGTAACAAACGGTTGTACTAATTAATATTGGACACTTAACCTCAGTATCGGTGCCTATCTGTTCTGTACGTGGCTAATGAAGAGTTTTGTTAATTAAACAGGGTCAAAGGAAGTTCTAGGTTATGTAGTATACGCAATTGTGTTATAGAAATTATGATTTTCACCTTCGCAACCAACCACATATTACATACACACATTATTTTTATTTACTATTTTTAAAACTCTCTGGACGTCATATTTTCTGCTATATTTTGAGTGTTGATCGCTTGGAGGTTGTTATAACTCTTACTGACCTAACTTATTTTGAAGGATCAGACATAAAACCACGTTACGGGCATCAGCTATAAATATTAGTCTTTTCCCAACTACATATTTTGGGGTCGGCTTCCTATATTTTCAAATTTTCAACTTTCTTTGAATCCTAATAACGATCATTACCATTCAACAACAATGGATTTAAACTAAATGTTCACCGGAACTTCATATGATTGGACAACTGTGATAAACGATTTGATAAAAGTCCTGATAAATCAAGGAATTTGTGAAAGATCAACCAATATTTAGTGTAGTCGGAGGCTAAAAGCTCAGTTCTCACTCTGTATGCATAAATCTATGAATAGTGTGGCTTTTCGGAGTAAGGGTGTGGCCATATCGAATCATTTGGGATGAGACTGACAAGCTGTAGACTGTAGACACATGAGTTATAAACATGTAACACTTCCATTTTTTAACTAATATTTGGATAATAAGTCGGTTTAATACACGTAACTATTATCTGAGATTTACGCCTTTTAACTTATTTACTTATATAAGACAGCTCAGACGACACTTACAAAATTAAATAGCAGAATGATGTAGAATGCAGCGCCGTTAGACCATTAATACGATTGTAACTTTTTCCATGTAAGTATTATGTTTTTGATATCAGTGACTTTATCTTCTTCATAACGGATTTATCCGATGCTGAGAGGTCAATAACATACGTACTGTGAATTAAGTCTGTAATCAAACAATAGTAACAGTATTTAGCCATTTGATTAGGTATATTGCAGTGCAAATTAATTTGGATATTTAATTCAACTGTTTAAATTTCTACCTCTCTGAAGCCAACTGCAAGCGAGCAACTCAAGAATTAAATCTCAAATTCATTTTCTACTTTATAACTCATCTCTTCAAATTATCTGATTCAATAAACTCTTCAATAACTCTTCACAAGTAATCTTAAATGTAAGAATAGGTTTCTCCATTATTATGTCTACTTTAAAGTAAATTAATTTAATTAAAAGTTTTAAGGTCTTAGTGTTCTGCAATTTTTAAGTAGCAAATTTGTATTAAGTGTTACAATGGTAAAGTTTATAAAAAAAATTGCTAGTTCAAAATTGTTTACCCAGCAAATGTGTTAGGTGAGCTGTAGTAAGCTGAGTTTTTATTGTTGTTTATTTTATATAAAAACAACTTTTGACATCAAATGGGACGCTTGATGATTCAATCGCTTGTACTGCTGTTCATCCTTCTTATACAAATCCCTAAGCGCAGTCTACAGTATCTACGGAAAATGACGTTCTAGCTGAGGCAAGACGGCTTAAATGTGGCGGCACCGTAACCGTAGTTCGGATAAGCCGAGTTTTGCGGTGGACCAGCGCCGACGTCGGGGATAGGCAGCTAATTGGGACTTTGAACCGGCACTCATAATGTATTCTGAGATATTGTCTCGTCACTTGTCTCGTTGAGAAGTTATAATGATGGCACATTACACTAACATGTGTATATCAAAACGTTAAGGGCCGTCATAAACAGTTTAGTTGTATGAATATAGTAGCTGATATTATTTATTTATTTATTTGGGTGAAGCTACTTTTTAATATATGTCTAATAATTGGAGAAGTATTTTGTTTTGGCTCCTCAAAAATCGAGCACTGCAACCCTATTTTTAGGGTTCCGTACCTAAAGGTTGAAACGGGATCCTATTACTAAGACTTCGCGGTCCGTCAGTCCGTCCGTTTGTCACCAGGCTGTATCTCATCAACCGTGATAGTTAGATAGGTGAAATTTTCACAGATGATGTATTTCTATTGCCGCTGTAACAAAAAATACTAAAAACAGAATAAAAAAAATATTTAAGGGAGCTCCCATACACCAAACGTAGTGTTTTTTGCCGTTATTATAGATAATGGTACGGAATCCTTCGTGCACGAGTCCGACTCGCACTTGGCCGGTTTTTTATTGTCCTATGCCAGCCTTTCCCAAAGTGGGCGATAACGCCCCCCTTGTGGGCGCTGCAGGCCTAAAGGGGGGTGGTAAGAGATTCTGAAAAAAATGGGGGCGTTGTGTAGAGTCTACACAACCCGTCCCGTCAACGTCTGTTTTTTTTCTGGGTATCTTACCACCCCCCCTTTAGGCCTGCAGCGCCCACAAGGGAGGCGTCATCGCCCACTTTGGGAAAGGCTCCTCTATGCCATTTAACTGTATCAGCCTACTAAAAAGCAAAACTTCAACAGTGGCCGTCCCCACTGGAGTATTTCTAAGCTAATAATTGAAAGCATAGATCATACTATCGTCTGACCTATTTTCAACCTCCAACTCGGCCATAATAGCGCATTGAATCTCAGACATCGAAGTTATATTCAATTTAATGGCCAGTCCTATAACATTTCTGCAATGATCCGTTTGAATTAGTTGGTTCAAGAAATTTGGTTGATAAAGCGCATTGTGTAGGGTGTTCTTTGATAGCCAGTACTGTACAAAATGTACGTCAACTTCAGTCCATATGATTAGCATAATAGTGTAGTTGCATGCTGAAACTACCTCACGTTAAAAGTTGTTGTAAACACCAACTATAATACCTAATATGTGTTACGTCCACTCCCTAAACAAATTTAGTTAGCGCTGGCGCTAAACTAGAAATTTACTAAAACTGAATTTAGCTTAATGATGAAGCATGAACTCAAGCGGCTAAAAACTAAAACTAGTTATTGTTTAGTCTAGACACACTATGAATATTTTATCTTTAATGTTTATTGGACATTATAAGCTCAATATATTAAAGCTCTGAATTATATGAAATTCATAAATATCAAAGTTTTTGCCACATTTTTAGATTGTTAATTAAAGGGAGATTATGTCAAATGGTAATTTGATACTCCAAATTATTATCTAATCTGAAAAAGTAGAAGAACACAGGCAGCATATGTGTAAACAATGGACCCTTTATTATGCAAACGAATTCCTCGTTTTAATGTATCTATCTTATTATAATATCTATATTCTTTATGTATCTTTCTTTAAATGATCTAATTAGCTAGATCGTCAAAGATAGGTTCTATAAGTTTTGATCACAACAGTTTTTATTTGAAAATGGTTACTAGTATTTTCAAATTACCTTCTAATTTTACTCCGGCCCGACTGCAGTCTATAAACCAATAAAACGTAGGCAAACGTGTTGAAATCCACACGTTCACAATAAAGTCGTACGTGCGTAATGTATTGAGAATATCGATAGATAGCGCAGCCATGCGATCCCAGTCACACTGGCTGAATGTACCGGCACGACGTGAACCTTCACTGGGAGACTGACAGGCGATTAAAATGTGTACATACATACATTCAAAGCGTTCAGTGCTATAATAAGTTTGTGGGAAAGTAAGTTGAGTTAAATGGTAACACATAAGATATGTGGATTTAAGAAGAATATAAAGTCAATAAGCTGTCATTTGAAAATAGTAAGTAATTAAAAAAATAAACCGGCCAAGTGCGAGTCGGACTCGCACACCGAGGGTTCCGTACAAACCTGCAGGTATTCACGGTTTATGCATAAGGTTTTTATGTTTATGAAATTAAATGTTTTTTTTTTAATTTTGATATTTGAGTTGACAGAATGAAAGGTAAATAGTGGTTTACGATTTATGACGTATTAAAAAAAAACTATTTACTAGATCTCGTTCAAACCAATTTTCGGTGGAAGTTTACATGGTAATGTACAACATATATTTTTTTTAGTTTTATCATTCCCTTATTTTAGAAGTTACGAGGGGGGCGGGGGGGAGGGGACACATTTTACCACTTTGGAAGTGTCTCTCGCGCAAATTATTCAATTTAGAAAAAAATGATAATAGAAACCTCAATACCATTTTTAAAGACCTATCCATAGATACCCTACACGTATGGGTTTGATGAATTTTTTTTTTGGAGTTTCAGTTCTATGTATGGGGAACCCCAAATATATTTTTTTCTATTTTTGTATCAAAATCTTAATGCGGGTCACAGAATACATCTATTCACCAAGTTTCAACAGAACAAACAAGTGGCTGTGACATACTCGGACAGACAGACAGACAGACAGACATGACGAATCTATAAGGGTTCCGTTTTTTGCCATTTGGCAACGGAACCCTAAAAACAATCAATAGTAGCAATCATTACGTATTCCTCCGCTGTATAAAACAAGGCACTGCATATAAACGACTAGCTTCTGCCCGCGACTTCGTCCGCGTTAAATTTCTTGTTCCCCCGACCCTTCCCGTCGCGTCGAATCGCCTACCCGTGCGATTTTCCCCGTTTTTGCAACATTTTTCATTACTGCTCCGCTCCTCTTAGTTGTAGCGTGATGTTATGTAGCCTATAGCTATCCTCGATAAATAGGCTACCCAACACAAAAATATTTTTTCAATTCGGACCAGTAATTCCTGAGATTAGCGCGTTCAATCAAACACACAAACATACAAACTCTTCAGCTTTGTAATATTAGTATAGATTATTCAATTTTCTTTTCCAAAGATGTGAATGTTCTCTTCCTTTATAATTAAGTTTCTCCAAATAATACTGAACATAAATCACTATCACCCCCTGAACGAATTCAGCTTGTATATTTATCTTAGGAAAAAATACTCTACGCCTGCAGCCATAGCAACGGTTGCAAAAGCTGCACCCCAGGAATGCCAGCCAACGGCCTAGTGGCTGAAAGTATCCGTTGCTCAGGAGGCTATCACAACTTTGCTTACATCTCTCCAAAAATGCCAAGGTATGTTATGTTATGACCTTGTGAAGGCCGCAGGAGTCCGCTGGATGCGGGAGGCACAGAACTGGTTCGAAGTGGCGGAGCTTGGAGAAGGCCTATGTCCAGCAGTGGACGTCTTTCGGCTGAAATGATGATGATGATGATGTTATGTTATGCCACCAGCTCTTACGTGAGTACCCTACCAAAACTGGTGCTTATAGCATGAAACGTACATGTGGAAAAGATAATTAGCTCAAGGTTTTCCTATAAAGAAAACCATCTGTCAATAGCACCTCACCAAACCAGACTACAGTATATGGATTATCTTAAACTAGCTCTCAGATAAGGTGTATTATTATTTATTTATATTGCGTGGAAAAGCCTGCAATAGGGACTTAACCGGAAGAGCTTCCTCAAGTTCTTTAGCTTGCTCATAATCTGCGAATTTATACTGTTTATCTCTATTTATCTCAGAATAGGTAGCAAAGCACATGGCTCTCTTACATAATAATAACGACAGATAGGTAATTATAAAGGCGACGCAGCTAACAGGATTGGCGACGTCGTTAATTTCACCCCTAATGACATTACCGTCGCATCCTACGTATAGCGTTTATAAGGGTTTTATTATGACACCGTGCGATGCGAACAACGATTTATGTTAGGTACCTCCGTGTTTTTACGATATATTGCGCATATGGCTACTACTAAATATACGATTCTACCTGTCGTGTAATACTCGTTTGCATTGTTTATGTTCAATCGAATTGATAACTAAACAAATTTGATTAAAAAATCCTATGGTAATATTAATTGAAGAAAACTAAAAATAGATAAAGTTTTTTATGACATATTGTATATCTTACTATTATTAAGAGTTAGTTTTTAAGCTTGCTGAACTTATGAGTTTTATATCCATCCACACTATCCACACTATAATATTATAAATGCAAAAGTAACTCTGTCTGTCGGTCTGTCTATCTGTCTGTCTGTCTCGCTTTCCTGCTAAAACTACTGAACCGATTTAAATGAAATTTGGTACACAGATAGTTTAGAGCCTGAGAAAGGACATAGGCAAGACAATTTTTTATTTCGGAAAAAGGGTTTTAAGGGGTTGAAAGGGAAGATGAAAGGTTAAGGAAGTATTGTCATTTTTTAAGCTAGAATGATGAAACTGTTTTATTTGGCTTTTATTACATAATATATTACATAATATATATTTATGAATTATATTTAAAGTTTGTTAAATTTTAACCCTTAAAATAACAAAAGGGAATAGGGGATGAAAGTTTGCACGAAAGTTTGTGACATATTATAAAATAAAGTCACTTCCCGGTCTGTCTGTCCCTATGTATGCTTAGATCTTTAAAACTACGCAACGGATTTTGATACGGGTATTTTTAATAGATAGAATGATTCAAGAGGAAGGTTTATACGTATATAACATGCATAATATAGTAAAGAAACGCTGATGATTTTAGGGGTTTCTAATGTGATGTCATAAATAAACACATTTTTTTGCGCTTACATTGCGAACGCTGGCTGAACCCTACGAAATAGATCAAAATAATGTACTACAGTATTGTATAACTTAAAAAGGTCTACAAAAAAGTCAGCAACGGTATATGTCTATCTCTTAGGGATAACCCACAATAACCATTTTTTATCTTTTACTTTTTACGAGAAATAAGGGCTTATTTACGAAGCGATTTTAAGCCATACAGCATTAATCCTTATCCAATTAAGTACCTTAAATACATTGTACATTTAATATAGATCAATATGGCCCTTTACAGCATGTAATTTAAATGAATATCTTAGAAGATATTAAAGATTTAAAAAGCGGGCGCAGGGCAGCAGGTCGTACGTCCGTCCCGTCCATCCGTTGGCAGCGGCCGCGTAGTACAGGATAAGTAGGATTGTAATTCATATTACTTTGGCTTCATAATAATTGCGAATATCATGTGTGTTCATTATACTCAAAATAAACCTAATAGTATTATTCCAAGTAAGAGACCGCGAAATGGCTTAGATGTTTAGATTTTTGGATGTTTGTTCAAAGACGGCCAAACGGATTTAGATCGAATTTGGCACAAAGATATATTATATCATGGACACGTAACAGATAGGATACCTACTGTAACCCGGTAGTAGGTTCCCGGGTGATAGTTTCCGACAGCTATACGGGCCAAGCCACTGGCAAAAGTACTGTTCCTATAACTATGTTCGGTGTCTGGTAAAAGATTGAGTGTCTGTATAGGTAAAATAGGAGCGTTAAGAAAAACCAGGAAGACTTATATTCAACTAAAACAAGCCCTATGTCGCAGTCTGCTTACTCTGAATACTAAGTATTACTCTTATTTTAAAAACACCAACACACATGATGTTCTCATAAACTATGAATCCGAAGTAATATGAATTATAATCCTACTTACTACTAATGGGTGTTTGTTTCTCAATCACGCAAAAATGGCTGAATGGATCTGGATCGAAAATAGCACACAGACTATATTATTACCTATATAACCTGGATTAACACATTCTTACCGCGGTAGTAGGTCCTCTTGCGTTAATTTCCGACATCCACGCGGGCGAAGCCGCGGGCAAAAGCTAGTTTAATATAATTACAAACAGTATATAAATCGAATTTTATACTTCTATACTTTGTGAATGTTAGGACATTGTAGGCCGTGTAGAGTGTAGAAAATTTTCTATCTTATTCAGTTCCTGGTACTTGTCGGCAGGCCCTACACGGTCCTCTCATTCCTATTAACACTGTAATTTGAAATCATTGTAAAAAAACAATTATTTTTAAAAGAGTAACCGTGGAGTTTCTTTCTTCGGCTCTTCTCCATAGGAATCAACAATTTGGAACTGTGCACCTAGCTTCTGACGTTTCATAAGTGCCCATGTAGGTTTATGTGAAATAAAATTATTTTGCTTTGATTTGATTGAAAGAAAGTTGATGACATAAAGTACTCAGTCATAGAAGGGAATAAAAATGTTTATTTGCATAAAATGAAGCCAATTTTTTTTTTATGTATAATAGTTAAATCATATTCCTAGCTTAAACGGCTATCTCATTTCTCTCTGATCTTGTATCGTAAGTATATAATTACGATACAGTATATATTTTTTCTATTTAACCCAATAAAAATTACTCCGGATTACTTACTTTGTTTTTTCACTCATGTTAACTTAGTACTTAGCTGTATCAAAACCACAAAACAAAAAAAAACCTGTGTTCTAACTAAATTATAAAAAAATTGCCTTCACACTGAACACAGGAGATACTCGTATCTACTTAAACCTCACGAAACAAATGGAAAAGATTACTGAAAATTAAGTAGAAATTTAGCAACAAAAATATGTCCGAAACAGCATTCTTATCACGCTCTTCTCGGTGCAGTGCAGTTGGTCGTTCTAACACAATATTAATGGGGGCGTCTCCTGGCCAGGTGCCAGGGGCGCATCGCCATGATTTAATTTCAAGCTACTGATGGAAGCAGACGGTAATATTGAATTAAACGCCCGCAGGTTCACTCAATGTTCAGCGTTTTGTTGGTACAAAGCTTCAGTGGTATAAATTGTTTCTTGTTTTAGGTCTGTGATTTCGTCATGCGTGTTGCTTGATTTAATTTTGTTTTATGAATTTATGGTAGGTGTGGTGCTGGATGTAAAGAATAGTATCATCCTATCTCTTCCCGTGGGTGTCGTAAATGACAACAGCGTTCTTTATGACTTTTACCGCCATACTGCGACCGCCAACCCCCGCCTGCCGCGCGTGGCGATTATTACAAAGCCCCAAAATTGGGGAAGGCCTATATACAGCAGTGGATGTCTTCCGGCTGTAATTATAAATGATGATGATGATGAACTTATGATCTATACTAATATTATAAAGCTAGAGTTTGTTTGTTTGTTTGGTTGAACGTGGTAATCTCAAGAACTACTGGTCCGATTTGAAACATTATTTATTGAGGAAGGCTATATAACATCAGCGGAGTAGCAACGAAAAATGGTTGAAAACTGGCAGGCAATTCAATGCGACGGGAAGGGTTAGGGGAGCAAAAATTTGACGCGGATAAAGTCGCGGGCAGAAGCTAGTTGTTAATAATTGTCGAGCATCCTTATGCATTTGTCTGTTTGTATCTTTAATTTTGTTGCTTTTAAGTAATCTTACACCATTATCACCCTAGCTAAATTAAATAGGCTTCTGCTTATCCAAATCTTCACAATACGTAATAGCTAGTTAATTTTTTTTAAGGAGTATCAAACACCAGGTGTAGAGTCATCAGTTCATCACACGGTCATAATGCTTTTGTTTTTTTTGTATCATTTTAAATTCAAAACAATGGACCACCCCGCACCACCTGGCGTGTACTAAATACACACGTAGCTTCTTATAATAAATTATTTTTAAGCAAAGTAATCATTTCCTTATCTCTGATATATTTTTAAAACAAATACGTCATTTATTTAGGTAAATACGTCATTTATTTAGGTAAATACATTTATTTACATTTTTTTTTTGCGGTGACATTTATATTTCGATGAATTATATTTCTAAAATGAATACGTGGTGGCGTATTCATTTTAGAAATATAATTCATCGATATATAAATGTCACCGTTAAAACGTAAATTCCGTTAGATTACAATCTATCTCACGAGATTATAATCTGACGGTTCACAGTCGTTTGACAGTTAGCAATCTCGCTAGATAGATTATAATCTAACGATATTTACAATTTGACGGTGACACACACTAAACACACTCGGTACCTAGGTATATGGACAATATATTTTACATATAAATTGAAAACATATAGTAAGTCTAATCTATAGGCATATTTCGAGAAACAGATTATGTTTTGCCTTTAGAAAGGAATAAATTTTCTGCCCTTATTAAGCCACTACGCTTTAATAGCTAACGCTGCATTTGGCCCACACATGAAAAGAACCTGGATGTTATCTATCTATAGACTAAAAAGAGTTTCAAACACTCTATTATGCTTGAAACTCTTTATCAGCAACAATAAAATTGTGCATCACTCAATCTGCCTAGCTTTTTCATAATTATGTTGGGGTCGTATTCCAGTCTAACCTGATGCAGCTGAATACAGTATTTTAAATAGAACGACAACCCAGTTACTGGGTAATATGCCCGTCGTTGGTAAGACTGGTTGACTACCCTATAGCGTAGAAGTTTTTCGTCAGTTATCAAAAGACTGGCCTGTTAGTCTAGTGGTTAGTGACCTTGACTGCTAAGACTGAGGTCGTGGGTTCGATTCCCACCCAGGACAAATCTTTGTGTGACGAGCACAATCATTTGTTCTGTGTCTGGGTGTAATTTATCTATAATATGTATGTATTTAGAAATATTTCAGTATGTTTATCAGTTGTCTGGTTGCCATAGTACAGGCTCTGCCTAGTTTGGGATCAGATAACGTTGTGTTGGTTGTCCTAAGATAACATTATAATCTAATCTAATGGCTGTTCATAGAAAAGTAAATAAGTACTTACGCGGTCAAAATGTATGGAATAGTTTTTTTTTTTTTACAACCAATGAATTTCTACGCTAGGGGGTACAGAATCATTTTCTGCAGTTCAACATTTTTCTATAGTTTATAATCGCGTGAGATAGATTATAAACATAATATTGTTTTTTTTTTTTTTTTCTGGATGGGAAATCATCAAATGACTTCTCCCGCTCTGGGCGGAGCGGGAGGGCGTGTCAGACTTTTACTGACTAAAACCCACCCGTGTTCCTTCAGTTGCCCATGTGCCAGGGTCACGGTATCTCTTTCGAACAATCTCGCGACCCTGGCAGGCGTCGGTCCTGGCAGACCCCTTCAGTATTGCTGACATCTCTTTGAGGCGATACATAATACACAGAATATTTATTCAGTGTTGCAGTTCGCATAGAGCAAAAAAAAAAAAAAAACAACTACGTATATACTGTTTTTTTTTTTTATTGGATGGCATCCATTCAGAGGCCAAGTAAGTAAGACCATTATTTTAACTGGCAGGTTCAGAAAACAAAATTATTAACATGGACTTTTTTGTCTATATTCCAAATGTGTGCCTTTATTGATTTGTGCGCATAGCGTATTAAAACTATTTAGATCAACTTTGATGCCTTACCTAACTTGTTATTTGTGTGGTACAAGCAGCAAAATATTTTTTCCTGCCCCTTTATCTTTGCTACTAAGACCTTGTTCCAAGAATTGTAATGCGAGAACACTGCACACGTACAGTCTATCGGGTACTGGATCCTCATTTTCTTTTTATTTTGAACTTAAGAATAGTAGATAAGGTTTCAAGGGGTAACTAAAGATGGGATTAACAACAAGCACTAGTGTTACTCCATTATTTTCCCTGAAAAATACGTAACCTCCTCAGTGTTTCTAGTTACCTGGTAATAAAACTGAGAAAATATCCGGGTACTTCGTTGTGTCAGTGTTTTAAAATGAAGCTATAAATTTGAGCTAACTTTTCTTTATTCGACGACCTAAAGAAAGTGGCTGGGGTAGACTGGATGTGGAAGGCGGGGGACAGGGTGTTGTGGCGCAATATGAGAGAGGCCTATGTCCAGCTGTGGACTGCGATAGATAAAGAAATCAAGCAACTCAGCCTGAGTTGATTGATTTCTGTACCTATCAAAATCCAATAAAAAAAACCAAATGGTTTTCTTGAGAAATTACGAATGAAGGCACCCAAATATTCGTCGATTATTATATGAATATCTATGTATATGTTAATTAATTAATAATTATATACTAATACAAGCAAACTGTACTGATATAGGTTGTTGATTTCATTCAAGTGATCATTAGTAAGCTCTAATGACCACGTCTAACGTTCACGTCGTGAGGACCCATCATTTCAATACTGTCAATATTATTGTCCTGAGTAAATGTAGGGCGACGCGCCTACTTGAATGTAATGGAAACTGGTCTGTAACTCTTTCAAAACCGTCTTATACAAAGCACAAAGAACGCGCAGACAGGATGGGTTCTTTTTGGCAGATGCTCCAGTATAAAACCAGCAATAATAGCTTGCCATTTCAAAACTATATAAACTTGCACTAAAAATAAGTGCAACTATTTTCTCCAGCAGATCCTGCCAATAAAAATAGGATGAATACGAAAGCAACGAGCAAAATATTAAAGTCTATAAAATAACCAAATGGTTCTAACTTTCCACTTTTCACAAACATTTCGTAGGTCAGTTGCCTCGCCGAAAGCACCAAGTCTCACAACTTTAGTATATTTTAGCATATTCTACGATAGTAAATAAAACTAATAACGCCGTCAAACGTTGAGACGAGAATATTGTTTACATAATTTCTATGCAACGCTATTTCCTTGCAGATGAAAGAATAAAATGTAATGGGCATCCCGACTACTTATTTCGGAGCTTTAAAAGTAAGGTGGATGCAGCTGACGGACTCTTCTGAATATACCTGTCTCCCTTCAATACCATCCTGCCCAAACTAAGCTAAACTAAAAAGCTAGATTTTGCTAATGATGTTTTAAACTTGCATCGTTTATAAAGTTATAGATAGCATCTCTGCGCAAATTGGCGAAAACCGTAGCAACATTTGAAATAAAAACTTTTTTACAAAAAAAAAAACAACCGACTTCCTTAAAAACACTACAAATTGAAAAATAACTTTAATTTCGGAAGTCGGTGTCTTAGGATCTGTATTTATGGTTTTTTTGCCACCGACTTCCGAAATTAAAGTTATTTTTCAATTTGTAGTGTTTTTAAGGAAGTCGGTTGTTTTTTTTTTGTAAAAAAGTTTTTATTTTTAAATTTTTAGTTGTGGTATCCACCCCGCACTAATTCCAAACAAACAATGCATATTTATGCGATAGCAGAAATCGCGGTTGATTTGCTGTCATTTTTTAAAGAGTTCCCGTGTCTATCTCTGGAACTCATCATCAGATCTATATGAAATTTATATGGGACCATTTCGGAATAAACTCCTTTCAAACAAAAAAAGAATTTTTCAAATCCGTCTATACATGACGGAGTTATGGCCGAACATACATAAAAAAAAAAAAAAAAAAAAATATAAACATCCGAATAGAGAACCTCCTCCTTTTTGAAGTCGGTTAAAAAGACACGTTAACAACATAAGCTTAGATAATATTTTCATTTTTAGCCTATAGCCTTACTACACCGGCCTAAGGCTTAGTATATACTCCTAATGTCCGAAGCCTGTCCGGCGGACGCACAAGTCGGACACGTTGAGTTAGTGTCCGACACTGAGATAAATCGACTGCGGTCTTAGAAACGGAGTGCACGTTCCGAGGAATGTATTATTTATCTATTTGTTACGTGAAATGCACTGTTAGGATGTGGTCTCATTGGATAAGGTCTTTTATACACGGTACGGTGTCATTACGGTATGGCATATACACCGCGCTGTACAAAAATCACATCCGTTGACAAGCTTCCATAGTGATTTAACACTGACAACCACGCACCTACACACGGCGAATTAACCGTAGTCACGCTAAGAAAAACGTGTGTCCAAAGGGCCTAGAGCGCTGTGTAATTGAGTGGCATTATCTTTAGAATAGAATAGGTCTTTATTTGCTTAGAATGTAGGTACATACATATAAGTTGTTACATTAAATAATAGGATCCATGTACATTCTGCCTTAATCTAGCATGCAAATGTCATACAACGTAAAGAAACAAAAATATTACAAAAAATTATCATTTAAGAAGTCCTGCACGGAATAATAACATTTGTCAACAAGTAATTCTGTGAAACGTTTCTTGAATTTTTGCAATGGTAAATTTTTAATTTGGTCAGGTATTTTATTAAAGATTATAGGAGCCATACAAATCACATTTCTTTTAAGTAAGCTAGTTTTATATGCGCCCGTGCTTAATAGGTTCTGGTATTGTGATCTCATAGCTGTACTTCTTTCTTTCAACCTTTTCTTATTTCAACTGAATTCATGATGTTGTACTAGTTTAAATATTATTGTCATGATTTTCAGTGTTTATAGTCAGTCATATCAGCTGTGGCAGTGTTTTGTTAATCAAAGTATCGTATGAATCAACTGAATGCTTAGTTACAACGCTCTATGCCCTCGCAACACGACGAAGTTCTGTTTTGAAATAAAAAACCAGCCTTGAAAGGTTTTCGCCCTTATAAGAGCTTCGAAAACAATAGCGTACCTAACCTACATAAAATACATAAATAAAACCATTCGGCCGAGTCCACGTACAATAAATGAGGTGCTCTTGCCGCATTTCAAGTACATTAAGAGGGTACGTCTCAAGTGACACTAATTAAATATAGCGACAGAATTCTATTTCACCAAACAAAATGTTTCTGAAATCAGATCCGTGACTCCAAGCAATTGTCTTGATGGAATATAATGTAAAGTGAAATGAAATATTTATAAAATACATAGTAAATATTGAAATATCAATTTGTTGTAGACCGAGAATATTCGATCGTTCCTGAAAATGACTACTACTCGTTTACATGCAATCCAATCATTTTCCACTATAATTACAGGTAATTGTCATCGGTCATCATCAGTAGTACTAAAACATATATAATCAAAAAAATCCATGAAACACATCTGAGGCCTGCGCCTGATCATTTGCCGGCACCCAAACTCCACAATATCAACAGAAAAAAATAACTTAGGGTGAAACCAGCTGCCAGGGTCGCGAGATTTGTTCGAAAGAGATACCGTAGCCCTGGCATATGGGCAACTGAAGGAACACGGGTGGATTTTAGTCAGTAAAAGTCTGACACGCCCTTCCGCTCCACCCTAGAGCGGGAGAAGTCATTTGATGATTTCCCACCCACAAAAAAAGGTGAAACCATGGCCCAGGAATGTTATCTATAATTACATATTCTATAACTAACACTGATTGATGAAAAACAGGAAAAGTAAAAGTGATCTAATGTGCATGACTTTATGCTATCCGCTTGACGTAATTCTATTACAGAGTCCTACGTGATAAAATGTCTCGAAGTCCTCAGGATTTAGATTCCCTTAGATCTGTTACCTAAATCTAATATCATAGTTCGCCTAAACAATCTGAAGTAGTCTTCCTTTCTCCTGTGCCTCTTGTAACCCTCATAAAACACAGTACACTTGTCTAACTTTAACGTAATTTTGATAGCTCTAACTTACACTGAGGACAGTCCGATGATTTTAATTAAACTAAACTTTGCTCAAATGTTTAGCCCAAAGGGACAGATGTGGCCTCGAAACAAATTGATATTGTTACGAGCTGGGGTTCGAGATAAATAAATTTAAACCAATTTTACCAAAAACACTAATCAAATAATAACGAATACCGCAATAATCAGAAACGTTAATCAGAATCGAATGGAAATCGAAAGCGAAACAGTGAAGTACAAGCGAGGCTAGCTCGCATAGTAGTAATAGTATCGCATTCATAATTGAACTGTCCTCACATTTTTTTTTTATTGACGCCTCATAGTTGACCCTGAGAGGTCGTTACTACTTAACCGGACTTGCCGGCCACTACCGTAATAAATGAAGGCCTCCAGCCAAGGCTTAAAAATTAGACTACACAAAACTAAAAACTAGAGCGACTACTCGCTAAGGGCACCCCCTGTGGGGTACGGACCTCGGCTTAGGGCATCGCTGATAGAGGACAGCAAGAGACGGGCTAGATCTGACCCACAGTCTAACAATCCGCATCAGTATATCAACCACCGATAACCTTCTGTAAAACTCGCGAACACTGCCACGCGACGTATTTAGACAGTACCAGGAAGATATTTCCACTATCTAATAATAGATGGCGGTGGCATTTACAAATAATTTAATCCATCTCGTGTAGTACCTGCTGTTTCATAATAGATGGCGGTAGCGTGACTTTTCAAGTCTTTACGATCTACGTAACAATATTAACACATTTAAAACATAAGCCCTTGGGGTTCCGGGGTATGACATCCTGTTTGTTTCTGATGCATTAAGTGAAGTTATTAAATTGTAAAACCGTAATTGGCTGTAAGATTAGTTTATTTATCCTAAGTGAAATTGTTAAAGAGCTGTGGATTTTGTGATTAAATAAATAAAATAAAATAAATAAAAAGCCTTTGAGGGTTTATTTCAACCATTATTTGAGTAAAATGAATGTGATTGGTAGGTAGTTGCTGAAAATCAGCGCTGCTGACGATAGATTCGTCTGACGTCGCAGCATTTTGCTAAGCAACGACCTGTTCTTGCACAGATACGACGCACAGATCAAGTGTTCTTATTTGTGTGGTATTTTTTGTCACAAAACTAGCCAGAAATGCACTCTGCATCTGGCAATTTTGTTTTTGTTTTTTATTATATAATTACTGTCAGTGTCATAACGCAGATATATGATTTGTATTGTCTTTGGTCCGTAGCCGTGACATCAATGAGCCATAGATAATATTCTACAACGTTTTTTATCTTGAATACGTGTCTTTTGGCTACCTTGTACGCGTGCATTTTTCTTTTTTGTAAAAAAAAAATTATTTCATGTTGTGCGTTTTGTTTGTGCAGAATAAACTATTTTTCTTTCTTTCTTTCTTGATTGCTTTTATATAAAAAACGAGACTACCTGGTGGTCGCTGCGATATTTTTAAAGTACTTAATAATAACAACAATTTAGAAAACAAACTAAATGTTTACTTCAAAAACAGACTAGAACGAACAATAAACTACAACACTTACATACAACACCATACCTAAATACCTACGAATGTACAACACATCATAAAGGAATTTGTCGTCGTTTATCAAAAAAATAAGCTGTTTGACAGAAAAGTGTAATACCTAACGTGCTCAGAATGTGTGGAATAGCATTTTTAATAAAACTGTTGACAATAGTAGTATGAGAGACTATGTTAAGTGCCCGCATCATGTCACCAAGCTTGACAAATAGATTCACAGTCTGATGCTATCAGGGTAGGTAATAATGTCTCATGGTCACCTCTTTAAACACCTAGAATGGTAGGATTATATACTCTTACAAAGCCTCTTGGTCACTTTAAGTTCATGTGTGGCCTTTAATGGAGTCACTGAAGCTTACACAATTTTTTTTATTAAATCGAATATTTTTTTGTCCTACTGATGATGATTTATTATATGAGCTAAAGCTGCGTAGTTATTAGTATAGAATTTCCTTTCTTAACAAAATGCCAGTAGATTAAATGGACTGAGCAGTATAACAATAATTATTTTTCTGACCACTGCAGTGCGTGAAGACATGTGTAGGCACTGTACATACAACGGAGGCATCGCCCAAGCAATCGGGCTTTCTGCCAAGTCCCCCGAGACCACCTCGCACCGCTAAAATATTTGGCGAAGGTATAAAATAAAAAAATAACACTGTTTTTTGAAAACGATAAATATCAGTGTTCTATTAGGTAATAATTGTTTGTTATCAAAAGATTTCTCCACATTCAAGAAAAATATCGTGTGGAATTTACTGTACTGAAGCGGAGAAGCCTGCGTGTAAAAGATGGACTCTGCTCTTTTTGTGATTTGAAAATATATTCGATTATTTTGTTATTTTCCTGGAATCACCGTGGTTGTTGGTGATATGTATTATACACCGACTTTGGCACACGCTGATATAGCTTTTATAAATCAAATCTAACACTGGAAGTAGTACTTAAAAAGACTCCGTTACAAAGATATTAGTCATTGCATTTAATAATATTTTGTTAAAAAAAAATTCCATAGAATAGATATGAAATTTATTTAATATGTAGGATTAATGAAATAAAAGAAATAATAATACTTTAGTAGCGAAAAAACATTTTGACACAAATTTGAGCCTTGTCTCTAAACTAGGAAGATTCTGTATCTTTATACATAAATCGGTAATTTCACACTTTAACCCCTAATATGTACATCGTTCGGAACACAATGCATAAAAGGTTTGTTTCAGTTTATTGTGCTCTATAAAATACAGTAGTCGAAACTTTTAGAAGCTTTCAAATAAAAATTAAACATAGGAACCATAGCTATCCCAAAAATCGGAACAAGCCTAAAGTAGTTTTTGTATGTGCTAATATACAAACTCACGGAGTGCTCCATGAGAGAAACTACAGAACAGTACCTACACGTGGCGGTAACACACAGGACATACCAGATCAGTTCCATAATAATACGTAGTGTAACCACATTTAAGCACAATATTAGTTTCCCTATGCCACTAAAAAACTACAACTATCCCAAGCAGTATTATCTGAGCAAATAAAGTTAGTAGAGACGAAATTATCCGGAAGAGGATTTCCTAGAAAACTTTCTCTGCAATATATTGAATCTACATCCTTAGAAGATATGGCTGAAAATATGTTTATCGGATACCTACAGTTAGCCTGTGTATTGGTAGATTGGTAAGCGAAGGTTGTATTAGTGTAATTACCTCACTAAAACATTGATGTGTAGATGTTTTTACAGCCTTTTCTATAAGTTTTAAGAATAACAATCCGAATCGCCACACAGAACCTAATTTTCTTTTAACTGAAAAAAATACTTCGATATTATAAAGTCGAATTAGATATTTGCAATAAAATGGCACTAGACGATTGGCGAATGATACACACTAAAAGTAGGAAGTACTCAGGTACTTCGAATGATGATGGACTATTTCGAGAGCACTTCTAAGCATATAGATGTATGAAATGTATTTACAGTCAGCCCAGAGCTTGGAACCTTCAGTAGCGTCCATCAACTCTTGTAGCATGCAGACAATAGTACAGGCTAGACACGATGTTAAGCGCCCCATTGTTTGTGGGAAAAAATGAGACGGCTAAACTTACATAAAACCTCTCCAACTTAACGCAAAATCATTAGCCTGGGCGCCATTTATACACAAATCACTAACATCCAGACGCCGAGCAAACATCGGTACTGTAGACCATACAAATATTTGTTCAGATGCGGGAATTGTACCCTTGACCTTGTGAACAGAAGCTGCGCCATTTACTTATAGACTTGAAAGATAAATTTTATTCAGCCTCTTTAATGAATACCTACCCAAGAGTTATGGCCATAATAACCACTCTTACGAAATGGAAAACTCAAACTCACAGCATTTTTATCAATTAACCTTTTACAAACATTTCCAACGTACTTTTCATTTGTCATAAGAGTTAGTCAAAAATTAGAAGAAGGTACAAAGCATAGTTTTGAAGAAGAACGTTAAAAAAAAACCTTATATGGTATCATTATGGGAGTGTAGTTCTATGAAATTATAATTCCAAGGGCTTAAACCACAAAATTATTAAAGGCACTATTATGTTAAAAGATTAAAAACCGGTCAAGTGCGAGTCGGACCACGCACAATAAAGTGTACCGCAATTAGGATGAAGTAATCCTAAGAACAAACTTAACATTGAATAATATATTTCTACTGCAAATGTAAGTTGGTCGAATATTACTTGGTATTTGTAAATCTTACTTAGCTGTGATAATTTTCTTTTAACCACGTTATATATAGTACTACCGTGATTTTTTTCACATACATATATAAAACAATCACATAGCAGGCGGCGGGGGTGATTAAACCTTAATACTCGTATTTCACAAACGGGTCACTTATTCTTTGTTCTTATTTTGAAATTATTTGCACAAACCGCATTATTTTAAAAGACCTATCCAATGACATAAGGTAGACGAGAAAAAAAAATCTTCCCCACATTACGTGTGAAGGAGGTAGGTACCGTTTTCAAGGTTTTATTTTACCACTTTGTCAGCGTGACTAATATGTAAATTTATGCCAAAATACAGCTTTACAGTACTAAGAGTTTCCCAGGTAAGCTGCAGACAGACGGACGGACATGGCGCAACTATAAGGGTTCCTTGTTGACTACGGGAACCCTAAAAAGCAAACTCTTACTAAATAATATGAGTCTCTACTACGTTTTGCCGCCCTTTTTGACACCGACAGGAAGATGACCTATTATTCATTTTGGACATTAAAAGATAGGTATAAAATATGCATAATACATTTCTTTAGCCCCTCGGGCTAGCTCAAAATGTGCTTTTGAGAGTGGATTTAGAATAGAATTCTGTATAATACTGCCATAATATTTCAATGGCGGTAGATTTGAACCCCAGCCTTCCGTTCCGAGGGCCGTGGTCATTTGGGTACCTATTGTGAATTGAAATGATACGTGACGTCATTTCTTTGTGGGGAGAAAGCGATTTTAAGCCAGCGACTAAAATGCATTTTGCCATTTAGTTTTAATATGAAAATATAAATGTAATATCAGAGAATTCAAGCCTTTCCGTTCTGTAGTCTTATCTAACCCTATCAGTGGGGGAAAGGTGCGAGTATGTATGTATGAAAAATTTATAAAATTGCGGCAGCAAGCACTATAATATTTTCTTTCTTCTGTAATTTTTGATGTACCTAACCTATGATTAGTTACAAACGAAGTCTTTTCAAGTAGATACCTATCAAATTCATCAGATATAATCAAAAGTACAAATTAATGGAAATGTGCATAGCATGAACTCTGCGGGTATTTGAATACATAATCCGAGAGGTAGCAAGGTCTCTTCTCCAGTTTGATGAAAGGATATGATCGGGATGCAGATTTCAAACAAGACAACCGAAATATAACAACAGCTCCCTATGAATTGCGTGGATTTCTGTGCTTTGATAATGCGTGTAGGTACACGTATAAACGTAGAGTATTATGTATGTATTTTGATATCTTACTATGCATGAAGGAATGGCAAGAATTTGTTTATATACACATACGACTCCTTATTGTAGCCACATTCTATTTTCAATTTATCTATAAGAGACAAAAATCTGCTTAAACAAATTGCATGGGCGTCTCAGTATTCAAGTTTAAATTATTATTCATCATAAAAAGTTGATTATCATTTATAAATGATTATAACAAACTTCCAAAATAAATAACAGTTACATTAGTATGTGCTAATTACTAACTTACCAAGTAACTAACTAATATTAAGTAATTTATTTTTGTTCGTATAAATAATATTTGACAAAGAGAAATGCCGTCAACATGAAATTGTAAAGATCCCATTGTCCCGGTAAACGGTAATTCCTTTACAGACTACCTTGTGTTGAGGTCACCAGAACGAACTTTTTATTTTATAATAATCCTTCATAAATAAATATTGTTTAAAAACAAGTGGTTTAAAAATGTTAACAATAAGAATGACATTCTTTCTTTATGATCCCGCGGTCTGCCCATAAATTTTAATGCGGCACTAGGCATATAATTTTCTGTAATTTCCAATTGATTAAATATTGTCATCAATATACTGTAAACAATAAACGAAATACAGTACTACAAAAACGTACAAAAGAAAATGATACTCACATTCACATACGCCTGCAAAAATCACAATAGCATAACGCACATGTCACTACACAGCGTAACCACTATGACAATATTCGTAGGCGTTAGCGTCGCCACGCGACTGCTCCGGTCGCGCGCCCGCGTCCATCTGCCGCCGCCGCTGGGCGGACTAAGACAGTGTACGTATATAGGTAAAGATAATTCTTAGGCCTGAAAATGAAAGCATTTTAAAACGCATTCAAGACGACGTGTTTGATTGTGTTTTGCAATCACAAATTCAACCCAGTTGAGTAGATTTGATAACTGCACCAGTTTTCATACGCGACTTCAGAATTCGTAATAAATGTGTGATACATTTATCACAATAAATTATTTTATTTCTGTAAGGAGGTTTGTACAAACACTTTTACAAGTCAATAATATTTTTTTTTTAAGCTACATGAGGTAGAAGTTTCCTATCTGATTACTTTGAGAAGAAAGACCATCCAGACATAATCTTGGTCAGTTTTATTAAATGATGTGTTACAGAAATATTTATTTACAAGACAGAATTTTCTTGGCCGATTTGATGATCGTGTAATCTCCTGATTTGAATAGTAGATGTCAAGACATTATTTGAAATGCTTTGCAATATTACTTCATTTCACGTCAAGTTCGGATTACTGTCAGTCTGAACGAGATTTGACAAATTAAGCTTCGAAATTGTGTATTTTCAGCTAAATTAGACTAGTGAAGCTATGTCTGCCCTTGGTGCCTAAAATTTAAGGACTTTGTTAGTTATTTCTAATAATTTATCTTTTGATTTCTTATGTATTTAGGTAAATGTTTTACACAGATTTTAACCTATTTTGTCAATAGGTAGTAGATTTTTTTTTTTGGATGGGAAATCATTAAATGACTTCTCCCGCTCTGGGCGGAGCGGGAGGGCGTGTCAGACTTTTACTGACTAAAACCCACCCGTGTTCCTTCAGTTGCCTATGTGCCGGGGCCACGGTATCTCTTTCGAACAATCACATGACCCCGGCAGGCATCGGTCCTAGCAGATCCCTTCAGTGCTGCTGACATGTCTTTGAGGCGCGCGTGGAACACTACGCGCCGTCGACCCGAGCTTGGTCCTTACCGGGCGGCGAGCTACCCATAGCTCGCCGCCCGCAAGCTCGCGCCTACGGTGGCCGGGAGATCGCAATCGACTCCCGACGCCCGGGGCGTCTCCTCCTGCAGCGGCTAGGGAGTCTTAGTTTCTCTTTATAATAATTATGTTACCACCTATTCCATTTGTGCTTTAATTTTAAATGCAATTTTAGTACGCTGATAAGATAAGAAGCCTGATTTTCACCTTCTTATATTATACGAGTAGCTGTGGGTGACCTTATGGCGAATTCTCAAGCCATTTAAATCTTATATCAGTACGGCACACTTATTTTTTTTTTTTGTCTAATCCCAATAAATGGCAGGATTTTTTACTCAGCAGTCAAAAAAGAAAGCCCACCTTTCCTTCCCTGGATTACCATGAAAGTACACTGTTGGTAAAGCTTTCACGATGGAATATACCGGTGAGCTTCTAAAATTAAACGCTGCTTACAGCGTGCGTTGATGAGGGAGGCGAGATAAATTACGTTAGGGCCCGGTATACACTCGCTCGCGTACCAGCTATTAAGTGTAAAATTAACGTGTATTTTTAACTTTGTTACAGATTGAAAAAATGATTTATGATGCGCTTTTAGAAACCAAGTGACTAAAAATTTTTGAGATTTTACTAAAAAAAAAAAACAATGATTGTACCTGACAGGCAGCGGTCGTATAACCTAGACTAATAGTACAAAGAGGTGTTTGTTTCTAAATGTCTATGTGTCTGTGGTAATATCTAGAACTAACAATCGGATTTGTTTTTTTTTTTACATTTTAAAGCTCAATTCTTGAGGAGGTTATTCAACGTAAGATATAGCTGAAAAGAAAGAAGTCGGATAGAAAACTAAGTTTGAAAACGAAGTAATACCGCTGGCTGGCGAAGGGAAGCGACACGGCGGGTCGGGGGCCATAATTTCAAGCAGACGAAGTCACGAGCGAATAAATATATAAGTGAATAATAATAATATCATGTCACTACATAGTATAAAACATAGTCGCTTCCCTCTGTCTGTTCCTATGTATGCTTAGATCTATAAAACTACGCAACGGATTTTAATGCGTTTTTTTAACAGATAGTGATTAAAGAGGAAGGTTTATACGTATAACACGCGGGCGAAACCGCTGGCAAAAGCTAGTCTTGAATAAAGACGTGAATTCCTGTTGTCAACAAATCTCCAAAATCTCAAGCATCAAACGTATGTGTACTGCCCTTATCTCAGTCAGGTGCGTTACTTTGAACCGGCCGTAAAGCGCATGCGTGTACCAGGTGCCGTCCAAACATTACGATACCCTTTCATGTATACTAACGAAGCTCTTATTTGTAAACATTGTAAGTGAAAGTTATTTTGGGACTTTTATGGGGTTCCGCAAGTTTAAAGTTCTGTTTGAAGTTTAAGGAATGGGTTATGAATATTGTAGTGTAGACTTCGTGGTAACGATATATTCGGAGAAGTCTCGGAACAGTAGTTTAGATACGCTTTAGGCAATGTATGACACGAGGTCGAACAAGTTGGTTGTCCTCAAAATTTAGGAAAATAGGCATCATAAGAAAAGGTTCATTGCAATTAAGACATTTAAAAAAAATAGCACGCTCGCTAGCACCACCTTATTACCCAATTTAAAATATTATTTCGTCAACTAATTTCTTAAATAAAATAAACTTACAATGTTTAGGGATGTTTGCGTAGGTTTGATTTCAAGTTCAGATCATCATCGTTTCCTGCTCCTTCCCCATGTTATTTGGGGTCACGTTTACTTCTTCCATTCACCCCCGTCAACCGTCACGTTATCATTAACTCTTTTCTCTTTCATGTCATTCCTCACACAATCCATCCATCTTTTCTTTCGCATTCCCTCTCGCTCTCTACCCATAAACATTTATATTCATTACTTTTTTTTTGGGCACAACACAACGCACTACTTATATTCCCCACACTCTCATAACAAAATAAAGTCTAACAACATAATAAGCTGGCAACACCGTGTCCACAAGATATCTTGTTTTTGTCATTTCTGTAGTAACAATAATTTTAACCTATTTTATAAGAGCTTTTCACAATAAACCAGAAACCGGAAACCATTGGATATCCAAAAAAGGACCAAATTTAACAAAAATGTAAAAATTTACTCTAAAACTGCTGAATCGGAGGTAACATGACAGATATCACCTCAGATAAACAACAATGAAATTAAAAATCAGAAAAAATCGAGACAGATATGTTGACAAAATCAGCAGCTCGCCGTGAACGCCTACCACCTCCGAACTTGTCGCTCAGCTTCAGCCTGCCGCCACCGGAACCCACCTCATCTGCTCAGACACCGGCCGTGCTAATTGCATCGAGCTCGAACGACGAATATTTTCCCCCACCGACGTCACCATCACCCTTTTGTCGGCAGGGGAGAGGCAGGCAACCGAGAACTTTGGGACTTAGGGGCAATCCGGCCCCGACATGTCGTCTAGCTAGTTTCAAGTTTCTAAGATGAGACGGAGCAACTCGACCAAAACCAACCGAAACAAGCGTCTATAGGTACATGTTCTTACCGGCAAAATATACTCGTTCAGGGAGGGCAATACACGACCACGAGTGATGCTATTGATAAGGCTGGCATTTTCGGGGACTCGAATCAATCCTCCACCGTATCACAAAGCGCATCAACTTATTAAAGGAGAAAGTGTACATGGGTATTCGGTGGTATAAGCGGCGGCAGGTTAACCGGTATACGTAGAAAGGTATGTTCCAGAGTGACGAGAGGTGGGTGTATAGGGCTTGGGAAGTAAATGTGACGAACGTGCGCTGCCTGAAGGATACCACCACGAGTACATTCTGGCGCAACATTTGATCGGTACCCGTCTGTCACGTTGAGGCTGGCTGTGTGCAATTGTGTGAAAAAATACTAGAAATGGAACCAGTAATAATGATGCCAATAGACGTAGCCAGAGCAGTCCATCCATTACCAAATTGGAAATCACCGGGACCGGACACACTACACAACTTCAGGTTAAAATGGCTTACCAGTTCACACAGTCTCTTGGCATCTCATTTCCAGTCATCCTTATAGTCTGGGTTGGTACCGCAGTTTCTAACAACAGGCATCACCAACCTATTCCATAAGTTAGGTAGTCCAAGAATTATAGACCGATCACATGTTTGTCGACGCTTTATAAAGTTCTCACACCCATTTTGAGTGTGAAAATTAATACGCACATTGACAATAACTCCATAATGTCTGCCTTTTGAAATAGGATGTAGGAACGATTCTCGTGGTACTAAGGAGCTACTCCTCATTAACATGGCCATAAGCCAACAGGTTCGTCGATCCCGCAAGGATCTGTTGACAGCTGGGAAGGCCTGCGACTCAGTGCCATACACATGGCTCATGATGGTGCTGGACTTGTAAAAGATTAATGCAACTCTACACACCTTCCTAACCTTGAATCGTGCATGTGACAATGGAGGACAGTCCGTCGCTATCCGGGGTGTTCAGAGATTCAGGGATATTATGAGCCTGTATGGATCAAGCGGGGAATATTTCAGGGCGACAGCTTGAGTCCATTTTGGTTTTGCTTAGCCCTGAATCCTCTAAGCACACTGCTGGAGGATTCAGGTCTAGGCTATCGGCTGAGGAGATGTGGTCTGGTTATTTCACCTCCTCTAAATGGATGACCTTAAACTATTTGCCCATCACAATTTGCGAGTGCTAACTTTAAAATACGATTCCTTTATTTATTATGATAGTCACTATATTCGAGAAATTGACACTTTCCCAAGTATTAAGTAATCAACAGTACTGCGGGCGAGCACAGCTTACTGTGATAAGCTTGAGTCATACATTTTTATCACAGTTTGGGAACAAAAACTGTGATAAAATGCGTGACTCAAGCTAATCACAGAGGCCGTAATCGCTCTCTGGACAGTGCATCAATGTAAAAGGCATATCTCTGTTTCACCGAAGAAGTCACGAACAGGGGGTGAAATGTTGCACCGCCCAAATGAAGCCTCTCGCTCTCGGCTTAAATATAGACGTGACTTAAATCATGTTTAATTTACATGCATGATATGTGCAAGCTATCCATGTCAAAGGATCTGTGCTCGAAATCGTGATGGATTATATCTTTTTGGGGCAATTCAGCCAGCTACAGCCGTAAAACAACTTCTTCAAACAACTTCTTAGTCGTACGAAGCCTTTTTATAATAATGGCGTTTACACCCTATTTGAGGTCCAACTTCATTCGGACTGCGACCAAACAATAAGTTGCATTGTTCGGAAGTACCAAAACGCTAGCTACCCTATTTCCGTATTTTCAACTGAAAATTTGAAAACTTGTTATAGACGATAGAAACTTTGGTCGCAAACAGTATACACTGTTAAACTTAGTAAGGAAATTGTAGTTCCAATATTGATTGAGTCCCGTTTAGTTTGGGCCAAGTCAAAGCCTAGGTTTATTGAAAATGTATTAGTTGCTAGTTCTGTTTGTTATATCTGACTCAGGAATTAGAAGTAAGATTCCTTTTGTGGCATATTTGGGACTGTCTTTCAACAAGCGTTTGCGCTGCACTGCATTTCCGCTATCTCTGTCAAGACCATAGACTTTAATTTCTTCTCATTGCTCATTAGTGTTTATTGAAAATCTAGTACAGTAGTTGGTTTTCTCTCGAATGCGTTTATATACTAACCAATTTTTGACGAACCACAGGTACCTACTTCTAGCTAGAAGCAACAGAAATCAGAATAAAAGTATACGAAAAAAGTAGGAATACCCCCGTATATGAATCCAAACAACATATAACCAAATGAACAGTCCTATTCAAACCAACTATCAACATTTCCGCGCACAAACCTAAAATGAATCGCGTGACGGATGAAGCCATAGTTTACTGAGGCGAGACTAAATAGACTAAACAGGAAACAGGTCAGAAATCGGTCAGCGCCTGCGAATAGTGCTGCGTTGCACAATAGCCAGTTAACTTCACACACGAACAGATTACGATGTTTTTCCTTTCACAAGAAAGAAAGAGTAAAAGATTTCAGTAAAAGTACAAAGCGGCTGATGGATAGTAATGCAGCTTTTAACGGTGTTATTGTGATAAGTACCATCTTTTGAGAAGCGAAATCTGAGAGCAGTTTTAGGGATTATATAAAAAAGAATAAATATTGCACGTTGTTTCTATATGCAGCTATTGCATTAGCGCCTTTCCATGAATTCACATTTTATTTCTTTTCATCACTAAATTCCTGACGCCATTTAGTCTACAAAACAGCCAATAATACAAACGATAAACAAAGGCCCGATTGTTTTCAATGAAAGAAAAGCACAAAAACGCGTAATAGACCGTGACGAAGGAAAAAACGGAATCACTCCCGAAACTTACGTCATTAAGGAAGTTAATTAAGAAAAGGAGCTTAATCGAAAAGTTTGGGAACCCTGGATGTAACTGTGAAGTATATTTAAATTATAACGGAATCATTTTAATAAGAATGAAAGAAATGCCGTATCAGATCGTTTTGTTCCTGTAAGCTGATAATACTCTCTGTATCTTTCGAAAAGAAAATCTTAAAGAATTAAAATAAGATTCTTTTATTTATTATCGTAGTTACTACGTTTGTGTATAAAGTAGGTAACTACTTCTTGAATTAAATATCGTGTAGTTCATCACTAGTCTTGGAATCCAAACAAACTGTTCAATTAAAACCGGCCAAGTGCGAGTCGGACTCGCGCACCGAGGGTTCCGTACAAACCTGCAGGTCATCATCATCATCATTCGTCATCATCGTTTATGAAATGAAATGTTTTTTTATTTTTATATTTGTGTTGACTGAATTAAAGGTAAATTGTGGTTTACGATTTATGACGTATTAAAAAAAACTACTAACTAGATCTCGTTCAAACCAATTTTCGTTGGTAGTTTTCATGGTAATGTACATCATATATTTTTTTTAGTTTTATCATTCCCTTATTTAAGTTACGGGGGGGGGGACACACATTTTACCACTTTGGAAGTGTCTCTCGCGCAAACTATTCAGTTTAGAAAAAAATGATATTAGAAACCTCAATTTCATTTTTGAAGACCTATCCATAGATACCCCACACGTAAGGGTTTGATGAATTTTTTTTTTTTGTGTTTCAGTTCTATGTATGGGGAACCCCAAATATTATTGTTTAAAAAAAAATGATATTAGAAACCTCAATATCATTTTTGAAGACCTATCCATAGATACCCCACACGTAAGGGTTTGATGAAAAAAAACATTTTGAGTTTTAGTTCTATGTATGGGGAACCCCAAATATTATTGTTTTTTTTCTATTTTTGTGTGAAAATCTTAATGCGGTTCACTGAATACATCTACTTACCAAGTTTCAATAGCACAGCTCTTATAGTTTCGGAGAAAAGTGGCTGCGACATACTCGGACAGACAGACAGACAGACAGACAGACAGACATGGCGAATCTATAAGGGTTCCGTTTTTTGCCATTTGGCAACGGAACCCTAATAAAAAATCATGACAAAAACATGACATTATAACGAATATTTATTTATTAAAACTTTATGCACAAGTAAAACTACTGTACAAAGGCGGACGTAATGGCTGAGGTAAATATTCAGGATAATGTTCAGATATGTTTAGCACAATAGGATTTTTTGACTACTATTATCCTATATAGAATAATAGACAGATGTAATACTTACTGTAAAAATGCTACTACAGAGAAGATGAACGGTAGATTAATAAATAAAATCCGTCACAAAATTGAGAAAAATATTATGAAAACGAATAGCTAATACTTCTATAACTAATTGTTCTTCTTGCGTGATATTGATTTCCTTGTCGCGTAAAATTATAGGCCCGAAGTTACAACGGCGCTTCTGTCTTGTGACGTCACCCACGCTGGTAGCCAGCGCTTTTGCTGTCTAAGCAACTGGAGGTATTCCATGTGGCCGGGCAAATGAAATATTTAATAATTTTGAAATTATTGCAGCTTTATTTTCTCTTTCTCAGAAATGTAATAAAAGAATCAGCCAAATATTTTTTTTATTCACTTTGATTCACGGAATTAGTCGAATGAAATTCTATTCGAAAAAACATATGTTCGCATTTGATCAAAGATTCTATTTGAAGGATTCCAGCGCCAGCGGCTCTATCATAATCTCATTAGCAGGGTAAGTGATATGCAGGACAGGTCAAGGTGTCAGTTAAGTTAAACCCATTCATTTGTCCAGTTTGCAACATGCGTAACGGAAACAATAGTGCCGTGGGCTAGTCAAGTTACCGTCTTTGAAACTCAAGTCACCAAAGAGTAGTCCAGCCCACGATGAAATGTGCTCGTCATTTGAGTAGCATCGCGGACGTTTTTCCTCTGCTGGTGTAATTGTGGTATAAACCTCCTGGACGGAATAGGAAGTCAATATTCAGAGAAAAGTTCTGAATATTGACTTCCTATAAAAGTGTGTGGTAGGACCTCACCGCCTTGATTCATTGAAAACTGGCGCTGACAAACCAACAAGTCATGCTGCTCCCACAATGGCGATGAAAACCCAAACAGGCGAGCAGCCACAACGACCCGGGCTAAGCTTAATTACAACCGGGGGATTAAGCCGGGACATATTTGCGTTGCCTGCTCAAAATTAGGGCACGCTAGGGATTTCTTATTTAATTTATTCGTGCCCGTGAAGAATGTCGGTTCGCGTCAGGAGGATGCTGTTTTATGTTTTTTGTTGCCTCTTTTCCATTTTTTTGGGTGTGGTCTTCTTCCAGGTGAAATTATTTCATTTAGAAAACAAACTGCAACTTTTTTTGAAAAACACTAAGGTTTGGCCTATCTCATTCACTAAGGTTTGTCCTTTCTCATATGTATCGAATCACGAATACGCTATCTAGGAAAGATATAACCAACAACTACTAAACTTACTTAAAATACGGCCATTTTTACAAAATATTAGGTCATGATCCTTGACCAATGGCATTATTTCATTCAAATTAATACGACCTCATCACAAAAGTTTTATTACAAAAAAGTTAAAGTTGTATATTTTTTCGAGCATTATTCGTCATTTTCGTCTGAAATTTCTTTTGTCTACTTTTGTTTCGAAATCTTATTTGTACGAGATTTGCCTCGTTGATTATTATGAGGTTGTTGACTATATATAGAGTGTATAATATTGTACGTGACTATGGAAATGATGCTAATAATTTGAATATTATTTGTATTGAAAAAAGGTTCTCGTTTGCAAGATACAGGCTTTTTGAAACGGATCAGTTTTTGTATTGAACACTTGCTGCTTTACTGACAATATAACTACATTAGTTCAATAGCTGGCAACTATATACCAGCAAAACAAAATAATTTATCAATATATCAGTAATTTCCAGTATTGGTTAATTATTGCAGTTTGTTGATTTATTAGTCTTTTTCTGCAGAAGCCCTAAAAAGCATTATTCAACCATTCATGAAATTTTTTTCTGCCTTTCGACGGTCATTTCTTATTCACGGTCTTTTCGTACAACGTTTAATTATAAGACAAAGAGTGAATTTTGAACCAAAGCAATAATGTGTTGAACTTCCCACTTCATTTAAAACCACAGGGGACGCATTCACTCAGTTAATTTCGACTCAACACTCAACTTTCAACCAATTTCTATGTTAATAAAGGAGTTAAGAAAATTATAGGATGATGACTGCCTTGTCGGTTCGTATGTACAGTACAAGTTATAAGTGGAACAAAATAGAGCTTCTGTTGTATTTTGAAATTGCAGATTCCAGAAACTTGATATGAAATAATGATTTGAAAAGAATTAGAATGAAAAGAAAATGTCAGGTGCGTAGTTCTCGCAGCGTATTTCCATTCTGTACAAGGCTAGAACGCAAGGGTGTCAAACTAGTCGCGTATAGATTGGAAATCACTTTTTAATCAAGGTCTTCCAATCTATACAAGAATAGTGTACGCAAATACTCGTGTATACTTTGTAGTGGCCAAAGTAACTAAATTGTTCCATAATATACAGTGCTAGTCCGTATGCAAACTAATCCTGTATAGACGAGCGGCCGGCGAGTGCCAGAAACGACATGGTTTGGGGAGGTTAGGTTAGGTTAAGACTGTGACCTCCTATGGAAACGCCTTGATTCTGTTGACGACCCTTGTCAGCGAAGTGTCCTGTCGAGCGTTGCTACCTCCCCTTCATGCACGTGCGCGTCTACGTTACAAACTATATACAAATAGTACGCAAAATTCGTGTATAAAAAAAAAAAAAAAAAAAAAAAAATTGTTTATTTATCCCAAATAAATAATACACACAGACACAGTTCAATACAATGCGATATGAATACAGTGAGCATAAAAACATAGCTTGTGTACAGAAGATTTAGGTCTACAAAAAGAAAAAAAAGTCTATGCATACAAGAGAAATAGTGAACCCTGTCTCTTAAACTAGGAAACCTGTATCTTAAGAGACAGTGCTCGGCCAAAATTTAAATTTTATAAAACTAAGTATACAAGAGTGAAAGTGTGATGATCTACCAGTACAAATGAATATTAATATTAATCAAATGTGTGAGAGTATTGAGGTGTGTACATGCGTGTGTGTGTGAGAAGGGAAAGGGAGAGTGTAAAATGTTTATGTGTGTGTGAGTGTGAGTATTATGTCAAGCGAAGTATGATACTAGTAAAGACTCTGTTTTAATATAGTCCTGCTGTTTGAGCCAGTCAGAAGTTTTTGATTTAACATTAAATTTATTTAGGTCTATTATGTCTAGTTCTTTCTGTATTCTTTTGAAAACATGATGGCTTAAGACATAGTATTGACGTCTTGCAAATGAGGTTTTATACTGTACACCTGGGGGAACATATGTACGCTTTCTTGGATCAGAGGGAGGTAAGCGGGCATGTATCCTCAGGACAGATTGGAGAATAAACAGCTGCCGTACTGTCAGCACTTTGCAATCAGCGTAAAGTTGTGCTGTAGGGTATCTGTAGGGTTTCCTTAACATAACTTTAAGTACAGCCCTTTGGGACCTTTCTGCTCTCATAAGATAGGTCTTCGCGGCTCCACCCCATACAGTTATACAGTAACTAATAATAGACTGGCATAGACTCAAGTACACCATTTTTAGAATGTCAAAACCGGCAGATTCTCGGAGAGATTTGAAAATATGTATAAGACGAAGTGTTCGAGAAGTTAGGGTATCGAGTTGTTTGTCCCATTTTAGTCCATCGTCTATATGCACACCCAAGTATTTGACACTGTCTGCTCTGGGAATGGGAGGGCATGAGCACGAGACTAGCTGATTCTGGCATGAGTGAGCCGTTATTGTGAAACTAATGGGAGGTTTGGAATTAGACCGGATCGCAAAGGGTATGTAATACGTCTTTTTTAGGTTTAATGTCAGCAAGTTAAGGTCAAGCCAGTTCATAATTGAAGACATTGCAAATTCGGCCTTTCGTTTCACATCTTCCCATGAGGGCCCATCAACCAGAATCGCTGTGTCATCTACATACGCATAGATTTTACAGGCTGGTATTGACATTCTACAAAGGTCATCTATGTAAATTTGAAAAAGGGTGGGGCCTAGAATGCTTCCCTGGGGGACACCGTACGACACAACCTCTTCATCACTGAAGCTAGAGCCAATCTTTACCAACTGGGTGCGATTCCTCAGGTAATCTTTGAAGATTTCCAAAGCTATACCACGTACACCCAAAAACTCCAACTTGGATATTAATTTGGGAACATAAACTGTGTCGAAGGCTTTTGACAGGTCCAAAAATATACCAAGGCACTTTGTTCTACTGTCCAGAGTCTTGGCAATAGATTGAGTTAGATCCAAAACTGCATCTTCAGTGGAGACTCCTGACCGGAAGCCGTACTGATTGTCCGCTATAATATTGTATTTATCGAGAAAGCTTCTAAGATTTTGATTAAGAATCTTCTCGAGGATTTTAGAGAGCGACGACAGTACTGATATCGGCCTATAATTATCGACACAGCCTCTGTTCCCGCCCTTAAAAATTGGATGGACTATGGCTCTCTTCAGAGAATCTGGAAAAACTCCTGTTTCAATGCAGAGATTGCAGATGTGTGTTATCGGTGACACTAGTATATGACGACATGACTTAAGAAGCGAGGAAGATATACCATCCCAACCCACGGCACAGTCATGGCGCATCTGTAGTATAATAGTGTCTATGTCACATTCGTCAACTTTTTGTATAGCAAGTGAATTGACAGGCGGCTTCAGAGTTATGTTATTACCTTCTCGAATGGTCTCGCGGTTTAAATGCGCTTTAGATGGGTCGTTAATTATTTTTGCAGCCATATTTTTGCCTATATTGCTGAAGAAAGAGCAGACGTTGTTGAGGGAAGATGCAGGACTGTCACATATTTTGAGCAGTTCAACAGGACTAGAGCATATTTTACCTGTATTGGTTATTTCCTTAATAGTTTTCCACAATGCTTTAGGATTATTCCTAGATTTTTCTAGCTCACTCTTCTCATAAGTCCTCTTTAATTTACGCAGTAGCATATTACAGTAATTCCGATAGCGCGTATAGGTAACACGTAGTATTAAATTGTTAGGTGACTTCTTAGATTTTACGTGCAGCTTATCTCGGTGCTTGATACATTTTAGAAGTCCTGGAGTTATCCACGGTTTAATTGTTCTTTGTTTTCTAGGTACATTGATGTATTTTGTATGTTTAGTTATTGCTGTTGATATCTTTGTAATTAGCGAACTCATAGCAGTATTTGCGTCTTTGATGTTATAGATATCTGAAAAGTCTGTATTTTCTAGCTCTGTCTTAATAGCTTCGTGATTTAATCGGGATATAGTGAAACTTTTGTTTCGTGTTGGATTTGTATTTGAAATCGATAAAATAATCGGTTTGTGGTCAGTAATATGTGACTCCAATACCAAAGTGGTGGCCATTGACTTTGTTTTTAATAAGATGTGATCTAGGCAGTTTTCCACTCTAGTTGGAAGGAGGTGGGTTGGTACTAGTCCATGGGACGCGTTAAGAATTAGGTATTCTAGCGCACGGTCATTCCTATTGCCGAGTTTTATGTCAATATTAAGATCACCCACAGTAGAGATATTGGGGAAGTTTGACAATTCATCATAAATATTATTTAAACTAGACAGAAAGCTGTCGAAGTGATCTTTGGTATTATTCGATGGAGAGCGATATATTGCTACCACAGTGAGCTTATTATCAATTTGACATACAAGACTATTTGCATACTTAATGTTAGGTTCCCATACCTTGACATTTAGCCCAATTTTGGTGAAGATTATGACCCCATCGTTTTGGTTCGAAACATTTTTTGTTGAGTGAGAGTGGTATCCGTTTATAACTGGGAGGTTAATCACTTTACTCAGCCAACACTCAGTCAAAACAATTAGATCAAACTCAATATTAACTAAACACATCAACGCTAGAAGACTATCAAAATTTTTATTAACGCTACGAATATTCAAGTGCAATAATTTTATACTACTGTCAGCTGTTTTTATATATTTAATACACTCAGAGGGGTCACAAGAGAAAGAGTTTGCAAGATTTAGAATATCAAGGTCCTGATTTATATTATTTATGTTAGCCATTTATGATTTTTAATAAAGAACAAGAAGAGAAACATTGAGATAGATTGTCTTGGTGCTAGAAAATAACAACATTGATTTTCTGTGTATTTAATGTACTGGCAGGTAAAATAGGTAAGTATGTGTGTTTTTATGTAATTTTTTTGTGTGTAAATTGGGTTTATTATGTTTGAGATGTGTTGGTTAGTATATAAATTATAACATAGTGTGAGGATTACAGTCGAAGTTAACAGAACAATTAAAAAGTGATACAAATACAATAGATTGCCCAAGGTTTCCAAGTAATGACCGGGCTGAGGTTCAACTAGTCACTTGCTGGTGAGCTCTTGAAGGCACTTCTCTGAACTTATCAGTAACTGCTTATCGCCCGATTGTTTGCGAAGGAAAATGTTTCCATTGCTTACCCAACAGAACGAATAGGCATTTTCCTTCGCAAATTCTCGTGCTAAGTAAAATAGCTTTTTAGAGGTAGAAGACAGCTGCTCAGCAACATATACCGCCTGCCGTTTCCCCGGTATACCAATCAGCTCAGTATTCAATTTTCTCTCTTTAGGTTCCTTTTTGTTATAAGAACGGACAGCAGACAATAGATTTTGTTTTATTTGCACTTTTGTAAACTCAGCAATGATGGGGCGGGTGGTGGGGGCCGTCATGCCCTTAGTTTGTTTTCCCGGCAGGCGATATATATCACGAACTTCAGTTTCGGATATTGGCAAACCAGCTAATTTGCCTATATTACAGACAGTCTTGATTAGGCCGCTCGTAGTCTCGTCTTCGGTTTGTGGAACATTCCTTATTTCTATTCCCGACGACCTTGACTTATATTGCAGATCAATAATCTTCCTCTCAAGACCTTCTATATAGCCACGCTGTTCCTGTCGCTCTTTCTTAAGCTCTTCAACCTCTTTTTTTAATGCTTCAAATTGAAGATTCATGAAGGACATCGATCGCTCAATTTCTGCATTGGTTTTGCATATTTCGGCGTTAGACGCTTGAATTTTTGTATTTTGAGCCTTAATCTCACTTATGTCGGTAACTAATTTTGACATAAAAGCGGTTTGATCTTCTAGCATCTTGGTGATACGGGTGTCTTGGTCTGTTTTCCAATTTGCAAGTGAGTCCTGCATATCCAGCTCAGTCGGCTGCTGGCCTCGAGGCCAGTGTTCATGTCTAGGTTGTTTGCTTCTCTTGGTAACATTGTCGGTTGCCTCAATCGCCGAGTTGATGTCAGGTTCAGACTGTGTCTGAGCCAGAGCACTATTTGGAGTTTGCGGAGGAGTACGCTGGAGACTAGCCATCCCGAAAAATTATAACGAAATTTGCCTCACTTTGTCTGTAATTAGACCTCTGCCGAGCCCTTCGTGAATCCCGGCGTGATGTTATGTTATGTTGTCAGGTAATTAGCTCGCCGCTTTACTCACTTTGATTCATCAACGGCGCGCTTCACAGCTCAACGGCCGAAAGCAGCTGGCGTAGCCGATATAATTTTCGTAGAGGGCCCGTAGCACGTCGTAGCACTGTCGGTGACGTCGTCGCGCGTAGCACACGTAGCACAGAACAATTTCGCCAGTCACAGCTACTTGCTTGGTGGCGAAGTGGGAGAGCGACTGGGTCGTCCCACCGCACTTAACGCCGCGTCGCGAGTTCAAATCCGGCAAATCACAATCACTCCAAAATTTCGGAAATATTAGAAATGTCTATATCCCTTTCTAAGACCGCCCAGAAGGAGGCAACAACAGGTAAGAACCCAACGTGTGCGACAAGGAATCGCAAATCACGGCAATTGTCCAATCACAGATTTTCGAAAAACAAAAAACTACGGAGCACCGACACACGTCCACTCTCTTAAGAGTCTAACGACCGATGAATGCATTGTAATCACAAATATAAAAATTGCATTACAAAGTATACGCGAGCAGTTCCTATGGTTGCGTTTTGGCCATGTACAGAATGGAAATACGCGTTCTCGTACCCGGTGTGTGTGTGTATGACCAATTTTATGAACCTAGACGAGGCAAAATGAGTGTGTAGAGCAGGTGGCGTTCCGTGGTTTCTGCCTACCCCCATGGGAAAAAGGCGTGAGTTTATATATGTATGACAAAATCATTTATCCATCAATGGTACCACATTAAACAAATAATCTTGTCATATCTAATACATAATGACAGAGAATGTAGAAAAGAGAGAGAGAGAAAAGAAAGAAAGTAGAAGAGATTGAGAAAGAGGGAGAGTAAAAGTATTGAGATTGAAAGATTACCTAAATCTCTAAAAATTACCTGCTAATCTAACTTCAACTGCCAAAATACAAGCTCTCATTACAAAGTTTATGAAAAAGAAGTCAAACATATCTGCAAACATTCGACGAACTTTAACGCTGTGTAATATCCCTCTCGAATAATTTTCATTCGATTCAATTGATACGAATAATCGGAATAGTAAATCGAAAATGTATTTCAGGCACGTCACTACGTATTGTTGCGAGCTAAAAACCTTTACCTTTTGACTACAGTTCCAACGTCGAAAGAGTTCTTGTAACTTGTCAGTTTCATACAAAGAATATTGTATTGCGAATGTTGTTTTTATTAGTAACTAGAATTGTCGCACTGACAGATGTCAGGAACGCATTTTGTCAACGGTCAGACTATAAACGTACTGTGTTTTTTTTAACCTTTTGTGAACTTTTCTTTAGTGTTATTAGACTAATAGAAATAAGAGTAACTGTAATTTTAGATAGAACTTGATATATTGTCGAATTTGTCAGAAATTAACCGAAAGTCGTATGCTTCTGAGTGAAACGTGAGGAACGCCGTATGGAAATGTTTTTGGGATACTATCAAAGTCTAAACCGAAATTAAATCTATCTTCGAATCTCTCTCTCTGTATTTGTGAAATGTCACATTACAGTATAACTCATGAAATTGACGGGTAAACTAATGGAAACGTCTATTCTAAACCACAGACAGTAGCATTGTCCTTTGTCAGATGAATGTTCTGATAGGACAAGAAACGGAAAGGCCAATATTAGGTTTTGTCCCAAGTGTTCTGTTTTAGGTAGTACCAAATGTTATGATCTGCCTCGATTCGATACTGAGTTTAATCACCATTGCGGAAAGTACATATAAACTACTAGTTTCTGCCTCCTGCTTCGCCCACGTGGAAGTCGAAAATTATCCTGCGGGTATGTGTTAACCGGAACAAAAGGTAGCTTATGTCCTTTCCCAAGGTTTAGTCTATCTCTGTACCAAATCTCATCAAAATTGGTTCAGTGGTTTAGGCGTGAAAGCGTAACACACAGAGGGATTAGTAGGGATGAAGATATTGTTCTTTTTTTGTCATTTCTATATAGCAGCCCGGTGTAGACCTTATTTGACTACCCCGTTGGTCTCATGGTAGCAAATACTACTGTTATGCCTGGGGTCATTCCTAAGCAGGACAAAGTGGCCGCCATGGCCGAAATACGGTCTGAAGGACTATAGTAATAGACTTTATTAATATTTCTGTCGAGGTATGTAAGTATGCTCATTACAGGTTTTATTAAGTACACGATTGTATTTCCAGACATCAGTCTAATGAAACCATATCATTCACACATCTTATAAAAATGACAAACGGAATAGCGAATATTAGATTTGCCCCCAAGTGTTCTGTTTTGGTTGGTACCAAGTGTTATGACCCTACCTCGATTCGCGACTACTTAGCGTGATATACCGGGTTCAATCCCTGTTTCTGAACGTTCGTATTACCTATGTAACCTACATGTTAATTTTTTTCTAATTTCTTAATAATAGTCCGGTGTAAACACCTAAAAAATAGATTTTAAGTACACGAATACGTTTCCAGACATCTCTTTACTTTAACCATATAGTTCATAGCGAGAAACTTGTAAGTGCTTTTATACCAGAGAAAATGGCGTCCAAATTAGTGTTAGAACTTGTTGGCTTTAAACACGTAAGTAATATTATTATGACGCCATGTATAACATTATGTAATAAAGAAGTTTGCTTCCGAAATGATCTGGTGGTTCAAGTTATGGGAAACTTTTTATGTAATAGGAATTTACGTGATGTGATTTCAGAAATAGTTTTTGCTTTGTGAAATGGATACCTTGAAACTTTGAGTCTTTCCTGATATATTTCAAATTCACTATCATTATAATACCTATTGTAGCCAGTATGAATTATATATACCTAATCTATACTGTAGTTACCAGCAGCAGAAACCACACCGTTCAGAGATGAACGTGTTAGATTTTTCATATTCATAGGAAAATAAATATTGTTTAATGTTAAGTCGAATTATTCATGATATATGGTTCATATAATATGGATAATTGTAATATTAACCATATTAAGAAATTATGTACACAACAAAGACATTGTCACCTGTTATAAGTCAGGTGACGATGACGTATGGTGACATTCCATTTCAACATTATTTATTTATTCTACTAGCTTTTTCTAGAAGTTTCGCCCGCGTGGATATCGAAAATTTTCTCACGGGAACGGACCACCGGGATAAAAATCCTATGTTTGTATCCTATATGTTAATCCAGTTATACCTAATCTATCTGTGTGACAAATCCCATCCAAATCCGTTTTGCCGTTATTGCGTGACTTTGTAACAAACGAACATCCAAACATTCAAACACAAAAATATTATTTGTAGGATTCTCACTGACAATAAATATTTTGTGAAACAATTCTCAATTCTAATTTAAAATAAATGGCACTTCTTGAAATATGGGACAAGCATATAATTTATGTTAATAGTCAAGTAAAGTCTTTTAAGTCACAGTAAAATATCGCTACTAATAAAACTACATTCCAAGGTGAATAGTTTTATATTATCAACTAGCTTCTGCCCGTGACTTCGTCCGCGTCAAATTTTTGCTCCCCTGACCCTTACCGTCGCATCGAATTGCCTGCCAGTTTTTGACCTTTTTTCGTCGCTGCTCCACTCCTTTTGATCGTAGCGTGATGTTATATCACTAGCCTATAGTCTTCCTCAATAAATAGGCTATCCAACACAAAAAGAATTTTTCAATTCGGACCAGAAGTTCCTGAGATTAGCGCGTTCCACCAAACAAACAAACATACAAACCTGTAGGTATTCACGGTTTATGCATATGAAATTAAATGTTTTTTTTTTAATTTTTATATTTGAGTTGATTGAATGAAAGGTAAATTGCGGTTTCCGATTTATGACGTATTAAAAAAAAACTACTTACTAGATTTCGTTCAAAACAATTTTCGGTGGAAGTTTACATGGTAATGTATATCATATTTTATTTTAGTTTTATCATTCTCTTATTTTAGAAGTTACAGGGGGGGAGGGGGGGGGGAACCTTTTAGAAGTGTCTCTCGCGCAAACCATTCAGTTTAGAAAAAAATGATGTTAGAAACCTCAATATCATTTTTGAAGACCTATCTATAGATACCACACGTATAGGTTTTATGAAAAAAATATTTTTGAGTTTCTAACATCATTTTTGAGTTTTTTTTATTATACTTATAAACCTTCCTCTTGAATCACTCTCCCTACTGATGAAAACCGCGTTAAAGTCCATTGCGTAGTTTAAAAGATCTAAGCGTACAAACACGAAATGCGAGTTTGTTTTTTTACTAAGTAAAGATATTGATGAAAATTCATTCGATATTATTATCGTACTGTTGTTTATATATTACTACTAGCTGACCCAGCAAACTTGTGCGGTCCATGGCCCTTTACGGGGCACCGGTGTGGGCACCCTCATTGAGGTTGCGCCCAGCGCGCCGGTTGAGTGCGGCCTAGAGGGTCATGGCCATCCGGCTAGTCCGGAAATACGACGGCGAGCCTCCTTGCCGGAGTGCCGCTATGGGATCTGGAGGCAAAGGTTCTCGCGCACATGTGGGAGTGGCGCGAGGAGGTGAAACGCCGGGGCGAAACTCCGCTGCCGCGACAAATCGTGACACGGCGGACAGAGCGGTGTAATCTCATAGCGACATGGCGGGTACGATTTTCGCAACCCAGCGCTGGGCACACCACAATTGCGGCGGTAAGTTCCCTCTTTGAGGAGTGGATAGAGAAGCACCACGGTGGCGGCGTCCTCATTTTCCGCTTGGCGCAGGTCCTCACCGGGCATGGGTGCTTTGGTGGGTTCCTGTTCAGAATAAAGCGGGAGGAAACGCCTGGATGTTTTCATTGCGAGGATCGTCTGGAGGATTCGGTGGAACATACGGTGGAGGTGTGCCCTGCCTGGGCGGAGCACCGCCCGCGCCGTGTCCTCGTGGAGGCGATCGGCGGCGGTGACCTCTCACTTCTTCTCCGTCAACCTTTGCGGCGGTTTTACAAAAAAATGTATCAGCTTTTTAATAGAAAAATGCAATACCTACGGGGTCAAAATGTATGGAACAGCTGATTTTTTTTGTATAACCGACGAAAATTTTCTACGCTGGGGGGTCTAGAATGATATGCTGAATTCATGATTAAAGTTTGTGCACTGGATAAAAACTGATCCTGTATATAAGATGAAATAATTTGTATTTCGTAACATATTATACCTATCAAAAAATAAATTACGCACTTTCAGTCGAAGCAAGAATTTAAAATGTTAATATCCGGCTCATCCCCGTTTCTCTCGAGGAGGTAATTAATGTTCAGATAATAAGTTAAGTACGAAAACATTAACGGAATTTATAAGACGAGATTCATAAGCCTTCAACAACGGCCCCTCATAATTGGGCAATTTTTTACGGGAATTTGTTAAGACGGTACGAATATTTTTGGTGAATTGCTCAAGAACTTCTACCTACTTGTGTTTAAATTGCCATGTACTCAATTTAGTAAAAGTCTTTTCTATGGTGGTTTTATTAAAGAGCCATTCCTTAAATACAAAATCAAGCCTCAGAATATCTGCCAGGATCGCGAGATTTGTTCGAAAGAGACACCACGGCCCTGGTATATGGGCAACTGAAGGAACACGGGTGGGTTTTAGTCAGAAAAAGTCTGACAAGCCCTCCCGCTCCGCCCAGAGCGGGAGACGTCATTTGATGACCTCGTCATTAGATGACTTCCTACGTGCAAAATACATCCGGAATATATGCGACGCAGTTTTTCACAGCGCAACTAAGTAAGTAAAATTCCTACGAAAACGAATGCTTCGTTCATCTGATACAAAATATATCGGTAAAGTTTTTACACGTACATTTATGACCTCATTCCAGGACATTACATAACAACAGTAACATTTTCAATAACTCTCGTCACGACATATTATATGTGGCTCTCTTCGGCTGTGTCTTCAAGTATTAAGTTATCAGCTATGAATTTACCTGTCAACATTTAAAGTTAGAGCAGAGGGGTAATTGCGTAACTTGCTATCAGTAGGAATTGGTTTCATATTGATAGTTAAACAACACTCATTGCGTTATTTATGTTGCTGAGTCAAACAATGTATTCTAACAAATTACGCAATGGTTTAGAAATAATCTTCAATCCCATTCAGATTCCGATAAATAGCGTGTTTCGCAATTAGGGTGCAGGTCCTCTCCACTCACCTATACGTAAGTTTATAGAGTTTATCCTTTAATATTCAAACTTTAATGCCTACCTACTCAATACGAATCTACTCACTTTTGTAATTTTCATATTATCTCATTAAAGTCATCATCATTGTTTTAACTTTAACGCAATTTATTTAGGATCTGCACAACATGTCATTTTCTTCCATACTTGACTATTAGTTATCATCTCGGTAGTAAAGTGAGAAGGCACACATGGTTACCAGTTTGAAGCCGTAGTTCTAACATATTGAGCGTGAAGGTCGTAACAGTCAATCAGTGGCAAGCTGCTATCCTCCGGGCAGTCTCCAACCATTAATTGTCTCCACAAGCACCGTGCCTCTCCATTGATTCTTACGACTTGCACGCCTAGATTAGTTGTAATTATATACAACATACAACTCGCTGTATGAGCATCTGCTCTTGTAGATTAAAAGGTCAATTCCGTTAAAATCTTCGAAATGTTATACACCATCACCCTAAGCCTATTAACTGAAATCAAATACCTGGGCATATTTTTGGACAAACAGCTGAATTGGGCAAAACATACCAACTATATTACTACAAAAGCCAGCATATCCCTGTGGCAGTGCAAGAGAATGCTTGGCAGGAATTGGGGAATCAGCCCCAAAGTCACCCACTGGCTATACACCACAGTTATTCGACCGATCATCACATACGGCTCAATAGTCTGGTGGCCCAGAACAGACCTGAGCACAGCCCAAAAAGACCTTGAAAAGGTGCAGCGGTTCGCTTGTGTAGCACCCACCGCTGCCTTACAGTTAATGCTCGGGCTACCACCTCTACACCTGATCGTGCGGGAGGAGGCTGCCCTGGCTGCCCTAAGACTGAACATAGCAAACGACTCGAGGGTCAAGCACTCATGCATTAGGGACGATGCGACCAAGCGACAACCAATGATGGCATCACCCTACGATAAAAACCCCAAAACTACACTACTTTCAAAAGCACTACAACGTTATACTCACAGAAGAACAAAACGACCACTCGGGCCCGGAAGAGCTAAGAGTCTATATTGATGGCTCAAAGACCACCTCTGGAACCGGAGTCGGAGTTTTCTCACACGACATAAACATACATAAATATATCCAGCCCGCTGGGAATGCTCAACACCGTCTACCAGGCGAAATGCGCGGGCATTATACAGGCGGCGTATGCCATAGAAGCCAGAAGAGTTACGGACACCCGTATACGTATACTCTCCGACAGCGCCTCAGTCCTCCAATCCCTAGTCAAACGATACATAACCTCAAGCCTTACACTAGAATGTCACAACGCATTAGAACGGGTAACAGTACAGTACTAATCGCAACAAAGTGACACTGCAATGGATAAAAGGACACAGTGGATCACTAGGCAATGACGCTGCTGACGAACTGGCCAGAAAGGCATCCAGCGCGTCAGTCTGCGGCCCCGAGCCCATCGTGGCCATCCCCTTTAACCAGCTATGCAGGTGGCTGCAGGAATTTACCCACATACAAGCGGAGAGCTTGTGGACCTAGGCACCAGGCTGCAGGCAGTCCAGGGAAGCTATGCCATCCCCGGATGGTAGGCTAACCAGACGTCTGCTACGCCTGGACAGGGACAGTCTGCGTCTGATGACGGGCACCATCACAGGGCACTGCCCGCTAAACAAGCACTTTTACACAATAGGCATAACGGACAGCCCCCTGTGCAGGGCCTGCATGGAGGCTGAGGAAACCGTTGCGCATGTACTCTTCGAATGTAATGAATGTAATGTACAGGCGTCACCCAGATTAGGACAGATACCCTCGGGACACCCAAATCTTACACGGACGTTCTTAGCAGACCAGGAGACATAACCAACTTCTGGAGGGAGGTGGACTGATTGGAGTAAATACCGACGGCCGCCATGGCCTACGCACAATGGTCCACTCAAAGGACTAAGTGCGCAAACCAAACCCCCATAACATAGAACATAGAACCAGTGTCAAATTTCATACAAGTTACATTTATTGAGACAGAAAGCTATGTGTTTAAAATACGGGCACTGTCCCTCAAATCAGCATAAGATACAATTTATTTATTTCACATTTACCGTGCCTGGTACCATAATCATTTGAAGGCTTGTTAAAGTGCGAGGCAGTGCCTAGCCTGCAAATGAATGTATAAGGCAGGTGACATGCGAGCCAGTTCAAAGTGACAAAAAAAAGAAATAGCATGACATATTAGTTTTATATTACTCTTCGTTTCTCTAAAATTGATCTGTTAACGTATTAAGTATATTTTCAAATATATTTACAAAAATCATACAAAAATATTTTAAAAAATTGTGGCCCATCGGCATCACATGCTATTCAAAGCAAGCCCTTGACCCAGCTGCGCAATGAGAGCCTCCTGTGGTGTTGGTCGGGGCTCGCTATTATGCAATTTACTGTAACGATTATGTAATGGTACATTGCAGAGTCCACATTCCACATGTCGGTAACCTCGTGTGCGAAGTCAAGTTACTTGTTTTTTTTTCATCTGGCTCAGCTTTGATGAGATTCTAGTCATGAGAGACAGTGATATCAACAATCACTGCACGATACTGTCATCAATCCTTTTATTGACCGTGGTTTGACTGCGAAGTTCTACTCAGTAGTTCTATCGGTAGGACTATCTTTATAAAATAGAGATATAGAATTTGTTTCAAATCATCCATATAAAGGAGGTGTGATATCACCTGACCACCTCTTCTCAATCGATAACAGAGACCTGAATCCTCCGGCAGTGTGCTAAGAGGTCTCAACGTTAAGCAAAACTAAAGCAACTATCGCGCTAAAATATTCCGCGCTCAATCCTATATTAAGTTTTATTATTACATTTAAATTACTCCTCATTTTTCTTCTCTAAATTACTCCTCATTTTCCTTTGCAGTAGCCCAAATGAAAAGGTTGAAGCAAAAACGAATCAAGCCAGTTTTAAATCTTATTCCATTTCGTTGTAACAAACAGTAAATTCGTCCCGCTCATATTTGATCTGACTGAAAAATATTTCTAACACTTGCAATAATAGGTGCCATTTCTGATCCAACAGCGCTTGGCCAGTTGCCACACAGTTTTCTCGTCTCGCTGGGCTGGGCCTCGGAAGATCAATCACTCACTTAATCTGCTACATAGCTACATTTCCCTTGGGAAGATCCCATGCTGTGACTTCGAATTAACTTTTGTTAATTGTGCCGAAATTCGTTAAAGATGCAGCAGCTATTAATATTTATTTTGCTCTCATTTACTTGCGAGTTTTAATGTAGAAGATGAAGTAAAATTGTGATATCGAAATCATTTAGGTACTATTAAACATTTTTAAGATACCAAGTGTCTAACTTAGGGGCCATATTGGATTAGGATTACAACTAATAGAGTGGCGATAAGTAAGAAGAAGCCTTTATCAAAAGACACGCCATTTGAAGGTTATAATAAGACTCAAAACACGTTAACTGCCATGGCTAAAATCAGAAAAAGACAAAAAAATTACGTAATACATTATTTATTCCAAAAACATGGCCGCCAGGCAGCAACGACATGTTTCAGATTTTGTATGGGTTGTCAGTCATATAGTCCAACAAGGCCCGAATGAAACAAAAAGTGTCGGACACATAGTCCGAAATGGCAGTTAACATGTTAAATGCATTAAATAACGATAGGGTCAACACGATTTTCTCAGTAATATCAAATAGGTTTAAAATAAGTTTTGGTCATTGTATTATGCTTTTAACTCAATACTCTAATTGGGGTGTATGAGGTCTTGCGTTATTTACGTTACAAGTTGTATACAATAAGCAAATGAAAGTTTAAACCAAAAATCGATTAAAGCATTGTTGGTTCAATTTCAAAGGCACCCCACGCATCATTCAGCTGTCAGTTCTCAGTACTGTATGGAATAAAGCAGAAGCATTTCATATTTTTACACGCTTTATATTAGCTTCAATTGTATGTTTGTAACCGACTCCTTGTAGCGCGATTTTGACCGCGGATAGATAGATTTCATTTAAACTCTGTAGACTTATCGAGGACCGAAGACAATACTATCATTTAATAAATTTGTGCCATTATCCTTTTTTTTTTTTTTTTTGGATGGGAAATCGACAAATGACTTCTCCCGCTCTGGGCGGAGCGGGAGGGCGTGTCAGACTTTTACTGACTAAAACCCACCCGTGTTCCTTCAATTGTCCATGTGCCAGGGTCACGGTATCTCTTTCGAACAATCACGCGACCCCGGCAGGCATCGGTCCTAGCAGACCCCTTCAGTGCTGCTGACATGTCTTTGAGGCGCGCGTGGAACACTACGCGCCGTCGACCCGAGGTGCCATTATCCTTGCCAGGGTTACCAAGACAGCAAAAAACTGTCTTCCAAAACTACGCTGACATACGTCACAAACTACGCTGACATACGTCTCAAAATTCGAAACTCCCTAAAAAATAGAAAATAAATAATAGTTTAAAAAACTGAAAAACACGCTTCCATAGAAAACCAAACTAAAAAGTAGAAAATAATCTAAGAAAAGCGTGGGGTGCCTGATATCAATAAAAAAATACCATAAAAAGCATTATTTTGGAAAATCTTTCTCATCTGAAACAGAGGCATCCGATTTTTCATTTCAAACTTGTTGGCCAGTTGCCATGTTGTTTGCCTGCCGCTACCTTGGCCCTTCAGCAGATCAATCACTCAATTAATCTGGCAATGTGTCTACGTTCCCCCGGGTGAGTTTTATTTCAAAGTCACAGCTTTGGGAATAGAGCTCTGAAATGTTGCTTATTTAAATTTTTCGTTTCTGCGTATTTTTGTCAAATGATAGATATTTCTTGCCAACACGTATAACAAAACTTTTAGGCTGACTTACATTTAAATCAGTTTATGTAGCGAGACGCAATGGAAAACGTGTCGCTTTTGGAGTAACGATTGTACACGACTATAGCTATTTGAACTCAATTCCAAACTGATTGTTGAACGCCACAAAGGTTTTAAAACTCAGTTTAAAGTACACGTGATCACATTTTATTGCAATTAAATATCCAAAATCAAAGATCCAGCATGAAAGATAGGAGCAGATAGATAAGTGGGTCCGTAAAAAAGTCTTCATACTTACGCTACAAGACGAAAAGGGAATGAGTTTAAAAAAATTCGTGGTTGCATCAAAAAGCCGTTATCCTGAAACTTTTCACTTTGTAGAAACAAACATGGCTTCGTTTATCTTTTGGGCGTAGAACGCAGATATGTAAACGTTTCACTCTTGTGTGGTCAAAAAAGCCGAGTTGTAGTCTGATTTTCATGATATTGAAAAATCAAGCAGTCTTAAAAGACGGTAAGGTTGTTTTCGTTCCTTTAATCGAATGAACTGAAATTGGCTTACCTATAAAATATTGAATGAGGTATAGACTCCTACATATCAAGAAGCATTTACTTATTTAGAGCTTTCGAAGCCTCAAAGAAAACTGACGCAAATATGCTTCGGTTGTTAGTTTTACAAAATGTTCTTTTAATACTTTAATAAGAAATACTTAACTCAAATTCAAAGCATTTATTTCAAATAAACCAATTATAGGCGCTTCTGAATCGTCAAGTAGCGATAATTCAGAAAAATTAAGGTTGTTGCTCAATCCAAAGCGAAACCTATGGAGAAGAACGGGCAAGAAACTCCGTAACTTCTTATATGCGCTATCGCAAGCAACAACTTGCTTAAAGTTATATAATTAATAACTAACATTATTGCAACAATACAATGTTGAAAATTAAGCTTGGTTTATCCTTAAGCAACAGTATATAAGCAAGAGGGCTAATGATTTATTTTAATTATTTTCACCAAAAATATGACATTTTTGTGCACTCCTTAAAAGTCGTATAAAAAATGGGCCAATTTCAAAATTTCGTCGAGCACAGTTAGAGGCTAATGGGTGGCGGTAAAAGTGGAAGTTTATCATAATAAATGTTAAGAGAGAAGCACCTGAGCTCCCTTGGATATTTCGCAGCACACTAAGTTAATTTAGAGTTTACTGTGAGAAGGCCGTGTGGCTTTCTATGATACAAAGTTTGCTAACTGCTCGTGGAACGTCGTGCGGTATCAAGGTGTAGATAATACTTGCTTGTTGCAACATGCGCAAGAATTTTAGTCATAATTTACGGGTGAGGTCTTGGGTCTTTGTGATGTAAGTTAGAAAAAGAACATACCGTCTCTTAGATATGATATGCTGGTAAAAAACAAGGTTTAATTTAGCTAAGGATCAGACTGACGAAAAGACATTATTATTGTCGCTGTTTGTGGATGATAAGTGTCAATAGCCCCCAAACGACTACAGTATGTGCTTGGCAAGCAAAACGATCAGAACTCACGACTTTTAAGTTGTGCTTCTGACGAAAATCGAATCAATGACCAATATTAATTAAAATCCTTGTTATTTGGAAGGGATTTTTTCCTAGCATATACATAAACGGCTGCAATTACACTTATATCTTTGGATAGATTTGCAGATTTCAAGTTGCTAACATGACTTTTTATTCCATACTCTATTAGTCGTCATCTCGGTAGTCACTTCCTTTCTAGCCACATCTATCACACAGTCCAAACATCTTATCTTTGGTCTTCCTCCACTCTTATGGCCGTCGAAATTCCAACTCAACTTTGGATATATTTACGAAGTTTAGACTGAAAGTTTTAATTCGAGCCTAAAAAGCTAGCGGCGGTCAAATGTGGCTCGCAAACTGACAAATACACACAAAAAAACATGGAAAACAAACAAAAAGTAGAGATAATATTCGTTGATCGACAGTACAGCGCGTTCGTTGTTCCGGTGGCGTCAGGAATCGACAGTTATGATTGAAAAAGTTAAATCAATCCGTCGGCCAATCGCGCGTGTTTTGATGGGAAATCGTACGTAAGTTTTATTATTTCAGGCATTTCGGGGTGTTGAAATGAGTGAAACTTGATAATCAAAATTCAGATTTGAGGAAAATTATGGCACGTTATATCATAATTTGTTTGATGTCTCATTAAAGTTCTGTGGCTCTTTCCGATTGATTCAAGGAGCAGGATTGGGCACGCCACAATTGCGGCGGTAATTCCCCTCTCCGAGGAGTGGATAGAGAAGCGCCACGGCGTTCTCACCTTCCGCCTGATGCAAGTTCTCTCCGGGCATGGGTGCTTCGGGGGGTTTCTGTTCAGGATAAAGCGGGAGGAAACGCCCGGGTGTTTCCATTGCGAGGATTGTCTGGAGGACACGGTGTAGCATACGGTGGTGTGCCCTGCCTAGGCGGAACACCGTCGTGTCCTCGTGGAGGCGGCGACCTCTCGCGTCCGGCCCTGGTGCGAGCCATGGTACGGAGCGAGAGGGCATGGGAAGCCGTCATCTCCTTCTGCGAAGCAGTAATGCTCGCGAAGGAGGAGGCGGGGCGCGTTGGGGGAGTGGCAGTCTCTGCGCCCTCACGTTCCTAGCCGCCGCAGGAGGAGACGCCCCGGGCGCCGGGAGTCGATTGCGGACTCCCGGCCACCGTAGGCGCGAGCTTGCGGGTGGCGAGCAATGGGTAGCTCGCCGCCCGGTAAGGACCAGGCTTGGGTCGACGGCGCGTAGTGTTCCACGCGCGCCTCAAAGAGATGTCAGCAGCACTGAAGGGGTCTGCTAGGACCGATGCCTGCTAGGGTCGCGAGATTGTTCAAACGAGATACCGTGGCCCTGGCATATGGGTAACTGAAGGAACACGCGTGGGTTTTAGTCAGTAAAAGTCTGACACGCCCTCCCGTTCTAGGCGGAGCGGGAGAAGTCATTTGATGATACAATAACGGTGCTGCCCAACACCACTTACAGACTCTTCCATATTATCTCGCTTGATCGTGTGTATAGCATATAGCCTAATTTTCCTAGCATACAAAAAGCAACAACAAATAATTTAAGATGTCTCAGATGTGTACCAGACAAATCATCATCAACAGCCTATAATGTTCCCACTGTTGAGACAATGCCTCCTCTCTCGGTGAGAGGGAGTGGGCCATAATCCACCGCGCGGGCCCAGTGCGGGTTGGTAGATGTCACATGTTTTTGAATTGTTGATTGTGAGACATGCCGGTTCCCTCACGATGTTTTCCTTCACTGTTTTGAGAACAGTGGTGATGATATTTATATTATTGATTGGTTTTTTTTTTGATTTTATGTTTATGATATTTGAAATTATTATTTATACAAAGAAAAGCGCCTGCCGACAAAGGTCGTGCTATTCTTTACGTCCGGTACCACACGGAAAGCCGTGCACCATCCCATTTCTTCACATGGGTGTCGTAAAAGGCTACTAAGGGACTTACTAGAGGATGGGCAGCAGCGTTCTCTATGCATTTTACCATCATACTGCGGTCGCCGACCCGCCTGCCAACCGTGGTGATTATTGCAAACCCCCCATGTTGTGCGAGGCCTATGTCCAACAATGGACTTCTTTCGGCTGAAACAACAAAAAAAAAAAAAAACAAAGCGCCTGCCTTGGTCCAAACCCACGATCTACAACTCGCAAGGCACAAGAAAAATTGTCAAAACAATCGTGAAGATGTGAGCCCCCAAAATCAGTTAGGTAGGTATTAACTGAAACTATTTGGATAAGAAAACGTCCACTGCTGAAAATAGGCCTCGCTCAATTTGGCTTGCTAAATTCGCATCGCTTGGCAGGTGGGTTGGCGGTCGCAGTATGGTGGTAAAATGCATAGAGAACGATGCTGCCCATTCTCTAATAAGTCCCTTAGTCGCCTTTTATGACACCCGCGGGAAGAAAAGAAACTGAACTCATAAAACTATGTCTTGTTTATACCTTTTTAAAGTATAATTAAACCACAGACAGATAAATTAAATATCTGTAGTCACACCTCATGTAATTCAGGGATAATTCGAACAGATTTAGGGTGACTCCGGGATTTTTTAATGTCTTGTTTATTATGATTTTAGTTGGAATTTTTTCTGTTTACTTTACTAAAGAGTTTTGATTGCCTCGTTGCTCCAGTGGTCGCAAGCGCTACTGTTTAATATGTGGTACTGGATTCAATACTCAGATCGAACATAGTGTTATTTATTGGATTTCTTCATCTGAAATTTCTCAGAAGCTCGGAATCTGGATTTGGGCCTAGTTGACGTCAATAGGCTTGCTCCCTACATGGGAGTTGAACATAACTGTCAAAATGTGGATGAACTATAGGTATAGTCAGTGTCAAAAATATCGGGACGAAGAGATTGCTCAAAATCATCTCAACAATTGAGAAAATTGTACTTTATCTCAACTGTATAAAAATCTTGTTAGAATGATAGCTGTCGGGTACTGACTTCATTCTGAAACATCCCTTATGTCATCATTGAGTTAATATGTAATTTGAATAGTTGTTTCGATCATTTTTAATAGTCTGTTCGTCCCAATATTATTGACGCTGACTATACATCTCTGGTAAATCCTACAGGGAAACAAAAAAAATAATTAAAAAAAATACTGTTCCTGGCAAAGCAAGTGCCGGTAACAAATAGCGTATTTATTAATTTTAGAACTCAACACAGAAAATAAACTCGTATCGCAGTGTCATAATTTTTATAACAAAAATAAGTAATATAAATTCATATCCGCGAGACGATATCAGCACTCAATAAATCCTCGAACTGTGACGTCATCTTTATTGTTACCCATTTCATACATTTTCCTGTTACTCACAAATAGAATTCAGCTTTCGACCATACAAGCCGTAATCCTCGCAGAGACAATACAAAGACAATGCACTTAAACTCTGTTCTGTCGATAAGGCATTATCTCTGTCAACACAGCTACAGTCTAAGCCAATTTGATTTCTATTCTTGAACTCTTAGAAGCCAATTTACGTCGAACCTTGTTTAGAAATAATTTTCTTTCTCGACCCCTTTGTACGCCAACGTATTGTTATCAAAAGAATTTGATCATCTGTCTTAGATAGTTTTTGCTTACTCCAATGAAATTCTCCATGACTTATTGTAAAGTTTTCGGAAAGTTACCGAATTTGATACTTTAGATTAAATGTTGTTGGGTAAGAATTAATTATTCTAGATCTTCAAAATTGTGCCGAAAATGAAAGTTTTTAGAATTCAGAAAATCGTGTTAAAATTACATGTTCTTACTTGATAAGCTGTTAGTGAACTTCTAATGTAATTGGATGGAAATAAAGTATCTATTGTAAAAATATTATTTTCATTTAAATAAGTGATGATACTCTCTGGCATAAGACTACAAAACTTTCAAACCCTGTTTGGGTACCCCAGACAGACCCAATCAAAAACCAAGATGAAAGTGAACCCAAAACTTGAAGATAAACGATACATTTATTCCGAACCTCAAGAAATTCTATCCCAACTTTAGTTCTAGAAGTCGATAGCCAAATTAATATTAACGACACCAGATGATCCTATCAAATCCTTGGTCCGCAGCCGAACCCTTTATTCGACTTTAAATTTAATTAAAACCTCAAATTTAATTCCGTTTTACTGACGGAATTCTCGTCGTTCAGCAAATTGATCGCTAGTATCTCTGTAGGTCGTTAAATTTTGATAGCCGGTTCATTTTTGCTGGTGCTTAATTTATTTTCAGTTTTTTCTCTGTTTTGGATTCTTTTTTTTTATAATTACGATTTTGTGTTGTACACTGAAATGTATTATACAACAACAGGCGGATGAATTAAAAAAGATTGTCTGTAAATATAAAATCGATTAGATAAAACTGAGTTATCACAGCAATAGTCTCCGCTCAAAAAACGAGGCAATAGTACTGTGTATTATTTACGTAATCTAGCACGCGGGCCCAGTGCGGGTTGGTAGATGTCACATGTTTTAGAATTTTTGGTTCATCGCACCGTGATCCCGGCCAAGGAGTTGGCAATTTTCCGAAACAAAAAAAAAAAAAACACGCGTCTTCAAAAGATATTCTTAAAATACCGCCGGTTAAAATAAAAAAATCAAGATGCAGGTACCTACGTACGTAAAGATTCAAATTTTACAACTGTAAAATAAAATGGAAGGGAAACACAGGCAGGCGTCACGTACGCGAACGGAACGCAAAAATAACGAAACATCAATTAAAATGGAACAATCAATCCCGGAAGTTTCACGGTACCCTGGACTGGATATAAAATATTAAATTTTTTAGACACGTTGCCATTCAAACTGGAATGAAAGAATAATACTGAACTTTTATATTTTTTTGAGACTGACAGAAAGTTGTATACAACAGATGATCCGTTTGAGATCAGATCGCTTTGTTGTCCCCTTCTTCGGTGATGCAATCAATGCTAGGTGTTATTTTATTATAGTAGGTACGGGTTTTACAGAATATTGCAACATTTCATGATTTTTATTCTATTTAAACGTCATGGATAAATTATACCCTAGCACAAATCAAAAGTTAATAAAAATAACTGATAATATTGGAAATCCCACCACAGCTTTCGTTACTTGGCAAAACAGAGCAGGAAATCTTTCGATTTAAGAGATTATTATTTTTATTTAAGTATTCAGGAATTATATGTTGCCAATTTTAGTTACTGTAAAAAAATACAGTATTTCACTAGTATTTTAATAATATAAATTTCAAAACTGCATTTAAAACGCATTGAATAATTACGAGAATGTAATGAACATGATATTGATGTTAATAATTGACTAATAAACCGTTTCCATGATTAAATATAAAATTAAGTCTTATATAAGACATATGTATGTAATGACAGCACCTACTTTATCTTTCATAATCATTGTCCGTCATTGTCATAATTTATCAATGTCATTTATGCTTTGCACAGAACTATTACTAACATGGAGAACAATTCAACGCAATATTTTTGAAGTGAAAACTTCTTTAGCGGCGTTGAGCACTTTTTCTGTAATGGGTATAAAATCTTAAACTCGCGTCAGGACACGTGACCTGATCGAAAAAGCGTAGGACGGATGGAGAGTAGACAGCTATCCCCTCTCTACGGCGCGGCGAAAATGTATGCCTGGGCCTACTGTTTCGTTTAGGCGGCGCAGGGCGCTTGCGCGAATGTTCGTCTATGTTACAGCGTGCCACGCGCATCCATGGATGGTGACAGCTGATGGCTCGACCGTCTGTGTAGTGATCACATTGTTGTGTATTCGTAAAATTCGTGAATATAAAGTGCTTAAAATATGGAAATTGAACAACAAATTATTCCCTAACCATTCCAAAATATCAAACATGCTCAACGTTAATAATCAAGTTTTCACTTCTGCCGGCACTCCCGGAGTGCAATTTTTTTTTTTGTTATTTTTTTTTCTATACAGATCATCCTGTCTGTTACAAAAAGTACGGTTAAGTGCTTATATATGCTAAACATTGGTAATTTTTTGACATAGATACCAGAATCAGAAGATTCCAAAAATATGACGAATGGCCGTAGGTTTGCACTGTTGAAGACGCAATTTGCATGTTACCTTTAGCATTGAACCAGTGTAAACAATCATTATTAATAAACCAATTAAATAAACAAACGATCCTGACCCAGGGTCATATAAGTTTAATGTTTAGAGTCGTCTCTTCGAGTCCTTTATTTTGACGTACGACGACTTTTTAACGACACTACTTGTTGGGTTTTCAAGTCAGCCATATTGATTTTTGCGATACACATATTGTGTAAGAACGTACCATCATCATCATCCCTTCGGATTACGACTGACACTGAAGTGCGTTATACTAGGCGGTTACCACAAACCTAACGACATGAAAATAATTAAAATTCAAATTCAATACATACGTACATAAAGCATAACTATGAACCATACAAAGACATGCGCTAAAAACATAACCCTTGTTAAACTTTTATGATTTCTATGTTATACGTATTTATGACTCAGCGGTGCCGTGTGTGGCAGCATCATGAATTATTTGTTGTTTTTTTTATAAAATATAATTGATTGCTTTTTCTGCTTAACATTTTTCCATTGCGAGTGAGTGTTTTCGCGTTTCTTGGACTATGGATCTTTTGCAGTTTACCTCGGCTACAATAACATTACCTTAACTCACATCTCGGACCGTTCTGATTTCGCCTGGTTTCCAAAGGAGGTCCAGCGTTCAACTAGGGCATACCAAATTAATCATTTGTGATACCATTGTAAGATTTTAGTGTAATTTAATCTGTAAGAAGACAGTAGATTACTCCGCGATTAGCAGGTTTGCTTTTTTAAGGTTTTAATTGAAAACAAAAATCTACAGGACTTTGAAGCACTATTATTAATTACTTCATAATATTTGTGTCCATTTATGAGCCAAGTATGTAGTGGACCGTTATCTTTCTCCTTTCTTTCGTAAATATTAAGGAATCTGTCTGTCTCTTGACAGGCATTGGAGTTGTTTTCATACTATGGTGATGTTTTTGAATTTAATTTTGTTGCATATTTTATTATCCCTTTTTAAGGAATGTAAATAAAAGAACTTCCATTTTCATTTTTACTTCTGATTTCAGCAGTTATTTACGTACGTTTACGTAAATAACTGCGTTTCACGTCAATCAGCCCTGCAAACGAGACTGTACATGACATGTTGTTAAATTGACGAGGCAGCAAACATCATGTAGGTACGGAAAATACTAGATTTTCTAGAAAAAAATCTTCCAAGCTAGTCGGATGTTTAATAAAATCGCTTGAAACTCCGTTATGCTGAAGGAACATTTAATTAATATTTTAATTACTCGAGGAAGTAATATGAAAGTTGAATTAATTTTGCTCAATCTGCGTATTAGTGTTTCGGCTGATGCTTTATGGCAGCTGTTTTGCATATTCAGTTGGAAATGACAGGATGTAATTAACATAAAGTGATTTACTCCACTTTTATATGTTGTGGTATGAAAGCATTTTGGCAGAGAAGTATTGCATGATGTATAATGAGACTGTAAAATAAAATATTGTATGTGCATCACCGTCAAAATGAGTGACATTTCTTGTATAAAAAAGAAAGAAAGAAAATACGTTGATTTGCGGCAAATATGACGCACAGAAAGACCAGAGGTATACAAACATAAAAATAAGGTGTGGGAAAACATGCGTCACATCCACGCAAAACGGCCATCACTCAGCATAATGCTGTGACCCTATGCGAGACAGAGTCCCAGCGCTGGTTTAGATTTAAAAAAAGAATGGCAGTTTTGGTGTCGCTTATTTTTAGAAGCGTTGGTGAATGAAAACATTTACTTACACTATATGAAACAGAACAAGGGCTTTATTTTACATTCATTAGTTTATTTTTAATAAACTGCACAAAGAGAAAAAAGGCTTAAATTTTATTAAATCTATCAAAATGCTATTCTTCGCAAAATCTAAACGCTGAACCTGGGTCGGTAATTATGGAGTTACCAGTTACCATACTTTCCAGAATATGGTATCTATATAACAATGGTAATCGGGTAGATTTAAGAGGTTTATCGTTTAAACTATTAGCAGACTTACAGTACTATTGCCTCGTTTTTTGAGCGGAGACTATTGCTGTGATAACTCAGTTTTATCTAATCGATTTTATATTTACAGACAATCTTTTTTAATTCATCCGCCTGTTGTTGTATAATACATTTCAGTAATTGCTAAGAAAGGAAAAAGTGGCACAAGTATCTGAGTTTGTGAATAAAGCTCTCTACACGCCATCATCATTTCAGCCGAAAGAAGTCCACTACTGGACATTGGCCTCCCCCAATTTGGGGGGTTTGCCATAATCGCCACGCCTGGAAGACGAGTTGGCGATCGCAGTATGGTGGTAAAATGCATAGAGAACGCTGCTGCTCACTCTCTCGTAACTCCCTTAGTCGCCTCTGACGATACACGGGCACAAATGGAACGAGGATATTCTTTACGTCCGGCACACACACTACACATTTGGACACCATGAATTTATATGCAAAGCAAGCAGCCATAACAACGTGATGATTGACAAAATGTATTTTTTCATTCGCTTTTGGAAGAAGAAATTCAAAACTGCGACCTAGGAATTCGTCCACCATGTACTATGCACATTGTTTTGTTGCCCTGCATATTATGTAGTTCACGGCCTTACAGGCTACGATGCATACAGCTTCCCACGACACGTGTCCTTAGTAAATATTTTACACGGAGTTAACAGAAGTCAAATTACTAACACAGCGTAAAACTTCTTCCAATTGAGACGGATCCTGTAGATGTGTGACTTTCCTAGTGAACCCCAGCCTGATCGGTAAGCAGTTATTGCAAAGACGCCAGTTCCTAACAATTTTCTCCACCAACATAACTACGATGGCCTTTGTAGATAATAAACCTCTCCTGAATGGAATAATTTGATTCCGCATTTGATTTGTTTTTGATCAGCATAAGCCACGATGTCTCTCGTCGTCTCATCATTTCAGATGAAAGACGCCCACTGCTAGACATAGGCTTCCCCCATTTTGGGGAGGGTTTGACATAATCGCCACGCTTAGCAGGCGATTGCTGTATGGTGGTAAAATGCATAGAGAACGCTGATGCCCATTCTCTAGTAAGTCCCTTGGTCACCTCTTACAACACCCACGGGAATAAATGGGGTGGTGCTATTATTTACGTCTCTAAGACGGAGCAATGAAATAACATGAATTGTTTTTGTGTGTCCATATAGTAAATGAGAAGTAATATTAATTTTACATCACATTGCACTCACAATTAAATAGATTTCGCAGTTTCCCAGTAATCGCCAAATAACACCGAATTGAACGCTGACCCACTTCAAAATTACGTCAGTATTGAATCCAAATCGGCATTAACGTCGTATCGGCTTAGCGTCGACAAATCAACATTTGGCACGACAAGTGTACAATTTATGCACCGCCAATCACGCCTACACGCATTTGGTATTGCGATCTAAATGAGCCAAAACCATTTGAATTATTTTTGTGGACATCGGGAATCGGTTTGAAGCGTAACGGTGTGAAGAATTTAGGTCTATTTTACAATTCCAAACCAACATTTTGTGTAGACAAAGTAAGACGTGCATATTAATAAGTAGAGGAGGGAAATCCTAAATCTTTTACAGTAGAAGTTACATTGTTTATGGGCTTAGTCTAGTCAAGATTACGCTCTAGAGGTCAATAAATTAAAAATACGTATTAAAGGTCATATCTAAGGTATCTATATTAATACGTGAAGCGAAAACTTTGGATCCCTTTTTACGAAAATTGGGCGGACGGAGGAGTATAAAATTTCGCACACTTATAGTTTATACAGAGAAGAAGTGACGAGTGCTAATATTTTTTTAAATTATGCGTAAAAAAACATTATTTTCAATAAATAACACGTTACACACATTACCATGCGTTTGACAAACACACACACAAATTCTCTTTTATTTATAGTTGAAGTCTGTGGTCAAAATGAGAAGAGACTAATATTATTTTGTCTTTATTGTCTATAGTCTTACTGAATGTCAAACAATGTGTCAAATAATTAAGATAATGTTAGGTCATTCATATCATTCAAACTTAAAATTAAAATGAATTATAGTCGAATTTCGACTACTAGGCGACCACTAGTTTTTATGAATGTTTGAATGCTTATACATAAAGCATTCTACTGATCACAATTCAGTTTTTCAGATTCTTCGATAGTTTTTCTTTTCAGATACACAATCAAGCTGACACAAACCTTCTTAAAGCAAGGTGTTATCCAGCAAATCATAATTGACATCTATCTAAACTTGATAAAAGTATGGAAGGATTCAATTTTTCCGTCTACAAAGCTGCATTGGAAGTGCATTGCCAACAAGTGCGCGATGTCCGGACGGACGGCACGTTTCGCCCGAAGCTCACGTTTTGCTGACGACGTGAAACTCTGCTTACCCAGCTCTTGAGATGTTTATACGGTTCAAGTCGGGTTCGATGTAGGTCCGCTATGTAGGTTTCGGGAGTGAAAATTTTATGTTCATGGGGTGGGTAAGTTTTGTAGTACGAGTACGGTAGACATTTTGGGATTTGTAATCACGTGGAATAGTGGATGTATAAAATTTAATATACAGGGTCAAATTAACTTTCCTGGCATTACTTTATCTTCGTGTTCGATATTGATATGGAAAACTAATTTTAAAAACAAACCTATTTGAACTTTCTTCAAAATTTTAAATAACACTACATTAAGGAAATCAAATGATTGTTACAGAAATTCATAAAAAATATCTAAGTGGATCTACGAAAATGTTCGAAAACAGGCCAAGTGCGAGTCGGACTCGCGCACGAAGGGTTCCGTAACAGTAAAAACGGCGTTTATTGTATGGGAGCCCTCTTAAATATTTATTGTTTTTTAGTATTTGTTGTTATAGCGGCAACAGAAATACATCATCTGTGAAAATTTCAACTGTTTAACTATCACGGTTCATGAGATACTGCGTGGTGACAGATGGAAGGACGGATAGCGGAGTCTTAGTAATTGGGTCCAGTTTTACCGTTTGGGTACGGAACCCTAAAAACTGATCTGAATTCCGCACACCACTGGGATACACTATCATCATTTTTTAATTATTATTTTTTATTTTATTTGGGAAAAATCATCATTCCTCATTTATTTATTTTGTTTCGATTTGAGTAGCGCAGTGCTTGTAGAGTGCGACCAATATTTAAAATACCCAAGGCTGAAACAAATATAAAATCAGAAACTATATAAGTGTAGAACTAGTATTTCGAAAATAACCTAGGTACAAAAAAATTGTTGCGGCAGGTTTAAATTCTATTTTTTAAAAGTTAATAAATAGAAATTACAAACTTACGACATTACTCAGACTTATCCCGACGGCATTGAGTCATTTACAACAATAGCTAAGCAGCCGGTAGATGTCCGAATAAGCTGGTTAACATCAGAATGTTATGACGGATTTGGGCCAAATTGTTTCAGAATGTTTGTGTTTCGATATTTTTCATTATTCTGAATCAGGTTAATAGGTTATTTTTTCAGGTTAATGTACTCAACTGTTAAGTTTCACCTGAATGTTATTATTAATTTTTGAACTGGTTTTCAGATGAAAATAAATATATTGCCGCTGATTTCATAATTCTTACGTCATTCTTAGGGTGAAAATTGTAATATTATGACATAACTTCTATTTTCATAAGCCCAGCAATCAACGTTGCTGATAATAAAGAGGTAAAGTCCTCCAGACCGTATTTCGGTCACGGCGGCCAATCTCAACGGAGACTAGCCATCGGCGCGGGAGATATTATAGTGCTCAAGTGTGTGCGCAGACACAGGGGCACTCACTCTTCCCTCACTCTCATAGTCCGATGGGACGGCAATCCGACACGACCGGAGAGAGATCAGGCGTAGGACCAACGGCTTTCCGAGGCACGGGGGTATCACACACCTAATTTCAAAACTCTGGGCTGCTACTAAGAAATTCCTAATGGAAACAATACCAGTAACACTTTGCCCGACCCGGGAATCGAACCCAGGACCCCACACTTAGCAATCGCGCTTGCGACCACGAGACCAACGGGGCAGTTAAAAAAAAAGGAGTAACAGTTTATAAAAAATAATAGTTTAAAAAAACTCGCTTCCATAGAAAAACCAAAATAAACAGTAGAAAATAATAGAAAAAAGCGTGGGGTGCTTTTTGAGGTATTTTTTTTTAATTGATATCAAGCACCCCACGCTTTTTTCCATGATTTTCTACTGTTTATTTTGATTTTCTATGGAAGCGTGTGTTTTTAGTTTTTTTAAACTATTATTTATTTTCAATTTTATTTGGGTGTTTCGAATTTTGAGACGTAAGTCAGCGTAGTTTTGTGACGTATGTCAACGTAGTTTTTGAAGACAGTTTTTGTTATCCTGGTAACCCCGGCAAGGATAATGACACAACTTTATAAAATTATTGTATTGTCATCTGTCCTTGATAAGCTTGCCAAAGTTAATCCGACGTTTTGAAGAGGGTCAAAATCATGTTCAAAGTTTCCGTTACATAATAACATACGAATGAAGCTAATAAAAGCGGGTTAAAAACTAGATTTTGCACTAGCTTTGCGCAGCTTCTTCCACCCATGGATATATACCGGATGACATTTTTTACCGTGTCGACCTTCTTATGGTGTGTTGTGTAACTGGAATAGAAGGCAGGAAGGTCTTCAGATTCAACGCAGGTGACTAAAAGAGCGCGGGACGCGGGCGGACGGGGATGCGTGTGCGGCTCGTGCGCCTGCGAAAGATCAAAGAGGCCGCCTATCGGCCGGCTTCAAAGGGTAGGACCGCGCTACGAAATCATTGATACATGCCGCGCATTGAGTAGGGTGCGTATGATATTAGTTTCGATAGATTTTAATAGCTTTTTTTTCCAAATTTTTGTTTTTGTTGTTCTAGTATGAAAATGTTACTTTAAATGTGTAGTATTTATTGCTAGATCAATTTCATTACATGTTATTTAAAAATAAAAATAATAAAAATTTCTATGCCAAAGGCTTCTACTCCGTTCACCTATTACCCCCATTTTTTTTTTCAAGACGTTAAAAAATGTCACTTGGTATATCCGCCGGTATATATCAAAACCAAAATATTTTACAATATCAAAAAATGAACGTACGTATGTCTCAAGTCAGAGAACTAATACCTATGGCGTACCGCAAGGAAGCATTGTGGGATCTTTATTATTTATTATTTATATTAATGACATGCCTAGACAAACACACCATCCAATGGTCTTGTTTGCTGATGATAGCACCGTAGTTTTTAGCGAAAATGATGCGGCGACACTAGAAAGAGAGATAAATAAATGTATCCAAATATTAATAGAGTGGATGAGCGCGAATAACTTAAGAATAAATATTGATAAAACTAAAATAATGACTTTTGAACAACGGACAAATCACAAAAAACCTGATGTTAGATATAGTAACAAAATTATTGCAGAAGCGTCATCTACAAAATTTTTAGGAATAGAGTTGGATAGAGACATGACGTGGAAAACTCACACTAACGGTGTATGTAATCGACTGAGTCAGCATGCATACGCTTTAAGAAATCTTGCAAAAGAGGTCAATCAAAGACCATTGATCACAGCATACCATGCCTACGTAACTTCTACATTACGTTACGGCATAATATATTGGGGCAATTCCACAAACATGGAGATGGTTTTCAGAGCGCAAAAGAGATGCGTTAGGGCGATCTGCGGGATTGTAAGCACGGATAGCTGCAAACCGTTCTTTGTGAATCTCCGCATATTAACAGTGCCTTGCCTATATATATATGAGGTGGTTCTATTTGTTAAAAGTAATCTTCACCTGTTTGGAACATTTAGTCTGGTGCGACACAAAAATAAAATAGTCAGTAAACAACACAAAAAAGCGATTTTTAGTAAACATTTTCTAGGTATGGCTCCCAAGATTTATAATAAAATATCTAAAGTCTTAATGGACTGTAATGATAATAACAAATTTAAGCATGAATTAAACAAGTTTCTAATAAATAAGGCATATTACACTTTAAACGAGTACATGTCAGACAAGAAATTGTTATGATGTCTGTTGGGATTGAGGTGAATGTTTTCTGAGTCCGATTTGTTATCTGTTTACCATATTGTTAATTTAATCTGTTTTTGACCAATCTGATATTATTATACATGTCATATTGTGTTTGCCGAAATTATATTCCGACCGTAAATTTATTTGACATTTTATCAATTTAGACCTCACAATTTTTAATATTTATGATGCTATATTTTTTGTCAATTTCGATGTATTGAACTGAATAATTTAGATTTTTCTTTGACATAATTAGTAACCAATCTTTGAAATGTATTAAATTGTCTTGTGTATGTTTGTAATTATAAATGATATTTTGCATGCCTTAATTGGTAGGACATAATTAACTGCACATCTACTCAACATCTCAAAATGTATTTATTTCTATGTTCTGCAATAAATGAATTGAATTGAATTGAATTGAATTTAGTTCACATGAACCTGGTGATCCGTCACACAGAGTATCTTTATATGGACACCAGTCTTTCACAAATGATATTTTTTTTTGCATTTTTGTAAAACTATATAATTCTTGTTTCTATGTTTATAACTATGTGAACAAAATAAAGATCTTTTACTAGTGCTCCTAATCATAAACTTACATGGGCACTTATGAAATATCAGAATATAGGTGGTGCACGGTTCTAATTGGTTGATCCCTATGGAAAAGAGTCGGCAAGAACCTCCACGGTTACTCTTCTATCCCACGGCAATATACAACCACGATTAAAAGTACCTTATCTGTTAATCCAGGTTGTAAACTATTTGTGTGCCAATTTCATCTAAATTCGTTCAGCCGTTTTTTCCCTAAACCGCAACTTACATCCAGACAAACGGACAAAAATTCTTTGTTACTTTTCATTATTATGAGGTCGTGGGTTCGATTCCCACCCAGGAAAAATCTTTGTGTGATGAGCACTATCATTTGTATTGTGTCTGGGTGTAATTTATCTAATTATGTATTGTATTTTCAAATATGTAAGTATGTTTATCAATTGTCTGGGATCAGATAACGGTGTGTTGGTTGTCTTAAGATATTTATTTTATTTATTATGTTTAGATGAGATGTGCTATTCAAGCCTGAGCCATAATCCGTCAAGAGGATTCTATGTGACAACAAGCCGATTGCAACCTCCAACATTGTACGAGCTAACTAAGCTATATTAATAGCTTCACAAGTTAGAAAGAAAAAGAAAGAAAATACGTTTATTTGCGGTAAATATGACGCAAAGACAAACTGAACACAATAAAAATATTTAAAAAAATAAATAGTTGGGGAAAATATGCGTCAAATCCACGCAAAACGGCCATCGCTCAGCATAATACTGCGACTGTATGCGAGACAGAGCACCAGCGCTGGTTTTCAGCGATAACCGGCGCTGACGTGTGACGTCGGACGGTAAAGCAAATCATGAGTAAAAAGAAGTAACAATACTAAATCTTAAATAACACAATATTAAAAGGCAAATAAAGAGTAAAAAGAAATACAATTTTAAAACTTTAACAATAAAAAACAGTATTATAAAGTGGCAACATTTCGTTGCAACAGCAATATGACGCACGCGCCCCCGGATATTATTTATCTGTGCCATTCTTGACAAAGCCTATGCATAATGTTTGTTTAGTTTGAGTGTGGGTTACATAATAATAATAAAAAAAAACATCATGGCGGCGCTGGCATTACGTAATTAACAATATTGATTCGAGAAAGCTATAATATCTTAGGAAATTGTTGGAAAAGGTGTGTATGAAAGTGTGGGGGATGGTGTAGATCACTGACTCGGTGAATTAAAACTAGGAGATCAAACACAGTTCGGTAACAAGATGGTAAGTAAAAGTTGGCTAGCTAAACGTGCCTATCTGGAACACTAACTCATCATTATGACAAAGGCCTCTGTGCATCGTAACAGTATTTCGAATATTATCAGAAACAATTTTTCAATTACACAATTAACCTTTTGAATACTCTCGTATGTTTCTAGCAACATGTTTCTATATTGCTGTTTCTTTCGTCTTCAGTGCAGCTAAATGTCCACAGCACAAAGCTTACCAGAATCTCGGAATCGAATAGGGAGTTCCACAAATTACACAAACCACTGCTCCATTTTCACTTCCACTTGAAAAGATCCCGTTTCTAATAAAAACTTTAAACAATAAACAACATTACATTATGAGTTCGGCATACATTGCAGGTTTTGTACGTATGGATTCGAATCGCGTAGTGTACGGGGGGCGATCTAGTTAACATAACTTTATTAGCACGGCTTGGCTCGCTTGTTCGGTATTCTTCTTGTTAAGGTTCCAGTGTAAACTTTAAATTGGATTCGATAGTTGGGGTGAAAATGCGGAAAGCTAGTGATCAATAGCACTTGGATGTAGTGTGGACTTGTTCTAGAAATATTTGTGTCCATTTTGTGGAAACGATTTTTTTTCCCTTTTAGACATGTATACCGTCACGCTGACTGTTCACTGAATTCTTGAACACTGTACACCTTGATCTTGAATATAATGTGACGTTAAAATAACAACGGAACAGAAAGCCATAATTATTTCAATAATGCTAACATTTAAAGAGGTTTGGCAATTGGCTGTCATAAAAAAACAATTAAGGTAGGTAATTGAAAATTATCAAAAATTCGAATCCTTATCCGTTCTTAAATATACATAAATGTGTTTACAAATAGCTTTTAATATTATGATTTATTTAGAAACTATTCGTAATAACCTTTACAGTACAAATGACAGCTGACATGTCAAACGAGAAATGTGCTTGTGTAGTGTTTACAATTAATTTTTAATATTGTGATTTATTTATAAACTAGTAGTGATAACGGCTACAGTACAAATGACAGCTGACATGTCAAGCAAGAAATGTGTTAGTGTAGTGTTTACAAGTAGCTTTTAATATTATGATTTATTTATTAACCAATAGTAGTAACCGCTACAGTACATGTGACAGCTGACATGACAAGCAAGAAATGTGATTGTGTAGTATTTTCAGTTAACTTTCAATATTATGATTTATTTATAAACCATTAGTGGTAACCGCTACAGTACATGTGACAGCTTACATGTCATGCAAGAAATGTGCTTGTGTAGTGTTTACAATTAGTTTTTAATATTATGACTTGTTTAACAAACAGTGGTAACCGCTACAGTACAAGTGATAGCTGACATATCAAGCAAGAAATGTGCTTGTGTAGTGTTTACAATTAGCTTTTAATATTATGATTTATTTATTAACCAACAGTGGTAACCCCTACGGTACATGTGACAGCTGACAAGTCAAGCGAGAAATGTGCTTGTATAGCGTTTACAATTAGCTTTTAATATTAAGATTTATTTATTAACCAACAATGGTAACCGCTACAGTACATGTGACAGCTGACATGTGAAACGAGAAATGTGCTTGTGTAGTGTTTACAATTAGGTTTTAATATTCTGATTTATTTATAAACTATTAGTCATAACCGCTACAGTACAAGTGACTGCTGACATGTCAAAAGAGAAATATGCTTGTGTAGTGTTTACAATTAGTTTTTAATATTATGATTTATTTATAAACTATTAGTGATAACCGCTACTGTAGATGTGATAGCTTAGATGTCAAGCGAGAAATGTGCTTGTGTAGTGTTAACAGTTAGCTTTTAATATTATGATTTATTTATTAACCAACAGAGGTTACCGCTACTGTACATGTGATAGCTGACATGTCAAGCGAGAAATGTGCTTGTGTAGTGTTTACAATTAGCTTTTAATATTATGATTTATTTATAAACTAACCGTGATAACCGCTACAGTACTACGTTATACACAATCCATGATTACGTTTAAGAAACAGAGCATATTGTTCCATCGATATTAATAGGTAACCTAAAGCCCCATAAAACTTGCAGAAAGCACCTATATCGATTACCATTTCCAAAGTTGATCATTCCAAGACACAAAAATAAATCGGATATCGTTGTGCTAATGAATACAAACACCATAGAAACTTGGATATAAATAAAATTTGAAAGAGAATTGCTTAACGTTATGTTAAAATAAGTCTAACAACTGACGTCAATTCGTTGAACAGACAATCTATGGGTATTCAAATGAATCGTAGTGGAACATCTTTGTATTAATTTACTGAACCACTAAGAAGCTATCTCTCTGTTGGTAAAGCAGACTCTCTGTTGGTAAAGCAGACTATGGGCGACCCGTTTAAAGTGTGTTGGTTTAGTTTAGTCTGTTGTTGACGCGGCTAATTTCAAAGTGTTGACTTTCGTTCCTCCGTATCAATATCTAAAAGCAAATGGTACTTATAGCAAAACAACCTACATATAGTCAAAACGACACTTTTGCTAAATATCCTATTAGAGAATCTTCTTAGAATTAACATCGAATTACTTATCTACCGAGCTCCTCTTGTCTCATTTTTCGTAAATAATTTCTAGTAGTGGTCGCAAGTGCAAATCGGACTGCGGGGTTTGATCCCCAGGTCGGATAGTGCTATCGGGTGGTTCTCAATAAGAATCTCAGTAGCATGCTAGAGTCTGGATCTTGAACAGGTTTGTCTCCTATTTCATAATTTAGATTCGAAAAAAAACAGCACAACGATAAAGACGAGAAGACGTCGACTACACCAATTTGTTTTTATTCCCTTTAACTTTTATGATTCACAACTTGGGTGCTCGTTCGAGATAGGAGCCTGTTAAATACGCCTAAAAAGTAGCGATTGTGTCGACATTTTTTTTTTCTTGAAATTACTGGAACAATAAAAAATACCTACAATCCAAACCGATCGCAAGGAGATATCGCAAATTCACGCCCAATATGCAGGATGGATCTGGTCGTCCCTGCAAATTGGTTTTTCACTGTCGACTGAGTCGCACGATGAATGGACTGCGTCACCGCCTCCTCGCTCCTATGACAAATTCAAGTCATCGAAGTTTCGTAAATCCAATTATGAGTTAGCGCCGCCGTTGTAATTATATTTGTGAAGGTCATGTTACAATTAAGGAAATAATCACTACGTTAAACGGTACAATTGCCTTGTTCCTGGAAAAGAATTAGCAGTACCTAAAGTTGCAAAACATGTAGATTATAAACTGGTTGAAAACTCATTATAAAATCTTATAATATTTGATACATACATATTTGTTTAAAAAAAAAAACCATGGTGGCCAATCTCAATGGAGACGGGCTTTCGGCACGGGGAATATTATAGTATATACGTAGGAATGTAGCATAGCTACTTTGAAAATATATTATTTAACTTTTTTATAGACCACATTAAAAAGTAAGATGCCAGTTAAAAGTAAAATATATAAGTCAGTTTTTGAGTGATGTGGAATGTCAGCCGTTTTTACTTTCTGTGCTCCTGACTTCGCATTCTGTGTGTCGTAAGGCAATATATCCCATTCTTTAGAAGCTATTGCATTTATTTATTTACTATATAACTCTGCATCGCTTCAGGAACACAGATGCACTCTTTCTTACCTCACTCTCATAGTCCGATGGGATGGCACGCAATCCGACACGACCAGAAAAAAATCAGGCACAGAACTAACGCGCCAAGTATGTTGTTCGAAATAATAATAATAAATATGTGGCCCAACTGTCAAATTGACGGTTAAACATTTTGTTCTCCGTGTATCTTTTCTAGTATTTTGAAACAACAATCATGCAAATATGTCTATAACAGCAGTGAAGTGCCTGAAATTGGTACTTTAACCAAAACATAATACAAGGATGCAAAACAAAACTATAAGACATGGGAAATACTAATATGCTGACACGAAGTCGGGCATGTTTAATACGAAACACACACCCAACATCTTCGGGTTTGGCGCTCAGCTCCGCCCTTTAGGTGCCAGAACCTCCTCCACACGTGGGTCCAGAGATACCGGCCACTGCAGTTGCGTCGAATTCGAACGACGAATACTTCTCGCCGACGACGATACCGCCAGTACGTCGGCGTGGAAGAGGCCGACCACCGGGGCCAGCTTAGGACTTGGAGGCCCATCGGCCTCTGATAGGGTTCCCGCTCCCGGTGGAAGTGTGCAGTGCATGAAGTGGACACAAGCTGTCAATGAAAAGTAATGCCGCGCATACTTTTGGGCTACAGAGGGGGGAAGTAACTTGATTGCAAACCGTGGTCGGATGCTCTCTCTGTTTCAGGTGCTTGAGCCAGCTGTCAACGTGTTGACGTAACGACGACTGTCGGATCAGGCGCGGGTCATCCAGCGTAGTCATATTATGCTGGATGCCACCGTACGTGAGCAACTTTGCCTTGAATCACGGAATCTAATAATCTGCTAATCTGCTTCAGGGAGGGCAATATTGGCCCTCGGGTGATGCGCTTTGTGAGGCGTTCTCTGGGACTGATGTTAGTTCTCGAGATTATTTGCCCCGTGTCACAGAACGCATCAACTTCCTGAAGCAGAAGATCCGTGCATGGTCAAACCGTATTCGTCGGTACAGGCGGAGGGTGGAGCTGTACACCCAAAACCTGTGATCACACATTCCAACGCGATGAAAGGTGGGTTTATAAAGCTTGGAAGCGACCGGACCAAGATGTGGCTAATTCGGCCCTTCCAGATGACGTCATGTATTTGTTCAGGTGAAACTACTACTACTACTGAAAGTAACTGAAACCTTCAGTGGCGCCATCAGGATAGAATTTGGTGTAGACAAATGTGCGGTGTCATGCATGTAAACCGAGGGGAGATTGTGGAATCCTTGGGAATCCAACATTCGGATTCCATACACCTAAGATCCCTCTCCTCAGTCGAAACATACAAATATTTGGATATTTCGGAAACGTTATGCATCAACACTGCTGACATGAAACAATCGTTGAGGGACCGCTTTTTTGACCGCCTGAATAAGGTATTTAAGAGGATCAAGGGCCTGATCCAGAAAGCAGTAATTCTGAACACAGCGCGTATAGTTAGGAGGTTACTCTCCTAGCAGCCCTGACCACCGGTAGCTTGGACCCCGTTTCTGATACCTGTGGGCTACTTTGTTTTATATTTTTAAATGTTTTTATATTCTAATAAGAAAAATATAACAGCACAAAAAAACATTGTACCCCCCCATTTGATACAAGTCCAGAAAGAAAGAAATAAGAAAGAAAGAAAGAAATAATTTATTTGCCATGAATGTGGGTACAAAATAAGATGTAAGCATTGTAAGGTAAAAAACAATAACTACATGTTTCCAATATGACCATTTAAATATTGAATGTGCTATAAATTGCATCTATCTTGCATCCGATGTTTCGAAGGGTGAACGAATATTAAAATTGATTCCATTTTTTCCCAATTCGATTACGTCACTATTCAAATCATGATATTATGTGAATTATTACTGCCGGCAACATTCAAAATGTTTAAAGCACCTTGCAAAATTACGACCTGTAGGTATTAAAAAACCGGCAATTGCGTGAAAAACATATTCTCCCATCCATATCAAACGCTTTGGTTGAGTATTTACTTGGTAACTTGAAAAGCTATCTAACTTATCTATATGATAAATCACCTTACAATTTCATTATAACAATAAATAAATGTACATTTTAATTAAAAATATATTTATATATATATTTTAATTTATGTCGCAGATGAGTTATTGAATCCGCTGTTTTATATAATAATTAAGTAATATATGTTATTACGTAGTTGTCCGTTTACTCGTGTGAATATTGAAACGGTCTGGAAATTATAACGGACGATCAAATCGCACCTCCGGTGCAACAACGTCACTTATGCAAAAGATGTAATATTTCAGGAGAATCGTTTGAAAATCCCATATCCTATTATAATGTATTGACTAAAGAAATTAACTGGTAATATTTAAACTACAACTTTAAACTTCATATTAAAGTTAAAGCGAACATTTATTAAACGGTACATTAGCTACCTTTTCTCATACTCACACTCAGATCAAATTTGCAAAAGTGACGTTGTTGCACCGGAGGTGCGAAATGATGAAGACATTGATAAATCATAATTTATAAAAGGAATTGACATTTGCACCAGTCAGACATCATCATCATTAGCCTATATTGTTTCCACTGCTGGGACACAGGCCTCCTCCCGGTGAGAGGGAGTGGGCCGTAATCCACCACGCGGACCCAGTGCGGATTGGTAGATATCACATGTCTTCGAATTTTTGATTCTAAGATATGCCAGTTTCCTCACGATGTTTTCCTTCACCGTTTTGAGAGCAGTGGTGATGAAATTATTTACACAAAAAAAAGCGCCTGCCTGGGTTCGAACCCACGACTTACAACTCGTAAGTCGAGGTCGATACCACTGGGCCACCACTGCTCTGGGTCACCTGTCAGACATGGCCACTAATAAAACAAAGTATAGAAAAAAATAACAATACGCCAAAGAGGAATGGAACGAAACTAAATGAACCATAAGCTAAAAGACAGAGTGAAAACAGGCCCCTCAGAGGGAAGACCAAGACAAAAAATGCGGCCAAGAAAGTGCTGGGTTTAAAGTTATAGTGGAAGTGGGCAGGATACGTCCAACAGACGACAGACGGACAAAGATCACCAGGGACTGGTATTTAATACATATAAAACGCAGACCAAGTAGACCACACAAAAGATCGAGCGGCGATATCACTAAGACAGCAGGTAAAATATGGAGCGAAATCGCCAGACACAGAATGGCTAGGAAACGGCTGGAGAAAGTTTTTACCGCTATCAATAGCGGTTCGTACACCTAAGTATAATAAGATTGATAAGTAGATTTAAAAAAATGTCATTAGTTTATAAGGTAACAGGATTTCATATTGGAGTCGCTAGAAGTATTAGAACAATAAAAGACCAGTGTGGAAGGAAAATAAAGCTATTTTATTTTAATATAGACATTTGACTTTTATTAATATAGATTTCATATACATGGATAAAGTTCATGAAACGATTATTTATAGCGAACTTTGAAACGATTTTTTTATGTCCCTTGTTTCCTTCCCTAACGACCCCACCTCTGTTTTTTCGGTTTTTACGACTTGACAGTACACAGATTTCTTTATTTTATGTTAGTTCAATACACGTAAACCAGCCGGAATAAATCCCCTAAATGAAGATGAAAATCGCATCAAAATCTGTTGCACAGTTGAGAAAAACAACGCGTTCACACAGACAGTGATGAAAAGAGACTTTAATATTTATATATATCTGATAAAGATATCGCTCTGAGCAACAGTATTCGGCCGAATTAGGTTTTATAATGTATACTTTTGTTAAGATTTAAACAAATATACTATACTACAAACCGAGTCGTGTGCTCAGTGTGGTTTCCCACCAATAAAACAACGAACAGTCGTACAAAACCTTATCCCCTATTTAACCATTTTTAGGGATAAAAGACGTTGTTCAGCATTCATACGTCGTCATGTTAAGAACCAAAATAGACGTGAATTTACTTTCTTTTCCAAATAATACAATATTCAATTGAAACAAAATCACGGACATCTCTGAGAATTGTAAAAAAATCCAAAACATTTTTGGATTTTAAGGTTATAATTAGGTCAATATAAACATACATAACAATAATAATGGCAATACCGTGTCAACAAAACGTCACGCTTTTCAGTTGTTACAATTGAAATAGTAAAAATATTTTTGACCCATTTTTTATAAGAGTTTTCAATTTTAAAGTGAACCTAACCTATACCTGTAATATCAAATTCACTCAAAAACTGCCGAATGACAGATGTCACCTCCGACTACAATATAAAAAAAGATGAAGCGAATATATGTTGATGAGATCAGCCGCACGTAATGCACGCCTACCACCTCCGGACTCTTTGCTCAGCTCCGCTTCGCCACCGCCGGGTACCCAGCCCCAGTGCAGCAGTTGCGTCGAGCTCAAGCGACGAGTATTTCTCTCCACCCACGACGCCACTACCTGTTCGTCGACGGCGAGGACTACGGTCGCCGAAGGGCTTAGGACCTGTAATAAGGTCCCAGCTACTGGCGAAAGTGTGCAGCGCATGAGATGGACACGATCCACCAATGAAAACGTGATACGCTCATACACAGGGGAAACAATCTGACCGCGGACCGTGTTCGGATGCTCTCTCTTTTTCAAGTGTTTGAGCCAGCTGTCAACGTTTTGGCACAATGATTGTTGGATTAGGTGTGGGTAATCCAACGTTATCGTATGTTGGATGACACTGTATTTGATCGCTTGTGAAATGAAATGCGGAGTAGCCATATCATCGCCCCCACGCCGCAGACTGTTGTAGTACTACCGCAGCCAATTACAAGTTATGCTGACGAAGGATGTGATGACAGGGCTACAAACGTAAGTTACCAGTGCTATGATGAATTGAGGAGTACTTTGGAGGGTGCGATTTGGACATATCGATTCATGACGCCCGAACTTAAGCCAGGTATACCTCGTTTGCCCGTGCATAACAAAAATAGGGTGCTGGTGGTGGCTTAAGATTCGTATATGTCAAACTATTTTGCTGATAGTGAAGGCTGTAACGGCATGTTGTATAGCTGATGTTTTGATTCGCTAATGACTCTCGAGCTACACGACCGAAACCAGCCGTATCAGCTTGGCAGTTCAGAATTTAACGTCGTATTAGTGGGGCCAGCCTTTATCGGCAAACAAATCTGCTTCAGTGAGGGCAACATTCGCCCTAAGGTGAAGCGCTTTATGAGGCGGGCGTTCGTAGGAACTGATATCGGCCCTCAGGACTATATGTCTCGTGTCACAGAGCGCATGACTTTCTCAAGCAGAAAGTGTACGCATAGGCAAACCGTATTCATAGATATAAGAGGCGAGTAGACCGATACAATCGCACCTGCCAGAGTGATCAAAGGTGGGTTTATAGGGCTTGGGAGCGACCGGTCCAAGATGTGTCTGGCATACGGTGGGGGCTATTACTATCTGCTCCCAAGATGTAGCTCATGCAGTCCGTCCGTTGCCCATCTGGAAGTCGCCAGGGCTGGACGGGCTGCACAACTTTTGGACCAAATGTTTCGTAAGACCGCACGCTTACTTTTTCGGCTCAGTACCAGACTGCTTTGGAGTCTGGTTCGCTTTCCCAGTTCCTAACAACAGGAGTTATCCACCTGCTTCATAAATTAGGTAGCACCGCGGAACCTAAAAATTATAAGCTAATCACGTGATTACCGACGGTTTATGAAGTTCTTCATCTATCATCATTTTTAGAGCTAAAATTTACAATCTTATAAACCCTAATTCCTTATGTCTGTCTCAAAATGGATGTAGGAGTGGGTCCCACAGTACTAAAGAGCTGCTCCTCATTGATATGGCCATTAGCTAACAGGTTCGTCGTTCCCGAAACGAACTGTTTACATGTTAGAGAGATTATAAGAAAGCCTATGACTCGGTGCCAAATACATGGCTCATGAGCCTCTGGAAATGTCATGTATGGGGCAGTGGAGGACGGTCTTTCCGTTCACAGGAAGTCGAAATATCCAAGGGAATAGCGAGCCGATAAGGAACGAGCGAGGCATATTTCAGGTTGATAGTTACGAGTCCGCTTTGGTTCTGTTTAGCCCTAAATCCTTTAAGCATGCTACTGAAGGATTCAGATATAGGCTATCGGATGAGGAGAGGTGGTCAGGTTTTATCTCATTTTCTTTACATGAATGACCTAAAACTATTTGCCCAGATTAATTTGTAACTGATGGAGCTACTGAAAGTAACTGAAACTCAGACGGAACTTGACGCTCTGGATAGGAGGGTCCGCACACTGTTGACCACTAATCGGATGCATCACCCACGATCATCGGTGATGAGACTTTATATCCCGCGGAAGTATGGATCTGAGGTAGATTTCTTAGCGTCCATATTCTGATTACGATTTGGAGATCGATTTGGGGACACCGAAGGTTTTGTCTTAACGATTATGGACAAGGTTATACGAAAAATGGGACATAATAAAAAAAGCGAAGTTATGTTTAAGTGCCTCCGATTCAAGCACTCAAGAATCCACTGTAAAGCTCCAGTCTGCAAACAGTGAAACAGTGTGGAAGATGGCATCATACTATCCTACACTCTGACAAACCACCAGTGCCGTTAGAGAACAAAACCAATGAAGAAAACAAGGAAAGCGCTGCAGAACAAAAGGTCGCCCCAATCCACAATGCTAAGGGCGAAGAGAAGGCATATCTGAAGATCATCCCAGTGGATCTTTATGGTCCAAAGGGCCATGTTGACGTACTAGCATTGTTAGATGAAGGATTAACGGTCACGCTCTTAGACACATCAATAGCTGAAAAGATCGGAGCCGAACGGAATCAAGAAAAACTCTCAATCGAAACAGTCGGAGGGAAAGTAATAAGAAAAGATAGTTCACAGAAGATTGAGTTGAAAATAAAATGAGCTCATAGAAGAGATAAGAGGACTATCGTAGCAAGAACCATCGATGACCTGAAGTTGTCTGAACAAAGCATAAATAAGAATACTGTAAAGAATTATCAGCATTTAAAGATAATCGAAGGTCAATTTCTTTACGTTACAGAGAGGCCCAAACTTTTAATAGGCCAGGACAACTGGGGACTCATAGTAACAAAAAGACTGAAGAAAGGCAAGCCGTCTGAGCCTGTGGCGTCCCTAACCAACCTAGGATGGGTGCTGCATGGGTGCGAATCAGGAGCGAATTTCTTCCTTAGAGAAATCCTTAGTGAACTTCACTCACTACAGCAGATCTACAACCGATGAAAAAAGTATAGAAGAAATCGTCCGAGAACATTTTCAGTTAGAATCCCTTGGGATCCAAAATCGGTCTCCATCGAATGACAGTGATAGAAGAACAATGGAAATCCTCGAAAAAACTACGAAGAAAGTGTCGACAACAGATCCAGAGTCTTATGAAAAAAGGATACGCCGAGAAGAAACTTCGAATAAAGGAAGAATATTTTACTTACCCCACTTCACTGTTGTTCATCCAGTTAAGAAGAAGTTGAGGATTGTGTTCGACGCAGCTGCTAAGTACGACGGGAAGAGCCTGAACGATGCCTTGCTATCAGGTCCAGACCTATTACAATCCCGATTTGGCGTACTGTTGCGCTTCAGAGAAGGGCCAGTAGCTGTCATGGCTGACATTCAAGATATGTTCCTTCGGATCAAAGTGAGAGAAGATGACCGAGACAATCTCAGGTTCCTGTGGCGCGGAAGTCGAAGAACTGGGAAACTTGAAGTGTATAGGATGTCATCAGTCATCTTTAGAGCAGTATCATCACCAGCAACAGTGATTTACGTGATGAACAAGAACGCAGATGACTTTAAGAAGACCTATCCCGAAGCAGTGAAAGCAATAAACAGGAACCACTACATGGACGATTACCTTTGTAGTTTTGCGTCTATTGCTGAAGCAAAAAATATATCAAGAGAAGTAAAAGAGATTCACACAGAGCAAAATTTCACCTGAAGGGGTGGGCCAGTAACAACTCGGGGGTACTATCAGAGGTAGAAGACAATACCAAAGAAGATTCTCTACAACTAACAAAAGAAGAGAAAACTCTGGGTCTTAGATAGCTGGTAAAGGAGGACACACTGGCCTTCAATGTCGGACTGCATAATACATCTAAAGATCTGCTAGATGGTAGAAGAACTCCAACAAAGAGAGAAATTACAAGCGCTGTTATGTCTACTTTTGATCCAATGGGGTTTGCAACACCTGTCTTATTACAAGGAAAGAAATCAACAGAAAATTGGACGAAATACTTGGAAGAAGTGTTTGCTTTAACAAGACTGAGAATTCCAAGATGCATCTCACCCTGCGGCAGAAAAGGACAACTGCATACGTTCACCGATGCAAGTGAAGAGGCTTACGCAGCAGGAGTTTACTGGAGGATGGTCGAGCCTGGAGGAAGAGTCCATGTTTCCATGATTGCCAGCAAATCAAGAGTGACGCCAACAAAACCAGTGTCAATTCCAAGGCTGAAGTTACAAGCGGCCTTGCTCGGCAGCAGACTTGCAACCACCGTTGAAGAAGAGATGGACCTTGAAATAACAAAGAAAACATACTGGACAGACTCTAGCACAGTACTTCAATGGATAAAGGTGGGAGATGGACCTTGAAATAACAAAGAAAACATACTGGACAGACTCTAGCACAGTACTTCAATGGATAAAGGTGGAACCAAGAAAATTTAAAACCTTCGTGGCCAATCGACTGGCAGAAATAGAAGAGAAGTCCAAGCCATAAGATTGGAGATGGGTACCGACAAAGGAAAATCCAGCGGACGACGCCACGAGGGGAACCCCGACTGAATTTGACCACAACGCCAGATGGTTCAAAGGTCGGACATTTCTCCGTCAACCAGAAGAAGAGTGGCCATTTCAAGATTTCAAGCCAGAAGGTATCATGCTGGAAGAAAAGAACAAACAAAAAGTGACGGCAATAAAGCCTACAGAAGAAGTGTTTTTCGACCTAGAGAGGTTCTCGAGCTGGGAGCGACTATTGCGCACTATGGGTAGAGTAGTTGCCTTCACGTACCCCTTACTAAAGAAAACCCGCGACCACAGCCGCAGCACGCCAGGGTGACGAATCCTGGAGACCTCAAAGACGACCCCAAAAGAAGAAGGCACGTCAAGTCACAAACCACCCAGCCAAGAAGGATGAAAAGAAACGGTTGTACCTACCCCTAGAAGAAGAGCACCTAAGAAAAGTCCAAGAAATATTGATAAAGATGAGTCAATACGACAGTTTCACGTCAGACATTATAAATTTAGGCAGGGAAACCCTTGGAAAACTCTAGTCAGCTTAAGAAAATCGACGTCTACATAGGAGACGATGGGATTATCAAACTAAGAAGTAGAACAATGTAGTTCCACGACGAAAGCCAAAGAAAGATGAATCCTATTATTCTAGACGGAAAGCAGAATATTACCCGTCTCATCATACAACACTATCATAAAAAATTTCTTCACGGAAATACTAATACCGTGATGAATGAGATTCGACAAACATATTGGATATTGGGCTTAAGAGCAACTCTAAAGGCAGTCACACACACGTGTCAATGGTGCAAGACCAAAAAGAATTTACCGGAGATTCCTCCGATGGGAGACCTACCGAGCGAGAGACTGCAGCATCATGAGTTTCCATTCTCTTGCACAGCCGTGGATTACTTCGGACCGATGCAAGTAACTGTCGGAAGAAGAATTGAGAAGCGTTGGGGGGCACTATTTACTTCTCTCACCACAAGAGCCGTACACCTAGAGTTGGCACACTCTCTAAGTGCCAGCTCGATGATTATGGCGCTCCGACGGATGGCGGCTATAAGAGGAACCCCGAAAACAATATTCAGCGACAACGGGACCAATTTTGTCGGAGCTAAAAAGGAATTAGAAGAGGCCGCTCAAGAGAAAGGCATCAAGTGGAAGTTTATTCTCCCAGGATGTCCGAATATGGGAGGCGCCTGGGAGAGACTTGTGCAAACAATCAAGACGGCGTTAGCAGTGGTTCTCAACGAAAAAAGTCCACCCGAAGAAGTACTCCATACACTGATGACTGAGGTTGAGCACGTAGTCGATTCGAGACCTCTCACCTCAGTTAGTATGGACCCGGAAGACGAAGAGAGTTTGACGCCAAATCACTTTCTACTGGGGAAATCGTGTGGAGCAATGTCGCCGGTAGAATTCAACGACAGAGAGCTGATCGGGAAGGCAAGCTGGAAAACAAGACTCGCAGACCACTTCTGGAGAAGATGGGTCAAAGAATATTTACCTCTCTTAATGCCAAGGAAACTCTAAGGAAGAGAGACTAACGACCCAAGAGAAGGGGATATCATGCTAATAGTGGATGCCACGCTACCAAGAAATATATGGCCTCGAGGTGAGGTCATTAAGACGTACCCAGGACCAGATGGAAGAACCCGAGTGCTGGACGTGCGGACATCAGGAGGAATACTTCGCCGCCCAACTCGATGGATCGTTGTGGTGTTTCCTGCGGCATCGTCGCTGCAAGAATGAGGTGCTGCGCACCGTGGCCGTGGGGGAGAATATTAGCGACGAAAGGAGTTTAGTTGATTTATTAAGAAATATTTTTTTGTTCGTAAGTTCATATTTGATTCGTGGAGGTTGTATGCATGACGATCTTACAGGCTGGTCATAAATTGTACAGGCTGGTTATAATTATGTCAGTTCAAATGTCATTATAACCATATAATCTATATATATAAAAATGAATCCCTATTTCCCTTAGTCACGCCATCACGCGTGAACGGCTGGACCGATTTCACTTTTTTTTTGTTGTTTTTGTAATTCTCAGGAGAAGGTTCTTATAAAAGAAAAAAAAAGAAAAATTAAGAACTCTTATTTAAGAATACTTAACAACCATATAATAGGACATTGTAAACTTTTTAAATGTAACATTATGACATTTGACAGAATGCGTGCTCAAATATCATCAAAGAGACAGGAGACAACGTCTGTCGGGTCAGCTAGTAATTAAAAATAATAGAAAAAATCTATAAAAATAGAGCAAATTTTTGTAATAATTCATTCCATATCCAGCAGTTAAGAAGTATTAAGAAAATAAAGAAGAGAGTCCTGAAGAAGTATTCTTTTACTCATTGCACCTACGTCCTGGTCCTGGTCAGTATCATCCCGCCAGCGAACCCTCTCCACACAAGTGCAACGTCAACACAATCCGACACATTATTTCTGTCTATTCTCGTCTGGCTAACGGCATAATATTGTAGGCAGGATTATCCACCAGCAAATTGGTCTGAATACAGTCTTGTGGAATCAGAAGTACCGTACTATGGGTATGTATGTGCCCGACCCAGTTCTCAATGGGAATATCACGTTGTATTGGGATCGGTCTATCGTCACTGACACGACTATTGTTGCCAATAAGCCGGATGTAGTGGTGATGGATCGATTAGGGGGTCGCACAACTGTTGTTCATATAGCAGTCCCGCAGTAGAACATTTTATTTTGTAGACAATTTTGAATGTTTTTAGAATTTATGCACAGGATCAGTTTTTATCCAGTGTGCATACTCAGCATATCATTCTAGACCCTCCAGCGTAGAAAATTTTCGTCGGTTATATTTAAAAAAAATCAGCTGTTTCATACATTTTGACCCCGTAGGTATTGCATTTTTCTAGGAAACAGCTGTTTATTTTGTAAAACCGACGATAAATGTCTGAGCAAGGGGGTCTAGAATGATATGCTGAATTCATGGTTACAATTTACGCACTGGATAAAAACTCATTTGGATTTTTTTTAATCGGATTACTCGTTTAGAAGACATAAGCAAATATGTGTAATGGAAAAGTGAAATTCTGTATTATTTAAACGTTTATGTCCTAGAAACTTCTCCTTCTCTATTCTTTCTTTCTCTTCCTCGTCACTCACTCACTGTTAACTGACATCTCTCAGCAAAAGAGTTGGTACCATCTGACGGCCAACTCCACAACCACTCGCGCTCATTGGTGAATTTAAATAGCGCGCGCATCTCCGGCTAACCTATTACACACTACGTGCCTTTTAAACCGACTTCACAAAAAAGTGTAGGTTCTGAAAACCGGTTCTATTTCTTTACGTTTGTTACCTCAGACCTCCGTCATTTATAAACCGATTTGAAAAATTCTATTGAAAGCGTATACATTTGGTCAACTTCTAATTAAAAGTTTTTGAGTTACCTAGCTTCAAGAATATGAAATTTTCCACACTTCGTCAGCAATATATACGAAATCGAAAACGGCCAAGCCACATATTTTGACTAAGGTGTAGAGTTTGTGAAGTTAGGGCTTGTAACTTTTTGACAGTGCGAGCCATATGGTTTCGTCTTGGCAACATTTTAAATGAAAATGTTTTTGATGGGTAAATTTTTACAATACTTTTAAAGTGTCGTATTGCAAGTGACAAAATATTATTATATATTTTTCTTTTGGTTCACCACACCTCAGTCAATCAAAACGTATCTAGCTCAGTCACAATATTCTTAATCCACGAAAATGTATTAAGCTTAATGTTTTTTTTTTTGGGTACGAAAAACCTGAAGGTTGCGAGATGTGCCAATCACTTAAACATAGGGCCCGCGTAAACTCCGTCTAGGACCAAGTAAGAATTGGATAACGAAATAACATGACAAAGTACAAAAGATATAACTGTTTTTTCTGATGGTACCGTTTGTATTGTCAACGATTTATGAAACTGAATATTTTTAAATTTTGGATACACGGTTGCCTGTGAAGAAATGGTAGGATGCTTGCTGTATCAGGATTTTTTTTCTGAAGAAATCTAATTATATTGTGGATGCTTTAGTTCATTTTTCGCCTTGATAAAGGTGGTCGTTCTGGCTCCCATGCTACCAAATACATTTGCAGTTTCCCAAATATATCGAAACATGAGCTCATTATTAAACATGTTCCCTCACAATTTGTTACCTCTACTAAACTGTCTACCGTCATTTCGTACGGAATGAAAGCTCATTTTGCAAATTAAATGTTTGGTTGCAAATAGAATGGAAGCCGTAACATGGAAATTGTCATGCCACCGTGTTTACCAGCGTGTGTGGGTACATGTACTACTAAATATGTTAACCAGTCCTGTCTATGTATTATTTCGTGTAGGTTTATTTATGTAGAGTCAACTATTACAATGCTAGTCGATCGTTTGAATATAATGTAGGAGTATACATTTTAAGGCCGAATTCATACCATATCTTAAAATTACTAAACATCGTGGTCTGGTTTATTTTTTAAGTATCAATGGGTAATCTACTTAACAACAATTCTAAAATCAGTGACAATAAGCATAGCCAATAGAGTTCTGGGGTATGCTAGGACCGATAATTGCCAGGGTCGCGAGACTTGTTCAAAAGAGATACCATGGCCCTGGCACATGGGCAACTGAAGGAACACGGGTGGATTTTAGTCAGTAAAAGTCTGAAACAGCCCTTCTGCTCCACCCTAGAGCGGGAGACGACTTTTCAAGATTTCACCCGCAAAAAAAATGCACAGCTCATCACTGGGTCGAAAGGCATTCAAGTTTGCGTAATAGTTCCTTAGATAACGTACCTACGTTATTAAAAAAAAATCAAAAATCCTTCTTAACCAGATGGTTAAGAAGGATTTTTTGAAAACTCGTCGTATAAACCAAAAAATGAGTTTAACTTAGGATGATATTTTGTATGAAAATACGTATTTTTTTGCAGATATCTCTTCGGGCATGTGGCTTGTTACCTAATAAACGAGGCGATAATAATATATTATTTTGCTATCTATATTTGGGTGCAATGACCCAGTGAAGGCCGCAGAAATCAGAAAAACTAAAAATCTATTTCGTTTTGTGTCAGTTTGTCCCTCTATTATTCTCCAATGTTTTAATGATGTCAACTGAATATTCAGACATATTCTGGTTAGTCATTACCTATCATAATAAGTTCAAATCAGGTACAGATCAGACCTAAAAGATTATTAGACAAAGTAAAAGCCACATTGATTTAATACGAGTAGTAAATGATCGAAAACCCCCGACTAATAATAAATATGACAAGCTCAAGGCGGAGTTAATAAAAAGAATGTCAGCATCGCGCGAGAAAAAGTTTAAGCAGGTACTGATACAGGAAAAACTGCCGCTGACCGGTCGTTCCAGACGAATTTTTCCGCACTATTTGGACGAGCCGTCTACCAAGCGGGATGCAGGCCATTATCGCGTCACAGTCCAAGACCGAGATGGAGAAATTGGCCGACCTAGCCGACCGTATCAATGACGTCATTGGGCTCCAGGTAGCACGTATATCTGCAATCGGCAAGGCTACAGCCTCGACCACTGTGAATCCCGAGATAGCTGCACTGACCAGGCAGGTGGAAAAACTAACCGCAAAAATCGACCGCATGTCACGATCGTGGCAACGATCAAAATGAAATGATGATATGAATCAAAATGACGTCAAAAAACGCCCGTTTCCTAGACAAATAGAACATATGGTTTATAGGCAAACTATGCTGCTTTACATCGAGTCAATCTGTGCATACGCACTAGTATAGTAGTAGTCTCTTTCTGTGTATGGATGGCGGCGGCAGGTATCTAAATTAATTGTGCCCATAATTTTACTTTGCCTTCTTTGTTTGTGTTGGGCAGACTACACGAGAATAATAGCTCAAGCAGCAAATAAAAAAGTAGACAATCATCTAGTAGGTCAGGATGACCAAGAATAGCCGATCAGCTGGTTGGTTTGGATGACATGACAGCCGCGTTACCAACAAGCTAAAGCAAATTACTGTAGCAATACTATGCCTTGGTTAAACCTTTTTGATGTCTACACAAATCTTTAACACAAATTTTAATCTTTGTTTCCGGAAAAAAATTATGTTCTATATATTCTATATATATATGTTTTTGTGACATTTTGCTGGGTTTTATTTGGAACCAGTGCACCTAAATTTTCTAATAATGAAGTCATCCACAGCAATAACATATCCCAGCTATAAAAAGCTGTCTCTGCTATAGATATATAAAGAGTTTTTCTTACTGAGTCTGCAATAGATAAAAACTTTTTACCAAAAAATTAAACCGCCGAAAAACCTGAAAAGCAAAAAATAATAAACCTGAAAATTATGAGTCGGCGCTTTGAGTGATCTTTGTTCATTGATTTTCCAGCGCCGACTCATAATTTTAAGGTTTATTATTTTTTGCTTTTCAGTTTTTTCGGCGGTTAAATTTTTTGGTAAAAAGTTTTTATTTTGTAATTTTTTGTGGCTTTAATGTACTTCTAATACTTGGCAAGGTATACCCTATCCAATGAATAAAGAATTATCAAAATCGGACTACTCTGTATAAAGTTATGCGTTGTTAAACATTACAATCAGTGAGTGAACAATCAATCATCCCCTGTTTTCTGACCCTTAGGGTTCGATTTTGTTTTCCAAATTTATATGGGACCACCCTCGAAGTATACCTTTTCCAATAAAAAAAGAATTATCACAATCGGACTACTATGTAAAAAGTTATGCGTGGTCATACATAAAAAAAAAACAAACAAAAAAATAATAATATACGCGTCGAATTGATAACCTCCTCCGTTTTTTTTCGTCGGTTAAAAAGAAACACCCAACCGCAAAACCTTCTGGACTTATGAAAGAAACGAAGTTATATCACAATGTAAATAAAAACAGCTAAAACTGCCGAATCGGAGGTGACATGACAGATGTCACCTACGATAAAATCATAATAAAATGAAATAACTAGAAACGTGAAGATAATGTTGTACACGATCAGTGGTACGTCGAGCACGCCCACCACCTCCGGACTCGTCGCTCAGCTCCATCTCGCCGCCACCGGTACCCAGCCGCACTGCGGGTGCTGCGACGATACCGGCCGTGGTAGTTGCATCGAGCTCGAGTGACGAGTCTTTCTGTCTCCGCCCACGACGCCACCAACTGGTGACGACATCGTCGACGGGGAGGACGCCGGCCGCTGGACGGCTTAGAATCTCAAGACCCACTGGCCTCTGATAAGGTCCCAGCTCCCGGTAGAAGTGTGCAGCGCATGAGATGGACACAGTCCATTAATGAGAATATCATGCGCAAATACTATGGGGCTACAGAGGGGGGAAACAATCTGACCGCGTACCGTGTGCGGATGCTCTCTCTGTTTCAGGTACTTGAGCCAGCTGTCAATGTTTCGGCAAAAAAACTGTCGGTACAGGTCCAACGTAATCGTATATTGGATGACACCGTATTTTGTCAGGTTTTTCTCTTTATCGCTTTAATGTGATCTACTTATCGCTTCTCGCTCGCTTTATAAAATAATCTGCTTATATCTTTGGTCTGTCTGTTCTGTTTATTTGTCTTTACACGTCGATTGTTTAATGCAAGCCGAATTTCGGCTCCCCTGACAGAGCAGAAACGACGTGTTTAGATTGTGACCTACACCGAAGCGAGCTTATTGTGATCGCTTAGAATATCTGACGGAAAAACTGACTTGTCTATGCTGTGATCGCTTAGAAGACCACACGAAGAAACTGCCTTATCTCTACTAGGCGCTTGCTTTATTTACCCGTCTTGAGCGCAGCGACAGCTATATCATTGGACAATTCGTATTTAAACAACTTATTTACTGTAGTAAATTTATTTAAGATTACTCTTAGTTGTTTTAACTAAACCATTATCAGTCTCCTGCCCTCTCTATTTATTTGGGGTTGGCCCAATATGTCTATTTCTTCCACACTTCTCCACTTTTACTAAACCCTTTTTAAAATAACTTTTTGTTGACCCACGGTTAAACTTTGTGTTCTTTACCGTAAAGGGAACGTATTTTTTGCGTGCATAGGCCTGTATTTAATCGATTGCTATCGTTTAAGATAGGTCATGTACCAAGATATTTTTCGTAGAACATGATGGCACTTTATGATTGTTATTTGCTCCTTTTACTTTTTGGGTTCCGTACCCTAAGGTTAAATCGGACCCTATTACTAAGAGTCGGCTGTCCGTGGTCACCTGGCTGTATTACGGTAGTTAGACAGTTGAAATTGCTCGATATTGATAACGGCAACAGATAGACGCTTGAAATATTCACAGAATATTCAGTTATACAGGGTGTCCAAAAATCAACGTCAAGCCGAAAACGGTTGATAGACCAGGTGGTGACAGTTATCAGAAAAAAAAAAAACTAAGTTAAGCATTTTTTTTTCAGTACAGGCAGTTAAAGTTGGGCGATGTAATCATTTTTAGTACATGGTGGAGCAAAAAGTGATGTTTTCTTTAAAACTGAGGTAGTTGTGTTTTAATTTTGGACTGTAGTTTACAGAAGGGTTATTCAGGGTTACATCACTCACAATTTTTTTTAATGTCAATAATTTGAAAAGTACTTAACTTAGATTTTTTAAATTATTTTTCTGATAACTGTCATCACCTGGCCTATCAACCGTTTTCGGCTTGACGTTGAGTTTTGGCACACCCTGTATATTCATTTAAAAACATTTATAATTAAATTAAAATAAAACAAATATTTAAGGGGGGCTCCCATACATTAGACATCATTTTTTCCCGTTTTTATAGATAATGGTACGGAACCTTTTAGTGCGCGAGTCCGACTCGCACTTTTAATACATTATACGGATGAATCGTGTGGCAGTAAACAATTTTCCATTTTTCTTTATGCTACACTACCTAACGGAATACGTTTTCAATAAAATGCTTTGTAATAAAATAAGCACAGATCATGCATATTTCATAAAATTCCTGTCATCAATTGAATTTTAATACCGAGCTACAAAAGGCTAGCACCAAAATATTAAATGAAATTCTATTATTATTGCTAAAGCTTCGTTGTTCGCTTTGAGCCCAACAATGTAAAATTTATCTAGACTGCTTTTCATAAAGAAGTCATCATATCGGCCATGACAAAAACCAGTGCACAGTGTCAAGAAAAGCCAATGACGAGAAATCATCCGGATTTCAAGAATCCGTATGTCAAGTATGCTGATTTGGAAATGTGACCACAGTGAGACAGACTAAAAATTCACACTACAATTTACCTTATTTTACTTTCTTAGCCCTTAACTACAATGGTGCAACTTACTCGATGATACATGACTGCCATTATATCTCCCAGTAATTAATAGATAAATGGTCTGGCTAGACCAAACATCTGGAAATGTGACCACAGTGATACAGACCAAAAATGTACACTACAATTTACCTTATTTTACTTTCTTGACTACAATGGTGCAATTTACTCGATGATACTTGACTGCCATTATATCTCTCTGTAATAAATAGATAAATGGCCTGGCTAGACCAAATTAGGTACACTAGACCAGACACAAACTGAATTGAAATGCAGCATCCCCATTCGTACAATTTTGCCGAATTCATAACTAAGACGCAGACTGTCTAGGGAATAGAGAATAAATTATACATTTTCATGTTTTAATTCATTTATACTTTTAAGTACTTGATGGTTCGCTTAGACTGGCCGATTACTTTTTCGATAAACGACGGGGTTGATCGTGTTTGGTAGGAACAAATAGAATCGATTATTCGCTTCGAAACGATTTCCATAGTCATAACCATTCCCAAGTTTTACAGAAAACTCACAAAAATTGCTGAGGCTTCTTTAAAATGTGGTATGAGTTTTACAGAAATCTCACATAAGCTGTGGCTTTTTACTCGACTGCGAAGAGTAGTTGGCTATATCTTTTTATTAAATCTATATATATAAAATTCAAAGTCCTGAGTGACTGACTGACTGACTGATATATCAACGCACAGCCTAAACCGCTGGTCCTAGAGACATGAAATTTGGAGGGTGTGTTCTTTGTGAACAGTAGGTATCCACTAAGAAAGGGTTTTTTGAAATTCCATCCCTAAGAGGGTGAATTGGGGGGTTGAATTTTCACGCGGGCGAAGCCGCTGGCGGAAGCTAGTGTAACGATAAAGACCTTTATTGCCTCAGACTGCATGAGATTGTTTCGAGTATTAATTTAAATAGTCCACCTATTTAACATTTTTTTTGTTTCCATATACTTTTTTAAATTCACTTTTACGTAGTCGGGTTTTTTTGTAATATCTAGTGTTTATGTAACAATATGAATATATATTTATCATTCTGTTAAAATTCTACCAACTTGTGCGAACACAATTATATCGTGGGCATGGCACACAGTTGCAAACCCTCTCTAACGTTCTATTAGATTGGACAGGCGACTCACCCAGTTCGAACGCTCCACGGCGCGATTCTTCGTGAAGCGTAAAAAAACCCATTCAGTCAGACCATAACATCATCCCTTATTTTAACGGTGGTATTAATTCTTTTACACTGCTTTTTACGCGTTTTATGTGGGCCAACAATGGTTTTATGTTACTTTGGCGGGAAGTTGGATTGTAGGTGATCCAAATAATAGTAAGAAAAAATAGTTACGAAATGTAATTTGTCCACTTTAGCTATTGTGTTGCGCTCAACAGTACGTCGTTTAAGTTTCCCATGGCCAGTTGCTGCACGTATATGTACTCAGAAGACTGTATGGTTCCATTTCTTTGCTGTAGGTAGAGATAAGTAGCCTTAGATTTGTATCAAAACTCTGTTTGAGCTGGATGGAACTTATGCGTTATGTCTAATTATTTATTTATCACTCGATGGTAGAGCAGATGAATTAAATTAACAACTTGTTATTCTTTCAAATATATTAACCACAATATCGATATGAAATCATCGAGGGGCTTGTGGCTAAGTAATAACAGCCGCGATCGGATCGATCGATGAGGTTTAGCTACAGTTGCCGCGGTTGGCTCATGGATGGGTGACCATATTTACACACCTAGACCTATATTGCCACGTGGAGGCAATCGGCGGTGGCGACCTCTTGCGTCCGGCCCTGGGAGTCTACTCCCTAAGCACGTAATCCTTAGTTTCGGCTTTAGTTACGGGCGTTTCCTACTCCCTAACACCTACGGACTTATTTGACAGATGTCCCTACTCCCGATGTGTTATTGCCCGACCGAAAAGTTGAATTTGACTTTTGTTTTGACGGAGCCTTATGTCATTTGATACGACATCAAAATAGTTATCGTGCGGTCGACGCAATTTGAAACAAGGAAAACTATGGCTGCTTTTTTAATGCTCGAACTGCTCGAGGAAGGTCTACAGGAAGGGCGGAGGCAACGCCGATTGTACTTGCGCCAAAACTTTCGGTTGGCGAGTATTCCCGACGTTGAGTTCGTAGGGAACTATAGACTCACTCGAGCACTTTTTGAGGACCTGTGTGACGATATAATACCTCTTTTGCCTCAGCAAATACGACGAAGTGGTGTTGATCCAAGAATGAAGGTAAGGAGTACGGATATAAACAATAAATAATAATAAATAATAAACTCCCGACAAAAACACAGACTCAAAAATAAAAAAGGCAAAGGTATCAACAGGATAAAGCCGCCATGGGAATCAAAATGGCAAAAATAATTCAATTCTAAACTAAAGACATACTAAAAAGTTAATTATTGAAGATATGGTCATTTTTTAACGAAAACAATATTATATTTTGTTTATTAAGCTAGAAAACCACAAAATTAGTAAACCGGTAATCGACCGGTAAAATAGCGCAACTCTATCGTCATTCGTCTCTCGTTCACGAATATTGTCTATGATTCCGTTAGACAATCATGAATCCGAAATCATTAGGGGGTAGGGTACACTCCGACGTTTCGGATTACTTTCCGACGGGCCCGTATCATCGTTAACGGACTTAGGGAGTAGACCCCCTGGTGCGAGCCATGGTACGGAGTGGGCATGGGAAGCCGTCACCTCCTTCTGCGAAGCAGTAATGCTCGCGAAGGAGGATGCGGGGCGCGTGAGGGAGTGGTAGTCTCTGCGCCGTCACGTCCCTAGCCGCCGCAAGAGGAGACGCCCTGGGCGTCGGGAGTCAATAGCGGGTTCCCGGCCACCGTAGGCGCGAGCTTGCGGGCGGCGAGCAATGGGTAGCTCGCCGCCCGGTAAGGACCAGGCTCGGGTCGACTGACTTCGCCCGCTCCGCCCAGAGCGGGAGAAGTCATTTGATGATTTCCCATCCAAAAAAAAGACCTATCCTGCCTAAGAAAGCACGTTAAACCGTTGGTCCCGGCTGTCATTTGTGGATCGTTGACGTCGTTGCGGGTTGTCAGAAGCCCGAAAGTATGACAACCACTCTTACAAAGGAATATCGTATTACCCAGTAAATGGATTGTGGAGGTCATATAGGCAGTCGCGCCATGTAAAATACTGGTATTCAGATGCATCTAATTAGACTGGAAGCCGACCCAAAACATAGTTGCAACATAATTTGGAAAAAACTAGACATCTAGATGATGATGATGATCGATATGAAATTAAATAAACTGAACAATTAGGAAATGGATAGAAGTTAGAAACAATGAAGTAAATAATTGTAGTAACCGCAGCAATACTTTAAAGTTTTATACAAATAATGGACAGCAAATCTACATTTAGGATATGCCCGAACTAAATTCTAAATAATCCTACATTAATAATTAAGCTTGCCCTAGTTAAGGTATTATCTTTTATACAACAATTAACTCAGTGGGCTTACATACGTACTACGAATTTATTGTTTTATGATAAAACTAGCTGACCCGGCAAACGTTGTTTTGCCATATAAATAATTTAATTACTAAAATGGCTATTAAAAAATAAGGGTTGATTGTAGAAGGGTGCAAATTGAGGATTGTATGTATTTTTGTATGTTATATCATAAAAAAATAGAAATTAAAAATTTTGTCTAAAAAATAAAAATAAAAATTTAGGGGTGGACTACCCCTAACATTTAGGGGGATGAAAAATAAATGTTGGATTCTCATAGATACCGGATAAGCACAAAAAATTTCATCAAAATCGGTCAAGCCGTTTCGGAGGAGTATGGCAACGAAAACTGTGACACGAGAATTTTATATATTAGATTAATAATTTCCAACTAATAAAAGTTACATCCTTAAATTCCTGTCATAAGGTACCAAGTGGACATTTTATTCAGATTGCCTACCAGTTCATTACCTACTTGATTAATTTGTAGTCAAGAAATATTTAGAAACAGTTATCATATCATCATCACAATTCATCACTCATATCAGCCGGAAGACATCCATTGCTGGACATAGGCCTCCCCCAATTTGGGGGGTTTGCCATCATTGCCACGCTTAGTGGGTGGGTTGGCGATTGCAGTATGATGGTAAAATGCATAGTGAACGCAGCCTATTCTCTAGTAAGTCCCTTAGTCACCTTTTGCGACACCCACGGGAAATGGTCCGCAATTATAATATAATTATGATACTTACTTGATAAACCAATTTACTATATGCCTCTGTCTACAGTTAGTCAGATACACTATATTGTTGAATAGCAAAAAAAAAAAATTGCCAAGGAAGGAAAGCAAAGAATTTGCAGTGTGGCGATTAAGTAATCACTTAAATTGAAACCAAGTTTTCCACGTATCGTGTTTTAAACATACACAATTAAAATAATTAAGAACATTTAACATTCTAGCCGTGGGTTCCAATTTTCGTTTAAGTATTAAACAAATTTAAACTTAATTTGAGATTATTTGGTATCAACACCCCAAATAAACAGAACACTGCCGGTAAATGTGAATACTATGCAGGCTAGTTTGAATACATGACATTCTGGTAGTTTTAAGTATTTTATACTTGGCCTTTGGAAATGTCCTGCAGATCTGGTACCGATTTGTGACGGGTCGTTGAGCTTCCTAATACAAATTGAGCTACACGATGCCTGATGCATGCATACCGTCTGTTAAGACAAGTCATTTCAAAGCTGCAATGGCTATTTCTTCAAAAGTAAATAAATATTTCATTTCATACATAAAGTTTGTGTTGGGTTGAATATTTTTGATACAATTGCCCCGCGTGTGTCTCAAGGGTGGTTTATTTCGAGTCAGTTTTTTAGGTTTTCATTTGTTTTGTAAAATGCAATTTCCTATTTTTAGCTGAAATGTACAACTTGTAATAACCGATGTACCTACTGTTTAATGTGATAACCTTCTTATCGCCATCTGTATAATCGATAGTTCAGATATAGAATAGATACCATATTAGTATATAAATGGAATAAACTAGAACAAATTCCCGACACAGATTTTGTAATCTATACTAATATTATAAAGCTGAAGAGTTTGTTTGTTTGTTTGAACGCGCTAATCTCAGGAACTACTGGTCTGAATTGAAAAAATCTTTTTGTGTTGAGTAGCCTATTTATCGAGGAAGGCTATATAACAACACGCTACAACCAAGAGGAGCGGAGCAGTAATGAAAAATGTTGCAAAAACGGGGAAAATCACACGGGTAGGCGATTCGACGCGACGAAGGGTCGGGGGAACAAGAAATTTAACGCGGACGAAGTCGCGGACAGAAGCTAGTAAAGAATATTTGCAGTTTATGAGGTCGAATGAGGTCTGTTCACAGACGCGTGAGTGTGAAAATTAAGAATGATAATCGGGCATGGGTACCGATGAGAGTACCGCAGACCACAGATTGTCAGAAGATTTAGTTCTCGCTATTGGGCTTTCACCACATAATTAGAGATAGCCGATAGTCTGAGTAGTTCTTGTGTGCAACACACACAGCATCAGTCAGCATTATGTGGACATAGCTATAGGCTGTTGAGTCCTACGAAACTAGAAAAAAAAAGCGACACGTGCTTATAGAATATGGAATACGACTCGTTTTTGAAAATCAGTACATGATAAGCATAAATAGGTATAAGTGATATTTATATACTAACGCCAACCAAGGATAGACACGATAACGAAGTTGTTTAAAAATAGGGATGAGGTGGAAGTATTTGAACCAGAAGCCATTCGATTCTTGTAGTCATTTAGCTGTACGTTTTTATTAAATAAATATACTGAGTATACATAGCAAGCATTGAAAATGAATAAACGAATTATACTATCGAAACGTGTATGAAAAAGTAAAACCACTATAATACCCTAACCTACATGAAAAAGCAAACATAATCCCGAAAAACGGGCAATTGAGACGAAAAATCCTAACCATTTTCGTGATCACATAGTAGAGGCTGTGGGCTACCCGATCCCCGAATTTGTAATCTTTGCGTGTATACAAAAGGTAAATTGCTCGGTGGCATTTTCAACGGTAATGATGTCATCGCCGCATCCCGTAATCGAGGGCTGGATACTTTTATAGTAGATCCGTTGGCCGCCTGTTACACCAGAGCGGTATGATTGGAAAAAAAAGTTGATTTGAATGTTTAAAATTACAGAATCTGGTTGTCTTTGTCTATAAAGTAAAGTCCCGCAAATGCAAGGTTATTAAAAGTGTTACACCGTGTTGAATATTTTTTGTTGACATGAGAAATAATATTTATGTAGGCCGTATATGAATGTTAATATGTCTAAGAGCAAAATGGCACATATCCAACAGGATTGGCCGTGCTGACAAAGAACACAAAGCAAATAACTGTAATAAAACGAAGCATGTTCACCTTTCACCTAATTCCTAATTCTTTAAATCGCAATCACCTCCAAACGCTATTTCCAAACTTATTTCAGCACCGAACTTTCTTAATAATACCTTAACACCGCTAAAATTGAAAGACGTTGCCAGTAGTAAAACTTAAGTATTCGGAGTAAGAAAACACGAAATAAACTTTACGATTCCGGAAGAAAATACGAGTATGACGTAATTTACGAAATTCTTACCGAAACTTCAGTAGTTCTAAAGTAATACTTTAAGTATTTTATTTAAGTATTACTTATTTTTGAACGCTCTGTGAAACTTTCGAGTAATATTCTAGCATTTTTACAGATAGGAGTGGAAAGTGATGCAAGCATAACTGTGTGAAATGTATCAATACTTGTGATGACTTTAATATTATGCATTTGAATAAAAAATATAGATGAATGTACTTTTATAACGTACATTTATTGTACCTTCTCTGAATAAGAAGAGGCCTCTGCCTTGCGGTGGGTCAATAATTGACCGGTATATGTTTAATGGTGACTAAAAAGGAAGGTAAAGATGAAGGTTTTCTTAATTGTATTGATTGTGAACGTTCCTTTTTAAGATCAATTGCTCCTTACATTATGCCCGCGTAGATAATGCACTTTTCTATGAAACCACTAATTTTTAAGAATCATGTGCTTTACTACAGAGTATATGCGCTAAAAGGTTAGTACGGAAACGCAGTTAGTATATAAACAATGAGGATTACCCAATCTTGGCTTAAGATTTTTTTTTATTATTATTAAATTTGTCTTTACATCTTAAGATTTTATTTAACCATAGTCATTTGTAATTCACAACAAAAAAAAGTCCTCACATAAATACACATTAAACATGGAAGAATATTATAGTTTAAGTGGGAAATTTTATCAGGAAGATCATTTAAAACTATTCATTTACTGAGGAAGAGACTCTCGAATAGTTATCATGCATGTATCACTCAGATCATATGCTCACGTTAAATTACTGTCATACACCTATTGATACTTCAGTTTAAAGCGACCGAACATTTTCGACACTTACCAGATTGTCCATGGTCAAATTTCATCGAGTTATAGGACAAATTTGTAATAAACAAAAAAAAAATGTCACGTTTCGGTGTAAAGTACATCCAAACGTAATGTGGGGGTGTACCTAAATGACATCGTGAGGCCGGTCCGAAGCTTTGTATGAATCTTATCTCTGTTTCGCGACCGCCACTAACACCGCACATAATGGCCGCCCACGCGTGATTTGTGACACAAATTCATCGTATATTGTGCCGCTGCGATAAATTAATTACGGTGTGAATGCGTGCCGACTAATTAGTTTTTGCGTAGTTTAATAATCCGTTTTGTTTGTTTCAATTATGGATGAGGTGATATGTTTGAGGTTTAATGAGTAGTGGTAAATTAAACTTTTGTACCCAGTTATTGTGTAGAAATAATTTTATTCCGTTGTATATTTTATTAGGGTACCCCGCAGGGTTGGATTTTATTAACTTAGTTGTTTGATTGAATTTTAATTCTTAACATCCACAATTCGGTTAATTATTTAACTATTAATGGTAATAGGATAACGGAGTAGTTTATTTATGTTATAGATTAGAAAATAAAATTATTGAACACACTGCATCTGAAAAAAAATTCATGAGAAGGGAGTAAAAGGAAGCTTCTCCTCAGTACATCATTTGGGAACCCTGCTTTGAAATTTCCATACATATTGAACGCGTAGATATTGTTTTTTTTTTTTCAACAACTGATGGTATTTTTTGATTTCCGACGAAATTTGCTTGCTACCCTAGGTGATCTAGAATGATGTGCTGAAATCATGTTTTCAATTTGCGCGTCGATGGGGATGCCATCCTGTAAACATGAAAATCTCATTGGATACTACTTAACCACCAACGTTCGTAGTTGGTACATTTTCGTTTTTATCTTCGATATTGTTTTAGCCTGACCTGTTTGCCTGTCCCATCTGCGTCTCGTTCTCAAAAACAATGATCAGGACATAGGTCGACGGCGGTAAACATATTTCCCTACAATTCCCACTGGCACTTTGCCAGAACATATTGATTTTACTATGAGAGTCGACAAGTCCTCGCCATCTTAGAGATGTGACGATTTCCTGAATTCACTTGAGAATTTTATGAGTATATTTGAGCAGACCTAAGTTAGAACAAAATTTAATAAGAAATAAAGACACTTTTCGGTGATAATAGTTAGTATTAAGACTTTAGGATAAATATAGAAGCAATTAATACAGAAAACCTATCTGTCCGATACTTAAGTATGAAATTAGAGTTTGACCGAATTTATTCTTCCAACATTTTTACGCACATATTATTAAACAAACACCAAAATATCCATTACATTTTCATCAGAATAACATCAACAAAATACCTGACACAGAAATCCGAACGTTTAGTCGATTAGTCAGTATCGGGTACAACACTAGTATAAACAACGATAGCCACTTTAGTATATTAGTCATCGATACTTGACAGATATGTACAGTAACAAACCTACTCCAATTTATGGTAAAATGTATGACATAGATTGATTGGGCTTGGCAGAATATTATATTACTGATGCTTCATACAAATCGGTATTTTATTTTTGTTTGTTTAGTCAATATTTTGGTACAATTTTAATGAATATAGTTCTATGCTTTCGGTTAAGCCTATAAAAACCACATCAATGTACTGAGGAGACTAGTTGTTCGTGAGACATGCTTTAGAGCATTGTTTCATTTGAAAACCATGGGCAGCTGTAACTTCTATTTAATATTTCATAAGATTTTAACATTGCCATCCATAATTATACATTCTTGAAACCTTGTTTGTCAGGAACAATCTAAAATTATTTACGTGCAGAGCAGATCAATTTCCAAAGAACAGGCGTCACCAAACCCAACTATGTGTAGTTCACTGAAGGGCTGCAATTATGCACAAAAGTGTTTTTCATATGACTCCAATTGTATACAATAAGCTACCTAAAAGTTGGAAGTAGCTAAATAATGTGCAAGGCAATTAAATTACATAATAACATTATCAAGTTCCTAGAGCAATGATTTGTATTGATTTTTTGTTATTTATGAATTGAAAACGATATTATTATTATTCTATAATTGCGTAGTTTTATTTTTTATTTTAAGAGAATGATTTAATTCATTACATTTCTTGACGTCACATCATGTGGCAATCATGTCTGTACCTTATATTGATGTTATTGTCTTGCATGCATAACTTTCTTGTATGTATGACACATGTTTAAGCAAATATAAATATTATCGTATGAAAAAAAAAAACAATCTAAACAAATCAATTAATCCTCCTCAATCCTCAATTTTACACAAAAACAACCAAACATGAGGCAGGGTTGTTATTGAATTCAAGTGTTTACTGTGCTTTATCTCATAAAAACAGATGCTGAGTTTGTGGAATCAAAATATAATATACCAAAATTTACCGGAAATCCATAGCATAAACATTTTATAATGAAAGTATTTTTTCTCTAATCTTTAGCATGCTGATGATGATGTTGGCATGCCACAGTCGCATACCTTTCAAGTCAATTCTTCCACCCATATGGCACAATTCATCCTGAAAAGTGTTTGACGTGGCTATGAAAACTTACGGTAACTCCCGGTATTGGATCAGTTTTATTATTAAACTGTAGTAATTAATATCTGACGGCGTCAGGTGGCGCTGATACCTGCCATACTTTGTATACACTGAGCCTTTTGTTACAATTTCCCGGCGGGTGAAAAAATATGTAGGTATACAGGAAGATTTTTTAGTCACCGTCCAAATAATGATATATTAATATTTTGCGAAAATCATTTGATATGTATTTTTTCTTTTAGCATCACTAAATACAAAAATATTGAGATATCACATCACAAAGTTATCAATAAAAAGTTGATGATTCTGGACACCGCCGCGCGCTAGGTAATAGTGCGGGCTAATACCTAGTGCGTATGCACCGCGCTAGGTATTTAAAATTATTTAGAAATTAATTGAAAACAATATAAACAAAGGTGCAAATTTTCCCTTCATACTCTCACGGACGGCAAGTGTAGTATTATTAACGTTTAACTTAGTGACCACGCAGAGCGGATAATTCTTTCGAGAAAATGATTTAAAATGAAAATTTTATGTATCGTTTTTTTTCAAAAATGGATTTATTGAATTACCTAATGCCTAGAAAAAAATTGGACGGTGACTAAAAAATCTTCCTGTATATACGTGCAACAAAATTTTTTAACCCCTTTTTAGAAAAAATACGCGAACGGAGGAGTATGAAAGAAGAATGGCAGTTTTGATGTCGCTTGGTTTCAAAAGCAATAATTAATGAAAATATGTACAATATATGAAACTGTACAATATATGAAACGGTACAACAAGTGACGTCTCCCGCTCTGGGTGGAGCGGAAGGACTTTTACTGACTAAAACCCACCGTGTTCCTTCTGTTGCCCATATGCCAGGGCCACGGTGCCTCTTTCGAGCGAATCTCGCGACCCTGACAGGCATCGGTCCTTAGGTCGGGCTTTAGTTTGTATGTTACATTTGTTTTTTTAATTAAGCTGCTCAACGCATGTAAGAAAAAACAAATATTTTACATTAAATCTGACTATCAAAACGAAATTATTTGCAAAATCTTAACCCAGAACTTGGGCCGGTAGCTACGGGGGTTTATGTATATTATACTAATATAAAAGTGATTTATTATTGCCGTTTGCATCATAAATAAGACATTTTGGAAAAGCAGACTACTGTCCCGTGAAGCATACAAGTATTATTGTAAGATTTGGAGCCAGTATCGATTTGTATTTGCAAAATTATTTAAATAAACACCTATTGCAGCGTAAATCCGCTACGGACGAAACTTTTTGGTTTCTAAATTAACCTTTTTTAGAAACACTGGCCTCTATTTTTTTCATTCATTTTTAAATTTCGATATTGAAAAAAACAGATGCTAAATTTTTTCTTGTCAACTCTGGGACTGCAGATTGAAGCCAAGCGTGAAGTATCAATTTTATTTTTCGGAACTACTACGCTTATATTTTCATTAGTGTTCTTAACAGTTCTAGCTTAGCTTAGCGTGTGCTAATAAGTTCTTTCCGCTCAAAGCAAAAAAAATCAGTGTGCAAGTCTACCGTGCAACTGGTTCGTATTACGTCTGTTCTTTTCCCTTTATTATTCTAATCTGTTCTACCGGCGATTCTCGCTAGCTATATCGAAGATTCTGCTTGTAACCTTGGTCTGATCGTTTCGTTTATTTGTCTTTAGACGACGACCATACAAGCCCAATTTCGGCTTTCCCCGACGGGCTACTGGGAACCGGGTTATTGTGAGGTCTACGACGTATTGAGTCGCCATCGTCGTCAACATCGTTGCGGACATTTGACGCCCGTTGCAGAGCCTGAAGACCTCGTAGACAGCAAGTTACTGCCGTCGCTATTCACGGCACCATCGGCACCCTTCTAGAGCGTCACATCCGGCTAGTTAAAAAGGACCTTTTACATTACTTGTTCTCCTATTTTATCGTAGTAGATTAATTATTAATTATTCCTTATTTTATTACTTAATTACGCATACTGATATATGGTGTGTTTCACGGTTTAACTTAGTGTATTTTACAAAGAAGGAACATATTATTCGACGTGCATAGGCCTATAATTTGACCGATTGCAAACCTATCTGTTTAACCACTAAGTTTGACTCGTCCCTCTTCTTTAAATCAGTTATTTTCTCAATCTGCAGTTAACCATATACTTTTTTATTTTTTTGATGTTTTAAAGTGGTGAATTGGTGTTTTTTTCTTTACCGTCTCGCTACACTATGTATAAATAGCTTATTGAGTGGGTAAAAAAGTAGGGAGGGCTTCGCCCAGCAGTAGGACATTAATAACTTATAATAATAATTGCCAAGCCGCTGTCAACAAGACGTCATCGTTTTGTAATTTAAGCAGTTATAAAATGTCTAATGGGTTTCTGGTTTTATTATTGGTTTATAATGGGTAAAACTTGTACAATGTTTAAAAATTGTTACGTAGTACCCACTGCTGATAGTAGTTACTATATAATAATAATAAAATATTTTTTATATTTTTAAATGTTCTTATAATTTTTGTTATTCTAATATTTAAAAATATAAATTATATGTTTGTTAATGTAATAAAGGAAATAATAAAATAAGCTGGTGACCGCAAACCGAAGTCATCACCCATGATCGTCGGTGATGAGGCTATACATCCCGTGGAAGTGCGAGGGCGAGGCTTTTTAAATTAAAAAATCCTCCACAACCGCGAGGTGTGCAGTCTCAGGGAATATTTTTGGAAAGCCGAAATGGGAATTCTTCTTGAAACTCTTAGAAACATATTTGAATGACAGAACTCAATGTACAGAAATTACTAGAATCTGTCCTATTACTAAATTGGAGATAAAATATCTGTCTAAACCAAGATATATAAAATATGGTGTACCCCAAGGTAGCATACTGGGGCCACCACTATTCTTAATGTATATTAATGATCTCCCTAAAACTATAGATCATAAAATGGTACTATTCGCAGATGACAGCACGGCCATTGTGGAATGTACTAATCCTAATAATTATCAAAATGACATAAATAATTCTCTGAGTGACATTATAAATTGGCTTGACAAAAGTAACCTTATAATTAATTTAAATAAAACAAAAGTGATTCACTTTCACCAGCGCCGTAAGCATCCACCAGTTAACATTGCCTACAATAACTCTGTGATAGAAGAAGTTACATATGCAAAATTCTTAGGTATCACTATAGTTAGTGAACTAACTTGGAAACATCACACAGAGGAAATCTGTAAGCGCCTTAGTAAATCTGCATATTTATTGTTCCAATTGTCAAGGAAAGTAAATACTGACACTCTTTTAACAGCTTATCATGGATTGGTCGCTTCTACTTTAACATATGGTGTTATTTTTTGGAGACAGTCAACTAATAAAGAACTTATATTCAGGATGCAAAAAAGATGTATACGAGCAATGTTTGGTCTAAGAACAACGGATAGTTGCGTAAATTACTTTAGACAATCAAAAATTTTAACTTTACCATCTTTGTACATTTTAGATACTGCACTATTCGTAAAAGCAAATTCGCAATTTTTTCAAAAAATTTCAGACGTCAAAAGAACCCCAATTCGTTCTCAATATCAGAATTTGTTGTGTCCAATCAAGTGCAAAACTGCATTACTGAAAAAGAGCTTCTTTGCTAGGGCACCCATTGTCTATAATAAAATACCTGATGTTGTTAAATGTTTACCTTTAACCAAATTTAAAAAGTCCGTTCAGGGGTTTTTACTAGAAAAGTGCTGTTACAGCGTAGATGACTTTTTAAATGATAATCTTCTGCAATAGAATTTGGAATGTGTACCTGTGTTATTATTTTTTCTAATATGTATTTTACTTAAATTGAATTTAAATTGTTGACATAAGTCATTGTTTTAATTTGTTATTAACGATTTTTATAATTATTGTAATAGTTGTCTTAGTGCGACTAATTTTGTACGCCATGATTGGCAAAACATGTAGCTAACTCTCATTATTTTTAAGACCTGTATAATTCTGCACTCATGTTTTACAAAATAAATATCTTGTATCTTGCATGATATCACAACTCGGTTTTGTCTATTATTGTTAATCGTGTCCATTAGGAAGGTGATGAAGTGTTGCATTTCGAACAAAATCAAAAAGGAAATGAAACGGTTTTGTGTGGAGGTTACCAATATACGGTAAATGCTCGAAATAAAAATAATACAACAAACTGGAGGTGCATCAAGCGTACTGAATGCAGTGCGTCGTTGACTTTACACAATGAAAGAAAAATATAATTTGGAAAAGTACACACACATGTTTAGCACAACCAAAAGCAAATGAGGTGTTTATTGCCAAAAATAACTGCAAGGAAGTATGCGACGATTTAGGTCCGATACAACACATATATGAAACAAAAATTGAAACTTTAAAGAACAAAGGTTCAAAGTATTTAGATTACATTCCAGAATTTAAACAATTTAAGATTACCTTTACAGGACCAGGAAAGCTTTTTATAAAACAAATAAATTAAATTTCGCACGTCTAGAGGACGTCCATATACCTGAGGTATTAGTTTAATTTTTTTTGGTTTGTGATGATGGTGGAAGCGACAAAATTTTGATTTTTTGTACAAAAACCGCCAGAAGAGGCATTTAAGCTAAAAATAAACGAGACAAAAATAAAATAAGCTGGCAGCATTGAATCGACAGGTAATCTTGTATTTCTAATTTACGCAAAGAAATAATTTTTGACGTAATTTTACTAGAACTATGCAATTGAAAATAAATCCCCAACCGGAAAACCTTCTGGACTTATAAAAGAAACGGAATTACTCCATAATGTAAAAAAAAAACTTGCCGAATCGACATGAATTATATCACTTCTGATAAAATCACAATGTAATGAAATAGGAACATGAAGATAAATATTGAGAAGATCAGCGGCACGTCGAGCCTGCCCACCACCTCCGGACTCGTCGCTCAGCTCCGCCTTGCCGCCGCCGGTACCCAGCCCCACTGCGGGCTCTGTACCAACACCGGCCATGGTATCAGAGTATATGTCAAATGATAAAAATAATCATCTATAAAAATAGCAGTGAACAAGCTATATCATAAATTTTATATCTTTTGCCTTAAACACTATGCTCAGCATTTAGACCTTGATGAAGTTGTACTCGTTATGTTATGTTATTGTTATTATATATTTTTTTTGACATTGAATTTTACATAATTTGCCCACGACGCCACCATCTGGTCGTCGACGGGGAGGACGCCGGCCGCCGGACGGCTTAGAACCTCGAGGCCCACCAGCCTCTGATAGGGTTCCAGCAGCCGGTGGAAGTGTACAGATCATGACAAGAAGAAGATGATATGGTTACCATAGTAAGTAGCCAGGGCTACACTCGACTGAGGAGCGCACTGGAGGATGCGCTTCGCGAGTATAGGTCTACTCCAACTGAACTTAGACCCGACTACCACGATTACCTTCCTATGCACAAGAAAAATAGAGCGCTTGTGTGTGCCTTGAACTCACAGCTAAAGAATTTATTCGAGAGACTGACTGACTGGATGCAAGATGTCGATTAAGTATGTGCAATAATACCAGAAATGGAGCCGGTCTTAATTATATAGCCAATAGACGTTAGCCAGAGCAGTCCGTTGCCCAACTGGTAGTCTCCAGGGCCGGACAGGCTGCACAACTTCTGGATCAAATGGTTCGTAAGATCGCACGCTCGCTTGGCGGCTCAGTACCAGACTGCTTTAGTCTGGTTCGCTACCCCAGTTTCTTACAACAGGAGTTACCCATCTGCTCCATAAATCAGGTAGCACTGCACCACCCAAAAATGTATAGGCCGATTACGTGTTTACCGACGGTCTATAAAGTTCTTTCATAAAATGATCAAACATAAAGACACACCAATGTCTGTTTCTCAAAATGTATGAATGAATGAGTCCCGGTACTAAGGAATATGGCCTCATTGATATGGCCATTAGCTTACAGGTTCGTCGCTCCCAAAAGGATCTGTCAACATGTTGGATAGATTATAAGAAGGCCTATGATTTCTTGCCACATACATAGCTCATGAGGGTGCTGGAGTTGTACAAAGTAGATGAAATTCTGCGCACCTTCTTTATGTAAAGACAATAAAAAAAGACAATAAGAGACATAAATAAGGCGTTTGATTTAATTGTCTACTATAGCGGTACAATACGACTCTACTGCTAAGATTACAGTTTTTTTTTTCCTAAATTAATTTAACTGATCCACAATTTTCGTTCTTTTTTTAAGCAAGATAGTGTGAAAAAAGATAGAAAAAAGAATAAAAGAAGGAAGGAATCCTTTTGACGATGGTAAGAAAAGTTAGTGGCTGAAAATACTTAGGGTCTTATTATATTGCGTACGATTTACTTTCGGGAAAAAGGCAGGTTAGGCATTTTATTATCCAGAGAATCCAATCGAACTTTATATTATTTTCGAAAGTTAGTTCCAAATGGCCAAAACAATATGTGTGAACTCTTTCACATGAACCCCATTTATGCATGTTATTTGTCATAATAGTTTACGATATTTTTCGAATCTGGTTATGTACTTTTCCGTATTCGTTCTCTCAGCAGAAGTCTTAGCCTTTTTTTTCTGGTGTAATAAACATTATTTGTTGTAGGTGTAGAAACAGTTAAAAACGGTACCTCCAGCCCGTTTTCCGGGTACCAGACTATTCACCAGATTCGCCTGCTAGCTAGTTATACCTAAACTTAAGCGTATCTTTTTCGATTTACGTCCGATTCCAGACGTACGTTTGAAATAATACAAAAACGATTTTTTAAAAGTAATGGAATTTAATTTAAGTCATCCAAAACAAACAATAAACAAATTATCTTCGCATGGACCACCTCTTGCAAAGAAAAGTATTTTTATTTATTATGTTGTAACTTCCTCTGTAGGTGACTCAGCAGTAGCTCAAGAAATATCATTTTCATGTTAAAATAAAGAAAAAAACCATAAACATCATCAAAATATCGTAAAATATGAATATACCAGCTCAATATTACGAACACTCACTTCGCACGGTATTAAAACGAAGGTTCTGCTGCAATTTATCTTAATAAGGACTCGGTTGAAAATTAATCGGCCGTGATACATTTATCGTCTCTAATCTTACTTGCAAATTAAAAGTGCAAGGCTTGGGATGAAAAGGTTGGAGCTTTTTATTTGGAATAACTCGTTATTGGCTAGCTATAATAATTTTTTTGGAAAGTTATAGGTAGAGTAAAATTCCATGTTTTCTTAAATTTTTCACAAAAATGTAGTTTGAAATCTAGATACTATTCATTCAAGTTGATCTAGGCTTCTTTTATATGAAACTAGCTTTTGCCCGCGGCTTCACCCGCGTGGATGTCGGAAATTAACGCAAGAAGACGTACTACCACGGTAAGAATGTGTTAATCCAGGTTATATAGGTAATATTTACTTTGTGTGCTATTTTCGATCCAGATCCATTCAGCCATTTTTGCGTGATTGAGAAACAAACACCCACTCATACATATTTTCACATTTATTATATTAGTAGTAAGTAGGATTATAATTCATATTACTTCGGATTCGTAGTATATGAGAACATCATGTTTGCTGGTGTTCTTAAAATAAAAGTAATAGTATTCAGAGTAAGAAGACTGCGATATAGGGCTTGGTTTAGTTGAATATAAGTCTTCCTAGTTTTCTTTTACGCTCCTATTTTACCTATACAGACACTCAATCATTTACCAGGATTGGTCCGTATAGCTGTCGGAAAATATTACCCGGGAAGTTCCCGGGTAATATTTTCCGACAGCTATACGGGCCACAGCCGGGCCACTACCGGGATAAAGTAGGTATCCTATCTGTTACGTATCCATGATATAATATATCTTTGTGCCAAATTCGATCTAAATCTGTTTGGCCGTCTTTGCATCATTGAGAAACAAACATCCAAAAATTTAAACATCTAAGCCATTTCGCGGTCTCTTACTTGGAATAATACTATTAGGTTTATTTTGAGTATAACGAACACACATGATATTCACAATTACTATGAAGACAAAGTAATATGGATTACAATCCTACTTATCCTGTACTACCCGGCCGCTGCCAACTGATGGACGGGACGGACGTACGACCCGCCAGCTGCTCTTAAAATCTCTGATATCTTCTAAGATATTCATTTAAATGACATGCTGTAAAGGGCCATATTGATCTATATTAAATGCAATGTATTTAAGGTATTTAATTGGATAAGGATTAATGCTGTATTGCTTGAAATCGCTCCGTAAATAAGCCATTATTTCTCGTAAAAAGTAAAGGATAAAAAATGGTTATTGTGGGTTATCCCTAAGAGATGGACATATACCATAGCGGACTTTTTTGTAGACATTTTTAAGATGTACCATACTGTACACATTATTTTGATCTATTTCGTAGGGTTCAGCCAGCGTTCGCAATGTAAGCGCAAAAAAATGTGTTTATTTATGACATCTTTTTAGAAACCCCTAAAATTATCAGCGTTTCTTTACTATATTATGCATGTTATATACATATAAAACTTCCTCTTGAATCACTCTATCTATTAAAAAAACTTACATCAAAATCTGTTGTGCAGTTTTAAAGATCTAAGCATAAATAGGAACAGACAGACCGGGAAGTGACTTTATTTTAACAAATTTTCGTACAAACTTTCATCCCTTATTTCCTATTGTTATTTTACCCCCTTAAGGGTAAAAATTTAACAAACTTTTAATATAATTCATAAATATATATTATGTAATAAAAGCCAAATAAAAAAAGTTTCATCATTCTAGCTTTAAAAATGACAATACCCCTATAACATTTCATCCTCCCTTTCAACCCCTTAAAACCCCTTTTCCGCAATAAAAAGTATGCCTATGTCCTTTCTCAGGCTCTAAACTATCTGTGTACCAAATTTCATTTAAATCGGTTCAGTAGTTTTAGCAGAAAAGCGAGACAGACAGACAGAGTTACTTTTGCATTTATAATATTAGTGTGGATGTGGATTAAAACATTGGCCGTGGTCAATGCTGTCAGACATTTTTCACCAGCATCTTCAAGGGCGACAGCGCTTTTCCACGCGTGCCTCAAAGAGATCAGCACACATTGAAGGGGTCCGCTTGGACCGATGCCTGCCAGGCTCGCGGAATTGTTCGAAAGAATTACCGTGGCCCTGGCATAGGCAACTGAAGGAACACGGGTGGGTTTTAGTCAGTAAAAGTCTGACCCGCCCTTCCGCTCCACCTAGAGCGGGAAACGTCATTTGATGATTTCCGACCCACAAAAAAAGCATCTTCAAGGTCGCAAAAGTTAGGAATTGAAAACCAAATATTAAAGAAAGTATGTAAAATACATAGAAATAAAAATGATCCTAATAATTATTTCATTGATAAACATCAAACAATAAAAATGAAAACGCTGCACCCTGTACGAGAGTGCTTTTTATCAGTGCAAACAACTATTTTAATGTTTTTTGGGCAATTTTTCTTTTCGGGCAGTGTATTCTTACTTATGTTAATTGCCGGTTGGCTGTAGCGACGCCGGTGCCAGTCAACTTTCCTCATCGTTTAATTTCCAAGTGAGATGGCCCCATTGCTCAAAGCGGACGCGAGCTAAGGATAAACTATGGCAAGGTTCACAAACCTCATATTATGTACCTTAGTGACTCCTGCCAAAACGTCAATACTTTCAGACCAAACAGTTTGGAAAACCCATTCAAATTTTAAAAATTCGACCTAATTCCCGGGGCCGCGTATGAGGCGGTCTGTTTCTCTAAGTTTGAGTCGCCTTCAGAGTGTGATACAAGAGAATTTTTATAGCACCTGGGAGCAACTACTCACCTTCCTGCCTAACAGGATTCTGTATGTCCAAAAATTGATTGAAAAAATTTATTGATAAACCAACTTAAAAACAGCTGTAACAATTCGATTCTTACTTCCGAAATTATCTGTTTTCAATAACCTATCACGCAGCCGTATGCTCACATGTAGAATCCAAACTAACTGAAGGTGACATCAGGAGAGTTCAGTAGCGATGCGGTTACGCCCTACTCTCCAGAAACTTTTTCAGAGAGAGACATACATAAAGCGCTTGCGGATGGTTTCGCCTTACTCACCTAAATTTTATACACGAAGTAAACAAACGTTTAACGGCGTCCCAAAAAAAAGTTTTTCTGTTTCATGGTTTTTCATACGCTGATGTATATCTGTACTCATGCCTCATGTCGAGGAGTTTGTAGAAGAAAAACTACAGACTTTGCTTCGAAAAGAACTATAATACTTAATAACCTAGTAATATAGGTACAGGTTTATCCACAACATTTAGTTATAAGTAGTGACCGTAATAGGATTTGTTCTATACGTGGTAATAGTAATATTACTGTTACCTTAGCAGTTATTCCTCGTATCAAAATCCATAAACCAAGGAAAGCATGACGTCTATTATAATATTCTTGGATCTAGTTACGCCACGTAATACACATGATAACAAAAGACGTATCCTTATTGATGGTTGAGGTTATTGTTAGGTTATTGTTATCAGAGGCAGCTCAAAGATAGACAGACATGTGGCGCCATCGAAGATGGGGCCTATCAAGTTTCTTATATTACGACGAAACCTTTATATATTCATATTAGCTTCTGCCCGCGACTTCGTTCGTGTGAAATTTGGGCCTCCGCTTTGCGCGTCTTATCCCATTGCCCGCCCGCGCTATTAGTTCGTCGTTTACACAAGGCATTGTTTCCAACTTTTTTTCATATCGCTTGACTCGTAATAGCCTATAAAATAATACGAGTCAAGAATTTGGCTATCAAGTGCAAAAATAACTATCGAAATTATCGACTGGTAGTTCCAGAGATTACTAACTATAAACAAACTCACAAACTTAAAATTTTTACCTCTATACACTGTGACATTTTAATCGTCTTACAAAGGTTGTCCACTCAATGTATCCGATATAATATACCTCAAGGCGTGATTAAAAAATTGTTACCAATTAAGAAAATACGTACTAAGAAAAATAAAAAATGTATTAGAATTATGAAACATCATGTTTACGTATCATTATGGTAGAGAACATACCTACCCAACGCACGAGTCGACTAGATCATTCCATCTCCATCTTCCATGAGACAAAATATCAAACAAACTACGTCGAGCGTCATCATAATGAATAATATTTTTATTTTTTAGTTATTCAAATGTTAATTTTTTTCTTATGTATGTGTAGTAGTCATTGAATACATGAATTGGGCTGCCGCTGTAAGACGATTTAAATGTCACGGTGTATAATAAATAAAAAAATGTGTAGTTTAAGATTATTTTACTTTAATATTGGTTGGTTGTCATGGCTAATGTCCAACCTGCACCCTATACAACAACACTTCTAACATCTCAAGCATGCTACAAGAAGATGTAACGCTCTGCACAAACAAACATGGCTGGTACACAGTATCGAGTAAATTTGTGACACACATGGTGTATGTGGTGTGTAATTATTATACTATATCTCACCAACAAGACAATGTGTCATTCTATTCGAAATTTAATGTATGCATGCGTGAAAAAGTTACGAAGACAAATACTAAGACAATTTCCCAAAAGTTTATTGGAGCAACACATGTGATAGATTTAAAACAGACAACTTATAAAATTATCTATTTTTTTTTTAAATAATAATAAGCTGGCAACACTTATCGACAGGTCATCTTGTGTTCCTAATTTCAACAAAAACAATAAATTTGAAGCAATTTTACAAGAAATTTGCAATAGAAAGGAAATCCCCAATAGAAAAAACCTTTTGGAATAATAAAAGACAAGAAATTTTTATCATAATGTAAAAAACTAATATTAAAACTGGCGAATCGGGGGTGACAAGACAGATGTCACCTCCGATTAAATCCGATAAAATCAAAATGAAAATATAAATAAAGGAATCGTAAGTAAATGTTGACAAGGGCAGCTGCACGGAACGCACGACTACCACCTCCGGACTCGTCGCTCAGCTCCGCCTCGCCGCCGCCGGAATCCAGCGCCATCGAGAGCGCTGTGACACCGGCCGTGGCAGTTGCGTCGAGCTCGAGCGACGAATATTTTTCCCCAACCCAACACCTGTACGTCGGCAGGGGAGAGGCCGGCCACCGAAGAGCTTGGGACTTAGGGGCCAACCGACCCCGAGCCGGGTCCCCGCTGCCGGTAGTTGTGGTCAGCGCAAGAGATGGACTCAGTCTATGAACGAGAACGTCATGCGCGCATATTACGGGTCTACAGAGGGGGGAACTAACCTCACTGCGTATCGTGATAGGATGCTGTCTCTGTTCCAGGAACTAAAACCAACCGTCAACGTCTCGGCCCAACGACTATCGGATCAAGTGCGGGTTATCCAACACAATCACAGGTTGGGCGATACCGCACTTGAAAGGCTGCGCTCAGAAGTACTGAGCAACTATGTCGTCTCGAATCCGACACCAACCGCGGCACAAGGGTCATCTATTAATGCAATTTCGCTGCGGTCCCATCACGTTCAAGAAGATATGCCACAGTAAGTAGCCAGTGCAACAACCGACTGAGGAGCGCTCTGGAGGATGCGCTTCGCGAGTATAGGTCAACCCCAATCGAACTTAGACCCCGATTACCACGGTTGCCTATGCACAAGAAAAATAGGGCGCTGGTGTGTGCCTTGGACTCGCAACTAAAAAAAATATTTGAGAACAGCGAGAATCTCGTAGATACACACTCGATCCTGTATTGCGCGGCTGTTGCGGCATGTCGTTTAGCTAACGTCAAATTTCCAATTTGTGACGGAGCTACTCGACCAAGACCAACCGTACCAGCCTGGCAATGCAGGATCGAGCGTCGTATCGATGGGGCCAGAGTACTCATCGGCAAACTATACTGCTTCAGGGAGGGAAATACACGACCACGAGTGATGCGCTTTGTAAGGCGGGCATTCTCGGGGACTGGAATCAGTCCTCCAGAATACATGTCCCGTGTCACAGAGCGCATCGACTTCCTGAAGCAGAAAGTCTGTGCATGGGCAAGCCGTATTCGACGGTATAAACGGCGGGTTGACCGATACAAGCAGAATCGTATGTTCCAGAGCGATGAGAGGTGGGTATATAGAGCTTGAGAGCGACCCGAACAAAATGTGATGGACGTGCGCTGCCCGGATGATGCCGCCACGAGTGCATTCTGGCGCAGCATTTGGTCAGTGCCCGTCTGTCACGTTGAGGCTGGCTGGATGCGAGATGTCGAGCGAGTGTGTGAAACAATACCAGAAATGGAACCGGTGCAAATTACGCCAACAGACGTAGCCAGAGCAGTCTGTCCGTTACCGAATTGGAAATCAGCGGGACCGGACGGACTGCACAACTTCTGGTTAAAATGGCTCACCAGCTCACACAGTCGCCTGGCATCTCATTTCCAGTCATCCTTAGAGTCTGGGTTGCTACCGCAGTTTCTAACAACAGGCGTTACCCACCTTCTCTATAAGTCAGGTACCGCAGAACCTAAGAATTATAGACCGATCACATATTTGTCGACGGTTTATAAACTTCTTACATCCATTTTGAGGGCTAAAATTAGTTCGCATATTGATAATAATTCCATTATGTCTGCGTCTCAAAATGGATGTAGGAACGGGTCCCGTGGTACTAAGGAGCTACTCCTCAGGTTCGTCGATCCCGCAAGGATCTTTCGACATGCTGGATAGACTACAAGAAGGCCTACGACTCGGTGCCACATACATGGCTCAGGAGAGTGCTGGAGTTGTACAAGGTTGATGCAACTCTACGCATCTTCCTTGAGTCGTGTATGGGGCAATGGAGGACAGTCCTTCGCTATCCGGGATGTCCACAGATCCAGCGAAATGATGAAACTGTATGGATTAAGCGGGGAATATTTCAGGGCGACAGTTTGAGTCCACTTTGGTTCTGCTTAGCCCTGAATCCTCTAAGCACACTGCTGGAGGATTCAGGTCTAGGCTATCGGCTGAGGAGAGGTAGTCAGGTAATATCTCACCTCCTCTACATGGATGACCTAAAACTCTTTGCCCCCAACAAACTGCAACTGATGGAGCTACTAAAGGTAACTGAAACTTTTAGTAGCGCCATCAGGATGGAGTTTGGTGTGGACAAATGTACAGTCATGCATGTAAAGCGAGGTGAGGGTATGCAATCCGAGGGAATCCAACTTTCGGATTCCATACACCTCAGATCCCTTTCCTCATCGGAAAGCTATAAGTATTTGGGTATGTCGGAACTGTTAGGCATCAACGATGCTGACATGAAGCAATCGTTGAAGGAACGCTTCTTTGGTCGCCTGAAGAAGGTATTAATTAGTCTTCTCTCAGGCGGAAACAAGGTGCGCGCCGTGGGTCATGCCGGTTTTGATGTACTCTTTCGGCATACTTAAATGGACTCAGACAGAACTCGACGCCCTGGATAGGAGGGTCCGTACAATGCTGACCGCAAACCGGATGCATCACCCACGATCATCGGTGATGAGGCTGTACATCCGGCGGAAGTGCGGGGGTCGAGGCTTTTTAAATGCAAAGACCCTCCACAACCGTGAGGTGTGCAGTCTGAGGGAATACTTTTTGAAAGCCGAAGTGGGAATGCACCGTGATGTGGTCGCAGTGGACAAGGGACTCACCCCGCTATCGATGGCCAAAGAGAACTGGCGCAAACCTGTAGTACTTACTACTGATGACCGCAAGGAAGTATGGCGAAACAAGGAGCTTCACGGGCGCTTCTACAGGGCTCTTCATGAGCCCAGTGTAGATTTCTTAGCGTCCGTATCCTGGCTACGTTTTGGTGATCTTTTCGGGAAAACTGAAGGTTTTGTCTGTGCAATTATGGACGAAGTTATCTTGACGAATAACTACCGGAGACATATTATGAAGGACGGGACGGTTGACGTGTGTCGGGTGAGTCTATCAGACATATTATCTCTGGTTGTTCTCGTCTGGCTAACGGCGAATACTTACACAGGCATAAACAAATAGCCAGGATTATTCACCAGCAACTTGCTTTGCTATATAAACTAGTGGATTCTGAGGTACCGTATTACAAGTATGTGCCCGACCCAGTTCTCGAAAATGACCATGTCACGTTGTACTGGGATCGGTCTATCATTACTGACAGGACTATTGTCGCCAATAAGCCTGATATAGTAGTGATAGTACCATTCCGCATGACGGCAACCTCGTGAAAGCTGAGAAAGAGAAACAGATTAAATATCTCGACTTAGCACACGAGGTTGTTGACATGTGGAATGTTGACTCGGCTGTCATTATGCCGATTGTCGTATCAGCCAATGGGCTGATGGCCGATACCCTCGACCAACACCTGTCGAGGCTATCGTTAGGCGGTTGGATCAAGAGCCTGATTCAGAAGGCAGTACTCCTTGACACGGCTCGCATCGTGAGGAGGTTCTTGTCTCTGGAGTCCTAACCACCGGTAGCTTGGACCCTGCTCCCGCTACCGGAGGTCCACTATTTTTTATATTTTTAAATGTTTTTTTGTTGTAAATTTATTTTTCTAAAAATATTTAAAAATGTAACAAATATGTATATAAAGATATAAACGAAATAATAATCATGTTTATTTCAATAATAATTTAAAATTTTACATACATCTTATAGGCTATAATTTTCTTTTAACAAATTAATTAGACATCTGTAGCCAAACTAGGCAAAAGCCTGTATTTCGGCTATCAGCGCCAAACCCTCAAATAATTCATACTTAAAAATAGCCACCAAGTAGAAATGTTAACATCTGCTTATAAAAAAAAAAAACTGACATAAAATTATAATTAGATACAATAAAATAGTATATAGATTAAAGACAAAATTAATATTAAGTTAATAAGTAAAATTAGAGACAATATTAAGTAACTTATAATTAAATTAAAATTAAGATAATATAAAATCTGGAAATTGTGTTTATGTCCTCTCTTTGCGTAATATGATTATGTGTGTGCGTGAGTGTGAGAGGGTGTTTTTAGTACGTAGTCAATCACCGTGGTATATGTAGAATCAGTTCAGTTTCTTCGTAAGTTAGTTTTTGTAAGTATTTTGTTACCTTTTTCTTACATTGTATTTTCGTTAGTGGGTAAATGTTTATGGCTCTATTTATTTTATTATATATATAAGGTCCAATGAAGTTGGTAAATCTCGTGATGAATTTAGTTGCAGTTATTTGATTCCTGACGCATACCATATCTCTTCTTCGTTTTAGTAAGTTTAGCGGATTAAAAGTTTGTTTGCTGTGTTGGAGAAGAGTGACATTAAGTAGATATAGTTGTCTTACTGTCAGAACCTCACAATTCTTGTACAATTGTGTGGTGGGGAAAAAATACGTTTAAAAGTACTAACTTTGAGCACCGCACGTTGGGCGATCTCAAGACTCTTTAACGTTGTTTTTAGGGCGCCTCCCCAGGAGGAGATGCAGTAAGACAAAAGTGACTGGCAGAGAGCATAATAAATCTGTTTAAGCAGTTTAGGATCAGCGACATGCCGCAATTTTAAAAAAATAAATATTAATTTCCGGATTCGTCCACACAGGAGTTATATATGTTCTTTAAAGTTGAGACTGCTGCCAATTGTTACACCCAGATATTTAATCGTCTGCACACGTTCTAGTGAAGGGCACGAGCAGCTATATTTTAATTGACACTCGTGTGAGATGATTTTGTGACTGCTAGTGACTACCCTTAGATCCCTAATGCCAAAACAGATAAATTTTGTCTTATCTACATTTAAAGTAAGAATGTTACTCTGCAACCACTTGCCAACCATATCAAAACCCAGCTGAGCAGCATTGAAAGCCTTATCCGAGGTATCGGCTGCAAAACAGAGGGCAGTATCATCTGCGAAGGAGATTATTTCGCCTTGGGTTAGTGTAAGGTTTGTGAGTTGGTTAATGTATACCAGAAACAAGGTAGGCCCTAAGATGCTGCCCTGCGGAACTCCATGTGTGATTGGGAGGCTATCACTTCTGTGCGCAACAAGTCGTACACATTGAGATCGCCCAGACAAATAACTTTTAAAGAGCTTGTGCTGCGAGCCTCTGATTCCAAGTTGTTCAAGCTTGTCCAGTAGAATGGAGATAGAAATCGTATCAAAAGCCTTGGCCAGGTCTAGGAAGTTTGAGCTAACATAATTTGTGAGTTTATTAACAGCCTGCTCCGTCGACTTACCCTGCCGAAAGCCATATTGATGAGGAGACAGCAACTTATTTTTTTCTAAATAGTCTACTAATCTCTCGTTAATAATTCTCTCTAGTATCTTTGACAGAGCTGGCAAAATAGATAATGGCCTGTAGTTATTGATACGATTTCTGTCACCACTCTTATGAATGGGGCAAACCTCAGCCTTTTTTAGAGACTCGGGGAATACACCCGACTGCAGACAGTTATTAAATATTTTTGTCATTGGTGGTATGAGAACATCTCTATTACTTTAAAAAAAATCACTACTAATATTATCCCATCCACTGGCACAGTTTGACTTTAATCCTAGGATAAGGCGTTCCACTTCATCTTCAGTGGTATCCATTAATACGAATGAGTGTACAGTATTTGAGTCAATAGATGTATGTGGAGCGTAACGTTGTTGTTTGGTGTTAATCTGTTTCTTTGCTGAATTTTATCTGCCAACGAGCTTCCTACGTTAACGAAATAGCTATTAACTTCATTGAGTGAGTTTGCAGGAGTAGTGGATAAGGTAAGTAGTTATTTAGAAGAATTAGGTTGTTGTGTCATGTTGCTGATGTTTTTAATGACTTTCCACAGCTTTTTGTTATCTTGTTTTGCTGCTTGAAGTTGGTCTCTCTCGTATGCTGTTTTTACTTTCCTTATTATGGCAGTGCAGAAGTTTCTATATCGACTGTATGTAATTCTTAAAATATCGTTATCTGGATCCATTGTTAACTTTTTATGTAACTTATCCCTGTGTCTTACACATCGCTGCAAACCCTGGGTCATCCAGGATTTTATTAACTTGTTGCGTTTAAGAATAATCACTTCTTTCGTATTGTCAGCAATTGCTTGTTGAATGCAGTGTGTGAAATAATTTAGGGAGGTGTTTGGGTCTACAAAATGATTGATGGGGCTGAAATCAGTTTTTGTTAGATCTCGTTTCAGACCGACTTTGTCAGTTTTTATTGTCTTAGTAACCGCATATTGTCGTGTTTTCTTCAAATGTATGTTTAATAAAACGGGGTAGTGGTCTGTTAAAGTAGTTTGAGGTACAATGATGTCGGTAGGACAGTTGGTTTTAACCAGGGCATGATCCAGACAAGTATTACTTTTGCTACGAGTAACTAAAGTATGAGCTGGTAAAAGGCCATGTGTAGCTGCTAAAGTTAAATAGCGTTCCCTGTTTTGATTAATTTTTACAGGATTTATATCAATATTTATATCTCCCATTACTATAATATGTTCAAAGGCGGAGAGTGAATGTAGAGTATTATCTAATGATGACAGAAATTGGTCGATGTTTTTAAAGGACGGTGATCGATAAATAGCAAGTATAGCGATACGGTTATCGATTACAGCAACCAAACCATTACAATCTTGCATGACGGGTTCCTCAATATTTATACTAAGATTTTCATTGGAGTAGATTATTACACCAGCATTTTGTTTAACGTTTAATTTAGTTCCTAAATTACAGTACCCTGGAAGGTTTGGTATTACACTTGTATTTGAGAGCCAGCATTCTGTCAATAAAATAACATCACACTTGAGTTTCATTCTTTCTAACAAGATGTTTAATTCCGACATATTGCGGCTTATGCTGAGGATGTTCTGGGTAAGAATTAGTAGATCCTGTTCCGACTTAGTTAATATTTTATGACGGTCCTCAATAGAAGCTACTTGCGAATGAGATACAGAAACTTCATCAATATTTTCTGTTAAGTTGATGATATCATTGAATGTAAAATAGTGAGTTTATTTCTTGCCATGAAAGCCGACTTGGATTACGAAAAATAGGTGGAAAGTATAACAGCATTTACAAGATTTATAAATTGTAACGTTACGATTGTTGGGAGGAAGTATGTGTGTGTTATATTTGTAGAGTGTGTAACAGTTTATCATGGAAGGCAATATAATCCGATAAAAACAAAGATGTTGCAATAAGTATTTGTTAATTTGCCAAGCCCAAAAACCATATTGTAAAAGAATAATATTACAGAGATCAGTATCGATAAACAATGCTGCCTGATATAATGTGCCACAATTATGTTCCATCGAATACATAGCATTTATAAAAAGACAATAAATGATTATTAACTTCATAGTAATTGGATTAAAATAATATTGAAAAAATGAACCTAAAAATTATATAAAGGTCGGTCAGGGCAAATACTTCAAATTCATTTTCAGTTGGGTAAAAAACATGCGATAGAATAATTGTGTAAGCTGTATCAAAGAATATTATGACAAAAAACTGAAGCAATAATGCGAGATTCTTAACCTTATAAGGGCTAAGAGAAGCAAACACTAAAATAAAATTACATGCATTAATTCCTCTTTGAGTATAGTATAACATTGACATCTCACGAGAAAACATAGTCATGTTGCAATTCTTAACTTTTCAATGTCGGTATCACAATTTATTCGTATATGTGCTGAACCTTCGTTATTTTTGAGATAAACAATCCCGTTCGCCGTCCAACAGAAGTTATATCCATGGCTCTTTTGGAATTGTTTCGCCAGAAAGTAAAACCTTTGAGTTTTTAAGAGTTTCTGCTATGTATAGCGGTTTTGGTTGATGTTTAGAGCTCAGGTGACTTGTGTTTAATTTTTCCCCCTTAGGTTTGGATTTATTGAAACTCTTAACAGCCTTCAAAACTTAATCCTTCAAAAGTACCGTAGTAAGGTCCACAACAACCGGGTTTGACGAGTCTGACTTTAGGCGGTAGATGTCCTTTATACTCGAATTATCAATTTCGACATTCAGCGTCTTCCCTAATTGCATAATCTCATTACATAAGGTATCCTTTGTCTCGTTATTTTGTTTTGGTATATTTCGTATTTCGATTCCAGTTCCTCGAGATCTCCGTTCCAATGTTTCCAGTTTATCCTCTAAATCTTTAATTAGAACCTTATCAGCTTTCCGTTCTCTCTCAAGTGAAATAATTTTAACTAGGAAATCATCGTGTTTCTTCGACATAAATTCCATACTAGACTTTAATTCTTGAAAGCGTTGTTCCTGTTCTTTAGAAAATAAGGTAAACATATTACACATTCTTTAATTAGAGTCGCAATATCAGCATTCTCACCGACAAGCTCATCAAGCTTTCTTTTTTTCCGTTCAGTGATGTTAGAAGCAAAAGACTGAAGACCAAGCTCAGGCTCACAAAAGGTTAGGCGAGCAGGTCCGCTTTTTTTCACCACCTCCTCCTTAGTTTCCGCTGGGCAGAGAGTTTCTGAAGTATGAGAGTTCTCATGGGTTGCGACTGGCATATCTATGCCAGAAGTTGCTGAAGGTGGAGGTGTGCGATTTAATGGCATGGTACTAAATAATATTTTCTGCTAAGGAACAATGCAAATATTAAATAAAAATTCTCTATTATCGTTGAAAGTCAAAGTTCAGCTATACTTTGTTTCCTTACTCACACAATGTTTCGTTAATGAGCAGAAAAAACAATACAAAAAGAATCACATTTACTGGGGTTTGAACCAGCGACTATGAACTCGTGTACATTGACTGTACGCCCCGAGACCATTCGAGCTTCGGAATAAAGTATTCAAATTTTATATATTATATATTGTATGATTAGTTGATTTCTATATATACAAATCATACAGTTATGTAGGGCGTCGTGACATAGCCTTCATGCTAAGTGTTTCGCATTAAATTATGGGAAAGAAAGGAGACAATTTTTTTGATGCAGCGATTTGGTCCACCAAAAATGGTTGCATTTATTGTATTATTATTATTTATTTAATCCGTTTCAAAATAGATTTTAAAATGGGATTAAATACATAAGGACCTGCTGCAGCGTCAATGGTACATTTATTTACTTAATATAAATAAATTTGGTAACCACAATAAACTGTAATTATATACATAATTTGTTTTCTTTTTCACCATTATAGTCGTCAATCATGGTGAGGGTCAGCTTATAACTAATTCTTATACTGAGGGAAGACAATTTACCGCTATTACTTTCATCCATTAAATACCTACTGCTACTGCTATATGTGCACTTCAATCTTTCACATATTTCATGATTTGTTAGTTTAAAAACGAGAATTGTTAAACTGACGGATCAAAAACTCGCTTAAAAGTCGAAGTCATGACTCATAATTTACTGTCCAAAACGATTGAAAAAAAGAAAGCTCAACAACTAAAACAATCAAAGAAACCGACCTCGAAAGTTTACAAACTCCGAAAAAATGTTGGAAAGAATATCATCATTCATTGCCAAACTAAAATTGTTTTTGAAGTCGTCGGAGTGAAAATTTTTTCGATGGCTGATCCATAGTCGTGACCGTGTGATGTGCCTTTGGCCCCCAACTTTTGCTGAGTTACTATATATATTTCGTTCCTTGGGTCAAATACAGTATGTACAGACGGGTACCAAGTTTATTTACTGATCCTTTCTCTGACTTGTGACTTGTTAGTGATGACAAGTCAGAGAAAGGATAACGTTGGTAATTTTAGGGGATGAAACTGATATTTCAAGAATATTAGATTCATAAGTAAGGAGTGCAGGTCATGGAGGAGACTCCATGCCTCCTTGACCTGCAATTTCAAGATTCCTTACTAGTGAACTGAAGTTTTAATTGCAGTGTTCTTAATATCTTAAGTATGGTCCAATTAAAGCCAGGTGCTGGGTGTTTTAAGTAATTTAATAACAGGATTTCTTCGAAAGTCTTTCTCATCAAACAGATTGAACAATCTTATCGAAAAAATATGTCAAAAAGAAAGGAAAAAGCAATGACATTTCGGACGTGTACCGTGTGGTGCCGGACGTAAAGAATAAGACCACCCCATTTTTTCCCGTGGGTGTCATAAAAGGCGACTAAGGGACTTACGAGAGAATGGGCAGCAACGTCCTTTATGCATTTTACCACCATACTGTGTTCGCCAACCCGCCTGCCAAGCGTGGCGATTATGGCAAGGCCCCCAAATTGGGGGAGGCCTATGTCCAGCAGTGGACGTCTTACGGCTGAAATGATGATAATGATGAATGACATTTCACATTCTCAAACTATCATTATTGCTGTACAATTTTACTCATATTATATGAGTAAAATTTACTCCCCACCAATCACATCTTGACAAATATCAGTCAAAATTTTCCAATCTCAAGGATCTGTGGCCTGACTATCAACTTGACGGTGCAACATTTTTTTATTCCGTGTATTTTTTTTTTTTGTATTTTTAAACACTTATCATGGAATAATGTTTTGTTATATGTTTCTATCATAACAGTGTAGTTCCTGAAACTGGTAACAACCATAACTAAAACATACCAGGATACAAAAAAAAAACACGAAAATTACCTAGTGATAAACTGACGTGAAGTCGGGCACGATTAGAACTGAACACACACCCAAACATCTTAGAATTCGTCACTCAGATCCGCCTCCCAGTTGCCGGATCATGCTCCAGACGTGAGTCCAGCGATACCGGCCGCTGCAGTTGCGTCGAGCTCGAGCGATGAATACTTCTCGTCGCCGACGACACCACCGCCAGTACGTCGGCGTGGAAGAGGCCGACCACCGGCCAGCTTGGAACTCTTAGGCCCACCGGCCTCTGATAGGGTCCCCGGTGGCAGTGTGCAGCGCATGAAGTGGACACAAGCTGTCAATGAAAATGTCATGCGCGCATACTATGGGACTACAGGGGGGGGTGGGGGGGGGGGGATTAACTTAACTGCGTACCGTGGTGGGATGTTCTTTCTGTTTCAGGCGCTTGAACCAGCTATCAACGTGTCTGTAAACAGGGACACTGTAGTAAAAAAAGATCTACCGGAAATGTATGGTTTTATGTGGCAATGTTACAGATACCCTTCAAAATTATTATACAAGGACAACGTTTAGGATTCTGCAGTAGGATGCCAACAAGGTGACCCTCTCGGGCCAGTCATCTTCAGTTTGGCTATTCATCCTATTATCAATATATGATATTTAGATGATGGAACGCTAAGAAGTGATGTAAACACCGTTTTAAATTACCTACAATTTCTGAAACACCATTTTAAATCTATTGTCTTGGACCTTTATTACTCAAAATGTGAAATTTACCTTTCTTACGTTACTAACAGATAACTGACGCTAGAAAAATTTAATACAATAGCCGCACAAATCAAAATTTTGGAAAAGTTCACTGCACCTCCTAGGTTTCCCAATTTTGAAAGATGGCTTTTCTCCTTTCATTGTCGAAAAAACAAAAAACTTCAACGAACTTTCGGAAAGACTCTCCAAAATAAAATATTTTGATTTTGAATAAACAATGTCCATGATGGAAAGTAAAAAATAACTTTAATTCCAATTCTTTGGATTTGTTTACAAATCCAATTTTTTTAATCCAAAAACAAGAGACTGAAACCGCTTTTGACAAGTAACATGTCGGAAAACTACGCTACGAAAAACTTGAAATCAATATGATTCCAAATTAAAAAGTGATCAAGTAAACCAACCACGGCGACTGTCATCGCAGCATTTCCACAAAGATTTATGTGAAGATTAACAAGAATTTTAGAGCAAGGAATTCGTAAAAGTCTAAGAAACACGACAGAGCGAATACCAAAAAACAAAGGAGGCTGACGACAACACGGCGCCTGCAACCGTGGTGTGGCTGTGGTGGCGAGGGCTACGCCCTGCATGTGCGGCGCCCCAGGCCCCGAGCGCGACTACGCCGCACTCGTCAAACTCTGACAGACTGACACAGTCCGTGTCAATAGTGTTTTTAGGTTTATTTTTTAAGTGTTTGTTTTTAGTGCATAGTTATGTGTATATAGTTTATTTTTATAGGTAAGTGATAATATTTATGATTAATGACGGCAGTAGCGACGCCGGAAACAGTGGCAGTCAACCTGTCACATCGCTCGATGTCCAGCTGGTGAGATGCCCGTATTGCTTGCTCTCAGGCACGATTCTTTAAAGACGAACGGGCGCTGAGGATACACTATGGCAAGATCCATAAATCACATAGTGTTCCATTATGCCTCTCAGCCACACATCATACATTAACACGTCCAGACCAAACTAAGTGGCAAACACTTGCAAAATTAAAAAATTCTACCCTAGTTTTAAAGAGAGTTCCCCGGGGCGCGACACGGTCTGTTGCACTAAATCTGACGCAATGTCTACGTCTTGTGATCCAGAAGAACTCGCAAACTACCTGGAAACAATTACTCACCTTCCCTTACCGGATTATACATGTTCAGAAAAATCTGACAAACAAAAAATCATTAACGATGCAAATTAAAGAAAACTGTAACATTTCGACCACAATTTTTGACCCAAAATTACCTGCATTTAACATTCGATCACAAAAAGGTTTATGCTCACATATAGAATCGAAATTAAGTGAAGGTGACATTAGAGGTGCTGCTAGGATACTGTTCAGCAGCGATGTGGTGGCACCTTACTTTCCAGAAACGCTTACAGCTCTGGAGAGTAAACACGCTACGCCTGCGGATGGGCTCACCTTTCTAGACCCTCCCGACCCTCCAGACCTAAATTCCACCTTTTTAAACGTTTCGACCCCCCATTTGATCGCAGCCGTGAGCTCTTTCCGAAGTGGGTCCCCTGGTGGCCTCAACGGCCTGACTCCACAACATTTAAAAAATCTATTGAGTTCAGGCGCCGGGGAAGCTGGTGAGTCGCTTTTGAAAGAGCTTGCGGCCCTGATTAACCTCATGCTTAGCGGCCGTGTGAACGATGCCGTCGTCGATGTCGTGTACGGGGCCAACCTATGTGCCCTGCGCAAGAGGGACGGCAGCATTCATCCCACTGCCATTGGCTGCACATATAGACGTACGACAGCCAAAATATGTTGTAAGCTGTATACCGCTTACAGCTATGTTCCAGTCCTTGCAGCTTGGATTTGGCTCAAATAGGGGTTGTGAGGCTACCGTACTAGCCCTTTCCACCTTTTTATGCTCCAATAAAGGTGAGTTCATCCTCAAGGTTGACGTAAAGAATGCCTTTAACTCTGTTAACAGGGACACTTCGTTGGCTGAAGTCAAAAAAGAACTACCCGAAATGTATGGTTTTATGTGGCAATGTTATAGACACCCTTCAAAATTATTATACAAGGACAACGTTTTGGAATCTGCAGTGGGATGCCAACAAGGTGACCCTCTCGGGCCAGTCATCTTTAGTTTGGCTATTCATCCTATCATCCAGAAACTAAATTCAAAATGTAATATATGGTATTTAGATGATGGAACGCTAGGGGGTGATGTAGACACCGTTTTAAATGACCTACAATTTCTGAAACAATATTTTAAATCTATTGGCTTGGACCTTAATCCCTCAAAGTGTGAAATTTACCTTTCTGACGTTACCAACAGACAGTTGACGCTAGAAAACTCAATACAATATAATACAATAAATGAAAATTTTGGAAAAAAGTTCACTGCACCTCCCAGGTTTCCCAATTTTGGAAGATGGCTTTTATCCTTTCATTGTAGAAAAAATAAAAAATTTCAACGAAATTTCGGATAGACTCTCCAAAATTAATTTATATTCGGGTTTCACCCTTGTTCCCCTTTATGGAAGCAGGTACATCTGTTGGACAAAATTGACCAAATTATTCGCAGCACATTAGCAACCATTTTAAATGTGGTTCTGAACGACCGAGCGTGGTTTCAAGCCACATTACCCATCCGTTTTGGTGGCCTCGGCGTCCGCAAAATTATCAGTATTATCCTCTACCCACAGCAATGAGAAGCTGATCAGAAAAAATTTTGCACCCTCTCTGGTTGACTTCGAAGTGTCGTGCTTGACTGATGCTGTGAACGCCTGGACAGCGACTTGCCCGGATACAGATCGGCCAATGAACCCGTCTTCCCAGAGATAGTGGGATGAGCAGCTTTGCAGGTTGGTAGGTACGAAATAATTTAATCAATGCGTCCGCCAATACCGCTGAGGGTGCCCGCTTGTTGGCTGTGGGAGAGTGGGAGTCGGGCCTCGGCTCAGGCCACCCAACATAGGCACTATGTTGAGTGACATCACTTTCCGGCTCGCCACCTGTCTGCGTCTGGGTGCTCCTTGCGGGGCTCCGCATCGCTGCCAGTGCGGTGAATATGACGACTGTTGCGGACATCATAGCCTATCTTGCAGTAAGAGAACAGGCCGTATGGCTCGGCACGCCAGAATTTATGACATCATCAGGCGTGCTTTTGTCACCGCCGGGGTGTCAGTTTGAGAACCCAACGGCTTGGCACGCGACGATGGGAAGAGATCAGACGGAGTGACCATGAAGCCCGTCTTCCCATCTTCCCTGTACAACGGGCTGTGCCGGGGCGGCTGCGGCAGGTACGGAAAACCTCAATCGGCGAAAATATTCCAATCTCCTTGGGAGTTATATATTTAAGCCGTTTGGGGTTGAAGAAGCACTAGGGCCATGGGGTCCGAGTGCTCAATCGGTTTTTCGAGACATTGCCAAGCGGCTGATCGAGTTTTCACGTGACCAGAGGGCTGGCCTATTTTTTGGTCAAAGAATCAGCATTGCCATACAACGTGGCAATGCTGCCAGCCTTTTGGCCACTTTTCCCATGACAGCGATGCGGACGAATTTTTTGATGCCCTGTTATTCTTTTAGCCCTATTTTATATACTTGTACATATAATCAATATTATGTTTGTCACTGAAGAATATAAATATAAAACATCTCAAGGAATAAATATTTCAAAAAAAGAGAAAAGCAATGATATCATTCCTAAATTTAATAATTATTCCTTTACAGGTGATTATAATATGAGTAAAATTTATGGCCTTGATAGTCACTGAGCCAAGATAGGTAAGGGTATTATCATAAATATTTGACAAAAAAGGCATAACACAAAGCATCTAGGGTATCATCAGTTATGATGCTAGGAAGAGTTTATTTAGGTACACAGATTTGTTTAAATTCTTATCTTTTTTAAACCCAATCAGATTCGAGAAGTGAACGTTCCAGTCATATCCAGCAGTTTACAGAAGATGGATGTATACTAAACACTAATTGTTTCGACAAGATGGATGTAAACTAACGAATTTGTGTGTGACAAAGTTTTCGTCAAATTTACTACTATAGCGTAATTAGTTTTCCAGAAATGCGGATCAGAAGGTAATTTTCGCAAAATTTTACTAATAGAGCAATAATGCGATGAGGGAAATATAAATTCGAAATTAACACTGCGATCGTGTTGATACAAGAAAAATGCCATAAGGAAAATACTGCTCGCCCAGCCTCATTCGAGTGAATAACTGTAGAGAATTATGACCACAAAGCAAGTCAATAATAATCCCTTAAATATACCCAAAGTTCATATTTTACTACACAAACGCACGTTTAGGTGTTGTTGGCATATAAAGGAGTCTTTAATACCGCGGCCAACAAATTTTATGCCAGTATTATGGGACCGAAGTGTACTTGTACACATTTTTTACGCCCCAATGTGAGCATTAAACCGAACATCGTGATAGGACAAGCGTACTGCGTATAATACGTGAATGGTTCTTGAATATTTCAATGGGACGTTAAAAATGTGGGTCAAATATGAGCTGGTGTTTGTGGGTCATGTTCATCAGCTCTAGCGGCCATAGCTGAGCATGAGATTGCAACCTGCTACTTGAACATGTTTTAATCTCTCGTGACAACAACAGATGAAAAATAATATTAATTTTCGAACCGTAATGTTTTATGAACAGGTAAACCACACTTAATACAGACTGTTACAAAAATCCAACAAATAGAAAGACAATAACAATGAATAGAAAATTATGAATAATGCCATAGAATATTCAACAAAATATTCGTTCCAAAGTTGTCCTGTAACTTTGCTCACCAACTTAGTTGCCAAGTATGTACTAGCAGGCTAAGTTACCCCGGCAAAGTAAATACGGCAGTGAAATAAAGACAAACCGAGTTCAGTCTAAAGTGAAGTAGTTTTGTATAAAACATCGGCTTTTAACTTCATTCCGTTCGATAGAAGCAGTCCATACTTCCTGGAAGCAGCCTATCCTTTGGATATTTTGAGTCTGGCTTCAGGCGAGTCGGCTTAGAAAATCAAAGTTCACATCATTCGGTCACGTTGGCTATGAAATTCCTTGAAAATTAAACTTCGTGCAATCGAAGATGATATTTTGCTACCTGCAGCAGTAATTGAAGTTTAATTAGATTTTTTTTTTAATGTTCTGACCAACGAGACAGATTTTATTCTTGGGCTGAAAATAATTCGTTTATTCACCTAAGTTCACATTGTGCAACAAATTATGAATCCTGCAGAAACAAAATAATTCCAGATGCTATCACATCGCCCTGTACAGCCGCAAGGCGCGTTGGTTTTGGTCATACCTTAACAACTAAACTTATATTATTTTATAGTCCTTTGGTTTTATGAAACAGATCCATAATCACTACCTGAAACCAATTAAATACCAGAACTCACGAACTGCAGTAGAAAATAAAGCAACTATTTTTAAAGAAATCTCTCAAGAAGCAGCTAGTAATTTTATAACGCAAACATTGGAATAGGGGCTTTTAAGAGCTCAATCTTTGTGTTTGATGTCATTTACGTCGGGCCCGTCTGCAGGATCGGAGTAGAAATTGCAGGAATATTTGAGCTACCTACCTACCTACTACATAAAAATAAAGTTTTATTTAGACATCTTGGCTATACCTAATAATCTGTTAGGGTCGGGGGTCCAACTGTTCCCCGCCTTTGTAAAGTGACTGCTGTATGAATCTTTGCTTTGCATTATGTTAAAAATCGTTGTTTGATACGCGTGAACATTTTTTATCATTGTACTATCAGATTCATTTAGCCCTCGCTTTCGGCTAGGGCTGCAATGCCGAGTGCGATGATGACAAATTACAACTTTGCATACTTGCATCATACAAAATGTTCACACAAAACTTTCTAATCGGTTAGTTGAAAATTCCAATGACCCAACGACAACGTCTAGGTACCATTGCCCAAAGCCTAAGCATTGCTATCAAACGTGGTAATTACGATTGCTTGTATTTTACCCAGAAAGTAAGTAGATTTATACTGACGTTAAAAGCCTAAACTAACAATCTACAGTGATCTATATTTGAACTGATTCGTCGCGAACATTGTTTCTATTTATTTGCCTTGCCAGGGAGCGACCGCAAATGCGTCAGCAAACATTCACTTGTCACCGGGAAATGAGAAATAGCCACATGTCGCACTATGATATTATGGATTGATTTGTAGAATACACATGTGGCGAACTAATTGAGAATGAGAAAAGCTTTTTTAAAAGAAAGTTGAGACAAAATGTGACAGTGTAAACATATTCAAACATAGATTAATGCAATTCACATCACAACATCTGAAAGAACATAAAAAAAATATGGTAATACAATGTCGCCAACACTTTAGAGGTAACTAATGTTAATAGTACTAGTTATAATCTTCTGTATCTCAGTATAAGTAAACTGTTGTTTTAGTTCTTATGATGAAATGAAATAAAGTTCTTTAAAACCAAGTTTTTAAAAAACAAAGCTTTGAAAGAAAATGGAACTTCCAGTAGATACCAGAATTCTACAAGTCCTAACGTTAGGCTTAAAATATCGAACTGCGGATCATGGTTTAAAATATCACCACTTTTCCGAAACATTACATATTTTCAGTAAAATAAAGCCACAAAATAAAGGTGATATCACAAAGACTAATGGTCGGACGGAGCAAGGCTGCCGATAGTGTAGGCGAAGCTAAATTGATCTCCAACACCGACACTTGGAAATATGGTCGCATTTTATCATAAATAATAAAGGTCCGACCTTTCTCGGTAACACTATCGCGGTGTTAGAAGGGGATCCTTCAACAGCATGCATGGTTGTCAGCAACAATATAATGAAAAAGGGCTATATTATCCTGAAAAGCTAATTATGAAATAAGTTTGTAACATGAAAAATATTGCCTCAAACATTTTACAATCAGAAAAATAAAACTAATAATTAACATTAATTAACTGCACGACTTTAGTTCACTTAGTTTGAAAAATCGTGATCGTTTTGGTTTTTATAGAACATAGGTCAATAGGTGTGCTTTGATATGAAAATTGTTTTATGATAACAGCCATAAAGATAGAAAATGAAAGAATTATTTCATAGTTCTTTTCATCAGTCAGATTTGTAAATTATCATTTAAGAAGTTTTGTAGTGCGTGTACATTAACTGGAGAAAAGAAAAAGATAAAAATGATGCCGTAAGCAATACTGTATTATTTCTAAGACATAAATCCATGTTATTGCATAGTATGAACATAAGCAAAAATGTATACCTACTTGAAGAGATTTTTACTTCTTTACAAGCTTGTCTAAAATCCTGCAGGGCGAGTATGACCATACAATTAAAAATAACAATTACAGTAATTCAGTAGGTACGTTAAATAAGTACGCGCATTCACGGAGAGTCGTGGACCCCAGCCTGTATTACCTATTAGTCTATGAAATCAAAAGGCAACGCATGCATTTATACCTACAGATAGTTATTGTACACACGTAAGTAAAAATGAAGGAAATGTTTACTTCTTTAGAAGCTTCTCTAAAATCTTCCAGGGCGAGTATGACTATATATTCAAAATAGTAACAACAGTAAAATCAACAAAAACGTCCAATTGAGGAGTATGAAATGAAGAAGGCAAGTCGGCACAACACAAGCTTTTGGTCAGGTTTTACTGCAACATGTTCATATTTCTCCTGTTTGGCCTCTTTGTATGATTAGTCAAACATAACACGAAAAAGCGGCCAAATAAGGGTCGAACTCCCACACGAAGGTTCCGTTCCGCAAGGCAAAAACCCCGAAAAAAACACGTTTCCTGTATGAAGACCCTTAATTTTGTAACTTTGATTTTATTTTTATTATTTGTTGCTACAGCAGCATCAGAAATTCATTCAGACATTCTATGAATATGTAAACTGTCTACCTATTACGGATCATGAGATACAGCCCGCTGACAGACAGACGGACGAACAGCGGAGGCTCATTAATTTAAAAAGTCTGTTTCGGAAAAAATATTGCATATAGCAAACAACGCATTGAATAATATTTAGAAAATGATCTGTCTTTTAAATGTCTTCCACAGAGCCTATTCATATTTTTCTTGCCAATTTAAAATTAGGATGTCAACAAAGGTTTTGATAGTTGGAATATTTCGAGATTTTTATTTAACTAAAGGCTGAATGAAATTCTACAAAAGGGCCTTGAATATTTCAGTTGGCAAGTCACACATATTCCTGGGGATCATTCAAGATTTAATTATGTCACTACTTGAGGAAGATCCCATTCTTGTTTTTACTGGATTCTATAAACAATTACCTGCAGTATACAAAAATTGAAGCTATGTGAATAGTATATTAATTTTACAGAACCCAGAAAATCCCTATATTATTTCATCCATTATTATATCCATATATCCATATATTATTAACAATATTGTAGAGCTGTGTGTATTTTGGTGTACTTATCTCATTAGTATCAAATAATATACTTACCTACCATTCGACAGCGTTTTAACTTCGGTTACTTTTTCGGTCAAAATTTAAATAATGAGGGGCGTATTAAAATTCAAAAGTACGTCTTTTTTACATACTAATATTATTAACAAAAAGGTCACGGTTGTATACCACAAAAATATTCATGTATCCTCGTTTTGGATTTCTCTCGCAGAAAACCCTAACCAGGTAAATAAAATGCAAATTATTAAGGTAATATTTTGGAAAATTTTAATATTATCAGTCGACGTCCAAGGTACGCTTTAGCATGTTTATTATTTAACTACCTGTATGTTTTTGGTTTAACCGAGTAGTTTTAAACCTGAACGTACCTTCCTTATTCACGGTCGAGTATCTCCGAACTTAAAGTAAAACTCATACGAGAAATTAGGTAACCAACGTCGTAATTTTAAACCAACCATGGAAATGTGTATGAAAAGCATCATATTTTAAACGAGACAGGGAGTCGACTATTAAAGACAATTATTTACCACTAGGTATATATAAATCAATATTACGCACACCAAAATTAATCATTAAAAAAGTTGAAAAGTCCCGACATCAAGGAAAATACTCAAAGGAGGTGCGATCGCAATAAGGGAACAATAACGCATCGTACGACACACTGCCTCTCCCCAGGAAATTGGAAAACGTGAGGCGCTTACCTCCTGTTTTTATAGAACACCATCAAGGTTTGGGACGAATTTGCTTTGTTTCTGTATTGATTCAACTAAAACAGTAAGTACTTATGCTATGTAAGATAAATTAAAAGTCATAAGGCTCCCCGACTAAGCTTCGCTATTGGAGTTTGCTGATGTCAAGTCTAGCCTATCAGAAATTAGTAAAGTGGATAGACTGAATTTTATGTGGTAAGTACGTCCTCGGTCAAATATATTCCAGCGAAACGGGGCATTCTTTGCGATACCTATATTTTTTTGGTTTGCATAATTTTCTATTTTAAATTACCGTCAATAATATTATTAACCCAGGAGATGGACGGCGCTATCGCGGTCAATCCAGAAATCGATGGCGAGATGACCTGGATGCGTATAGTGAGGAAAAACATGGAAGGAGTTGCCTTTGCCCAGCAGTGGGACAGTAAAGGTAGAACAAAAATAAATAAAATTATAAAAAACTATCCTATGAAATATAGGTTGAATGATGATGTTATTTGGAGGAGCCACATATTATCATTAAAAAAAAAACGGAGCTAGGCAGGCTATCTACCGGTTGGTTTCACTTCTCTCTTTTTAGGGTTCCGTTGCCAAATGCCAAAAAACGGAACCCTTATAGATTTGTCATGTCTGTCTGTCTGTCTGTCTGTCCGAGTATGCCACAGCCACTTTTTTCCGAAACTATAAGAGCTATGCCGTTGAAACTTGGTAAGTAGATGTATTCTGTAAACCGAATTAAGATTTTCATACAAAAATAGAAAAAAAAAACAATAAATTTTGGGGTTCCCCATACATAGAACTGAAACTCAAAAATTTTTTTTTCATCAAACCTATGTGGGATATCTATGGATAGGCCTTCGAAAATGATATTGAGGTTTCTAATATCATTTTTTTCTAAACTGAATGGTTTGCGCGAGAGACACTTCCAAAGTGGTAAAATGTGTCCCCCCCCCCCCGTAACTTCTAAAATAAGGGAATGATAAAACTAAAAAAAAATATATGATGTACATTACCATGTAAACTCCCACCGAAAATTGGTTTGAACGAGATCTAGTAGGTAGTTTTTTTTTAATACGTCATTAACCGTAAACCGCAATTTATCTTTCATTCAATCAATTCAAATATAAAAATTAAAAAAAAAACATTTAATTTCATAAACATAAACCTTATGCATAAACCGTGAATACCTACAGGTTTGTACGGAACCCTCAGTGCACGAGTCCGACTCGCACTTGGCCGGTTTTTATGGATGCTCTGATTCTGACTCTGCCCCCGACATGACCGAATAGAACTGCTAAAAAAGTAACAGGAACTTTTGGTTGAGCCATCAGATTTTTTTTCTGATTTGCATTCGCTTGTCATGCATGTAAAGCACAGATTAGAAAGGGATTATGGAATCCCTCTCTATAATCAAAACCTATAAGACTACCTAGGTACGTCACAAGCGGTACACTTCAAACTGCTGACATGAAACAATCCTTTTTGTACGCGAAAGGAAACAAGCTCATGCCGGTTTTGATGTACTCTTGCGGGAATCTTAAATTCAAAAGTCCGTACTCAGAAACTTAACGTACGTTTAACGAAAACTTAAGGTTGACAAATCAGTGAATAACCTAATTAAAATACAACTGAAATGAAACTTGATAACAGGAAATCTTTCCGGAAAAAAGTGTCACATTTTTACGATGGCACAGTATACTTTTAAATCGATATATTTGTCATGTCTAAAAGTGCTTAAAAGCACAAGCAGTGCGGTGACAGCTCGGGTTAAGACGATCAGTACTGTCCTGACATTTATTGGGGGCAACGTTCAATCTCTATCAATTTGCAATGCAAACTCGACAGCTTTCTAATGGTCATCGATACCCGTATTTCAAAAAGCCAGGGAAATTTAATTTTCACTCAAACATTTTTATTTTGTGACTGTAGTAAGTTTTCCTAGATTGTGATAAAACAATGACACAATAAATTATTCATCATCATCATCATTTCAGCCGTAAGACGTCCACTGCTGGACTTAGGCCTCCCCCAATTTGGGGGGCTTAGCCAAAATTGCCACGCTTGGCAGGCGGGTTGGCGATCGCAGTATGGTGGTAAAATGCTTAGAGAACGCTGCTGCCCATTCTCTAGTAAGTCCCTTAGTCGCCTTTTACGATACCCACGGGAAGAAATGGGGTGGTGTTATTCTTTACGTCCGGCACCAATAAAATTATTATTAATACTTAATTTGAAAAGGATTTGTCCCACTTAAATCAAACTGCAACGTTTTGACACCTAATGGCAGTTTTAATGTATGGAATGGTGGAAAAGTATGGTAGGTTGTTGGATGTCAAAAACCGAATCCTACCAACATTTCGGAATATTTCACATGTAAAACAACGGGTTTTTCGAAGCAAAAAGAAAAAAAAGAAGAAATCAGTCCACTTGACTGTCTATTAGGTATACATTTCGAGAGAGTGCGCGTCTATAGATTCGGCTTGCGATGGTAATATTGCTATCGAGCTCATGAATCTTGCAGACGCTAAATAGACTTAGGTTAAGATCCACGCTCTCTACATCACCGTTCATCTTATTACGGAAGCATTATCAACAACTTTAAATGGTCATGGAGGAAGGCCATACCTCCCAACAAGGAGCAATTTGTGAGAAAGTAGATTCTGCTTGCGGTGGCTATTCTTTTGTACCATGCGCTATATGTTTGTACTACAGCGTGACCTCATTTTTAACATCTCATTTTTTAAATTTGTCTTCTACAAGGTCCTCTCGATTATTGAGAAAAACTTTAGTTACAAATAAATATTAACGACTCCAGGTAGAATTACATAAATTCTCGTATTTTTAATTCTAAAAGGAGTCACGTTGATTGTGTTGAGCTTATTACCTGATCATATTTATTGCTCCAAATGTTTGTCATGGTCAACCAAGGTATTGATATCTGTACACGTGGTGTAAGATTTCTTTGAATCTGGTATAGGATCACGTGCAATCTGCCCGCGACACATGATCGATTTGTTTCGAGGCTGCAGTCCGTCAGGATCCACGAAATCAACCCTTTTATCTATTAATTGATAATGAAATGAAAGTAAGTAAGTATTTATTTGCATAAAACATGGTATACATGGTGTTACAATAATTTACAATAAAGATCTTACATGTTTTGCCAGAATTGTACTTAGCATGCATAATTATGTTCACTTAATACTAACATGAGAATTTGTTATCCATAAATTCTTTAAGACTATAGAAATTTTTCAAGTTTAACCAGTCAAACAATTTTCCCTTGAATAATCTGGAGTTTAAGTTTTTTATGCTACTCGGTATGTTATTATATATACTAACACAATTATATAAGCAGCTTTTATTATATTTAGCAAGCTTGGGAAGATCATGCAGAACGAGTCTCTGTGGATCACGCCGGCTCCTTGGATTAATATCATTGGCTAATATAAACAAGTCTTTATGTTTATTAACGAACATACATATTTCAAATATAAAAAGCAACGGCAGCGGTAACAAACCTAGTTTCTTAATTATGGGGAAATTAAATGAAATTTATTTTGCAAGAATTGTAGTACATTACAGATGGTCGGGTTATTTTATAGTATCTAATACAATTCGCTAAACCTAGCATGCAAAGTAATTGATAACATTAATTAAATAAATGAAGATATTAAATTCGAATACAAATCATAGTTATTAAATTAAGAGTAATAAAGTTAATCATTTTTTCAAATTATAATATTTATCATAGGTATAATATTATATTGACAGTTGATTTTAACCTACCTGATCTTAACTATTTGTATCAAGTCTACGTAATTTAGTGGTTATGAAACTAAAAAAGTATTGCAATCGTTTCCTTAGTTCGGAACACAAAACAAAGTTTATCTTATTCTCTTTTCGTGTACATTGTATTTATTAATATTTACTAGCCTCTTTATTATATGATGGTTAATATTTTTTTTATTAATAATGACAGTATTCTATGGAAAAGGGAGAGGGAGGCCTTTGCCCTGCAGTGGAACAATACGGGCTAGTTACGATTAAATAGATTAGAATAATGAATTATATCTACGTGTCTAAGTGGAAAATTTGAATTTTTATTTCGCTACAGTACATTTTAATTTTCTTCTAGTCCTATTTTCCATACCATCGTGAAATTCTTAAAACCGGTTCACTAATGTTTCACCAAAACACCATTGACAAATTTTTAGTTTACAAACAACGTTTCGTATACTATTTATTTCACAAACAACTAATTCCGTAATGTTTTATTTTATAAACACTCGCTTTGCAAACATTTATTTGGCAAATGCTTCTAGAACTTAATAAATGTGTCGGATGATTTTTAATCATTTATGCATTTTTAAATTCTTTTGGAAAAGTTACGTTAATAGGAAATATCATTTTTTAATACATTTTCTATACCAGACACAAAGTGATCATGACTGTATTGTTTTGCATAATTTTATAGAACTACCTCCCTAAAATAAGTCGTTTCCGGCGTAGGAGGTCACATTTTTAACCTAACCTAATCTAGCCTCTCCGAACCATGTCGGATCTACCCCGAAGTATATTTCAAGGCTTAAAAAAAACACAACCTATATAGCCTTCATTAGGCTATTTAGGTTGTGTTGTGTGACAGAGTTTTATTTCAACCGTTGTTTTATGAGATAAAATCGTTTCATTTCAAGGTTTGAAAAAAAGAACCACAACAATAGCCTAATGACAGTAATGACCGACAGAATTTTATTCCAAACGTGGTTTTTGAGATAAAATGAAAAAATAAAATGAATTGTTTGTCTAATAATAGGTTATTAAAAAAAGTTTATCGGATATTATTTTTTCAAGTGAATTATTTGACAAACTTGTATATCTTGACATGAGAAATAATGTTTTTGCCAATCGTTGCTTGTCAAGTAAAAATTTGTAAATTAATTTTTGGTGAACTGACAGGATACCTCTAAAAACCATAAGACGTAACTAAGCGAATCATGTCATATAAATACATAATTTTTAATACTGGGCCGTAACTTCAAATCCGCAGAGAAAACAAACTAGAAAATATGTGAACGGAGACGATTAGATCAGTTATCAAACTGATCTAATCGACTCCGTTCGCATATTTTTTTTGAGTTACCTACTGATAATTCTCACATTTCTCGTCTTACGGCTGAAAGATGATGATGAATTCTCACATTTAGTACAAGTGGATTTTATCAGACTTAGAAAGTCAAAACTCTCCTCCTTCCGACTCTTAGCCTTATATGTCTAAAATGCTACAGTAGGAAAGTACAGCAAGTCAACAGTGTCTTGTATGAAGAAAATAACCAAGGAATGCCGCCTGAAAGTCACTTCGGCATTGCATTGCACTGAAACAAAGACAACTCGTAACGTCTAGCTATTCTTTATGACTTCCTGGTTTTCACGTTTGGACCCGAGCCATAGTATATTGATTACCACTTCGAAAATTTTGCAATTTGATATATGATGTGCAGATTTAACAAATAGGCGGCTAGAAGGTTCATATTTCATACTTGTTGACACAGCTCGGTGTCACAATTTGGCAGGTTATTTTAAATTGACATTAAAAAGAAACTGTCTTCAGAGGCTCTAAAATAGGAGTGGAAAATAATATGTAGGTACTAAGGTTCATTTAAGGTTATCTAAGTGCATACAAAAAAATGCTTCTCCATTGGCCTTAATAATCTCTCGAAATGTGAAATATAAAATATTTTATTTACACATATTACACAATATTCATGCAATAGTTATAATAATATCAAAACTACTGAAACAAATTCTCTCCGTCCAGGGTCTCCAATCCTTGAAGAATCTTTTTTTAACTTGAATTAGGAAGCAAATAAAATACATAAGCAAGTATGAAAAACTATACGTTTTTCTTCTCTTTTACTGTAAGTTGTAACTAGTGGAAGAGCGGAACTTCCAATCACAAGTATTATTCTTACTTAAATGGAAATTCCCTAAAGACCTTTTGTAAACGTATTTTTAAGTTATTGAAATAAACATTTTGTATTTTTTTTTCTCTCCAAAATAAAATATTACCAATATTAGACTACAAATGTGTCAGTGCTATAGAAAAGCTAGCCAATTGCTACTTCTATGTATATCCTAATGACCAAACGATGTCATTTAGAAACATTAGGCTACCAATAAATGCCCCATTTTAATTACTAGATGCTCTGAGAGATCTTTTTATATTGGACTTTCTCAGAGTGATAGGATTAAGTTTGGGTCAATTAATGCGGATAATAGCCTCTTATAGGAATTGAGGTCGCCCTGATGTTTCTGGTTTAATTACTTCTAGAATTAAATCAGCTGATATTGTCGTATTTATACTTGAAAATCAATTCTTTTGTCGTAAACTAAAAGTTACCAGTGAAAGATACGAAAATTGCACACATTTATCTTTCACCCCTTTCTTATTTTTTCAGTGTGACTATAGAAAAAAAAAATCAGCCAAGTGCGAGTCGGAATCGCGTACGAAGGGTTGCGAACCATTAATATAATATATAACTTAATATTTTGTGAATATTACAAGCGTCTACCTGTAGCCGTTATCAATAACGAGCAAAAACGAGCAACAAAATTACGTTTGTTGTATGGGAGCCCCCTTAAATATTTATTTTGTTCTGTGTGTTTGTATGTTTTTTTTTTGTATTAACAACAAATCCAAAAAAAACATTAAAAAAATACATCTGTGAAAATTTCAACTCTCTATCACGGTTCATGAGATACCTACAGCCTGGTAACAGACGGGCAGACGTACGGACGGATGGACGGACAGCGGAGTCTTAGTTATTTATAGGGTTCCCATTTTACCCTTTGGGTACGGAACCCTAAAAAACTGGTAAATTGTAAAATTATACCCGTCAAAAACCTGGCTTTTCCAGTTCAATACAATTCATAACTATCCAATATAGTTAGACAGAGAATATTATAGATAACAGAATATTAATAATAGAGATTACTGAGATAGTGAACATTGAATTTATGAAATGTAATTCAGTTTTATAGTTCTAATGAATAAGATAATTAGACAATGAAAAAATCCTATAAGGTTTCCTTTTATACCTTTTGAAGTATGGAGCCCTGAAAAATCCACATAGAAAGCCACAACGTTGAATAAGAAGGAGAACAAAGGTCATCAATCATAAAAGCACCGCTCCATCACAGCAAATATTGTCAGTCAGGATTTGGAAAACGACGACGACACAACGCCTACAGCCAGCCAGTGGTTGCGAGGGCGGCGCCCTGCATGTGCGGCGCCCCAGGCCTCGAGTGCGAATGCCCCGCACTCGTCAAACTGTGACAGTCCGTGTCAGTGTAAATAGAGAATTAGTTTTCAGCTTTACTTTTTAAGTGTTTGTTTAATTTTAAAGATAATTATTAGATAATTTTATAGTTAATTTTTAATCAATGACGCCGAAAATAGTGCCAGTCAACCTGTCGCGTGAGATGCCCGTATTTCTCACAGGCACGTTTCTTTAAAGCCAAACAGGGGCTGAGAATACACTATGGCAAGAGATCCATAAATCACAAAGTGTACGATTATGACCGCCAGGCACACCCCGCACCTAGGATTTGTATCGAATGCCGTACATGCCATTTTCACATTTTAAGCTCCTTTAACTCTGTAAACAGGGACACTTTGCTGGCTGATGTCAAAAAAGAACCACCCGAAATTAATGGTTTTATGTGGCAATGTTACAGATACCCTTCCAAATTATTATACAATGCCAACAAGGTGACCCTCTCAAGCCAGTCACCTTCAATTTGGCTATTCATCCAATTACCAAAAAACGAAATTAATGTACAGTAATTAGATGATGGAACGAGATGACCTACAACTTCTAAAACAGCATTTTAAATCTATTGGCTTGGACCTTCATCCCTCAAAATGTGAAATTTACAATTTCGACATTTCGGACTGACTTTCCAAAATTAATTTACATTCGGCATTCACTGAGAACTGACACGAACAGGTATTGGTTGGCCCAAATTTTAAATATTATCTACGTTCTTCCTCTATATGGAAGCAGCTACATCTGTTGGACAAAATTTACCAAATTATTCGCAACATATTAACAACCATTCTAAATGTGGCTTTGGACGACCGCGTGTGGCATCAAGCCACAATACCCATGCGTTTTGCCGCTTCTCCGTCTGCAAAATTACTAGTATTAACTAACCGGTTCCTGCCCTCTGTTTGCAGCACTGAGAAGCTGGAAGGAAAATTTTAGCACGCTCCCTGGTTGACCTCGAAGTGTTTTACTGATGCTGTGAACGCCTGGACAGCGACTTGCCCGGATACAGATCGGCTAGTGAACCCGTCTTCCCAGAGATAGTGGGTGGAACCGCTATGAATCAATAAGTCCACCAACACTGCTGAACGTGCTCGCTTGTTGGCTGTGGGAGAATGGAAGTCGAGCCTCTAGCTTCAGGCAATTCCGTCACCCAACATAGGCACTATGCTGAGTGACACCACTTTCCGGCTCACTACCTATCTGCGTCTGGGCGCTCCTTGCGAGGCTCCGCATCGCTGCCGGTGTCTGTCGAGTGCTTCAGACACCATGGCTTGTCTTGCAGTAAGAGTGCAGACTGTATGGCTCGGCACGCCAATATTAATGACATCGTCAGGCGTGCTTTTGTCACCGCTGGGTGTCCGCTGTTATGGAACCTAACGGCTTGGCACGCGATGATGGGAAGAGACCAGACATAATGACCATAATGCACTGGAAGGTAGGCTGGCCTCTGGTGTGGGGCGCAACATGTGTCGATACCCTGCAGCAAGTGCGGAAAACATTAAGCGGCAAAAATATTCCCATCTCATTGGGAGTTATATATTTGAGCCGTTTGAGGTTAAGAACTAGGGCCATGAGGTCGGAGTGCCCACTTGATTTTTCGAGACATAGCCTAGCGGTTGGTAGACTCTTCATGTGGCTGGCCTTATTTTTTGGCCAAAGAATCAGCATTGCCATACAATGATGCAATTCAGCCACCCTTTTGGGCATTGACAGCGATGCGGACGAGATTTCTGATGCCCTGTGATTCGTTTATCTCTGTTTTTATCTAAGTACTTGTAAATATTATGAATACTGTTAATATGTATGTTAGCCTATATAACACGTAATATTGCACAGTAAAGTTACTCACTAAATCACTAATTACAAAAATTAAAGCTCACTTCCTTGTTCCTCTTTGCTGTGCCCGACAAGGTCGCCAATGGCTTATGCCTTTGTAAAATACGACGGGTTCACATTGTGTAATGCAATGAATGCTATATTGATGATAAGCCTTTTTATAGTAACTCTATATAAGATCTCATTCTCATTATTACTTGTATTAATAGTGTTTCGTAGGCAAAATAACCCTTTGATTTTATTCACCTGAATTAAAGTCATAGCCTTATAATATAGGCATATTTTGATTGTCCTAGGTTGAATAATAAATTAAATAAGTGAAATGGTGTGAATATAATTAATTAAATTATTTGAATAAACCAATAGGAAAATTAAATTTATTCAAAGCTACGATGAAAACTGGTTTTGTAATATCAGTTTATTAATTAACAATAAAATAACGCAGATTGTTTGTTCTAAGCAATTCCAATTTTGTTACGGCAAATATAATATTTAAATTATATCGTTTTTAAGGCAGTTCTTTTGTGACGTAGATTATATATATATTGTTTAACAATTTATAAATTGAAAGCAAAATAAAACTTCTAACATCTTGTCAAAAATACATAGAAACTTATCTAGGTATTATCCGTGTAATGTATGTATAGTCTCAGTTTCATGAAAAGAAACAGACAAAAAACTAACCATAATGAACAATCACCCCCTCTATCTTAATCCAGAAAAAATCTGTTAACACGTAATTATATAATTGCAATACTCTCAAGCAGATGTCGGTAGCAGTTATTAATTCATGAACGTTTGTAACCTACAAAGTCTTTGCCTTTCGAGTTCAGTTTATACCCAAGTCAGACAATAACGTCACACCAAAGCCTTAAGGGACTAGAAAAGAAACATTAAGCCCCGAGTCTTTCGGAATCGCTGTACAAAAACAAACAGACACTGCAGTTTCTCATAGAGGGGCGAAAACAAAAGTAGGCGCATTGTTTGTTAAAACAAAACGCAGAGGTCACGCCACTAGTAACAAAGACTGTCCTAAATAACAGACAGCTTATTTCACCCCGCAGAATACAATTTTGAATAGAAATGTTTTTGAAATGTAAATGCTTGAGATTTGAGTTTTGATTGCTGTTCGAGTAATTGGATTTATTTATTTAGGTATTTATTTCGCTAATAAATGCATACAATCTTCTCGCCCGTTACAGAACTCCATGGTGGGATTTCAACAATTTGACAACCTGCCAAGAAGGAATCAGTTGCATCTGACTTATGTTTGTAAGCTTTCTTGTGCATAAATTAGAAGTCAAGGAATCTTTACCCATCAAGGAAAAAGCCTATTAATAACCTGACCCACCCCGATCACATTCTGTCATGTCCGTAATTAGGTATCTATAATTCGGATGGAAGGTGCGATACTAATCTAGGAAATGATAAGAAATTGAACAAGTGCTGTGATTGGGGAACACAGGTTGTTCGAACCCATCGCCGATTCAAAGTACTAACACGGCTTTTTGAACTGAATTGAAAATATTTATTTCAGACTAAGATCCTAGTAAAAGATACAAGTCCATATGATGTTAGCAGTTACATACTTATAGTTATGTTAGTAAAATTTTATAATTGTTATTGTGGACATAAATGAGCGACCAATGCGTCAGGATTTTGCTGTCGACTCTGTCCGACACCACGCTCAGAAGCGTGTTGGTGCTACCCTTTATTCGAGACCGCATGGAGGCTTTTCTTTTTTGAAGCACCGCCTGGAAGCTGTCTGTGTTAAGGTCGGCGAACACGCTGGAGACACTGCACTGCCATGGAAGCCCCAACAAACCCCGGAACGAGTTGGGACGTCTTACCCCATACCTTTAATAAATAATTAAAAATAACAATAATCCACAAATACACACATGATACTATTTTATTCATAATGATAAAGGTCTCAATATATTTCTACATAAGATTGAGACATCAGACACTATATGGAAGCCACAACTCTTGTCTCTCATTCGACATGTAGTGACGTCATTTGGCACATATTGAAATAATTAATTGAACTCGATAGTGGTTTAATCTCACAATATAAGCAGTAATGGCATCTTGTTTGTTGACATGTGTTTCAATTTGTGAATTGATCACTATGGAGGATGTATAGGGATTATATTTTACTCAATTTATCGCAGAATCAATAAAAAAAGGCGAAAGTTTGAGACATTGAAACATAGTAAAGTGATTAAAATATATTCAGGTAGGAACGAATTATCAATTCTAGTAATGGACGAAAAAAAATTTATAATTTCAACCAATTTTTTAGGAATGGTTTTATACTGCATTGTAATAACCTTCATTGCAACAAAATCGCATACCTACAAAAAATTAATATATAGCTACCTATTTCTATTTATTCTTTTGTAGCTTCTGAAAGTTTTACGAGTTGTCTGCAAGAGTAAAGAGCGAGCTTTCATAGACTCCTTGATATTGCCACCCCTGTTTGTTTTTGAATATCCCGACAAACGAATGCTTGTACTGAATGACAGGCAACACAAACTTCTAAGTACATTATTTTAAATTTGTCTTTTTATTTATGTTTTAGTATGAATCCGAAATTTCTACAGTATATTCATTCAATGTTAATTATTTAATGTAAACTGTTTTATCTTGTGTAATTATTTAGTGTTTATGTATTTTTGTAAAACTATGGACTACAAGTTATGTCTGATATAAATAAAATAAATTATTTTGATGAAGAAATATTTTATTTCAAAAGACATTATGCACCAACTTTGAAGTTTACATTTCATTCAACTCACTGTTTTATTTAATGTAACTCACCGTTTTTGACAGTTTTATAGATTCAGCCCATTCTTGTAATTCAAATCCATTAATTTTCGAGAATACCGAGAATAATTTGTACTGTAATTGTAACTGTCATTTTAACTACGGATTAAAACAAATAAGTGGAGCAACACTGGCATAAAATAACGTAAATAAAGCCGGTCGAATTAAATTGTGTAAACTAATGGTCACATATTCATGATGCTTACTATTCGCGTCCGCCATTGTACCAAATACATGGCTATAGCCGCCTCTGTATTATTAATTGTCTAATTTATTACGCGTAACCGGTTGCGTGGTAGGTAATGTATTGACGACATGTATAGACTACGGATGCACTGATGTGGCCGTCTGATCTGTGATTTTATAAATAATTATTTTAAGAGTAAATAGGGCATGACTACGGTAGGTAATGTATTGACGACGTATAGATTACGGATGCACAGATGTGGCCGTCTGATCAGTGATTTTATAAATAATTATTATAAGAGTAAATAGGTCATGGGTACCTTATAGATACAACAACATAAAGCTTACCTAGCGAATATAAAAAATGGGCTAGTAATTACGATAACCGGTCATATTTTTGTACTATACTGACCTAGGAATATGACTTGGCCGATTGTGATGGGGATTGCCTGAGCTTAGTTTTAATCATTTTTAATGCAATAATGATGAGGTAATTCGCTACAACAAATACAAGCATCAATTAGCTATGTAACATGACAACAATCTTCAAGTTCTTCATAATACTCGTAGAAGTAACACATACAAAATTGATTAACACAACTACTACGCGAAATTGTTTAATTTCATCAGTCCTTTCATATTATTGCCGTGTCATCGGCTTGATGTATAGCACGGGGTTACACTTTCCTGGAACGCTCTCACTTTACTCCATGTATGAAGCATACCATAGGACAATGTATGAGGGTAACGCTCGATTAACATTGAAAATATATTGCGAGAAGGAAATAGTGCATGAAGAAAACTAGAAAGTTGTACGAAATAGGAAACTGAAAAGTATATTTACCAAATAAAGTAGGGTACCTATTGCATTTTTCGCAAACATTTACGTAGCTAGCCACCCTATCGAAGAGAAGATGCCAGTCGACAAAATTATGGGCCATGGTACTATTCTTTTAATAAAATTAAAACTAAAACATATTAAGAAAGACAGCAATTTCGCGTATTTGGGTATGTGTGTTTACATTGACATAATTAACTCATTGTTCGAATTGTGGGTTCTGTCTATCTAACAGCGTGTTTTAGAGTAGAAACTAGCTACTTCCTGTTCTGTACCTTGTGCCAAAAATTAGAATCAAATTCATGGTATAGCAATGTGTGAATAATTTCCAATCAAATCCATTCGTTAAATCCGGATAAACTACTACATCCTGCACTGATTAAGCCGCTGTTATTCATTTCCGATTTTTCTGTGTCGGGATATTTCCGAATGCAAAAATTCAGTGCCCAAGGTTTCAAAATGGTTTTTAATATTTCATGAAAGGTGAACGATTTTTCAGTCGGAGGCTTATTAAAATCTGGATTTCAATTGATGTTGGATTAGTTCCGATTTATTATTAATATTTGTTTACCTTAGACACAAGACACAGTGTACAGTACAAGACGAATTACTAATGAAATGTTACGTAATGCCAGTGATTTTTAATATCGTATTCCTTTAGTTTTCATATTCTGCCTTCGTTCTTTTCCTCATCATAGGCTATAATAGCGTGTGTGGACCTTAGCCTGGTCAAGTACATTTCTCCAACTGTGACCTATTTTAGTGTAATTCTACTCCATTCTACCTTCTGAGGCTGGGCCCGCCTGGACTTTTCCGACCATCTGGTTTACTATCAAAAGTAAACTTTATGATGTTTAAGTTATGGACGAGTCCACTCTGGCGACATGTCCTGCCCATCGAAGACGTCTTAGTGTAATGGTCTCACATAAGAAATATGATAATTATGTTTTGATTTATTATTCTATTATCTTCTGGCCATACGCTGAGCGTAACTTTACACATACACGTAAATGCTTGATTTGCCGAGAATTAAAACTACCTGTACAAAAACATTAGAGTTCGGGGCGAAGTTACAAGATCCATAAATTGTAAGGTTTCTGTTGTCAGACGTCAGTCATCTCTTGTCAGAAGGGTGCGCGTCATGTTTTTGACACGGTTTCTATCTAGAACATTCTAAAAACTGCGCTCTTATTGTACCTATACAAGCAGATTGTTGTAAGAGCGGTCGAAATTCACAAAAAATGAACTAAAATTGAAATCCCAATTCTATTAAGTACCTATTCGAGATAATAACAAAACTTTTTAAATATACGTATCCAGCACAAAGTTTCTAAAAGAAAACTTTAATGGACGCTGTGAAGGTAAAAATTATATTATTATAGTCCAAAGTTCTGAGATAAAACTTTTTTCCCACTACTGGGCGAAGGCCTCCCTACATTCTTTACACGTCTCTCTGTCCAGAGCTGCCAAGGACCAGTCTTTATCAAAAGAGTCTAGCTCATCCCGCCATCTCCGTCTAGGCCTGCCGCGATGTCTGTTGCCATTAAGCGGGACCCCCATTGGGTCGTAAGTTTGGCCCAGTGATCATCTGACATACGGCAGATGTGTCCAGCCTAACTCTGTTTAAGCGTGGCAGCTTTCCGAGTGAACTGATTATTGTATTCTTAACTTTATTTTTAGATGATCATTTAAAAAATATAGTCATTTGTGACGCAGTTTAAAAAAAAAATTACAGTTTCAAAGAAACTTGAAACCTCAAATTCATAATCAATACAAAAAGCAACAAAATGTATGTGATGTTTATTATTAGGTTGAATTAAATCAAACCGGTGTGAAATCGCATAAATCAAAAAGAAAATAGGAAAATGAACGCGAAATCTTGACGAGATTAGCCCCATACGATGAGCGCACCCATCAATACCGAACACTTCGCTCAACTTCGCGTCACCACCACCCGCAGCTTCACTGTGAGCGCTATGAAAACGCTGACCGTGGTAGTTGCGTCAAGCTGGAGCAACTAGTATTTATCGCAGAGGACGCTGACCGCTGAACAGCTTACGATCTCGAAACCCGGCGGACGGCTTAGGACCTCGAGGCCTACCAACTTCTGATGATAGAGGGTCCCCGACCTTTGATGGTGGAGGGTCCCAGATCCCGGCGAAAGTGTACAGCGTATGTGATCGACACGATTCATCAATGAGATGGTTTTGTGCTCATACGATAAGGATGTAAAGGCGCGTACCATGTTCTTATGCTTTCGTTTTTTTTCAGGTGCTTGAGCCAGCTACCAAAATTTTGGAACAACAGCTGTGGGATTTGGTGCAAGAACCAGAGTAATTTTAAGCGTCTTGTTAGATGATGACACTGTACTTCATCACCTATGAAGTTTAATGCAGAGCAGTCGTTGTCATTGCACCTTGCCGCTGACTGTTATAGTACCGCCCGCAGAATGTTGTAGTACCAACTCAGTATCAAGTCAAGCTGACAAAGGGAGTGATGACAGGGTACTGTATCCAAAAGCCAATGCAATGATTTGTGTTAATTTTCATAATTATGAAAGATTCTGGTTTTATGACAGTGAAGTAGTTGTGTCAGAGACTTGATGATTTATTCAGCAAAAATTTAATTCCACTACATTTTCTGCTACAGAAAGAAAGAAAGAAGAAAGAAATAAAATACGTTTATTTGCGGCAAACATGACGCACAGAAAGACCAGAAACATACACAAATAAAAAATAAGGGGTGGGAAAATATGCGTCACATCCACGCAAAACGGCCATCACTCAGCATAATGCTGTGACCCTATGCGAGACAGAGCCCCAGCGCTGGTTTTCAGTGACAGCCGGCGCTGACACACACTGTCATTTTTCAGTCATTTTTTGTGCCTTTGACACAAGATATTTCTCCGTACGATGCGAGAAATTTGGCACGCCCTTTTAAATTACGGAAACAGTTCCTCGGTCATGGCAAAAAGCCAATACCCGTACTTTACAATAGCCCCTTCAGTCTTGGCGCATTTTCATAGTTCATTCTAAGTAGTCCAGTACATTCATTCTGTTTAGTTCAACTCAGATTTTCCAACACATTCTTTATTGTTAGGTTAAATGATAATCAGTTGCCAATCTAGCTTTCGTTTGCATCCTGAACTCACGTGATTCCTATGTAGGAAAGAAATTGAATTTGAAATCTCATCAATGATTTACGTTTCTGTAACTATTTATGTCATGAATAGAGCACTGTCATATATTATGTATGGTGTAGGAATATATCAGTTCGCAATGACAGCCCTGCACGCGAAGAGGCTTTGAAATGATAAATGATTTTATTTCTGTAAGGTTTGTACAAACAGTTTTACACGTCAATGATATTTTTTAAACTAGATGAGGTTGAGAAGAAAGCCCGAAACAAACTCAGAGGTCACAGTCTCTTTTAAAGTCCAGACATAATCTTGGTCACATCATGTAAAGACCATGTAGATTGACTGATATGGTCTTTTAAGGAAAGAACCACACTGATTGAGTGGACCTGTTCAGTCAGTGCAAGCATTTGCCACTAATTGCGCAGCTCAAGTCGGAACTTAAGGAGCTCAACGATTTAACAAACGAAAAACCTTGCAGTCAAAATTAAATTCTCATATTATTGTCAAAAATTCATTTTGCGGCCATATTGAGAGCGGAAAATACAGAAATGCCCCCACATCATTAAATATCACGCGATCAATCTGATCTCACGTTCCGCCATCGACCATCGCGGTACGTCACTCATCATTCACTGGGAGCACGCTTAGCACTAGACTTTGATGAATATCGCTATTGGATAGACCAATTGTTGCCAATTTGTTAGTGGTCGGATCCATATTACATTGTTTACTGAATTAATGGCAGCAGCAAAGCCTCCGTTAAACCTGTGCCTGACGGTGAAAATGATTTACTGATGGCGGCAAGCGGTGTTTGTGAGACGACAAATCATTTTAATAGTTTTGGGCGTTGATGAATTTTTGAACGCGGCATCGATTTTTGATCGCATGTGCATGTGAGTTGAGATTCGGCTAGGTATAAACACGGCGACTTGATGAAATATTCAGACGAATTTATACATGGAGAGATTAGATGCATACAAAGTTTTGACTATAATGCAATTCGTAAATAGTAAAACAGTGTGTTGGGTTGACCACCGGTTTAAGTGGTAGAAGTGTTCGGTTAACCGGTATAAGTTGTTAGTTAACCGGTAAAAGTGGTGGGTTTACCACAATAAGCGGCGAGTTTACCAGTATAAGCAGTGGGTTGAACAGTATAAGCGGTGGTTGGAACGGTTTTGACCTCTCCTGACTTGTTTACTCTCTACGTTAACTATAGTTAAAGACATTGCTGATAGGACGTATGCTACTAAGACCAACAAACGGTGGTTGAAAATAGCCGCGACAAAGTTTTGTGCCCATTAATTCAATAATAACGCGATCCGGGAGCTGATGGGGGATGGGGATGCCGCGCCACTGCAGCGCCTTCGCGATGTCCGCGGCGCGGCGGCGGCCCACACAAATGGCTTTGCAGTCATCATGCGCAAACGGTGCGCTTCTATCATGCGCCGTACGCGCGACAGTCCCAACACCATCCTGCGCGCGCTGGCGGACCGGTGAGACTCCCCGATGCTAGCTCGTTGGATACGGCTGCATGCAGTCGTATAGTGATTTTCCACCACCATCTGGAAGTCCCCACTTAATGTTTGGCATTTTTTTTTTAAACTAACACTAGTTTGTAAGCTCGCATCGTACTAACAAATATGGATATAATCGCAAGATGAATCTGAAATAAATAATTATATTTTTATTTATGTACAAGAGAAGAAAGGCGTTAGTTTGTGTGTATCTGTGCCATTTAATTGTGTCTTTAAGGATCGTTTAGTCTGCAATAAAGCTTTAATGAATGAATTAATAACATTTTATTAATTACTAGCTGACCTGTGCCCACTTCGTTGGGCGGTAAAGGGTTTTGTTTTTATTGCATACCAGCTTCTGCCGCGACTTCGTCCGCGATAAATTTCTTGTTCCCCCGACCCTTCCCGTCGCGCGTTGAATCGCATACCCGTGCAATTTTCTCCGTTTTAGCAACATTTTTCGTTACTGCTCCGCTCCTCTTGGTTTTAGCGTTATGTTATATAGCCTATAGCCTTCCTCGATAAATAGGCTACCCAACACAGAAAGAATTTTTCAATTCGGACCAGTAGTTCCGGAGATTACCCCCTACATACAAACTTACAAACAAATGTTACCTCTTTATAATATTAGTATAGATATAGATTACTTTATTATACCAGTTGCCAGAGCAGCCCATCCGTAAGAGGAATTGAAATAACAACTAGCCTATGTCTAAGGCATTAAGTCCGCCTCTGTATATTTGAGTGATTAAACAATTAAATAAATAAATAAATAGATTGCTATAGGAATCCTTATTATAGTAAGGACTTCTACAGAAAACTACCCAGTACTTAAATAAACCGCGTAGCACAAATATGCCAACATCCGCAGTGACATGAATTCTCATAAAATAATTGCTGTCCACATAACGTAGCCGCTCATTATGTACAATTATGTACATATCATTATTGCGACCGCTGACAGCCAGCATGGCACAATGCATGCCGAATATTAACCGTCGTAATTATATAAGATATGGCTAATTTATAGTTAGGATGATGCCCAAGTAATCAAAGATGGGCGGGGTAGACCCAAGGTTTTTTTTCCTCTCGAGTTATATAAATCAACATCATCACCACTCACACACATTACCACACACACTCACTCACATCATCGCTGTTTCATCATGCTAGTTTCTGACATCTCACCTTACACTTTTTAGGGTTCCGTTGCCAAATGGCAAAGGAACCCTTATAGATTCGTCATGTCTGTCTGTCTGTCCGTCCGTATGTCACATCCACTTTTTTCCGAAACTATAAGAGTTTTTTTAATTTTATTTTTTACTCTTTCCTGCTGTATAACTAACTGTTATGTGCCTTTCAACTGTGCTAAATAAATGTATTTTCTTTCTTTTCTGTTTTCTTTATTTTAACATAACATATAATCACACAGTTTTGAACGTCATAGTAACATTAGTTATATTATGAACTAGGTGACCCAGGCCAACGCCATCCTATCAAAAAAAAAGTGTGGAAAAGAAAGAACTTTTTTTAATTACATTAATTTTTCTGGAAATCTTTTTCAATTTTTCTTGGTTTTTATCTTCCATAAAAACATTTACGTTAATTTAGAAAATAAAAAGGCTAAATCGGTTCAGCCGTTCTCAAGTGATACGCTTACCAACGAACAGCATTTAAGTTTTACTTTAATACATTATACTTCATTACAAAATGCTATATCACGCCAAACTTCACTCTGTGCTATTGGTTAATGTTTTTTTTTTTCGATATACTAGTATATAGCCGAAACATATACGTTTCCGTACATATATTTGCATACAGTCGGAGTGAGTACTAACACCTCTGACAGCGTTTTCTAAGTCCAAAAAATGGCATATGGTACATAAATAAGACGAAAACGGTGCAAGGATAATGAATCTTTCTGTCAATAACACTATCCAGCGTCAGCAGACATTTGGATACGACGCTGTCTCATGGCAACACAACGGCTGCCAGGGCTTCGCCAATTTCAAATAAGGCGGCGCGGCACCCGAGGCCACCAACCTGTCATCGTGCCCTAATCAAGCTTTGTCAATAATTTTTACTATATTTGAGGTTTTTTTTTGAGGATGTGTTATTTATAAGGGAAAAGTAGTTTATTAATGTTGAACAATGACGACAGTAGTGACGCCGTACAAAGCGCCAGTCAACCTATCACATAGCCGTGTGATGCCCTCGCTGTCCCTAAGCATGTTCTAAGCCCCACAATGTGCCTTCATCATGCCCAACAATACCCTTTTCTCTAACACCTGTTTCACCCCCTCTACCCTTTTGGAATACCCTAGAAAATTAAAAACTTCAACTCCAGTTCTAAAGAGAGTATCTCGCAACGCGAGACCAATCATGGCTTTAAGTTTAGCGCACGTATCTGCCTCACAACCCAAGAGAACTCTAAATATCCTTGTGAGGCTTTAGGCTTAGGAGGCCCTTTCCTATTAGAATTCTACAAATGGAAAAAAATGGCCAATGAAAATTTTTAACTTGATTGACGTAAATCAAGGATAGATGTAACATTTTGGCCAGAAGTTATGACCCTAAATCAACAGCGCACCTCCCCGTAGAGCACCATGTGGAGTCCAAATTAGAGACGATGATGATATCAGAGATGCGGCAAGGATGTGGTTGACTCTCCAGAGACACATTCAACTCTGGAGAGCAAATACCCAGACCCGGCAGATGACATCTTCTTCCCTAACCGACCGTTCCCCAAACCAACTCACTTGTAATTACAGCTCAACAAATATGTACCCCAAACCAATGAGAGACAGACTACCATAGCAAAATTTTGTAAAATAGTACCAGACAAAAATTATGGAAAGGAACTCTGTTCACCTCTTAGGGTTCCGTATTTTTGACGAGGTATGAGGACAAATCCCCCCCAAATCGGGTGAGGCTTATGTCCAGTAGTGGACGTCTTTCGGCTGAAATGATGATAATGATGATGATGAGGACAAAATAAAATAAAAGCTATGTTGACTCGGAGACTTTTCAAAATTATTTGATTAAGACCAAACGTAATGACGTTATTGCCTTAGAACCCGGGTTGGTTTCTGGTAAGAGACAAAATTTGTGTCGACACCCTTGTGCTATCATCTCATTTTCCTAGCATGGTGGGCAGTGCTGGCGCCGCTGCTGTAGGTGCTGGGACTCTCATGCGGCACAAATACCTATACATTATGGGTAATTACAGTTTTGCGTTCTGGGACGAAACGCGCTCGGGTAATAGGTCATCTCCACTGTAAGTAAAACTCTTACTGACTGGTCGACATTTCACGTGACTGAGCTGGATCGTGCTAAAGCCAAAGAATTAGCATTAATATAATACAGATTTAAAAAAATGTTTATTACAAGACTTCTTTTAATATGGAACAGTTTTAAAGACTGAAAAAGTAACTGCAGACCTCTACATCCGAAATGGCATTTTGCTCTAACGTACCTCGGTCTAACCTGGCTGGCCTAATTAAATGGCTGGACATGAATAATTTAAATATAAATATCAGTAAGACTAAAATAATGCAATTTAGACAGCGTACTCCTGGCGTAACTAATCTTCACATACATTACAAAAGTGATAATATTAATGAAGTAGTAGATACCAAATTTTTAGGATTACAGATTGATTACAACTTAAATTGGAAAGCGCATATAGGTATTATGTGTAAAAAACTGAGTTCTTCTGCGTATGTTTTATATAGATTATCCTCCATAGTAGATACCAAAACCCTTCTTACGGCCTACTACGGCATTGTTGAATCTCACGTACGCTACGGCATCATTTTCTGGGGGAACTCAACTGATAAAGACACTGCATTTAAGGCCCAAAAAAGATGTCTCCGATCATTGTTTAAACTTAAAACTACAGACAGTTGCAAACCGTATTTTAAACAATACAATATCTTGACACTCCCCTGTATTTATATTTTCGAAGTGGCTCTGTTTGTAATACAAAATCCACGTCGTTTTGAACGCCTAGCTGATGTATTCCCAAGGAATAGGCGTGACAATAGCAAACTATGTCAAGTCTCATGTCAAACAACTCTGATGCGCAACAGTATTTATTGCATGGCCCCAATTATTTACAATAAATTACCAAGTGGTTGGAAAGATTTAAATACAGTACTGTTTAAGAGCAGACTACGTAAATTTTTGGTAGACGAAACTTACTACAGTGTAACTGAGTTTCTAACACAGTAATAATAATTGATCTATTGAATGATAATTGTAAGGAATAATTGATAGAATAATTGTATTGATAATGATAATAATTGCATTGATGATAATAATTCTATTGATAATAATAATAATTGTATTTATAATGAAAATAATTGTATTTATAATTTTAATACTTGTATTTGTAATGTTTTTTTTTTTGTATTGTTAATGATAATTTATAACTGATCTATTGAATGATAGTTATATTTTTCAATTGATCTGTTCCTCAAAATGTAAGGAAAAATTATATAAATAATGTAAATGTTTGCATGCCGCATGGTAAAATATGGCTGAGCTTTAATGTATCATAACATAACAACTTGTGTATTACCCATATTTGCAAAATAAAATTCTATTCTATTCTAACCTGTTGGCATTAGCAACAAAGTCAGCCGATTTTATCGCAAAACAATAAAACGAGAACTCATTGAACGATAATAAAACAGAACTCATCGAAAGACAACAAAACCAGGATAATCAGTCAAAAAATATTGACAGTCTTCAGATACCAAACCGCTTACGGCTTAGCGGGACAGGGAAAAACAACAAAAAAAGTGTTATCATCCAGTATATAAAACCGTTCTATCCATTGATTCGTAAAATCGCACAGCCGGAAAGATGTTATCTTTCGCCGGTGCGGTTAAACGCTGTGGAATTATTCCGTCATTATTTCGAGTTATTTTATTTGGGAAGGCCGTCCAAAATGTTCGTCTATAGATACATGATCACATTTCATACCCTATGTATCGTATATTTTGTGGCTGGGCAGCATGAAAAGGGTGAGTTAAAGTTCAGCTCGTTTTAACGAAAAATGATAGATCTAATAAAATACTAGTACATGGTTAAAGTACCATCAATATAAAATTTGTCGAAATAAGAATTGTAATTGCAATCAATCCATATATATCTTATTCTTCATATAGGTATACAAAAAGGAATATCTCTTTAAATCTATTTCAGAACACTCTAAGCTTTATCAGAAGAACTTCAGAAAACAGCAAATACCTTTAACCAATTTTCAAATTCGACAAATCCAAAAGAAAATATTTTCATTTTTGCGATACAATAAGGCAAACAGATCAAGCAGAATCAGAAGGTCCAAAATAGGCCCATTTAGACACTCAAGCCAATTCATCAAATAACCGGCATTTATACTACAAAATTTATTACTAAATCCAGGTTAAATTTTAGGATTACTAAATATTTTACTGTGCATACACAAGAGCGGCACGCGTCAACTGCAGATTCATTCATAACACAATTACGTCTCCAAAAAATCAATCATAGAAAACACAACGGGTTGGGCAAGAATTAGTCCACACTGAAATATTTTTATAAAATTGCAATCAAAAAATAATTTTAGAAAACTGTATGCTCAGGGATAGTGAACTACGGTTTATACCTAATCGATGCAATGCACAAAGCCCTGTGTAAATATTTTGTCTGTGCAAAATAATTATTTTTATCTTTATTAAAAATCATTTAGTTTTAATCGTTTATCATTTAGTTTCACAATAATGTTAACATTGTACTTAGAAAGCAAATTCGGCGAGATAGTGAAAAGAACAGTGATAGCAACTGCGCACACTTGCATGGACCACGTTAACGCTACCGTCAAAGACTTGGAGAATCTTCGCGAAGAGCCACCTTATCCAGAGAAATCGGCTTGCATTATCAAGTGCTTGTTAGAAAAGGTCAGTCATCTATTTGTTAAAATTAATGTGAAATAATACCGGGGAACATAACATTCATTGTTTAACACCCCTAAAATCTTATTCTAAGGAATATGCTAAGAATTCTAAGGAGTACTAAAAAAATATAATAATGGAAGTACCTAAAAAAAAGAATTCAAGGTTCCAATTGTCTGGATTCATTTGAACTCATTATTTTTTGTGGAAAGTATATATTTGTTAAAATCAATGTGAAATAATACCGGGGAACATAACATTCATTGTTTAACACCCCTAAAATCTTATTCTAAGGAATATGCTAAGAATTCTAAGGAGTACTAAAAAAATATAATAATGTAAGTACCTAAAAAAGCGACACCCGGATGGAACGAAGTTCCTTTCCAGGATTCATAATAGTTATAATTTTTTTATTATTTATTATGTACAAAAAACCTGTATACACTCAACAAAAATATTCTCTCTCTCTCCTTATCTCCTTCTCTCTCCCTCTCTCTCTCCCTCTCTCTCTACCTATCTCTCCCTCTCTCTCTACCTCCCTCTACCTCTCTCTCCCTCTCTCTCTAACTCTCTCTCTAACTCTCTCCCTCTCTCTCTACCTCTCTCTCTCTCCCCCTCCCCCTCCCCCTCTCTCCCCCATCTCTCCCTCTCACACAATTTTTAAGTTGTATCGTTTAAATGGGGTTCAATGATTGATGGTGCCTTCTAAAGAACCTACCTACGTTTGCCTACAAGAAGTCGTAATTTATTCCATATTTTTTTTGTAATTAATTATCGTACTTTGTCACACGCACGAGAACCTAACGTGTGCGCCGAATTTCAGCCCGATAGTTCCATCGAAGTGGTTGAAATATTGATTGCGAAATTCCAAGTGAAGTCAAATAAAAGCTGTCAATACAATATTCTCTCAATAATCGATACCTACATCTAAATGAAAACTTTTATTCCATTAGATCGGCGGCGTAGTAAAGAGCAACAAATATTCCAAGTTTGGTTTCATGACCGCAGTGACGCCCCTTGTGTTCACAAACAGAAAGAAATTGGAACACATGAAAACAGTGTCGGAGAATTGTGACAGGGAGGTAAATATTTATGACGCAAATACATAAGTCTTGGTACACACCCATATAAAAAAGGGGTTTGTATTTTGCTAGTAATTCATGTATGGGAGATAAGTAATAAAAGGTAAGTAGGTATTTAAGGCTTATTCAGACTGCCGCGGCACGATTCTTGTAGAACAATTTCCATGCAGTTTACATAGAAATTGTTCTAAGAGTCGCATCGCGTTGTCGCCTCACGCCTGTTTTTGATACATCTGATCTGTTAGTAAATACGACGGCAGACACTTCAGAATGGGTTTTTAAACCGAAGACCAACCACGTAGCCTGCCTTCAAATATGCCATCGTACACAATTTATTCGAAATAGTAGATTATTAATTACAAAGCTGTAACAAAAAAAGGACTCATAAAAAAGCAATCACATTTAAATTACAGGCAACGCAATTTTTCAGAGCTCTGAAATAAATTAGAATGAACTGAAATTGTGTTTCATATCTACTACTTTAAACCCAACGATATTTTAATGTCGACTAGGTTATGTTGCAATTTTGAGAGGATAAATAAAATTGACGATAAAATGTTTTTTGATTACGTATTCTTTAAAAACATAACTAAAATTTACAGATAAATATAACAGCAGCAAGCACCCAGTCGTTTGTTTAAAAGATAGAAATATTTTAAAATTCAGAAATGTCATTTTTTACTAAAAATCTATGCAAAAACGGGAAAACGAAAGTCAGGGAAGTTGTCGCCATAGTAGGAATTGCTGCATAATCAGTTGCTAAAAGCTGATTTTCAATTTATGAGCGAAAACCTATCGAACTATTCGTAAAAAGAAAACGAAGCCACAAATCCGCCACCTATTGAATTTGTAAAAATAAAGCTGAATCCTCTAAGTTACGAGTTGGATTCGTATGAAAACAGCGAACAGAAACGCTCTCTACTATTTCTCCAGAAAAAAAAAACAGGACTCAGGCCTGTGATCTCTCCTATGATGAAGTAAATACTATATTTGTAAGCACAATTTTTACCTTGTCATTATTCCCATTCGTCGGCAACAGTCATCTTTCATCATTTATGGAACTTAAATCTTTTATAACAACATATGACTTTTTACTTACTTAGTACTTATAAATTAAAAAAACAATATACTTTAAAAAACATATTTACGCTGCCACCGCTTAATGACTGCATTTTCTGCAACTAACAGCGTGGTCAAACAATAGTTTTAGCAAAATTCTAAGATCCGCTGAAATGTATAATCGAAGCTATTAGTTCAGTACACTCGAAAGATAAATACTCCCATCTCTATAGTAAGGGTTGAAATGGGTTGATTAAATAGAAACCCTTCTGATATTGACCCAGTTTGACTAAATCATTAATTGACACAAATAAGTCTACCTGAAAGTACAAGGGTCACTAGGGTGATAGTTGTTATGATAATCGGGAATTTGGGGCTCGAAAACTAACGCCATTTCTTGATGTGAAGTATGGTAGTTACTTACCCGTGCTCAGATGAAACAAAATAGGTTAAAGTATGAATGAATCAAACAAAGGCCAAAATTTTCATGAGAACATTACACTACCTAGGCTGCCATGGGCATAGATCTCATTATTGATGGCAAAACATGGTTCGCAGTCCCAAAAACCACTATAGTTGTTCTTTGATGCTCTTTTTTACCCAAATTAGCGCACCGTTGTAAAAACGTTGTATAATTTTCAGGTAAATCACAAACAAGAGACGCCATGCCAACTCGGGAATGAGGTCACCACATGCATCTTTAAATACGCTCCCGAGCTGCATTTTAAGTCTTAAGAATGCTGACATTGCCGGAGCGCGACAAATTAAGATGGAATGTAGTTAGAATATAGAAAGTGGAATTAAACATGATATTTTAACTATATTTTATTATTTGACTGTATTTTGACTGCACAGAAGAAATAGAAACCATGAAGATTGGCTAAATCAAGTCTGTCTGCAGTCATTAGCGACGGCCGATAGCACAATAAACCGGCCATGATCACATCAGCTTTGTTGTCATTATCACCCACCCTGCTGTCATTGGCAACATCAGAACGCTGATGTCCGTAATGATAATTCAGCAACTAAAAATTGTCGTTAAAAGACATGATGTTAACAACCACATCAGCTCAAACTGCTTAGAGCGAGGATGATTATAACATACCATCAGTTCTTGTTTCCTCGAAGGTTTGGTCTGGAGTGTGCCTATAGTACAATCAGTTTTCGCTAGTTATGTTTAAGTCTCATTTACCGAACACAAAACCAGACTGTGGGCTTCTACTGAAAGAAAACCCAATAAAACTTTGCCTGACCTGGAACTCGAACCCAGGATCTCATGCTTAGCAGTAGTCCTTGCGGACCACAAGACCTACGAGGCAATCCATAGATCATCATCAATCTCCTACACTAATCCCGAATTTATTTGGGGTCGGTGCAACATGTCTTTTTCTTTCACACTTTTCTATTTGACTTCATCTTGGTTGTGCCTTTCTATCTAAGTCATCATTCACACAGTTATGCAACGTTTCTTTGGTCGTTCCCTTCTCTCATCATCATCATCATTTCAGCCGTAAGACGTCCACTGCTGGACTTAGGCCTCCCCCAATTTGCGGGGCTTTGCCATAATCGCCACGCTTGGTAGGCGGGTTAGCGATCGCAGTATGGTGGTAAAATGCATACAGAACGCTGCTGCCTATTCTCTAGTAAGTCCTGTCGCCTTTTACGACACCCACGGGAAGAAATGGGGTGGTGTTATTCTTTACGTCCGGCACCACACGGTACCCGGTCCCTTCTCTTATAGGCGACATTTTCCTCATTCCTCCGTATTACGTGCTCATACCATGACAATTACTGATGTCTGCACAACTTTTCAGCTATCGGTGTCACTTTCAGTCTTCCTCTTATGTACTGATTTCTTATTCTGTCCATGGAGGATCGTAATGTAACTATGTTTTTTTTTTTGACCCAACTGCCATAAATGACAGAGTAGTTCAGATTAAGAGCCTGCAGAAACAGGTACAGAAATGCAATAGAAAAGACACCTTTCTCCAGACAAATTTCACAGCGAATGAGATTTGTTCGGGACAAGCCCTCACAATCCGATCCAATTTGCGGGCTTTGCTGTGGATAACAAATAAAATTTTGTTCCAAACGGTTAGGGGTCAACCTATTGCGCAACTCGTAAAGGATCTGCTTTGAAACAATGAGCCTTTAAATAATTTTTAACCTGACTATTTTATCGTGGACGCTCACGGCATTACAATAAACTTTTTTTGTTTTTTGATAGCCTATATTGACAAAATTCGTGGAAAAGGGAGAGAGAGGCCTTTGCCCTGCAGTAGGAGGAGAATACAGGCTAGTAAGATACGATTAAATTGCATATATTGTGTCCCACTGCTGGACAAAGGTCGGGGAGACCTTTATCCTTTTATACCTCCCTATCTTGTCGTTCTCTGGCCATGTTGACCCAGAATCATCATCTGCCTAGCCTTTTCCCAACTAAGTTGGGGCCGGCTTCCAGTCTAACTGGATGCAGCTGAGTACCAGCATTTTATATGGAGCGACTGTCTATCTGACCTTCACAACCCAATGTTGGCCCAGAATACATTATCAAATTGTCACACCGTCTTCGCCGTTGCCCACCGGGACAATTTGACGGCGATGTCCTTCCTGAGGCATCCAATGAGTGACGATCTTTGCTTATCTCTCTAGGAGCATTCCGTCTACAATAATGTTATAATATGCACATATTTCCATATATTTTACTTCTCTTCCAGCCGTGGACCTCTACGACAATAATGATTGTTACGTTAGACATTACCAAAGCGTATCGAAATTAGTATAAGACGATGAATCAATACATACACAAAAATAAATTTTAAATCACATTAAATTACTAGTTTGAACACCTTAAAATCGGGTACTTCTTTATATTGCATAAAAAATTGTCAAGATATGAAAACAGCTTGAAAGTTCTATGGGCAGAGATATATGGATCGCATATCTAATACCTAATTAAAGGACCAAAAAATAACTGTTGGACAAAGCTTAGAATTTGTAAGATAAAAAAAACTATTTTCATTCTGGCAGTTTATTTTATTCTATCCATTTTCATCATTTATATCGTTGTTACATTTTTATTACTTTTTTTTACAGAAAGAAACAAGAAATTTAGTTTTAAGTACCAATTATTCAAATAACATTCTAGAAGAATTTTTTTTATGACTTTCTTTGGCCTCAAAACCACGAGTCTAGAATCATATCTACAAGACAATACAAATACATACAATAACAAAAACTCCAAAAATAATATTAATAAATGTTTATTTTGCCAAGAAAGTAATGAAAATGTAAATTCGTCACGTGACGTGTAAGCTGTGCGTGACAAGCGTGAAGATTTTTAATGCCCTGAAAATATTTGTTAATGCCCTTGAAGAGGGAATACTAAACAATGGTAACGGGTGAATTTAATATCATCGTGGGTCGTGTAAAGTAAATATTGATGAATACTAAAGAAACAATACCATCTAAATAAAATACTGAGTAGGTATGATATACACAAAGATACGTATGACGTCAGTTATGTTTCACATTTAAAAAATATGTTCTGGTATTCGTACCTACGTGTATTATAATTAAAATGATAGGCTTGTGAAAGCCGCAGGAATCCGCTGGATGCGGAAAGCACACAGAACCGGTCGAAAGGCGTCGGTTGGGGGAGCCTATATCTAGCGGTGGACGTCTTTTCAGAAATGGTGAGTGTGGAAGTAATAAATATTAATACACAAAATAAAAGACCCGTGTATTTTCCTTAGATCAGCTGAAACCACAACATAATTCACAAAAGTATGTAGTAGGAAAATCATAGCAAGCCGAAACAAATTATTCGTAAAAATGTACATAAAAGATAAATAAGACTTCACCAAAATCTGAAGCGACATGACACGCGTGAAGCGTGACACAGCCTCTGGCGTGAAATATTTCATGTCTAACCAGATTTTCTGACAACGACGGTAGGAAAAAGATTTTTTTGGCATAGAACGACTTGTAAAATAACTTACACAAATCTAGATACACAAACTTGTTGTAAACGTTTTTCTTTGCTACTGCTGGCTAAAGTTCTCCCCTATACTACGTTTTCGCACATTTCTTGTGGTATTGCGTTTTCTAGTCACTCATGAACTAGTCCAAGTTAGCACGTCCTGTGACTACCTCCACGAGGTAATTGAAAAGAAAAAAAACATCATAAGCCCACAAAAAAAGGACTCTGCCTCAGCACTTATAAATAGTACGTTGTCTTGTAACCAGCTTCAAGTTTTAAATTACTACTGTTTTGAAAAATCTTAAATACAAAATCCAAATATTATAGTTAAGACTTGTCAAAAATAAACCACACAATATACAAAAAGCTTGCAAGTTTAACAATGAATATACACACATAGTCAGAGAAACTAATAAATTAACGACCAAACTCCACTTCCACAAAAAAACTCGGTGATACTTTTTGGTAGTGGAGTGTAATCATGTGAAAGATTGTATGTTTGTGAATCAATCACGCAAATAAACTGAACGGACTTGGAAGAAATTGACACAACACATAGGATACTTTCATCTCAGTAGTACGCTCCTGTGGGATATTTGTCGGCTGCCACGCGGGCGGAGCCGCTGGGAAAAGCTAGTCAAATCATATGACTTACCGACGATCCGTAATATTGTATTTCTCTGAAATTGGGAAATTCAATATTTTGAGTGGTCAACATTTCAAAAAATCAACCTTCTGAACCTGCAACCCAAATCCTAAATGAAAACAGCGCAACAACTACGAAATTATCAAGCGACAAAGAAATATACAAAGAAAATTGAAAACATCGCCTGCACACCACAACGAGTTAATAACATTTTGACAGAAGTTCAATTTCAAGAAACAGAGATACATAAACATTTACTCAGTGACCGAAATACCGCCTGAACTATTCTTCGCTATCTTCGAGTATGATAGCTATAGTTACCAAACGCCTACACAAAACCCCTAGCAAAATGTTGACCCAGGAGAACAAAACCATCACACCAAACTTTTAATCATCATACGCTAAATAATAACAGCCGCACGGTTCGATCTATCACTTTAAGCTACACTTGCCCCGGTTTTTCCGTGGATGGGTGTGGCGTAGACTATATTTACATAGCACATCTGGCATTTTGCTGAACTGGGCCTTTTTGGCGCAGCCGCGAGGCACACTATACCACTAGTTTCTGACTTTACACCATATACTTTTTAAATTTATTTTTATTTTACTCTTTCCTGCTGTATACCTATTGTGTGCCTTTTAAACTGTGCTAAATAAATGTATTTTCTTTCTTTCTTTTCTTTCTTTTACATATTGGCAAATACATATGGTCACCCATCTACAGACCAACCGCGGCAATCGCAGGCCCCTCTGTGCCTTGGAAGGCACGCTAAGCCAGTTGGTTCCGGCAATTATTGCGAGACTTTAGTACCTACCTTTAAGCATTTTTATCACAATAACCACTAAGTCAAAGCATACTAGATTTTATAAAAGGAAGGATATCAAAGATTTGTAGTACCAAAACTATTTTTTTTACCAAAAAGTGAGTCAGGCGACAAATATCAGCTAAACACGTTGACGAACAAGAAACCATATTAAACCAACGACCTTTTAAATTAACAACAGTCAACAGTCTTTATAAGTTCGGACGTAAATTAATTGACAATCTGAATTTTAGTTGAAACGTTGCAATTGTTGTATCGGGTAACCTCGATACAAAACTATTATTTTATTGCCTGACCATTACATCGAACAGACATTTTGTTGAGACGTTCAAGGGACGGAAGACACGAACTAAAAACCGACTTTCTAAGAAAAGCAATGAGATAGAAGAAAATCCAATTAAATAGGCGGCTTGTTATGGATTTCAATTCCTTTCTTGCAATTTTATTCCGAATCAAACACATTTCCCTGTCCTTTATCACCGACTCGCACGAAACACGAAAAACACAAAACACAAACCTTACCGAACACTTTTACGATAAATATTTTCCACTAATTGTAATTTTTGTGATGTAAAAATTCATTTTTCTTCAATAAAATCACAAGCGACAGCAAATTGTCAATCAAGCGTGCCCATTGAATGACAGTTTGAAATTCGAATGTCGTTTTGATAATTACGGCCGTCGAAAAAAAATGCTGGGAAATTGTATTGTTGATGGAATACATTTTCCTTGGTTCGAACCTTGCTTGCCTTTTATAAGTGGCCAGTGATATAGTTTTAGTGCATTAAAGAGGTTGCCATAGTTATTTTAAATGTTTTATTGCCATCTTTTGTAGGCCAATATAACAGCTAGGGTTTCGCAGGTAGACTGTGCACGCCAAATGCTTGACTAATAACATACGTATACCAAAGTTCAGCTGTATTGAAGCTAGGAAGAGTATATAAATGGATTACTCCAAGTGAAAATAGTTATCATCACAATACTTTAATAGTATCAAGGCATCATCATCATTATCTACTTAGTCTTTTCTCGACTATTTTGGGGTTAGCTTCTAGACTAACCGGTAGGAGCTGAATACCATATTTTACATAAAGCAACTGCCTATCTGCTCTCCATAACTCAGTTAATGGGTAGTGCGATACCGCTTGGTAAGACTGGTTGCCAGACTTTCGGGCTTTTGGTGACCCTTAACGACTGTCAAAGACGTACGAATGACAGCTATGAGAAATTAAAATTTGTCATCCTGCCCACCATGTTCAAACTTCAATTTTCCCAAATAATATCGCGAACAGTACGTATTAGAAAACTGCTATCTTGCTTTAGAAAACTGATGGTTCGTGGAAGTTTTTAAAGTTACTTTGGGGTCATTGCCGCCTTTCATTTAATTTTTAAAAAATATATATATTGCCGGCTCTTCTCCATAGGAATCAACTATTTAGAACCGTGCACCTAGCTTCTGACGTTTCATAAGTGCCCATGTTGGTTTATGTGAGACAAAAATATTTTGATTGATTTCTTTTTTAGGGTTACGCTGTCCATCCGCCCATCCGTCCGTCCGTCCGTCTATCACCACGCTGTATCTCATAAACCGTGATAGTTAGATAGCTAAAATTTTCACCAATAATGTGTTTCTGTTGCCGCTATACCAACCAATGCTAGAAAAACAGAATAAAATATGTATTAAACGGGGCTCTCATACAACAAACGAGATTTTTTTGCCGTTTTTATAGATAATTAGCTTCTGCCCGCGATTTCGTTCGCGTCAAATTTTTGCTCCCCTGACCCTGCCCGTCGCATCGAATTGCCTGCAAGTTTTTGCCCATTTTTCGTCGCTGCTCCGCTCCTTTCCTCAATAAATAGGCTACCCAACACGAAAATAATTTTTCACTTCGGACCAGTAGTTCCTGAGATTACCGCGTTCAACCAAACAAACAAACAAACTCTTCAGCTTTATAATATTAGTATAGATGGTACGGAACCCTTCGTGCATGAGTCCGACTCGCACATGGCCGGTTTTTAAAGACTAATTTAGAACGAATCTTATCTAAACAATTGTGTGCAATTATACTAAACGCATCAGGTGGTTTGTTATGTACAACACCTATATAAAGTTTTGTTAACGAAATAAACTCGTTATTCCTAAAACAACAATAACAGATATTAAAAAAACTGCACTAAGAACCTTATCGATTTAGTAATCGAGTACGAAATGATTAGCAAAAATCTACCATAAGTGACAAATTCTCCTTTCAATTTCCCATACCATAACATAGATCACGATCATGTACGGATTTACCATAGATCGATATCGATTAAAATATCATTTTGTGCTGATAATAGGAGGCAATGACTGTATACATTGTAGTATGATCACCTATATTTTTTTCTGAAATTATTAAGACAAGATACGATATAATCACGGCTGTAGATCTTTGACAGGTAGCCATGTGCCAACCAAAAGTATTGGCGCAAAAGTTTTACCTAATAACTGGCAAATAGGCAGTCGCTTAGTCGCTGCTGGTAAAATTCCAAAGACTATAAAATACCGATATTCAACTTAAATGTTATCGGATTAGAGATTTCTGTCTATCCAGTAGGTAACAGTCACACTGAAAGTCAACCAAAAAAAAAAAAAAAAAAATTGGGAAAGAAGAATTAGGTACTTAAAGGCTCAAATTAAATTAGCTGGCAATACTTTATCCACGTGTGGGGTACCAAAATCGAAATACAATGCACTAGGAAGTGGTGAAAGGCGGACATTTGTGGTACTGCCTTATGTCATTTCGATGTTTAAAAAGGGCTGATCCTCTACCAAATTTGAATAAATGACTTTTGAATATTTTGAATGTAACAAAAAAAAAATTCATCATTATTTTAATTTTTTATTTCGGCCGAAGCGATCAGTTAGTGTTGTAATTTTTCGTGGAATATAGATTTTTCTACGAGTTTCCAAAAATCATAAAGTTACAGTCGTTTGGTTGCTTTAAAGTACAGACGTCAGCACAAAAAGCTACTACAATCTATCAATTTTCTTTAATAGGTTTTTATCGTTATCGCTAAAGCTATTAGGTTCAAGATTGAGTGGGAAAATTTGACAGTTTCGGGTAGCTTGATGTGCTGGCGTCTGTACATACATACATATATTATCAGTGTCATTTTAGGTTTTAAAAAAAAATGAAATTATGGAAAAAGAAATGTTTTGTGTACGTAAGTTTTTTATACATTTTAGCGTAATACAATGACTAAAACAATTTTATAAACCATACTATTATTAACTAAAAAAAGCGTGTTGAACATTATTTCTTACATTTAAAATTGAGTCTTATTGACGTACACTAAGATTTAATTTTCTCTGACTTTTTAAATATTTTTAATAATAATTACTGAACTCGATTCAGTTATTAATTATGAACAACCTACTTTTAGGAGTTGCGGTTATTTTGTTCCACCTTGTATAAATAGGAAAAAGAAAATGAAGGATGTTATATGAGTACCTTTTGTTAAGTTTATGAATTCTGTCTTCTTTACTTAAGGAATCTATCGATAACGGAAGAAAGGTTAGGTATCCCTTTACGGTAGCTTATTGTGTTTGATGATGGCAGCATTGAATATCTTGTCTGGCATCCCCCAAACGAAAATTATAGACATTTTGTTTAAAGAATTAAGCACATTTTGAGTTAACAGGTTTAATAATAATGCGATAAAAACCTGACAGGATTTTTATTTGGGTAATAATAAATTATCTATGCCTATCATTGAGAGAGTTACCGAGTGTGAGCGCTAAAACAACTGAATGTAACAAAAAGAGAAAAATTTTTTTTGCTGATTATAAATATTCTGTTTTAATAATAATATTATGTATGTTTAATGCAGAGCGTGATCATAGTTTTTATTGAATAAGGACCTAAGGATATTCTGGGAAAGATTTTGTCCTTCTATTGTATCGAGAGAAGAAAACTTGCATACAGTGGAATCTGATACCAGCTATAAACCTCTATAAATAGGGCGATTGTTAAAGCATCAGGGGTTCAGATAGGACACCTAGATTCAAAGAACTTCAAGTACTTTAATGTCAAGTCAGTTTAATGATGAACCTCCTGGTCATAATGAGCGCTTCATATATATAACTCGTTATTAAACTGAATAAGAGTCTTTATGGATTACAACAGGCGCCGCGCTGTTGGAATCAATCATAAGAAACAGGCAACAGTAAGATAATTTTAGCTCTGCATGTCGCCAATGGAGTTTTTGCTGCAACAAGGGAAACAAAACTTTCTTAGAAGAGCTGAAAAGGCAGTTTAAAATAACTGTGAAATTAGCTAGCTAGGTATATATTTTAGGACGGAAATAGAGAAGAAGTCAGACAGTTCATCAGTAACATTATTTTTAACCTTAGAAAATTATTATTAACCTTAGAAAATGTACTATTACCATAAGGCTATTTTGAAAAGTGAGTGCAAGCAAGTGTCGTAATATTCTTCTGCCTGCGCGTGTAGTAATCAAGATTAAACCATTTTGACTGACCATTAAGCTAAAAACCACAGTTAATAAATAATTAGAAGGTTCAAGTACCTCAGTAACTACATGTAGAATTGTATAGAGATGTTTCTCTTTCTCGACTCCTTAATCCCCGCAGTGTAACCTCGACCTTCCAACTCGAGATCCAACAAATTGAATTTCCTGGCCCATATATTTTAGTGCGTGGCATGTAACATTTATTTTTCCCACGAAGTAAACAGATATATAAAAATAGTATAAACGAGACGAGCTTTTAGGGCTCAATATCGCAAAGTAAACTGATTAGGTTCCTCTTAATGATGGGTAGTTAGAGAGAATGAATTATTTACTAGGGCAATAATATATGAGTGCGTTTTTCGTTCATAATAAAATTATATCAAGAAGATTGTCTAATACACAATCCGGCTACCAAGTGAGATGAGCTGAAGGGGATTTAAAAATTCTTTTTCGCAGTTTGTCTTTTAAATTGACTTCTTACAGGTGAACCTGGAAGGTTGTCGACAAGACCCGTGTCTTGCCTGTGGCTACCTTAATAAATGAAAGCCTCCAGCCAGGGCTTAAAAACTTAAAACTAAGCGGCTACACGCTAACGGCACCTGTGGGGTACGGACCTCGAAAAGGCACTTTTGCACAATGATAGGACTTATTGTTGAGCAGATCGGCCATACCTACTCTTAATTTGTGTAATACACAAAAATAACAGTTATTAATCGCAATGGGTTTAATTTTGATAGTTCACGTCAAATGCGTTATTAACTTTGTTTAGTAAACGCAAACGATTACAAAAATATATCAAACTCTGTATCCATAGCAATGCAATGATAAAAAAACCTATACTAATATTATAAAGCTGAAGAGTTTGTATGTTTGTTTGTTTGGTTGAACGCAGTAATCTCAGGAACTGCTGGTCCAAATTAAAAAAATATTCTAAGAGGAGCGGAGCAGCAACGAAAAATTAACGAAAACTGGCAGGCAATTCGATGCGAAGGGAAGGGTCAGGGGAGCAAAAATTTGATGCGGACGTAGTCGCGAGCAGAAGCTTAATAAATAAATACGATAGGTTTATTGTTTTCCCCGCCAGATACGGAAGAAATGTGAGTAAATTCAATTTATACTGAGTAAAATATACACCACAAACATAAAGCAGCAGAAAGCAATAAAAAGATATAACATAACAATAAATGACGTCTTTTATAATGGCAATTTTGTTTATTTGATTAAAATCATACATTGCAGGAATTTGTAGGTAAGCTTGAGTTATCTATGGAGTTGTTTTAATCTAAATAAGTTATGCTGGCCATCGTGTTACTAGATACTTATTAGCGTAATGGGCAGGTAACCTACCTAATTCAGAAATAGGGTTTATGGAAAATCACTAGCAAATAGCACCCTAACTGTGGAACACACTTTTAATCTTAATCTGAGGGTTTTTAAGGAAATTCGTTGTTTCATTTTTTTTTTTTGTAAGAATAACAAAATAATAATTAACTTAACTAAAACTATAATTATCAAATCAAATCAAATCAAAAGTCATTTATTCAAACTAGGCTGAGAGTCAGCACTTTTTGACACAAACTAAAATAAGGCGTCGAAAAATTCATCCTCATCGCTGTCGACCGGCAATGTACCCAAGAGACTGGCGGCATTACCACGCTGTATAGCAATGCTTAGCCGCTGGCCAAAATAAAAACCAGCCCTTGGGTCACGAGAAGTGTCAACCAGCCGTTTCGATATTTCTTTAAAGAGGCCATGAGCACTCTGACCCCACGGCCCGAGGGTTTCAACCCCAAACGGCTCGAAAATATAATTACCAATAAGGTTGCTATACTTTCGCCGCTTAAAGTTTTCCGCAGCCGCAGCGGCAGCGCCAGCGCAGCAAGCCGAGCTAGGAAGATGGGATGGCGCAAGATTATCGACACACGTTGCATCCCAAACTAAAGGCCTACCCACCTTCCAAGGAAACAAAGACATACCGTCCGGTCTCTTGCCATCGTCGCGTGCCAAGCCATTGGGTTCTAATACAGCTGGAATGCCGACGGTGACAAGAGCTCGTCGGATGATGTCGTTAATGTTCGCGTGCCGCGCTAGGCGACCCGCACTTCGGCTACAAGACAGGCCGTGGTGTCCTAGACTGTTGACAACTTCGCCACAGTGGCAGCGATGAGGAGAACAACAAGGAGCTCCTAGTCTTAGAGAAGCAGCGAGGCGGAAGGTAGTGTCGTCGAGCAAAGTGCCTATGCGAACATAGGCACTTTGCTCGACGACGGTAGCGCGTGAAGCCACAGACCCGACTCCCATTTTACCACAGCCAGCAGGCGCGCACGCTCTACAGTAGTAGCAGACGAGTTCAGTAAATTATCTTGTACAACTCTGCAGAGCGGCTCATCCCTCCGTCTCTGGGAAAGTGGGTTATCGGGTAGATTTGAATTCGGGCAAGCGAGTTTCCAGGCATCTATAGCCTCGGGGAAGCACGGCACATCAAAATTAATCAGTGTGGAAGCTAAAATTTTCGTTATTAATTTCTCAGTGCCGTGGACCGAGGATATGAAAGCCGGTAAACTAAGATTGGAAATTTTGCGGACGCCGATGCCTCCCATACGAATGGGAAGAGTTGCTTGTGCCCAAGCTCGGTCGTCCAAGGCCACATTTAATATTGAGGTTACTGTGTGCCGGATAATTTGGTCCATTCTGTCTAAAAGGTGAGTGTGCTTCCATAAATGGGAAGCGCGTAGGAAATATGTTAATTTAGGGGCGAAACAGCAGTAACGAATTAAGGTGATGGCCGAATGCATGTTAATTTGGAACAGTCTTTCCGAAACGTCATTAAAATTTTGTATTTTTTCCTCTATAAAAGAGGGAAAGGAGTTCTCAAAGATTGGAGACCCAAGGAGACGAAGAGAGCTTTTTTCGATTATTTTTATTTCTGGAGCTATTGCGTTAAATTTTGTAAGTGTCAGTTGTCTGTCAGTGCTGTCCGTTAAATAGAGTTCACATTTCGATAGGTTTAGATCAAGGCCAATGGAATGAAGTTCATGTTTTAAGAATGTTAGGTCATTTATAACTGTTTCTACATCGCCTCCCAAGGTTCCATCATCGAGATACCAAATATTAAATTTAGAATTTAGGTGTCGAATGATTGGGTGAATGGCTAAACTAAAAATCACTGGCCCGAGGGGGTCACCTTGCTGGCAGCCAACTGCAGATTCTAAAAGGTTGTCCTGATATAGTAATATAGTTGTTTCATAGGTTTGAAAAATTACGTGATACTTATAAGCTTAATGTGTAGGTAAGAAGGTACCTATCTAATTCAAATTTAGTTGTTCACTCAATTTTACCTAAATTTTCTTCAAAGATGAACTGCTTTCCGCCACATTTTTCAATGCACTCAATTTCGTTGTATCCCTTATCCCTACCTTATGGTCTTTAAAAATATCTGTACAAGAAATACGCATTGAAGCGTGACCACCAACAATGAATCGTTTACCGTTTTTCATAGCCGCGGGATAAGCAAGTACGAGTGAATATTTAATACTCAAACCTCCTTTGTGGATTAACCTTGAGTTTCGAGATTAACTTCGAGATGTGTTTAGTGAAATGTACTAAGGTGGTTGGTAATAACCACGTTGGTTATTAACTCTCTTATGTACGTTTAATGAATTTGATCTTCGTTGGGATTATTTACCTAGTTAATCATAGAAGACAGTCTAATGAAAACATTCGGAAAATGAGTTCCAGTTAAATATTGAGAGTATAAAAAAAATATTATTTAGCTTTGGCTCTGAGTTGAGCATACCTACCACATTTCTTATTAGCACATCATCTGCCTAGCCTTTTCCCAACTATGTTAGGGTCGGTTTCCAGTCTTACCGGATGCAGCTGAATACCTGGAGCAACTGTCTGTCTAACCTCCACAGTCCACAACTTCCAGTAACTGGGTAATACGATACCTACCCCTTGGTAAGACTGGTTGTTAGACTTTCAGGGTTCTATTGACCCGTTACTGTCAAAGATCCACAAATGACACTTTGAACCAACAGCTTAACGTGCTTTCCGAGACACGGAGGGTCCGTGGCTTACGCCCCCAGTGGTCGACGCACCCGTGGCCGACGCACCCGATTCAATTATTTTAATTTAAAGCAATTTTTGACCAAATGTACTGTCAGGCGCAAAAATGTTTTACTAACAATAAATGATTGATTGTGTGTATATGTATAATATTAAATCATAGGTATATTTATAACATTGAAATGCTTACCTATATATTGGATGTATGTTTTAAAAAGTCAAAGTCTCAGTTATTTTTCATTATTTATTTATGTAGGTATTTCAATAAGAAATCTAGTAAAAAAATTGTATATGAATTACAGTTTTCATCACATTTAATCAAGAGAGTCATTTAACCTCATTATAATAATCAGTCTCCGTAATAAATTATCACACTGATTATAAATAATCAGTCTTAAAAATTACTGCAGAGTAACTAACTTTTCATATAGAGAAATGTTCTTTTTATCTTTGTAACAATAATAATTAAACATAATCAACTGGACACTCAAGTTTATGTCCTTTTATCATTTGAACGTTGTCACTTTCATTATTCAATTTAACTGCACCACCATACTGGTCATGTCTTTTATTCACACACAGTCATACACTAGAGTTTTGATATTTTTTAAGAATATTATTCGCAAATTCAGCGTGCAACAATGTTTTTCCGCCAATTCTATTTTAACCATATTGTAATTATTTCCTTCGACCTTCGCTCGTCATTGTGAGATGACACACTAAAATTTCTTATCAGTTGCATATTGTAATATTCAATAACTTGACTGTTGTGTGAAAGAGACAGACATAATATATATCTATTTATACTTTCTTTTGTTTTGTTAGCCTGCACTATCCCACTCAATATATCACTTCTTCCAAATATCGCGAAGTCGCGCGTCCTCCTGCCAGTTTTGACAGAACCTATCCAGCTCGTCCCGCCATGTCCTACGTGGTCTGCCGCGACCACACCTCACTGTCTCAGGAAACCAGTTCTGTGCTACTTGCACCCACAGTTTGGCAAACATGTCCTGCCTAGTCCCATTTAAGTTTGGCAGCCTTTTGAGCTTATTGTTTTCAATTTTGTGGACAAAAAGACGGACTTTTTATTGTTACCATTAACCAGTTTAGCTTAGTTAGTTGACGAGTTGGTTGAAGTTGAAAGATAAAATTTCCATATGGTATCCGTATGGTTATCGACATGTTGATACGATCTGTTACGACAGACCGTCATTTTTTCATTAGTGACAGTGACGCTAACAAAAACGGTTTCATCTGGTGTATTCCACAGTGACATTATATCTGTTTGAAGGCGATTTGGATTGATAATATTTCGTTAATATTCAACATATTTAATATTTTGGGCAATACAATTTTTGTGTTATCATTTTATCACCTAAGTCTTTGAAGTTTTGTAATTTTATATAAAAGTCTGAAAATATTAATAAGAAAGTGATTTAGCTAACTGTTGCATTATAAGTATATAAGTATTATGTATTAAATGTTTCAATAAAAAAGTTTTTCTAAATAGAAACTGATTTTTCTTTGCGTAGTTTAATTTTATATTCTTATTGTGTCGGTGGGTTGTCTTGAAGTAGGAAATGTTGAACATATTCATTAATGAAATAACGTCACTAAAAGAGGTTTTAGGAAAAATCTGATATTTAACAACACGATTTGATAATAAAAACTTTTTTACAAAAAAAAAAAACAACCGACTTCCTTAAAAACACTACAAAGTGAAAAATAACTTTAATTTCGGAAGTCGGTGTCTTAGGATCTGTATTTATGGTTTTTTGCCACCGACTTCCGAAATTAAAGTTATTTTTCACTTTGTAGTGTTTTTAAGGAAGTCGGTTGTTTTTTTTTTTGTAAAAAAGTATTTATTTTTAAATTTTTAGTTGTGGTATTCATCCTGCACTAATTCCAAATAAACAATGCATATTTATGCGATAGCAGAAATCGCGGTTGATTTGCTGTCATTTTTTAAAGAGTTCCGGTGTCTGTCTCCCGAACTCATCATCAGATCTATATGAAAATTATATGGGACCATTTCGGAATAAACCCCTTTCGAACAAAAAAAGAATTTTGCAAATCCGTCTATATACGACGGAGTTATGGCCGAACATACATTAAAAAAAAAAAAAAAAAAAACATATAAACATCCGAATTGATAACCTCCTCCTTTTTGAAGTCGGTTAAAAAACAATACATTTCAGTCGTGTTTTATTGCGCTCTGTTATAAAAACCATAACGCGATATCATTTTTTTATTCTTTCTGGTGCAAAACCAGTAATTACTGTTTGGTAAAACTTTAAATGCTTCTACTGAAATATCTGCTATTTTGGTTAGTTTTACTGTTCTTATCAATGTGAGGTATGTAAAGATGGTCACCCATCCACGAACCAACTACGACAAGCGTAACTTACTACCTAATTGATCGATCCGTGCGACTGTTATTACTTAGCCACAAACCCCTCTTTTCTTGTTAGCACATTATTCTTTATTTATTCAACTCGATAAATACATACAATAGTGCCAGCAACAATAATAGCTAACAGGCAAACTTCCGGAGCGGATATTTGCCTGTCCATCACAATAACTTTTTTTCCTCAAGTTGGTAAATAAACACACTGAGATTCAAATCGACCAAAAACTTTATACCAGAAGATGTCTGTCTTCGGTGTAGTACTTACTAAAGCTTTTTGAGTACTAGAAATGCGTATTTCTTGCTAATCAATCAACGCAGCCAATCGTATTTTCATTCTTTATAAAAGAGGTGAAAGACGTTATTGTAGTACTAGAAATGGAGACCTACTTATTGGTTCAACCAGGTTTTAGTCTGGCTAAATTTGACTCATATTTCATGCATTTCATTTAAAATGTTATATGAAATATCTTCACGAATACCTATGTTAACTGAAAGAGACAAAATTTAAATCTTTAGCTTTACAAGTCTTTGCTACTAAAAATAATAACGAGATGAAAAATTAAATCAATGAAATGTTTTTATAATGTTCCTTTTGTACAAATATTTTAAAATATAATTAATATGAATAGAAATAAATAAACGAGATAAAAATAACTAGTAATTGAGCTAAAGAGAGTTTGTTTGTCTGTAAAATTGACAGTTGGATTTCAAAAAATATTTTTTGATCTTGATAGCCTAATTTTTGAAGAAGGATTTGTGCACTTAGTATCACCGAAAAACCCAATCGGAGAATAACTAAAAAAAAAAAACAGAAAAATCGCTAAGCGACGAATAAGTATTGACGCAGGCGGCACAATTGCCTTTTAGTTAATTTAATCCCATTAAATGACTATTTCATGAAAAAAAAAACATTCAGTGGAATTAAATGAACTTAGCGCATCCTTCCACCTTTATTGAAATAAATATCTTGGAGGTTTACTTTGCTGGTCACAGGCCGCTACGAAAATGTACTACATCACCTGGTTCTCTGTTTTCTGAATCCAGTAGGTCTTTGCCACTATGTTAGTGGCAGCTTCCAGTTCAACCCGATATAGCCAAATACTCCACAATTGCTGTAAAAAAACATTCAACAAAGTCCGAGCTTTCCAAGTCAAGTTGAATAAATAAGCATGATATATACAACTGTGCCACAAACTCCGTATACATTTCAGCAGCTGAGTGCAATTTCCCAAAAGGGGATAGACAGTACATCATCCCACTACGTGGATCCTCGACATATCGCCCGTGTCACTTTTCCACTTTAAGGTGTTTTGGGATCCCTCTAGGGAAAAAGAAAAGGTATAAGACAAACTTACTTTAGTACCGACATTTCTTTTGCTACGCCAAGTCCAACTTTCATTGTATAAGGATAAAGGTGAAGTTAATGTAAAGTGGGTGAAACTGAGGTAAACATGTGCATTTTACCTCTGGGTTTGTTGTACTCATTTATAAATTGCAATCATGGTATGAGAGCAACACGTGATTTATTTATAAATATTTGATGAAGAAATTTAAGTACCTGTTCAAATGGAAAGGTTTAGAATGTCATACCTTCATACGTAATTTGGTGGTTGCTGATTATTTGCATAAAAAGTTGGAAAAGTGTTTTTTAACCGACGAAAAAAACGGAGGAGGTTCTCAATTCGTCTCGTATATTATAATTTTTTGTTTTTTTTTTTTATGTATTGCGTATTTTTGTATTTTTTGCTTTTCAGTTTTTTCGGCGGTTTATTTTTTTGTTAAAAAGTTTTTGTATTTTTCTAGAATTATGAGAAAACTTCTTAGCCATACAGTGGGCCAATGAAGTCATCATCCGAGCAATTCCCAACTATGTTTAGTCGGCTTTCAGTCTAACCAGATGTAACTGAGTACCAGTATTTTATTTACATGGAGTGACTGCTTACCTGACTCCCACAACCCAGTTACAGGATAATACGATACCCCTTGGTAAGACTGGTTGTCAGACTTTCGGGCTTCCGACAACACGTTTATCGACTATCAAAGATCCGCAAAAGACAGCCGAGACCAACGACTTAACGTGCTTTCCAAGGCACGGCGGGGTCTTTGTATGTGAAGATCACTTGAGCGACCTATGCCAATTAAGTACAGGTTGAATTATTTACAGTCTTGTACTTTATACTTGTGTCTCTGACACTAAATTTAAAAAAAAATTGAATATTCAGACGGTTCGATAGTCCATTGCATAAAATTGTAAAAACTGTCGTGCGGACCGCTTCATCGAACGGACGTAACGTAAAATACTTAGTTTTTAATATTTATTGCATTGCCTGTACCTACTACAGTGAATATTTTAAAGTAAAAAGGTGGAATAAATGCAACGATGTCAGTGTTTGTGTGAAAGGATACCATAGTTTATAGTTGGTATTTTTTAATACTTATTCAAACTGAAACCATCACGCTACAGGGATAGCTCTACAGCCTAATATTATATATGTATATTGGCATGTAAGGCTCGTGCAGACTAGCGACCCACGATGGTCGCGCGTGATTCGGCGATTTATATCCGTAGAACAATTTCTAAGAAAACGCGCGCGACTCTTAACAAAGGAGCATCCTCCACGTCGTTTGTGTGGCGTTGTTTCGCAGTCACGACAGTGTCGTCGCGGCCGCGACTGTGGCTGTTTAATTTGTCCACCTTGTGGTAGGCCTTCCAATTCTACGTCTTCCGGCATGTGGTCGCTACTTCAGAACCATTCGGCCCCTATCTGTTCTGCAAGCAATGTGCTCTACCCACTGCCACATCAGTTTGGCAATTCTTTGGGCTATATCTGTTACCTTGGCTCTTCTGCGGATCTCTTCATTCCTAAGCGACCACGTTCCAGGATCACAGATCATCACTGTCAACACGTACTGGTCAAAGACTCTCGTATTGAGACGCCGGCAGGTGCTACAAATAAATTCTATATAGAAAAACCTACTAACACTTTGCCCAAACTGTGAATTGAACCCAGAACTTCGTGCTCATAATCAACCTATATTGTTCCCACTAGTGGGACACAGGCTTCCTCTCGGTGAGAGGGACTGTACCGTAATCTACCACGCGGCCCCAGTGCGGGTTGGTAGATGTATCGTGTCTTCGAGATTCTAAGACATGCCAGTTTCCTCACGATGGGTGTTTTCCTTCACCGTTTTGAGAGCAGTGGTGATTAAATTATTTACACAAAGTAAAGCACCTGCCTAGGTACGAACCCACGATCTACAACTCGTAGGTCGGGGTCGATATCACTTGGCTAACACAGCTGAGCAGTTGCTATTACGACCACTAGATCAACGAAGCAAACTAAAATAGTAAAATATTATTAATAAAGGCTTTTTGACTTTGAATTTAAGTGCACTAACCACTAGCCGAAATCAATCAACAACAACCTCTAACTATACGCCTAATGTTTATTTGTATGAAGCAAGCTTAGCTTAAGTGTAAGCAAATGTTTGACTTATGTTAGAGATTCCATTAAGTCAATTTAGCGGTTTTACTAACTTCAGAACAACTAGTTTAGTTTGTTTTAAGGCTAATTCTGTTACCACTAAGTAAATTCTTGTATGATTATGTAAGTTTATTCACGTAGAACTTTGGACTGGTATATTATATGGCAGTGATAACTAAATTGAGATCTTACCTAAATATCATCATCATCATTTCAGCCGTTAGACGTCCACTGCTGGACTTTGGCCTCCCCCAATTTGGAGGGCTTTGCCATAATCGCCACGCTTGGCAGGCGGGTTGGCGATCGCAGTATGGTGGTAAAACTCATAGAGAACGCTGCTGCCCATTCTCTAGTAAGTCCCTTAGTCGCCTTTTACGACACCCACGGGAAGAAATGGGGTGGTGTTATTCTTTACGTCCGGCACCACACGTTACCTAAATATAGCACAACGGAAAGCTATCTTTGTTTTAATTTAAAAAACTGAAAAGCAAACAATAATAAACCTTAAAATTTTGAGTCGGCGCTTTGAGTGATCTTTGGTCATTGATTTTTCAGCGCCGACTCAAAATTTTAAGGTTTATTTTTTTTGCTTTTCAGTTTTTTCGGCGGTTTAATTTTTTATTAAAGAGTTTTTATTTTATATTTTTTTGTGGCTTTAATATACTAATAATACTTGGCAAAGTATACCCTATCCAATGAAAAAAGAATTGTCAAAATCGGACTACTCTGTATAAAGTTATGCGTGGTTTTACATTACAATCAGTGAGTGAACAATCAATCATCCCCTGTTTTCCGACCCTTAGGGTTCGATTTTGTTTTCCAAATTTATATGGGACCACCTTCGAAGTATACTCTTTCCAATAAAAAAAAAAGAATTTTAACAATCTGACTACTATGTAAAAAGTAATGCGTGATCATACATAAAAAAATATATATATAATATATACGCGTCGAATTGATAACCTCCTCCGTTTTTAGGGTTCCGTTGCCAAATGGCAAAAAACGGAACCCTTATAGATTCGCCATGTCTGTCTGTCTGTCTGTCTGTCTGTCTGTCTGTCTGTCTGTCTGTCTGTCTGTCTGTCCGAGTATGTCGCAGCCAATTTTCTCCGAAACTATAAGAGCTGTGCTATTGAAACTTGGTAAGTAGATGTATTCAGCAAAAATAGAAAAAAAACAATAATATTTGGGGTTCCCCATACATAGAACTGAAACTCAAAATTTTTTTTTTCATCAAACCCTTACGTGTGGGGTATCTATGGATAGGTCTTCAAAAATGATATTGAGGTTTCTAATATCATTTTTTTTTAAAACAATAATATTTGGGGTTCCCCATACATAGAACTGAAACACAAAAAAAAAATTTCATCAAACCCTTACGTGTGGGGTATCTATGGATAGGTCTTCAAAAATGAAATTGAGGTTTCTAATATCATTTTTTTCTAAACTGAATAGTTTGCGCGAGAGACACTTCCAAAGTGGTAAAATGTGTCCCCCCCCCCCCGTAACTTCTAAAATAAGGGAATGATAAAACTAAAAAAAATATATGATGTACATTACCATGAAAACTACCAACGAAAATTGGTTTGAACGAGATCTAGTTAGTAGTTTTTTTTTAATACGTCATAAATCGTAAACCACAATTTACCTTTCATTCAGTCAACACAAATATAAAAATTAAAAAAAAAAACATTTCATTTCATAAACGATGATGACGAATGATGATGATGATGACCTGCAGGTTTGTACGGAACCCTCGGTGCGCGAGTCCGACTCGCAATTGGCCGGTTTTTTTTTCGTCGGTTAAAAACCGATGAAGTGGGAAGCTGAATCGCACCATAAAGCTTAAGTTCCACGGAAAGTATTATAGTTTAACTTTTTTAACAAAATATAAATAGTTAAATGGCGTGAGTGTCAGGCCTAGGTGGACATATAGTGACCTTATCGGTGATGTTCTTCAGAAGGGTCAGGCGCGTAGTACTCGCCACCGGCGTGCATTTGTGACCAGATGTATGAACCTAAACGAAACAAAAAGAGTATGTAAGAATCGTAGTGGGTGGCGTTCCGTAGTTTCTGTCTACCCCCATGGGGAAAAGGCGTGAGTCTATGTATGTATGTGATTAGGTAAATAAATGTAATAAAGTTGAATTTATAAAAAGTCTACCATATATTTAACTCGCCCCTATTACATGGAGAACTTGAATATGTCTGGCGAAATGTAGGTATACATAAACCCTTAAACAAGGCGTGAGTGAGTATATGTTATATTGACTTCATACTTGTTACGTATTTACAAGACTACTAGGATAATGACATCATATATAGGATTTCTCAAAGTCTCCTCAAAGAGGTTTCCTTTATGATGTAAACTCCTTAGTTTGCAATTTGCATAACATGAACTGCATACTGTACTGTGAATATCGGAAACCTCTATTTAAGTTTACGACACATGTTTTGAAATACTCTGCAGGTGATTATTATTTAGATGTGCATGAAAGGATATGCAATTGGACGTAGTTTAGCGAGAAGGATCCAATACACACGCAGTTAGTGTGGATCCTTTTCGCTTAACTACGTCCAAATGTATGCAGAAAAGTCTTCAGGGGACAGTGACACGCTAGCCCGCGATTATAAAAGTGCAGGTCAGTTTCCGGTTGTATGTTGAATAAAATATGATTCACGACCATGAAAAATATGGTTTTACAGAATTATAATCATTAAAATCATTAATACAACTTTCAAGTTGATTTCATCATCATCATCATCATTTCAGCCGAAAGACGTCCACTGCTGGACATAGGCCTCCCCCAAGCACCGCCACTTCGACCTGTTCTGTGCTCCTCGTATCCAACATATTCCTGCAGCCTTCACCAGGTTGATTTAATTCCATTTAATGGCTTTTTCATAATAGTCATTCAATGATTTTGGATGACTATCTTCTGAGCGTATCCACCTTAACCCATTAGTCGTCTAAAACCATTGGATACCATACTCCCATGTAATACAAGCCAAGCCTATTGTTAGTCTACGAGCTTCTCGTGAGAAACTTCTATTGGTAAAGCCTATAACAATTTGCCGTATCAAAGAATCGATTCCGGAACGCCACGTACAGTATAACTAAGTGAGAGTATGGGTACTATATTCTTTTCATCGTAATTGGCACAAACTGTTAACTTAATACATCTAAAAAAACTATGACAAAATAAAAAAACTAAAAAACACGCTTCCATTGAAAACCAAACTACAAAGTACAAAATAATGGAAAAAAAAAATATTTTGCACTTTTTAGTTTGGTTTTCAATGGAAGCGTGTTTTTTAGTTTTTTTTAATTATTGTTTATTTTCTATTTTATAGGGTGTTTCGAATTTTGTGACGTATGTCAGCGTAGTTTGTGTCGTATGTCAGCGTAGTTTGTGACGTATGTCAGCGTAGTTTTCGAAGCCAGTTTTTTTGCTGTCCTGGTAACCCTGGCAAGGATAATGGCACAAATTTATAAAATTATTGCATTGTCATCGGTCCTTGACAGGTGTGCAAAGTTTGAATGAAATCTGGTCGTTTAAAGAGGGTCAAAATCGCGCTATAAGGAGTCGGTTACAAACAAACATACAAACATACAAGTGAAGCTAATATAAAGCGTGTAAAAACAAATAGTTGTAGTTAATTATGCCACGAACAAATTGGTGAAACGAAACACACATTGAAACAACATAACATAACATCACGCCGTATTTTGCGAAGGGATTGGCACAGGTGTACCTATAGCAACCTACATTTCACCAGTTATGTTTAAACCCCATGTAATAGGGCGAGGTTTTTACCATAAGCCAAGCATAAATCCACGCTTCGGGTTCATCATCATCAATAGCCTATAATGTTCCCACTGCTGGGACACAGGCCTCCTCTCGGTGCAAGGGAGTGGGCTATAATTCACCACGCGGGCCCAATGCGGGTTGGTAGATGTCACATGTCTTCGAATTTTTGGTACTAAGACATGCCGGTTTCCTCACGATGTTTTTCTTCACCGTTTTGAGAGCAGTAGTGATGAAATAATTTACGTAAAGTAAAGCGCCTACTTGGGTTCGAACTCACGACCTACTACTCGTTAGTCGCAGCCGTTACCACTGACCACCACCGCTCCAGGTTGCTACTGAAAAACTCCAGATAGAAAACCCAATTGAACCCAAGACCTTATACGACGCAGTTCAAATCCAAGTCCAGTTGAAATAAGTCTCCTAGGTATTCTGTTGTACCCCGCATTACAATATTGTAGCTAACGTTTCCCTAGTAAGTATTAGGTTACTATAAATTGTGTAACAGTACGTTTTCCTCCTATAAAAACTATAAAAGTAATCCAAAGTTATGACAGCAACATGGGAGTATTTTCGTGGCATGCATTGCAAATATAAATGCTAAGAAAACAGCGCTGTCCCGTATCGGATACCACAGATCGTTTAAAACATAGAAATGACTAGCTTTTTATTTTGTATTTGATGACTAGTTTTTGTTTTTCTGTCTAAATGAGTATTGATTCCTTAACTGTTCAAAGGTACAGACGCCAGCACATCAAGCTACCCAAAACTGTCACACCCAATAAATCTTGAACCTAATGCTTTAGCGATAAAGTTGAAAACCTATTAAAGAAATTTGACAGATTGTAGTAGCTTTATGTGCTGTCTGTACATAGACTGCATGTAAATAGTATTTAATTGGAATGAAATTCCCAGCCTGGTTGTTGGCAATAATTCTGCTTCAGCAGTAGCAGCACTAGTGCGGCGTCTGGTGAATCGTTTTTCACTCTTCAGAGAAAACAGACTTAGAGGCTCGCCCCCTATTACAAGGGACTTAAACATAACTGGCAAAATATGGGTGTACTGTAGGTACATCCCTGCCTTACCTTACGAGGATCAAAGGCGTGATGTTGTCATGATTTTGTTAATAAGGTCCAAACCTCAAAAGACATTTCTATCGTTCCAAACGTTCTGTGATTTACGCAATGCAGGCATATGGTAAGCGATTGTTTAGTGAGCCATGTTTAACCTTTATGTGTGTTAAGTCAATAGTATTTTGAGAAATGAGGTGTCATCCAAATAGTATTCATTAAAATAATAGTTTAAAAAAACTAAAAAACACGCTTCCATTGAAAACCAAACTAAAAAGTACAAAATAATGGAAACAAAGCGTGGGGTGCTTTTTAAGGTTTTATTGATATCAGGCACCCCACGCTTTTTTTTCATTATTTTGTACTTTTTAGTTTGGTTTTCAATGGAAGCGTGTTTTTTAGTATTATTTATTTTCTATTTTTTAGGGTGTTTCGAATTTTGAGACGTATGTCAGCGTAGTTTGTGACGTATGTCAGCGTAGTTTTTGAAGACAGTTTTTTTGCTGTCCTGGTAACCCTGGCAAGGATAATGGCACAAATTTATGAAATTATTGCATTGTCATCGGTCCTTGACAGGTGTGAAAAGTTTGAATGAAATCTGGTCGTTTAAAGTGAGTCAAAATCGTGCTAGAAGGAGTCGGTTACAAACAAACATACAAATATACAAACATACAAGTGAAGCTAACATAGTAAACAATAACATAGTTAAAATACACTTATACAAAATTAATTTACTCAAACTACCATATAGGCTGAGTTTATTACATCTAGATAAAATTATAGGTCTAGACCAAATATAATCCTAGAGCGAAATATATTATAATACGGCCCCAGGACATGGATAGTGTGAGTAAGGGTAGAATACTAATTTTGTTTAGGACGGCAAAAAAGATTAGAGGTCAAGTGCGAAAATGTTTTAAAAACGAAATATGATGCTGAAATGTTTTATGTACATATTTTCATTTGAAATATTTTTAGGAATGTAAATTATTTATAGAATACATTCTGTATTCTCTTATTGTAATATTTTTGTAAGCCGTTACCGTATGTTATTTATCTATCTAAACGTAATCTTTCTGAGTAATTTCAAACAATAATAATTTGCGTAATACTCGTACTTGTGGAACCCTAAGAACTAGAATATCGGTTTATGGCAACATTCTGTTGTTTTATTTAAAGGCTGAGACGGTTATGTTATGTTCCTATGTAATTTATTTTGTATCTAATCTAGAATATAAAATTTTTTTTCTAAACAAGTATTTACGCAACCACCTTCAAACAGTACATTAATTATGTTGGAAAACCAAAACAAAAACTATATTTATAATATCAATAATATCTTACGACAACCAACACACCGTTTTCTGATCACAAACTAGGCAGAGCCTGTACTATGGTAACCAGACAACTGATAAACATACATATATATTTCTAAATACGTACATATTATAGGTAAATACACCCAGACACAGAACAAAATGCTCATCACACAAAGATTTGTCCTGGGTGGAAATCGAACCCACGACCTCAGTCTTAGCAGTCAGGGTCACTAACCACTAGACTAACAGGCCAGTCACATTGCACAAGCCAGGCCAGTCATTTAAAAAGTGTAATGATGAAGTATTTAGTTACCCTAAGACACAGCAAACAAAATTCTGCAAATAATAAATAAATAAAAAGGATGTGATAAAACAGTAACAAAAGGTCGCTCGCGTATCGACAAGTGTAGTGTGGGTTGCCCCCCAGCTAGATGGACCGACGACCTAAAGTAAGTGGCTGTAACAGACTGGATGCGGCAGGTGGAGGACCGGGTGTTGTAGCCCAGCATGGGAGAGGCCTATGTCCAGCAGTGGACTGCGATAGGCTGAGTTGATTAATTGATTGATTTATGAAAACCTGATATTAATGTCATCATTGTGATTTCAATAATTCTGCTATATCATCATCATCATTTCAGCCATAAGACGTCCACTGCTGGACTTAGGCCTCCCGCAATTTGGGGGGTTTTGCCATAATCGCCACGCTTGGCAGGCGGGTTGGCGATCGCAGTATGGTGGTAAAATGCATAGAGAACGCTGCTGCCCATTCTCTAGTAAGTCCCTTAGTCGCCTTTTACGACACCCACGGGAAGAAATGGGCTGGTGTTATTCTTTACGTCCGGTACCACACGGTACGCTACTACTACTGCTATATATTTTCTGAAATTCCAACTTAGACTGTTAGTCAAATCATTTGTTTTACAACAATTTTCCCTTTTTTTATTGAAAGGAACAACAAACAGTTACATTATAAGAACTTACAACTAATTTAACAAAAACAATTTTAGTAATGATGTAACCCACGACGCTGTCCACAGGTAGACATAGTGGTTTAGAAAAAAAGGAAAATAAGTGTAATCGCTAGGCGCTTTAGTAGCAGTACATGCAGTAGTAAATTTTGTAATGATATTTAGATCCATCTCTCCACCATCCCCATCCCCATTCCTATCCCCATCTCTCTCTCTCTCTCTCTCTCTCTCTCTCTCCATCTGGAACCAAATCTAAATCATGCTCTGCTCCTTCAAAGCTAGATACACTATCCGGTCAAATCACAGATAGTAAAGAAATATGTAATTATTTTAACACCTTTTTTGCTACTATAGGGTCTATTTTAGCTAATAAAATTCCAAGGCCTACGAACCAAATACATACTCAGCCAACAACACAAACAACAGTATCTAGAACAAGTCAACTACTAAACTTAACCCCAACTACTGAAGCAGAAGTTAGCAAAATCATAGACAATCTCAATTCAAACACTAGTACGGGCTTAGATGGGATAAGTTGCAAAACCATAAAAAGTATTAAAAGTCTAATATTAACTAAACTCACGAAGAGCATCAACTATTGTTTACAAAACGGCCTCTTCCCTGATTCTTTGAAAATAGCTAAAGTTAGTCCAATCTTTAAGTCAGGAAAAAAGACTGACACAGGTAATTATCGCCCTATATCCGTCCTCCCAATAATATCCAAAATATTTGGAAAAATATTATATAAACGTCTAGATGATTACCTCAAAACTATAAACTTCTTCTCTAATAAACAATATGGTTTCCGCGCAAAATCCAACACTCTAACAGCAACAATTGACCTTGTAACCAATCTAAAAAACAATATCGATGAAAAATGCGCAGCTCTCGGTATATTCATTGACCTGAGAAAGGCATTTGATACAATTAGCCATACTTTCCTTCTCCAAAAACTGCATGAAATCGGCATCAGGGATACTGCCCACAACATGTTCCGGTCTTATCTCTCAAATAGACAACAAATTGTTCGAATTGGTGATGTGCAAAGTAACTGCGAAACTTTAACTTACGGCGTACCGCAGGGATCCATTCTTGGTCCCCTGCTGTTCATATTATACGTGAATGACATGCATAACCTAAATCTGGCAGGTGACATAATACTTTATGCTGATGACACAAGCCTATTTTTATTTGGAAACAATATCGAAGAGGTCATCAAACAAGCACAGCAAGATTTAGACACTCTCTCTAGATGGTTCCAGGACAATTTGCTTACTGTTAATACATCTAAAACAAAGTATATTATCTTTAGTGCTAGGAACAAAACAGTTGCAAACAACTTAAATCTATACGTTAATAACGAACCTATATCTCAAGTATCTTCAGAAAAGTATCTTGGTCTCCATCTAGATAAGCATCTGACGTGGCAGACACATCTAGATAAATTAAGATCTAAACTATCTTCTGTCATGGGCGCGCTTCGAGGGATCGTCCGGTGCCTGCCGACATCTGTTAGGTATATTATTTACAATTCTATGGTAAAACCTCACTTAGAATACCTAATAGAGGTATGGGGCACTGCAGCTAAAACACATTTAAAACCAATCGAAACATGTCAAAACAAAATAATAAAACTCTTATTCCATTACCACTATTTAACTCCGACAGTAAAAATTTATAAAGAAACTAAATTGATGACACTATCACAGATTTATAAATATAACACATGCATTCTGGTACATAAGTTATTAAATAAAAATATACACTCAAAAATAACATTTACGACAAAAGGGCAAACACAGAAACGTAGTACCCGACGGAAAAATAACATTTGCTTAAGACCACCACGCACAAATTACGGAAGGAAAAATATACTATACGAAGGAGCAGAGTTGTATAATAAGCTACCTAATGACATTAAAGACATACAGTCCTTTACTTTATACAAGCGAACCATAAAGCACCACATCTTAAAAGATTTTTCTAGGTTTTGAATTTAATCCACCACACCAATTTAATTTACATCATCATCAATTATTATTATTTACTAATTTCCTAAGAATAAAGAAAACTAGAATACTTTCTGTGTATTTCCAAAACATTACAGTACATATAAATAGTTTAATGAGTAATTTCTATTGACTTGCCTTCAAGAATAGATATGTAATAGTTCACCCACTTTTTCCTTTTACCCACAACACTAAAAATTGTGTGTCTAAAAACTAAACTTACTTGTTTACGTGTACCTACCTTCCTCATAAGTAATTCTTATATTTAGTTTTAAGATTACCTTGTATTTCTCATATTAAGTGAATTGTATTCTTTTTGAGAAATAAATGTCTTAAACCGTATCTCTTGTTGTAGTTTCTATGTTCTTTTTATTGTTTTTATGTCCTGTGCGTGTCTTAAATAAAATATTTTTCTTTCTTTCTTTCTTTTCTTTCTCACACAACACTGGAAGTTGAGTCTTTTCGTTTTACCAAAAACTTTTACTATTGAACTGAAAGATAAGTTGTGAAATTTAGAAAATCACGTATATGAGACAGTTTTATGATAAACGTTCTCACCACTGCAGAAAGAGACTTTGTCAAGTAGTCAAGTCAAAAATTTCCATGAATAACTCTAAAACAAATCGAACGATCGTACGATTCGAATCCCACGTAATTTAATTTCTGTTCGCAAAGTCTACTATTACATTAATTTCAAGTAACCTTATTAGCTGTCACTACAATTAGATTATTATTGTCACTGTCCTAGTAAGAACAGCGGTAATATAATTTAATAACGTTGAAGGCTTAATAATTATCTTGTCAGATAAAATGTCAGCGGGACATTTTCCAGATGGAGAACGGTCTATCTTAATTCCTTTGCTAAATATTGTCCATGAAGTTACGACGTAGTTTTCGACCCTGGATTTAGCTTAATTAAAGGTATCTGGCTTGTATTATAAGTAAGATGATTAAATAACTTAAATTCAGTCACTAATATCAGCGAGTAATATTTACCTCATCTACGACTTCCTGTTGCCACTATTTTGCAAACCTATGTGGCATATGGGAAAAATTCCTGTAATAAAGTAACATGGAGAATTCGGTTGGTATGGCTAGAGGAACCCTTAGTTTTAACAAATAAAAAAACTTATTTTTTTAATTATATTACATTTAATACACAATTATAGACTATGGCTATGGCTTAAGAAACTTATCATTATGGACTGGCCTGTTAGTCTAGTGGTTAGTAACCCTGACTGCTAAGACTGAGGTCGTGGGCTCGATTCCCACCCAGGACAAATCTTTGTGTGATGAGCACAATCATTTGTTCTGTGTCTGGGTGTAATTTATCTACAATATTTATGTATTTAGAAATATATAAGTATGTTTATCATTTATCTGGTTACCATACAGGCTCTGCCTAGTTTGGGATCAGATAGCGGTGTGTTGGTTGTCCTAAGATATTATTATTGTTATATTACATATATACAAATAAAAAAAGTTACAATTAATTTTATAGGTAAAGAACACTCCATCGTTCAATTAGAACCCTTAAAATTAAGTTAATCAAACCTGTATCCCGACTACGGAAAAATAAAAAGGATCTAAAAAACGAAACAAGAGCATATTTCAGACAGAAATAAAAAACCGGCCAAGTGCGAGTTGGACTCGCGCACCGAGGGTTCCGTACAAACCTGTAGGTATATAAGTAAAAGTTCACCCATCACGACAATCGAGTCGTAGTTCTGTTCTGTTTCTTGGCTTGGTTTTAGTTCTGTCTGTGTTTTGTTCTGTTTATTATATGATATAACTAAAAATTTACGGTTTTCGCAATTTTTCCTTTATCTGTGCTATAAGACGTTGCTTCGTACCAAATTTCAAAATTCTAGATCGACTGGACGTACCCTTTAGGTTTTGATTCCCTTGCGAGTTCCGAAAATTTGTGGAAATTTGCGGTATAAACGGCTATATCTTTTGATTGCGTTAGCTTAGAAGTTTGATTTTGAGCTTTGAGCTCCAAGGGACAGTAGATTTGAGTATTTGATATAAATTTCAGCTTATACCTCCACGCGTTCCTGAGAAAAAGGGTCTTGACAGACGGACGGACGGACGGACGGACGGACGGACAACAAAGTGATCCTATAAGGGTTTCGCTTTTTCCTTTTGAGGTGCGGAACCCTAAAAATCAACAAATGAGACCTTTAACTATTACAAAAAGATTATTCTTGGCTGGTATAGATAGCCGTGATCATAATGCTATCATAATTTTAAGTGTGCGACCACGTCCTTACCTTGACCATTTTTGTACCTTTATCTTTTCTGAAACGATTGTTTTCTTGTTTTGTTCTTCTAGATCTCTTATTTTTCCGTAGTAGAATTACAGTTTTTTTAATTTGTTTTTTTTTATTTAATGCTCTTCCGTTTTAACGCTTTATAAACGTTACGACTACATGTGTAAATAAGAGTAATACAATAGGTCAGTTGGCAAAAAATAATATTATAATGCCGTGAATGAAACCATAGCGCGATTTATTTCGTAGCCAAAACGCCAGCACCATCTATCGAGCTTCGAAGAAATCTCAAAATAAAAAAATATATATTTAATTTAATTTACTTGTTTTACTTCTTTAAATGTGACATTACAAATCGTTATTATTTATTAAGATTGGATTAACTGCGTGTTGGTTTCACATTAATCATGCTTTTTATTGTATAATAGGTATAAATTGTACAGCTGCACCGTGTGCAGCGCAGTCTAACATTTGTTTATTTGTTAACAATTTAAACATATTTATTTATTTAGACAATAGTATATATCACATTTGTATTGTGTTTGTCAAAACCATTCTTGTGATAAAAATATGTCTTCAGTATCTCAATTATATTCTTCGAGGTCTGAACTTTTCTTGTAAAGTCCACCAAGTTGAATTTAGCCTTTACATAGCCTTCTATGTCATATACCTAATTCATCAAAACCGGTTTATTAGTTAAGGTGCTACGCTTGTGCAGACGTAAACACAAACACACATACTCCTTTTGGCTTTACCGTAGTCAGGTAAAAGCGACACATAAAATACGCCGCCTTTTCTAGAAAATTCTCATTCACTGTAAGCAAATGAAATTTGTTTCCCATCATTATTGCCAGGCATTCAGTGTTCTCTTTACTCTAAACATGAAAATCTTTCAACCAATTACTTCGTCTTTAGCGTTCCTCGGAAAAAACGCAACGTGATTATTTGGTCAAGAGCAGCCAGATGTGTCTTTCTCAACTGGTATTCCCTTTCTTCGAACGAAAATCCATAATGTTCAAAGTTCGAAATTTTGTTTACATAATAATCTTTACTTCTAAAACTATTCTGTCATAAAATCGAGTATTATAATAATTGAATCTCCTAATTTTGAATGAAATAAAGTCATAAGTCCAAAGTATTGTATCATATAATGTGTATTATTCCGAATGTTCATTTATTATATATTTGTTAATTCGGTGTTAGTTTTCAACTCATAGAATGTAATTTAGAATAGAGTAGGCGCGGAGGGCAACGCGACCCACGAGCTGAGGAGCCGGTGGTTACCATCGCAGCTTCGTCTTGCTGACCGGCTTCACCAGTCAGCCTCGGCCACAGCGGCGAGCGTTAAACCATCTGCGATGATAAGCTCGCGGGGGATCGCTGGAGCCCCGCAGCGCCGTTGCTGGACAGTATCCATGCCTGCTGCATGATGCATGCTCGCTTGCATGCTGCATGCCTCGGTGGAATAATAATAATATCTTAGGACAAACACACTGTTATCTTATCCCAAACTAGGAAGAACCTGTAGTATAGTGACCAGACAACTGTTAAACATACTTATATACTTCTAAATACATACATATTATAGATAAATTACACCCAGACACAAAACAAATGATTGAGGTTATCACACAAACATTTGGCCGGGGTAGGAATCAAACCCACGACCTCAGTCTTAGCAATCAAGGTCACTAACCACTAGACTAACAGGCCAGTCAAAGTCAGGAATAATGTAAGCTTGTTTTGCATTCTTCTTACATGGAAATAAAAACCATATTTATACAATCCACTGTTCATACTGCCATATTGCTTTTGCATCTTTACTATTTATGTATCTGTTGTATTTGGTAAAATAATAAACAATTGTAATACAAAAACAGATAATATTTAATTTAATAAAGCAAAAAATGTTACTTACGCCTGAGAGAAATTCATTGCAAAAGCTTTGTAATACAAGTTTGTTTTAAAAATGCCTACTATTAGGATAAATAGTTATACATTAAATCCTTTGAATTTAGGACTTATAACTTTTATAGAAAATGATTTTAAGTCTTTTGTATATTATTGAGTGTAATATTTATGACAAACAGAGTTAAGTGAGAGAGAGGGTTTGGGGATTTCAAGTTTATGGCATGTGATATTATGTGACATTAAGTTCGGACGAGTAATCATTCGGAGAAATGAAGATTACGACAAAAAGGCACTTTAGATTATGGATAAAAAGTTAGGGAACACAATAGGGAACCTCTCAGCAATACTTACCGAGAACCTGAAAAAAGAGAAGTGTTATGGATTTTAGAGTTAGGATTTGAGCTAGGCTACAAGTACTAACTACTACTATACTCCATTTGTTTAGGTAGTTAACTAAATGTAAACAATCTTAACATGTCTTTTATCTAAAAAACTGTCTAAAAATTGAATCTAAAAATGTTTACAATTAGGTATTTACTTAAACCGATGTTAGGTAAGTAACTTAATTTAAATAATATTTGTTGGTCTTTTATACGATTTATTTTATATAAAAAGACATATCAAGATTGTTTACCTTTAGTTAACTACCTAAACAAATGGAGTATAGTTTCTACCCACGACGTCATTTGCTTCATATTTTTTGCTCTTGCGACTCACCCCGTCGCATCGAAGCGTCTGCCTGTGCATTTACTTCGTATTCGTTCTTCCTTCCTCGAGAAATGGACTGTCCAAAACTAAAATAGTTTTGCGATTGGACTCTACAGTTTTATAATATTATAAGTATAGATTTAGTAGTAATAAGTTTATGGTTCCTAATTTTTAAAATAATTTTATTCTATTCAAAATAATAATTTAATATACTACAGAACCCAATTCCTTGTGCGTGTTTTGACTTGTTTTTTCCATTTGCTTAATGAATCGCAGGCAACTGAAAGTTTCGAATGAAATTCTTGAAGTATTTATCTTAGTTGAAAAGTATTTCTAAGTTAAAAGAAATGGTTTATTCAAAACATTTTTTGTACAAATTGTAAAAACGCCTTGTTTACTAAATAATATGAGCCTTTTGTATTATGAAAAGAGAAGATTAAATCACTTACCTCAATTTACAGGGTAGTTAAACAATGTCATTAGAATACCATAGGTCATATAATATTATACCATACCATGCCAGGATAGCAGTGACATTGATGTGCAAACTGCAAATTCAGTTGTTCAATACGAAAGTACAATTACGATACCTAGGTAAGGGGGCCAACTGCCAGGGTCGCGAGATTGTTCGAAAGAGATACCGTGACTCTGGCACATGGGCAACTGAAGGAACACGGTTGGGTTTTAGTCAGTAAAAGTCTGACACGCCCTCCCGCTCCGCCCAGAGCGGGAGAAGTCATCCAATATTTCAAAATGTACGAAACAGGTTTATTTAAAGTAAACAACTAGAAATGTGAGCTCAAAAGTTTTACAGGGCTGTGTGTCGATGTCCCTGTATAATGCCATCATGGTGCTAGACTCATTGGTATCTGTCATAAGCTACACTAAGTATGTCATGTCCATCAGTAGTTTTCGATTCAGAAGTGGACAAAAGCTCATAGCCCATAGCACAGAAATGCTCCCCACTACCGCAACATTAACGCTGACTGCGCACTTTTATTACCAACGAAGCCTTTTATTTTGTTTGCTTTGTTCTTTTATTCTATCCTATTGATGCTTTATTCCGAGCTGTTAGTTTGGTGCTGAAATATTTCTAGCTATAATCGATGTTTATATGCTGATGGAAAAGTTACATCTAGTTTAAGTATTATTATACGACACAATTCGGAAGTAAACGGGTAAAGAGTAAAATCAAAGCTTTCTATACTTCATGAACATCATCCTCAGCCCAACTGCACCCAAATCTGAGCGTTTTCCTGCATTTTTTTTGCGCCAATCCCTACGCTCCTGTGCCAGCATCATCCAGGTTTTGCCCGCGCTGGCAACAATTTTGTATACTTACTGTCTTTTAAACGGCTATTGTATCCTCTGAAATTAAAAACTTTATCAAACCTACTACTATATTTTCAAAAATAACAACAAAGTTGTAAAATGTTCGAAGACATGGTGTGGCTTCATTGTGGCTCTGTGTTATGAATGGCCTGCCGTCTTGACTGCCCGCAGCAAACCTAGTTCAATCTCGTTGACTGATCGTTGTTCCGTATGGTGTCGGATGTAATGAATGACATCATACCATCTTTTTCCGTGGCTGTCGAAAGAGGCGACTAAGGGACTTACTAGAGAATGAGCAGCAGTGTTCTCTATGCATTTCACCACCATACTGCGATCGCCAACTCGCCAAACGTGGCGATTATGGCAAAACTCCTCAATTTGGAGGAATGTCCAGCAGGGAACGACCTTCGGCTGAAATGACGATGATGAATATGATGATCATTCTAGAGGTATATCATCTAGGCACAAACCCCTTTTAATGCGTACTGTAACTTCAGCCTAACTCTTAGCCCGTGGGATCACAGGTTAAAGTTAATATAAACAGAGACCCTAAGCCAGTTCAAAGTTCAAACCTAATAAACTCGAGTATACTTACTACAAAGCAGATTTAGACTCACATAACCATTCAGAACTAAGTAACAAACACAAACTTAGATCCTATCTTAAATCCAGATTTAGACCAAAAACAGTTTCAAAGTTGGTTTCACCGTGCGATTTACATTCAAGCGAACGACGTATTGGCACAAATAACGTTACTCCTTTTTTCATGGTTGAGTTGGTTCTGTTTTAATATTACCTATGTTTGTACATAAATATTATCAAAACATCACCAAGTCTACGATATATATGTACATAGATTCGTGTATATCCTCTAAGTTTAAGGTATATACAGTGTTTGTCGAGTGGTCGCAAATGCTGAGCACGAAGTCCTGGGATCGATTCCCGGGTCGGGCGGTGTTATTAGGTTTTTAGGGTTCCGTTGCCAACAATAATATTTGGGGTTCCCCATACATAGAACTGAAACTCAAAAAAAAAAAACATCAAACCCATACGTGTGGAGTATCTATGGATAGATCTTCAAAAATGATATTGAGGATTCTAATATAATTTTTTTCTAAACTGAATAGTTTGCGCGAGAGACTCTTCTTCCAAAGTGGTAAAATGAGTGTCTCCCCCCCCCGTTACTTCTAAAATAAGGGAATGATAAAACTAAAAAAAAATATTTGATGTACATTACGATGTAAACTTCCACCGAAAATTGCTTTGAACGAGATCTAGTAAGTAGTTTTTCTTTAATACGTCATAAATCGTAAACCACAATTTACCTTTCATTCAGTCAACTCAAATATAAAAAAAAAGATTTAATTTCATAAACATAAACCTTATGCATAAACCGTGAATACCTGCAGGTTTGTACGGAACCCTCGGTGCGCGAGTCCGACTCGCACTTGGCCGGTTTTTTATCTGGAAATTCACAGTCGCAATCTTGAATCTGGATTTGTGTTCATTTATGACATGGGATTAAAACATAATTGGCGAAATGTGGGTGTATTATAGCTACACCACTGCTCAACCCTTTGAGAAAACAAAGCGTAATGTGTTTTAAAGTTGTATAGAAACCGTTAAAAAATTATAATCTTTTCAAAACATTTTCTTTTTTCAGGGCTTATTTTAGAATATGGTTACAGGGACATTGACATTCAAAATGAATTTCTATTTCACTTGTGTTTTCACGTGAATCTCAATACAGGAAGTAACAAAGATTGTACACATCCCGCAGCCAAATCATAAGTTATATAAACGATCCGTTGTACGCGTGCAGGAAAAGAGTCTGGGTTTCAACCATCATAAATCCGGCCATTTGGAGGAATCAACGGCCACTTTCCGGTAATGATTTCAATTATATAGAACTTCAGCTTACGATCTCATTTTGAACGGGAATGAGATAATTTTTCTACAACCGGTAATGACGCTGAATGGCTCGGGTTTAAGACTTCGAATGTAACTTCGGAACGGTGGTGATTTCGGGAGCTTAAATAGCGATTGGAGGAATCAAACGCCCGTTTGGACGAAGGGACGAAAACATAAACATGAACTGAGTACTATTTAAAATGGTGGCGTTTGACCTAAATATTAAAAGATATTTAGGAGTGTCATCACACTTAGATACATGGAAGTGTACTTGCTACAACTGTTTGGTTAATTTAGATACTTTGTCAGCATTGTCTTTGTTCGTAGCTGCGCCGGTCAACTTGCCAGCTATCTGAATGAGTGAATTATGGGAGTATGGTTATGATATATCACAAAATGACGAGACGTTCCTATTCACCACGCGATAAAAGCTTTTACGCGTGTGCTTTTACCTAGATTTTATGAGTTCCTGCATTGATATCTTATAATTTCCATTACACTGATGGCCTTTTGAAAATTATAAGTATTACCTGTAAATATTTCAAAATCAAAATCAAAATCAAAAGTCATTTATTCAAACTAGGCTGAGAGTCAGCACTTTTTGAACGTCAAAGTTACATGAGACAGTCCCCCCAAAACGCCCGCCCTTCGACACTTCCTAGTGCTTTAGCTGGGAAGAAGAAGTGGCGGAACAAACTCCCCAGCAGCACAGCTGTCTGTTAAGTTAGAAGAACTTGATTCTATACAGTATTGTGTAAGTTATTAATATTATAAAACAAAACATATATTATTCGCCATATGTCAGCTAGCACACGCCAATATACCAACAAAACATTGAAAACTAAACTCAAGCTGAAATAAATAATAAAACAAAATCGAAAACAGAACTTAAAACCTTAATAAAGCCTCCAGGCATAAAGGGCGTGCCCGCTTACATATACGATGCAAATGATACATATAAACAATAAATGAAATGAAAAGAAAATAAAAATAAACTAACAAAAGCAGTTAAATAAAAAAAATAAAAAAAACAATTATATGAACTACCCATATAAACTTTCAGTAGGAAGACTAATTCTGGATTGAAAGAACATAAACATTGTCTTGAGTTGATCACAGCGACCAACTATTCTTATCGTTTAAGTAGTCGTTGATAGAATAGTATGCCTTTGAACAAAGGTTGGATTTTACTTTAGCTTTAAACTCATTAAACTGCAAATCTAGCAAAGTAGAGGGAAGCTTGTTATAAAAGGTAATACCAAGACCAACAAAAGAATTATGAACCTTATGAAGCCGGTGAAAGGGAGCACGTAGTTTATCCCTACTTCTAGTATTAATATTATGAATATCACTGTTTTTAGTGTACAGGTGTATATTTTGCCTAATATATAAGATGTTGGCGAAGATGAATTGTGATGCCACCGTAAGAATACCAATATCTTTAAAGAAATCTCTCAGAGAAACTCTCGCACCTAGTTGGTAAATCGCTCGAACAGCTCGTTTTTGAAGAACAAAAATATTTTGAATGTCCGCGGCTTTGCCCCACAGCAGAATGCCGTAGGACATTATGCTATGAAAATAACTAAAATAGACTAATCGAGCTGTATCAACGTCCGTGTACTGTCTAACTTTCCTTACGGCGTAAGCGGCCGAACTGAGCCTTCCCGCTAGGCTTGATATATGTGATCCCCACTGAAGTTTGGCGTCTACTGTTATACCGAGAAAAACTGCCGAGTGTACAGTTTCAAGCACCTCATTATCTAAAACGACATTGGGTCCCAGATTCCTAACATTCGGTAAGGCGAACTTTATACATTTCGTTTTCTTAGCATTAAGAACTAGGTTATTTGTGGTAAACCAATCCGTAACCATTGAGAGCGCACTATTCACGTCATCAAAATCTTTTCTATTCCTGTCTACTTTAAAGATAAGTGAGGTATCATCAGCAAATAGTACAATGTCACAGACATTCTTTAAATAGAATGGTAAGTCGTTAATATACACTAAGAATAAGAATGGACCCAGTATTGAGCCTTGAGGTACACCTAACTGAACTAGTAGCCCGGAAGATTTTACACCATTGACATCTACACATTGGTGCCTATTTTGCAAATAAGAACTTATGACATTGAGAGCTTCGTTTTGAACACCGTAATGACGTAGTTTACGCAAAAGTGTGTCATGGTGAACGCAATCAAAAGCTTTGGAGAGATCACAGAAAACCCCTATAGCATTTTGCGAGTTCTCCCATGCGTTGAAAATGTGTTTCAGCAGAGCAACACCCGCATCTGTTGTCGAACGACCTTTTGTAAAGCCATATTGCTCATTATGAAGGAGGCTATTTAAATTAAAATGTCTTAGCAACTGCTTGAGTATTAATTTTTCAAATATTTTACTAAATGCAGGTAAGATAGAAATGGGCCTAAAATTGCCAACGTTATTTTTATTACCTGTTTTAAATAATGGTATGACTTTACTACTCTTCATGAGGTCAGGAAAAGATCCTGAATCAACACATTTATTAAAAGTTATAGCTAGATAGGGGGCTACGATGTCTATTATATTACTTAACAGTTTAACGGAGATGCCCCAGAAATCTCCAGTGTTTTTTGACTTAAGTGTGTTAAAAATATTAACCACGTCACGAGGCGTCACATGTTCGAAACTAAATAAGCGACTACATCTGGGCACACTACTATGCAAAAGGTTTTCAGCTTTAGACGGGGATGAATTTAAGGAGCAAGTCGTAGTTATAGGTATGTTGGCAAAAAACTCATTAAATGCCTCAGCTACGTCGGCAGCTTTATTAACCAATTTGTTGTCAATCATAATCTCTAGTTGTTTTTCCTGTTTAATCGATTTACCCGTTTCATTGTTAATAATTTTCCAAGTAGTTTTTATTTTATTACTGGATTTTTTTATGGTATCGCTTAAAAATTTAGATTTAGCGAAAGCACAGATTTTTTTAAATAACTTTGAATAATTTCTGACATACTCTAGAAAAGGAGTATCAAATATATATTTTTTTAAACCATATAACTCGTATAGTCTCGCTCTACTTTTATAAATACCTGGAGTAGCCCATTGGTTGAAGCTAACAGAGGTGCTATTAATGTCAATAGTTTTGGTCTTGAAAGTAGATTGGTATTCTTTTTGTACAATATCAAAAAGGGCTCCATAGATTTCATTAGGGGTCTCGTGTTCTACTATAGATGGTGTAATCCTATGAGCAATATTATTTTTAAATTTGTTGCAACGACTAACTGTATAAGGCCTGCATTCTATTTTATGCGGCTTTTTAAGTAATGGCAAAGGGAAGCTGGCTAATAATCCACAGTGGTCAGACGTTAAGTCACTTAACACTAACTTATTATTGGCATCACAATCACTAAATATATTATCAAGACAAGTCGAAGACGATGCTGTGATCCTAGTTGGTTCGAAAAACAAGTTTATTAAATTAAAAGACTTAAACAGACTGAGCAGTCTAATACTCAATGGAGTAACATCTAAAATATTAATATTAAAATCTCCACATAAAATTATACATTTATTAATTGATTTTAATTTATTGAGTGAGTCCTCCATGACTGACTCGAATCGAATAAAATCCCCAGAGGGAGGACGATAAACGCATATTATGACGTAACGCTCTAGTTCAACACAAGACAACTCAATAGTGCGCTCGATGGAAAGATTAACTAAATCTAAACGTTGTTTACATTTCAACTTGTTTGAAACAAGAACTAATGATCCACCGCGTATAGCACTTTTTCTCACAAATGCACTTTGCACAGTAAAAAAATCATCATTCATAAACACTACTTCATGTTCTTTCAACCAGTGTTCAGTCAAACATAATACCTGAACATCATGGTTTTCGATAAATAAACTTAACTCTAGTTCTTTGCCAGACAAACCCTGCATATTTTGATGAACAACGTTCAACACATGCAGCTTACCCGTTGTCGCACCTAACAGTTTAAACTACCAGGTGTATCAAAAGTGGTGTTAGTACCACTACTAACAGCAATCGATGGTACACTACAGGTACCAGTGTGACGGTGTAAATTGTATGCTAAAAGATTAGCAATTTGTCTCCTACAACTAGGTGGCAAATACAAAGTGTAATTTGTCAGTTTGTAATCAGTAATAAATTGATTACAATCAAAATATAAAATAGCGTCACTGTGACGACTAGTCCTATTATAAATTAACATATTTAAATTATAAATGTGCCTGTTTTGCTCCTCAGACAAGTATTGCGAATAAGGCAAGGCACAGAAAATAAATTTACAGTGATTGGTCTCATTGAGATGTAACATCAAATGGACACATTGAATTATTTCTTTTTTTCTAACATTTAAACTATCCCCATATAATAATATTACAGTAGAACCAGGGTTTATTTTTGACAGTTTAATTTTACTTAATAATTGGCTAATACTGGCTCCGGGTGAACAATTATTAATTACATACTGTTGTGAACACTGATTAAATATGCTACCATAACCTTGACCGAATTTGTCAGAAAAAATATAAGTAGTGTTTATCATGCTATTATTATCAACAAAACAGCTATCTACTGGGTGAGCTGCTGAGGGTGTGGGTGTTTCAAGTTGAGGCTGGGGTGTCTGGGAGCAAGCACAGCTAGAGAAGTTATTTGTCAGAGACTCATACCTCTCCGCATTGTACTTGACCAAGTCTGCCAACTCACTGGCTTCGTGCATGCGCTTACTCAGGTCTTGTTGAGTAGCCTCATATTTACTAAAGATGTCCTTTAGAGCATATTCCCTAACAAACAATTCATCCCGAAGGTGCTGAGTGTCCGTATCATACATAGTATTACATAACTGTAAATCACTATAACAATTCTTTAATTCTTGTTTTAAATTTAGATTTATTTGACTAAGTTTTGTGTTTAATCTAGTAAGTTTTTGGCATTTCAATGATTTTTGATATTTTCTGATTAGTCTATTAATTCTAATGTATTTTTTTAACTTATTGTGACTAGTAAACAATTTGTTTTTAGTAATTGTATCATTAGTTAAGTCTATCGTTACAATTGGCTCAACACATGTGGGTTTGGATCCGCTACCAACCAACTCATCATAGAGACTGCAGGTGATCGCAGACTCTTCACCGGCTTTGAGAGTTTCTAGATGGGTTATTGAGTTGTGAGCTCTGCTTAATTCCAGTTCCAGTTCAGAAATCCTTCTCAAAGCCAGTTCATGGGTGTCACTACAATGCTGGAAATTTGACACTAGCTGACGAAGGTGTTGATGCTGGTCAAGTATGTCCAAATGCTGCACATGTAGTTCAGCCAACTGATTCTTAAGCTCAGTGTTCTTGTTATTAATGAACTCAATTTCGACCTCACTGTCTTCCCTTTCCTGTATCAGCTGATTGCACTGCTTTTTACTAGATTCCAATTCCTTTAATGTAGCCCTCAGTTTTTCCTCTAAGGATGCAGCTCTACGGGTCAACATATTGACAGACTAACCCTAGAGGCACCCTGGAATGAGAGAAGAGAAAGCTAAGTGTGTGAATGGAATAAGAGAGAGGGGTGAGAAGTGGATAGTAAATGACGGGAGTTCAAATGTAAAGAGATAAAATAAGAGAATTAAAAGGGTGAAATCTCAATATTTAATGAAAAAGAGATAATAATTAATAACAGTAAAAAGTGAAAAGACTAAAAAATATAAAATGGTTGGGGGTAGGTACTACTATTATATTGTTAAATTAAGTGTCTAACAGTAATTTCTTACAGTGGTTCTAATTCAGCAATTGAACATAAAAACGTATGTCTAGTAATATCCAACAAAGATTTCTATGGGGTCTATAACGTTGTTTATGGGATTTTATCCTAATAGTGCATTGAACTTGAAGTCAAACACAGTATGGAGAAATAAAGGGTTATTTACGACATAGATCACTGTTACAAGTAGTATAAACGTTAAAGGGCAAAAGGTGCAACGGAATCTAATAAGATTTTAGTTGAATAAGCTTAAATTAAAAGAAATACTCCCCGGGTTAGGTGGTGATTTCAAATCCGCCCGTTCGATGACAGCTGGTACTGATTTACTGTTTTTTCATTGATTTTGCAGCGAAATAACTCACAAACATAAATCCTTATTATTTATCACTATATCTATCGAAATTATGCACGTTTTTAAATATTTAAACGCGAATTACATTAATTATACAATTTAATTCTAACACCAAAGTTTTTGACGGCCGGCTGCCAGTATTGCCAGCGCAAAAAAAAAAGCAAAAAAAAAAAGCAAAAAAAAAAAAATTTGATGTTTACACACTGTAGAATGCTAAGGGCTTTTGGTAAAATCAGCATGCGACTGCGTACAGGTCCATCAGTTGAGTTAAGACCCTACCTCGAAAATAAATGATAGTTAGATTGTTTCCCCCGCACGCGGGGAGTGGCGGACCTATCTTCATTGGTCGGCCGACACGTCATCGTCACAAACTTTAATGACTTATTTTACCAGTGGCCAAAAGTGGAACGAAGGAATTATCACTGACCGAAATTTAAAAACGTTACTTAGCATGGCCTTTCACAAAGAATTATTCTTGTCACCGTCGCACAACTGTTTAAATAACAATGCAAGATAAAGACGGCAACATATTAAAAAAAATGAGCATGCCAAGTGACGTTAATTTGTCTCGGTCTATGAAATTTTTGCGCATAGTAAACTATTTTTTTTTTTTTTTTTTTTTTTTGGATGGGAAATCATCAAATGACTTCTCCCGCTCTGGGCGGAGCGGGAGGGCGTGTCAGACTTTTACTGACTAAAACCCACCCGTGTTCCTTCAGTTGCCCATGTGCCAGGGTCACGGTATCTCTTTTGAACAATCACGCGACCCCGGCAGGCATCGGTCCTAGCAGCATAGTAAACTATGGAGTAGACAACTAATACAAAATATTTAAAAACCTGAAACTTAAAGTTTGATTAATGATATGCATGGGTAAAATTAATTGAAATCGAATAATGGTTTCTTATATAATTAGAGGTCCTGATTAACAGAAAAATAAACAAAAAATTCCATCACGTAAGGTTTTGTAGAAATCTTCATAAATGCTACCATAGTACAGATATGATAGGATAACAATAAAATTATTATTTTCGGAAGGGCTTGTGGCTAATTTAAAACAGCTGCACGAGTCGGTCATTCAGGTTAAGCTACGCTTGCCGCGGTTGGTCCGTGGATGGGTGACTATGTTTACAAACCACGTTAAGCCGTTGGTCCGCCTACCAGGGTCGCGAGATTAGTTCGAAAGAGGTACCGTGGCCCTGGCATATGGGCAACTGAAGGAACACGGGTGGGTTTTAGTCAGTAAAAGTCTGACACGCCCTTCCGCTGCATCCATAGCGGGAGACGTCATTTGATGATCTACCATCCAAAAAAAAAGCAGTTCGGCCCGACTGTCTTTCGTAGATCTTAGACAGTCGTTCCGGGTCGTCAAAAGTCTGACAACCAGTCTTACCAAGGGGTATCGTATTACCCAGTAACAAGGTTGTGGAAGTCAGATAGGCAGTCGCTCCATGTAAAATACTGGTACTCAACTACATCCAGTTAGACTGGAAGCCGACCCCAAAATAGTTGGGAAAACGCTAGGCAGATAATGAACAATTATAATTTTCGACTGTTATTTTACTTGTTGGTAGTTTAAAAAAATATTTAGTAAATGTGATTGACCGTCGACTGATTGATTTCTCTATCGACAAAACCGAGCCACAGCTATTTACAGAACCAGAATTAAACAAATAAGTGCGTAAATTAGATCTTTCTAAAATTGCCGCAGAACTTTTAGGATCTCGACTCAAAGAAAAAAAAATTGGCTACGGGCACTACTTTTCCATAGAATATAGAGAAATAGATGTAGAGAAAAACCTTTTGTCCCAATTTTTGCTCAAGACTTATTCAGTTTTACTGTAAAGATATAAACGGGCTAATGAAAACGTTTAATGTCAAATATGACAAAGAAGCTTCAGTGACAAGCAAATAAGGTATTACAAGGATTTATAACAGTTTATTTTGTGAGTCAAGTTAATGCTAAACGTCATGAAAATCGAAATGTGTAAGTAGTAGCTTTGTTTGTAATTTTCAAAAAGGTAAATTTTGCATACCTTTGTTATTTACGACATGAAATTAAAAATATCGAACTAATCTTCTAGAGGTATATAAATAAAATGGATGTTGGTATATAAGAGATTATAAACTCCAACTTCGTTTCACCGATCACCATACATTGGCGTGGTAAAATAATTACCCTCCTTTGAGCCGCAGTCAGTTATAAAACCTCACCTTTTTCACACTTGTAATGCTACTCTATTCCTTCGTTGTGCTCTTGTATTTATAGTGTCAGTACTTGACATATAGATATATTGTTGACGTACTTCAAACCTAAAACCTAATCATATATTTTAATTTATTTCTAAATGAACGATTTTATTATAAGTTTTTGGGATAAAACAGACGTTCTTCTCTAAAAAAATAGGGTGTTAACTCAATATTACTTTACAAAGTGAGAATAGATTGTTGCTGTAATGCTTTAGTGAAGGTGGTGAATTCCTCTTGTTATCATCATCTTATTGGTATTGAATTCCTGTAAAATGAATTAATTAATTGCCCTGTGCCCTCCTAACCTTGAAGGTACTGTTCAATTTTAGTTTTTGGTTCTTCCTATTTTCATACATAATCAAGGTCGTCACTAAATAGTAATAGAAAAAGAATGTTATATTATTCACAGTCACAAAAATAGACACATACGAGTATACAGTCTAAATATAAAGTTTTTGGAAAGCCAACATTTATTATATTAAATATTTACAGCAAAATACTTCACTACTACCTTTTTCTGTGGACATTAATATTTAAAAAACGTAATTTTGATCGCACCGATTTGTAAAAAAGTGACATAGATCCGTCGTCGATGAGCCCTACTGGGCGACTGATTTATGAACGAACGAGAGTGATGAGACTACTTATTATAGGCAAAAAAAGAGATGGCGATAATGTGTATGCGCCTGGAATAAAATAACGTATGTGCCAAAACGAATCGCCGTCTTTTACGAATGAAAAGTGTTATTAAAACGAAAACTGTTTTACAAAAACTTAGATAAGATTATTATCAATGATTTAAAGTAAACTATGTTTAATAAATCTAACGCATTGCGCCTTGAGGCTAAAAAAATCATAAACATGGATAGAACTTTGCGATTTTTTTGTATCGAGAAAATTTTATCGTATCGTGTATTCCTTTTACAGGATACTAGATCATATGGTCAAAAATCATACACTTTAATATTAAGTTCGGCTATCGTACGGTAAGAAAGGTACACTTAAAAGAAAAAGCACGGTTTTCTCAATATGTCACCTTAAGCTTCAATCGCTGCTTTAGGTCTGTGGATGGGAGACAATCTTTACATACCAAGACCCGTCAGTGCCTCGTAAAGCACTTTAGACCGTGTGTCCTGGCTGTCATTTGGGAATATTTATCAGTCGCTATGGGTCGTCAAAAGGCCAAAAGTCTTACAACTAGTCTTACCAAGGGTATCGTATTACCCAGTACTTAACTGGGTTCTGGAGGTCAGATAGACAGCCGTTCCATGTAAAACACTGTTATTCAGTTACATACTGTGTAAATGGAAGCCGATCCCAACACGCTTGGTGAAAAATTAGGCACTTTATTACACTGCAGCACATCAAATAAGTACTTTACTACAGTGTGAGGGTAACTGCACCAAAAAGGTATCATCCGTACCTGTATTTTATTTAAAGATAAGCAATGCGCCAAATATAATTTATTACCCAAATTGATGGCTCCGGATCTAAAATAGGTCAAACAGATAATACAGAAAACGAATTGTTTTGGCGTTTACACCAAGTAATGAATGTTTGTTTAGCAAATGAACGATTAAACAATTTACGAGTTGGCCAAAAGTGCTCCGTTGATATATTTGTATCGTTTTGTTTATGTTTTGGGCTAATAAATTGATTTTTTTGCTTGAAGTAACATTTATTTTCTGGGTGATATCGCTTGGTAATGAAACTAAATATGGCGTGGAATCAAGAATTTGGACGTACCGAGGGCTCACGCAAAATTAAGACCAAAAGTTGAGACTTACTTACCTTGTTTCAGTTGGAGGGAAGAGAGGTGGCAGCAGGAGGTCCTACAACAACGTGAGCTACGAATATTCTGCTTTCCTACAAATAAGTTCTAAGAACGTTTGTTGCAAGAGTCTAGTAGACTTATACGAACTAATATGACAATGAATAATAATATCAGCGTAAAACTATTCTTATTTCTTTCATCACTTTATCATTGTACATGTTGTACAGACGCCAGCACACTAAGCTACCCGAAACTGAGAAATTCAGCCAATCAACCAGGAACCTAATCCTTTAGCGATAAAGTTGAAATTATTTTAAAGAAAAACAGATTGTAGTAGCTTGATGTAGTGGTGTCTGTACATGTGTTTTGTTCGATGGTCAACGGATTCAACAACTACTTTTCAAGATAGGCGGAGTACAGATTTACTGACTTTAAAACTAAATCATCAAGAAAACACCTATGTAATGTTACTCGTACTTTCTCGTGCTCAACTTATACCCCGTTCCACCCCAACCATGAAAACAAAAACAAAATGCCATTTGCCATATATTATTTTTATAACATTGTTTCTTACGGCCTTGAGTCACGTGTCGCTAACATTTGGTCCCTAAGGGAATGTCGGGAGCATTCCTCCCCTTAATATCTCGCTCCATGGATTTCTGTGGCCCTTCTACATGTGTTGGTATGTCGTTATATTCAAAGGTGACTCTTTCAAAGGATTACTGGGGTATGTAGGACTTGCCTTGCAATGTAGAAAGTTTAAGATTCCGTGGAAGCTAAAAAATTGCAGTTATGTCAGTAGCAAAGACATTTCAATATACTTACGATAGACGGGACAAAGTTAAGTTACGCCGATGTACCCCAGCAACAAATTATTATTTACGTGACATCCCTTATGAAAAATATTGTTATGATATTTTTGGTGACATTTAAAAAGAAAACTTACTGTGATGTACCATGCAGGCTAGATTGAACGCATGACTTTATAACTGTCTGGCGATTTTGATTATTTTGTATATAGCCTAAGCAAGTAATTAATAATTGTATATGTTTGAACTTTAAAAGAGACTGTGATCTCTGAGTCTGTTTGGACATTTCTTCTTACGGATCAGTCAGCTAGGAAATGCCACCGCCATCTAGTTTTTAAAATATTTATCAACAAAATATTGAAGCGTAAGTGTCTTCTAAGAAGATCACATAAGTAAACATTTAATTTCAAAGCGATCAAAATCTAACAACCTTCAGGTTGCAGCTCGCTTCTTTTAGTTCTACTAGTATATATATATAGTAATACGCCGCACATGATAGATCGCATTGTGAAATTTAGTATCGCAGAAAATACGGTGAATTAGGAATACAACCAGAGTTGGGCAAAATTTATTCGAATGACGAATAACAAATGAATAAATTGCTATTTCGTTATTCACGAATAATAAATATTTCTTTTATTCAAAGGAAAATTATTCGAATGACGAATAAATTATTTTATTCCTTAGTCGGTTAATGAATAAAAATAAAACAAGGAATAATGGCATTTAAATCAAATATTTATTTGCTTTCAATTATGATGTACTAGCTTCTGCCCGCGACTTCGTCCGCGTGTCAATCGACCCAGATAATATATTTTTTTATAAAAAATTCAACCCCCCATTTCACCCTCTTAGGGATGAAATTTCAAAAAACCCTTTCTTAGTGGATACCTACTCTTCACAAAGAACACACCCTCCAAATTTCACGTCTCTAGGACCAGCGGTTTAGGCTGTGTGTTGATATATCAGTCAGTCAGTCAGTCAGTCAGTCACTCAGGACTTTGAATTTTATATATATAGATTTACAGTTATGATTACATTTATTCCGTGGTTTTGTAACCCCAAATTATTTATTATCGTAATAAAAAATGGATCTTCTACTGCATTAAGTGGAATCATTGAATTAATGAAGAATAGTACCAAATCACGTTCATAGTTTGTTTGGGAAATTGTGTTTGACTTTGAAGTTAAAAAAAATCCGTTTCCAGTGTCGGCAGTCGGCACTATGACTTCTCTTTTGTGTTTCATCTGCTTGGCATACTCGTGATATTGTGCCCCATGTTTTCTTTTTATATGGCTCAAAAAGTTTGACGACGAGTTTGGACAACCTTAAATTTTTACAACTTTAGGTTCACACAGGTCATCAGAATGCTTTTTCCATTCGAAGATGAAGAGTCATACTTAAAAAACTTGCCATCCAACAAAGTTAATGTCGTTTTTACATTGTTTTGATTCACCGAAACATTGGCAACATTTTTATTAGAACTTTCCACATTGATTGAACTAATTTGATTTGACTGATAATTATCCTGAGAGTCCAAACTCTCTAACTCCATAATTTCGATGAAAATCACACACTTTCAAAATCCAAAAATACCACAATATAATACTTGTGATTGTATTAGCCGCACCGCTCTGGTAAACAGATTCCGAATGACTGGGGAGAGTACCCAGAATATTAGCAATTTACAAAAACATAATAATTCTTTTGTGACCACAACTGATAAGAAAGTGCGCTCTCTCTCTCTCTCACTCTTAAATACAAGTCTCGCTCTCTCGTATTGTAATGATCCCTTTCTTGTGCCACTATTCATTAAATTCCGGAAATCAGGCAGGCAGTTGACGATATACGATTGGCACCAATTCGTCTTATCGCTTTATCTTTCATAAACGATAGGACAAAAAGTGAGCAGCCTTGGTAACACAGGTGTCATCCGTAGAGTCCAGTGTTACATACGAATTTTCAAAAAATATTTAAAATAACGAATAAAATCACGAATAATTTATTCGTAGGAAATTTATTAACGAATAATTTATTCGTGGATGAATTATTCGCGAATAATTATATTGCGAATAAAATTTTATTCGAATAATTATCCAGATAACAAGTTATTCGAATAATGCCCAAATCTGAATACAACATGATATTTGTAGGCCTTGTCATAAAATGACTAAACTCTTTTATAATTTACCGAGTATTTAGAAAAATTAATAGAAAAAATCTGAGATGATTTGATCAAACTAAGTACCTACATGACAATTGCTAAACAAATTTTGGTGTCGATAAAAGTGTATCGTTTAAACCTTGGCTACTATTGTGTAAAGGACAATGCCAAGGTTTCCTACAAGACTCGGCCAGAACCGACAAAGATGATCAATATTTCATAAAAAAGGAAAATTATTATAGAATTTGATTGTATAATTAGTTTTCTATTAGAAGTACACCTACAAAAGTTACAGTTCTTTAAAGTTGACCACTTAATACTTCTGATTTTAACAATACCATAAAATAAACAAATGATTAATTCAATTAATGACTTTTAGCACATTATCCTTGCATCATATATTCATATATATAATTCTACTGTACGTGTGTATGTCACTGAACTCCTCCTCAACGGCTGGACCGATTTGAAGGATTTTTTTTTTGTATGCGTTTGGGTGGCACCCTGGATGGTTTAGATTCACAAATCAGCCTGACAGATGGCGGTGCTATCGAGTTCTAGGAAACAGGACAACGTCTGTACGGTCAGCTAGTATATATACATTTATAGTAAGAATATACATATAAAATACCTAAATGATTTTAGAATACTTAGGTATTAGAAAAAAAAACCACATGTTTTTACAAATGACACGCGGGAGAAGTGAGAAGTCAAACTTTTTGACAATGACAAAAGTTGTTTTACGTCAAGTGTTGCCAGCACTATAATAACATTATTAGGAATAAACTATTCTAAACGGTATCGATAATCGAATTAAATTATTTTTAATTATAATATAACTACAAAATGTATAGTAAAAAAATATAAATAAACGCTATTTATTATTATAAGTATTACGAGGTACAACGTAAGTACTTAAATACTTACTTACGTAGCTTCATATTGATATTATTGTAATCGGTTTGCAAGTGTAATTCCGTATCGATATCATTTAATTTTGGTATTGGCAACATTTCTAATTGAAGTTGTAGCCATGAAATGTGTTGATAAATTGAATAACTATTTAAAATTACTTTTCAACGGTGTGCTTCTACAGATTTTATTTATATTGTATAATTCTTACTATTTTATAGTATGAATTATCATTATAACAGAAAGTCTGTCGGACGCTACATGATTCGAGCCGATATTTGGCATTGTCCTTTGTTATTAATATAACAAATTATTATTAGGTGGCAAGAGTAAGCACAGTTTTCTAATAACATTTCTTCTGATAGCTTCTCTTTGGTCTATAATTTCGCTACTGAACTTCATTGTAACAAATTAATATAATATTGTAATTGGCAACATAAATTGATTACTGATCTCAAGTCATGTAAGGACAGGAAATAAAACAATGTATCATGAATATTAAGTTCATAAAGTCTCATCAATGAATGAATAACTGAGTCTCATCAATTTAGTTCGTTGAAATTGCTGTGTCGATGATATGTGAGTGAGTAGTGGACTGATTATTTATTGAAAGGGGATATAAAAGTTGGGAAATAAAAATAAATATAATTCATCTAACTGTGCCTGAATGCTCTAAAAGTCTAGAGAGTCAGAAATGTACTACATTCTAGATAAAATAGTTTTTATGTTGATTGAAGATCATTTATATCAGATACCTATTACCTACCCAATTCTGTGAGCTCGTAAAAATGTAGTCACAAAAACGTCTCGAGATATTTTTTGTCGTCGGCACTTTACGATCAGTAAGTAAAAGGATATGTCAAGTACAAATTATTGGTGCTGAAACACTACTTAGGTTATAAAAAGCCTGATAAACGAAACTTAGAACTTGTGACAATAGTATTCTTGCTTGCTCTAGTCTTCGACTTGTGTAATATAATTAAGGTTTATTTGGAAAACACAAGTGAGATATATTGTACTACATATCGGTAGCTATGATTCAAAGAAATAATTAAAATAAGTACAATAATAATCAGGTAAGAAAGTAATAAGTTTGTTTGCACACAACACAAGCACTCTATTTACTCCCTTTTGTGATGATACATTACAAGGCACTGATGCAGTAACAGTAACTAACATTTCTACTTACCCTATAACTGCTAAGTGCCACTAACACAGTATACGGGTACCAGGGGAGCATGAATCATGTAGCGGTGTAATGGTGCGCTCGTATTACACTAACGAGAATTAACCCACTCTTTATGTAGCCGAGTTTCATGGCTGAACTATGCACCCGACATTACAACTTGTTACGAAGTTTAATAAGAACATATTTATTATAGTGTGGGTGCACACCAACACACCACAAGGGGTGTTGGCGTTAAAAGCTGATCTTTCAACATTATAATAAAGTACATATTTCAGTGTTTATTTATCTAAGTATTGCACTGTGTGTGTTAAAATATTGATGGGTCCTACGTATATAAGCCAATGCAACAATTTGAGTATTTTCGCTTTTTTTTGTCAAATGCTTCCTTTTACTAAAGTTGATAACGTGCATTAAAAAAAAAAACACATTTATAGGTGAACATTTTGGCCCTTATACATAGGATCCATCGATATAGGTCAACTGTTCCCCCACCTAAGGGTGCATTACTGTAATGCGGCATTATTTCCAGATAATTATTATAGTAGTATTTTCCTACAGCCAACATCGTACAGCAAACACTAATCTATCTACGGTGTATTAACGTTTCTACGGTGAAAATCAAAAGTTTTAACCGACCGATATTAATAATACGGCTTCCCTTATTTATGACTTGTACAAAGTTAATACCATATATATAATATTGTATTAGGGTACTTCCCATTTACGAGTATATAATCACCTACGGACATGTCCGCTGAAAAGATTTCGAATCAGCAGGAAAAAGTAGACACATTTTTTGGATTGATACATTTGGCTGTAGGACTATTATATTCAAGGGTACGTCACGCTTAGTCAAATTTTGTTACATGAAAGAGAAGATAGATATAACGCGCTCTGTCTCTCACACTCAATCTTTTTTATTGTTATTTTTTATTAAGTTTCTTTCTACGATGCTGGACGCGCATTTTAATTAAAATTAATACTACAATTATAAAGAATTGAAATGTCTAAGCCGATTCAGTAAATAACGAACTTACTTCTACGCATTTCGTACCAAGTGTATCAAAATAATCCCCAGTCCACAAAACAATACAAAAAGCTGCTAATACATTTTCTTCATTCACAGATTATAACAAAATCCGGAAGATAAAATCGTGTTGTTACAATCCCAAAGAACATAGGCCTTCAGAAAATAAGTACCAAATAATATTAGCCAACAAAGACATATATGAACCAAAATAATGGATCATAAAAGAAACTGTTCCGATAAAGGCAACGCTAATAAAACGACATCATTTCACTTGATCGGTTTATTTTCCTTTACATTAGATATTTTTGCTTTCAAAGAAAAAATATTTAGAAGCTATACGGCCGACTAGGTGGTACACAGCATTAACGTTAAAGTTATAAAGAGGTGAAAAATAAGAGAAAAGGGTCAGTCTTATGTTTGGGAAGTTTGTATAATAAAAAATAAACAATACTTTATTTACAAAAGTTAAGCTGGAATATACAGACAGTAACACAAATTCCAACTTAATGTCTTCTATCATTTATTTTCATGAATTTCGTTGGTGAATTATTTAAATACTACTGTAAACTGGATGCAGAAATGCTGACATGGAATTGTTAATCCAATGAGACTGAAAATGTTGGAATATATTTACTGTTTTGAACTTAATTTCAGTACGTGCAAAAAGAGAAAATAATATTTTAAGCAGCCAACTGTTTCACGTCAAAATATACTTCTCTCTCTTGAGTTTATTTGCTTGTGATGATATTTTTGTAAGCGTGATGTTACTTTCGGGGCCAACTAATTATGATAAAACCAAAAGTCATTTTCAGTCAAATATGGCTGAAAAAATCTGTCCATATATTCCAACGCATAGGAAGACGCTTACTCGAAATACATAAAAAGAATGTCTAGGGAACAAATCAGGTAGACTAATCGCTCTCATTTCATTACCCAACGTATCAACAAGTTCACTTTAAATGCAATATTACAATATTAATATTGATAACAATCTTACGTATTTACCTCACAGATGTCACACATCGTCCATGTCTTAGCGTAATAACTATTTACATTTAAATTAATAATCACTTCGAAATTATCATAAAGTACAATAAAGTTGGGGAATAGTCTAATTGACTGCGGGTTTCTGGGTACCAGGTCACCTCAGGGCTGAGGCGTCCAGTACCAGAGGCCTGGGCTAAAGGGAGACGAACTCGGGTGGTGGCGGCGGTAAGGTCAGTACTGGTGTCTCTGATACTTCAACATTCTCTGTGCTAGCTCCTGGTAATGACCAGGTAGAACTTCCTGTGGCTGTTACTCTAGGCCCCATGTTATCGTACGCTGGAGCAGCAGCGCAACATGTCCTATTTCGTCGAGGTAGCGTTGCACCACCACTCAATAGATCAGGATACTTCGCAGGCTCACCACGGCCAGCTACTTGGACAGATATGAAAATGTTACCGTATGGAACTGGCACTGCAAATTCTGCAGGCGGTGGTGGAAATGCACCCGGTGTACCTTCTATAGTTATATGAACAGGATCGAAGCCGCAACCTCTTGGAGGCTCATCTGACATTCGTTCTGTCATTTCGAAATCACACGGTGAGACCATATCACCGATAGATCGGTCACAACTTACGACGACTGATGCATCAATCAGTCGTTTTTCTTGGTCAGTGAAGCTTCTGCTCGGAGGAACCGTTCGTCTCCTTAGATGCCAGCAGGCTACTGCCCCTATAAAACCAAGAGTTGCTAGAATGCCCAGCGCGCCAAAAACAACGCCTAATAAATGTGGAATCCCAGGTGCGGTTCGAGCCGTCGCTGTCTGTGACCTTGGTAGAACAAGACTTATAATAGCCCTCGCCTCACCCGCCACACTTTTAGCTACGCACGTCCATTCCCCGGCCGCACTTGACGTCACATTTAAAAGGGTCACGTTGACCCATCTTACACTACCCGGCACTCTATCTTCTGAGTCGTCTTCAACACTCGTCTCTGTCTCTTCCATATCGCAATCCACCGAACTGTTATGTACATCGACACCATCGAAAAGCCATGTCACTTTAGGTTTCGGTACTCCATGCACCCAGCATCCGAACGAAGTAGGTAAACCAATTTCAGCTCTGATGACTAAAGTGCTTGATTTTATTTCGGGCGGACACGACATGCTCTCACCCGAGACGTGTCGCCACTTGTTTCCAGCTTGGGTTGACGGTTCCACACAAAGCAAATCCTCTGTACCCAATTTGCTCTCCAGAAACCAATCCTTAAATTCTCTTAGCCTACAATCACATCTCCATGGATTACCGGACAAAGAGACCGTCTTCAGTGCAGGCAAAGAAAACGTGATCAAACGAAGGAATGTAAGCTGATTCCTACGCAAATCGATAGTCTCTAAAGACTTTAAATTCCTCAAAGCATTTGTGTGTATCGTTCGTAATCTGCATCCGTCTAACAAAAGCATTCGCAAATGCGGAAGAGGTGGGAATTGATCCGCTATCAGCGTGGTCAACGGATTGTTGCTAAGCACAACCAGTCGTAATCTTTCGTTGCCTCTGAATATGTCCCTTGGGAGATGAGACAGATCGTTATCTCCTAAATCGACTTCTATTAATATTCTTAATTCTAAGAACGCATCAGGATGTATCGACCTGAGGCTGGTCGCTCGAAGGTTTAGTCGTTGTAAGTTAAGGAGGCCAATGCTCGCAAAGACTTCCTGTGGTAGGTTCCTGAGTGGGTTGTCGTGTAGGTCGAGAACCTGTATATCAGATGAGAGAGCTGGCGGGCGGCGCAGGTCTCCGGAGGCACACGTCGCAGTCTTCTTGCCGGAGGACCATTTGCACTTGCAGGTGGAGATGTGGGCGCAATCGAGCCAGTCACTGGCGGTCCTCGCGGCGCAAGTCGTGAATATAACGATCCAGTACCACCTGGCCCACGCCACACGCATACTCATCTCATTTCGACTTTGTGTTTACATCGGCGGACTGCCTGAAACAACAAACAGAAGCGTTAATCAAACTAGATTAGTTAAACAATGCGGGACCTAAAATACAATGGTTGGGTATCGTGCCGTTGCAAAATCATATTTGTGTTCCACAAACAGGTGGCTTGCGTCAAACTGGACATAAAGCTTTTTTGTATCGTATAATTTCGGTCAAGGGTACGGTATCGTAAATTCCGAGAATCTCGGAACCCGTAAAACAAAGTCTTACGCAATCCCCGTGAGTTTGGAACATCATAAATGTTGCTGTGGGCATTTTATTCATTTATGTAACATGTTTTACGCGATAGTAAAGATGATGTACTTTTATACAAGTTAAGTCGGTAAACGTAAACCGTTCTGAAATAACACGCGTGTTAGGTAAAATGTTTACATTGGATATTATGAGGCATGGATGTCAAAGTTGTCAAGAAGTTTTTTCAAGATGGCAAAAATGTCAGTCTTAGCTACTAGTATTTATACATTTCTGATAGGACAAAGATTTGACGTTGATTGAGAACCAAGATTACGTTGTTTTTGCAATGAACCAAGAATGTGTTCTTGTATAGTTAATCATATAATTTTGTACCAAAAATGTATTGGCAAAACTTCTCTAGTTTCCTAATACGAATAGATATTTATACATTACCATATATATCCATATAATGATTACGAAGGTTCCGCAATATACAAACAAAACCTATTTGGGGCCTACGTAGTCGATTAATCCTACCTGTAATTAAATTAGTTCGGATACATTTGATGACAGAAATTATTGTATTATGGAATACGATCCCTCATAAGCTTTATGGTCAGGTACAGTAGAGGTGAACGAGACAATTATTATTAACTACAAGATTCTAGTAGATAATAATGATTACCTAATTCATTGTTTTTAGGGTTCCGTTGCCAAATGGCAAAAAACGGAACCCTTATAGATTCGCCATGTCTGTCTGTCTGTCTGTCTGTCTGTCTGTCTGTCTGTCCGAGTATGTCACAGCCACTTTTCTCCGAAACTATAAGAGCTGTGCTATTGAAACTTGGTAAGTGGATGTATTCAGTGAACCGCATTAAGATTTTCACACAAAAATAGAAAAAAAGCAATAATATTTGGGGTTCCCCATACATAGAATTGAAACTCAAAAATTTTTTTTTCATCAAACCCATACGTGTGGGGTATCTATGGATAGGTCTTCAAAAATGATATTGAGGTTTCTAATATCATTTTTTTTTTAAACAATAATATTTGGGGTTCCCCATACATAGAACTGAAACACAAAAAAAAAATTAATCAAACCCTTACGTGTGGGGTATCTATGGATAGGTCTTTAAAAATGAAATTGAGGTTTCTAATATCATTTTTTTCTAAACTGAATAGTTTGCGCGAGAGACACTTCCAAAGTGGTAAAATGTGTGTCCCCCCCCCCCGTAACTTCTAAAATAAGGGAATGATAAAACTAAAAAAAATATATGATGTACATTACCATGAAAACTACCAACGAAAATTGGTTTGAACGAGATCTAGTAAGTAGTTTTTTTTTAATACGTCATAAATCGTAAACCACAATTTACCTTTCATTCAGTCAACTCAAATATAAAAATTAAAAAAAAAAACATTTAATTTCATAAACGATGATGACGAATGATGATGATGATGACCTGCAGGTTTGTACGGAACCCTCGGTGCGCGAGTCCGACTCGCACTTGGCCGGTTTTTTAGTAATAGAATTTCTGCTAAGAGTAGGTTGGTTATTAATAGCCCAAAAATAAAATTGGTCCACAAGAAAAATTCATGTAAATTTGAGCTTTTTAATTTTGTTCTAGCGAATTTCTTCAATCATATTCCATTTTCAACAGTAGGCATATTTGGAGTGGTATTTTTCGAGCTATTCGTAATAAAATAATTTCATATGAAAATGCCAAATTATTTTATTTAAAGAGAAGAGGTAATTTTGTAATTTAAGGTTTGTAAGGTTAAATACGAGTATATTTGAAATATAAACCGATTCTAGAAAAATATCACAGCAATTTCTATTTAATAAATCGTGTAAGGCTCCTGCAAATAGACGCGATCCTACTCTTGTGGAATGATTTTCTTGTAGTTTTCATAAAAATTGTTCTACGAGAGTCGTATCGCGCTGTCGCGACGTGCCAATTTGTGGTACCCTTTAAAAATTAAAGTACCCTGCAGGTTTCACAATACATTTCAAGTTTGAGAGGATGAATAAAGGGTGACTAACAAAAGGTACTTATATACTTATAAAAGGTAGATGTGTCTATGTATCTATATATGGTAAAGTATATATTATGTTTGTGGTTTAAATAGGTTATACGTTTATATTTAAATATCTTCAAATTCATTACACCTGCCACTGCTTGTCTCTGCATCACCCAAAAGTTGACTGGTAGAGAATGGCATTAAGTCCGCCTCTGTACATTTGTGTGCTTAAAATATTAAAGAAATAAATAAATGTGAGTGGAAACGCAGGAAAAGACACTAGGAGGACATAAAGTGACTTGATTGATGGTCTTTTTCAGAAAGGTCAGATGCATAGAACCCGCAATCGGCGTGCGTGTATGGCCAAATGTATGAACGTAGACGAGGCAAAAGGAGTATTTGAGGATCGTAGCAGATGGCGTTCTACAGTTACTGCCTGCACCCATGGAAAAAAAGCGAGAGTTTATATATGTAAAACATACTTTATTATAGTAGTCATGTAATAAACTTGCAACAACAAAACAAAGTTTACCAACCGCAACCTATAGTTAACGAAACCCATTTTGGATTGACGGTTCTCGATTAATCGGCCGTCTAATTGAATTGCCTGGCCACTCGGCCGGCTGATGACGGGAAGTGTAAACATCATCACTGAACCACTCCTGATAGACTCACGACCTACCTGAGTGTGCTGGAGGGTCAACAAAGTCAGTGGGGTTTTAGTTTGAAATGTATACTGTAGGAGGTTGAATGGAAAATGATTGGTTTTTATGAGACTGAGTGGGTTAGATTGTATGTAAAGATGTACCGGATCGTAAAAAAATATGTGTCTGCGGATACGGATCTGAATACAGATATTTGGTATCAAGATCCGCGGATATGTACACGGATACAGATCTTAACTTTCATAATCAATCGGTGTCGATGCGCGTGACTGAAATCACCTCTTATACAGAATTTCATCTATGTATTGAAAATTAATAAGGTAAAACATTCGCCAAAAAAGTAACGGATACGGATACGGCGTTTTCTTCTCTTTCGGATATCCGCGGATACGCGGCACATCACTCATTGTTTGTGTCTAGGTACTATTAAAGTGAGAGTTAACATTTAACAGGCGCGGGTCCTATTTCATTAATTTAAGTCTTCTATCTAATCAAATACACTTTACCTAACTTCCATAATTGTTATTTTGTTCGTTGAACTCAAATAAATTGTAAAGGTCACGAATAAGAAAAAAACGTGTTAAAAATATTATCACCGGATAAACGTTCATCCACCATGTCTATGGATATTTTTGTTTTACAGGCAGATACAAATCTCTAAGAAAACCGTCATTGTAATCAATCCGGAAACCTTTTATCTATTGTATGTATCTAAACGTTCACGATTACATAATTGATAAACGATGAATATTCTCTAAGATCGAAACTTAACTGGTTTAAGTTTGTTTGTACCCAGGACCTAATTATAACAGAATACACAAAACTCTGCCAGTCATACAAAAACCTCAAGTCTCAGTGAAAGCATAGCGATAGCTTTTGAGAGGCGAACACAGCATCGACAGTAAAGCAGCAACGTGGAAGCGATGAACCGAGGTATTCGCACAAAGACTAATACACACCGCCGCGCGCCGCCATGAACACCCGCTTCATTAAAAAAGCTGCCTGAATCACTCTGTGTGTCGCACACTCGATATTTGGGGGGGTTATAGTTTCGGTACTGCTATGCCTTGTAAAATCTCACGAACGAAATGGAAAAATCATTTCAATGTTGGGTGGACAGCAGAAATAAATATGTAGGTGTAATTTACCTACATATTTATTTCTGCTGTCTAGTAGACTTTTTTTTAAATCCAGTTATATATCCAGTATATCGGTTTTATTATTGTGATAAAGGTCCCTGTTTTAATAAGAGTTTTATCATTATATGAGACAAAGTTGAAATCTTAAAATTTCTAATTAGATCTCTACAGTTCTGAAGGTGTGTCTACAGTTCTGATATTATGAAGCTATGGATTTTGTATTAAAAAAGAGAGTAGTTCCTAGTTGCAGCGCAATTAAAGTGCAGATTCTACTGGTGAGCAGATTAACCGGCCTCAAAACTTTAAACTACCCAAATCATGGTTCTGTAAAAGTTTATTCGCGTTAAGTTTGTGTGATTTATACCTAATATTAAACAATGTATTTAAAAACTTATTTTGTTCAAATATACAAACAGTCACGCCTTCTTTCCACGGGGCTAGGCAGATTTTACAGAACGTCACCAGCTACGACCCCTACATACTCCGTTTGCCTCGTTTCTGTTCCTACATCTGCATGCGTAGCATGAACACCGTAGAAATGGGTTTTGTCGACGGAAGAATAGACAAAATTACAAGATTGTAGAAAGATTAAAGACAGATTAAAGATTGTAGAAAGATTTGTACCGTTTTATGCTGGCGTAGCATGACAATTCTATTTCTATTCTACCAAGAATAGACAAAGTTCTTTCTATGGTGGTCATGCTACGCGTGGTGGATATTTTGTACTACTTACAATATGCATTATAATCGCTCTCGCTCTGCCTTCTATGTGTCGTGTGCCCTAATCCAGCGTCTAATGAAATTAGTAGCTACACTGGTCCGCCTGATGACAGGAAGTATACACACTGCACTACACTTCGGAAGCTAGGCATCTGACGCGAATTAATTACTCGCATGCTAATGGGAGGTGCAGGTAGGGACAACTTTAGGGTCACTTTGAGGTCAACATTTTGAGCGGGTTTTGTAGTTTTCTAGAAAAGTTTAGGGAAAATGATAATGATATCACCGAATAGTGTTCTTACAGTGGTTGTGTTTATCCCGTTCTCGTGTCAGACTTTTACTGACTAAAACCCACCCGTGTTCCTTCAATTGCCCATATGCCCGGGCCGCGGTAACAGAGGACGTTATCAAGCTTTCTCCATTTGGTTTTTTTACAAATACCTACTCTAGTTGACATTTCACACCTCTATCTAAAAAGTCGCCCAATATTAGGGGAATTGGTCGACCTTTGGCGACCTAGAATCAATTTTCCTATCTTGTAGACAAGTTTTATTTAAAACAAGACCAAATTAAAACCTCAGTCTACACGCGCCAGCAAATAAAAGGCATTCCCGCAGTAAAAGAATAGGAGTTTTATTTGTCCATGTGAAATTACCCCCCATGCCTTCTATTTGCGATAGTGGGGTCTCATTACCAATGTGCATGCATAAAGAGCACATCTACATAATAAGGCACACATAAATGTCTCTAATAACAAAATGAAGGTCTGTTTCCATGTTTTGTTGGTACTTTTACTGTATTTTTTGGTCTGGTATGTTAATGGGTTGTTTGTTATGTTCAGCGCGTTGTGTCACCCTTTTGTGACTGCGAGGCAAAATTTGTGGTAATCTATACTAATATTATATCTATAATAATATTATAAATGCGAAATTAACTTTGTCTGTCTTTTACGCTTTCATGACTAAACCACTGAACAGATTTTGATGAAATTTAGTACGGGATAACATAGAACCCCAAGAAAGGACATGTGTTATTTTTTATTGTAATAACCGAAATTTACACCGTCGAAGTCGCGGGCAAAAGCTAGTTTACTATAAATAATGCCATAAAATCAGTTAGATATGTGTGTCATTAGTTCAGATGTTTTTCACTCAATAGAATAGAATAGGTAGATTAGAAAGTATTCTAACGTTTCTATTCTCAATAGAATAACACTCAATAGTGACAAACATGCAAACAAAAAAATCAATAATTCATACTTTAATGGCTATTAAGTTTTCTAAACAAGTACATTTTGACTTAAATTAATATACGACACTTTTTATCCGGGTTCACCAGAATTAAAAAAAAAAAAACATATATCTTAGGACAACCAACACACCGTTATCTGATCCCAAACTAGGCAGAGCCTGTACTATGGTAACCAGACAATTGATAAATCTAATATATAAAATTCTCGTGTCACAGTTTTCGTTGCCATACTCCTCCGAAACGGCATGACCGATTTTGATGAAATTTTTTGTGCTTATCCGGTATCTATGAGAATCGGCCAACCTCTATTTTTCATCCCCCTAAATGTTAGGGGTAGTCCACCCCTAAATTTTATTTTTTTATTTTTTTGAATATTTTAAAACTTTTATTTTATTATGATTGAACATTGAAAAATACATACAACTCAAAATTTTCACTCTTTTCACCCGGCAAAACAACGTTTGCAGGGTCAGCTGGTATACTTATATATTTCTAAATACATACGTATTATAGATAATTTACACCCAGACACAGAACAAATGACCGTGCTCATCGCACAAAGATTTGTCCTGGGTGGGAATCGAACCCACGACCTCAGTCTTAGCAGTCAGGGTCACTAACCATTAGACTAACAGGCCAGTGAAAATGCGAGTAAAACTGCGGGTAAGAACGATTTCCGAACAAAACCTCCATATAATATACAAAGTCTATGTAATATTCTATTTAGGCGGTTTACTACGAACTATAACAGTTCCATTACAATACACTGAATACATAGGGCTCATTTGAGTATTCATGTACTCAAATGTTTATTTCCTGTAAAGAAGATTTATTACACCCAACGGTAGTAAATGGAATCACTTAATGTTTCTCTGACATTTATTCGAGAAATATGTACATATATCTGAATCTGGTATTTAGATTGGGTTTACACTAATATTTTTAATGTTTCTAATAAACTAATGTATGTATAAACAAGTAGTTATAGGTGCGACTGCCTCATTGGTATTGTAGTTGCAAGCTCTACTGCTCTGTCAGGGTCGCGAGATTTTTTCGAGTTACCGTGGCCCTAGCCACTGGGGCCCTGGCAACTGAAGGAACACGGGTGGGTTTTAGTCAGTAAAATTCTGACACGCCCTCCCGCTCCACCCAGAACGAGAGATGTCATTTGATGATTTGCCACCCACAAACAAAAGCTCTACTCCAGAGCATGTGGTTCTTGATTTGATTCCCAGGTCCCGTGCTGGAAATTAGTGTTGCCCAAATGCAAGAACAAGACGAGACTTAGCCAGTCTTGGTCTTGGTCTTGCGCCAATACACCTGGTCTTGGTCTTGGTCTTGCGCTCCCAGTCTTGGTCTTGGTCTTGGTCTTGCAGCAAGAGTCTTGCAAGTCTTGCAATTACCTATTAGTCTATTACTATTTATTAAAGTTTACTTTAAATCTTAGAAAAACGTATTAGAATTGGAACATTGTGAGCTTGAATTAACATAGCCATAGTAAAGATCAAGCAGATTAATAAATAACTGAAGATTTGATAAGAAATTCGAAAAATCAACTGACCTATATGTCGTTTTCCATGGAAGTAACTGTTTCTTAATAAACATTTATGATTTATAAGCTTACATTTGCTAAAACATGTAAAAAAACAAATTAATTACAATAACTTGACTGTATTTTAAAGAACAATACTTATCTGTCTAGAAAGAGATTGAACCCTCAACTTATAAGAAATTTAATAAAAGAGTTTTACGATTTATCATTTATTTGAATAAAAAATAAAATGCAACACAAATCAACAGCTTTATCATTAGGTTATGATACTTTATATCAATTTTTTTGACCAAGAATTAATACAAAGTAACCATCTGGCTGACTCATCACTTAACCTATTTCTATGTTTTCTAATTACTAATGATGCTTTAGAAAATAACCTCTCAGCAGGTACTGAAGTTGCAGGTATTGAGAGAAAATCACGGGCCATTTTCGATAAAATCGGATACTCTGTCTCATGCGTCCTCCACCAATCTAAAATGTCTTCCGAGCTGGCAGTTCTTGGTTTTCTCAGGTACTCCTCCAACTCGTCTATCACTAAGCCTTGAAGACAAGATCCAGATGACGTCGAGGGACATTCATAGAGTTTATCAAAGTCTATTACGTCTTCATCTTCATCACATACTTTATTTTCTTTTTCTGGTAATTCCAGAGATTTGTTCAGTGAGTGTAGACTTTTATATTCTTCATAAAGTTCATTGAACTTGCGCAGACTTTCTGTTTTAAGTTGCTTCCCCCACATTGTCAGGTCAAAAGTCTGAGCCTTATGCCTTGGGTCTAAAATTAAAGAAGTACAATAAATCCAGTTGCTCTTCTTGTAATGTTTAAGCATTTTGTCTCGAGCTGCTTGGAAAGCTAGAATGAGCCTTTCATCCACTTCAGATCGATTAGGTTTCTCATCTAACTGTTTTACCATGGATTCAATTTTATCTAGCAAGAGATTGAATGATACAATGACTAGCGGTAATGTAACATATTTGTCTACACCAAGTTTTGTACTTAAAAGTTTAAAGTTTATTAGAAATTTATGTAATTTTTCGAGTACCTGCCATTCATTAGCTGTGATTTGAAAATCATTTAATTCGGTGACAGAACTGCACAATATGTCAATGCCCGCTCTCACTTTTAAACCAAATCCAATCATATCATGTGTGGAATTCCATCTCGTTGGACAGTCAAGAATGGCATTTAGATTTGATGGCACGCCAGCTGCTTCACAAGCAGACTGAAACTTCTTCTTCACTATCTCACTTCTTTTTATTTTACTGGAAATACTGCGTAACTTTGTTACAGATGTACGCGAGTCAGCAATATTTGGTGCAGATTCTTCATCTTCCTCATCCTCAGTTTCGTCTGCATAGTCTTCGTACTGCTGATCTTGCGCGTTAGTGTCAGACTCACAGTGTAATGCTAAGGTCTTTAATAAATCTTGTACACCAAGGTTTAAAATGTGAGCAAAGCACCGGAAATGTTGATTGTCTGAATCAAAGTGTGGCGACAGCTGTTTGCCCAGTTCATACATAAATTTGGTATTTGCAGTTGCGTTGTCGACCGTGATACCTTGTATTTTATCAATTATGCCATATTCCAATAAACATTCATGGAAAATCGTTGCAATATCTTCCCCAGTATGTCGACCGCGTGATGGTATAAAATCAAGAACTACAGATTGATACTTCCATTCGTTGTCTATATAATGAATAGTAACCCCGTAGTAACTCCTACCAGCAATTGACGTCCACCCATCAATGGTAAAAGACATTTTAGATGATAATTGTTGAAGTCGTTCCTTGAGATTCAATTGGAGCTCTTCAAATCGCTCTTTGACTTTCCTTCTAAGTGTAGACCTTTTAGGAAACACCATATTAGGGCAAATACGTCGAAAATATACTTGTGTAGCTTCGTCATCGAAAAATGAGAAGGGAAGATATTTTTTCACCACCCAATCAACTGTAGCTGTCGTGATGTTGTCACTGCTGTTTTCCGACTGAAACAAAACAATAAATCTTGTGTTATTATTTAAAACATACTAGGTTTGAGCGTATAAGAGGAGGAGGTTTGTTGTAGTTAAATCGAGAAAATCGTTAAATTGATATTTGTTATATTAAGGTTGCACTGTACTGTAATTTACCAAAATAAAGTACTTAGTTGTTACTGGCCGATTAAATGAAAATATGGGTGTTTATAAAAAATATATAAGACGATAATTACATACTTAATATGTCGCACCCCTAGATGAAAACACCACTAACTCAAAAATACTTACGTAAGTTAATGGCGTTTTTGAAAGTATCGCATGAATAGCTACGCGGAGTTAAAATTCTTTTAACTGTTAAAAAAATATTCTTACCTGTCCACTTCTTCCAGCGGTTACTAAAAAGCTTGTGATATCTCCACTTAATTTTGGTTTAAGGCCGGGTGGCACCGTTTTCACCTGTTTTAGAATTGGTTTTTAATAGGCAAATTATTACGTCCAGAATCTGAAAAAAATATATATTTAAGATACATTCTTTCTCCTTAGCTTGTACCCGATCAAAACACGATACAATCAAATTTACTCGATAGAAAAAAAAGCCGAACTTACTTCGATTTGCAGTTTTTTAACAAGCCTAATTTCATTTTAAAGAAGTACTAATACTCCTATTTTTCTATAATTAGTATCAATGTATAGGTAATTAATTTTAGAATCGATTGAACCCGATCAATTTTTTTCATTTCATTTCTAAAAAAAAATATCGATCGTTCAAGTGATTTTTGATCGGCGCGTCGCTTGCCACTACTTGCCAGTGTCCTGCGAGACGTTATCGAGGTGAGACCTGTGACAAATTTTTGCGCGCGCGCTTCCTTTCTGCTGCGTAAGTAATAATAAGAGAAAACAAAATAACTTGTAAATAAATATTGTTTTCAAGAATTTATATAAACCATAGTTGGTTAAGCTTTTGTTTTGTGTGCGTGGTTCTCATTGTGTAAATATTTGTAAAACTTTAAAAACAATGTTGCAATCCAATGCAATATTATTATGACATAGAGCTGATCTGATGATGGAGCTGGAAGTTGTCCATAGGAACTCTGTAATTAAACGACGCAGCCCCATCGAGATTGGGCTCGTTTGATTCGTCTTGACGAGTACTTTGATACTATATGGTAACCAGGGTCTGATGATGGAGTTGGAAGGGGCCATAGGAACTCCGTAATTAAACGACGCAACCCCATCGAGTTTGGGCTCGTTTGATTCGTCTTGACGAGTACTTTGATACTATATGGTAACCAGGGTCTGATGATGGAGCTTGAACGTGGCTATAGTAACTCCGTAATTAAACGACGTAACCCCATCAAATTTGGGCTCGTTTGATTCGTCTAGATGAGTATCTTGGTAGGCGTGAATAGAAAGAGGTCGAAAATTATTCCGCGGCAACGTACTACCGGGGTAAAAGGGACCCAATGTAATAATCCAGATTATAAACTATCTTGGTGCAAAATTTCATCCAAATCTGTTCAGTAGTTTTGCGTGAAAGAGACATACACCACCATACATCCATCCATACTTCCATACACCCATACTCACAAACTTTCATAATAATATTAGTCCAGGTTATAAACTATCTGCTTGCTAATTGGAACGAAGTTCCTTATCGCGCATTGTGAAAGGGGGCTAGACAGAAAAGAAATCTCACGAAAAGTTATAACGACACTTTTTAACCGACTTCAAAAAAAGGACGAAGTTTCTCAATTCGACCGTATATATTTTGTTGTTTGTATTTGTTTGTATGTTGTTTTTTTTTGTTGTGAGTAGAGAGAGAGAGAGCGAGAGAGAGAGAGTGAGAGAGGAAGAGAGGGAGATAGAGAGAGAGAGAGAGAGAGAATATTTTTGTTGAGTGTATACAGGTTTTTTGTACAGAATAAATAATAAAAAAATTATAACAATTATGAATCCTGGAAAGGAACTTCGTTCCATCCGGGTGTCCCTTGACACCTCTAAAGTTTTTTTTTTTTTTCATTCAAATGCGTTCAGTAGTTTTTGCGTGACAGAGTAACAAACATCCATCCATACATCCACACTCACAAACTTTCGCATTTATAATGTTAGTCCAGGTTATAAACTATCTGCGTGCTAAATTTCATCCAAATGCGTTCAGTAGTTTTTGCGTGACAGAGTAACAAACATCCATCCATACATCCATACTCACAAACTTTCGCAATTATATTTTTTTTTTTGTTTTTTGTGTGACTAAGTCTTTTGTGTAAGTAAGTTATTTGTGTGTTTTGTATTATTCCAGGTTATAAACTATCTGCGTGCTAAATTTCATCCAAATCCGTTCATTCGTTTTTGCGTGAAAGAGTAACAAACATCCATTTATACTCACAAACTTTCGCATTTATAATATTAGTCCAGGCTATAAACTATCTGCAAGCTAAATTTAATCCAAATACGTTTAGTAGTTTTTGCGTGAAAGAATGACAAACATCCATCCATACTTCCATACATCCATACTCACAAACTGTCGCATTTATAATATTAGTCTTGTGTTATCGTTTCTTCTGTGGTTTCTAATACTGTGGACATACTGATGTCGCTACACTATGACCTGTCTGTGCTACGCCCGCCGCCGCCGCGCCGCCCGAACTTTTGGCGCGCTATCGTGTTCGACAAGAAGGACGCGCGGGAGGCGCCCCGCGGATTTCCACGCACCTCACCCCCTCAAATCTGTATGAGTGTCGAATCACCTAGCCTTAACAGGAAGAAATATTTCTGATTCCTTTTTGTGGAAAGATATTAAATGTTTCCTTAAGCCTGAAGTGTTTCTGTTTTTCATTTTTATTTCAATCTTTTTATGTTGGCACAATTTACAGAAGGCTGTTTGGGATGCATGAATTATTTCGAAAAACTCCTCAAATTTGCTTTTGGGTCTTTTAGATCTGTGACTCAAACTCTCGTTACTCGGACTAGAATAATTTGAATCTTCGTCACTCATATTAAATTGTACACGTGATACGTTTTTAGAAAACAACGAGAATTAGTAAAAACAATTATTAAGTTAGACTCGAACCACAGCTCAATTGGAAATGACTGGAATTAAAATAATTCCTTTATTTATAGTACGTTTCCTTGCTTTCTACCGCGCCGCCTCGCCACGTGCCGGCTCTACGAAAAGGATGCCGCCGCAAATCAAACAATGCCGCGTGCGGCGTACAAACACACACTAAATATTACCTACTTGTACAGACGCGACGCGTGAATAAAATAGAATTAGTGCCAATCACTATTCTTTACATATAAGTGAATGTTTTGGCGTACATCTATACTAATATTATAAAGCTGAAGAGTTCGTTTGTATGTTTGATGACAGAAGTTTTAAAATAAATAAATAAGTCCTGAACGTCACTATACCTCCAAAGTTACTATTCCTCGTGGACGAAGTCGCGGGCACAGCTAGTAAATACTTACTCTCATCATCTCTCTCAGAGATATTCGGGCTGGTAAGTAATACAAAACTCTTATCGCAGGCTTTTTATTTTATTAGTAGGTAAGTACCTACGCTTTTTATATTATTTTATTAGTTTTGTAGAATTTTTTTACACGTTTCAAGTATATTTAAAAGTGGCTACAATATTTATTAAACGGGTGATATTTGAACACTTTTTTGCTATTTTTTCTTGTAAAAACTTAAGAAATATAATGACTAAATGTACAATAATAGTACCTAAGTAATTAGTTTAAAACCATATAAGTAATCAATATTATAATATATACTTACTAGAATGAATTAATATGACATCTACTACCTATCCTTACCATTTTATCCTAATCATAATACTACTTGCGTGATCAGTATAATGTATTCATTTTCATTCTAAGCACTCTGAAACTTATTTAAGGCTCGTTCAGACTAGCGCGACGCGACGGTCGCGCGCGAATCGGCGATTTATATCCGTAGAACAATTTCTATGAAAACGCGCGCGACCGTTCACACAGGGGCGACCTGTCGCGCCGCGACACGGTCGCGCCGCGTCGAGTAGCGCGACAGCTTATCAGTACATTTTGTATGGCGTCGCGGCGATTTCGCGGCGATATCGCCGCGAATTCGCGGCCGCGACGCGACGCGACATGAGAGTATAAAAGACGGTGCAATCCAAGCTGAGCTCAGTAGTAGACGATCTTCGTCATAGGACGAAGGCAGGTCGGTGCGTGTTTGCTTAGCTTGGGGTCCGAGGTTCGATACCCTGGTCGATCGACATTTGTAGCTACTTAGGTTAGGTGTTAGTTTTAATAGCTATGGGAGGAACTGTCCTCGTAAGTGGGCTGTCAACAAGTACCAGGTACTTAATAAAATAGAAAATTGCGTACTGTCCTATAAGGCCTACAACCTTCTCACATTCACAAAATATAAAAGAATCTATTTTAATGATAGTAGGTATGTCATAAATAAAATATAATAACCTATTTAAAACAAATGTCATTATGGCCATGACAACCAATAATACTGGGTTCAAACTACATAGTTGTAGGTCTAGAATCTATACTTTAATATTATAAAGCTGAAGACTTTGTTTGTCTGTTTGAACGCGGTAATCTCAAAAACTACTGATCTGAATTGAAAAAATCTTTTTGTGTTGGGTAGCCTATTTATCGAGGAAGGCTATAGGCTATATAACATCACGCTTCAACCAAGAGGAGCGGAGCAGTAATGAAAAATGTTGCAAAAACGGGGAAAATCACACGGGTAGGCGATTCGACGCGACGGGAAGGGTAGGAGGAACAAGAAATTTAACGCGGACGAAGTCGCGGGCAGAAGCTAGTGTCAAATAAAGAGTACCTTGATTATGTGATAGGTATATATAAAAAAAAAAAAAAAATGATCATCGTCGTTTCATCAGCAGCCTATAACGTTCCCACTGCTGGGACACAGGCCTCCTCTCGGTGAGACGGAGTGAGCCATGATCCACCACGCGGGCCCAGTACGGGTTGGTAGATGTCACATGTCTTCGAATTTTAGTTCTAAGACATGCCGGTTTCCTCACGATGTTTTCCTGCACCGTTTTGAGAGCAGTGGCGATGAAATCATTTACACAAAGTAATGCGCCTGCTTGGGTTTGAACTCACGGATCGTGGGGTTTTAGGGACCGGGACCGCGGTTCCAGAATCCACCTATTAATAAAATAAATATTTTTAGTAGTACTTTGGGACCACAAGTAAAATAAACAAAGTTATGTCTTGGGAAAGTACGGTCAACCAAAAAATTTTGAATTTATACAAATAAAATTATTTTTATAAAACGATATAATACTTTTTTTTTACAGTGGCAGCCTTTTATAAGAATTAAACCTTAAAAGAATACACAATAATATTTTAAAAAAGTAATCTTGAGTGTTTAAATCACCTATCGTCCCCCTAATCACCCACCAATAACGTAACAATAAACTTTTAAAAAACTTCACAACTTTAATTTGACACATCAGCAGCGTCTAATCATTACAATTATTGAATATCATTATTTTGTAAATTAAACATAATCAACTGACTTTAAAAAAATGCTATCATAATATACTAGCTGACTCAGCGAAAGTACCGACTCAGAGTCAATAAGTGATGTGTTGACTTAGTAGGCTCCTACCAAGTTATAACAACCTGGTACTTTGAAGGCATAAAGCGATTTCTAGCTGACACTCCTAAGTTTGGTAAGCTCCTACAACCGTACGCAAAATACGCGCTCAGACGTGGAGTTGCGGGCACCAGCCCGTTCTACCTATTCCTAAGGTCCTACTAAGTTATGACAACCTGGTACTTTAAAGGCATAACGCGTTTTGTAGGTGACACACCAAATGTATGAGAAAGTGAATTATTATCTTTTATTCTCGTAATTTTTTTGGTAACAGTACTTTAATTTCAATTTTCTTGTGGTCTCAAAAAACTGCTGCAAAATGATTATTGTTTTTTAGGTAGAATCCGGGACCGCGGTCCCGGTCCCTAACGCGTTTTGTAGGTGACACACCAAATGTATGAGAAAGTGAATTATTATCTTTTATTGTCGTAATTTTTTTGGTAACAGTACTTTAATTTCAATTTTCTTGTGGTCTCAAAAAACTGCTGTAAAATTATTATTGTTTTTTAGGTAGAATCCGGGACCGCGGTCCCGGTCCCAAAAGCCCCACGACCCGTGACCCGAACTCACGACCTAAGTAACTCGTAAGTCGCGGCCGTTACCACTGGACCACCACTGGTCTCATCGTCATTTGAGAGCAGTGGTTATACCGTCGATGAGGTACAGGGAAACAGAAATGTAGGGTAGTTACCTATTTGGTGGTTACCAAATAGGTAGTTACCCTACATTTCTCAGTTTACGGTCTCTATTTTCGATTTCGATCATTGTAATCTAAAATCATTGAATTTAATATAATATGTTAGTATGAGTAAATTCAAACTGACTGATTCTGCTACAATACCGAAATAGTATAGGTTGCAATGGCAGTATAGTTTGGAAATATTTTTGCCTTTAAACATCCACATTACATATTATGTATATCTCATCATCAGCCTATAATATTCCCACTACCGGACACAGGTCTCCTCTCGCAGACAGGGAGTGGGCCTTAATCCACCACGCGGACCCTGCGGGTTCATAGATGTTACATGTTGTCGATTTTTTTGGTTCTAAGACAGTTTGACACCGGTTTGAGAGAAGTGGTGAGGAAATAATTTACAATAAAAAAAACTAAAAAACACGCTTCCATTGAAAACCAAACTAAAAAGTACAAAATAAAAGTATAAAAAAGCGTGGGGTGCTTTTTAAGGTATTTTGTTTATTGATATCAGGCACCCCACGCTTTTTTTCCATTATTTTGTACTTTTTAGTTTGGTTTTCAATGGAAGGGTTTTTTAAACTATTATTTATTTTCTATTTTTTAGGGTGTTTCGAATTTTGAGACGTATGTCAGCGTAGTTTGTGACGTATGTCAGCGTAGTTTGTGACGTATGTCAGCGGAGTTTGTGACGTATGTCAGTGTAGTTTGTGACGTATGTCAGTGTAGTTTCTGTCGTATGTCAGCGTAATTTGTGACGTATGTCAGCGTAGTTTTCGAAGACAGTTTTTTTGCTGTTCTGGTAACCCTGGCAAGGATAATGGCACAAATTTATGAAATTATTGCATTGTCATCGGTCCTTGACAGGTGTGCAAAGTTTGAATGAAATCTGGTCGTTTAAAGTGGGTCAAAATCGCGCTATAAGGAGACGGTTACAAACAAACATACAAACAAACATACAAACATACAAGTGAAGCTAATATAAAGCGTGTCAAAAGACAGTTGTGTGTATAAGTGCGGGAGCTGACGGTACCGTCCTACCGTGGTATCGTCCGACTTCCGACTTGTCCGAGACATGACGTGTGTGTGATGTGTTCGTGTATGTGTTATGTGCTGACACTACTCGTCTTCACGCACACACTCACAACGTGTTTGTTCACTTGGTTACCAAAATGCGTTGCTCCTTGAGATAAAAGTTATGTAAGTGTGAACTTAATTCAAAGACGGTTGTATTTTGCTTAAAAACTTTTTAATCTGGTAGTGGATTAGGAGAGCGCACGCGTATCGGGGCTGCGCGGCGCTGCAACTGCGGCGGAGACTTCTCTTTGAAATAGATGCGAACGGCGCACAGTGGGTCGAAACTATGATTTTAGTGACTTAGGGCTCAACTTTGCTTTTTTACTTTTTTCTTCATGTGGATGGATAGAGCTCATTAACCTCAACAATAATTGTTCTGATGTATTTTTTCCTAAACTTTATACTTTGGGTAGAAAAATGTGTTTTGTTATTTTTTTGTATGGAGCGGATCAAATAACCTTAAATTCCTGCTAAGTAGCGTGTGATCCCGCGTTGAAACTTTATTTTTCATATACCTTGTCTAGTCTATTATCATTTGATGCTATTAACGTGTGCATAAAGTTGCAACTCTGCCAAATAAATGGATCGAAAAAAATGAAAAAATATATCGAATAAAAAGCTACATTTTTTACTTTCGTAAGTTCTTTTAAGTTAAATTTGATATGGAATAGTAAGTAAAAGCACGTAATAATACACATAGTTACTTAACAACTAACAATAATACATTTAAAAGGTCCCTAATTAGCTTAAATTTACTAATATATGTAGTATTAGTAAATTTGTAAATTTAAGCTAATCACACTAATCATAATACATTTAAAAGGTCCCTAATTAGCTCAAATTTACTAATATATGTAGTATTAGTAAATTTAAAGCTAATCACACTAATCATAATACATTTAAAAGGTCCCTAATTAGCTTAAATTTACTAATATATGTAGTATTAGTAAATTTAAAGCTAATCACACTAATCATAATACATTTAAAAGGTCCCTAATTAGCTTAAATTTACTAATATATGTAGTAGTAGTAAATTTAAGCTAATTAGGGATCTATGAATTTCAATTTCTTTGTTTTAATGACTTTAACATGTTTATGAAATGTTATTTTAAGTTAGATTTAATACTGAATAGTAAGTAAAGATAGGTACATAATAATACAAATTAGTAAAGGTAAACTAACATTACTACAACTAACACAAGCAAACTAAAAACTAACTATAAACAACATCAAACATTACTATTTCCTTTCAATTATGAGTTTGACATTTATAAACTAATAAAAAAAACAAGAAACTTACAAACTACCAAAAAATCTTATTCACTATCGCTATGACTATCTTGTAAATTATCTACATCAATAAAATCTATATCGGATTCTGTGGGAAAAATCAGCAGAAGCTCTTTGACTTTTGGAGAGAGAACCATTATATTTTGTTTCACCATTCGAGGTCTTAGACTTGTGATCTTTGGATCAGAAGACAAAAGAAGATTGTGTATAATATCCTCATTTGTCGCCGTTCTACTTACCTTTCTAGAATGACTCTCTCTATATTTCCGGAAATCTTTATTACGAGCTTCCGCTGCCTCTTCCGACAGTTTACCTATAGGTATGGCACCAAAGTGCTTAATTATATCACTCCCATGTACTAACAATTTATGTATACTGGAAGGCATATAATACCAGGGATATAAGTGAACGTACAATTGTGCAGTATCTCTACAAAATTCGGAAAACTTAGAAAGATCCACGCTCTCTCCAGATGCAACCGTCTGAAGAATCACATGAAACCTTTCTATTAAATCTTTATCTATTCCTGTTATGCGAGCTGTTGTTTCTGCATCCCTAAAAAATCTTCTGGCAGTATTGCCATCATTGGTTGTGCCTACTCCTTGCTTGACTACGTCAATAAGTAAACCGCATTCTTTCTTAAACGCTTGCTGTATAGCGCTCTTTCTGAGTGACATTTTTTCTTTGTCATCGCCCCTGCAACTCCATTTTTTGAAGTCCAAACGATAAGCTGCAAACAAAAAGAAATATCACTTAAATAAAAATCTCACAAGTAACTATATAACGTGAAAAAAATTATGAACTAATAAAATTATATTTACCGATATGAAGTAAGCACTCCATGCTTCTTATCCAGGCATGTAAAGATGACATTCCATACTGGAACACTTCTTCGTTGTTCTCTTTTTGAGCAAGTGACTCTAAATTGTTCATCTCTGACGGTTTTGCTTTGCAGATATCACAGACAGCTGAAGATGTGTCTGACAAATATGACGATATTTTGCCGTCTATCATCGTCAAGTGCAATTGATGCTTAACTTCAACTTGATTGAACTTGATTGGCTGAAGTCTTTCTATTTCTTCGGTTATGCTAGCTTTTATAGTTACCACTGTTGACTGCGTTTCTTTGGTAAATTTGAACATTATCGGACGGCAATAGAAAGTTGATGAGGGTCGATCGTTTTCCCAAACAATTGTTCCATCACATTGTTGAAGCCTTATAGGAACTAGACTGGCCATGAAGATAGTTGAGTCATCAAACTCTGCTTCAGTCTTTTGTTTATAATTACTTTGACCTGAGGCTCCATCAAAACCCCATTTGCTTATTAGCAGTAACTCAGTTGGCGAATCCAAATCTAAAGTAATCACTTCTAAAAGCCTAGATACCGTCAAGTTGAGTAAAGCTTGCAGTTTAATAGCAGCTCCTTCTTCAGTTATAATTATGTCTTCTTTCCCTGGATAACATTTTGCCTTCGCTTGTTTTATTTTATAATAAGAAGGGTATAAATCAGACCTATTTTCACTTGCTGCTTCTCTTAGGCTTATATACTGCCACTTACTTAATTTAAGTGAAACTAATAAAGACAGTGCCTTATCGGGTGAATATGTACTACTTTTCGGTTTACTTGTACTTAAACACTCTTTAACTTTTTCTAGATCTTCGGGGTGATTTAGTAAATGGTTCATAATTTTTCCTACATCCTCATTTCCGGTGTTTCTTAAACTAGCAATTGTAGTAGCTTTAAGTTCATCCGGGGATAACGAAAGCGATTGGTTAATTTGATCAACGCGTCTTCGTTTTTGCCTGGAGCCCAATTCCTCGAAAGGTTTTCGAGGTGTAAATGTAGATGTCGAAGCTTCTGTAGTAGATGGTGGTAGATTTTCGACATCTTCAGTATTACAAATCTCGAGCCTTTCCTGTTCAGTGTTCACAGCTTCAGGTATCATTCCTTCGGGCCAGTTTATTGCACGTTCCAACCAATCACCATTTTTTCTTACAAACTGTGCTAACGTGCGACTACTTCGTTCCCATCTTGCACTTATATTTGAACAAAAGCGCGTACAGAATTTTTGGAGCTCAACACTGTTCTCTTCGGTCACGTTTATTTTATGTTGTAGGAATTGAAAGAATTTTTGACTATCCGACAGTGACTTGACCTGCTCTCTTAAAATCATAAATAAATCTAAATTGTTAACTAAATTATCCATTATAACGAAAAAGGGACGATCAGAATCACGAGATGTTAGTAGTAGTACGAATAAACGAACACTAGTTAGTATATAATAAATTATGGTCATTTTATACTTCCAGAATCCAGTGACAAACAATGTTTACTAATTTTTCTACTACCCTCATTAACTAATTATCCTAATTAATATTACAGTAATGACTAAAAGTGAAAAACATTGTTTTTTTATAAGGTAAAAGGTTAAGCTAATTACAGTAATTAAACACACAAATAGAAATTAATTGATTTCATATCCACATTTTTAAATAAAGGTCCCTAATTAGCTTAAATTTACTAATATATGTAGTATTAGTAAATTTAAGCTAATTAGGGACCTTTTAAATGTATTGTTGTTAGTTACTAAGTAATTATGTGTATTATTACGTGCTTTTACTTACTATTCCATATCAAATTTAACTTAAAATAACTTACGAAAGTAAAAAATGAAGCTTTTTATTCTATGTATTTTTTCATTTTTTTCGATCCATTTATTTGGCAGAGTTGCAACTTTATGAAAGAAAGAAAAGAAAGAAAGAAAATACGTTTATTTGCGGCAAACATGACGCACAGAAAGACCAGAAACATACAAAAATAAAAAATAAGGGGTGGGAAAATATGCGTCACATCCACGCAAAACGGCCATCACTCAGCATTATGCTGTGACCCTATGCGAGACAGAGCCCCAGCGCTGGTTTTCAGTGACAGCCGGATTGCCTAAAAACATCAAATGATAATAGACCAGACAAGGTATATGAAAAATAAAGTTTCAACGCGGGATCACACGCTACTTAGCAGGAATTTAAGTTTATTTGAGCCGCTCCATACAAAAAAATAACAAAACACATTTTTCTACCCAAAGTATAAAGTTTAGGAAAAAATACATCAGAACAATTATTATTGAGGTTAATGAGCTCTACCCATCCGCATAAAAAAAAAAGTGAAAAAGCAAAGTTGAGCCCTAAGTCACTAAAATCATAGTTTCGACCCACTGTGCGGCGGGCGTGGCGTCCGTGAGAATATAGCGCCTTTTATTTTCATTTTTGCAATTATGCTTTGGCATTATTCAATGATTACAAGATAATACTTTGTCCAACATTTTTATTCGTATCTGCAGCGAGTTTAGTTGTTCAATAATTTAAATGGTGCTCTTCAATATTACAGTCAGCAGTCTGCCTCCAACGCCTGTAAATTTTTTGTCAATATAAGTAATTTGTTTGTCAAATTAATACTTTGTATGTAGGCTAAGCACGTGTTGTACCTACATCCTCTTACTATGCAGTAGGTATGCACCTAGCAAAATACCGCGGGCCGCCAGCGGAGCCCCAGCATTCGCTCGGCCGTAGGCCGCTTCTTCCCTACCGACCGAACATTACCGAACCGCGAGGACCATCGGACCATCGCGTTGAGTCGCTCCGGCCGCCCGGCCGCCGCGTCTCCCATGCACGGCCCGCACCCTTCGGACGCCTTCGCCAGTCCACTAAATCTAGAAACCTCAGCCGAGAATGCATGCCATTCCTAGATTGCGCCGTGTATGTTACATAATAGTGATAATAATAATTTTATAATACATATTTTAAAGTAGTGTTTAATTACGTAGATAAACCTACCCCGAACACACAACTTATTATATATCACTAATAATAATACCTCCTTAATACCTCTAAATGGGCTGGTGCACCTCGAGTTGAAAAGGCTCGCGGCGGAGCGTGCGCCCGATTCATAGTAAGAGCGCTAGGTCTCCGCTAGCAGTCAAGTGCGTGATGTCAGCTGTGCGAAGGTCATTTCGAGTTCAAACGTCAACGTGTGAATGCGAGCGAACGACTGTGTGTGCATATTACTAGCCCCTGGACCGCACGCGCTGTTGTACGTGAGACCGCTAGACCAACGAAGCAGCTTGTTAGAAGTTACTATATTTACAATTAGATCACTCATTGGACATCATCATCATCAGCCTATAATGTTTCCACTGCTGGGACACAGGCCTCCTCTCGGTAAGAGGGAGTGGGCCATGATCCACCACGCGGGCCCAGTGCGGGTTGGTAGATGTCACATGTCTTCGAATTTTTGGTTCTAAGACATGCCGGTTTCCTCACGATGTTTTCCTTCACCGCTTTGAGAGCAGTGGCGATGAAATAATTTACACAAAGTAATGCGCCTGCTTGGGTTTGAACTCACGACCTACTACTCGTAAGTCGCGGCCGTTACCACCTGGGCCACCACTACTCATTGGACATATTAAGTTATTACTGAATATTTCTTAAACACACACATAACATCGCCCCTGCATTCCCCAAAGGGTTACACAGAGGTAACGGTACGTATAGTACCTACAACTACATTATGCCAGTTATGCGTATTTTACGAGAGTGTAAATTAAGATTTCATAATCACAATATGTAATCTCCTCATAAAAATTGTTGTATCGGACACACAAATCACATGAATTGGAAACTAAAAAGTACGTCAAAAATCAACGATTCACACCTAGACTTAAAATCTTGATTTTTAGGGCTCCGTTGCCAAATGGCAAAAAACGGAACCCTTATAGATTCGTCATGTCTGTCTATCTGTCTGTCCGTGTATGTCACAGCCACTTTTTTCAGAAACTATAAGAGCTATGCTGTTGAAACTTGGTAAGTATTCTGTGAACCGCACTAAGATTTGAAAAAAAAAAATCATCAAACCCATACGTGTGGGGTATCTATGGATAGGTCTTTAAAAATGATATTGAGGTTTCTAATATCATTTTTTCTAAACTGAATAGTTTGCACGAGAGACACTTCCAAAGTGGTAAAAAGTGTGTCCCCCCCCCCGTAACTTCTAAAATAAAGGAATTATAAAAGTAAAAAAATATATGGTGTACATTACCATGTAAACTTCCACCGAAAATTGGTTTGGACGAGATCTAGTAATTAGTTTTTTTTTTAATACTTTATAAATCGTAAACCACAATTTACCTTTCATTCAGTCAACTCAAATATAAAATTTAAAAAAAAAACCATTTAATTTCACAAACATATACCTTATGCATAAACCATGAATACCTGCAGGTTTGTAAGGAACCCTCGGTGCGCGAGTCCGACTCGCACTTGGCCAGTTTTTAAACAACTACTACGTAAAAGTACTTCTAGCTTAGGTACCCCTAGTTGGGTTGAGTTATGTGACATTACCTAACTTAAGTAGGTACCTATGTCGACCGACCAGGGAGTCGATCCTACGACCCGCAAACACCCACATACCTGCCGTCGTCCTCTGATTAAGATCGCTTACTACTGAGCTCAGCCCGGATTGTACCGCCATTTATACCATTTGTGTGGTGTCGCGGCGATATCGCCGCGAAATCGCTGCGACGCGGCGACACCATACAAAATGTACTAAAAGCTGTCGCGCTGCTCGTCGCGCGCGAATCGCGGGCGATTCGCGCATGAGTGGTCGCGCCAGTGTGAAAGGTGTTGCGTCGCGATTTATCGCAGAATCGCCTCCGCGACAGGTCGCGCGACATGTCGCGCCTGTCTGTACGAGCCTTTATTCTTTGGAACACCTGTAGGTACTCTTAAAAAAATTCGAAATTATTTTGCATGAGTATACCTACGCCCTATGGCGGCAATCAAATAGTGTCACAAATGTTATGATTTCGGCGTGGCGGCAACGATTGTTTTAGATTTCAAAAGAAGCCGCCGGCGCGTATATCATAACCATGTACTTCCGAAAAGCGGCAAATTTCTTTGAGAAGTAAGTACAAAACCTTTGATGCCGCATTATCAAAGTGCCGATGGTTAAAACATAACTATGCATGCACTCAGTTTGATTTTAATATATATTTTTTTATTCGTTATGTTTATGGTATTAGTCGTAATGCGCATAGGTCCAGTTTTTCATATTCTTTGATACAGTTTTTTGCGTCTCATAGAATTCCTAAGCGTACCTACCTATACACCGAACTGTTACACCTAACTACTCAGTGAAATAGCGTTAAGTCCTAGCTGCAAGACGCAAGAGTCTTGCAGGCTATGTCTTGTTCTTGCTCAAGTCTTGCACGGTCAGTCTTGGTCTTGGTCTTGCTAAAAATACGCGGTCTTGTTCTTGGTCTTGGTCTTGCAAAAACGCAAGAACAAGACCAAGACTGCAAGACCAAGACTGAATTTGGGCAACACTACTGGAAATGGAATCGTTGGGTCTGTATATTTGGTATTTCTTTAGTAGCAGCCCGGAGTCTTGATTAGTGACCGAGTAATGGCAAAAGGCTCACCCTCTATTACATGGGACATTAAAAAAAAACTTGCAAAATGTGGGTGCGCTATAGGTACACCTCTGCCTAACTCTTTGGCAAATACAGGCGTGATGTTATGTTCATCATCATTATTTCAGCCGAAAAACGTCCACTGCTGAACATAGGCCTCCCCCAATTTTTGGGGGTTTGCCATCACAGTATGGTGGTAAAATAAATAAATATCTTTGGACAACCAACACACCGTTATCCGATCCCAATCTAAGCAGAGCCTGTACTATGGCATCGAGACAACTGATAAATATACTTATATATTTCCAAAAACATACATATTATAGATAAATAACACCCAGACACAGAAAAAATGAGTGTGCTCATCACACAACGATTTGTCCTGGATGGGAATCGAACCGACGACCTCAGTCTTAGCAGTCAGGGTCACTAACAACTAGACTAACAGGCCAGTAAAATACATAGAGAACGCTGCTGCCATTTTCCAGTAAGTCTCTTAGTCACCTCTTACGACACCCGCGGGAAGAAATGGGGTGGTGTTGTTCTTTACGTCTGGCCCCACACGGAACAATGTGTTATGATGTTATGTTACTCAAGTAATAATAGTACGCTAGTTCTTCAACACGAGAATTTAATTCGGCCTCTATCTATATATTCCAAAGCAGGGTTAAGGCCTTTTTATTATTATTACAAAGAAGAAAAAATATCATCACTATGAATAACATTGATTGAACAATTAAGCCACATAAAATCAGACTTACAAAACATATTTTCTTTTGCTCAGTATATTTTATATCATGTATAGGCTTACTACATCCCGAATCGATGAATAAACATGAACCGAGAGAATTCGATTTGTGAGAAAAAGGGCGACGATGAAAAATATCTAAAAATATAGTGAGGCAGTTTGAAATAACGCTGCGAATGGCTTTTGCCTTTGTTTTTCTTATTTTTCTATATGGATTAGAAATGTCGTAGGTCAATTGATTAGGGTTTGTTGAATACAAATGAAAAACTAAAATAATCAATAACCGTTTTATGAAAACTGAGTAATATTAATTAATTACTCTTCTTATAAGCAAATTCAAAGAAAAACGGTAGTTTTAGAGTTTTTAAATATGAAAAATACAGAGCTGCCTTAGCGTTGCAAAGCCTCCCACAATATGGACCGATAATTTGGTGAAGGCCGCAAGAATCTTAATAATTAATTAAGCTGCACAAAGAAAAAAAGAAGAAACAAATATTTTACATAATCTAAATGCAATTATTTTCAATATTACTTATTTTATCCCAATTCCATATATTTCATTACAATATTATGACGGAATAACAATAACAACATCGTCATATCATTGAGCAAACTACTCGAATCAGTGTAGCTACCCAAGATTTGATAAATACCTTCACACTGCCGTCTATATAATTCTCCGGAGGTTTTCTGTCAAGATTAGAAGGATTAATGGTACGAGTAGGATATTTGTCTTGTCTCAAACGCACTACTCAATGGACTGGGCAGGGGCAGAATGATTCATGACCCGTGCCAAAGAAAAAGAACTAAGATGGATTTTTGTTAGCATTTCGGAATTTGTGAATGGAAATTATCGAGATCTAGGCCCATTTAGGCTTTAGCAGACTTTGAAAAGCAGCGATAAAGTTTACAAGAATTTAAAAAAGGTTCGGCTTGGACCGCTCTCTGTCATCGATGTAAAAATAATGGGTTTCTTTCTTCTTTCTAGGCCCAAATATGTTTGGAGTGGGTTTGACTATATTGACCATATTTAACTCTGCAATACTTATATGATTATATCACCGCTTATTCCTAATGCTTGTCTAGGTGGCTCTCTATAAATTAATTGAAACTTTGCAATAAACTGTTTAGTGAAAATTAAAATTCTATAAACGAAATAAAAGGCAATGCTGGAATGTTCTTAAATAATTAATGAATACAAAATATTGTAAAACATTTTAAAAGAATAACGGTGGTGTTTCTTGCCCATCCTTCTTCTTTATACCTTTATTTTAATTACACTAGTGTAAGTGAAAACGGGCATAAGAGTCTTATTTAGACAGCACCTGTTTGGCCTAAAACCTTGAATCAGTATTAAAAACAACAAACACAAATGCTCTGTAAAATAAGAATTTAAAAGATTTTACTGGCAAGAAATATACAAACCGTTTTAAAAAAATCAATTCAAAGATAGAATAACATTCGAATCGTAAAACAAGACCAAAGTCTTTCATTCGAAGTCTTCTTTTTTCAAAAGTAACTGGAAAGGTGGAACTCGAGAACTCGAGTAAAGACTCGGGTAAAGTCTCGAAGTCGAGAACACTCACATCATTTGTTCCGCAATCTTTAGAGGCAAATGCAACGGTGAGTTATTTTACTTGAGATCGTCCGGGAAACGTAATGTATTGTAGAACGATTTAGTAGTGTTTGCACTTTTAATTTTTTCTTTAACTGGTAAAATATCGGAGGTAGTTGAATAAAAGTTCACTTGTGACTTTCTGAAGTTGAAAGTTAGAATGTCTTCATAATATGAGAAAAGCTTGAAGTTGGCTTTAAATCTAATCCAAGAACTACATATATCACCACTTATTTAAAACCAACCACTGTTTCCCCTCTGACATTTTCCGTATCATATTCAAACCCAAAAATCAAAACCCAATAAAGTTACGGACAGCATTATAAAATAAACATGTGTTCACAATTCATTCAAATTTGTTCAATTTCATGCATCCGCGCGTTGATGCTCATATCGTATTTAAACGGAGTCCGACCTCTCAGGAGGTTTGGATCCCCTGAATAAGTAAATTTGTTTTCGACTAAATCCCGCGACACGAAACTTTGATCAGGGTGAAAGGTTATGACGGATGCTGAAGTTATTATTTTAATGCCTGGCTTTCGAGGTTGTTGGCTATTTGATTTAGCATTTACAAATTATAATATTTAGAGTCGATTTGCTCTGCCTGGTAAATATGGACGTTCGATGGTCAATATTTCTGTGTGCTGCCGTACGTAAAAAATAGCACCGACAATCTTCCCGTGGGTGTCGTAGAAGGCAACTAAGGAACTTACAAGAGAATTGGCAGCAGCGTTCTCTATGCATTTTACCTTACATATTTTACCTATATATATACAGCGATCACCAACCCGCCTGCCAAGCGTGGCAATCATGGGCTATCTCCAGCAGTGGACTAGTTTTGGCATCTTACACCAGAATTAAAGAGCCTATCTAATATGCCTTTTCGTTTAATCTGGACGCGAAGGTAGAAAGAATATTCGTTGGTCCTATTGTCTATCAATTAACATAATAATATGATTTGAGTACCTATCTAAAGCTTGTTAAAACTTTGCGGGACACCAAACGCCCCCCGACTCAATAACAATAAAATTTATATTGTGTCTCCTTCGATTGGTTAATATTCATGTGAAACTGTTATTTTTTAACAACTTTATGGGTTGTATATAAATTAATTTAAATTTTCAGCATGGTCTTACTATAATAAATGGAGAGCTGGACAATAAGCAGCTCCATAATATTAAAAAAAAATTCGCGCTGATTTCATACTAAACTTTCATAATCCGGGTTTGTCATCATCATCATCATCATCATCATTTCAGCCGTATGAAGTCCACTGCTGGACATAGGCCTCCCCCAATTTGGGGGGGTTTGCCATAATCGCCACGCTTGGCAGGCGCGTTGGCCATCGCAGTATGGTGATAAAATGCATAAAGAACGCTGCTGCCCATTCTCTAGTACAACAGTCCGGGCTTGTACGAAATATTAAATAAATAATATTATTCCTAACATAATATTTGCATACAATCACAACATTTAAGCGCTAATTGCAGCAAATTGGCATCATCATGTTCCAAGTCATAACGGTAGTCACATTAATAACATAATACCTAATTTAATATTTGAACTACATGCTTTCTGTTCTGGCATGTTTAAATTTTCACTGTATTACGATTAAAAGGAGATGTTTCATTTTTATATGGGGCTCCGGCCATAACGTGTACCGTTTAGCGAAGCTGGATAAATTACTCATGAATAGAATAAAGTAACATTTTTTTCATAATATCAAATGGTTTTTATGTACAAAATAAAAATTAAAAATGTTTGACGTTTGTCCTAAGAGTTAGCAAGTGGTCATTTTGAATTCGTTTAGAAACACACTTCGAGGATGGAGACTAAAGATTTTTGTAACGATGAAATGGTCACACTTAATTATGTTTACTCAAAAATATTTATAAGAGAATAATAGTAATTTATTTTTAACACTACAAGAATACACACATTTTTTAATTATTTTCTACTTAACATTGATTTGATGAGACATGATTTCAGAACGAATGAAGTCTGCAAGCAAACGAGACGCCATGTTGAATAAAACATGGCAATAATTGAAAAACTATTATTTTTTGTACACAACAAATCAGGCGCAAATTAACCAGAGAATATTTTTCCCTAATTTGTGGTATTTTTTCCCCTTTTTTGATAAATGTACATCTGATGGCCGAAAATGAAACATCTCCTTTGTCGTTAATATTAGCTACATACGTGCAGTTACTGGATCGTTACGGCATTCTTAGTTTGAAGTCCAGGCGATTGCTTCTGGGCGTAATGACACTGCATGGCTTATGTAACAATAGATTCGATTGTTCTCACCTAGTGAATAAATTACGTTACATAGTGCCTAGAACTGTTATCCAACGGGGGGTGCGCGTGCCTCGACTGTTCCACACAGACATGTGCAAAACCAACGCCGGGGAACGTGCGCCCCTACGTCGCCTTGTAGAGGCATACAACAATAACTTTATGGAATACACTGACATATACTGACTAAAATGGTGTAATATTAATGGAGGCTAGTATAAATTAATTTATGTTATGGCTATCACACGCATATTTTTCTTTGTATACATTTTGTCTTTCACTTCTTATTCTTTTTATTAATATGTGGACAATGGTGTGGGTTACATGTTTGTAATTCTAGGTTATGGATGTATTGTATTGCTCTTAGCATGTAACTGTTTTTTGTCCCTAATAAATAAAATAAAATAAAATAAAATACATTGTAGCATGAAGCAAAACACGGCGGACAGAGCTCCGGCAGGATCTCATGGCGACATGGCAGGTCCGATTGTCGCAACCCAGCGCTGGGCACGTCACAATTGCGGCGGTAAGTCCCCTCTTTGAGGAGTGGATAGAGAGGCGCCACGGCGTCCTCACCTTCCGCCTGACGCAGGTTCTCACCGGGCATGGGTGCTTCGGTGGGTTCCTGTTCAGGATAAAGCGGGAGGAAACGCCCGGGTGTTTCCATTGCGACGATCGTCTGGAGGACACGGTGGAGCATACGGTAAAGGTGTGCCCTGCCTGGGCGGAGCACCGCCGTTTCCTCGTGGAGGCGATCGGTGGCGGCGACCTCTCGCGTCCGGCCCTGGTGCGAGCCATGGTACGGAGCGAGAGGGCATGGAAAGCCATCACCTCCTTCTGCGAAGCAGTAATGCTCGCGAAGGAGGAGGCGGGGCGCGTGAGGGAGTGGCAGGCTTTGCGCCCTCACGTCCCTAGCCGCCGCAGGAGGAGACGTCCCGGGCGTCGGGAGTCAATAGCGGACTCCCGGCCACCATAGGCGCGAGCTTGCGGGCGGCGAGCAATGGGTAGCTCGCCACCCGGTAAGGACCAGGCTCGGGTCAATGGCGCGTAGTGTTCCACGCGCGCCTCAAAGAGATGTCAGCAGCATTGAAGGTGTCTGCTAGGACCGATGCCTGCCAGGGTCGCGAGATTGTTCGAAAGTGACCCTGGCACATGGGCAACTGAAGGAACACGGGTGGGTTTTAGTCAGTAAAAGTCTGACACGCCCTCCCGCTCCGCCCAGAGTCATTTGATGATTTCCAATCCAAAAAAAAAAGCAACACATTGAAATCGTATTTGAAATTAAATAATTTAATGGCAGTCATTCACCACAAACACGGCTATTGTTAGTTAAGTCATTGTTATTTTAACAAATTTGCTAATTACTGTAATGTTGCTTAATAAAATTGTGATAAAGGGTCCAAAATATATATGTATTTGCTTAAGGAATACGAATCACCAGACTTCCTGCCAGGGTCGTGAGATCCTGCCAGGGTTGCGAGATCCTGCCGGAGTCGCGAGATCAGTTTGAAAGAGGTACCGTGGTCCTGGCATATGGGCAACTGAAGGAATACGGGTGGGTTTTAGTCAGTAATTCTGACACGCCCTTCCGCTCCACTCAGAGCGGGAGACATTATTTGATGACTTCCCACCCACGATAAAAAAGTCTCCAGACTTCAACAATAACAGTCTAAAGCAATAAGAAAAACATGAATACACATAAAAATAATCTTTATTTCCCCCTTGAGGTCAATGTACCACATTTAGCGAAACAGAAGTTAACGAACAAAACATTTTATAAACAACTATAAAACTCTCCAAATATGCTGCGCAATACTCTAACGTTCATTTTGCGTTAAGTCGCTTATTTTCAGTAAAACGGGAGAGGATGTTTCGAAATTTAACATGACTGAGCTGCCTCACTGAAAAATAGGTAATATAAAAATACAAGTTGTAGGTATTAGTTTACTCATAGAATATAGTTATGTCCTCCGCTACTCCGCAGGTGTCAAAAATATCTATGATGGCATTCCCTCCGCCTCCCCTAAAAACTACGAAAAAACAATTGTGACTTAACGTTTGCGCAATTGTTAAAAGGCAAAAAGAGCAAAATGTTTGGGGGAGAGAGTCTGTTCTTACATCCTCCAAACGTGCTTCATTCCTTGGAGGAAATAAGATTTGATAAAACTCTATTATCAGCAAGTTGAAATTTTAAAAAGATACTACTACTTGGTACCTTATTGCTTTCTAAATTACCATTTTCAAGAGCCATACATTTCCCACGCTACATTCTACATAAGTCGCGGAGGACTGCGGAGTGTAGAAATTGGTTGCACGCAAGCATTCGAGATTCCTTCTCGCCCCGAACAGAATGTAATAATGTGAGTTCGACCACGGTGATTTCCTTTAAAGAGAAGTTATCTGGAGTTATTGAGCGATGTTCACGATAAGAATGTCTATTTACATATTTATGTGAAGGACAAGAAATTGCTTGATGGCTTAAGATTTCCAAGGAGCCAATTTCAAGCGAGAATATTCAATGTGGATGGGATCCAATCATAGTGAATATCATTGCGATTCAAAGATAGGCGTATCAAGGAATTTATAACCCATTACGAAGACTAACCATTACCATACTAAAAATATAACTTTTCTAAAATATTACCCATGAGAAAGCAATAGTGGCAGTAAACCAACTGTCTATTTGCACAAACTATTTCTATACACTGTCAAATAACTGCCAAACATATAACTTGGTCTGCACATTTGTAACTTCAAGTACATAATTCTTAATGATAAGCATTCTCTGTCGGAGTTTCTAACTATCCATATAGTTATATATAGGTACTAGTGTAGACGCCTGCAATACCCAGTTTTTAAGCCCGTCAACTAATCATGAAACTTTTAAATACTTCAAATTCTACTGAAGCCAAGACTGTTCAGTTTTCCTTCAAACAAACTTTTTACACAAACCGCATAGTCGAGGAATCTTTTCGAAAAGGAACAAGATTCAAATATTCGTCTTTTAAAAAGAAGGAGGTTATATTCCTCCTTCTTGCCGTAGCTAAAATGCCTAAGGCAACAAAAACTAAAGGCGAGTCCCGGAACTAAAGTTATTTTGTTGTGAAAAGATTTTTTTTTTGTCATCCCTATGTACTTGACGTACAGTCAAATAGACGCCATTTTGAACATCATTTGTGTTATCCAGTCTAATCGGATGCAGTTAAATATCAGTATTTCACATGGAGTGACTGCCTACCTGACCTCCACAACCCAGTTAGGTTAGGCAGGGTAGTACGATACCCCTTGGTAAGACTGGTTACTTACAAATTGTATGAAAAATATGATCTATTTCTGTAGGCCTCAATTTTTTTCTTCCATTATAATGTAATTACTCTTACATGAAATTGAGTCGATCAGCATAAAAAAAATGGTTATGGCTCATTTCACGACAAAAAAAAAATGTTTTCATTAAAAACTAGCTAATGGTCGCTAAATCAGTTTCCACGTATCTGTTACTGATTCAAATGTTACTATACTCTTACAGTAAAAAAAAAAAAACCGGCCAAGTGCGAGTCGGACTCGCGCACCGAGGGTTCCGTACAAACCTTCAGGTATTCACGGTTTATGTATAAGGTTTATGTTTATGAAATTAATTATTAAAAAAAAAAAAAAATTGAGTTGACTGAATGAAAGGTAAATTGTCGTTTACGATTTATGACGTATTAAAAAAAAACTACTTACTAGATCTCATTCAAACCAATTTTCGGTGGAAGTTTACATAGTAATGTACATCATATATTTTTTTTAGTTTTATCATTCTCTTATTTTAGAAGTTACGGGGGGGGGGGACACATTTTACCACTTTGGAAGTGTCTCTCGCACAAACTATTCAGTTTAGAAAAAAATGATATTAGAAACCTCAATATCATTTTTGAAGACCTATCCATAGATACCCCACACGTATGGGTTTGATCATTTTTTTTTTCGAGTTTCAGTTCTATGTATGGGGAACCCCAAATATTATTGTTTTTTTTTTATATTTTTATGTGAAAATCTTAATGCGGTTCATAGAATACATCGACTTACCAAGTTTCAATAGCATAGCTCTTATAGTTTCGGAAAAAAGTGGCTGTGACATTCTCGGACAGACAGACATGACGAATCTATAAGGGTTCCGTTTTTTGTCATTTGGCAACAGAACCCTAAAAAACACTGTATACATGTACATATACCTCAGAAAAACCTCAGATATATTTGATTTCGCATCCTTTCCCACGTGACTTAAACTTTTGTAATTGACGAAAGGTGGATGTTATAAATACACTTCTGCTAAACCGTTTGGGGAAAACAACCGTGATGTTCTGCTGTGTTATAATAGACTTAAACATTGTAAGAGCATAAATAATATGACGTCCAACATGCTGTTCGGCAGTTGTGTTGTTGTTGTGTTGAATGTCTTATCCGAGAGTCCGAAACACACGACCTAACGAGAAACCAAATTGTAAGTAGAGATGCTTCCATCACTACGTGATACTCCAGAAATTTTGTGCTTCCGAGTGAGAACTACATTGACCTTAATGAAAAACCGTAAATCGTTTGCGTATCGAAGTACTTAAGTACTGTACCGTGTGGTGCCGGACGTAAAGAATAACACCACCCCATTTCTTCCCGTGGGTGTCGTAAAAGGCGACAAAGGGACTTACTAGACAATGGGCTGCAGCGTTCTCTATGCATTTTACCACCATACTGCGATCGCCAACCCGCCTGCCAAGCGTGGCGATTATGGCAAAGCCCCTCAGATTGGGAGAGGCTTAGGTCCAGCAGTGGACGTCTTACGGCTGAAATGATGATGATGATGATGATCGAAGTACTTCACTGCTATGACAGTCTGACGAAATATAGGGGTTCTCAATCCATCGAAATATCTAGAACGAGTGCAGTGCTTCTGATTAGAACATATTCCACAGTGTCCTAAGTATCCGTCCACCTGCACTTTTGATGATCCACAATGTACTGGGCCATTTACAACATGCGAGGAATTTTATCTTGTTCATAAACTACAAAAAGAAGCCTATTTCGAAATATGCTGCAACTTTACAATATTCAAGAGCCACGCTTTTCAAGTACTTTTATTTGTTTGGCCCTTTCCCAACTAAGTTGGAGTCGCCTTCCAAACTGACGGGATGCAGTTGAATACCAGTATTTTACACGAAATCTACAACCCAGTTACTGGGTAATGTGGTACCCCTTAGCGAAACTGGTTATCAGAGTTTCGGGCACGGAGGGGTCTTGGTATGAAAAGATGATCACTTATCCACGGGCCCACCGTGGCACGCATAGTAACCTGATCCGTCAATTCGTGCGGCTGTTATAACTTAGCCACAAGCACGTCACAGACACTTTTTCAAGAGTGGAGGGAACTTTGATAATGTCCCTTGCCTTCGCAACAATATTCACTATTTCAAATAGAAAAGGCGAAACATTGGGGCAACGTTAATTGCTTTACTACTTTCGGCAATGGCGACTGGCAATCAAAACAGAAAACATTGCCCATGTAAACGCAGCTTTGGCTATGTATCCGATTGTAAGTCATATCTAGTTTTCGGGTTCCGATAATGAACCCTTATAGTCTCGCTATTTCCGTCCGTCCATCTTTTCGCAGCTTATTGTTAGCTCAGAAACTCTAAGTGCTAGGAAACTGTAAATTAGAGGTGTTAAAATAAAATATCGAATAAAAAAAGGATGGATAAAATTTGGCACACATATAGTTTATAATTTGGATTAACATATATATGATACTTTAACTCGCTAGCACGTTCCTGTAGAAAAAAATCCGACCTACACGCGAGTGCATCCGCTGGCAAAAGCTAGTTTGAATATAATTTTGCCAGAATTGATAACATTCCACACATTCGCAGTGGGCGTTTCCGTATAATGTTTCAAAACCATCTAAAATATATACATTTTGCAGTATCGAGGGAACCATGGCCCTGCTCACTTATATTTTGCTGCTACACTTTTTGGACTATGCTCTAGCCGAAAACTGTGTTATTGACAATACGCCAGAATATGTCACGTGGGAAAAAGAACTCTTGGAAGATTTAAAGTGCGGCTACAGTCCATACCACGCACCAAATGAGACCGCAATAGTGAACGTTACTTTCTCCATGAAATCCTTCAAATTTGATAGCAAAGAAGAAGTGATGACATTACAATTATGGATGACCGCCAAATGGAAAGACGAAAGACTGAAATGGGATCCAGAAAAACATTATGGAATCAACGAGATAACTGTACCGGACATCAATATATGGACTCCAATCTATGGACTATCTAACACAGACGATAGTCCAAAAACCCTTGACATTTACCTATCTTTCTCTAGCTATGAATTAAAGAGTACTGGAGATGTTAAAGTACTATTTTTGTGGATACAAGAGGCTTGGTGTAGCATCAAACTTACAGATTGGCCATACGACGTACAAGAATGCAGTTATGAATTCGAAGGAGAAGAATTTTCTGGGCAAACACAAAATTACACAATTGACTTTGATTTCATAATCATGGAACCTAATACCGCTGAATGGTACATGTATGATTATAAGCACGTGGAAGACAACAGTACCAAGAGGCAGACTAAATTTACCTTTTTTCTGATGCGTGAAGCAGTGGGCTTGTCGGCAATCGTCATTTGTCCTGCCTTTATTATAACTGTTCTCAGTATTTTATCGTTGTGTTTGGATGTGCGGCGTAAAGTAAGGCTAGCAATTATCTGTTTTAGTTTGTTTGGTCATTATTATTTTTTGAAGGAGTTGTCTCGCGAAATACCGAAGGAGTGTCACTACCCACCGACCTTATTGTTGTACTATCGTGGCTCAGTCGTTTTGTCTGCTATAATAATGCTGTTGACATTCTTTTTGGCTGCAATGTGTAAGTTCAAATCAACGCCACACAATTATGTAAAACTAGTCAATTATTTTGTATATGAAAGTAAGTATAAAACATATTTATTGTTTCCTCAGTGGGATTTTGATGATGCCACAGTTGATATCAGATCAAGCAGTGAAGGTTGGTTGAAATTCGCAAACTTTGTGAATAGTGTTTTTATATTCTGTGTTGTTTTAGCTTATATTGTTTTGTATGGCACAAAGATTCCCAAACAGAAATATCACGATGTCGATAATGATTATTATTAAAATATGATCTTACTTATAAAACCGGCCTTCTTACTTTGAGTGATTTCTGAGTTCTCTGAAATTAAGATTCAATAAATCGCACTACCTTGTGAAAGTGTGGAGACCGGTCGCTAACTTCACAAGACACCAATATTTAGATGTTTTTATTTCAAGCATCTTCTATAGCATAATATAATGATTAACTTCTAGCATTCCTACTGTTGAGACACTTCTATTCTGTAAGAAGAATTACGTACGATAAATACCGGTTGGTACTCGTAAGTGTCACTTGTTATCGAATTTACCTTTCTCAGACATACTGGTTTCCTCACGTTGTTTTCTTTCACCGTTTTGAAAGCAGTCGGTGATGATATAAATAACATAAAAACGCTAACTTGGGATAGAAACCACGACATACATTCATAAGTCGTGGCCATTACCACTAGGCCACCGCTGGGTCTTCATCAGTATATTTTTACTTTAAGGAAGTGATTATAATTTTGTCGCATAACATAAGTCAGATTGTGGTAGTTTCATTAACTCATACACACCATCATCATCATCATTTCAGCCGTAAGACGTCCACTGCTGGACTTAGGCCTGCCCCAATTTGGGAGGCTTTGCCATAATCGCCACGCTTGGCAAGCGGGTTGGCGATCGCAGTATGGTGTTAAAATGCATAGAGAACGCTGCTGCCCATTCTTTAGTAAGTCCATTAGTCGCCTTTTACGACACCCACGGGAAGAAATGGGGAACGAAAAGAAACTCACACACATTTAGGTATAATCTATGATTAATATGGCAAATCTTCTTTGAACTATGGCTCAGTCGATATTAAGTTTCATACGGAAATATTCACACTGCTGGTAATATCGGCCACATCTATTACATAAATATATTATAGCACTTAGCTTCGCCTTGATCGGGTAAGAAGTAGGTTCACGACCCGACCTTCAGTTTCGGAACTCGGTCGAATAAACAACTGTGGTGTATGTTTACCTTAACATCGCGGATGGGAGTGTTGAATGAAATAGTAAATGCTAAAAGCAAACGAAACGAAGCAGTAACGGGTTGGCCTTGAGGAAATTGAGTTGTGTTTAGAACTAACCCTTTGGATTGTTGTATGAATAATGATGTGTTAATAAAAAAATTGTTTCGTATTTTTCGTGTAGGTTTTTAACAAACCAAGGGGACTCCCCCTTGGTTTGTAAGTACGAAAACTGTAGTTTTGGCCGAAGTTACGCGCGTTTCCTACTCTATAGCCACAGCCTAGTTTAGAAAACAAGATTAGTTCGGGGCCATTTAAGTACCTATAAGTATTAGTATAAGTATTGATTAGAACAAAAAATTTAATCGGTACTATCATTTATACAGCACCATCCCATTTCTTCCTGTGGGTGTCGTAAGAGGCGACTAAGGGACTTACTAGAGAATGGGCAGCAGTGTTCTGTATGCATTTTACAACCTACTGAGATCGCCAACCCGCACCGGGCCCGCGTGATAGATTATGGCCCACTACATCTCGAAGACAGGAGGCCTGTGACCCAGCGCAGTGGGAACATTATAAGCTGACTGAATATCCTTCATAAACCCTGAGAATAGACCACCAGGTGTATATTGTAGGTATTCATAAGAGAGTGATTTTACATATAGCGGCTATTTTGGAGTAGTACACCTTATTCACAAATGTTTACCTAAAATCAGTCTAGCTACTTAAGCTAGCTATCACTCGTAGACATTTCAGAAACCTTTACCAGATTAGGAACCTAATGGTGGGCTAGCTAAGTACTTGAAAATCAATCCTTAATTTTTATAAGTGAAGTAACTTTTGCCTGCGGCTTCGGGTGCGCGAATGTCGAATACTATCCCACAGGAACTTACTACCAGTATAAAAAGGATTGTATAATAAATCATTTATTTAATTCAGGCAACAAAGACCCATAATATACTCGTAAATACCTTATAGACTTACATACATAATTATAAAAACCATAAAAACACACTACACTTGGGAGCTTGGTTTTGGTCGTGCTTCCCTGTACCGTCTGTACACAACTCCTACCGGCAAGAAATCTGAGCTAAGGAAGACAGCTTTCTGCATCGCGGGAATCTGGAGGATGTAGGACTTAAAATTTATAGTCCTGGTTGACTCCAACCGCGACAACTTCAGCAACTTCCGTTCGTTGGCACAGATTTGTCCATGGCTCCTCTTGATGATGTACTGGAGGAGCTTATCTCCTGAAGCCTCGGTGTCTAACCGGGAAATATATAGAAGCATGGTGGGTACAGCAGCGCGGACATCTTCACTTGAGGGAGCGGTACCGCGTTTGTTGCGGTTGCGTTGCAAACGACTCTTCTTACTCTCGACCAGAATAAAACCATCCTTATCCACTTTACTGGTTTTAGAAGCCGGCGCCTTCCGCTTCTGAATCTCAACAACACATGTCGCACCAGCGAAGGTGGCTGAGAACTTTGGCGAAGGCGTGAAGCCTTTTTCGCGTAACTTTCCATACACGGCTGTGTTTTTAACGATGCACTTTGGGCCTGTGATGTAATTGTGTCATTAGCTACTTGCACATCGCGGTCATTGCATTGTGTTTTGCTGACAGGCGAAAAGTGAGCCGCAGCGAAAGCAGCTGCATGCAGCATGTCCTTACAAAAAAGTAGAAGTCGACGCCAAATTTCGTTCAAATTCATTCAAAGTAAGACGTCCAAAAGTGACAGACATGCGGAGTTACTGTCGCTTTTGTGATATTAGTGTGGACGTCAGCCATATTTCAGTATAGGCTAGATAGATGTACGTTCTTTCTTTCTTTTTTCCCATCTGGACCTCACTAACTCAAATAAAAACTATTCATAAATGCACAAAAAACGTTTTACACAAATATCATTTAATAACAAAAATGCTATCAGCCTTTTGTCAACTGTAATGAAACTCCTAGATTGATGGCAATTAAAATCTCTGTACGCTGTTGCAATACGTAAAACTGTTTTTCAACTGAAAACTGATGTATCGGGCATTTCATAAAGGCTTGATGCCAATCAACGTTATGTTAAGGGCATATTACTTTTATTATTAACGATCGAATGATTCGTTTGTGGAAAGCGATGGAAATGGAAATTAAAATTATTTTCGTTGTTGAATCAACGGTGTATTTCTTCAGTGGAATGCCAAGAAAGCAACTGTTTTCACAATTAGCTTTGATATCGAATTATGTAAACGAGAAATTTTTATTCGAGAGCTATATACATTCGTTGATTGGTTCTGTAAGGTGGAAAATTAATCATTTGAGGAGACTTTTGCGTTTAGAAAAGTAATAAACATCGTACCTACCATCTCGTGATTGCAGACCCTTTGCGGTTTTTCTTAATAAAAATCCGCCCCGAAAACAACTGACTCCAAATTACTCATAAAAAGTGACTTTTTGACAGGCCTCAGTCTAAAAATATCCTGCTTATGATAATATTTATTGTAAATGTAGGCACATTCGCAACATCAACATTTTTTCCTCCGTCTTACCGGGTAAGCCGAGGCAATCAATCAAGTGCCAACATCGGAGGTCGCACTACATATTGCCAGATTGCGCGATAACTCAAGACCTACGTGTTTGCCGGTTTTACTTATCTATGTACTTATGGTTTTTATAAAAATTGGCCAGACTTTTTGCAGGAAATGTACTTGAAAATTGAGACTTGTACAAAAGGGTCATCGTACCGAACTGAAATTGGTATTATCAGTTTTCAATGATTGTGGATAATGAATTTGATCATCCGGATCGTCATTCTCCTGCGTTTATTTCAATCTAACGGGTCGGTGCACCTGCCAGGGTCGCGAGATCTGCCAGGGCCGCGAGATTAGTTCGAAAGAGATACCGTGGCCCTGGCATATGGGCAACTGAAGGAACACGGGTGGGTTGTAGTCAGTAAAAGACTAACATGCCCTTCCGCTCCACCCAGAGCGGGAGACGTCATTCGATGATTTCCCATCCACAAAAAAAGGGGTCGGTGTAACATTATCATTTTGTTCCATAGGTACTTCTCCATTACTTGTTCTCTCGGTAGTCATACATATCACATCGTGTCTTTGGTCATCCCTTATTCTTCCACATTCATACTCAAAACTTTCCACATGGTATTTTCCTCATTCCTCCGCATCACATGCTCATAACATGACAACAGATTTCCAGACAACTTTTCAGTCACCAATATCGCTTTAACTTCCTCATATTGTATCTATTTGCGTCATACCACACTGCCTCTTACCATTCTCATCTATTCGAATTTGATCCGAATATTAACAAAAGCAAACCCCTGTATGTGTTGGACCACTGTCTATTCTAATATTTGTGCCACTTTTATAAAAGTGCCTTAATAAATCAAAATCCTTTGACACTACTTTGATTAAGTTACGTAACTTTCTTAGGAGTTAAAATGATCTTGAATTTTCATAGTAAATTTCGATTTTTAGTTTGAGTTAAGTTTAATCAGGGTTACAATTTTAAGCAGTTGAAATAAAACCCACCGACTTAAAAAAAAAAAAACTACACACTACTGTTTGGTTTTGTATTTTCGTTTTTTACCAAAGACTTCGAAAATGACAGTTACTTTATATAATTTTGGTATTGGTTTTTTTAATACACTTTTACGTTGTGGTATCTATCCCACACAAATTCGTATACGTGTACTTTCACTTGCTTACAAATGACAGTGACAGGAAGATATGGTAAGATCATCAACATATACTAAGTGGAAAAAAATACGTTTTATAGAACCTAACTTAAAAAAGCACTAATAAGAACTTTACTAAATTGATTGAATGAATCCCACTCTAATACGTGTACCTAATCTTTCAAACAAAAAAAAATAATATTTTTGGTTAATAAATGACGGTGTTCTGAGGTCACAAACAAAATACAACCAAATTGAGAAACTCCTCGGTTTTTTGAAGTTGGTAAGAATAAGTCATTCAGAACCAGTTTAATCTACGTACTACCAGCTGTATACTCAATTAGTGTGAAATGCTGTTTACAGGTTTGCACAAACTGCTATGTATTTAGCTTGTTTCTAATAACTTAACACCCAAGAATCTTGAGCACAATTCTAAAGCCGGGTAAGCGTGGAATATGTTCCTTAACAAGACTTAAATGTATTGAAGCATCGATATAATACAGAAACTGAATAGTTCTATCAGTATCGATACTATTTCTCCCGAAACTGCAAGTTCTCTGTTTAACATAAGGTGTATCCTGTTAAGAGATTATTGGTACATACCGTTAAGTTCCAAGAATCTCTTAAAAGGAAATCAAGCCTTAATATAATCTAATATTCTTGATGTATAGGTAACATCTCCATAGTAAAAGTCAAAAGAGGACAATGTTTAGGATGTTGTTATTTGATTGTATTGTGGTTTTTATTAATCATCTATTTGAATCTTATGGTTTAAAAAAAACTATTCTATTTAATAATAATAATATCTTAGGAAAACCAACACAACGTTATCTGATCCTAAACTAGGCAGTGCCTGTACTATGGCAACCAGACAACTGATTAACATACTTATATATTTCTAAATACATACATATTATAGATAAATTACACCCAGACACAGAACAAATGATTGTGCTCATCAAACAAAGATTTGTCCTGGGTGGGAATCGAACCCACGACCTCAGTCTAACAGTCAGGGTACACTAGCTTTTGCCCGCGGCTTCGCCCGCGTGGATGTCGGAAATTAATGCAAGAGGACGTACTACCGCGATAAGAATGTGTTATTCCAGGTTATATAGGTAATATAGACTCTGTGTGCTATTTTCGATCCAGATCCATTTAGCCATTTTTGCGTGATTGAGAAACAAACACCCAATCATACATATTTTCACATTTATAATATTAGTAGTAGTAGGATTATAATTCATATTACTTAGGATTCATAGTTTATGAGAACATCATGTGTGTTTGTGTTTTTTAAAATAAGAGTAATAGTATTCAGAGTAAGAAGACTGCGACATAGGGCTTGGTTTAGTTGAATATAAGTCTTTCTGGTTTTTCTTAACGCTCCTATTTTACCTATACAGACACTCAATCATTTACCAGACACCGAACATAATTATAGGTATAGTTCTTTTGCTTGGCCCATATAGCTGTCGGAAAATAACACCCGGGAACCCACTACCGGGATAAAGTAGGTATCCTATCTGTTACATATTCATGATATAATATATCTTTGTGCCAATTCGATCTAAATCCGTTTGGCCGTCTTTGCATCATTGAGAAACAAACATCCAAAAATCTAAACATCTAAGCCATTTCGCGGTCACTTACTTGGAATAATACTATTAGGTTTATTTTGAGTATAATGAACACACATGATATTCGCAATTACTATGAAGCCAAAGTAATATGAATTACAATACTACTTATCCTGTACTACCCGGCCGCTGCCAACGGATGGACGGGATGGACGTACGACCCGCCAGCTGCTCTGCGCCCGCTTTTTAAATCTCTAATATCTTCTTAGATATTCATTTAAATTACATGCTGTAAAGGGCCATATTGATCTATATTAAATGCACAATGTATTTAAGGTACTTAATTGGATAAGAATGAATGCTGTATGTATGTTATGCTGTAAAATCGCTTCGTAAATAAGCCCTTATTTTTCGTAAAAAGTAAAAGATAAAAAATGGTTATTGTGGGTTATCCCTAAGAGATAGACATATACCATTGCGACATTTTTGTAGGCCTTTTTATGGTGTATAATACTGAAGTACATTATTTTGATCTATTTCGTAGGATGCAGCTAGGGTTTTTCGAATTTTGAGACGTATGTCAGCGTAGTTTTCGATGACAGTTAATTTTTTCTAAAATAAAAGAATCTTTCTAAAATAAAAGTAGCTTAAGTTACTCCTTGTTACATCAGCTATCTGCCAGTGAAAGTCCCGTCAAAATCGTTCCAGCCATATAGCCAGATTAGCCGGAACAAACAGACAGACAGACAGACAAAAATTGTAAAAAATGTTGTTTTGGTATGTGTACCGTGTATACATCCATATACTTATACACTTAGTAAAAAGTGGTTATCATAATATTAAAAACAGACACTTTAATTTTATTTATTTGTATAGATTTACATATTATACGTATAGCCTAATACACATAAAAAACATTAATAATATGTAAAAGTATAAATGAATATATTTTTAATAATAATAATTTTATTAATTAAAATAAAGTTCGAAAATATTTCTTCAACATCATAAAGCAGTAAGCAGGAAAATGCTCATAATAAGTCTGAGTAAATGCGAACACTATCCTAGCGTCCTAACTAAAATAATCGATGGTGCGAATATGCGATCGTCGCGTTCATTTGTTCGGAAAACTGAAAGGGGTGCCTTTCAGTTTTCTGACAGCGTGACCACACGTTTAGGTCCGCTGAAAAAGATGAACGCAATTGTCACGTGTTCGCGTGACTTTCACTTTGGTTTGGACGCGGCCTGTGCCTTTAAGTATTTAAGTAACTTCAACCGGCCCAAATACAGACATTTTTATTTTTATCATCACCACGAAGAAGGGTTGGTGACCGCTGTCAGTTCTTTTTATCATACAAGACGCTGCTCATCTTAGTCCATCATGAATTGGCTTTTCATTTTAATATGTGAATATGAAAACAAAAACTAAAAACATAAGACTGATAAGCTCCTTTTATAGAAATATCTCTAAAACTCCCTAATGAAACAATCGCGACGTCAGAAGAATATTAGAAAATGCAATTAACTCGAAAGAAAAACTCTAACTCGATTTATTAAGGGTGTCTTTGTTAAATCACAATGACGATTGTAAAACTAATCAAACTAAATTGCGTTTTCTTAAAGAAATGCAATTGATTATTACAAACTGTGCTAGTTACGCATAGTCGCTTTCTCGACAGTAATAAAAAGTCATTTGTTTTCGTCTTTTTTCACAAACTATCATAGGTACTTTTTAACAATACAATATTTAGATTAGTGGTATGGAAGTTTCAGAAAATAATAACACCAAGTCATGTTATTTCAGTAAGGCACTTTCATTTTACTACAATAATGACAAAATAATAAATTATGTAAGAACTAACAGTGCCCGCGACATCACCCGCGTTGATGTCGAAAATCATCCTACGAGAACGTGCTATCGGAAAAAAATTGCCTTTAGCCTCCTTACAACATTAGCTATCTGCCAGTCAAAGTCCCATCAACATCGGGCCAGCAATCGGAGATTAGCCGGAACAAACGGACAGACACACAGACTTTTTAACTGAAACTTGTTTTTTTTTTGTAAGTCCCGTATATGCTTTCAAATGCAATGATAAAAAGCTGTTATTTTGTCATTGCAAACAGACACTTTCATTTTATTTATTTGTATTTATGTAGTATGTATGTATTTAGTGTGATATGTATAGAAGACAATACAGCAATCACTTATCCACCATACAATGGGTAGAGATGGCAATAAGATTAACATTTTATAACTATATTGACGTGGCTTAAACCATCTATCTATTGATTGAGAATAGAAGACATCAAATAGCACTGTCAGTAAAAGCCATTAAATTCTTAACAGAAAAAGTATAACTAACATAAATATTATTCAAGCCTTTTTCAATCCCAAGCCCGCAATAATTCCCAGTCGCTATTCCGACGCAGGAATATAAGGCACACTTTAAACCAGATCAACATAGGAATGCGGTAACATTGTCATAAAATCACGAGGATTTTCTAAGAAATTTCCTCTAGCGTAGTCTCTAGCGAGTCTTCAAGCGTGGTTCAGAGTTGCCCTCTATCAAAATACTGCGAAGCGTTGCTTTGGGGCAACTGAATCATGTTTATTTAGGCGGTACACCGCAGAGCCCAAAATAACCTCTCCTCTTGACTTTTATATTACCCGCTTGTAAACTTAGAAAAGGCTAGAATTTAGGTTTTTTCTCGTAATATTTTTTCTTCAGTAACACCCAGGTGTCCCGTTTTTGTGAGAAGAATTTTGTCCAATTTTCTTAGAGGATTAATGAAAATTGGATTAAGAAGAGGTATTGGAAACGTGATCTTTTGAGATGTGCCTCTTTGAGGGTTGTATCTGAAGTGTTATCTTTTAACCTTATTTTAGGGTATTACGATAACAGTGTTGGAGCGTTTTATGTCTATCATCATGCAAAAAATACTTTTTAGTTTTGGTAAGATAATAGACAAAGCTAGAACAAAAATGGCACCTAGGCGTCGATGGATGTTTTTACATTTTGTTACACTATACTTTACTTTATGAGGTACAAGCTTTTGCCAGCAGCTTCACCCGCGTGATTATCAGAAATTATCCCACGGGAGTTTACTACCGGTACATCCTATGACATAGGTTACTTTTTATTTGATAACCCATGTCATGGGGTATCCGTATGCGTTTCATCCAATTCTGTTTAGCCGTTAAGTAACAGACAGACTATTTATTTTCGAACCATTGGATCGTTTAAAAGAGGTACACAAAAATGTCAATTTCACATGTGAATTTTAGAATCATTCTCTGATACACGCATATGCACGTAATTCTTAATTTCTTACCAAAACCATATATTTGAACTTTCATGTCAATAGCTTAAGAAATGCTGGGTTTTCCAACTTTCAACCCCTATTTCTCCCACATAAGGATTATTTTTGAAACAAAAATACCCTAAGTACTTTCTTTGACTGTTATCTGTCTCCTTGCCAAAATTTTATCGAAAGTTCAGTAGTTTAGGCGTGAAAAGGTTACATACAGACAGACAAAGTTACTTTCGATATCCATAATATTAGTATAGATAATTTGAATGCATAGATTTGGTTACGAATCTGAAAAACGGTGAACCTTAATTCGAATCCGATAGCCTAAATCAAAGCTCTAAGTTAGTTAATTTCTAGTGTCATAGCTCTAAAGTTCGTATTGCTCAAACATCCATTACACAATACCGATCAATTAGATACTATCAAGTTGCTATGTCAACCCATTAACTATTAATAATTATATCATCGTTTGAACTAGTAGCTATCGGGTCACATGATTATTGTCGTCAGAAATTCAACCGTAGAGTTCAATTGATGGGAGACATCTTGAGATCCTGATTTGTAAAATAATATATAATGCTATTATACCGAGTTCCAAACGTCGAGATTCGATGACTAACAAAGGTCTAAAATATCAGAAAAATATGGAACTTAAGTGGAGTTGGGCAGGATACCTTCACATATCAAGGTGAAGTGATGACAGGTGGAGTAAGGCTGTGACAGAGTGGCCTCCAAGAACTACAAGAAGAGGTGTCGGTCGTCCAGCGGCGAGTTGGGCGGACGACATTGTTGCCTTTGCGGGCAAAGCTTGTGTGTACCATTGGGATGTGGTTGATGATGATGATACATAATCTTGACATATATCAGTTTGCGGCAGTTTGTTCAGCTTTGAATATTACACCGTTTGAATACCGCTATATATTAGATCACCTAATAATAAGACTGATTAGATGCTGTGGTATAAACATGATGTTACAAAATTTTCGTGAATTGGTAATTTGTCATGATCTATTTCCACTATGGATTTTTTACAATTTCGCAAATTCACCCTTCTGGAAACTCCCGACAACTATATAGGTTGAAACTGTCAAAACAATTAGCGGGGTTAGGTACACCGTGATATAATTACAGGGCTAGAACAACTAGGATCTGAACTTGGTTTGGGAATTCCGTACACATGCTCTAAGTTTACAAAGTTATTATCAGTATGTACGGAAAGTTAGAGAATTATGAAGACGTATGGTCTAACAGTTTCCATAGTAACCTCTGTACCAATTTTCAATGAGACTTCTTACCTAAGCAGTCGATAGTTTCTAACTTCAATGTGATCGTCCATTCGACTCAGCTTTCTTTGTCCCTTTGTTTGGTCCCGGAAATTTGAATCGCCCTTATTTTAGCGCATCCTTGCGCGTTTGACAATACATGCGTTAGGGACGAGACCCATGTCAACGTTCTTTCATGTTTTCTAAGAGATTTCGATCTCTTTTACATAATTATAAAACGCTTTCTTTGTTCCAGAAAGTGGTATTTATTCGCTTCTCGAGTCGGTTTTAGTTTATAGTAAGTAAGTATAATGGCTTAATACTAGAGATTTACTACTTATAATTTTCATTTCCATAATTATATTCCTGAAGATGGGCTTCCTAATATGTGAACTCTACACGTGTTCAAAAAACATATTCGGTATTAGCTCCCAAGCCACAATGTTAAATAAGGAGTTAATATGTACCCACGACATAATTCATGTGTTTATCGAAATATTCCACGTGGTCTCGGCTTCAAATGGAATGCTATATCATAAGCGGCTTAACTTCTCATAGCGAAGCTGGAAATGAAAACGGATAATGTATAAAACCCTTTAACATTATTGAAGTTAACAAAAATAATATATTATATTAATGCGATACATCATCACCGTCATCATTTCACCCAAAGCACGTCCACTGCTGCTGTACATAAGCCTCCAAAAAATGTGGGTTTGTCATAACTGCCCCGCATGGCAGGCAGGTTGGCGATTGCAGTATGGTGTTCAAATGCAAAGAGAACACTGGTCTCCATTCTCTTGTGAGTCCTCTAGTCGCCTTGTACGAACCCAACGGTTGAAATGGGACGGTGTTATTGTTTACGTCCAGCACCACACGAAAACACATAAATCACACATTTTCTTTGTTTGCGTTCATAATCAGTGTACAAGTTTGTTTTATACTAGCTGTTAAACCGACACCAAACATGGCATACGCGGAGGTGTAACGCTTCAGGTAAAATCGAAAAATGTTCACTCTGGAACCTACACAAAAGCATCCACTCCGTCTAGATCGAGGGATCATGGGAAGTGTAACGGGAGCGATGCAATTCAAAATTCTGTCACACTTTGGCGACCGCAGTGACAAAGGTGTAGGGTACGCTTTTGTCCAGTAAAACACTCAAAAAGGAAGGAAACACCAACGTTAAAAGCTCAAGTGGGTTGGAAACCAAAGACCCACATCTAATCCAAAATGTGTCGAAGCGAGAACACACTCAATCACGTCCTTGTATTGCATAGAAGAGATAGGCTTCAAAACAATTCAGACGACCATTCTAGATATTTTGCTAGCCAAATGCTTAAATTGTTTCGACAGCTGTTAAGACTCTGGTCTGTAACTTACTGAACATTATGTTACATGTTGATGTAAATAGAAGTTATAAGACATTTTGATAGTATAGGATTTTATTTGTTTTCTGAACACATCATTTGCACGACGCAAGTGATTTCTCATTTCGCTTTCGTTTCGCCTTCCTTGCAGAGTGTGTTTGAGTTGTAAGAGTTGTACGATGAAAAGCATTCAATTCCTTTTCGAAACACTTGTAATATTAGCCTTAGAACGTCTAAATCTTATCAATTCCGCATACCACAATTGCGTATTGCGTAACATGTGAATAGTATAACATCCATATTGGCACGCCGCCATGCTGTCGACTATTCCGGGCGTCGACCTCTTTACGTGCGTTCAAAACAATGGGGTTTTATAACAATTGTGACATAATATCTCGTCATCCCGGGTAAAAATAGGCCAGCCTATTTTGAAGGAAAAACTTAAGGTTTTATGGAGCTGACGAGGTAACATTCTTGCTAAGGATTTTTAACTGTGGAATTGTATGTGTGAATTTTTAATTGTGTTGGTTGCCGATTCTCTCATCTACGTACTGAAGCACGGCACCTGGTCTTTTGCCCACGGCTTCGCCGGCGTGGAGGTCGGAGAATTATCCAATAGGAACATACTACCAGGATAAAAAGTGTCCTATGACAATCACAGACATAATGACAGATCATTAAGGTGCGAACAGGTAATAGACAGACAGACGGTTACCTTTGTAATACCTATTAGAATGTACTAAGCTTTGGAAAGAAACAGACACTCATGTAAGGTAAGAGTAGACATTCTACAAAGTCGAACTTTAAAACAGTCAAGATTCGTCTGGATTTTACTATAAATATTTTGCTATCCCTCACAAATCAGCACAGCAAGAAAGAGACCAAAGATGTTAAGAACTGGCAAATTAATTTACATTTTAAACCTCAGCGTGTTTACAGATGGCTTATTTTGAGCTGCCGTCTAAACTTGCTGTGAAGTTTTAATTCAACCGATTTGACAGCTCTAATTTGTAAAGGGTGGCAATATTTTGCTTTGGTTGACGCCTTACAAAATAAAAACAGTTCTGCTCAAACCTTTTTATAACGGGGATCTTGAGTAGTGTTTAGAAATTTGTTTGTGGGTACAGAAGGATATACCTAAATGAATGCATAACTACTCGTAACTCAAAATAAGCATTAAGAAACTTCAGTTGTATTTTATTTTAATTCAATAAATCAGACGCACAGTCGTAAAACATTACGCTTGAAAGCGTGGCTGGAATTATATTTATTTGTGAGTTCAATTTCAAGTAGTATTCCTGTTCATCTACTTAAAACCTGTATATATACAACAATAAAATAAAAATAGAACTTGGACTGACTCGAATAACCGTTTTCATCTAAATTATAATCTTTCGTCAAAAGTCGAGCTTTTATTTCTAAACTCTCATATATCTACATTGCTGAACTTGAAACTTCTACTATACCACTTATCATTCATCAACAATAGGTTTTTTTTTTTTTTTTTTTGTAAATGTATCTGTCACTATTTTAAATTTAGCAATGTTGTATTAACCCTTTTCAAATATAGGTTGACAAAATCCATTATATACTAATTGTAAGTGAAGCACTGGCATTTCCTTTGTAATAAAAATCAAATAATTTCAAAACGACAACTCTATCAAAGCTTTTATCATCTTCTACTCAAACCTAATAGAATCCGACAAAAAACATAGGTGAAATCTATCTCAATCTCCCCATACATTTTTATTTCTAAGTTCGTTTGATCTCCTACGTTGCTAATAACGTTTCTTTTGATGTTCTCATCGGGCTCGTGGCCGCCATTTTGGCATTAATACAGCTGTTAATAACATGGTTAATCGTCTTGAAACGTTCCCGTTACATGAATTATGTATGTATGTTTGTCACGAATGGACTGTGAAAACGCTGGACTATTTAGAAATGGATATTTCTTTCGGGTACGCTATAAAAGTTTTGGTTGAAAGCTTGTGGATTTATAGATAGCGATTTGGTGTTAATGTTCTTGTGGAGTTCAAATTGTATTCGTGTGGTTTGATGAGAGATATAGCTGTTTGTTAGCGGGTAGAGAAAGTTTCAAGAGAGTTAAATTCTCTAGCTGTTTAGTGTATCTTTCATCAATAGCTTAGCTTTTAGTAATATGCGCTGAAGATCTTCTCAGAAATATTTTGGGTTTTTGTCACTGTTGTCAAAGAAAAGACAAGAAGATTATATAAAATTAAACCTTGCACGTAAAACCAACATTACTGACAATTTTTATAACGTTTTTTTTTTTTACTCTTGGGTTACATTTTCCTGACCCCTGTATTATTACACTTTTATACAATAACCCTAAGTGCGAAATTATTAACTTACAAATTATGATGGACAGAAACTTGGTAAGAACCACAGTCGATTTCATCCGTATTATTAATTCCTTTGATAAATTATTCGGTTTTATTTATCTTCCTTTTATCGCATATTCGAGCGTTTTCCTTTCCATTGAACTTAATTAACGTTTCAGATTATTTTGCGTTTATCGTAAAAATATCATATAATCTTCGCTTTGGAGCGTTTACATTGTTCGGAAATTCTAAGAGATAATCGTTTGTAATGGAAAAATTGACATTTAACAGTGATCTTTATTATTTTTAGTCATTTTAAATTCGTTAGTGACTATTGTATAAAATTCATTATTAAGTAACGTAACTAGTAAACAGGCAATTTATGTCCAAAGCGAATAATATATTATGGCCCTAAAGCCCAATTTGTCAATGTTAATCCCTGATACATATCGATGTATCGATAATGCTTTAATGCCGAGTTTAAATTATGAAAATCAAAATAATGACTAGGTTTTAGCGAATATTAAATTAACTTTTAAGTTCTAATGCTGAAGAAGGTGACACCAGCCCAATCAGAAATGATTGCTACAATCACCAAGCTTGTAGTAATTCTGCAATAATCCGTTTTTCGATGTTTAAAGAACGTCCAAATGAAAACGGCTTAGAAATTTTCGTCTGACTTCACGGAATGTATGTAATTACGCATATATGAAGGTATATTATTTTTTTTCCTTACGAAAACACGAAGTTCCTAATTTTCTCATTCATCTCTCGTAGTCGTGTTTGCGAATAAACTCTGTTATGGAGCTAAATATAGTATCTGTTACAATATTACGTCAAGCTGTTAAATATAGCTGAAAGTTCCTCGATACAAGGCTCATTGAAGTTCAATGGAACTTCGTCCGCGTGGAGTTTCTTCCTCAATAACTATTTTCTAAGTCTCCTAAACTACCTACCTAAATATTGGGATGAATAACTAAGAACGTGTATATAGCTACTGAGGAGTGGTTCGTGTTTCTGATTGAGTTACTACTTTTCTACAGTGTTTCGAAGGAATATCGAAGGGGCAGCTACCTTTTTAGATAGATAGATAAATAATAAATGAGTGAAAGATGCTATGTTTTCACTTCGACGTAGTTGTGCTTGTATTTATTATTTTATTTACATTAATCTATACTAATATTATAAAGCTGAAGAGTTTGTTCGTTTGATTGAACGCGTGAATGAATGAATCTCAGGAACTACTGGTCCGAATTGAAAAAATATTTTTGTGTTAAGTAGCCTATTTATCGAGAAAGGCTATAAGCTATATAACATCACGCTACAACTAAGAGGAGCGGAGCAGTAATGAAAAATGTTGCAAAAACGGGGAAAATCGCACGAGTAGGCGATTCGACGCGACGCGCGACGGGAAGAGTCGGGGAAACAAGAAATTTAACGCGGACGAAGTCGCGGGCAGAAGCTAGTTATTAATATTTACGTGATATTTATTATAGAAGTATGCATGTAAGGATCATCTTATTTTATTTTGTTAAATGATTTGTTTTTGATTTTATGTATTTTTTTTATGTTTTCTCTTACATACCCTGTCTTCATCTCTCCATCTACTTTCCTATCGCAGATATGCTGAAAGAGATTCCTTTAAAAATAAGCATCACCACTGTACCTATTTTATCTGTTTATTATATGTATATATATATGTGTGTACATAAATGGTTAAAATAAATATCGGATTTGTCTAAATCAATAGCTCGTTTTTATAGCTTTTGTGATTATATGGGTTCGGTTCGTGAGAACAAAAAGCAAGAAAATTGTTTGTATCACACAACAGAGAAATCTGTTCTATGGTTTGTATAGATATGTGTCGGTGAAGCAATGACGCAAAAGAAATTTTTGGTCGAGACGATGTTTTATACAACGTAGATAGTGAAATGAGTTAAAGGTTTCACTTTCTTTTCCACTTTTGTATTTAGCAAAGCATCTGTTCTGTTGGTTTTGTGAAACACATAATTACTCAGATAAATGAATATGTAAATAATATACTACAGAACAAAAATATGGAAACATGATATTGGCAGTAAAATAAAATAAACTGTAACTTACTATTTCGGGTAAGCTGTAAAAAGTGTCCTGCTGGTAGCGGTCAAAGCGGTTCTCCTGAAACAATTTCAGACTAGTTTTAGTATCATTTTGCATCAAGCTGATATATTTTTATGATAAGTGACGCTCATAATCCAAATCTGGTAAGTGGTTTTACAGTTATTACATGAAAGAAATGTATACTTAAGTGATTTCATAATTTCGATGTAAATTTATTAATTTTAGGTTATTTAATTATTATTCTACCAATATATCAATGATGACGAGATATTAGTCGAGGAAGATGTGTATGTGATATATTTACACACATACAGTTTTAGTTCCTAAATTTCTTAGATGTTGAGTAATTTTATTTATTGTGCCTACTAGCACTAAATTACTGACGAACTACTAGGAACAGAACTACTAGCATTTACTAGAGAATGGGCAGCAGCGTTCTCTATGCATTTTGCCATTATACTGCGATCGCCAACCCACTTGCGAAGCGTGGCGATTATGGCAAAGCCCCCCCAAATTAGGGGAGGCCTATGTACAGCAGTGGACGTTTTACGGCTGAAATGATGATGATTATGACTAACACTTGATTAAAGACTATTTTCCACGTATCAAACAACCACTTAGATCGCACTTTATACACCTTGACATTTCAAGCGCATTTTACAAAGGCAGCCCACTTCATGTATCCAATGACTACTATACATCCTTAAGAGAAAAAAATGAACATTTGAATAAGTAAAAAAACTTTTTAACAAAAAATTAAACCGCCGGAAAAACAGAAAAGGAAAAAATAATAAACCTTAAAATTATGAGTCGGCGCTTTGAGTGATCTTTGTTCATTGATTTTTCAGCGCCGACTCAAAATTTTAAGGTTTATTATTTTTTGCTTTTCTGTTTTTTCGGCGGTTTAATTTTTTGTTAAAAAGTTTTTATTTTGTAATTTTTTGTGGCTTTAATGTACTAATAATACTTGGCAAGGTATACCCTATCCAATGAAAAAAGAATTATCAAAATTGGACAACTCTGTACAAAGTTATGCGTGGTTATACATTACAATCAATGAGTGAACAATCAATCATCCCCTGTTATCCGACCCTTAGGGTTCGATTTTGTTTTCCAAATTTATATTGGACCACTCTCGGAGTATACCCTTTCCAATAAAAAAAGAATTATCACAATCGGACTACTATGTAAAAAGTTATGTGTGGTCATACATAAAAAAAAACAAACAAAAAAAAAATATACGCGTCGAATTGATAACCTCCTCCGTTTTTTTTCGTCGGTTAAAAATAAAAAGATTATTTATTATGATGACGCGTGACGTAGTTTGTAATTGATATTTTGTCTCATGGAAAATGGAATGATCTTTTCGACTCGTGCGCTGGGTAGTTATGTTCTCTACCGATATGTAAATATCATTAACGGAATGTTTCATAATTGTAATGCATTATTTATTTTTCTTAGACCTATTATCTTAATTTTATTAATGGTAACAATTTTTTAATCACTCCTAGAGGTATATTAGGTCGGATACATTGAGTGGACAATCTTTAAAAGACGTATGTATACACGGTGGACGTTGCCTAGTGTGTTGGCAATTGCCTCGTCTGTTCCATAGTTGTAAGTTTCAATTTCCAGGTCGGGAACAGTGTTATTGGGTCACTCCATCTGAAATTTCTCAGTAGCAGCCCAGAGTGTAGATTTGTGCCTGATTGATGGCAATAGTGTCGTGCCTTGTTTCATGGAACTTATACGTAACTGTAGATATTAAAGCCTAGCCTTTAGCTTTTTCATGCTTGTCTAGAAATTTATAGAGGAGGGAAAGTTCATGACAGATACAATAATAGTATAATAGTATCTTAGGACAACCAACACACTGTTATCTGACCCCAAACTAGGCAGAGCCCGTACTATGGTAACCAGACAACTGATAAATTATACTTATATATTTCTAAACACATACATATTATAGATAAATTACACCCAGACACAGAACAAATGATTGTGCTCATCACACAAAGATTGGTCCTGGGTGGGAATCGAACCCACGACCTCAGTCTCAGCAGTCAGGGTCACTAACCACTAGACTAACAGGCCAGTCGAAAATATGATTCTGCACACTTTTCTATACGTTATAAAATGATAATTTTTGTTTTGCAAAAATGATTCGCATTTTTCTATACAATAGATTATTTTTTTTTACTCATCCGACTGAAAACGTCTTCTACGCTGTGCGTTCTGGAATCATATGCAGAATTCATAATTACTTTTTGTACGATAATATCCTTGCCAAACTGTATGTACTCAATATCTGCGTGATTAGCAATGTATTAGCTAGGTACAGACGGTAGCCAATGTCCACGGTCGGTAATTCCTGTCTAATACCGTCGGCGAAATCCGGATGCACGATTACTACATCATAATATTATGTGACAGGCTTATTAATTTATGAGCCTAACCGCTAGCGACGCATGTCGCCACAACACGCTACCATGGAATACATAACGCCTCCATTAGATAAGGTTAGGCAATACAATGCTATATGTTTCGAATTTTGCTGCAAAAAAATGGTGGCCATCTTGATGGTGATAGTGTTTTACATTTATGAAGAGTTTCGTAGTCGGGATGACTTTATCCCGAAAATAAACTTAATATTTAAGTTTAAAAGACAAATCCTCCCATACATCGATTTATGTCACAGCCATATCTCCAACTATAAACGTGAAACAGTAAAAGCAACAAAAAAAAAAATTTTTTTTTAATCAAATTACAAATAAACAATTTTCGAATTTCTTACTTGTGCAGTGAGACGTTGCTTTCTGTAAAATATCATTATTCTAGGTCAACAGGCAGTAGGTAGCAGTACGCAGGAAATAGATTTTATTTATTTGCGAGTATCTAAATATTTCCCATAAATTGTGTCTCTTTATTGTTTCGTTGACTTCATCATCATCTTAGCATAGCCAGGCATAGCCTTTCCCCAATTATGTCGAGGTCGGCTTCCAGTAAAATCGGATGCTACGAGCTCGTAGCTGCATAAATTTGGGTTGATTTAAAAGCTTTAGTTTTTTAGAGTTCAAAGGACCGTAGACCTATATAACTGATATTAATTTCAACCTGATACCAACACGCGTTCCTTAAAAAAGGGTCGTGACTGACTGAGAGACGGAACGAGCGAACGACAAAGTAATCCTAGTCTTACATTTATTTCTTTTTATGTATAGAACCCTAAAAACAGACTAAACCTCTATCAAACATAATGATACAATACAATTATGTTTAATTCTGTTTAAAATCATTTAAAGGTGTAGACTCTTCCAAAGCAGAGAACTATGGATATTTTCGAAAAATAAAAACACCGAGTCAAACTCTAAGTCAAGGTATCTTTAAATAATGTTTTTACCTATTCTGTTAAAAAGAGCTTAAGTTAACACAGTGTTGAGAGGCAATCTAGCGAAAGCTGTAGGCTTCAGCTCCCGGCTTCGGTATCTAGACTTCGTCAAACGACTTCAAACGCTGTTGATGTTACGGGCTTTGACACGGCTTGAAAAGCCTGATGAATAGAATGTTTGCTTTGAATGTTTTATGTGTGTAGTTGTAAATAGTGCGGATATTTTGCCAAAGTGTAGGTACCGACGCGTGAAAGTACGGCTTGGATGTACGGACCAGAGAAGTATGTAAGAGGGCAAATAGTTTTATGTGAATATAGCCAACAGCATGTACTCTTGTGTCCAAAGTTTTGTTTGCCAATTTTATTTAATTATTTTAAGGGTCCAAAGTCTACATAGTATTACGTTGACCTTTCTTACACCATAACGACTTGCAAAAATGTCATAAAGTATAGCATTAAGTCAAAATATTATGAGCGTTAATATTCTGTCCACCCCATAACTCAAATCCCGCTTGAACATACCAACGGTATACAGGCAGTTCTTTCTAAAATTCAGCGCAGAATACGTGAAGGCGTCTAAGTTATGGCTGCCCAGGGACTCTGCTGTGGGATTACTAGTTTATACGATTAGGTACCTTCAGCTGCGTACATCGAATATTTATAAAGTTCAAAATAGAGCAAATTTGGGAGGTTTTTATTACAATAATTAGGGTCAATTTGTAGCGTCGAATAAATGTTCGAGTCCTAGGTAGAACGCAGACTGTGAACAATTTCAGATAGCATTGTGCTGACTTTCTTGATGACTATGAATGTCTATTGACTCGAAAATAACTCATCTGTAGATTATATCATTTATTATCAAAATCTGCTTTCTGGAGTCTTTGCCAAATTTGTTTTATGGAAATTAAACGAATCATGGCACTTATAAAAAAAACCAAGGCCTAAATTGCCAAATTGTTAAAGAATTGTTTTATCCTAAATACATTCATAACGAACGTACAAAAATATTTCGGACAGTATTTTTTAACAAAATATTATTTCGTGCTTGGTTATGCCTTGATTTTTTTGTTTCCTGCCTTTGCCGACCCCTGACCTAATAATTTAGTTATCACGAACGCGGAAGTGAGGCAAAGGTCGCAGCATATTCAGCCTAGTCGAACCGCCCGCCTCCTTACATAATGTATTGCTGACTCCCGACATAGATTGACTCTACGAAAAGTGAAATAAAAGCCCGGTCATATGTATTTCGAATCCTACAAGAAAGAAATCTTCTGTCCTTGATGCATTCTAGTTAGTCATTCAATGGCCTTGTTCAGACAATTGTGCATAAAGAGGGCAAGTAATATTACTATCTGCCTAGGGTACAAGATGCAATTTATAGTACTGACAAAAGCGATGCAATATTTGTTCTAAAATATTTAAGAGTAGATTTTGCCCGTCACTTCGACTGCGATCCGGTCATTCCAGATCGTAAGTAAACCTCCTTCTTCGGGTTATGGTCGACTCATGTGCCATATCTCTACCTCAGCGTCATCATTCAGCTGTTTAAGCGCTAAATCGTAACCAACAAACATACGAAAATCAAATCTTTTCTCTTTGTAATATTAAAAGTTTAGATTTACAGTTTGATTCATCATCATCGACATATCGGCCGTAAGACGTCCACTGCTGGACATGGGCGTCTTCCAATTTGGCGAGCTTTATCATAATACAGTTTGATTACAGTCAGCATTTTCCCAACTTCAAACACAGTCACAAAAGTAGTTAAGTGTGAACGGGCCTTTACTCGTCAAAAGTAAAAAGCAATTCTGCAGCAAATCTCTGCGCCCTCACGCCTAGCTGCCTAGCCACCGCAGGAGACTCCCCGGGCGACGGGAGTCCGTAGCGGATTCCCGGCCACCGTAGGCACGGGCTTGCGGACGGCGAGCAATGGGTAACTCGCCACCCGGTAGGGACCACGCCCGGGTCGGCGGCGCCTTGGTTCCACGCGCTCCTTAAAGAGATGTCAGAAACTATTTTGATGATATCCCACCCAGAAAAAAAATCTATAATTTGATAACAATATGCTTTTTCCACAATCAAAGACAGTTACAAAAGTCGTAACGTGTGAACGGGCCTTTACTCGTCGAAAAAACATTTAAATGTCATGGGTACTATGAGAGAAACGAATGGTGCTGCAGAGTGGGGAATAGAAAAATCCCGTATTTTAGAGATAAAACCTTGTGTGAAATGTTTGCAGTGGAGGCTGTGTGTTATGATTTTATTACGGGTTTACTGAGGAAAATAAGAAACAATATGGATGTTACATAAATGTTAATATGAAAGTATGTAAATAGGTATTGTAACATGTAAGACTTAGAACAATTAGGTAGTTATCTTCTTCTTCGTCTTTACACTCTTGACAGAGTGGTCGTGGTCGTCATATCTGGTGTGGTGGCGAGCTTCACAATCCGTTGCCATTCCTCTCGTACTGCAGCCCTTCTCGTACATTCGTGAAGTGAACCATTAAGTGCAGTTTTGACCTGATCGGTTCAACGCATGGGCGACCTGCTACGAGCTCTTGTGCCTTCAACTTTTCCCTGCACGACAAGTCTTTCCACCGATGTGTCGTCTTGGCGTGCGATGTGTCCAAAGAAAGCGAGAGTACGATTTTGGACGAATGAAGAAAGACGCTGTTTGATGCCAAGTTCTTGGAGTTATACACAGGGCCAAATTAAATTAAATTAGCTGGTATTCCTTTACCCCCGTGTTGGGTATCGATAACGAAAAGTAATGGAATAAAAAAAACTTACGATGGGTGAAGGGCAATTGCCAGTAATCAATCAGCTGTTTTATTTTTTTATTTTTTGAGGAACAGATATCATATCTACTAATTTCCAAAAACCAAAACAGTCATTTGGTTGCCTCAATGTCAGTGTCATTTAAAGATTTGAACAAACGTGGAATGACGTAAAAAAAAAAAAGTATTTCATAAGTTGTCGACTTCGATGCGTGCCGCGATTGCTGGTTCGAGGTACCGCGTGACAAGAGTTCCTGGAAGAACTTTGGGGACGCCTTTGCCCAGCAGAGGGAGAGAATAGGTGAGACAGAAAAAAGTTTACATATCGAAAATTTTTACCGATGAGCAAAACCTCCGTAAAGTATTGCCAGCTAATGAATTTGAATTTGGTCTTCTAGGAAAGGATAGTTTTGGATGTAACAAGGGATCAGCGAATAAATACCACTACAAAATATAGAATAGTAGCTACCGTTAAACAAAGTTTCCTTATACGCTCAAGGATGTACTCTTCAATGATAACGAGCTTCCCAACAAGATCGACGCAGTAAAACTTACAACCACTCGATCGCAATTAGACGATTAAGTCCTTCGACTTTCCCAGTCAAAGTGAAAAGGAACAACAAAACATTTTTCCATTATTTCTGTAAGTAGCAAAATTGCCGCAAAGCTCCCTCATAGTAAAAACAAACAGATTTTCATTTTCGCCCCTATCATTGTAATCCGTGGAACATTGGCCTTTAGCTTTCTTTTATAAGGAAAATTGTTTACACAATATAATGTTGTGAGTAGAAACTGCGTAAATCTGTTATGAAATTTTATTTTGAGTTATTATTTGAGACAAGACATCTGAGAAAAAAGTATTTGATATTACATTCAGAAGAAGACAGCAGGGTGGCCCAGTGGTAACGGCCGCGACTTACGAGTAGTAGGTCATGGGTTCGATCCCAAGTAGACACTTTGTGTAAATTATTTCATCACCACTGCTCTCAAAACAATGAAGGAAAACATCGTGAGGAAACCGACATGTCTTAGAACCAAAATTTTGAAGATATGTGACATCTACCAGCCCGTACTGGGCCTGCGTGGTGAATTATGGCCCACACCCTCTCACCGACAGGAGGCCTGTGTCCCAGCAGTGGGCACATTATATGCTGCTGTTGGATAGATGGATTGAATATTCAGTAGAAGAATACGTCAATAAATATTCTTTTGAATCTAATACAGACGATCTTAGTTGTTACTTATTTAAAAACGATTCGACTAGCTAAGCCTTCCCTCTATGATATCCCTTATGAATTTTTAAACTGTATAATGTTTCGGATATGGTCGAGATCATAATAAGACTATTTAGTTAAGCACTGGAATATATGCAGCACTGTTTTACAGTTTTATATTTCGCGACAAACAAAGAGAATAGTGAACATTTAATACAAAGTCACTAGGTACCGAAAAGTGGGCGGATATCTCTCTGACGGACTTACCCCGGATATGTTTTTTCATATCCCTGTCACTAACTCGGCCTCAGCGTCAAAATACCCGCGCGTATGTACAGTGGTTTTAAATATTCTTTTACAGCTACACCTTTATTTTAATGCACGACACGAAAAAGATTTTTTTTAATGCATGGCTGGTGTATGTGCTTTGTTATATTTTTCCACTGAAACGTAGAATGGAACTGAGAATGTGTTTTGTATAAATGGAGTATTGTGATGGAAAATGTTTCAGAGCTTAGTTTATAAGGGTTTAAAAAATTGCTTTTAACATAATATTAAATACGCCTTCACCTGTTCATTCGTAGTAGATCTTTTTTTTTAATATGTTTTCAGTGTGATTTTCCTGCGACAGCCAAATAACAGACCAACACATTTTTCTTAATACATTTATTAAAAAAATGGTAAGAATTGAGAGGTTGAATTTTAAATACAAAGATTTGGAACGGACAGACCTATGATTTATACAAAATCGGTATAGTTTCAGATGACGAAGATAAGTTATAGCAATCCTAAAAATACTGTCTCATAAGCTTTTTTCCCCAGAAACAGTGACATATTGGCCAGGCCCTCTTGGATATCAAAATTCCATCATGTGCTGCGATTTATTTGCTCTCCATGTACAGAATCGTATTCGCAGACCTTTTCGTCTGTCCAAGTCATTGCTATGCCGACAGAAAGGAAGATTATTTATCGTTATTGCGGGTATTTTCGTTCCTCCTTTTGGCTGTTTTTTATTCTTTCTATTCATCCATTGTTTGTCTGGGGATAATAAGTTTTCATCAGGCCCACTAAGGCTAAGTGATAAGTTGCGATTCCGATATTATTTGTACGAGTATATTTACTTAGTTTGTTTAATAAATTATTTATGTAGATGATACATCGCTTTGTTTAGTGTTTCCTAACTTTTTCATGGACGAGGAGCTTCAGTTGGTACTCGGTGGCTACGATACCATTATTTAAGATCTTACCCAAGCTTTGAGATCGAACTGAGCCTGGTTTATTTACGAATTCTGGCTATTACTTCCAATTGCGAAGTCAGAAACAGTTTCCGAAGAGAGTACGTTTATTCTAAAAGATATTGATATCGTTGCAGGTTTCTTTCGTACTTGAAATGCTGAATTGTACTGTTGCTAAGAATGCATAGATTTTATTTTTGTGGGAGATATCATTGAAATTCTAAGAAACCGGATATTTTATAGTCCGATTTCATGGATAGTATAATTTTATGTTTATCACATATGTGAGCTCTATAGCTTAATAAATACCAGTCTGCTACGTCATAAACGGGATTATCTACCCCCGAATTTTAATCACACGGTTATCCAAACACGACCATAATGATTACACTATAAAACAACCCCTGTTCCACCCCTGGGCATACTCTAGTACGTAGGTATCGAGTAAGCGATATCATTGCCCCAGGCCCAAGGGGGCTAGTATAGGATAGGTCGGGAGTTACAGCCTCGGCCAAATTGTATAGCAATCGGTTAGAATTAATCTATGTTTTACCCTTGAGTATTTGGTAGCCTTGAATTATAGACTTGTATATCTCTACACAATAAGTGTGTTAGTCGTTTGGTTTGAGCGGCTTTGTTCTGGACTATAACTGGCCAGACATTTTAGATGTATTTGGTTCAGTTAATCCGTTTTACCAATGAGTCAAGGAACCAAATTGTCAGTAAACACTCAGTAAGCTAAAGAAAGTGAAACCTTACTGGTTTACACAAAAGGTTTACTTTTTCATAAATAACATGATATCTATATACCCCGAAGGATAAGGCAGAGGTGAACCTAGTAGACTCATAACATAACTAACGGAACGTGGTTGGGTGGGGTTACCATAAATACAATATAAAGAAATGAAAACGACCAGTTGGTATCGGAAAATCTAACAAAATATTTCAATATTTAAACATATTTCAGTAAGGATACCTACTTGGGGACCTTACTTATGGATGACGAATGAAACGAAGCTAAAGGAGTATGTAAGGATTATAGCATGTGGCGTTGTGTATTTTCTGAATATAGTGGCGTGCATTGGATATATTTATAAGTAAATAATGTCACCGCTTAGTGTCTTGCTTTTGACGTATCTGTGGAGCTTCCACACTGAGCCTTGAGGTTATAGTTAATTCAATTGTATTTTGTGTCCTTACTAACAATACTAATAAAGACTTTAATTACTTTCTGTTACTAACACTAAACAACCTATGGACTATTCATGTCTGAAATAAAGTATTTTTATTTATATAGGCTATAAGCAGTGCCTACCTTTATAAATCACCATAAGTCTGTCAATTACATTTTAATGTGTGTCCCGAAATTATATACTACAAACTAAATTATTATACCTAAAAGAAAGCCGCGTTTGTCAGTCTAGACAAGAACAGGCGGCTTTGTGCCTACCTATACAGAAAAGGAATGCACTCCACTGTGTGACTACCCCCTTGCGATGAAAGCGTAAGTTTATATACAATTGTAAGTACCTACCTGTTAAAATGGCATAAATACTTATTATAATTTCGTAAAACACAATTCCGACTTTCCTTCATTTCTTGAATTCTGAGTGGAATATTTCTCGACTCAACTCTTTGGGAATGCTTAAATAAAGAACCTTTCTCATTGTGTCGTAACGAGTTGTTTATTTGTGGTAGTCTCATTTCTCAATGATGAAAAGTAATACGTAAATCAATATGAGAATGTATAATTATCGCAGACTTTTTTGATGTACAATGTACAATACTAGCTTTTGCCAGCGGCTTCGCCCGCGTGTGTTCGTAAAAACCTTCCTCTTGAATCACTCGATCTATTTTAAAAAAATCGCATCAAAATCAGTTGCGTAGTTTTAAAGACTACTACTAGACTACAAATAAAAATACTTAAAATCTGAACACACGTAATAATCAAAATGATAAAATTAAAATTATAAATAAACAACGGTCTCCGAGACTATACTTGTCGCACACGAGCAAAATAAAACACGTACATGCGCTATACTAGCACTCACAAACACATTCACACAAGTAGTTCGCTTCGTAATCGTTGTTTGCGCTCCTCACAAAGTGAAAAATCAGTACGTATGAGGGTACCTTGGTGTCAAATTGGCCAGCTGTATTAACTTTTTATATTTAAGTACCTACATTTTTGCTATGTTTGCTGTTGATCTCACCTCATCTTTGTTTTAGTTTTACCTACTTATTCTACACCTGCATGCTTCGTCATTAGACGACGATTAATTAATTTTAAATGTTAAATCTCATTTAAGTGAACTGTATCATGTTCTTATGAGAAATAAAGATTCTTTAAACCTAAAGATCTAAGCATAGATAGGGACAGACAGAGGGAAGCGACTTTGTTTTATACTATACATCACTACGATGTATAAACAATTCATCAACATCCGCATAGAATTTCCCAACTATGTTGGGGTTGACTTCCAGTTTTAATCGCAAATGTTTTATTTTTGGGGCACTGACATTTCGCAGGTCAACTTTGGAGGTTTTCGGCTACTTAACCGGACTTGCCTCTGGCTGCCCCAATAAATTAAGACCTCCATCCAGGGCTTAGAAACTTAGCAGGTACATGTTAAAGGTACCCCCTGCGGGGTACGGAACAGTTCTCGATTTAAATATACAAGCAAAAAACTTTGAACTGGACAACAATCTATCATCTAGACACTGGGCACCGTACCTAAGATCTGTTTTATGATTTAGATACATTTTGTTTCGGACAGAATCGTGTAGTAATTCTAGTAAAGTACCTACTCTAATATAATCACGATTCACGGGCTTTACGAAGTTACATATTACAAGCAAATTGGTGACAACGTAAGCTTACATAAATAGATAAGGAACGTTTTCTGACGAGGCGGTTTTATTGTTCATTAGAAAGTGTCTTTTAGTATCTAGATAGGAAAGTTTATATCTCAATGCACTGACTACATGTATTCACATAAAGAATTATTATATTATTACTCACTTTGATGTGCCTATGATAGTTTCTCTTTTCAAGGAAATTTTAACAGCGGGGGACATTTACCTACAGATAGAAATAATATATTTGGATAGGATATTCGTAGGCTGCAGTTGCATGTGATAAGGTTAGTGGGGGGAAATAAACCATGTACTAAGACAATATGACAAGTACAATCTAGAATCATTTACACGTAGGTAACCCAGCAACAGCTTTCGAATAATCTGACTAGATTATGACAAAGTTAGTGGCTAACCATGTTACGGTAGTCTTGAAGTTACTAGGTTATTTGAGCTCTAAGATTCTCGCCAAGTATATTAGCTACAGCGTAAGTGGCCGCACGATGAATATCTTATTACCGAAGCGTTTCCAGTATTATAGCGTAGGTCTAATCTGCACTATAAAAATACGAGGGCTACTTTCGAAACGATATTATATTTGAGCCTCTTGGCTCGACAATTGGATGCCAAACCAACAACATACCAATAAGAAAAGAAAAAGGTTTTGACTTTAAAACCATCACCGCGACAGTAAACATAATTCTTATTCCGGGAAGTGTGAACGTTTAAAACGCGCGGCTGGTATTCCCCTTAGCTATTAAATTCGGCACGTCACTTCACATTTACCTACATGTTCCGTTCGCACGATACACGACGCTCATCGCAGTCCCTCGTATTTTCTCAAAACAAGTTATTCCAGGAGCGAATGTAGAACGAATATTTGTTATATTATTACTCAGACTATCTATGTGTTGTCATCTTTTGTCGTCCACTGACGTCGAGAGGAAAGTTTTGTTTGTTTCCACAATTGTTACGTGTTTATGTGATTGTTATGGAATTTCTATTTTCTTTATCTATAGCTTTATGAGGCCAATGTCCAGCAGTGGACGTCTTTCGGCTGAATTGATGATGATAATGATGATAGTTTTATCATATACATTTACTATTTCTAAACTGTGCTAAGATTCTATTGTACTGGGATGTAGCTACCTTAGAAATCATAAAAATAATAGTTTAATATATAAAAAACTTTTTGAGGTATTTTAATTGATATCATGCACGCTTTATTCAATTATTTTCTAGTTTTACTACAAAAGCGCTTTTTTTTTGCTAACCTATTGTTTCGAAGGGGGTGAAAATCACGTTCAAAGATTCCGTTACATATATACATACATATATAGCAAGCTAATAAAAGCGTATTAAAAATGAATGGTGTTAAGAGGTCGGAGTCTAAAAACAGTACAGGATATCGATGTTGTTCCCCGGGTGTCGGGAGTCGATCGTAGACTCCCGGCCACCGTAGGCGCCGGCTTGCGGGCGACGAGCAATGGGTAGCTTGCCGCCCGGTAAGGACCAGGCTCGGGTCGACGGCGCGTAGTGTTCCACGCGCGCCTCAAAGAGATGTCAGCAGAACTGAAGGGGACCGATGCCTTCCAGGGTCGCGAGATTGTTCGAAAGAGACACCGTGGCCCTGGTACATGGGCAACTGAAGGAACACGGGTGGGTTTTAGTCAGTAAAGATCTGACACGCCCTCCCGCTCCGCCCAAGCGCGGGAAAAGTCATTTGATGATTTTCTATACAAAAAAAAAGACAGATGTTGTTATGACTTTTAACGTTGCAGTGGACACAATAGGGTAAAATAACGCCTTCAATTAATGAAGCGTAGGTAATTGTACTAGGGAGGTACTTTAACTTGAACTAATTAAACCCTTAATGCGGTCAAAGTTCGTTTGCAAGCCTACTATAAGTGATCGATGATCACACCTGGAGTTACAGATTAACTAAGAGGGTCATGCCCTCTTAAAGGCTAATCTCGACTGTTAATTGAATTTATTGTTATTCATGATACAATTAAGTTGTCACATTAATCAAGGGTTGACAGCAGGTACTGTTGTTTCTACCTATAATAACGACTCGTAAAGATTGTTAGGTACTCCTAGCGTATCTCATCATCTCCCTAGCCTCTTTCGATGTTGGGGTCGGCTTCCGCGGTGGGTTGGTAGATGGGTGACCATCTTTACATACCAAGACCCTTCTGTGCCTCGGAAAGCCTAAGCCGTTGGTCCCTACTGTCATTAGTGGCTCTTTGAAAGTCTTTACGGATTGTCAGAATCCCAGTCTGACAACACAAGGGGTATTGTATTAACTTCCAGTCTTACCAGTTAAACCTGAATACCAGTAATTTTTAGCGCGCTGCGCGAGTGACTGCCTATCTGATCTTCACAACCCAGTTTCTGGGTATTAATGATAGCCGGGACCAATGCCCCAAAAAGGGTTTTTCGTGCTTTCCGTGGGACAGAGGGGTCATGGTATATAAAGATGGTAACCCATCCACGGATGAGCTGCGGCAAGCGTAGCTTAATTTGATCGATCTTACTGGCTGTTATTACATTGCCACGAGCTAGCTACTCTCTAAGTACATATGAATTCAAAAACGTAACAGTTTAGTTGGAAGGGCTAGTCTTGGCTTCTAAATCGACTCGTCCCGTACCAAGGCAAAGCGTGCAGCTTCATAAAATATCCAAATCTTCCTGCTTCATATTTTGCTAACCTCGAAACGGTAGAATACGGAACATTTTTTTTCACTCTAAATGAAATTGGACACTTACGGCGCTCGTAAAAAAACCAAATAAACAGAAGTAGGTTCTGAGAAATTTTCTTGAACTTTTCTTTAGAAACATGTTTATATTGGCAGAAATGAGATTACTAAGAAGTTCACGATAGGTTTTTATTATGCTGCCAATGTCAATGTCGAACGAAAATATTCAGGGTCAAAGAACAGGAGGGTTAACCGGTTGGATAGCTGAGATGAGGATAAAGATGCTTCCTCTTTTTAAGAATACAAATTAAGTGGACATAATAGGTACTAATAACCAATTATCTCCCGCACTCATAGTATACGAAAACAAAACACGGCGGAAAGAGAAAGAAAAATATAGTGTATCAAATGTTTAACAGGCGCACAAATTGCGATCATTTCTCACTTCGTAAAGAAAAGACTGGTCACGTCGGAAGATAGGGAAACAAAATACACGCTACCTTAAGAACTTTTTGTTCAGTTTTTCGAAACTTATTGTTTATAGACCTGGTCCTTCGCGGCGCGGTCCTTTTTCCTTTACTGTTTTCCCTTTGAAGCCCTCCTTTACGTAGTAACTTGGGTAGGTTTACTTTCTGTTGAATGTTTATTTATAAAAGAACTGTGCAGTTTTTAGCCGACTTCAAATAAGGAGGAAGTTCTCAATACGGTTTTATTACCTTACTTACGAGAAGTATGTCGTGAGTTCGAATCCAAGCAGGCACTGTATTTAATTTAATCACCACTGGTCTCAAAACGGTGAAAGAAAACATCGTGAGGAAACAAACATTTGAAGGCGGTGGTGGATGAAGGCCCACTCCCTGGCACAGAGAAGAGGCCTGTGTCCCAGCAGTGGGATCGAACATTTTAGGTTGATTGTGTTCGTGGCAATACACTATTGCTAAAAAATGTTCATATTTTAGCACATGATATCTAGTTTGTAACCGTTGTTCTATCTTGCAAGTCATAAGATTTTTTCACAGAAGGTATGCAAAAAATGCGCAACACGTATCAGGAGATTTTCTCTAAAAAATTCGAACACAAGAGGTTTTAATATTTCAACTCTGTTTGTCTTCGGTACCTAAATTTTACAACTGAATGAAAGATAGTTCATAGGATTCAGTCACTGTGTGACAATCATTTGGATTTCCATGAGCTATTTGTTTGGCTTCTAGCTGGTTTGTTCACAGTCAAAAATATAGTTGGGACTACTTGAGTACTTACTTATGGATGTATGAATGCAGGTGGCGTTCTGTAGTCTCTGCCTACTCCCGTGGAAAGACGGCGTTTACTTATTATTAAGGTAATCTTCTTTGTTTTACTGAAATTCTAATAATGCAGCCGGAGTAGTTTTCATGAGAATTTCCCGTCCATCAAGTTTTCCGACAAACTTCAAAATATATCTCTATCTGTAAATAAGTGTGTATTGTTCATTAGCAACCTTATAGACAAACCTAAACCCAAGATTTCGCTAACATTTTCTCACTTCCCACACACAATTCTCGTTACACGAACGCTTCTTTATTGGCTCACTTCAGAACCTCTCAAGTCTAGATTCTTTCATGTGACAAAGAAATCAGAACAAAGACTAATTTAATGCTGAATTCGTGCGCGGAGGTAGAGACGGTCTGTCCTCACGGAGAACTTCTTATTGCAAGTAAAATCGTGCCCTGAAGTCCTGACCTTGACACAAATAAGCTTAAGTACATACAGAACTTTGTTTTGTTATTGTTCTTAGTAAGCTTTCTGACTTAACATTTCTAAAATTGTCGGAAATTTAAGGAAATTTTGTCTGTTGTATTTGTTTAAGCTGTTTGAATTGTTAAACTGAGTTAATGGCGCGCCATTAAAGATTTTAATGTCACTGAACATGAACTTTGGCATCGAGATCGTTTACGATTTTTGCCGGAAGGAAATTGCTGGTTTTAGTTTGGAAAATATTAAAGTTCTTTTTAAGAACAATTACCAAACACCTACACTAAAACTTTACAATGAAACAAAGCTCATAAATATTTCACAGATATTTAGGTATAATACCTGTATACTTGTACATACAATATTAAACAAAAACATACACACGCAAATAACTCCTACAAAACAATCACAATTAAAAAATAGATACAGAACTAGACAAGCAAATGACAGCGTTACGGGCACCTAGAACAAACTACGGCAAGAGAACTATTCTGTATGAAGGAGCACAGCTTTACAACAAATTGCCTCGAAATGTAAAAGATCAAACATCCATGTATGGTTTCAAAAAAATCTCTAAAAAACACATTTTACTTGATTTAAAATTTTAGGCGATCTTCGGTAATAATTTAACCATGTTTGTTGTGTAACCATCGCGCCGGCGCCGGTTAATATTATAAATTAGAAATAAATATTTTCTCATATTAGTGAATGTTTTCGAGAAATAAAGTACTTTAACCATAAAATTACTTGGTACTGGACCCTGTCTTACCATATTTGCTACCATAAAGCAATTAACAGATAACAAATTTTTGTTTTAGTCCTCAAGTTTATAAGTAATGGTCTTTCGAAAAAAAAAAACACAAAAAGAAGAATAAGAATTTAATCTGATAATCATTCAAGACAATTTTTTAACCAATCCAACTACATCTCGTATCTTTCATTACTCTAAACCGCTTCGTCACCACATTGTCCTTTTCAAGTTCAAATGGAATATCCTTATAGGCGCTTTCTGCGAACATTCTTATGTTCGTACGTGTTCCAATTTACCAATTAATTTAGACCCCACAGTTTGAGTGGATCACGAACATTTGTAAGAGAGGAACCATTTATTTGAAACGTTGAAACGGTAACAGTGACGATCTCCCGTCATAATTATTAGAAGGAAAGATCTTCAGGAAGACAATTTTACTCAATAGTTAGGTAATTTTTTTATACCCTCCAAGTAAGAATATTATACAAATAAATTCATAGTTATCTTCTTCAATAAGTATTCACAAAGTAAACTTGTGATAACTATTTGACGTTTCATATGTATTATTTTACTATTACTAAAAGAACTACTGAAAATCCTGTTCACTCCAGGTTTTATCTTTAAACATCAAAATCATCTCGGAAAGTCTTTTCTAAAAGAAACAAAACTGATTCTTAAGTCTCCAGTAAAAAAGGGGTATTATTTCGCAAAACTAGTGTCTTTGTAGAAACTCTAGTCATTAGACCTAGAAATAAAAAAAACCCCTGAAGTTTTTAATTACAAAGCCCTTTAGGTAAATTTTATGGATCTTAGGATTATACGAGCTGGGGATTTAAGATGAAAAGAGAAAAGTATTATTGCTGTCTTTGAGGATAAGCAAATAAATTTTAATTAAGTTTTTTGTCAAATAAATTTATTCAGAGCTAGATTAGGGTTGTGTGTTTAAGTTTTAACAATATTTTAGTTAGTTTTATAACTGTATTTTTAAACCGTTCATTCATATTCAGATCATTCTGACAATGACAAACAAACATTGCAGCCTCCACTGCTGGACATAGGCCTCCCCCTATTTGGGGGGTTTTGCCATTATCGCCACGCTTGGTAGCCGGGTTGGCGTATGCAGTATGATGGTAATATGTATAGAGTACGCTGCTGCCCATTCTTTAGTATGTCCCTTAGTCGCCTTTTAGGACTCCCACGGGAAGAAATGGGTACCTTAATATCTTCAGCAAATAATTATGTGCTAATGCTATACAGAAACATAAAAAACTAATATTTTATGAATACCCTGAGATTAATTCCAAAGAAGCCAAGGAATATAAAATAATATAGCAGCGGATAGTTCCGAGAGTTAACCGAGGAAAATGGGTCACTTCAACATTAATAACAGGATGCAACCTGTAAATATATTAGTAGCACGCGGCACAACTATCTCGTACAATTTTCAACACGACTTTCAGAAAAACAAGGATACTATTCTTAATCTGAATTCTATTTACGACAGTAAATACTTGCAAGAAATAAAAGGGTTTTGTACGAAATACTAATAGACTTCTACTAACTAGACTACTGACTAGACTAATACTATTTCGTATGGTGCACATAACAGCACCATCCCATTTCTTCCCGTGGGTGTCGTAAGAGGGACTTACTAGAGAATGGGCAGCAGCGTTCTCTCTCACATTTTAGCACCATACTGTTATCGCCGACCCGCTTGCCAAGCGTGGTGATTAAGGCAAACACTTCCAAATTGGGAAGCCATATTATATACAGCAGTAGATCTTTTTTGGCTAAAACGATAACTAATAGACAATAATAATACTAGGTTTTAATCGGTTTAAGGACACTGAATAAATATTACGAGTTTTATTGTTATAACGCCTATGAGCGTCGTGTCTTTCAAATAATTATACAGCAATTGTTTTCATTATCATTGTACGAGTTGAAAGAAAATAACCTAATAAAGAAATCATATAACAGCTCCAGTAAAATCAAATCAGATGCTGGAGATTGCAAAACACTATAGGTAAACCTTCATAGGAATGCCTTCTAAAACTGAATAGTCATTCCTTACTTTAGTTGACTAATCACAAACGGCTAAAATGGATCTTACTAATTCTTATTTCGACAATAGGATTAATATTAAGCCTAAAACAAAAGAGAGGCCCTTTGTGCGTCCTAAATAGATTCATTATCGTTTGCTTGGTGAAGAATATTGTTTTGATAATGTAAACTCATGTTTTCTGTAATAAATTCATTAGTTAAAGATTAATTAGTTCAAGTTATAATGGTATTTCGTTAATCCATCTTCAGTTTAGTTATATTGAGGAGGTGGAGAAGGCTGTAATTGAGAGTCTGCCAATATTTGGAGGTAAGAATGTTCGAAAACAAGATGGTGGACGTCATTGTAGCTATGTCGATGAGACTGGCGTAAGTGCTAGCATTGGCACAATCAATAAGAAGGCTATGGAGCAGTGGCGATGATAACAAATATAGAACGCTTTTAAAAAGGCACTCAAATTTAAAATAGAAAAAAAACTGGCCAAGTGCGAGTCGGACTCGCGCACCGAGGGTTCCGTGCAAACCTTCAGGTATTCACGGTTTATGCATAAGGTTTATGTTTATGAAATTAAAAGTTTAAAAAAATATATATTTGAGTTGACTGAATGAAAGGTAAATTGTGGTTTACGATTTATGACGTATTAATAAAAAACTACTTACTAGATCTCGTTCAAACCAATTTTCGGTGGAAGTTTACATGGTAATGTACATCATATATTTTTTTTAGTTGTATCATTCCCTTATTTTACAAGTTACGGGGGGGGGGGGGGAGGGGAACACACATTTTACCACTTTGGAAGTGTCTCTCGCGCAAACTATTCAGTTTAGAAAAAAATGATATTAAAAACCTCAATATCATATTTGAAGACCTATTCATAGATACCCCACACGTATGGATTTGATGAAAAATTTTTTTTTGAGTTTCAGTTCTATGTATGGGGAACCCCAAATATTATTGTTTTTTTTCTATTTTTGTGTGAAAATCTTAATGCGGTTCACAGAATACGTCTACTTACCAAGTTTCAACAGCATAGCTCTTATAGTTTCGGAAAACAGTGGCTGTGACATACTCGGACAGACAGACAGACAGACAGACATGACGAATCTATAAGGGGAACCCTTATAGATTGCCATTTGGCAACGGATTTTTTGCCATTTGGCAACGGAACCCTAAAAACGGGGTCAAGAGTTTAACAACCATTACTGTCGAATAATGTAAATTCAAAAGGAATTGTATTAACGTTATCTGCCGTTTGGCTTTCGCAAGAATAGAATAGTAATTCTGTTGGGATGTATGTGTACCACAAAAGAAATGCTAATGATCGTGTGGTACATTCAAAAGAGCGGGCTAATTTATTCGCGCGATCTATGCCGCAGGCAACTGTATCAATTTGGTACAAGATACTAGCTTTAACGATATTAAAAACAAATAACGAACTATTTGTAAGCTTCTCGTTCTGTGTTAAAATTATTTTTTGAGTAGAAATTAAAGGACTGTCTTATGAGTCAAATACTTTATTCCTCAGAAGTGACTAGATCATTTAGTGTTTTGATAAACATGATTACTTACCAATCTATATCAGGTCGACGATAATAAACATTTATAAAAGGCCGTGCCTTCAGGTGGTCCCAAATGTTGTTTATTTTACCATGATACAAATAGCTGTCAATAAAGTTATAGCATTTATGTATTTACGGGGCGAGCTATTATTGTACTTCCGTCTCGGAACAAATAAATATATTTTATATAATGTTTGCTTTTCCGTCCATCCTACTAACGTCATAAATGAGAAAGTTTGTATTTTTTAACCGACGAAAAAAAACGGAGGAGGTTATCAATTCGACGCGTATATTTTTTTTTTTATGTATGACCACGCATAACTTTTTACATAGTAGTCCGATTGTGATAATTCTTTTTTTATTGGAAAGGGTATACTCCGAGGGTGGTTTCATATAAATTTGAAAAACAAAATCAAACCCTAAGGGTCAGAAAACAGGGGATGATTGATTGTTCACTCACTGATTGTTATGTTTAACCACGCATAACTTTATACAGAGTAGTCCGATTTTGATAATTCTTTATTCATTGTATAGGGTATATTTTGCCAAGTATTATAAGTATATTAAAGCCACAAAAAATTATAAAATAAAAACTTTTTACCAAAAAATTTAACCGCCGAAAAAACTGAAAAGCAAAGTGCCGACTCATAATTTTAAGGTTTATTATTTTTTGCTTTTCAGTTTTTTCGGCGGTTAAATTTTTTGGTAAAAAGTTTTTATTATGTCTGTTATTTCATCACGCAAAAACAGCTTAATGAATTTGAATAGAATTAGATTGCCTGTCAGATAGATTACAACCTGGATTGACAACTAAAATACTCTTTATCCTGGTAGTACGTTTTCGTCGGATAATTTTCGACTTCCAGGTGGGCAAAGTCGCTGGCAAATCCTAGTTAATAATAAATTAGATGAGTGCCTCGTTAGTTCAGTGGTTATAATCGCAAAAGCTTCTGTGCAGTGTTATTGGGTTTTTTTATTTGGAATTTATCAGTAATAGCCCCAGAGCCTGGAGTTGTTCCCGGTTGATGGGAATAGGTTCATCCATGATTATATGAGGCTTATACATAATTAGCGAAATGTGGGCGTCATACCTACTATATGTACGTAAAACACTGCTTGACCCTTCGAAGAAACAAGCTGTGATGTTATTTTAGTAACAAATAATTAAAACCTCTTTATGTGTACCATATTCAGTAGATTAGTTGCTGTGAAATCTTGAACTATCATAATAATAACGATTGTCTATCTAAATAATTGATATACTCTTTACGTCTAAGCGCGTTTTTTAACCGACGAAAAAAACGGCGGAGGTTCTCAAGTCGAAGCGTACTTTTTTTTTTACTTACATGCAGCAGCCCGGTTGATGGCAATATGCGAGCCCCTATTGCATGGAAACTAAACAATACTTGAAAAATGTGTGTTTTCTACAGGCACACCTCTGTCTAACCCCGAGAGGTATACTAGCGTGATGTTATCTAATTTGTCACAGGTATTCAATTCATCAATATTATCTCATACGCTTATAACTTAACCCTCAACTACAGATCTAGCTTCGCACACAAGCTTTACTCTACATTGCTCCCAATTAGATGCCGACGGCTCCGATGTCTAGCCAACGAGCCAGTTTCCTGTACTTTAAAGTCTTTTTCTAAAATTCTGTATCATTTGGGTTTAATAGTAGGTATTCGTGAAATATGTCTGTTTGGTTAACAATGTCGTTTGGATATAGTTTGTACATTTTGGAAATATTTTACAGAACAATTGTTACACTATGCAGAATAATTGTTACGAGTCACAATCAGAACTTCTGCTGTCTGACATGAGACGCACGGCGGGGCTTTTAGGGGACTGTTTAATGTAATTTTGATATTCGGAAAGTGCTGATCCTCAGCCTAATTAGAATTAATGACTTATGATTTTGAGAAATACACAGAATTGCCAATAAACATGATTTTCTGCGATGAAATCTTTCATCGGTAATAATTATAATTATTCGTAAAAATAATAAGCCATGGCATATATTTTGATCACGTAGGTATAGCATATTGTATGAAACAGCAGATATTTTTGATAACCGACGAAACTTGTCTGTTCTGAATTCCTGATTTCAGAGTGCGCGTCGATTTCCTTGCCAGTCTGTACTTAAAAAAATTTCAAATGTGTAATTTTGATTAAATATGTTTTTTTGTCTAACAAGTCTACAGCAGTGTTTTCACGTATAATGACCACCCATCAAAAACAACTTCAGTTATTTAAGAAACCACCCTGAGTGGGTAGCGAGGTTGCTAACCCATTACTGCTGCGGTCTTTTTGCCATACACGTGCGCCGCGTTTTACCCAATTAGGGCCCGCCAGCGAACGGGTTAATCTTTTATTGACTGTATAAATCTACAGCACTAATTGACTTTGGCTCAACCGCTTTGAGCTTTAACACACCATTTTTGCAGGTCTTAAATTGAGCTTTCGAAGTGTTGAGCTTTTATTTCTGGGCTTTGGCAGAAGACGGCTTTTTATTTTTAGCTTTTGTGGCTTTTATTTGACCACTGAAATTTGAGTCTTTTAATGAAGGAGATTAGGTACTATTTACTGTTTAGTAGTTGATGTTAATAGCACATATTTTACTTGTCTGTTGTCGAATCGTTTGTGAATTGGGTCTAACACTGTAAAATCCTGCCATAATCGTATTTTGACTAGTTGAAATGTAAGCATATTACTATTAGTTATAGATTTCTAACTAGAAATCCATACTATCATTATAAATGCGAAAAGTAACTCTGTCTGTCTGCTTGTCTCCATTTCTTTTGCTTTAACGACTAAACGATCTTGGATTACCACACGGCCAGACCCGGGACCGGGCACAGGATATCTTTTATCTAGTTAGTAATAGTCATACTGTAGGATAAATTCAGAACATTACGCGGGCGAAGCCGGTAGCAAAAGCAAGTTTCCTATAAAACAGAACTATTATAATAAACTTCACACTTTTTCCCGATCCCTAATAATATAGTTCGAAAGTTTCAAACGAATCCGTTAATCTGTTGAACCGTGAAAGTTTTTCGAACAAACAGACGCCACTTTATTTTTATGCATTAGTTATGTTGGGATTATAGTACCTACTGTTATAAAATGTTTCTGTTTGGTTTTGGTTATTTGTTTGGTAACAATAGCTATGGTATGGAAGCCGTACTTAGATAATTAACAAAAGGCGAGTTGAGCTATTTGCTTTGGAGTATTTATTGAGAAATGATGTGGTAAGACAACGGTGCGGTCTAAAAGATATAGTGACAAAAATTGAAAAGAGTATACTTAGATGGTTTGGTTATGTTGAGAGGAAGCCTGAAAGGCGGCTAACAAGGCAGATAAATAAATAAAATAAATAAATATCTTAGCACAACCAACACACCGTTATCTGATCCCAAACTAGGCACAGTCTGTACTATGACAACCAGACAACTGATAAACATACTTGTATATTACTAAATACATACATATTATAGATAAATTACACCCAGACACAGAACAAATGATCGTGTTCATCACACAAAGATTTGTCCTGGGTGGGGATCGAACCCACGATCTCAATCTTAGCAGTCAGGATCACTAACCGCTAGACTAACAGGCCAGTCAGTCAGATGTGACTGGACACGCCGGAAAAGGCCGCCCTAGGACATATAGTGACTTCAGAAGCCTCCAGTGCGTAGTACTGGCAACCGGCGTGCGTGTATACATACATACAGTTACGCCTTTTTCCCATGGGGGTAGGCAGAAACCACGGAACGCCACCTGCTACGATCTCTACGCACTCCTTTTGCCTCGTTTAGGTTCATACAATTGGTCATATACACGTGTATGACCAGGTGTATTCACTTAAACGAGGCTAAAGGAGTATGTGAGGGTCGTAACAGGTAGCGTTCTGAAGTTTGTGTCTACGTGAGTTTATGTATGTATGTATTTATTGAGAGTTTGTGACTAACATAAGTGGTACATATATCTAACAAGTAACCCTACCCAACTGTCAGACTCCACCGATCAGAATGAAACTTTGCACATCGATATAACACTAAAAAATATTGAACCCGTGTTTATTTATTTTTCCGGAATCCACTTTTTAGGGGTAGAAACCACCCCCTCAACCACACTCTACCCAGAGTTACATGGGTTAGCCTACTTAGGGGTTATTAGGATAAACTCAAAAACTACTGGACCGATTTTAAAAATTCTTTCACCAATAAAAATCTACATTATCTGCAAGTAACATAGGCTATATAACATTACGCTACAACTAAGAGGAGCAGAGCAGTAATGAAAAATGTTGCAAAAAAGGGGAAAATCGCACGGGTAGGCGATTCGACGCGACGGGAAGGGTCGGGGGAACACGGAATTTAACGCGGACGAAGTCGCAGGCAGAAGCTAGTTTAATTATAATCATGATAGTATCAGTTTCTCTTCGTAACGTTATAAATAGCCGGCAATCACGAGGTACCGGATATTTGTTAGCTTGTTTGAAATATGAGCTTAATAAACTATTTTAATTAATATATCAAGAGTTTATTTAAGTACAGGTAACTAAGATGAAGTAGATCGATGTTGAACAATGATGTATAACAATGTTTGGACCGTCAATCCTGACACACAACCTGATCAACACTAGAAGTGCGGGCGTCCCAAATTTGACTCATTTCGATGTTCTTCCTGCTCTAATTAATATTTTATTAAGCATATTATAATCCTAACTTTTTATGAGTTTTCATGAAATATGATGATTATTATATTTATTATTTATACGACACTTTAACCACGTAATTGCAATATACATTTTTTTTTTCCAAATTTACCTTAGTCGGTATGTTCCGCGCTTCTAGTGTAAATAATGTTTTAGACAGTATACCTGTAGTTTTTTTTTCGTGGTAGGTATGTATATTGGCGTGTACTAGTTAGTATCTTAATTAAATGTTTTGTGGTTTTTTGTCTGTAATGTTTATTACTTTGCATACTATTATGAATAGAGTAAGTCGCACTTTACAGAAAAAGCTCGTTGAAACAATTTATTTAAGTGGCCGTACACTAAATTGTGTAAATTCTGCTGTTTTATTTGATTTTACTGTTAGTGCATTCTCATAAGTTTTAATTCGTGAATGACCTCCTTTTTAGGGTTCCGTTGCCAAATGGCAAAAAAAGGAACCCTTATAGATTCGTCATGTCTGTCTGTCTGTCTGTCCGAGTATGTCACAGCTACTTTTTCCGAAACTATAAGAGCTATGCTATTGAAACTTGGTAAGTAGATGTATTTTGTGAACCGCATTAAGATTTTCACACAAAAATAGAAAAAAAAAACAATAAGATTTGGGGTTCCCCATACATAGAACTGAAACTCAAAAAAAACTTTTTCATCAAATCCATACGTGTGGATAGGTCTTCAAAAATGATATTGAGGTTTTTAATATCATTTTTTTCTAAACTGAATAGTTTGCACGAGAGACACTTCCAAAGTGGTAAAATGTGTGTCCCCCCCCCCGTAATTTCTAAAATAAGGGAATGATAAAACTAAAAAAAATATATGATGTACATTACCATGTAAACTTCCACCGAAAATTGGTGTGAACGAGATCTAGTAAGTAGTTTTTTTTAATACGTCATAAATCGTAAACCACAATTTACCTTTCATTCAGTCAACTTAAATATAAAAATTAAAAAAAAAACATTTAATTTCATAAACATAAACCTTATGCATAAACCGTGAATACCTGAAAGTTTGTACGGAACCCTCGATGCGCGAGTCCGACTCGCACTTGGCCGGTTTTTATTTTTGTGGAGAATTAAAATGCGAGATTAAGGTTATTTGGATAAAAATTTAAATTATATTTCAAATAATGCATTGAAACGTATGAAAAACAATACTTTATCTCTGACATTACGTCTATAAAATCACATAAATAAACAAATTCGGAAAAAAATCGTATACGGCCTCTTAACCCAAAAATTAAATATGAAGTAAAAATACAAGTTTGTTTGATCATTTCATCATTAAACTTCTTGAAAACCAACTGATCACTCAATCGGAAATATTCAAATCACGGACAGTAAATCATACAGAAGAACCATGACCTATTAGTCTTAATATACTAACGACTAATCCCTCTATTTTTAACACAGGACCGGATTGATTTATTAAAGATTTACAACTAGTTTAACAGTACAATAGCTGAACCGCATAGAGCGTTGGCAAAGATCCAAGTTTAGTAGCCGTCAAAATAGTCGGTGTTGTCATTTTTTTGTTGTTAAGTTACGCTAGACGGAGCGAAACATTTGGACTGCTTTAAAAATCGGTCAACTGAAACAGATTCAGCTGAATCTGTCTGTTTTTACTTGTTCTATTTTAAGAAGAGGGTTATATAAAGAAAACATTTTGGGCAGAATCTAAGAGTAGTATGCACTAAGTATCTACTTATTTAACGTGAGAACCTGTTTTTAACCGACTTCAAAAAGGAGGAGGTTATCAATTCGGATGTTTATATGTTTTTTTTTTTTTTTTTATGTATTTTCGGCCATAACTCCGTCATATATAGACGGATTTGCAAAATTCTTTTTTTGTTCGAAAGGGGTTTATAGTGCAGGGTGAATACCACAACTAAAAATTTAAAAATAAAAACTTTTTTGCAAAAAAAAAAACAACCGACTTCCTTAAAAACACTACAAAGTGAAAAATAACTTTAATTTCGGAAGTCGGTGGCAAAAAAACCATAAATACAGATCCTAAGACACCGACTACCGAAATTAAAGTTATTTTTCACTTTGTAGTGTTTTTAAGGAAGTCGGTTGTTTTTTTTTTGCAAAAAAGTTTTGTATTAAAGTGAATATTGCTTAAAAATAGTCTAAATTCAATGACAAATTTTGGTAAGCATTATACAGATGTTTTACATTCATGTAACAATTGTAAATTACAGTTTTGATATCACCATATTTTGCCTTTCGGTATGCAGTTTGCATAAATTAAACCACATTTTTAGAATGAGATCAATAAAACTAGTTTAAAAATATATCTTATGCTTTATCCCAACCTTATCAAAATAAAATAAAATCTTCAGAATTTATAAAACTGTAATGAGAAATAATCTGCAAGATTTTCAACGAAGAATTCTTTGAATAGATACAAAACATTTATTTGGTATGCAATTCATTTAAATTTATCATTTAAGACAATCCTGCAACGAAATTAAACGTTGAAAATAATGTCTAATTTAGAAATGCCTTTATTAAAAACAAAACAAGCGAAAAGCTCCTGTAACTCTATGTCGTAATTAAATACTTTCTCATCTCTAATTTTAAAATATTTTTCAGTAGAAGCCTGTTCCCGAAATTCTACCTTTCTGAAAGAATTTAATTAACAAAGCTCTTGTTTTTACTATCTAATTAAAAGTACAATAATTAGTAGTTTTAAAGTAGACTAAATGTTGGCCTACGCCTATTGTTGGCTGGTTAGTCTGAGAACTTCAATTTAGTTTTTTTCTTTTGCGTTCTTTTTCAGGTTTTGTTTAAAAAGTAAATTCAGCTAATAGTATTAGGGGCATATGGCTGTAAATGGGTCAATTGCCCTTGTCTTAATTTTTTGTGATGACGAAATCTTTCAATCGTCTAACAATTGAGTCACATCCGTTATTTTTGTAGCGGCATTTGAACAGCCAGAATTGGTGGCCCAATGGTAATAGCCGCGACTTACGAATAGAAGGTCAACGCTTTACTTTGTGTTCATTATTTCATCACCTCTGCTATCAAAAACGGTAAAGGAAAACATCGTGAGGAAACTGACATGTCTTAGAACCCAAAATTCGCAACATGTGACATCTACCAACCCGCACTGAGCCCGCGTGGTGGATTATAGCCCACTCTCTCTCACCGAGAGGAGGCCTGCGTCTCAGCAGTGGGAACATTATAGGCTGCTGATGATGATGCTGCTGATCTGCACAGCCACATGCGAACTAAGTTTAATTACGTCACGGAAAATCCTGCATCGCTCAAGCAGGGATTACCACGCAATTAGTTTTAAACAACGTCCCTACATCGTTCATCGGGCAGTACCCCACCAGACACAACACCCATCTGGTCGGAAAGTTCTCCGTTCTTTCTTCTTTCTTCTTCTTCTCTCGTTTTTCTAAGGAGGTTGAGTGAACTTCACACCCCATGTTCCTCATGTGTGTATCACGTAAGCTCGACAAATGGATGTGCAAATAACACTTATGCGACAAAAATGTACTGCGGCTCACCATAGTTCGAATGCACGTTTGTGCGACACACTCGAGCTCACGTAGTACACTTGGCGCACGAGCCGAGCGAGCGAAGCGAGCGGTGCCGGAAACGACTAGATTCAGTGTGTCGCATAAGCGTGTATTCGAACTATGGGTGAGTCGCAGTACAGTTCTGTCGAACAAGTTTTATTCACACATCCATTTGTCGAGCTCATGTAGCACACTCGTTCCTCATACCTCCAAATTGTCTAGTATAGACTATATTGGTTTTACCTTTACCTATATTATTATATTAGTAGATCATTATGTGAGAGATCGACGCAATTTTAATTTTGTCAAAATGAGTATGATTAGGGATCTTTACGCAGCTTTAGGCAATAAAGAAGTTTCTGTACAAATGGTATCTCTTTAATGACTCAATCGTGTTTCCTTGAGATAATAAACCTGTCAAAACTTGTAATCCACCCTAAATAAATTCTGAGAAATTAATTAATTGAATAAGAACAAAATCTTTAATCACTTTCCGCAACTTAATTGGTAACAGTTAAAATTGTAATAATTTACATCTTGACAGTTGAACGATTTTTATAACGTAAATTTTTGCATTGAAATATTTAGGAAAAATTCAGTTTACTTACGTTACATTAAAATAAAATACGTTTAATTCAGACTATTAAAATGTCCATAGCGAAAGTTAGTATTACATTATCTTAAAAACTATGTTAGTCGTGAGGAGATCAATTATACTCGTATAGAAAATAAAATAAAATTGAAAATAATTACATTAGAAAAAGACTATGAATAGAAAACCGGGAACTCTGTGTTTGATTTTGGGTGAAAAACTATTGATAAAACATGATTTAAAAGGATAGGTAATGGAATTTTCCTACTTTGACATATTTGCCTTTTAAAATTACAACCGTTATGTTAACAAAGTAACTAAATAAATTTACTCGGCTGAAATATCTTCTCATTTTCACAGGAAAAACAGAGCAACAGTTTCAGTAGATTCCAATGAGGAAAATAAACAGTACGCTATAAAAGAACATATGAATTTGAATTTAAATTAGTAGGTACCATGTGTTTATTTATATCATTGGGTACGAGAGAACAGAGATATTCCGTTACAATGCTCGTGGAAGGTAAAAAGGATACTTTTACAGTAACAACAAAATTCGAGGCCTCTACCAGATTGGTCCTACATGTGGGCGTGCAAATACCTGTAATCATTTGGTACATAACTTTAATTCCACAAAATATGTTAATACTCTTTGTATAAATTAATAACGGATCACAAAGAGGTAACTAATCTTTACCTCTTTGTGATCATCTCATCGCTGATAATCTAATTAATATTTCCTTTAGGTACTTTACAAGACTAATTAAACAGACATCAGATTCCGATTCTAATGAAGAAAGAACAAAATCTCAAGTTTGTAATCCAAAAAACTTTTTACCAAAAAATTTAACCGCCGAAAAAACTGAAAAGCAAAAAATAATAAACCTTAAAATTATGAGTCGGCGCTTTGAGTGATCTTTGTTCATTGATTTTTCAGCGCCGACTCATAGTTTTAAGGTTCATTATTTTTTGCTTTTCAGTTTTTTCGGCGGTTAAATTTTTTGGTAAAAAGTTTTTATTTTATATTTTTTTTGTGACTTTAATGTACTTATAATACTTGGCAAGGTATACCCTATCCAATGAATAAAGAATTATCAAAATACGACTACTCTGTATAAAGTTATGCGTGGTTAAACATTACAATCAGTGAGTGAACAATCAATGTTCCCCTGTTTTCCGACCCTTAGGGTTCGATTTTGTTTTCCAAATTTATATGGGACCACCCTCAGAGTATATTCTTCCCAATAAAAAAAGAATTATCACAATCGGACTACTATGTAAAAAGTTATGCTTGGTCATACATAAAAAAAAAAAAAAAAAAAAATATACGCGTCGAATTGATAACCTCCTCCGTTTTTTTTCGTCGGTTAAAAAACACTTGTTCATTGGCTAATGAATGCATTAATTACTGCTAATGGTTTGCATTACTACTCATTTTGATGATAAATCGTGTGTTTTTACTCATTCCCTTTGATGTACACAGTAAGACATCTATCTGAAAATTTAACGTTCAATTTGAGCCCACACAAGTCAAATAACGCGTTAATTAAAAGAATGGGAATATTTATACTGCGTCAAAGAAGTTTTTGCACTTCAAACGATGGGGACCATTTTTAATAAATACGCTTCTTGTTACTTTTTGGTCTTTTAAAAACTTACCTCAGCAAATAATTCTCATAACTTCCCATAGGACTAGGAGAGTCGTAAACAGTGGCAGCAATGTCGCATAAAAGGATTTAGCAAAACATTTCATTCTCAAATACTAGAATGACCCCATTTTGTTCGATGAACTTTTGTGACTAAGTTTCGGTTAAAACTGATAGTTTATACCTTTTAACTTTATTGAATCCAAGTTGGTAACTATAAAGCATCGAAACTTTAAGTTTATACGTTAATATTCTCAGTAGAAATAGATCTTTTAGTAAGACTATTACAACTTTCAAGGTGCATTTTCAAAATGAAAGGTAGAAACATTTAACCGGACATTAGTGTAATAGCAATTTGACATTGTCTGTGCCTTTATGTCGTATCAGTATGGACGATTTCCGGAGTGCAAATGGTATCGCTATTTGCGGTTGAATGTCCATGGATGATCAGTGGTAATATATAACCCACTTATTTATTTGAATACCCAGTAATTACAACAAGTACATAGATACTGCTACGGATCCCTAAAATATACAAGCTTTGAAAGATTTTTACCGCTTACGAAACTAGCTCGTTTTAAACAAAGGAACAGAATGCTTCGAACAAAAAGCATTCATTTGTTTCTTGGCTTATTTAGTCTTCTCACTGCTGTTGTTCTATTGTTTGGAAAGAAGTTCTTTAATGCTGCTTGCGGTAGATTGTAGAAATTGTCACGTAACGAAAAAGTTTTATTATATTCATCGGCGGAGTCATGGATTCGGGATGTCAATTGACATGAAATGCAAGAGTTAAGTCGGCGCGCTTCGACAGAGTCTAGCTTCATGTTCGTGCGAGTCGACGAGGGCGCCACGTATAATAGAAAGAAAGAGTCAGAGAGATATCACAATTGCTTTTGATGGTGCTGAAACTAATAGTGAGGTTAATATGAAAATAATAGGTGCCAGACGCAAAAATATTCAAATTTTTCATCATAGATGTCGTTTTCACGGTTTTCGAGAATGTTGAAGGCGATAGTAAAGTCAAAATGAAAATCCGAAACATCGCTGCGAAAAAGTCATTTCCCAGGAAAGGAATAATAATTTTATGTCCATAATCGTGAAAACCTATGATAAAAAGTTTACTGTAAAGTCTCGCACTCTTTGAAGGGACCGATTTTGTTTTTGAAGCAATCTGTCAGACATACCGCTCATTTATAACCTAACAACACACTGTTCCTCATATTTCATCCAAAATCAAATATTTGACCAGGGGCTCCCAACAGTGTTTTACGAGCTTCTAAAATATTTACATAAAAAGGTGATCAAAACTTCTTAACAAGGGTGGTTTCAAAACCAGTTTACAATCTCAAGGAAGTTTCGAAAACCTCGAAAAATAATTAGGCGGCAATGTCACAAGGTTGGCAATGTCAACGCTCATAAAGTTCGGTAATTAATCATTGCAGAACCCCCGGTATGTGGGGTTTTATATCACATCACTTTATTGGAGCGGAAAACTCCTTTTACATACGTTGACGGTATTTTACTTTTCTAAAAGATTTTGGCCTTAATGTTATTGCAAAGCGATTACATAAACAGTCTTTTAATGAGGTTAATTCAAGCGTCAGTTTATAGATTTTTATTTAAAACGGATGTGATGTTTTTCTTCGCCGTTGGAAGAATGTGTAGGCACATGTTTGACAAATATATCGTGGGGTTTTCGTCACGCTCGCAGCTAAAAGTCCACATCACACATAATAATAAATAAAAATGCGTCTTACAAAACAGGGCTGTCAAACTTTTCCATGACAAAAACAAAAAAACGACTGTCGACACCGACAGTGTGTTTCACCCCTGCATAAAGTTTTTTAATTATTGTTTTTTATTGGCTCTGGTTGACAATTATACTGGCCACGGAACTCTATAGCGTGGGGGACGTACTTGACCTATTTCTTTTATCGTCGTATCTCGGTTTTTATTATTCACCTCAATTAAAAAACCCATTCGGGTTTCTTATATCTGAAAACGATACGAAATTAATTCTATGTTTTCAATTTCACAAAACTTTAAATTAAAGCACAAATATCTGGGAACTAAAACGGAAATTACCTTGGTTTCCCGCTGTTTATGATTCTGTAATAATTTGAATATGATTATTATGCAAATTCCGTGATATTCAATTCTAGTTAACTAGCGTTCTCTGAAACTTGGTTCTAGTAAGCTTTAGTTTGCCGTACGATGAAAACGTGTTTCTAAAACCATTCACACGTAGACCATACACCAACCAAATAATTCTGCCTTTTCCCAACTACATATTTTGGGATTGGCCTCCAGTCTAACCGGATGCAGCTGAATACGGATTTTAGAATTTTAGACGGAGTGACTCGACAACCCAATTACAGGGTAATACGATACCCATTGGTAAGATTTGGTATTACACTTTTGGACTTTTGACTACCCTTAACGAATGCCAAAGATATTGGAATGACTGCTGGAACCAACGGATTAACGTTCTTTACGAGGCATGGAGGGATCTCGATATGTATTAGATGGTCATCCATCCGCAAACTGACCGCAACAAGCGTAGCTTAACCGTCGATCGTCCCATGTAGCTACGAGCCGCTCTCCACATCATCACATTCTGTAATCGAGTGTTTCGAAAGACTTACGAAAAGTAATTTTATTTAAAACAAACAAGCTTCCGCTCCCGGCTTCACCCGCGTCGAGATTGAAAGTTATCCCACGGTAACGTACTACCGGCATAAAAATGCTATGTGTTAATCAAGATTATACTAGTAACCATTCCGGAGATTAGCCAGAACAAACAGACAGATATTTTTTATTGTTAATGGTATCGAATATACTTTAATATACTTTTAGTAAAAAGCTATTATTTTATGGACATTTCAAATAGACACTTCAACTTTTTTATACAAAAAGTAGGAATCTAGTATTAGATAATAAAGATTTTTTTGCTACCTGTAACTTTGGTAATGTCCTGAACTCTGTAGGACCTACATTTTACCAAATTTACTTTGATTTCCTGTGTTTGCATGAAAAAAAAAAACCAAAGATCATTTTCGGAATAAAATAATGGTTACACTCATATCCAAATATTTCCTTATATTTTCAAGCTCGCTTCAGCTCTTCAGGCAGCGTTGTTCCATAGACTTGAGTTGTATTATGTAGCGCCTTTAGCTACTGTTGCTTAGTTTATTTATAGCCCAGCTGAGTGCCATCTGCGCTCGCAGTTATCCGGGAACTACAGGCCATCTGCGGCTAACTAGATAATCTGTCAGTAAAAGAATCGGGCAAGGAAGAGATTGAATAGGATTTTGTGCTTTATTGTAACTGATTTAGAGGCATTCTTGCATCTCTAAGTTAGCACTATGGTGATTATTATACTACCATCATAATTGTATTGAATTATAGAACCCTTTAGATATAATTTACATGACAAAATTCTACAATACCTGCGTCAAAACATTTGCTAATGTTCTAAAGTTACATCTAACATTTTTGCACATTACTTTGACAGAAATACGATAAAAAAATCTGTAAATATTTAATTTGTATTCACAAAAGAAACCGTTACTTTTAAAACTCCAAATCACTGCAACCACCCTGAACTGAATAACAAAAGAACAAAAAGTATCTGTTATTGAAAGGCGCTCCCTTTGCGTTTTGAACAGAGTTCGTTTTGGCTTCACTCAGGTTAACTTGAAGCGGGACGCCCGCCTCTGGCGATGCTTGCCAGTATTTTTACTGTAGTAGCTGGGATATGTACTCGTAACTTATATAATATACAGGGTGTGGCGTAAATAGTGGTCCACCGTTCAGGATTCGATGAACCAGATAATTAACTATAACAATGAAAAATTTTAAACATTTTTACCCAAGGGTTCCGAAAATATTTCATTTTTGTCTTTTATTTACGAAATTTCTACCTTTTATTACATATTTGTTTGGAGTTTCAACAAAAACCATTATTTTTTCATTTTGATTTCTGTTAATTACTGCTGAATACTAGAGCTATCATGATAAATTATGATTTTTTATGTAAATTCAGCACTTATGAAGAAAAATTTGGTTCTTCTCTAATTTTAACTCCAATTTTTAACACACCATCAAATTCAAGAGCAATTTTTGTAAAAAAAAAAATTGGGTAAAAATGGTTAAAAATTTTAATTGTTATAGTTAATTATCTGGTTCATCGAATCCTGAACGGTGGACTATTACTTACACCACACCCTGTATAAGCAAAAGTGTAGGTAGGTACAGTTAACCTGTCAAAATCTTGACCACATTGTCACAGTATACGATGAAAATGACGACGTAAAAAATGTCGTGTCGAAATGATGAAGACCGCTATGTCAATCGAGTTTAGTGTGACGAAATTTAAAATCAACAATTTTATCGTCAAATGTACTATTGTGTCTGAATCATTATAAAATCAGCCTTGACATTTAGACCCAAGAAGATAAAAAGGAAGATCAAATATGACTATATTCCGGGAGCTTGCATAGCAAAATATGATAATATAATCAAAAGAAGAAGACGTTACAAAAATAGCAATGAAAATGGGCGCAGACTTGAAGAGACGTAAAGCAAATTTTGTATTAAAAACACATTTTTTTTACAAGCTCTAAATTGAATAGGAAATCAAATTATAAAACAACAGACAGTCTGTGATGTGGGATTGTCTGTTGTTTTTTGTTCACGAATCAGAAGTGTTCAGTAAAGATGTCAATAAACTCAAAAAGAAAATATCCCTTGAATTCTTCAGACTGTATCCTCAAGCATAACTCCACGTAAAATATATAAAAACCTCTAAACGAGCAAAATGCTAACCTTATTAAATCTTAAACGATGAAAACCCACATTTTATGAAAGGAAATTTTCTAAAGTATTCGTAGAAAGATGTACTTTGCTTAATACGTCCCGTAATTACGATGTTCTACCTCATAATCAAGTTATTGTTTAGTACCAACGTAACCATAAAAATGAAAAATCGACAAAAATGAACGTAGAAGAATGATCGACATAATTTGGATGTTAACAACGTTTTTTGTGATGATAGAAAATTTTTAGATGGAGAGCTTATCGAGGCCTGAGACGAGTGAAATTAAGAGCACTTAGATAATAAAGTGCGAATTTATGTATTCTACCTAATGCTTTTGTTTACATATTCTGATTTTTTTAACGGATTATTTCATTTCAAATATTGCGTTACTCAATCATAAGGATATGATATCTTATTTATTTATGGGCTGTGCTTCAAATGGATAAGTTCCAGTAATTAAAATATTTTTAGATGAAATGATGTCGATCCTCATCATTATCATCATTTCAGCCAAAATATGTCCACTGCTGGACATAGGCCTCACCAATTTGGGGACGTTTGCCATGATTGCCACGCTTAGTAGGCGGGTTGGCGATTGCAGTATGGTTTTAAAATTCATTGAGAATGCTGCTATCTATTCTCTGATAAGTCCCTTAGTCGCCTTTTACGACATGACAACGATCGTATACTGTGTAATGACAAATATCCGATATTTTCAGCATTTTTCCTCTGTGATGAGAAAATATGAAATCAATTGGTGATTCTAACTTTAAGTAAAGACTCTATTGATTCAGCGAGACATTTTTTGTATAATTTATTTCATTGCACATTGGAATTTCGCTTTTTTAACAACATAAACCATATTATACGAAAAACTTAAATTTTCAGCATTATTGCTGATTTCTGAAAAAAACGCGAACCAACATCGCATAAAGTTCAGGTGGTCTGGTCTTTCGCGCAGGGTCCTTTTTTTGTGGGCCTGTGTAATTGTAATTATTTTGAAGGTTTTCTTAAAATGTAATTGTAATGATTACACTACTAGGTAATGAGATATTTTATCATTCAATTATAAAGTTTTTTTTTTGCATTTTGAAGAAAGTAAGCAGTTTATGTGGAAACATTTACATTTCAAACTTTTCAGTCTTTTTAAAGTTCATCAACATTCTACTGCCTTTTTCCCAATTTATTTGTGGTCTACACAACATGTTTTTTTTCCATATTTCTCTTTTAGTTGTCGTCTCAGTGTCACTAGTTGCCCTTTCTAGACATATCATATTTTTTTACAAAGTTCATCCATCGTTTCTTTGCCCGTTTTTCTTTCTATGCAAAATAAACATTATTTTATTTTTTAACATAACATAGTCGTCGAAAGCTGGAGACAAGAAATACCTTCACATATCGTAACTCGTGTCTTCTTGTCACAGCATATAAGTAAGCCATTGAACTTAGAACATGGCGTCAGGCAAGCCGGGACGCATGCTAGTTAACAAGTTTGTTAGAAGTCTGTTGACAGTACAAGTTACCGACACTGTACTGTAGACATACATATAGTGTAAAGGAGTTACGTATCGCGATACACTGGCTCATTCGTTTAGTAGTCATAAGAGCTATTGCTAAATATACGGTCCGGGATGTGATTCCCAGGTCGGGCAAAGTGTAATTGGGTATTTCCATTAGGGATTTTCGATTCATCGGGTATTTCCAGCAGGGACTCAGTAGTATTTCCAGCAGCTTGGAGTCCGGATTTGTACCGGGTTGATAGCAATAGACTCGCCCCCTATAGCATAGGACTTAAATACCGGTGGAATATGGGTGTACTTAGGGTACACTTATGCCCTACACTTTGAGGTTTACAAGCGTGAAGTTACGATAAGCATTTTAAGGCTTCGAAAGAAATTACGAGTATTATACTACTAGCTTCTGCTCGCGACTTCGTCCGCGTCAAATTTTTGCTTCGCTGACCCTTCCCGTAGCATCGAATTGCCTGCCAGATTTCGTCCATTTTTTGTTTCTGCTCCTTTTGATTGTAGCATGATGTTATACAGCCTATTATAAGCCTTTCTCAATAAATAGCCTACCCAACACAAAAATATTTTTTCAATTCGGACTAGTACTTCCTGAGATTACCGCGTTCAACTAAACAAACAAACTCTTCAGTTTTATAATACATTAAAACGTAGATTCATATCAAAACGTAGCAAAAATACGAGTCGAATACAAATCCGCCTCTTTTTTTTAAGTCAGATAAAAATAAGATGAGCTTAATGGAAAAGTCAGATTATATCAGGCAGGTGAGATTAATCCGTTATTCTTTTTTTCCATTCCATATTCGAAAAATAATGAGTTGCGAAAAGTAATGATATTCTGTTTTCAATTTGGAATGAAACATTTCTGTCTGGCTCGATATGTGGAGCTATTAATTATTAAAGAAATTGTAATACATATGTGAAATGTTACTTAAAAAATTACGATGTACTGATATTAAAATTGTTAACGCAGAAGGCGAAAAACAAAGAAAAACACTACAGACTGTATAAAATACCGAAAACATTAAAAATCGTTTACTCAAAAAATATGAATAAAAATACGAGTGCATTAATTACCTGTCATTCCACCGCAAAATTTAAACTGAAAAATATTTGTTCGCAAATTTACATACACGAAACGAAATCGTGGCAATCGTAAAAATAGTGAAATCGCTTAATTTCGTTTCAAGAGAACACCTGCACGACTTATAAAATCGAAATTGGCAAGATGGGTCCATATGTAAGGGTAAACTCGTTTATTGGATGCACTCGGGTGTGTAGATAATATAATAAAGAATTTTATTTTCTTAAGACTGGATATGGAATATATACGGTGATTTATACGCTCGCAGGAATATCAATTTTTACGTGCAGCGATATACATACGTGCAGAGTCAATACAGGATAAAATTATAATATTAAAACTTTTGCTATTCAAGAATACCAAGTTTTGTTGGCATAGAATAGTGCACGAGATCATAATTTGGACTTTAATGGCTATAAATGTCCGCGGTTTACTAATTCTGGCATACAGAGGTTATTACACTAATATTTTAGGCCGTAGTGCTGCACTTTTTCCAAATTATACCCAAGATTTCTTTCAAAATAACTCTTAGCCACATTTATTATTATTCTCATCTTCAAACTCCTAAGAAAGCAAAGGATTATTTTCATAAATTCTCAATAATAGGGGCCATTCACGAGGCGCTAGACCGAACCATCGACCTTAACGAAGTAATCGGGGTTCAATCGAAACGCTGGTTAATCTGATAGCCCGAAACTGAATTAATAAATGGTAAATTTTATTATGTATTAACGCGTTTTCGGTTCGTTAGCGCTGCTGAAAAACATCGCACGTGCAGTAATAATGAAATAAAGTTGGGATTTTGTTTTAAACTTAACTACAATTTTCTATGGTAATACTAATTACCTACTAGGCAATACTAGGGGCTTTAGGCTAAATTATAATAGCCACATGTAGCAATCAATTAGGTTAAGCTACGCTTGCCGGGGTTGGTTCATGGATGGGTGACCATCTTTACATACCAAGACCCCTCCGTGTCTTGGAAAGCATGGGAAGCCATTGGTTCCGGCATTTGTGCATCTTTGACAGTCGTTACGGATCGTCAGAAGCCCGAAAGTTTGACAACCAGTCTTACCAAGGGTATCCTGGGTATTACCCAGTAACTGGGTTGTGGAGGTCAGATAGGCAGTCGCTCCATGTAATATACTGATATTCAGCTGCATCCGGTTAGACTGTAAGGCGACCATAACAAAGTTGGAAAAAGGTTAGGCAGATGATAACCTAGGTAACAATAATTGCTAGTTACCTCTGTTGGTATCGTACCGTTTTTAGTTTGGGTCAACTTTTGTTGCAAACTTTAGTAACGTTTTAAGGCTCGTTCAGACTAGCGCGACGCGACGGTCGCGCGCGAATCGGTGATTTATATCCGTAGAACAATTTCTATGAAAACGCGCGCGACACTTCACACAGGGGCGACCTGTCGCGCCGCGACACGGTCGCGCCGCGTCAAGTAGTGCGACAGCTTATTAGTACATTTTGTATAGCGTCGCGGCGATTTCGCGGCGACGCCATACAAAATGTACTAAAAGCTGTCGCGCCGCTACAAGGATTCGCGCATGAGTGGTCGCGCCAGTGTGAAAGGTGTTGCGTCGCGATATATCGCAGAATCGTCTCCGCGACAGGTCGCGCGACATGTCGCGCCTGTCTGTACGAGCCTTTACTTTGCCTATGATAAAACTAACTTTATATTACACTACTTATAGCAGTTCAACAAAATGGAGAACGATACAAATTAAACAATAAATGTGGCTCAACAACTTCGAAAAATTTACGTAGATCCCAACAAAGGCTGGCTATTCCACCAAAATAATTTTGAATCTCTACCGCTTTATACTGAAAAAACAGCACCGATTTGTTCAAAATATAATCCTGAAACCTGTCGTCAAATGTTTGAGTCAACACACCTACCACTTATACGGCCAAACCCTGACAGCGATCGCGAAAAACTCGCCACCGAATATTTGTGAGAGCGCTGCTAATACGAGCATTTGTGGAGCCGTGAGCGGATAGCCCATAACGAATGGGTGCTTCGGGGTCCAAAGCTCGAACTTCAACTGAAGCACGATTGACCTGAAAGCTCTCCAAACTAAATTAAAACGCGCCACGATTTTTATATCTAAACCGATTATCTGAATCGGTAAATCATTTCTCTTCGAATCGGTTTAAATTGAATCGATGTTTTTTGGTCCTTTGGCTTTTCGGATATTATTTTTTATAAGTAGATTTAAATTGCGTTGTAAGAAGGCTATAAATAAGCTAACGAGTTTTTTTTATTCTTGAGTAATTTAATATAACCGTGACGTCGATTTTGAAAAAGACATTCCTTTATTTAAATTAATAAGGGTCAAATATTAAAAAGATTATTTTCAGTTGGGTATGTATCTTATCATTAATAAAAAGGTCATTTTTAAATGATTAGAATACTGTTGGAGACTCTTTTATATAGTAAAAAATATTAATAAATAGAATTGTAACTGGCAGTTGGTATTTATAATGTTATCCTTTAAAATTAAAATAAACCAACATTTAACCCAATCATCGTTAAAAATACTGCCAAAACCAATTCGTCATATCTAGATTCCCTCAAAAATAAGCAGGAAAAATATTTAATTAAAGCGTAAAATAAATATTATGCAAAATTTCTACCAACGAGTTTGTCTAAGACCACTGCGCCTGCTTACTCTCTAAGGAAAATGATAAGAAAATATGTAAATGAACCGCAGGATCAAGAAGAGAAATGAAGAGACTTCTTGGTATTAATATTTTGAAGATACGAGACAAACGCAAGTGGACTAAAAATGGCGTATTTTTGTTTATTACATGATCGCGTTCTGTAAACAAAATGGCTAGTTATTTAGAAATATCCCTTCTCTTCATATACTAAACTACCACTCGTTTTATATTCAAATATAAAACAAAGTTTTCTAAATTTCAGTCGGTATGTATCAGGATTTATTTGAAAACTAATGGGTTGATTTTAATACCTACGAATCCACTCAAACCCGTGTTATAAAGTTTTGTATTGGTATTTACAATTTCAATGTAGTTTAATGTGTACAGAGTTTCTAATTGAATATCTTTACTAGCCCTTCAGACGAAACCACACGACTAACAGACTGACCAATTATTATTTATCATGTATCAATGGTTTTAGTATTAACGTAGTAGGTTTTTGAATTAAAGTAATATATTAACTACCGTACAGTACCGTGTGGTGCCGGACGTAAAGAATAACACCACCCCATTTCTTCCCGTGAGTGTCGTAAAAGGCGACAAAGGGACTTACTAGAGAATGGGCAGTAGCGTTCTCTATGCATTTTACCACCATACTGCGATCGCCAACCCGTCTTCCAAGCGTGACGATTATGGCAAAGCCCCCCAAATTGGGGGAGGCCTAAGTCCAGCAGTGGACGTCTTACGGCTGAAATGATGATGAATATATTAACTGACGACTGAGTGACTGCCTCGTTGGTCTAGTGGTAGTAAGCGCTACTGCTGAGCTTGAGGTCCTGGTTTCGATTCCCAGGCCGGGCAAAGTGTTATTGGGTTTTTCCATCTGGAATTTCTCAGTAGCAGCCCGGAGTCTGGACTTGTGCCCGGTTGATGGCAATAGGTTCGCTCCCTATTACATGGGACTTGAACATAACAGGCGAAATGTTGGTGTACTATAGGAACACCTCTGCCCAGCACTTTGGGGATGCAAGGCGTGATGTTGTGTGTGTGTATTATATTAAGTGGGGGAGCAATGGTCGCGACTTACGAGTTGTAAGTTCGAACAAAGACAGACGCTTTACTTTCTGTAAAAGATTTCATTACCATTGTTCTCAAAACTGTGAAAAAAATAATAGTTAAAAAAAAAACTAAAAAGCACGCTTCCATTGAAAACCAAACTAAAAAGTACAAAATAATGGAAAAAAAGCGTGGGGTGCCTTTTAAGGTATTTTTTTATTGATATCAGGCACCCCACGCTTTTTTGCCATTATTTTGTACTTTTTAGTTTGGTTTTCAATGGAAGCGTGTTTTTTAGTTTTTTTTTAAGTATTATTTATTTTCTATTTTTTAGGATGTTTCGAATTTTGAGACGTATGTCAGCGTAGTTTTCGAAGACAGTTTTTTTTGCTGTCCTGGTAACTCTGCCAAGGATAATGGCACAAATTAGTTTGTGACGTATGTCAGCGTAGTTTTCGAAGACAGTTTTTTTGCTGTCCTGGTAACCCTGGCAAGGATAATGGCACAAATTTATGAAATTATTGCATTGCCATCGGTCCTTGACAGGTGTGCAAAGTATGAATGAAATCTGGTCGTTTAAAGTGGGTCAAAATCGCGTTATAAGGAGTCGGTTACAAACAAACATACAAACATACATGTGAAGCTAACATAAAGCGTGTAAAAATAGTGAGGACACGTCTTAGAATCAAAAATTCAAAAACATGTGACGTCTACCAACCCGCACTGGGCCCGCGTGGTGGATTATGGCCCACTCCCTCTCACCGAGAGGAGGCCTGTGTCCCAGCAGTGGGAACGTTATAGGCTGGTTATAATGAAGTATGTACTGCACATTATGTCAAATATGTTAAAAATACTAAGATTTGTTTCAACTCTTATCTAAATAATAAAGTATTTGTGTTGAGAATGAGAAAAATTAATAGAAAATAAAATTAAATATCTGTTAAGAAATACTTAAAGAGTCGTAAGATTTAATATTTTTCTCGGAATAATATTAATGATGAGTCCGTATTACTTAAATAATTACAGTTAGAATACAGAGACACGCCCCCGGTTTACTTAAATAATTACAGTTAGATAGCGACACGCCCTTTTTTCGCCCGGTTTTAAGAATCTAACAAAATATTAAGATTTTTTTATTTTCATTAAATTTGGGAGAGGCCTATGCCAGGAGTTACTTCTTTCGGCTGAAATCATGATAAATTAACTTTAATCTGAACTTATTACTTACGTGTGTAAACATTCTGGAATAAATTTTCTAAACGATTGCGAAAAACCGCATCAAATCTGATGCGTACTTTAAAAGAATAACGTGGTCACACTGACATGAAAAACGACTTTTTTTGAATAACTACCATTTGCCAGTGGCTTTTACATGCGCCCGCGTATTATACGCATTAAAATCTGTTGCGTAGTTTAAAAGATCTAAGCCTACAAACGCGGCAAGCGACTTTGTTTTATACTATGTGAAGATATGTATAGATGTTCAGTAGGTATTATTATAACCGTGAGTTTAACTATTAATAGGCGATACGCACACGTGTCGAGTCGTAAAACATGTGAGTTACTGACGTGTGTCGACTTCATAATAAATGGCGCCCAAATTAATTGGATTCGTTCACATCATTAAAAGCCATGTGATCCTGCTGCGCTTGGATAATTTTGGAAAAATATCTATCTGTTTACTTTCGTTTGAAACTGTAAACTTTAATAATTTATTTGTAATTTTCTATTTTTAAGTAATAAACATTATCATCATCATTTTACGCGAAAGACGTCCATCGCTGGACATAGGCCTCCCCCAATTTAGGGGGCTTTGCCATAATCGCGACGCTTGGCAGGTGGGTTGGCGATCGTAGTATTGTGGTAAAATTTATAGAGAACGCTGCTGCCCATTCTCTAGTAAGTCCCTTAGTCGCCTCTTTTGTCAACCACGGGAAAAATTGGATGGAGCTAATCTTTCCATCGGGCACCAGATGGAACAAATAATAGAACTAATTACTTAAAGTCAAATAATATATAACGTTTTGGTAATTTTTGCCATAAGTTATGCAAATAAGGTAAGTTGGGGGCCTGGTGACCCATAACACAGGTATTCAATGTCTTCTTCGGTCTCCACTCTCTAAAAAATGTTTTTATATTAGTTTAAGTACTTTCTATACCCACCTGCAACATTTGTAATTAGTTTTTTTTTTTTTAATTTAAAAATTTGTAAATACCTCTAAGTCCCTAACTGCAGAAGAACTAATTAAATAGGAACCATTTCTGCTTTATGTACAAAAAATCGCATCTCAGCTAGATAAACGCATTTTATTCGTTTATAACGATGAATAAAAACTAATAGTAACTATGTCCATATCTGCGTGACTGGTTGTCAGCTTCAGTGTCGTACTCCAGGTATCAAAATACCCCTCTACCATCTCAATCGGATCAATAGTTTAGCCGTGTCGACGTGCCAAATAGACAAGCAGAATGGCCAACCCTTAATATCTGAAAATAATCCTACTAAATACCTAATACATCATCACAAGGTTAATTATTTATTCTGCATCTATATGACCGATATTATATTGCAACTAGTAATCCTGGAACCACTGATTACAACGTTATTCTCCCGAGACCAATTGCCGTATCTATGATCGTAGCAATCCGTAGAGGTCATCTAAGCATTGCCTGTGGCTACGAATCTCGTAGGCTCGTAGCAGCTACGGCGTAGCCAGTATGTGTACCTTCGTCTGCTAAAATTGGTGGCACAAAATGCAGTGATACTTTGTAACCATAGCCACTAAAATCCACAATACTTTACCAAAAATACTTGCTCGCCTTTTCGGTAGTATAATAATTTAATTCAAAAATAATTTATCACCCGCAAAGTCGACGATTTCAGCAGCGAGAGAAAACGTAATTTGAATAAATATTCCTTCTAGATTTTGGAGCGAGACGAATATTTTCACAATGAAACGGAATAACGTACTCTTGAATAAATATTTTTTTCGTAAACCTTATTTAGGATTACACCTACCTAAGTAGGTATAAACCTACCTACTATAGAGATTCGTAAGATGTGGTTCCCTCTCAAAATATTTTTTTCGGAGGTAGGTAATTCACGGAAGAATATTTCTTTGAAGAAAAATTTTATACAGTTCAAATATTTCATTGACATTTTTATGTTACCACCCATAAAGCTATTTATGAGCTTAATAAAATCATCTTTGAGTCATCAAATACGTAAAGAATTATTATTATAAACAGCTTGTAAAAGATTTACTCAAATAAATACCAATATTCTGATGTGTTACAAAAATTTCGCTATTCATGATGGCTTCACACTTGACTACAGATGTAAAGAAAATATATTTTTCTGTTGAAAATAAATTGTGATATTTACATACATTGATAAAAAAAAATATTGAAATTTTAACACAAACAAGTAAGTTTCCATTTAAATTTAAATAATGAATATGAAAAATTAAAACATGAAGAATAAAACCGAATATAAAATACAACTTACCATGAAACGAACCGGCGGTTCCTTTAAAATGACACAACACACAACGCCATTTTCAATATCCACATACAAGTCACCAACACGCACACTACACCAACATAAAATTTTAAAACGATTTTTTTCGAATTTCGAATGCGGAGTTCTCAGCGATACGACGCGCGGTCGCCCGTCGCGGCATCCGAAGAGGTTATGGCAGCGAGTTTGCGTGGACCGACCCTCCCCCCACCTACATACCATAATTTTTAGCCGGTCCACCACCATAAAAATATTTCGCGACCGTATTGCGCAATGCATTAATCTCAACAACCGAAAAAAAATAAACATGTAATAATTTTTTTTGTTAAGAATTTGCTAAGGCAGCTTTCCCGGTCTAAAGTTACACAGTTGTAAATTATGGGGGAAATAGGCGTAATTAAGCCCGTTTTACGTTTGAAATCCGTTCGGAGTCAGGAATAGGCGACAAGGAATGTTTTAATGTTTAATTAAAAGGATTGTCGCGCGAGGGGATTTAACGAAACGTGATAAAAATACTAATCAATTTGAATGTGTCGAGGTGGATTCTCGTGAAACATTTTCGGATTCTTTCGAGTTGTAAACGGGCATTAGTTTCCTTTGAAGTTTAATCCGATAGTTTGCTTTAACCTAATTCTTTGTGAGTCGTTAAGATGTCTTTCAGATTTCCAATTTGTATTGCCATCTAGTAAGGGACAGTGGTATGGCAACTATTTGTATCTTAAGGCACTGCACATCCAGACAATATTCTTGCTTTCTTTCAATTAAAATATTATTTTACAAATAAAATATCCAATTTCATTCTAATCCGGGAACCATCAGTGGAGGTGTAGGTCCAAACCTACCAATCCCATAATGGCTCATGAATTATACAATTTTGTTGTTCTTCTCGTACATAACACTCGCACTGTTTACTAGTAAAAATTGAATTTATTTTTTAACCGACTTCAAAAAGGAGGAGGTTCTCAATTCGGATGTTTTTTTTTTTTTTTATGTATGTTCGGCCATAACTCCGTCATATATAGATGGATTTGCAAAATTCTTTTTTTTGTTCGAAAGGGGTTTATTCCGAAATGGTCCCATATAATTTTCATATAGATCTGATGATGAGTTCCGGAGACAGACACCGGAACTCTTTAAAAAATGATAGCAAATCAACCGCGATTTCTGCTATCGCATAAATATGCATTTTTTGTTTGGAATTAGTGCGCGGTGAATACCACAACTAAAAATTTAAAAATAAAAACTTTTTTACAAAAAAAAACAACCGACTTCCTTAAAAACACTACAAAGTGAAAAATAACTTTATTTTCGGAAGTCGGTGGCAAAAAAACCATAAATACAGATCCTAAGACACCGACTTCCGAAATTAAAGTTATTTTTCACTTTGTAGTGTTTTTAAGGAAGTCGGTTGTTTTTTTTTTTGTAAAAAAGTTTTTATTTAACACTAAATTCAGTTTGAAAGCGAGTATCCAAATTTCGGTGGGACGTGGTGGTGTTCAGTAGTTTTCACCTACCGCTATAGACTGTGGCCTTTGAGTTGTTTCGGCGTCTATTCTCAGCGTATACAGATAGGAAACGCCGACCTCATCTAGGTACAAAAAAAATATGATAAACGTATAAAAGTGTTTGTACAAACCTGCTTACAGAAACAAAATAATTTACCATTTATGGGAAGAACATACAATACACACAGAGACACACGCAGTCTATGTGTATATGGAATATTTTGGGTGAAATTGATCCCATCATTTTCCCCAAACGTGAGGCAAGATAATTATAATGACCATGCTACTCCGTTACATTATAATTATGATCAAATTATATTGACAACTGACGTATAAAGGTTTCTGGATTTATTTCAGAATTAAGTTACAGTGTTGATTAATTAAGTTTCGACAATGAAACTATTTTTGGTGCAATTAAATAAAATGAAACGTTAATGTTAATAACCGACCAAATTAATTACAAATTGTTTATCATTATGTATGTTATTACTTACCAATTGCACGGTTTTAATATAATTTAGTATGTATGAAATAAATGAGTAATTCTAGATATTGAATGAAAATTTTGACTGGCTTGTTAGTCTAGTGGTTAGTGACCCTGACTGCTAAGGCTGTGGTCGTGAGTTCTCTTCCCACCCAGGACAAATAAATATCTTGGGACAAAAAAAAAATATAATTATTTGTTATGTGCCTGGTAATTTATCTATAATATGTATGTATTTAGAAATATATAAGTATAATTTATCAGTTGTCTGGTTGCCATAGCACAGGCTCTGCCTAATTTGGGATCAGATAACGTTGTGTTGGTTGTCCTAAGATATATTATTATAGATATTATTAATTTATTTGATTGCACCTGTACATTATTAAATAATTTAAAATCAGTTGAATTTTTGTGCAAATTAAAACAACAAACTCAGCCTAATGCAAACTAGTTGTTGCGATGATAGCTTAGCTTTATTGTTATCACTGTATTTTTTTTTAATCGATCTATTTGGATGTTTACTTGGCCATTGGGTTGCTATTTCTTTAATCATATTTTTTTCCTTTTACCACGAACCATAAAGATGGTAGAAAAAATTTACATTCATCCGTCTATAGAACACAGCATGCTTTTATTCACCAAAAATAAATCCGCTACCAACATTGGCAGAACAGTGTTTGCCAAACGTTGGCAACCAACTGCAACTGGCTGAAACTCCAACGCTATTATCGAAACGCTCTTGCACTCATATTTTAAAATGTTCAATTTTCGAACGCATTCGGATTTCGGGCGTGTGCATTCATCCGAACGAAGACATAAAGGATTTATACACCATTTTGTTTCACTCATTCTTTTAAAGTTAAATAGTTCGCGGATAAAGTTGCTGTGAAATCGAAATACTGGTTGTATTACGTCGACTTTTTAGTCTGCATAAATGGTAAAAAAATATAAACGATTGGTAACTAAGCTATTGGTGCCAAGGGTCAAGATTAAAGTCAAGTTCGAAAGAGTTACCGTCTCCTGGCATATGGGCAACTGAAGAAACACGGGTGGGTTATAGTCAGTAAAAATTTGACACGCCCTTCCGCTCCACCCGAGCGGGAGACGTCATTTGATGATTTCCCATCCAAAAAAAAGAACTCGTCGCACTCGTGGGTGCTCAAAATAGCTACCATTCATATTTTGCTTGTTTAAAACTGGGTTTTCAGATAATCCACTAAATAAAACCATCGAACCGCCCAAAATTTGAAGCACGCAAATTCAATGCGAAAACCTGAAAAGCTAGGAAACGAATCACATCGTTATCTTTGTAAGTCGTTTTCATTTTCAAAATCGAGGTGTGATTTATAAATCAGTAGAACAACGGAGCGATTTACGCTTCGTTACCGATCTTTGAATTTAGGGCAGTTTTTATAGTGTTTTTAGATTTAGGAGACTAGTGTACACCATAGCGTGCTTGAATAGAGCATGCATTTTAATTGCATGGCTATCTGTAAATATGTCATAGATATCTTCTCAAAACGAAGAAAAAAATCATCATGCATCATGCTGAGTGGAAAAGCCTTCTTATCAAAGTTACGGCGTGCACCTGCGAAAAATTTATTTTCGATGTTCGTAAGTACTTATAAATCTGTATTGTTTCCATGTTTTTTATGTAGTTGTATAATTTTTGGAAGCACGTGTTTTTGTGACAAAATAATCTATTTTTATTTCTTTCTTTGATTAGAATGAAGCAAAACAAAAGAATTTATTTTTTGCGAAGAGCAGTGCTGGCCTCATGGTACGGCCCTGACTGACAAGTTTTAGGTGGCGGGTTCGAACCCAGGCGGGCGTTTTACTTTGTGTAAATAATTTGTTCACAGTGGTGAACAAATTATTTACAGTGAGCAGTGGCTCTCAAAACGGTGAAGGAAAACATCGGGAGGACGATAGCATGTCTTAGAACCAGACATTCTAAGACATGTAACATCTACCAACCCGGACTAGGCCCGCGTTGTGGATTACGACCCACTCCCTCTCACCGAGAGGATGCCTGATCTTCAGCAGTGGGAACATTATTGGCTAATTATATAAAACAGCAGAAAAAACATTGTTCCTAAAAGATGTTTTTGTTGTAGTTGTTATTAAAAAATCTAATTTTATTGTGTGTAAAGTACACACAATAAAATTAGATTTTTTAATAGAACTCTAATCATAAATAAAATAAAAGTGCTTTAATTACGTGAATGTTTTGTCTAGATGTTAATAATAGACAAAACATTTACCTTTACCAAAACCGATATAATAAAACAGAAACAAAACTGTTTACATTGAAAGAAAATACTTTTTTCCTAAATCCATGACGGTAAAATACGACCGATCTCACGGGTTCACTGCCAACTCCTAAGAAAGGTCGTCGACCTATCTATTAGACTTTTATAGATCTGCTTACGTCTATATCAGCTGAAAGAAGATACTGAATATGTTGTAAAATGAAGAAAATTATGCAGTTTTTATGGGCACATATAAATATGCTGATGTTTGGAAAAACATGTAAATGGTTTTATTGTAATATTATTTTATTTTTAGGGCAAAATATGAGAGCATTCGCACTATTAAATTACCTATATCATACAAATGGTAAGAATAAATCCAAGTATATTTTGTACCACTTTTATGTTGATGATAGTAGAAAGAACATCGGGGGAAATTACGACCCCAAAATAAAATGTTGCCTATCGAAATATATTTTACATCTTACAGCTATTTGATTTATATTATTTGTTTTTTTTTTTTTAAACCAAACCTAATTCTAAATATTCTTTTTAGACAACCAATCCTTTTAAAAATTCGTCAGAAGAAAAACAACAACAATCATACTCAACACAATTAAAGTAAATTTCTTTCATCATATAAAATTATTAATTTAATTTTCTAAACTAAATAATTCGACCAAGCTAACAATAATAAACTTTTAGAATTACTCCAAACAGTTTCAGCGAGGTTCGAGTTCAGGATCTCCAGCATCCGAATGAGATGACAAGCGTCTGACAGCCTTTCACCGAGCGATCAGTTCGGAAACTTAAAATATCAATTGTTGCGTTTCATCCGTTAGTAGGTCCTACTAAATTGTAGTAAATTTACTGAAAAGTACCGCTTAAGTCTATAGAATAAGGAACAAATTTGGGTCCCGCATCGTATAAAATGCTGACGGTTCCCTAAACGTGGTGTAAAGATAAGTAAACTTGTCATTTATTTTTAAATTTACATTATTCAACGTTTCGCTACATCTGGTGACATGAATTTAAGACATGAGTTACTGATCATAAAAATTATAATCCTACTAATATTATAACATGTTAAAATTTTGAGAGGGTGGATGAATATATGGATGGATGTTTGTTACTCCTTCACGCAAAAACAGCTGAACGGATTTGATTGATATTTGGCAAACAGATAGTTTATAACCTGGATAAACACTTAGGTTACTGTTTAACCCAGTAGTACGTTCCCGCTGGCTAATTTTCGACTACCATGCGGGCGAAACCACTGGCAAAAGCTAGTTATTAGATGATAAGATGAAACCCATTCCAAAGCGTAGGTTCCAATGGAAAAGAAAGTAACTTGAATAATATATGTTAGTACATTGAAGTTACTTTGATCTCTACTAATCCACTTGGAGAATGACTCATAAAGCTATACGATCATATCAAAATAGCGATAAGTTAAAGCAAATAAAAATGGTTTCAGAATTATATTTTTCCGACCGTTTCGCTATTGCCAAATTGCGGCCGGTTTAATAAATCGCTTTTTCCATACATTTGCATGCTAATAATGGTAGTGGAAGTAAAATATCGAACACTAGATACCAACCTAGACAGGTCATGAAGTTTTGTTGTTGGTTGCTGAAATCCATACTAATATTATAAAGCTGAAGAGTGTGTTTGTTTGATTGAACGCGATAATCTCAGAAACTACTGGTACGAATTGAAAAAATATTTTTGTATTGGGTAACCTATTTATCGAGAAAGGCTATAGGCTACATAACATCACGCTACAACTAAGAGGAGCGGAGCAGTAATGAAAAATGTTGCTAAAACGGGGAAAATTACACGGGTAGGCGATGCGACGGTAAGGGTCGGGGGAACAAGAAATTTAACGCGGACGAAGTCGCGGGCGGAAGCTAGTAATAAAGATACCAGACTGTTCTGTCCCACTGAAGGGCAAAGACTTCTTCTGATTCAGATAAGGCACTGATCGTTGATCACCACGCTTGTTAACTGCAAGCATCGTTGGCGGAAAGTGCACGAAAATTGCGAATAATAATCTAAAAAAAATCTCCTAATATATCTTTAATTTTCTTTGATACTTTCCAAAATTGCTTCCTTCACGCTTTAACATCAATTTTTCATTATTTTACCTTGTCAGAGAAATATCACAACAGCGTTATACTCGTACCGTTTATGCTAAGGTACAAGATAGCTTAACCGTGTAGAAATATTAGCTTCCTATCCTTTTGCATGCATAGCTAACATTAACTTCTCTGTTTCTCTTGGCTTTAGCTATTTGCACGAGATAAGCTCGGAATACCTACGTTTTTACTTTTATTTTCAAACGAAATACAAACTGGTTTATAGTTATGTTCCAGACATCGGATTAAAAGTAAAAGTACTTAGCTTAACAGCTCTTAGTTTTCGCTGTTATTTTGTTCTCTGTATATTTCAATAGAGAGCAGTGGTGGCTCAGTGGTAACCGCCGCAACTGACGAGTCGCCTGAGTAGGTCGTGAGTTCGAACCCAAGCAGGCACTATACTTGTTGTAAATCATACACAGCACGACGTGACTCTTGCTCCTTGAATGAGAGTAGTCATTTCCCGTAGATTTTGGGTCACTGAATTCAAATTCGGCCTCGGAATTGCTCCATCACATCACATTTTTTAGATATCCTAACCTAAAAGTGCAAAAAACACGATTTTAGCGTGTTTTCACGGTTAAATAGCATCGCGACAAATTAAGCTATCGAAATTTGATTTTGAAAATTTCTAATTTTTATATACTCGTACATGAATTGTATGAAAAATTGTATATCGAATGTATATAAAAATTTTCAAAATCAAATTTCTCGATGATGAAAAAAGATATTCGCGCAAACACAACGCCATTTGGAAGAGCAATGCTTATACTTTAAAGTATTGTATGTATTTTTTCACAATCACCACTGCTCTCAAAATGATGAAGAAAAACATACGAAAAAAACCGGTATGTCTTAAAACCAAACATTCGAAGACAAGTGACATCTACCAACCCGCACTGGATCCGCGTGGTGGATTATGGCCCACACCCTCTCACTGAGAGGAGGCCTGTGTTTCAGCAGTGGGAACATTATAGGCTGCTGATGATGATATCTCAATAGTAAGCGGTGTTTGGATAATGATTTGATAGTATTTTTAAAGAGTGCATACCTATGTCACGGATCAGTAAGAAATGGAGTAAACATAGATACTGCACTAACAGTCATCATCTGCCTAGTCTTTTTACACGCTTTATATTAGCTTCACTTGTATGTTTGTATATTTGTATGTTTGTTTGTAACCGACTCCTTATAGCGCGATTTTGACCCACTTTAAACGACCCGATTTCATTCAAACTTTGCATACCTGTCAAGGACCGATGACTTTCATAAATTGATGAATTTCATAAATTTGTGCCATTATCCTTGCCAGGGTTACCAGGACAGCAAAAAACTGTCTTCGAAAACTACGCTGACATACGTCACAAACTAATTTGTGCCATTATCCTTGCCAGGGTTACCAGGACAGCAAAAAAAACTGTCTTCGAAAACTACGCTGACATACATCACAAACTACGCTGACATACGTCTCAAAATTCGAAACACCCTAAAAAATAGAAAATAAATAATAGTTTAAAAAACTAAAAAACACGCTTCCGTTGAAAACTAAACTAAAAAGTACAAAATAATGGAAATAAAGCGTGGGGTGCCTGATATCAATAATACCTAAAAATGCAACCCACGCTTTTTTTTTCCCATTATTTTGTACTTTTTAGTTTGGTTTTCAATGGAAGCGTGTTTTTTAGTTTTTTGAAACTATTATTTATTTTTTTTATTTTAAAAGCATCGTCTGCACTCACGGACACACAACACTCTACAAAAACATACATAGCACATCTCCTTTCGCTTTTTATATTAATCGTTTTCCTCTCAGTACCTACTTAATGCTTTTAAAATATTGTTTTACGTAAGTGTAATTTTACTATTTTAATTTTAAGGGTGGAAGCCTGGAGATCTGTAATATAGGTCCTGAACCCAGTACAGACTCCAGCTCTCACAAAGGTATAAATTAGCCAGTAACTAAGAATCATATACCAAACTTGTACCTTTTTTGAGGCAAATAAAAATATTATGTTATGTTATCTTATGTTCTCCCAACCATGTTGGGGTCAGCTTCCAGTCAAACCGGATGCAGCTGAATACCAGTAATTTACATGGAGCAACTGCTTATAATATGACTTCCACGGCACAGTTACTGGGTAAAACAATACCCCTTGGTAAGACAACCAACCTTACTTTTCAGATTCAGACTATCCTTAAAGACTGTCAAATGTTTTGAATGAATATGAATATATGAATGACAGCTAGGACCAGCAGCTTAATGTTTTTTGCTGGGTATGGAGAGGTTTTGGTACGTTAAGATGGTAACCCATCCACGAATCACCCGCGCCAAGCGAAATTTAACCTGATCGATCGATATGTGTGGCTGATATTTCGCCACAAGCTCCCTATCATAGATCTGTGCAGTGCTGATGATAATGTTTATTTTACGGAGGCCTATAAACCCGCATTAGGAACTCTACACTTCATTCCAGTACACATAGCACACACTGGCCTCACATCTCCTGACTTACGAGTAAGTAGAACTGAACGTGGGCTGGCCACATCTGTCAATTAAATGGAGAATGGGACGCCTTTGCCCTGTAATCGGACAATGCAGGCTTTATTATAATGTTATTCGCCTTATCAATCGCATATAGAGCACTCAACGGTAATGTTAGTTGGCTGTTGATTGATGCTATTTCTATTCCCCTTTCCTTTTTTTAACCCCCGACGGAAAAAGAGGGGTGTTAATAGTTCAAAAAAAAAATACGTCGCGTTGGGGGACCGCTCTGCGAGGGCAGACGTCGTTGACGGTCGTATCCTAAATGCAATATTTAGAAGTCATTTTATAAAAGTTTTCTTCAGTTAGATAATAGACTATTTGTAAGTAAATTGTTAGGTTTGGAGCGGTCCCCCAACGCGACGTATTTTTTTTTGGAACTATTAATACATACTTAGGTACTTCAAGATTGAGTTTTTTTTATTATTTTTTACTTTTTAAAGGGATTTTAGGTTTTGTGTCGGGGGTTTTTTAAATTTTTAATTTAATTTTGTGTCATGGAAAATCTACTTGATATGTTTGACTTACCGCGACAGCACAGCAAATACAACGCTAAACAAATATTACTACTCCATATTCAATGCTCTATCAAATAAATAAATGTAGTATTACAACAATCACACAGAATTGGCAATTATCCAACAGCTCTAAACCCTAGCTGGACCGAAGTGAAATATTTCCTTTAATAGCATACACTATAATTGTGCATTCCTTCCGTCTGCCAAAGATTAAGTTTTAGAAGTAAGACTGTGACCTCTGAGTTTGTTTCGGCCTTTCTTCTCAGAGTAGTGAGATAGGAAACGCCGACCGCATCTAGTTTAAAAAATATGATTGACGTGTAAAGGTGTTTGTACAAACCTACTTACAGAAATAAAAATATTTTTCATTATCATTTAAGAGATATTCATAATACATATTGTGCAGTTTTTACAATCTTTTTAAGAGAGATTTTACTGGCAGGTTTTTGTATGTTTGGATAGTGTGTGTATCGTATCTGAGGATGGAAAAGTTCACTCCTGCTGTCTCCGAGAAGGCTGATTGAACACCACCTACCACCGTTCCACCAGGGGGCTGAAGCTCGGCTCCAGGCGCGCACGTTACACCACAGAGTCCAGGGTGGGTTTCCAGGGTAAGCACGACTGACATAGGTTCAATATGTCTCGGAAAAAGCACACACGGCAGTGAGTCCACAAACACAAAAACGTTTTTAGAACGTCTAACGATGAGGAAAAACATCCGTTCAGTTCGACGCGCAAATGCTTCCTGTGGTCACGAGCGGCTCGCCGCTGGTGATTAAGTTCAGTAGTGCAAATCTACCCTCAATTCAACAGCATAGAAATCGAACACATATAACATAATATCACGCCTTGTTTCCCTGAAGGGTTGGGCAGAGGTGTACCTATAGTACACCCACATTTCGCCTGTTATGTTCAAGTCCCATGTAATAGGGGGCGAGCCTATTGCCATCAACCGGGCAGAAATCCAGACTCCGGGCTGCTACTGAGAAATTCCAGATGAAAAAACCCAATAACACTTTACCCGACCTGGGAATCGAACCCAGGACCTCAAGGTCAGCAGTAACGCTTACTACCACTAGACCAACGAGGCAGTCAACTTACATAATAAAAGATTATTGTACGAGGGCCAGAGATGTAATTTTCGTGGTTTGTGTAATATTTAGCGGCCCTTTGGAGTAATTGCGTAACACACTAACGGTAGCAATGACTTACATTTTGACAGTTTTACAACATTCATTGCGTTATTTACGTTGTTGAGCAATCAGATTTTTCAAACATCTGAAGCAATGTATTGATAGTATGTTACGTGATTAGGGTGCTATTTGTCTAATTTGACTCGTGATTACTGCAATTTATTGTGAGTCTGTGAGTTATATAAACGATTTACTATTGGTAAATATTGCTCTACAAAACGTTTCTTAGCTTTATAACTTTTGATATACCTACTATGTACAACAACATTATATTTTGGTTTTTATTTATAAACCCGAGAAGACGTAGCGTTTGAAGGCCTCCTACAAGGTAGACCGATGACTTGATCAAAGCCGTAGGAAACCGCTGGATGCGAGAAGCACAGAACCTGAAATGATGAAGAAGATGAATAGAAACTGGCCCTAAAAATTAACAAGACAAAGAAGTGACGTCGCCTCTGTTCCCATTTCCTGTTCATCTACACTTTGACACAATTTAAAACTGTCTGTTGCTGTGTTCTGCTACTGTCCCGAGGACTTTTATTACGGGCAATGTTTATACGTCTGCTTCTTATTATTTTCAATGTACTATGTCGTTTTCGCTCTAAATTGTACACATTGTTTCGCTTTTATACTTGTTTTCGCTTCCACCACGACTTTGTTGATGTTCGAGGAAGACGAGATAGTTATCTTGCGGTTTCTCTGAAGAGATCGGAAAATGTTTCTGTTTTCTTGAGAAAATCTTTCTAAGAAAATTATGTTATAAATAAAGTTAAATAATAGGAGTGCACGTCAGCTTGTTAAGATGCTCTCCTTAAAATATACTTCGTTATTGTAAGTAATGAATTTGCCTCGAAAAACAGAAGGGTGATTGCAATTTGTTATTAATAACTCTGTATTTCTGTCTCAGTGCATCATGTTGTTTATGTGAAACGTGACTCAGGGATATGGTCAGTGTAAAGTAACCAGGAAGAAAAAAAAAACATTTGTTTGAACAGAAATTTCAAAATATTATCGTCATTGATCATTGTCTTTCAATATTAACTTATTCGTAAACTTATTCTAGTATGGCTAATATACGTGATATTTCTTCAAAGCGTTTTACATATACAAGGCATTACACATATCATACTTAGCTTTATAAGCATCATTGAGTTTTTCACAATTCTTTAGTTCTCTTTGAAAATAAATGTGATGAAAGGTATCTCCATTTCTGTCATAAAGAATTTTACCAAGATTAAAATTTTTGGGACTGTTAAGCGCCTTGGCTCGCCTAAGGCAAAATGATAGCGTATTATGAACAGTATTTTGTATACTTTAGTAATATAATTAACATCGAATCCTTTTAACTTTACTTAAATAAAGTTGTTCTATAGATGTTACTTTTACGATAATATACAACAATTCATTTATCTTTTACTGTCATAACCAAAATTTCAAAAGTAATAATAAAAATAAATAAAGCGAAAATTTATTTGTAAAAGTAGAGGTAGTCCTTTGTTTTACCTATAACAATATTTTTCTAAGGACAAGTTGGCTGTCAAAAACAAAGCAGTTGTTATAGATTTTTAACATTTAGTCAACCAATTTACTAAGTTATTTTCCTTTCTTCACAAAGCGATATTAAAGTAAGCAGTCTATTAATACGGCAGAGCAAAGGCTCTGGTTAAAGAATCATAATCAGTCATTTTGTCACATAATATCCTGGACTTTGCATCTGTAAATTAGTTATGTAGAGATTTAGCATTCTATCCAGACTAATTCTAGAAAATTCAAGACTTTTTTCATTGAAATTTAAACGAATGCCTTGCGGGTGAAGTCTATCCATTTATCACTTTTAAATACAAAAACATTGTGGAAATCTTTAGAGTAAAAGGCGTAACTTTCAAATCCTGGGACTTTTATATTTAACCAAGTAAATAAAAGCTTTTGCTAGCCATTCCAATAAGATTTATTAAAGAAATATCAATAGGCAAGTACCTAAAAACATGGGTACGGACAAAAAATATATAAAAAGGTATTTTAGGTTACCGTTGTTATTAGAACCAAGAACAATCTAACATTATCATAGGCATTTTACAAATACCTAGTTCAACATTACTGGTTCCTACTCCCAATTTTAAAGTTGGATAGCTGATTTAGTTTTATTTAAAACTAGCTTTTGCCGGCGGGATAACGCATGAACTTTCATCTTGAATTACTCTATTTATTGATGAAAATTGCATTAAAATCCGTAGCGCAGTTTAAAAGATCTAAGCGATCAGACTCGGGAAGAGACTTTCTTTTATAGTATGTAAAGATAAAGGATCTTTGTAAGTGAATATAACATGCCAGGCCATGTCAACTTACAAAATACCTGCTAGAAGAAACTATTTCAAACCACTAACACTATCAGGAACTGATAATTTTAACTTCAAAATCACAGAAAGTAATTAGTCATGCAAGCATGAATTACAAAGCGAAGTAACTAAACCAGTGAATTATAATTTGAATTAAATTGAAACACGTTAAACGTTAACTACAACAGTGAAAATGTACGAATATGCAGCGACTTTTAAATGTAGCACTGTAAGCTTGACCGTCCCCGCAAATGCTAAGCAAAGTTAAATTCAGCTTAAATATTAAACATTTTCACTACAAACTCTGCGAGGTGTGGAATAATTTTTGGAGGAATGAAGTTCTCAAATATTAAATAGTTGCTTTTAAACTTTTTGTTTGGTCCTGAAACTCAAATTACTTTTTGTAAGTAAATACTTTACGTACGAACATAATATGTTCGTAAATAAAGTATTTACTTACAAAAGTAACTACACTTATTATACATTACTTACTATATATTATATAATAAGTGTACACTTATTATATAATAAGTGTGCTCTAACAAAATATTAATTAATATTATAGTTTTTCAGAAGGATGTTGCTATTTCATACTAATAAAATATTAATTTTTGCAAATCAAAGTTGTCAATCTAGACTATTTGGGTACTTCGTGACTGCCATCTATCAAATATTTTTTTGTCCGAGCCGGATCAAAAGAATGTATTCTAGAAATCAAACTACATGTTTGGCAGACATGAACTGTTTGCAAAGAAATAAGTGCTCTAAAGCGATGTCTTTAATATTTAATTGAAAGACACTGCTAAGCAGCGTCGTACATTGTGGGGAAACAGGCATCCCTTAGGTGTAATCCTTTAGTCTGTTACGAGCCCCATGGGGGCTGATAACGCGGTTCTGTTCATAGCCCTGAACCACTTAGAGATTGTAAGTCAGCATGGTAAGCTATACCAGTGTTTTGTTTTGTATTCTTTTTGTTTTGGTACTTAGTTAAATGGTAGTAGTACACAAAAGAACTTTATGTTGAAAATTCGGTTTAATATTGAGTTATAACAGCATATTGCGGAAAAAAGCGATCACTATTATCTTTAGTTAATTTACTATATCATTGATAGGCCTGTGATCACCAGTAGAAACAATATAAATTTCTAACAATTTCCTACTTGTTCTTCCGACCTACGTGTTATTTGTATCATGGGTTAAGGAGAAAATTAACATAAAATTGACAGACAAATTAATTATTGGATTGTGTAGATATTCCCTATTTATTCAACATAGACTTTTAAATCTGTTTCAACCCCGAATACTCTGTAATTTTGAATCAAAGCCTTTTAAATCAATTTTATTACATTACTCCGTTCTTTACAACAAAATACCTCCAGAATCGACACGCTCCACATGTGTCCCGTATCCAATATGTTCTGCTTACTCAGTTTTTTTAATGCTACGTCTGTATTTGACCTTTGTAGCTGGCAGTCATATATCATTGGTTTCTACTCTCCATCTGATACATTTTTTTATTTATATAATATTTTTGACTACCGTTTTTAAACGAACCTGTGTTTTCTTATTGCTGTAATTTGACTAAAGTACGTTTCTCTAATCGTTTATATAAAATGTCTATATATATTTTTACGTAAATTAAAACTTTTAACCCTTTTTTACAAAAATTATGCGGACGGAGGAGTATACAATTTGCCAGAGTTAAAGTTTATACATGGGGAAGGTGGAATTTATATAGAATTGGCGGGGTTGGTGAAATGAATTTAGACTCTTAAAACATTGCAATATTTTATAGCCAGGTCCAGTTGCAAAATGTCCCTTGTGGACTGGGACTTTCACAACAACTAACACATACCCAGTCAAAAATGCCGACATTTAAAACTGTTTTTATAAAACCTAAGATCTATCAAGCTAGACAGTAATTATTATTATATAATTTAGAATATTAATGGGACTAGCATTTACTGTATATATACAGCCGAAATAAACGTGGAAAAATTACTAAAACTACAGCACCTTTACTCTGACCAAGAAACATATATTTAATACTGTTACACTTTATGTGGAAATTTTACTGGTCAATATTTTTTGTTGGTGTCTTTTTGATAATCCACTTATCATACTTGACCTATTGATCCTCACATGCTGTAGGTACTTATATAAATCGTGTATTGATTCCTTATAAGTTAACAATGAAAGCAACTTAGCTTAAATCTTCAGGGTCGTTTAATTTATCTCTTTTTGTTTCTAATTTGTTAAACTATTTTTGTTTATGTCTATTTCTTTCTTACTCCTTAGGAATATAACTCACTTAGCACTTGTGGAAATGTTTCCATATTTTCTCTTCCATAAATAAAAAAAAAAAACCTTAAAGCATTTATTTCTATTGAAGCAATTACTGGATTGTCACGGAATTGTCTTGGAGTCAGTTAATTCAAATTCATGACATCATTTGTTCCAGCCTTCAATATGTAACTGCAGTTATCTTTATCAGTACGATCTTATGTTAGTCGGATTGCGATGTTAAAAGCTTTATGTTATCAAAAATAGGAATAACGGTGGAGTTTTGTGCCCATTCTTCTCCATACGAAACTACCTTATGGGAGAGGTGACTAGAATCAATACTATTTTGTATTATAATTGTAAATGTTAACGTTTAAAAATGCCTATTATACGCCTCTCCTATTATAAATATGAAAGTTTGTGAGGAGATGAATGGATAGATGTTTGTTACTCTTTCATGCAAAAAATACTGCACGCATTTATGGCACACAGATAGTTTATAACCTGGATTAACACATAGGGTACTTTTTATCCCGGTAGTTAAGGCTAGTTCGAAATAAATGCTATGACTTTGAATAGAGATTCGTTTTCTAGCAATTGATTAAAACCCATTAACTTCTAAAATTCAATATCGGTTTAAGTCAATTTTGTTTACGACGCGATAAATACGACTGTTGGTCTAGGTGTGAATTCTTGGCAGTGCATCGCGGATGCATGGCTGGTAGTTCCGACCTAATATCGTGACAAATGGAGTACTTACTGCTGATTTACACGCGGCTCTAAAGTATTCGAAACGTTTAGGATTACGCAAAATATATCGACCACACATCGGGTTCTTAGAACTGGTCGCTTCAAATTTACACTGGAATAAAATTTTGTAAAATACAGGGCGTGTCCATTTACACGACAGGATATACCTACTGTGTGCATTAAATCTCTCGATCATAATATACTATACAAAGGACATTTTTGATCATTGCGGCACTGATTTTCTTTTAGAAAGCTATCTCATTCGACACCGGTGTGGCTGAAAATAATGTATTTCTGGTTTCTGAAAGCCAAATCTAATGTCAAGTAATGTAATTGGCTGTTCAGTCAACCAATCGCAACTTGGTTTTGGTTTAAGACGACGAAAAAAAAAACGGAGGAGGTTCTCAATTCGACGCGTATATATATTTTTTTACGTATGACCACGTATACGTTTTTATAGAGTGGACCGATTTTGATTTAAAAAAAAAAACATTGGAAAGGTGGGACCCCATGTAAATTTGGAAAGAAATTTCCGACCCTAAGGGTATAAAAACAGGGGATGATTGATTGTTCACTCATTGTTTGTAATGCATAACTTCTTACAGAATAGTCCGATTTTGCAAGCATGTAGTAATTAGTAGATTATAGCCTCAAAAAATCATAAAATAAAAACTTTTTAACAAAAAATTAAACCCCCGATCACTCACAGCGCCGACTCAAAATGACTGAAAGGTTTATTATTTTTTGCTTTGCAGTTTTTTCGGCGATTTAATTTTTTGTTAAAAAATTATTAGAAAGTTTTGTTCCAGATTCGAAGTCTGGCTAAACGCAGGGTACAGTGTTATATGTATAAGTACGGTACTTGAAACTGCAACTAGGCCGTCGGCTACTAATGGGTATTAGTAACTTTACCGTAAATCACCTAATATCAGACGACAGTTCATTAGCAGTAGTTTCATCCTGCAACGAGCAACTTGCTAACTGCAGTAAGTAAGATTAATCTGGCCAAGTTCTGTTAGAAAGGTGATGTTATAACGATACCAAAAGGGTTCAAAGGCATGTACAGAGTCGATAGTAACAGCTTGCATATTGATGTCCCTGTGACCCTGTAATTATGAATAATACTGATTTTTATAAATGTCGATGTTTATTTATTTATTAATTTACTTCAAGGTTCACCTACAACACACACTTATACATACAAATAGTTAATCATACGGTAATATTCTAATATATAGATCAGTTACCGGTAAACAAAACATGGATAACAAAAACACCAGATCTTCAGAGAAAATAGTGAATTGCGACTAAATAATAGCGTTTTACTAAACGCACGTGAATTTTTTTTATGTGAATTTACTAAAACGTAGTATATTTTTGTCAGTCTGTCTGTTCCGGTTAAATAATAACAGCCGGACGGGTCAATCAAAGGTTAAGCAACGCTTGCCGTTGTCGGTTGTGGATGGGTGACTATTCGTAACATATCGAGACTCTTCTATTCTTCTGAAGGCACCTTAAGCCGTTGGTACCGGCTGTTATTTGTACATCTTTGACAGTTGTTACGGATAGTCAGAAGCCTGAAAGTCTGACAACCAGTCTCACCATGAGTATCTCATTATCCAATTACTAGATTGTGGAAGTCAGACAGGCAGTCACGTTATTTAGAGTGACTCTAGATAAAGATTGAACTGGAAGCCAATTCCAACACAGATGGGTTAAGGTTGGGTGAAAGATTTATTGTCATTACATAGTAAAATTATAGTATATAACTGTGTTATTTCAGTTCACCGATATATTGTTATCTCTGTCATAGGTAGACAACTAATTAGTCATCCAGTTGACTGTACACTGTTCGACTAAAAGCCAGTAAACGAGCGTCTCTACTGTGAATGCTTTAAAAGCAAAATGTTGTTCACATTTTCATTGTCATTTTCTCTCTTCTTTAAAATCAAATTAATGTTTCTCATTTCAGTGCTCTCTTTTGGTTAAATCCAACTGTGTATTCTAGTAAATTTGTGGATAAATGTACATATGTATGTGTAGGTTGTCTTTTTAGAGGGCTTCAATTCTTCAGAATCTGATTTTGATTCCTTGGCACGGTCAAACTGAGGCAATTTTGAACAGCCTGTGAACAAAGACGTATAGATGCGTTTATTAGCACAATACATTGCCCAATGGACATTCTAATAATAAATTGGAATGCCGCTATAACACTACATGCCTGAGACAGTTTCTGGTGGCCCAATATTGAGCGTGAGTCCCTTCCCAGCAATTTTTTGTGAAGATAATATTATCATTGGGCAGGCAGGGGATATCGTCCTTCCATAATTCTAGTTTACAATCCACTTGAGCCACCCAAAACCATATCCCAATATGTTCTGCAATAGTCTAATGGGTTAATATTTTTTGTAGATTCTTTTATATTTTGTGAATGTGAGAACGTTTTAGGCATTGTAGACTGTAGACAATTTTTAATTTCATACAGTACCTGATATTTGTTGACAAGCCTACACTGTCGTCCTATACCTATTACCATTGTAATCTGAAACTACTATAAAAATAATAAAAGCCAATTATTTTAAAAGTGTAACCATGGAGTTTCTTGCCGACTCTACTCCATAGGAATCATTAAATTGGAACCGTGCACCTACCTTTTGACTTTTCATAAGTTTCCATGTAAGTTTACGTGAAATATCAATATTTTGATTTGATTTGAGTCCTGCAACAACCGGGTGTTGAATTTGGGAGCACTTGCATAGAGTATTTAGGGATAATTGTCGGTTGGAAACTCGACCCATTAAAATTGTCTAAGGAGCTTCTTCTAGTACGCTTCGACCCCTTGTGCGGTTTCCTAAGGATCGGGATTTACTAGTCCAGAGATTCGTGAAGATAAAAAAAAACTACTTAACTATGAAAGCACGTTAACCCTTTGCACCCAGTTGCTATTCTTAGATCTTAGACAGTCATTACTGTCACGATCATCGTAGTCAGAAGCCCAAAAGTCCATGCAGTTCTACCAAGGGGACCGTGATCTGGGTTGTGGATCTCAGATGGGCAGTCGCTCCACGTAATTAGCTGCATGGCAGATAAATAAAACGTCATTCACAATGTTTCCATCAAAATGCGAGTAAATACACGTGTCTAGTCAAAATAATTTCAATTTTTATTTATTTGCTGTTTTTGGACCCATACAATTACCTATAACAGTTCGAAACTTGATGTGATAGTTTAAAACAACCAAGTGTAGCGTTTGTGTTTCCGTACTCCATCGTTACCTTAGTTTTGACTGTTTCGAGTGTATGTATCTTTTGAAACATTGTATGTCCTATGTTTGTTCATACCTTCAACTGAGAAAACAAACTTTGGATACATGATTTTGAAACGATCGTGGTTTGTACACATTCACGAAACATTGGCGAGAATTGATAAAAAGCGCTGATAGGTGAAAAGTATCTTGCTGGACTAAAATATCGTTTTTAAATCCAGCTGAAACATTGGTAGGACTATAAATTAATTTACGATGTTGAAGCATATTAAACGCGAATTAATAAAACAGATAGTATATTGACTATGCTCCATCAAAGTGTTAAAAACGATACCCATGAAACAGCCTACCTTTGATAAACATGAGTCTTTTAACGCAGTGCTTGTATATCAAGTTTTTAAGTGTTCACATTCAGATTTATAACTGCAAGTAAACTGGAAATCGTAGCATCAAGTAATACCATTTAAACAAACCATTGTAATTTCAATTTTAAATAAACTAGAAAACATTCACATCACAAATACTATATTCACTCTGCATACATACACTCAAGGATCACAAACGTTATGACACACACAACTATCTAGTAACTACAAGTGTATACGTAAAAAAACGAAGGAACCTACTAAAAGAAGATTTTAACGTAGATTTTTCGCAACTAGCAAGCTCGCTGAAGCTGACATAAGTATGTGCTGTGCATACAAACTGACTGAACTATCCGAGTCAGCGCTCTTTACTAGCAGTTTTACTCACATGCTACAAGACTAGAATGAGACCGAGTCGGGAATTAAGTTTTATCTCGAACGTATAATGTTTGTACTGCTTATTTTTTCTTCGTTATCTATTGTCGCAATTGTCAGGCTAAATGCAAAAAAATAAATAAACCGTGTAGGGTCGGGACGAAAAGAGTAAAGAACTTTGAATATTACGTTTTTCTCTTTCTTTAAAGTCCTGAAACTTTTGACCTCACTGTCTGCTTCAGCACCCTCAGCAACAATGAAATCAACACCCATGATGAAACATTTTAAAATTTTTGAAGCCATCATGGATTATCATTTTGATCTCGCTTCAGCTCCCTCGAAAACTTTAATTTTGTTTAACCATATTATGAAACTATATCTCTCCCGCTCCGTCGCCATCACACACGATATAATAACTCGCATGAAGGGTGCATGACTCTTTTTAATTTCGTGACTATTTTTACACAATTTTACTCGTTCTCCGTTCCAAAAGAATAAAGTAGAAGAAATTAGATGATTTAAATAAATAGGGGTTGAAAACTGAAAGATGACTTATGCAAGAAGCCTCGCAACGCTGAGTCCGAAAAAATTGAGTTAAGATCAGTATAAGATAGAAGAGAAAGTTATAATAAAAATTAAGTAGGTAAGCATGTAATATCTATACTAATATTATAAAGCTGAAGAGTTTGTTTGTTTGTATGTTTGTTTGTTGGGTTGAACGCGCTAATCTCAGGAACGACTGATCAAATTGAAAAAATATTTGTGTTGGGTAGCCTATTTATTGAGGAAGGCTATAGGCTATATGTATAACATCACGCTACGATCAAAAGGAGCGGAGCAGCGACGAAAAATGGTCGAAAACTGGCAAGCCATTCGATGCAACGGGAAGGGTCATGGGAGCAAAAATTTGACGCGGACGAAGACGCGGGCAGAAGCTATACTACATATAAGGGTGTACGTCGGATCAATATTCAAAAGCGTGGTCGCCATACAGAGAAGATTTGCGAATCGTAGTTGTCCCGCCTCGGGTAAGCACAGTTTCCGTCTACGATTCTAATGAGATTATTAGAAGTACCTAAAACTAACTTCCAATATTTTTATGCTCATATTTTGCGTGAGAGCAAGATACGCAGGTAGAATCATAACTTTCAGATATCATGGAACTTTCCCCGAATCGAATTTATCATAATCAATCTAGTAAGAGATACAGTTTCATCTCTAGATATCGTAACACAATTTATTATTATTGATTACCTCTCTTAAGGAAAGTACTAATTATGTCTATGAAATAAGATAGCCCTTATTTTCGCACAAAAGTTGGGAGATACTAAAACCGCTAAATTGTGGGGAACTCTGAACAAATATTAACGAAAACTAGAGTCGTAACAATCGTGCCTAATTTCTGAATATAATGTGGTTTTATTACTGAACCGATTTTCCAAGTTATCAATTTGTTGCTTATTAGGTACTTTATTGTAGTACTTCTTGTACAGAGAACGTGGTGACATTGCCTCGTTAAGTCCTTTGCCTGGTTGTATAGTACTAGAATTTCTGAAGACAGGATTCCCTTATAAAAAATAAATAAATAAATAGTGTTTTATTTCAGGCATTGTACCCATATACAAAAATTACAATAAATAAAATTAAATCACAATCAATAAAAACTAAAATTTGAAATCAAAATTAAAATTAAAAACAATCACGATTGCAATGAAAAATTCAAAATAAAAACGAATATCAAAATAAAAAAAAAAAAAAAAAAACAAAATTAAAATCATAATCACAATCAAAATAAATGCAAAATTAAAATTAAAATCAATATCATAATTAAAACAGAATCAAAATTAAAAACATAAAACATAGAAGTAGGTATGTATTCTTCAAAAATTTGTTCATTTTTTGTTCCCGCTTAGGTGAACAGAAATCCAGTGCAAATATATAGGGCTTGCCAGGTTACCCGAGACAGCCCTCAAAATGCTATTACTGGAGCGTCTCAAATTCTGCCAAAAAGACGCGACCCTCGACCTCATGATGGCGTAAAAGTCCGGGACCCTCGCTTCGGCAAACATGCTGGAGGCACTACAATATCTTGGTAGTTTCATAAGGGTTCGGTAAGCATTATTGTATTGAACCCGTAATGAGTTGTACATCTTTTTTGTGAAGTTACACCAGAGTTGACAGGTGTACATTGACAAACAATAAGCTCTGAACAGAGTGTTCTTTACGTCTCTGGTGCACTTCACAAATTTGCGAGCGAGCATGTTACTCCTCACTGAGAGGGCCCTACGCTCTCTTTCAATGTCACAGTCGTCCTGAAGTCTGTCCGTCAAAATGTGCCCTAAGTATTTGAACTGCTTTACGACCTTTATGGTCGCACCATTTAGATACAGACTGGGTATGTTCCCCGGACCTGTCCCAGACCTGAATACCATAGACTCTGTTTTGAGAACATTGTATTTCAGTCCATGAGCATCAGCATAATGCTCACAGACAGACAACAGTTTCCTCAAGCCTTTAATCGAGGGACTCAAAAGAACCATGTCGTCAGCATAACTTAGGCTATTCACACAGACATTGCCTAGGTGACAGCCAACTTGGGCTCTTCTGAGTTCCGCGATCAGGCCGTTGATATACAGGTTAAACAGGTCCGGAGAAGTCAACCCCCCTTGGCGAACACCACAATCTAGCCTGTAACTACTAGATAGCGTGTCACCCCATTTCACTTGATTGGTCTGGCCCCCATACCAGAATCTCAACAGATCTACAATTTGTTGTGGTACTTGTGACGTTTTTAGCTTGTCCCAGAGGATTTCATAATTTACCAGGTCAAAAGCCTTGCTCAGGTCTAGAAAGCAAGCATACACTGAGGTTCTCTGGTGAGTGTAGTAAGCTATTGTACTCTTAAGGCTTATAATTGCAGAGTCTGTTGAGAGCCCGGGACGGAAACCAAACTGCGCATCGTCAATTTTTATGTTTTTCTGCAGTTCAGGCTGTATGAGACGCTCCAGCACCTTGCCTATTACCGTACCGAGTGTAATTGGTCGGTAGTTACTGGATTGACTTAAATCACCAGTTCTATTTTTGACGACAGGAACCACCACAGCTTTCATTAAAAGTTTCGGCAAATAGGCGTGTCTGACACATAAGTTAAAAAACGAAGTTAAGTGAGGAAATAAGTTGGCGCTTCCCCAGACGAGGTGCTCAACACTGAGACCATCGTGTCCAGGTGATTTACCACGCTTCATGTTCATCACAGCAGATAGTACATCTTCTTGCGTAAATGGTGGTAGTGACTCAGTCACGATGATATCATTGCTGAGCTTACAATCCGCATGTAGGGGGTCAACTTTAAATTTACTGGCAAACAAATTTGCTATTTTACATTTCTCCTGCAATCCATCAACAGAGACAGGTAGACTTTGTTTAAAATTAAACTTTTTTGTCGCGTTCCAAAACTTCACGAAATTATTTTCTTTTCTATGCAAGGCCAAAATATTCATTTTTATACTATCTTCGTTTTTCTGACACCACTTTATTTTATTTTTAAACATTGAACGACTACTACGCATATTTTCAAAACATATACCCTGTAAAGGCCTTCCGGCTTCAACCCAAACCTTGAAATGGAACCTAGCAGTTTGATGATAGTCACGCACGTGGTAGTTCCATCCAGTCACCTTTTTGCATCGCCTCTGCTCATCCAAACGAGAACCCATTACAGCGGCAGTCTGTAGTGTATCAACAATATACATTAATTGACTCACAGTATTTGTCATAGTGTTCGCAATGTATATTGTTTTCACAATCACATATAAAAATATTAAAATCAGTACTTAATTTATCTGAACTATATTTTTGGTAAGCATTAATTTGTTCTTTGGTGCGCGTGCCCCATTTGATTCTACTTTGGCGGTTACTGGAATCGGTGAGGGCTGTCTCAACAGTCATGCAGGTTATATCGCAAACAATACGCAAGGGATAGTGATCAGACCACATGACGTCATATATGACGTCAGCCGCTATCACAGTATCCCATGCAGCCTTTGTTGAGATGCAGTGATCCAGCCACCGCCGACATCCATGTGACTCACTCATGAACGTAAAAGTTTCAGAATCTAATCCTAACAAGTTAAAATCAACACATTCCCACTCCATTTCTGTACAAAACTTTATCAACTCAAGGCCAAACTTAGCGGAAGGATGTGCATTAAAATCCCCCAATACATAAACACACTGCGCATCGCCTTCTTCTATAATTGCGTTTATTGCACCCAAACAATCAATGAACTCAGTCAGATTATCGGCGTTGTCAACGGGCATATACACATTAATAACTATTACACATCCCATTCCAGTCGATATTCGTACAGCCGCTAGGCGGTCGCTATTACAACTGATTGGTGAAACATACGGAAACTTAGTTTTGTTCCACATAATGGCTAAGCCCCCATACGGCCTACCCCTTAACATCCCTGCTGAAGTATCGACGGATGACTTAGCGACACACCCAAAATCATCATTAATTTCGTTAACAAAATTTAAGTCATGGGGTAGCAACCAAGTTTCTTGCAGTAACACAATGTCATTACTTTTAGTGAGTTCACTCACACATTGCTTTGATCGCTTAATCGATTTACAGTTATAAGACAGTATTGATATTGTAGATAACTTACATTCCATAGTTAATTACTTATATTCTTAATCCCTCTCGCCGTAAACTCACGGAATCGCCTAAACCTAACGCCCGTAGGCCAAAAATCAACACTTAAGAATCTTTCTAGCCTACTTCTATCTACTGTTACCTTAAAAGAAACAAATTCTGTCTCATGTTTCTGTGTAAGTAGTTCCACTTTAATACAACTTTCACCCATTTCACTCACATATGTCCGAATATCGTCCATGGTAGTCGCCTTGTTCAATCGAGACACGTAAACGGCTGAGGATAACTGAGCTACCTGTAGTTTAGTCGAGCCTTGACCAGTTCCACTCAGATTAACAAACTTCTTCCGCTTCTTTCTCTCCACCAGCGTAAATGTATTATCTTCCTCAGTTTTCGATTTATCAGCAGTATTTATTTGCACTGCGTTACGCAATACATCTCTGTATAACGGGGCATGCGAGTCAGCTGTTGTTTTATGATCGGGCGACCTTGAACTTGAGCTCATTACCGGTACAGACATTTTAACAGCTGATGACATACTAGGTGCGAGCGAGCGCGGGGACGTCCCTTTCACTCGCTCGCATCCTTTCTCCGTAACACAGCTATCTGCTTCTACCTGCACTTGTTTACATTTATTGAGTTCAATCATCATTCGTTTTAATTGTTCTATTTCCGATTTTAATATCTCCATATCCGAGGATGCCGTTGCCCCATTAGTAACAACATCCTTTTTAGCTTTAATGGAAGCCACATCCGTTTTTAATATGGCCATTTCTTTTAAGAACGCTGTGACGTCCACGTAGTCAAATGTCACAGGAGGCAACTTGTTTAGATTTTTTGCAACAAATACTGGAAGGCAGTCAGGTTCGAATTCCTTAATGATCTTAATAATATCTTGCAAGCTTCTTTGTTCTGAGCCATCCTTACGCCGCATAAGCTTCTTTGTTGGTGCTAAGAGCTTATAAACGATAGCTCTGGCCGTTTCAACTTCCTCATTGGAATACGTACTGAGGCAAATCTGCAGTATCCCAGTCTCAGGTATGGTGTCAATTTTATGGGTCACAAACGCCAAGAGTTCGTTAACCACCACTTTACACTCCTTACAACGATGTTCACATTCGTTCAATTTGTCGACATTACTACCGCCCGGTAAGTCACTTTTTGGCGAACGTATCATCGGCATTATGCGAGCGAGCGATGCGCGCCGCGGCTAGCACGGAACTTATCTTGCTTTGAGTATTAGACGTCTATTGATTAAATGCAGCAAACATTTAAGAAAAGTACATGATTTTTGGTCGCTTCAGAAACTAATGGATGTTTTAAGCAAAGCATTATAAGAACGATAGCAGCAGTGATCCAGTGAAAACGGCTCAGGCTTCCGAGTTCAGCTAATGGGTTCGAATCCAAGTAGGCGTTGTATTTTGTAAACATAATTTCACACATCGTGAGGAAACTGGCGTGTCCTCTAACCATAAATTCAAAGACATATGATATCTTTAACAACCAAAGCGCATTGACCCACGTGGTAGAATATAGCACACTCGAAAAGCTCCTCTCTTGCTGTTTCCCAGCAGTGGGAACATTATAGGCTGACCATGCTTATGCTGTAGTAAGTACCAATTTTTCTATAATCTCACCTTTCATAAAACACTTCACTTTATTCCTTATAAAACATGAACTACGTTACGGCCAAGGAAAACAAAACACGTCTGTTGAAAAATTCAGGCTTCTACGCAAACATACGTTGACGCAGACGAGCCATTGACACACATCCACTGAGGCCGCCTAGACAAGAGCCGTCTTAACGTGCTCTTCAGCGCTCAAAACGACAGTATATTTCTTATTACCGTCACTACTTCAATGGCTATAACGACATATGAAACAAACACGTTTCATCAACGCTTTTTTTTTGTGGGTGGGAAATCATCAAATGACGTCTCCCGCTCCAGGGCGGAGCGGGAGGGCGTGTCAGACTTTTACTGACTAAAACCCACTCGTATTCCTTCAGTTGCCCAAGGGTTACGGTGTCTCTTTCGAACAATCTCGCGACCCTGGCAGGCATCGGTCCTAGAAGACCCCTTCAGTGCTGCTGACATCTCTATGAGTCGCGCGTGGAACACCACGCGCCGTCGACCCGAGCTTGGTCCTTACCGGGCGGCGAGCTACCCATTGCTTGGCGCCCGCAAGCTCGCGCTTACGGTGGCCGAGAGTCCGCTATCGACTCCCGATGCCCGGGGCGTCTCCTCCTGCGGTGGCTAGGGACATGAGGGCGCAGAGACTGCCACTTCCTCAAGCGCCCCGCCTCCTCCCTCGCGAGCATTACTGCTTCGCAGAAGCCTGTGACGGCACGTTTCTTCAATGCTTAGAGGCGATTTATTTTTTCTGTGCAAAGGTATTCGTACGAGCTTTTTAAAAATAGTACTCGTGTGTAGAAGAGGGGCTCGTGACTAAGTTATAATACCCACACAGGTTAATCTATCAAGTTTAGCTACATTTGCCGCAGTCGGTACGTAGATGAGTGACCATCTTTACATACCAAGACGACTTCGAGCTTTGGAAAGCCCGTTAAGCCGTTGGTTTTTGGCTGTCTTTCGTGGATTTTTGTCAGCCATTACGGGTTGTCATAAGCCCGAAAGTTTGAAAAACAGTCTTACCAAGGGCTATTGGGGTTACCCAGTAACTAGGTGGCGAATGTGTGATAGGCAGTCGCTCCATGTGAAATACTGGTTATCATGACATGTAAAATTCAGCTGTATATAGTTAGATTGGAAGCCAATCAACATAGTTGGGAAAAAGCTAGACTGATGATAATACTCGTATGTGCGGGAGACCGAAGAAATAATGGCTGGATTGTGTGAAAGATTATTTATAACTACAAAAAAGTAACTACTGAGACGACGGTTAGTAGAGTTGTTTTGGAGATACATGAGGTCGAGATAAGATAAATTTTCTGTTTTCTGAAGGAAAATTAGTACTCAAATCGTTCTACCTCACATTTGTATAAACACAAATTTCGATTTGCATGGTAATCTACAATTAAGTGGAAAAGACAATTCCATAAATACACCGGGAACTTGGGTCCAATCAATTACCAAATCAATCGCTCTGATTGAGCGTGAAATTGGGACGTCTATAGTCACCTTAACCTCAAAGTACTGCTGTGACGATGTGCTACGGGTCGTGAAGTTTCCGAAAATAGGTCTTGGGTAACACGTTGAGTAATGTTTTTTTTTTTTCAACAGATATTACAAAAGAGAAGAAATTGTAAGAGAACTCTCAATGTCGCTCTCCAAAACATGTCTTACGAAGAAACAGAGAATTTACTAACTGTGTTAAAGTAAGTATTCACCTACGTTAAGTATTTAATTCTGTAAAATTTTAGAAACTAAGGTATAAGCTACTCAACATTTATACAATAATTTGTCTATTCTCAACTTTTGATTATTTATTTATTTTATAAGACTATTTAGGCTCTTCTTGCCTGAAACACAGGATTACCTAGTTCAGGCACGTAAATATTAGAATATAATTTACATATAAGCAAAACTTTATATATTTTTAAGCCTTTTTTTTTTAAAATAAATATTATGTTACGTTATGTTATCTTGTCTGCCTAATTTTCCCTTTGTTACATACAAACATATGAACATAGTTAACAAAGTGGCAGTTTCTTTGAACGTATAAACGAAGAAAACAACGCATTTGTATAATAAAGATAGGTACTGATTTACTGAAAGAAACCAATTCCAACATCCGACATGCTTAATTTTGTTAGCGTACACAATTTTGCGAAGTTCCTCGAAGAAATCTACAGAAACTTCCAACGAAAGCTGTTCCGGAACATCAAAGATCCGAACTATCTTCAACTATTCAGGACCGAATACACTTTGATTGTTCCAAGCTGACCTAGGACAATTCTCCCAAAAAACCAGCTTCTGAAACTAGAGCAGGAAGGTCACTCACTATAATAATTTCCAAGAAACAATGGAAGCTAACTATCGAAGTTTAAATATTCATCAAATACCTTATATCTGTCGCGGGGACGTTGGAACGGGCAAAGTTTCCGTGGAATCCCGGCAAACGACATTAGGCGAGTGCCGGAGGATCCCTGATTTGTAACTTTGCCAAAGTAGGCCGGGATTGGGAATTAATTGTCTTTTAGGCCTGTTCAGAAGACTTTCTGTCGGTTTCTTGCCGATTGTGAGTGTCTGCAAAATTAATTCTTCTGTTTTCAAGTGCGATTTGACTTAGCAAGTTTTAGTTTGTTATCATTAATATATAAATATAATATAACATTACTCCTTTAATACAAGAAGGGTGAGGCAGAGGTGTAACAATAGTTCCCCCACTTTTCGCCACATAGGATGTACAATAACCATTTATTTGTGGTCACTGGGATAAAAAAAATGTATTAGGAATACAAAAACCAATGTATGTAAATAGTGAGTAGGTACCAACAACCAAACATCGAAAGATTTCACAAACAATAAACTCAAATGAGTCTAATTGTCCCACATTCAGCGTCAAAATGTGTCCAGAAAATAAAACTCGACTTAGCAAAAGACTTTAGTCACAAAAAGTTTCAGTAAAGAGAACTAAAGAAATACCAACATAGTTGCTGCGATAAAACAAAAGAAAGATATTCGAGATGTCTTTGAAAGAGTAACTTGTATTGTGCTCTGTCATAAAACAGACTATAAAAGATGGAAACTTGCTTTAAGTGTTACTGTTACGGAACTTAACTCTTTCAGTCACGCTTTTACATTAAGAATATTTTGAAGATTTTTATTTTAGTTTCAGCATCATTAACAATTAAAATATCACATAAACTAGGAAAAACAAATCTAGGTGTTAAAGCTTTCGAGGTATGAGGTGGTTAGTGACACTAACCACCGTGACTATTGATACAAAGAAAACTATGATGAGTTATGTAAAATATTTATAAACATTTTATGTTATAATGAACTTTTCCACTGGCAAAATGATGTAAAATTACTTTTTATGACAATCAGAAAACAAGTTTTTCCTTTGCGTAAGCAAACAGGCACTTTACATGTATTGCCATAGGGTGCGCACTGAAGATATTTTATTGCTACATGTTCAGCATTTTTCCGGCGTACTAAGCTAGACAAACGGAGGACATCATCGGAATCAAAGATTTTATAATCGGTTACTTGAATTTCGCTAATCAACTCACCTAACACCAGCGGATTTGGCTGAACTTCTGTATCTTCGTCATCCTTGTCGTTACAAATACTCTCGCTAGCTGAAGGAATGTCTAAGCAAGTTCTGTGATTTTTTATCTGTTAACTGGCGCGACATACTGTTACAAATACGAGAAGATACTAATAGTTACATGCATAAGTTTCATTAAGGTTATGACCAGAAACCCGCAACAGTCATGGTGGTCGGTGTCACTAACCACCATATTTTCGTTGTGAATACACATCGAAAATGCAAAAATAACAGTACTTTTATGTGCATACTTTCATATAGATATATGAAAACACATTGAGTAAAAAACATTGAAGAAAACAGCTTAAATACCCGTTTCACAGTTTTTTTTATCAAACATGCGAATAAAAGTTCGTTAGCGCAATATTCAGTTTAACGCTAATAAACTGTCATTAATTCAATAAAACACCAACTGGTCGCTTCTTGTCAAGCATGATTCAAGCTTTTATGATGATTCAACCGATTGTCGCTACATGGTACAGATTTTAATAAAAAAAAATGGAAAGAGGTGGTTAGTGACACTAACCACCAAGACTGAAAGAGTTAAATCATGGCTTTTTTAATAAAAATATGCTTTTTGAGTAAGTACTAGCCTGATTAAATTGTTCTACATTATCACGTTTTTCTTTTAAATATCTAATATTTAAACCAAAAAACTATTCTACTAATGTTACAAATGTGTAAATTTATCTGTTTGTCACGCAATCAAGCAAAATCGGCTAAACGGATTGGGATGAAATTTCTCACAAAGATAGTTTATAACCTGGATTAATATATAAGGTACTTTTTATTCCGGAAATACGTTTCTGTAGGATAACTTCCGAATGCCACATGGGTGAAGCCGCTGCAAATGTAAATCGTCACGTTTGGCAGGCGGGTTGGCGATCGCAATCTATTGGTAAAATGCAAAGAAAATTCTGCTGACCATTATCTAGTGTGTACCCTTGGTCGCCTCTTACGACACCTACGCGAAGAAATGGGATAGGGCCATACTTTACGTCTGGCATCACACAGAATATGATATTTATAAACATTCTCCAGCCATTTACTTTTCACAATAAATAAGTAATATTGTTGTTTCCAAATTGATCAGATTTTAACAAGTAACATTTTCACGCCTCTCTTTGTGAAAACAAAATATATTTTAAATATTGAGTTTTAATTATAACCCGAGCTTTTAAAGCTTTATTTAAAGTAACAACTGGAAAAGAGTGAAAATTTATTGATACATTGTGGAACCTCAATTCTAAATTTGTATTTGTAAATGAGAGCACTGTGTAAACATTCAAATACCTATTAGAGCCCTATTTATAATAACAATATATGTTTATATTTGTCAACAGATGTCAAAATAGTAATATTTTTAGGACGTATGCCGAATAAGAAGCAGAAATTCAATGCAGTCTTGAAAATTGTCGTATGTCACAGGTTGGTCATAGGTTCCAGGTCTTTCATCATCATCTGACAAGCCTTTTCCCAACTATGTTGGGGTCAGCTTCCAGTCTAACTGGATACAGCTGAGTACATTTTACATGAAGCGACTGCCTATCTGACCTCCACAACCCAGTTACTGGATAATACGTTACCCCTTGGTAAGACTGGTTGACAGACTTTCGGGCTTCTAACGACAGGTAACGACTTGCTTCCATTGTTCCATGGTTGATAGGTTCAAGGTCTTTACGTACATATATTGGAACAACCATAATTTGATCCGCAGTTCCTGTACATAGTTAGTGTATTGTTTCTCCAGGTTCGCATTAATTTGTTGACCAAATGCTGTCATCATTAAACAATGAGGCTATATTATAGAGGTAACGGCGAAATTACAAATTTTTTTAACTAAAAGACTAAATTCAATTCATATGAAATATCCAAATTTGAATCGTGTCAACCTTAACATGAATCTTTTAATGTTGTGAATCTTGCAAAGTAAATTGAAATTAATTGATGTTTATTTCTGTAAGTTCATTTTTTAAATGAAAATGTTGGTCAATATTTTAAAACTAGATGGCGCTGGCATTACACATGACTAATCCCTGAGATCCTGTTCCGTGTGGTGTCAGACGCAAAGAATAATATCGTCCAATTTCTTCCCGTGGGTGCCGTTGAAGGCGACTAAGGGACTTACAAGAGAATGGACAGCAGCGTTCTCTATGCATTTTACCACCATACTGCGATCGCCAACCCGCCTACCAAGCGGGACGATTATGCGAGGCGGCGAGCCTCCTTGCCGGAGTGCCGCCATGGGATCTGGAGGCAAAGGTCCTCGCCCACATGTGGGAGTGGCGCGAGGAGGCGAAACGCCGGGGCGAAACTCCGCTGCCGCGACAAATCGCAGCACGGCGGACAGAGCTCCGGCAGGATCTCATGGCGATATGGCGAGTACAATTGTCGCAACCCAGCGCTGGGCACGCCACAATTGCGGCGGTAAGTCCCCTCTTTGAGGAGTGGATAGAGAGGCGCCACGGCGTCCTCACCTTCCGCCTGACGCAGGTTCTCACCGGGCATGGGTGCTTCGGTGGGTTCCTGTTCAGGATAAAGCGGGAGGAAAGGCCCGGGTGTTTCCATTGCGAGGATCGTCTGGAGGACACGGTAGAGCATACGGTGGAGGTGTGCCCTGCCTGGGCGGAGCACCGCCGTGTCCTCGTGGAGGCGATCGGCGGCGGCGACCTCTCGCGTCCGGCCCTGGTGCGAGCCATGGTACGGAGCGAGAGGGTATGGGAAGCCGTCACCTCCTTCTGCGAAGCAGTACTGCTCGCGAAGGAAGAAGCGGGGTGCGTGAGGGAGTGGCAGTCTCTGCGCCCTCACGTCCCTAGCCGCCGCAGGAGGAGACGCCCCGGGCGTCGGGAGTCTATAGCGGACTCCCAGCCACCGTAGGCGCGAGCTTGCGGGCGGCGAGCAATGGGTAGCTCGCCGCCCGGTAAGGACCAGGCTCGGGTCGACGGCGCGTGGTGTTCCACGCGCGCCTCAAAGAGATGTCAGCAGCACAGAAGAGGTCTGCTAGGACCGACGCCTGCCAGGGTCGCGAGATTGTTCGAAAGAGATACCATGACCCTGGCACATGGGCAACTGAAGGAATACGGGTGGGTTTTAGTCAGTAAAAGTCTGACACGCCCTCCTGCTCCGCCCAGAGTGGGAGAAGTCATTTGATGATTTCCCATCCAGAAAAAAAAAAGCGGGACGATTATGGCAAATCCCCGTCTTGGTGAAGCCCTATGTCCAGCTGTGGACGTCTTTCGGCTGAAATGAAGAACGGCCGAAAGAAACTCAGAGGTCTAAGTCCAAACATTATATTCTAATAAATAAAAATCATAAATCAATTTGGTTTAACCCTCCAATATTCCCCTCAAATTGGCATCCCCAAACTCTATTGCTAATTATTAAACGTCATACAAAACATGACCGTTAGCTTAACTCTCAAACTATAACACTAACATGGTTTCAATTGATCAAATTGCAATTTACTGTTTAATTAACACATTGAATATCGGAAACGAATTAGTATCAAATTGAGCCGATATCTATTAAATAGTTATCAGCTGTGCCCTGCACTATTTATTACAATGTGGGTTTATTGCTATACCACATGCTGGTAGTGAGGCTCATCGCATTAAATAATACACCAAACTCATTTGGGATTTAGTGGGGCGATGATGTCAAAGCTTTGTCAATTTTATTAAAATATTTTACTGTCTATAAAATTACTTCTTTAGACAAAGTCGATAAGTGGCATCAGTTTTACCCAGGATCAAAAAAGGAGGAGCTTCTCAATTATTTTGTATTTTTTTAATGTTTGTTACCTCTGAACTCCATAATTTATAAACAGATTAGAATATTTTTTTTCTGTAAGGGTATAAGGTCTACCAGGGTCGCGAGATTTGTTTGAAAGTAATACCGTGGCCCTGGCATATGGGCAACTGTAGGAACACGGGTGAGATTTAGGCAGTAAAAGTCTGACACGCCTTTTCGCTCCACCCTGGAGTGGAAGAAGTCATTTGATGATTTTCCACACAAAACAAAAAAAAAAAGGTAAAAGATTGAGTAGTCCATTAAAAAGGTCAAGTTTTGATTCGTGGGTTTTGAATTAGCTTCGATAATACGTATTTTTTCAATTATAATAACTTCCTGTTACTGATAATTAGATAAAAGATGTACGATTGAAACCTTTAGTTTAAAAAAAGCAACGGACTTCCGGAAAAAATCTTTGGTAAAAATCCAATTATGATATTTTCCTGTCACTGCCATTTAGATAAAAGAAATACGATTTTTTATAGGGTACCACAACTAAAGTGTATTTGAAAAGCAAAAAAAAAAAACTGACTACTTCTAGAAAAAATCTGTGGCAATACAAAGAAGACGCAAAGCAGCACGCTTGCCTGGGGTGGATTGGGTATTTCAGAATTTTTTGTACATTACAGTCTAAATTACCGAACGATGTTTTCTTCACCGATGTCAGTGATGTCCATACACAAAATATTGGGACGCACGGCGACAAATAAAGATATAAATTCCAGTATAAGCTATAACTAGCTGTGTGTGTATATGTGTTTTTAAAATGTGTGTATATGGATTTTTATGAAATAAATGTAATTGATTGATTGATAAGTTGACTTCTCACTGTACGAAGCCTATACAATGCAAGGTCAGCTAAAACTGGAAATATATAGTTTATACGTTGACGAAATACCATTTATACTCTCACCCAAAATGTTGCCTACGGGCAACGGTCTATACCAAAAATTCTCATAAAAAGTAAGTGATGCACAGAGTTAATAAATTGTGTTAACGTTGAAAAAATATTTGTCCACCTGTTGCTTGTTAGCCCATTGTTCTAGTACAGTTATGGATGAAACGATGCAATGTGCGGATTGTTTGACTATAGAAGTAGGATAGTTGTGTGTTAATTTGGAATTGTTTGTGTAGATACCTAAATAATGATTCAGGCGACCACTTGGACAGGATCGCGAGATTTTTTCGAAAGAGTTACCGTGGCCCTGGCATGGGCAACTGAAGGAACACGGGTGAGTTTTAGTCAGTAAAAGTCTGACAAGCCCTCCCGCTTTGCCCAGAGCGGGAGATGTCATTTGATGTCTCACCCACAAAAAAAAGCGACAACTTGGACTAAAAAAAATACATGAAGACGGTTGCTTTTATTTTTAGGAAAAAGTTCTATTTTTACACGCTTTATATTAGCTTCACTTGTATGTTTGTTTGTTTGTTTGTAACCGACTCCTTATAGCGCGATTTTGACCCACTTTAAACGACCAGATTTCATTAAAACTTTGCACACCTGTCAAGGACCGATGACAATGCAATAATTTCATAAATTTGTGCCATTATCCTTGCCAGGGTTACCAGGACAGCAAAAAGACTGTCACAAACTACGCTGACATACGTCTCAAAATTCGAAATACCCTAAAAAATAGAAAATAAATAATAGTTTAAAAAAACTAAAAAACACGCTTCCATTGAAAACCAAACTAAAAAGTACAAAATAATGGAAAAAAAGCGTGGGGTGCCTGATATCAATAAAAAAATACCTTAAAAAGCACCCCACGCTTTTTTTCCATTATTTTGTACTTTTTAGTTTGGTTTTCAATGGAAGCGTGTTTTTTAGTTTTTTTAAACTATTATTTTTATTTACGATACTTACTCCACACAAATTCGTAAACTGCTATTTGCTAACTTGCTTTGTAAGCAACAGTGACATCCCAACCGTAGAATGTGAATTAAAACGTATTATCGAGGTTAACGCCAGAAATACCTGTGCAAAGTAAATAAAATGTATATGGGAAGCAAATCCAGTACCTATGATAGGAATCCATCCACAATTGCTGGAGATACCGCAGAACATACATACAAAAAAAGTACAGATGAATTGAGAATCTTCTCCTTTTTGAAGTCTTTTAATAATTGCAATTGAACTCCTAAAATGCAAAGGTGTCATACCTTATACCTGAAATCACCTAGTCTTCACTCTAGAATTCGTATCCTGAGCCCCTACAGACTAACTGTCTAGGTTGGGGTTCTATATTAACTGTAACTAGCTGTAGGTAATACTGGGTGTAAGGGACAGCCCTCCACAAACTGATGGGGTGGATTCAGTATATCATACTAAGATGACTAGTACAAGAAATTATTTCAGGACCGTTATGGGAGTCCAATAAACCTGATTTGTTGTTTTATTTCCTCACACGCAATGTACCTCGGATCAATTCGGAAAGCCGCCTTTGTGCAGTCACCGACGACGAGTTCGATAAACTCTGTAGTTAGACAGTAAGTGAACAGCTGATTTTACGCGTCGTTCGTTAGATTATTTCAACATCCATTGCTGCTTTTTTATTTTAGCCGTATTTTTTACATAAATGGAGTACTGCTATCAGAGAATGTAATTTTACATTGAAATAAAACTGAAATAGCTGAAAAATAAAAAAAATCCTGAGAAAAATTCTGGTGGAATATGATTCAAAATTACACCCGGTATTTAAGATACTCATGTCGTCTCAACTTGATGTTAGCCTATGTTTGCTTATTGTATTACCTGGACAATAAATATTTTCTATTTCTATTTCAAGTGTATGGTTGATCAATGGCAGATGACATTATTCGTTTAGATAGATCCACTGTAGTGCATATCAGCTGGATTACGTTTATCGATCGATCGAACATTATGTCTCGAGGCTATCAATATAGACTGGTCGACATCGATAGTCACCTAAATAGAGGATTATCGCCATAGCCATATAGTGCGTTTGCTTGACGTGATTGTGACCACGGATAGGCGTTCTGAGAGTGTCAAGAATAGTCAAGATGGATAACGCTGATCTGTTCTCGAATATTGGTTTGCAAAATACCGAAGATTTGTTACCAGTTGGTTGCCTGTTCATGTTATTCTGGGCAGCTGTCCAAGCTATCGAACTTGCTTATTGGCTTATGTGTTCATCGTGGCATCATCACTAACCTATAATGTTCCCACTGCTGGGACACAGGCTTGGTCTCGGTGAGAGGGAGTGGGCCATAATCCACCACGCGGGCCCAGTGCAGGTTAGTAGATGTCACATGTCTTCGATTTTTTGGTTCTAAGACATGCCGGTTTCCTCACGATGTTTTCCTTCACAGTTTTGAGATTAGTGGTGATGAAATAATTTACACAAAGTAAAGTGCCTGCATGGGTTCGAACTCACGACTGTATACTCGTAAGTGCGGCTGTTACCTCTGGGCCACCACTGCTCAGTTGCAATTAAATGATAAACGGGATCACAGTTTTTTATATGTCCATTGTTCCGTTTTTCGGAGTTTACTGCCATGTACCAATGCCTCTGCTCACCCCATAAACACTAAAACCCAGTTATCATCACTTGTTATGTTCCCTCCCGTGTTTCGCGGAACTTCCCCTTACATCTCTCTATAACTTCACACGGCGACAATTCGGTAATACCAAGCGCCTACTCAAAGATTATTGTGACAGACACGATGTTGAGTGTTAAGTTTATTTTGTGTTAAATATTATTTATTTTTACCAAGAATAAATTAGCCAGGAGGATTATTTTCATAGCTTAATGAAAAGTGAAAGTTTTTTTAAATGTCTGAGTGCTTCGAAGAATTAGAAAACAGTGAAAATCGAAAACGTCATCGAAATGAGTCTCACTCATCGAAAGTTGGTTTTCTAAAGAAAGCTTTTATTATTCGACATCATGTCTATTAAATTGAAAGGTTTAAGCCTAGTTTTAAAAGCAATATCACGGCTTTTAAAAGGTATGAAAAGTTCTTACTTAAAAATAAACAGAAGTAATAAATATCTTAAATAGATGTGCTATGAATATAACCTACTATTTGAAGAATTGACAAGAAAAATTATAAGAAAACTGATCTACTGCACCTTATTCTATGTCGTGCCGTATCCAACGAAAACCATTTCCCGTGACGGGAATGAAGTGAAGAAAATGTAGTCTCCTCTGTATCGACGATATCGGAAACAAATGAGTTTAGTTAGTACGCCGCGCCTGGCTCCCGGTTAGGGCTGCGCTGAAATTGAACGACGTAAAGGGATTTTAGGGTTGTGCTATCTGATTTTGTGCGTATTTGAATATGTTGATGTGCGATGGGAAGTTGGTCTGATGTTGAATTTTTTGGGAGAAAATACTCAGGTTAAAATTTATGAAAATTTGGGTGAATCAGTATAATGCCACCAAAAGAATATCGCTGAGTACCTGCATGCAGTTGTCCCTATGATTTACGAGGTCGTCACTATTTTATTCGGTCAACTGCTCGTATTAGTAGACCACGTGAATTGATGATTATAGTTTGTTAATTTTTAGCTTCTAATATGAATCATTCTTTTTAAGTTTGAAAGAAGTTATTTACTTTGCCTGTAAGAATAAAGAATTATGAATATATTCCCGATAAGGAATAATCGTCGTCGGTAATAAAACTTGCAACCATATGCCACTGAAGGCTGAAAGTCTACCTCCATTAATATTTTATACCACCGGGACACATATAAAAATGTAAATAAATGTTAATTTTCATTGCACTCGGAAGGAATTTGGAACGAGCTAATCAATTTTTACGACACCTTGAAAGGGTTGCAAACGACCGCAGCTGCTCAAATTGTTTATTGTCCCACAAAATGGCGACTGTCAGCTGTTATTGTTTTCGTATGTTCATGACTAATTTCGGTTTTTGGGTAATCAGTAGCTATATTGATGCATCTTTACAAAGTACCTTTTCTTTATCTTTACATAGGACGTATATAAAACAAAGTTGCTCTCCATATCTGTATACTTACTTACTTGTTATACTATATCTTTTAAACTACGCAACGTATTTAATTGCGGTTTTTATCAATAGACAGAGGAATTTAAGAGTAAGGTTTATATATGTTATATTATATTAAATATAATACGTAGGCCACGCTGCTGGCAAAAACTACTTCACTTATACATAATCTAACAGAATGCAAATTTCTTAGGCAGCATGGTACAGACGCCAGCACATTGAGCTACTACAATCTGTCAAATTTCTTTAATAGATTTTCAACTTTATCGCTAAAGCATTAGGTTTGATTGGAACAATTTGACAGTTTCAGGTACCTTGATGTGCTGGTGTCTGTACATGGTTCTCACACTGGCACAATGGTAGGTAAATAATAACTACTTAAATCATAGACACATATGTGTATGAAACACACATACACACACTTTTATCTGTAGTTATATGCTGGAAATAATAAAGAGTATACTATCTTTTTATCCTCCGGTTTTCCTTAAACTATTAAATCGTTGGACTCGAATAGACTTCTTTGTCTACCAAAATATAACTTTCACATGAACAAATCAATCAATACATCCAACAGATCTGTTCAATTAATCTCTGCAGCCATTATCAGGATCTGTGCGAAGGTAAATACCATTACCCTGAATTTGTAATGTTGAATTAAAATCAGTTCGTACCCTTGTTTCACTCCCAACTGCTACTATAACATCCAATCTGCAAGTTTAACGATTAGGTAATGGATCAGAATATAGAGATTGTCTTCACAACTTTTGCTATTGACATTTTTATACTTTATAAAATGGAGCACGCTGTTTGTATCATCATCTTCATTTCAACCGAAAGACGTCCACTGCTGGACATAGGCCTCCCCAAAACCAGTCTTGTGCGTTCCGCATCCAGCAGATTCCTGCGGCCTTCGCAAGTTCTTCGGTCCATCTTGTGGGAACCCTTCCAACTCTACGTCTTTCGATACGCAATCGCCACTCCAGAGCCTTTTGACCCCATTGGCTATCTGTTCTGTGAGCAATGTGCCCCGACAGACGTGTCCTTTCCAAAGGATCACTTCATACAAGTGACCATATACGGATGATTTCATTTGGTACTACATTTCATTAGCGCATCATTTCCCTGCCTTTACATAATACAATTCTACCAACTGACGATTACATCGAACAACAAGTCAACAATCTATCTTAATAACTACAATACATAGTAAAGTTGCTAACCACCGCTGATACGGTGACTTACACATACACTCGCGGCCAGACTTACATACTATGTGTACAGTTAATGTTAGATCAGACCATGAAACTTGGGGCGATTTATCATAAAACGCCGTACGCACGTGGGGCGCGCTTCGCTATGTATGAACTATGGGAACAGGTCACGCAGACAGCGGAAAAAAAACTGGCTATTTCCAAAAAAAAAAAACTGGCCAAGTGCGAGTCGGACTCGCGCACCGAGGGTTCCGTACAAACCTGTAGGTATAAAGTTTAAAAAAAAATATTTTTATTATATGATGTAACTAAAAATTTACGGTTTTCGCAATTTTTCCTTTATCTGTGCTATAAGACGTTGCTTCGCACCAAATTTCAAAATTCTAGATCGACTGGAAGTACCCTTTAGGTTTTGATTCCCTTGCGAGTTTCGTAAATTTGCGCAAATTTTAAAGATATATCTTTTGATTGCGTTAGCTTAGAAGTTTGATTTTTTCACAGCTCCAAGAGACAGTAAATTTGAGTATTTGACATGAATTTCAGCTTGATACCTCCACGCGTTCTTGAGAAAAAGGGTCTTGACAGACGGACGGACGGACGGACAGACGGACGGACGGACGGACGGACGGACAACAAAGTGATCCTATAAGGGTTCCGCTTTTTCCTTTTGAGGTGCGGAACCCTAAAAATCAAGGTCACCATTTTTTATTAATCAATCAATTTCTAAGCCAAGCATACCAACCATGTTGAGGTTGGCTGCCAGTCTGAAACTGGCTAAATACAATGATTTCATATGGAACGACTGCCTATCTGACCTCCACAGCTGGGTGGGTAAGACGATACCCCTTGTCACTGCTTTCTGTGAATCAGAAGTTTGAAATGATCATTATCGTCATTTAGCTCAAAGATCATTGCTACTGCTGGATGAAGGCGTTTTCCAAAAAACGCCACACAATTCGGTTCAATAATTTCCGCCATCAGTGCAACATTTGGTCTGAATCGATTTAATTTCTATCTAATATAAATATTTGAATTGATTTTGAAGAAAGTATTCTGAATTGATTGTAACTAAATCCCGATGAATTCTTATCTGCAAACAAAAGTTAATCCTTTACTTTTGTAACATAATGGTTCCAACTAGGTATATAATCACCGTGTTCGGCGACAACGGTCCAGACAATTTGTCTCTCCTTTCGTAAGCTCTTTGATGGCTGGCAAAAACCAAATTGACACATCGCTATAGCAGACAAGGCTGAACAGTTTACACTATAGTTAACAAAAGTTTTAATCACATAAAACCAAGACCAACAACCTTGGACACTATAAAGGAATAAAATCATCGAACAGGTACATATACATCCATAATCGGTAATCGCTTTCACACCGACCACCGCCTAACTAGGTCATCGATTTACCGGTTAACGCCTTATAATAATTCACGTATTCAAGCCCACTGATTGGTCGGCCGCTACATGCATGGGATGAGACGGCTGAACGTGGCATTCTTTGTAATACCGTATAAGCTATGGGGTGTTATGAAAATGTGGGTGTAATTAGTTCATTCATTACCGTTTAAGGGTTAAATGAGGATGTTTCGTTGTTTGTGTGTTTAGAGTAATGACTAGAGGGGAGAATATAATTGTTTAGCTTTTTCCATCTTTGTTTAGTGTAATCATGGCATCTGGTTGGTTCCGGTGAAGGTCGTAAAGTAATAACAAGTATAACAAGTAATAATGGTTAGAGTTTGTTTTAGAGACAACAAGTGATTTCAATTTGAGGGGCATTTAAGTTTGACATAATTGATTTACGTTAGCATTGTTTAAAGGCGAAAAATTCAAATTTTGTTACGTTGTTTTGCAATTTGCAGGTTTGTATGTTGATTAAAATATGAAACACGACTGTAAAAAATATGGATTTACATAATTATACATAGTTAAATGCAATTCTCTAACTTCATTGAACTAGATTGAATATTTTTCTTCTCAAATAGTCATTCATTCAAATTAAATAAAGCAATCTACTGACTTGAAATTACAAAATACGTAAGAAAATTTGAATGTCACGGGCTGCCCAGGAGCTTTCAATCTAAGAATATCTGAAGACGATGTAACTTAATTTTCATTGTAATGAAAATAAAATTCGTTTTATTTATGTTAAGATGTTGTTATCCGTTTTCCAGCATCCCTCACACTCGATAAACGACTGAAAAACATAATCTATCACCATTGCAATGTTGCCACCCCAACCCTACCTAAACCGGGCTAATATTAAATGGTCCGAAAGTTGAATGGACTATTTTGACGTTTTGCGTTCTCGTTTCGCCATTTCTTTGGCTTTGTACCGCTTTAAATGGGCAAGTTTAGGCTTGTTTTTTGTCCGTCGTTATGATCGTTGGGCTAATTCTTTGGGCCTATCTCGGGCCGACCGCTCGTTGGAAATATTAGGGTTGGCTCAAACTCGCTCGTTCATAAATAAGGGGTGTCGGTTAGCGCTTTCGTTTGTTTTTGTGATGAGGTTACTGATTGTGTTAGGGAGAAAGTGAGAATTTCACCAACGAAACTGGACGCGATCAGCACTTAGAAACCGCGTTTCTATATTCCACAGACAATTATGACATTGATGGCTCGCGGTTCATTGGTGAATTTTGCCGTTAGTCTGCTTTTGTGTGCTTGGTTTGAAGTTCAGGCTACGTAATCGAGTGAGTATACCTCATGATCTGGCAGGTTGAGCAATTTATGCGGCATACCTAAATGTTCTTTCTTTGGTATTGCTCGTCAAATTGTTGAGTTTGTTAGGTTCCAAGTTAGGTTGCACGATAAGTGATAAATGCTTGCACTGACTGGACAGGTCCACTCTATGTGGTCATTTCCACAACATAGCATTTCAGACACCAATCTACGTGGTCTTCACATGATGTGACCAAGATTATGTCTAGGCTTAAAATAAATGAGACCTCTTAGTTTGTTTCGGCCTTTCTTCTCAGAGTAGCCAGATAGGAAACGCCGACCTCAGCTAGTTTTTAAAATATGATTAAAGTGTAAAACTGTTGTTGTAAGTGGTAAGAAAATAAAATAATTAATCATTGATCAAGAAAGGCGTCAAAACCAATGGTTTAATAATTTTGCTGAAGCTAGCCCAGGTTTTGATCAGTAATGACCGCTACGTCTAAACAAACAGACCTCTTACTGATGTACTCTCAAAAAAGTTCTAGATACCATACAATTCAGTAACTTTTTTGTTATCAATTTATAACACATAGTCCCTTATCAATACGACACATTTTACTCTACCAAGCCCTAAGTGAGCTTAAATCGCGAGAGTTACGTAAGCACTCAGTACATTTCGTCGGCAAGTCACAGTACCTAAGTAGCCTATGAATACATCCCACGCTTCATTTAACGCCGAGTCGACTTCAGCAGAAAATATCTTGTTTTGTCACGGAATATTCACGGCTTTCATATTTGTATTAACTTTGAGATAAGCTGAGTACAGTATTTACTTGCCAAAAGGTTGAAATATACCAAAGAATGAAATATACCAGGAATTGCGGTTTATACTGTTGTTAAAAAGTATTTATAAACAATATTGAGATGTTGGCATATATTTTGTTCCTCAAGTTTTATCATAGATTTTACTACAAGCTTTTAGATCGTTTTCTGCTAGTGCTATCTACAAATTTTAAATTTTGAGTTTATAAATAGACAATTCCATTATTTAATGTTTACATTTTTTTTTTTTTTAATATTTTTATTTAATGAAAGAAAAGAACAGTTCTGAAACTTAACTCCAAACTCGCCAAACTTTTACATTTGATGGCGAGAGGCGCTCTTTACAATAACAATGAAACTCACATAACCAAGACCTACATAAACACTACTTATATATTAAATTGTTCACAGGGGGTTATTGCGTAATACACCACCAGTAGAAATCCCTTTCCTTTCGATAATTCGTCAACAGTAGACAGTTTGTTTGTTTGTTTTGTATCTGTTTGTTTCAGAATCATCGAAAAGGCTGAATCTATTTTGACGAGATTTTTACTAGCAGATAGCTGACGTTATAAGCAGTATCGTAGGCTACTTTTGTCTCGATAGCAAAAATTCCTGTGGGATAATTTCCGACCACTACTTGGATGAAACGATGAACACCAACAACAATAACAGCTACTATGAAAATTTGCTTGCCGTACAGTTAGATTGATACGAGAATCTACAATAGGTGTCTGCGTTCATGTATTATTTTTCATTACTCTTGTATCGTTCCATGTGCTGTGGGACGTAAAGTGTAGCATCATTCCATTTCTTCCCGTGGGCGTCCTAAGAAGCGATTCAAGGACTAGAGAATGTGCAGCAGCGTGCTCTATGCATTTTAACACCGTATTGCGATCGCCAACCCTCCTGCCAAGCGTGGCGATTATGGCACACTCCCCCAAATTGGGGGAGGTCTATGGCCAGCAGTGGACGTCTATCGGTTGAAATCTTGATGATGACTCTCGTATCGGATACAGTAGGTACCTTTTTATGTAAGTCATGCCAGCCATTGTTTCCAAAACAATTAGCTAGTAGATACCTATGGAAGTGCGTAAGTACTGCCAATCATGGTTCATTCTCTTATTTACCTATAGTTCCGCTACTACTGTGTGCTGTTATTTGCAGAACAGGCCTTCTGTTACAAATAATATTTGTCTTCGTAACAGTAACCTCACAAACTCTAGGAAAATAAACAGAATAGCTTATTTTCAGTCAGGAAACATGAAGACTTTAAGACATCTTTATGCATAAAGTTATAAAAAATATCGCTTGTGTAATTCTGCAGTGTGTGTAAATTCATATCTTTTACGACACCACGTTGTAGGGTGATTTGTGAAGTCGCTTGGAATTGTGCTTATACTCTTACGCATAAAGGGAGAACATAAAACCGATGTAAGGGAAAAATAATAAATCAGTTATAAACCATCTCAATTAAAAGCAAAAATTGTGTGTGAACGAGACATAGTACAAGTATTATTGTGACTTTGTTTTACGCTTGTTAGTGTTCACTAACAGTGCTTTCATTTTGTAGATTTGTTTAAACTGTTTAATAGGTAGAGACTTAGGTATTGAGACGAGGTCGGTCACAATGGGCCTCAAAAGAAGACTGAAAGTCACCCATAGGGCATTGGAGAGGGCTATGCTTGGAGTTACCCTTCGCGATCGAATCAGAAATGAAGAGATCCGTAAGAGAACCAAGGTATACAACATAGCCCGAAGAATTGCCAAACTTAAGTGGCAGTGGCCTGGGCGCATTGCTCGCAGAACAGAATACCGATGGGACCGGAAGGTTCTGGAGTGGCGACCACGTACTGGAAGACGTAACGTTGGAAGGCGTCCCACAAGGTGGTCTGATGACTTGGTGGTGACCGCAGGAATCCGCGGGATGCAAAAAGCACAGAACCGATCGAAGCGGCGGTGCTTACGGGAGGCCTATGTCCAGCAGTGGACGTCTTTCGGCTGAAATGATGATGATGATGATGTGATGATGATGACATGAATACAATAAGAAACTACCGTTCATTTAGACCATTTTCCTAAACTGCTAGACTTTTAGCTCAAAATAAAATTTAAATAAATTCCCACAGACATCCTAATAACGACAAATTGTAGTAAAGAATCAACATACTACTATATATTATTATATACTCGGTTTTACGTTGGTACTCCAGGGAAATTAGAAATGTCTGCGGGATCTATTGCCACTGAAAACATAATTGAAAAGCCGGTTTTATTATTTTGAGCGAATATAAACATAATTTATAGATAAATCAAACACTTTTTCTTTATTTTCAACATAATATATTTTCGTTTTCATAATACATTATCCAAAGTGAGGACAAAACTTTAAAGTACAATTTTTACTCGTTTTTTTTTTTGTGACGAATTTAACTTCTTTTATAACACAGACACATTAGACACAAAAATTAATCAGGTAGGTTAGTAGGTACATTGAATAGGCAAATACAAATACTCGTTTTTTTTTTGTGACGAACTTAACTTCTTTTATAACACAGACACATTACACAAAAATTAATCAGGTAGGTTAGTAAGTACATTGAATAAGCAAATACAAAAGGAGGTAACACTGATGAAACTTGTAATAATTAGTAGTTAGAGCATAATCAGCCTATAATTTTGCTACTGCTGCGATAGGCCTTCTCTGTCAAAAGGGAATAATCCCTAAACCAACACAAAGCCTCAGTGAGGGATGATGGATGTCACATGTCTTAGATTTTTTTGTTCTAAGACAATGTCCTCACTATGTTTTCGTTCATCATTATGAGAGCAATTGCAATTAAATAATTTACATGAGATAAAGCATCAGTCATGTTTCGAACCTACGACCTTAAACATGTAAATCACGGCCGTTACCACTAAGCCTCCGCTGCGCTGTAATTCGAGTTCACGAAATAATAATTCCCTAAACCAAGAAAACCCAAAAGAAAGCAAACTATCAGTTATAGTTGGTAACAATAAATACTTTTTTCTTTCCTTCTTGTCTTTCTTATTTCTAAGTAATAGTCACACAATATGTAGGTAGATACTGATACATTATATATTCGAACTGATCAACTTCTCTGCCTATCAAACTGCCCCGTATCTTACCAAAGTAGGAATCTAGAGCGATGAGAACCTACAATATTCCATGTTTTCGTCCATTACCCCAGTATGAAAATGCCTAGCCCTCTTGTTTACCCAAAGCCTATTTTTTCCCTTCAAGGTCACAGTATTTTTCCTTGTGCGTATTACTTAATACGTATAGGGAAGTTTATACGGAAGAGGTAAGTGTAATATACAGGGTGTGGCGTAAGTAGTGGTCCACCGTTCAGGATTCGATGAACCAGATAATTAACTATAACAATTACAAATTTTAAACATTTTTACCCAAGGGTTCCGAAAACAAAAAAATCGCTCTTTTACTTGATGGTGTGTTAAAAATTGGGGTTAAAATTAGAGAAGAACCAACTTATTCTTCAAAAGAGCTGAATTTACAAAAAAAAACATAATTTATCATGATATCTCGCAGTAGTAATTAACAGAAATCAGAATGAAAAAATAATGGTTTTTGTTGAAACTACAAACAAATATGTAATAAAAGGTAGAAATTTCGTAAATAAAAGACAAAAATGAAATATTTTCGGAACCCTTGGGTAAAAATGGTTAAAAATTTTCATTGTTATAGTTAATTATCTGGTTCATCGAATCCTGAACGGTGGACCACTACTTACACCACAGCCTGTATATGGTACTTACATTGATATGATAATCGTAGTAACGAATAGTTTTTATTTGACAACTAATCGTAAGTACACGATGCAGCCAAAATAGGATGACATACATTTGCCAAAACTTTACTGAAAAGGTGTATGGTTAAACAGAAGTTTATCATTATTTAACTTTAAGTTAAGTTTATAAATAAGTTAGTTATAAACGCTGTTATTTTCTATACGTGTAATGAAGTAGAAACGAAGCATTTTTGTCTGTTTCTCTATTTTTCTGGATGTATGTTCCGGATTGGAGAAAATAAATGGTTAAACAGTTCAAAATTTGGACGAACACTTATGGTACTCTTGTAATCCCGGTAGTACGATTTTTCCCGCGGCATTTTTATATTTGAAACTGTGAGAAAAGCCAGGAATCAATATTATTCTTGGTAATTCACTTATTAAATAACATTAAATATTGAAATGAATATATTTCTGAGTCACGTCGCAGAAAATGTTAATATTAAATTATTTCTCTTAATTTATGATCGTACGAAGAGATACAGACCGGTGAAAATCTTTATTCGCAATGTAAATTTTCAGGACCATACAATTGTTTCGTAGCTGCCTAATGATTTCGCTCGCATGCCACTATACAGGTGAAAATGAAATTCCTGTTTTCAATACAGATCCTACGCCAATATTTGTATTCGTATGAAAACCTTACATATGTCCTTTATTTATACGTTTACCTGACGAGGGTCCAGTGTATGCTGTATGAATAATAACAGAATTCAAATGTTATATAATAATATGATAAGTTAAGACATTTGACGTGTTATTTTGATTGGATTATACGATTTTTAAATAAAAATATTGAGGATTCATTATTCTTGATTCGTAGCTGTTTGTCACAGACATTTATACCTACTAGCTAATCATATTACCAGACTTTATTAATATAAAAGCGAGTATAACATTTAACATTTTTCATAATGCGAATTTATATAAAAATATTAATCTTGTAATACTTTTACATCTACTGTGTGAGAACACAATTATTAATAACATTCTTTGAAAATTTTGAGTTAGTAAGAATTAACTCCAAAACACTTCGGAACACCTTACTATATACACACTGAATTTTTTTCTAGATCGACGAAACATATTGGTTTTATGAAACAACTCGTTCTATAGAAAATTGGATTTCAAAGAATATTGGAGTCTGCATCCAAACGCTATGTAAATGTACCTACAGAAAAAAATTGGAAACTACAGTTTGATTGAAAGAATATGTACAAAGGGATAATAGCTTTTGTGTTTGTTTTGTCATTTCTGTTGATATTGGATGTGGTTTTGTACAAAAATGGACAGATGAAATAGTGATAGAAAAAAAATCTACCGGGAAATTCAACAACCTACAATGAAACATACGTAACATCATATATACCCGATGCGTTAGGCAAAGACATATCTATATTTCACCCAAATTTCGCCAATCATGTTCAAGTCCTATGTAAGGACGAGTCTCTAGCCATCATTACATTTTAAAGTATTACTCTATGTGCTCATATACACGAGCTGCGCGTCGTAGACGGTAGCCGCCGACGCGTCGACAGCTGCAGTTAGACGCGTCGGACTCTACCGTCGACGCGTATACGGCTACCATCGACCACTGTCAACGGGTGGAGTTGGAACTGCAGTTTGCCACCTGTCACTCATGTATGAGAACTAATAAGCCACTTTCAACCGATTATATAATGGTAAATAATTGAAATCCTTAATTGTAGAACCCTAGAGGGCCTAGAGCAATATGTTGATCACCTAACGCATGTTGACGTAGCGTATTTCATGTCCAACGTCTTAAAATGTTAACTTAGTTAATCTCTGCCTTAGGGGACGTATACAACTAGCTTTACTAAATACCTAACTATTATTTTTATTTATCTTCACTTTCACTCTGTGAATAGCCTCTGTTCTGCCAAGTTCTTATTCACTTAGTAAAATTAGACTTAAATCTAAGTTATAAAAAAAAAGAATTATTGAAACAATTTTACTAATAATAATAAATAAAATGTACATACATATGTGACTCAGTTTCCGAAATGAAGCAACTGTTTCGATTGATCTAAAGATGTGATAACATTATTAAAGTAGCGTTTGCATTTGTATTTAAAAAATGGTTACCAAATCCCTGCAATATTTTTGAACGTCCTTACCAACTCCAACGACCTTGTTTTTGCACCTGCCGTCTTATCTTTACACTACCCTGATTGTTAGAGAATTCCTAAGTCATTAAGTCAGCCTTTCTACATTATTGTGAGCGAGAAGTTTAAGCCTATGGGAGTTTAGTGTCCCCACAAAGTGCTAAACAGTTCATAGTACCAACCATGCCAATCTTAACCAAAATCACCCGGACAAAAAACGACATTAACATTTTTATTAAATTAGAAAAGTGACAGTTCTTTTCCAACAGCACAATTCGAAGCATTATGAATTTGCTCAGTATTTTTTTCGAAGGCTGTGAGTATTTTAGGCGAGTTTATTTAAACACGGCTCACAAAGCCTCGCCCCGCGGGCGGCCGTAATAAAGGTCGTATTCAACTATGAGACGTGATCTTTTACTTTCGAAGGTATTTGCAGACTGCTCCGTTGTTTGGAAAGCTGTGAGACGGTCAAAATGTTGAGATATCATAGTATCTATTTACTTTGTATTACGGAGCTACAGTTATTGTACTATTCTTTTGCAAAACCATTTTAAAGGTTATACTTGAGGCAATGTTTTCGTAACCGGAATTCATTTTTAATTAAGTTTAATAGTTTCTATATTATTAGAAGGAATTTATAATTTCTGACAAGAACCACTTTATTAAGGTAAATATACCAAATGTCAAAAAGAGAACCAGAGGAAGACCAGTAACACGATGGGAAGACGAGATAACAAGAATCACTGTCTCGAACTGGAGCCAAAAAACACGCGATATAGACAAATGAGCATCTTTGGAGGAGGCCTTTACCCAACCTGGGGTCCTTGCAATAGGAAAAAAGGAAACTTACAAAACTAACAATTTAAAATTATTTTTTAATTAAATATAGACACTAATCATAAAACTACTATAATACTAGTAGTTTTATGATTCTTAATAGAAACTAGATTGTAAACCATTTATTGTAAGGAATAAAGGCATTTTTATTTATTAATATTTTTTTCAAATGTCATCATTTCACATACCATTATTCATTACAGCCAATAATGAAGTCAAAAACAGGCTCCCAACAAATTCTATTATCCCTTTATCCCATAATCAACATAGCAACAAATCAAAATCATCTCACCCTAGTTCGGAACTACGTAAGCTATTCGCATAATCTGTTACGCTACAATGGGCAGGCACCTTACTGAACCGATGACGGTATTACTCCGTGTCATAACGGATTTGCGTTGTCTCGTGGCTCTGCCTGCATATATTCGTTATCAGGATCCAAAGTTCCATTGTATTCCAATAAAGACTTTCTTCTTTATTCCTGTGACGAAATGAGTTCTGCTTATTGCGGGAGAAGCACGCTGTAAAATATTGTAAGGAGGTTTAAGTGACGAAGGTTTTGTCACGCCGGATCTCAGCGTGTTAGCAGTAAAGTTAGGGTTAATGTTATGGAAGCTTTAACGCGTGTTTTGGCTTTGTTTTTGTGTGTGATGGTGGCAAAAAATGGCGTGACAGCTGCTGTTGAGGGGTTCGTGGAAGTTGACTGTGATGGCCGTGTGTAAGGTAATATTGTGGAAGTTCATGAAGCTAAGGGTAAGGTGATTTGGTGAGTTTTCTATGACAAATTGATTTTTGTGTTCGTAACTATGAACAAGCTGCAAGCTGCAAAATGAAAGCTTTAAAAATAACAATTGAGTTAAAAAAAAACACTATAAAATGTTCACTAACTTTAATTTCGGAATTCGATTAAATAAATGATAATACAAAGCCAAGGACACTGACTTGCTAGGACCGATGCCTGCCAGGGTCGCGAGATTTGTTCGAAAGAGATACCGTGGCCCTGGCATATGGGCAACTGAAGGAACACGGGTGGGTTTTAGTCAGTAAGTCTGACGCGCCCTTCCGCTCCACCAGAGTGGAAGACGTTATTTGATGATATCCACCCCAGAAAAAAAAGGGACACTGACTTCCGAAATTAATCTTACTTTTCAATTATTTTTTTTGATACCCACGTGTTTTTATTTTACATTTTTTAGTTGTGGTACCTATCCCAAAGAAATTCATATACCACCACTTGCTATGTAAATAAAAATTTTAGAATTTTCAACATACACTACGTTTAAAAAATACGTTTTACCTAGCTAACTCAAAAACGACATAGGCAAAATTCATAAAATAAATAAATAGGTCATTTGGCAACCTTCTACTATTAAATGAAAATGAATTATTTAAAAACAAAATCTGTGCTACTGACAATGTATTTTATAGGGACAAAAGAAGGATAGAACCTTTTAAGATATACACTCACAAAGGTGGCAAAAAATGTTTGACTTATTCAATTATTGGAATCCTTTCCAAAAGGTTAACCAAAAAATTCTAAATAGTATAACCTCAAAACAAACACCCATGGGATACTTTTAGATAAAAACAAAAGCCCGTTTTATATACAGACCCACATTCCAATATTACTTGAATTTCAATTTTCTATTGCCCTCAGCCCCAGTTACAAAGGGGATTGTATTTTTTCACGCAGCGGTATGGGGGTTATCTTTATTGGTTTTCCTTCTAATTTAACACGCCGAGTTCCACTCTGAACGCTGTCGTGAAATACCCGTTAGATTTGTTTCGAAGGCTACATCACGGTTTCAGAAATCAGATTTGGAATACTTCGCGGTCTAGATAAATATAGGTTTCAAGTTAGAAACTTTAATATCTTTTTTTTACACTCGACTGACCCCAAATTCAAAATCAGTAACTTACTAGTCTTAATGCGTACCGAAAAGGCTATAATAATCGTATTTAAGGTCCATCCTTACCGTTCATACATTTATTTTGAGCTTGATATGCTCAGGTATTTATTCAATGCAATAGCGCGCACCTGAATTCATAATTTAATCATTTGGCTCTGAAACGAAAACTACAACTTATTTGAACTATTTTGACTATAACTAATACTACTTTATCCACTCCGACGTAATGGCTCTGTTGCCCTGCCAGGGTCGCGAGATTTTTCAAACGAGATACCGTGGCCCTGGCATATGGGTAACTGAAGGAAGTCATTTGACGATTTCCATACAAAAAAAAATGGATTTGTTGCGCCAATACCATTGCTGTAACTGTGCGCCCGATCGAAATCGCGCGATTTCTCCGCGTTCACTAAAACTACGATAATATCTCAGAAGTTACATATCGCAGCTTTACAAACTTTACGCCATTGAATTTTTTTATGGAATAAGCTATCTGATTTTATAGCGCTAAGCCTTGTTGTACAGTTTTACCATGTAATATATTGTTAATTCGAAGTTGAAACTACGCTAAGCGACTTTTCCCCAGTTTTTCATACAAAAGTAGTCAAATTTAAAAAACGAAAGCATGGTTTACTCGTATTAAACTATTATTTGCATATTTTACTATGTTATAGGTACTCATAACATACCAGTGCCCTAATGATCATTTTGCGGTCATATAGGTACACATCTAGAATGCAATGGATCAACCACGGATCAACCCGCCGCTTCCGAGATATGCCTTAATACGCATTAACACTTGGATTATTCCATTATCTGCGAACTAAGCGTCGTCGAAGCACTTACCTTAGAATCAATAATTGTCTATTAATAGTGGTTATTAGGAGCGAAGCCTGCGTAGTGGATAGACTGAGTTAGTAGTATTGTATACAGATACAATGCATTATGCAGTAGGTGAGATTTCTTGTTAAATATTTAACGATTTCTTCTTCTGCCTGCCTTTGTTTCATGTTACTTTAAGTTCTTTTGTTCTCTCTGTAGCTTTTACACTATAATTCATCATCATCATCATTATTTCAGCTGAAAGACGTCCACTGCTGGACATAGGCCTCCACAATTTGGGGGGGTTTGCAATAATCGCCACGTTTGGCAGGTGAGTTGGCGATCGCAGTATGGTGATAAAATACATAGAGAACATTGTTGCCCATTCTCTAGTAAGTCTCTAGTAACTTTTATGACACCCACGTCAAGAAATGCCATCCCATTTGTTCACGTGAGTGTCATAAGAGTGTTATTCTTTACGTCCGGCTTCACACGGATCTAATACACACCTGAATTAGAAAACTATAATTCATACCTTTCTAATTTATAAAAATAATTAGAATGACTTACATAATCTATGCATCCATTTGAATACAATAATACCAGCCTATTGCTATCTCACGGCAAGGCAAAGGCCTATTTTCATGCAGAGAAGGAACGAGCATGCGAATCATAGAAAAAAAGAACTAACTGCAATACATTTTCATCAACATTAATATCCGGTGTACAATGACACTTAAAGAAGCCGAGCGTCACTTATACTCCCCGTCAATATAATTTTATCATATGCTGGCCCATACCTGGCAATCTTTTGGTAAGGGAGATATTTCTAAATTTTTTTCACAAAAACAAAACTTATTTTAAATAACCCCTTGACCCCTGTACCGATACATGCACTCATAAGCATAATGTTTTGAGAGCTTTATATTGCGTACTACCGCAAACAGCAAATTTTAACACCAAAAAATAACTATTCCGCCATCTTGGATGGTCCGCCATATTGGATTTAGAATTACATCACATAGCTTACTGTGTATTGTCATCCAAACTAAACGTGTATACAAAATTTCAGCTCAATCGGTTGAAGATATCTGCTTCAAAATTGAGTAGCAAGATTCCACCCGAACAAACATACATACATACATTGCAAGTTAAAAAAAAACTTTAAAAAAAAGTCGTTTCCCAGCAATTATTTTTGTGTAATGTTACTTAGTTTGACGTACAGAAAGTGTAGTTGACGGCTATGTGATGTATATTTTTACACCATGTATAACGCAACCTGAAGTTTCAAATATCTCTTTTACAGAAAATTAAATCTTCAATCGTGACTAAATCCTTTTCCAATTACTTCGGTCTCAAAACTTTTAATCCATTACCAAATAACTTGTCCTCAGATCAAGATCCCAAATCCGTTGGATTGCGGAAATGAAACTTTACTATATTTTAATTAAAAGTTTCATTGAATTCAATCGACGCTACCTTGAAAAGGAAAGTATCGAGGTGTCTCTCAAATTACTTTATCTCAAAAAATATTATACTCATACAGTTGAGTTTAGGGGTTGTAGTGTGGACTATCGTCCCATAGTCACTAAACAGCCTTTACCGTTCCCACTGCTGGGATACAAGCCACCTCTCGGTGAGAGAGAGTGGGCCGTAATTTGCCACACAAGCCGGAAATTTCGAAGATATGTGACATCCATCAACACGCACAAAAAAGAAAAAAAAAAAAGAAAAAGAAAGATAGAAAGATAAGAAGAAAAAAACAAAAGAAAGAAAGATATTATCTTCGAATTTTTGGTTCTAGGACATGCCGGTTTCCTCGCGGTGTTTTTCTTCACCGTTTTGAGAGCAGTGGTGACCCATGTTGGTGTTCGAACCCATGATCGACAACTCGTAAATCGCGGCCGATACTACTGGGACTTCACTGCTCTCATCCCACAATCAGTTGCTTCTAATTGAACACTAATTATAGACTCTATTTGAACCATTTACTACAACAGTGTGCTAAAGGAATATAATGAGCTATAGTCGTTTTGCACCGATGCACGATGTCTGAATTTTAGACCAGGTAATATAGTTACTCAATACTCATACTTATAATATAATAAAAACGAATGTAACTCTGTCTGTCACGCTTTCACGACTAACCCACGTGATTGATTTTGATGTAATTTGGTGCAGAGATTGACTAGATCTTAGAAAAGGACATAGGCTACGTTCCTGTGGGATAATTTTTGACATCTACGCGGGTGAAGACGCGGGCAGCAGCATATTTTAATATTTTTTGTATAATACATTACGGCCATGAAATCAAACTTGAAGACACACTTAGCAGTCCCGACCGATCGCTGGTCCAATAACAAAGTTCAAACCAATTCTCGATTACAAATTTCAATTGAATGCTAAAATAAACACTGAATCACTTCGATCTGAAATTCTAATGCAAAAACTTGGCATAAGAATTGGATATCTCTGGAAACTCAGAGCTAAGAAAGAAAAAGTAATTTGTTCTTAATTCTTTTGAAAAATTAGTCACAATGTTTTATTAAATTCTAGATTCAGGTTTAAATAAACATTCATCTACTTATATCCCTAATCATTTATTCTCTATCCATTTAATTATTTAAACTTCAACGTTCCTTTATCTGTTCATACATAGAAAAATTTAGAATACTGCATTTTTTAATGTCTTTCTTATAATATTTGTCACAAAGTTATTCGTCATCAAAAATCGTAAAAGAAGAAGGAAAAAAAAATGGTTTCCTGTGATAGAAACACGTGCATATAGTAAAGGAAGAATATTTACTAACCGACCGACTTATCAACTTGCGATACATATAAGTCGGTGAAGCACATAGCATTTTTCATCGTCTTTATAAATCGACCTCTCCCTCTTGACTTTCTGTTTATCCATGCTATCTGTCGCTCATTCTACGTTCCTTTTGCGTACTTCTTCTATTTAAAACAGCTGAACGGAGCTCTTAATAACATTGTAAATATTCACCAAATAAACAAGAGTAAAGCAATTCATTCACAATCTACTTCTAACATCGTAATGAATACGTTTGCCCTTTTGTACAAAAGCTACTTGGCCTTCATATATAAATTATACAAAAAACTCAGCTACTTTCTTTAAACATAATCCGATAAAGCTATTTCAAAATGCCTACTCTATTAGAATAAAATATATTCACAGCTTCCCCTTGCCACCTGTCTAAGAAATTCAAATTAAATCAATTGCAAGACTGAATTTGAAGCAACGTCTGAATTAAGCTTTCAACTGTAAGAGCTGTAACGAGCCAAGTTAAGGACAAGAATTTTAGATGATTTTAGGGTCCCTCGGACATTGGAGACGGGGAAACTTTGGCAGTTCTCTTTTCGTTTTAGCGAAATCAAAATTTTGAATTGAGAAAAGTATAAATGTGGATAATTTCGTCGGACTGCAGGGTAAAAACAAGGTAAATTTTCAACAGCTCAAAAGCAAAAATCTCCCTCTGGTTTGTTGATTTTTATGAATAACTTCAGATGTATTCGCAAATTTACCATCATTGTAAAGTCAGAGGGGTAAATGCGTAATACATTATCAGTAGGAATCGTTTTATTTTGACAGTCCCACAACATTCATAACGTTGTTTACGATGCTAGGCAGATTGTTTTATCGAATATATGAAAAAATGGATTATCAATAACCTTCAAAATGATTCAAAATCAAAATTCATTTATTCAAACTAGGCTGAGAGTCAGCACTTTTTGAACGTCAAAGTCACATAAGACAGTCCCCCCAAAACGCCCGCCCTTCGACACTTCCTAGTGCTTTGGCTGGGAAGAAGAAGTGGCGGAACAAACTCCCCAGCAGCACTGCTGTCTGTTAAGTTAGAAGAACTTGATTCTATACAATATTGTATAAGTTATTAATATAATAAAACAAAACATACATTATTCGCCATATGTCAGCTAGCACACGCCATTATACCAACAAAACATTGAAAACTAAACTCAAGCTGAAATGAATAATGAAACAAAATCGTAAACAGAACTTAAAACCTTACTAAAGCCTCCAGGCATAAAGGGCGTGCCCGCTTACATATACAACGATGCAAATGATACATATACAAAACAAATGAAATTAAAAGAAAATAAAATAACAAAAGCAGTTAAATAAAAAAACAATTATATGAACTACCCATATAAACTGTCAGTGTGTGAGTTACAGTAATTACAGAATGTAAAACAGTGTCATAGAAGAAAAAATAAAAAATAAATGATTCAGATTCTAATGTATAGTGTGTTACGCAATCAGGGTGCTGGGCTTTCTAAGATAAACTTAAAAAGAATATTGTACCTACAATATACATTATTTGTGATTGTTATCTGAGTTCAAACACAAATCATGCAGGTTGGTCATAAGCCAAACCAGGTGATGAATTTGAAATCACTAATCATGGTTTTATGACAAAATTCAACAAACAACTTACAGAAAATGTACAACAAGTTCATATATTCAAAAAGAAACGAAGCAGAAAAAGTAACAAGGATACATTTCATGTCTAACCAGACCTCATAACAGAGGTCCGACTCCCACTTGTCCAGTCCATTTTTTATAGAGTGAGACCCACTCTGACGTCAACTCATAAAGTTTGATTGCGTAACTTGCGACCGCGGTTCATTGCACAATTTTTAATCTTTTACGTTACGTACTAATAAAGTTTAGGTTAAATTTTTGTTATGAGATTATAAATTCCCATTTCGTTCCCGTAGGTGTCGTAAAAGGCGACAAAGGGACTTACTAGAGAATAGGCAGCAGTGTTGTTAATCAATTTTACCACAATACTGCAATCGCTAACCCACCTGCCAAGTGTGGCGATTATGGCAAATGCACCCAAATCGGGGGAGGAGACCAGCAGTGGACGTCTTTCGGCAAAAATAATGATGATTATAAATTCGGCAGTCGTAAAAGCTGAAATGTTCTTAGTAGAAAGAAAGTTATGACTGGTTTGGTCAAATACCTGTTTTAAACATAGCAATTTAGTTTCAAGTTAAAACTATCTAACATTCAGTAATCAGTTTAAAGAAACTACAACACAGACACATAATGACTTCGTGTTTCTGTGGTAACATAAATTAGACTTCTTCACAAATCATACACCTAACACACACATACATATCGTGCATATACTCACGCCTTTTCCCCATGGGGGTAGAAACTATATAACGCCACTTGCCACGATCCTTACATACTCATATATGCTTTGTACGATACTCCATTAATACGTCAAACTCGAGAGCATAATAATTTTATACATATGCTCTGAAGTTAGGCGGACAAAAAGAGTCCAGCCAAACATCCCCTTTACTTACAAACGTCGCTTAAACATAAGAGATGATTAAACGTCAACAAATGTAAAGTTAACCAGAAGCTCATAATTACTTAAACAACGTTAATAAATAAGGAAGCATTCCCACACAGAATGGCAAAAATCTTAAAAACAATATGACTCCTTCTGCTCAACAATTACGAGCGCTTAATATTTCGCATTTTGTCGTAGCGCTCATCGTGCAATAAAGACAATTAACTTAATTGCCTCCAGTCTTTAGCTTGAGCGACTTTTGGGTGCCATTTAGCAACAGGATGTATTACATTACATAAGTTACTGTTAGGGGTGGAGGTACATTGGGGTTTGACGTGCACTTTGGTGGCGTGTACTTAAGTGGTTTTGATTGCACATTGTGTCGAGTTAAATTAGTTTTCAAAAGACGCTTGGGTATTTATGAAAAGAGAAATCTATTCTTTCTTCCATTTAATTCTTTCTCAATTTACATCTATTATTACAGGGTTACCTAATGTGAAAGTGAACTTATCTAAATACCTACCCTAACTTAATATTGTTATTACATTTTCTAATTGATAACGAACAATGCCATTATTTGTGAACCCACTTAGAGAACAACAGAATAGGTTTAAGTCACTAGCTATGAAGTTGAGAGTGTGGAGGGCACATTATGTTTTTTTTTTTTTTGTATATTCCAATTATGGTTCTAACTAGATTACTTGGCTGTTGAGTCCAATGAATCCAGATACGGCATCTGTCGATCAAAATACTAGGTGTATTGGTCAATCATATGTAAAATACTACAGGACACTTTGCCTTGCAAACGACACTTTATGTTCAAATGGCAATACATATTATCATGTAGGTATGTATATGCCTGTGATATGATGACAAAGGTGTGCTCATTCATTAGCTACTCCGTTAGCTTCAATTAGTGCACCATCCTCACTAAAAGAGGGTATCATAAGGCACTACCAAAATAAATTGCACTCTCCTCTGAGTCCTCCCTAACACTTAACGCTAGTAAAACGTCCATTACAGCAGTATTTCCATTAAGAGACTTGCGTAGGCGACGTTTTCCTAACATTATACATTCATTTCCTAAACACATTTTCAGCCTGACGGTATCACTTCGTATTTTTAACGTAATTTCTGACTGTGATCACGTTTCAACGTCATGTTTGATGCTGATTTAAGAAATTATTTTAGGCCGGATTGTAAATAATCTCGTTTAGAAGATGAATTTCAGAAATGTAAAATGAAACCGGAAAGATACGGAGATATTTTGAAGGCTTTTATGTATGATGAATCTGATAATTTAATTAGGAGGCGTATTTTCAAAGCAAACTGAATGATGATACTGTTATATTTGGTTATAAAATACTTGTATGGTTCACCTTTCTGGCTGTTTTCAAAAAGGTATAATTTTAATGAATAACTTTTACAGCAGCATTCGTATTCCATGGACCTATACATATTTATACAATAGTTAGTATTTCAATGCAATTTAATTAATAGTAACAAAGAATTAATATAAATTCCTGGTTTTAATTATATATTCACAAAACCACCACTTTGCAGCGCTAACCGCAATAAAACTAGAACGCGGGGCATGCACTAATAAACATATATAATACATACAAACCCGAAGCACTTTTGAAAGTACTCTTAATCCCCTTCAAGGTTCTTCCGGATGCCGGATCCGGTATAGTAACCACAGCGATAATTGACTAGCGGGATTAGATATTGGGATCATACCAATACCGGATATCGGGGTAGTAATAATGATTTGTTTAAATAAATTCTGGGACCAAACTATTGGTTTTCGTATTGTTTCTAGGGGTATATTTGAACGGTAGATCCAATTAGCTTTATTCTGTTTCTGAGTTTCGATATTGAATTGACAAAGGTTGTTTGAAACTATTGATGGCTCTACTTTGAATTTATTTGTTACTAGCTTTTTCCAGCAGCTTCGTTCGCGTGGAGGTCGGAAATTATCCTACGGGAATTTCAATATCTGATTATATAATCCGGATTAACAAATAGCATAGGTACTTTTTTATCCTGGAAGTACGGTTCTGTGGGATAATTTTCGTCTTTCACGCGAGCGGATCCGTTAAAAAAACTAATTTATTTTAGTCAAAATCCAAGTCATGAATGAAAAAATATATTCTGGCATTTATTGACTTACTGCCGGACATATCATGTGCTATACCTTTAGTATAAATGTCTTCTCATAAAAAGAGAAGAGCGCTGATACTGAATCTTTAATTTTTTCGATTTCAATTTAATTGAGTACATTTTTAAGACCCCCTAAGTCTAGAACAGTCTACAAACATTATCAAAAGAATAATCTAGAAAGATAAATTATTAAAAAACACCGGAGATAGATGTTGGCCGACTGTCTTTGTAGTTAATTAAGTCTAAAAATTTACAGGAAAAGTGTTTATTTTTTACGGAATAATTAAATTTCCTCATTATCTCTGCGAAGGTGATGAATGAATATTTATTATGCATAAACCCATCTATTTTAATGAAGAGGTTGTTCCTGGTGATTAGGGTGTGACGGGGGTAATGCTTTATCTTGTTTTACAACTTTAGTTGTCTATTTAGACGACTTAAAATAACTCTATTTGCACGTATTTTTCAATACGATTATGATTTTGTATTGGAACCCATCTCTGAAGTCATAACCAACATTTTCAATGTTTTTTAGAGTTATTTACTTTGCGAAAGGACGTTTGGTCCATCTGTGATAAGGCTGTGTCTATATCGTTATAAAAAAGGTAGGTAATAATATTCTTTTTGAAGGCGAACTCGGTAAATACAGGAGTGATGTCTATGTGAATTACAACTGTTGTCGTAGTATATGTGACACAAGTAACTGTGAGAGCCAAACTGGCTTTTATTACAGCATCATATTGTATAAACGATGATAATATATGATTATATGTATATTTGCACGTCCTTTATACTTACCGAGTCAATCGGATGCCACAGTGGTCGTACATTCAGCGACATGCATCCGGCTTCGGTGACATACGACCGAGTGCGGTCGAATACGGAATTAATTACGCATTCACTATTAATTATTATTCATGTCTATCAACTATTATCAAGCTGTTACCAAGGCTTTATTTAATATAACTAGCAAAGTGACATAACATAATTGACAAATGTTCACCATATATGAAAATAAAACTGCACCCTAATTGCGAAACACACTATTTATGAGAATCTGAATGGGATTGAAGATTATTTATAAACCATTGCGTCATTTGTTTGAATAAATTGTCGGCTCAGCAACGTAAATAACGCAATGAATGTTGTTTAACTATCAATATGAAACCAATTCCTACCGATAAAAAGTTACGAATTACCCCTCTGGTTACTGCTACCGGTCATCTTTCTCCTGCCGATATGCCAATTTATTTGGGGTCCGTGCAACATGTGTTTTTCTTCCACACTTCTCTATTAGTCGCCATCTTAGTAGTCACCCCCTTTCTATCCATAAATATCATCATTCACACAGTTCATCCATCGTTTCTTCAGTCTTCCTCTACTGTTATAGCAAAACACATATACGTATTCATACTCAAAACTTTTCTGTCTGTCGGTTTTATTAAATATGCCCTTCGAGAATTGATTGAATCTTGAACTCTGATAGAGAATCGCCAATGCAGTCAGACAAGAGAATCTGTAGCTGGTTTTGACAAAGCGTTCATGCGTGTTGCCTATATAACGCTGTATGCAATAGCCGTGTTGTTGTAAATTAGGCATTGTTAGTATAATTGGATTAGAATTAATTAAACAATGTATTAAGGGGGATGATTTGCCGTCAAATGTCAGGTAAAGGTAATATGTGAGACTAGCTTCTGCCCACGACTTCATCCGCGTCAAATTTTTGCTCCCCTGACCATTCCCTTCGCATCGAATTGCCTGCCGGTTTTCATCCATTTTTCGTTGCTATTCCGCTCCTTTTGATCACCATACAGCGATCACCAACCCGCCTGCCAAGCATGGCGATTATGGCCGATTATTTTACTCTCCCCCCCCTTTTGGGGGAGGCCAATATACAGCTGTAGCGGACGTCTTTGAAATACTAATGATAATGATGAATTATTTAAATCCACATACAACCTTATACTGACCTGCAAATTGCAAAAAAGTTAAGACAGTTAAAATCTCGCAGGCCACTTTTTTGACGCTTTCGCCTTAAAAGGAAAATCATAGCTATTTAGTTTGCTAGAGTAAGTAGGTATAGCGTAGTAGTTAAAATAAAATGCAGGTATCAATGTGATCTATTGCCTCTTAAAAATGCACTCACAACAAACAAAGGAAACTAAAATACGATAAGTACGAATAATACGAAGTCGTATAGAATAGCTATAACAACAATAGCGAGTCAAAAGGTACAACATACAGTTTATAATAAAAAAGAAACGTTTGGGGCCGTCAGGATCGAAGTTACGATTTTTCTTCAACTAATGCAACTGCGTTAACCCTATCTTTAAAATCATCATCATCAGCATCATCTCAGCCGTAAGACGTCCACTGCTGGACTTAGGCCTCTACCAATTTGGGGGGCTTTAAAATACTTAAATTTTATTTTGACTCCAGTATCGGCTAAAGCACTATCAAAAACCATGAAAACGACACCCATGATGAAATTTTTAAAAAAATTTGGAATTTCATTGTGACCTCACTTTTCGCTTTTGCACCCTCGAAAACCACGAAACCTATCTTTATCTCTCTATCTTTTACTTTTATATATAATAATATTCTATACTTCTATTCTATTCTATAAATAATTCTATAAGTTTAAACCTACCGCAAGCTGCGATAAAGAACTTTGTTTTAGTACTGAGAGAAAAGAACGGATTGGTGAGCCAGAGTATGTACGTCACATGTACAATGTGTGAGGATCAAAACCCCTAATCCTCTTGATTGCCAGCTCATCAGTAAATCTTTTATTGAGTATTAAATGAACAAGTTTACACAAGGGTTAATTCAAGTATTAGCTCTTCATTTGAAAACCCTTTTTATTCGATAAATCGGGCGCTAATTAGCCATAATCCGTACTTGAACATAAAAGGCTAATATTCCCGATTTTATATTTATCCCAGATCATTTTGTAAAGCGGCGTTATTCAGTGAGCTCCCATATTCAATATAAGTAGGTACTTATGCTCCTAGACGCAGCAGAGCTTAGCCCGTATAATGGCAAATTCTATACCCCATCAATTTTATAGGAATTTCATATTCCCCATATTTCATTCAGCTATAATTTATTGCGTTTTTTCTTCATAAAATCACTGCCACTCAGTTTATAAAATGAGTCTACATTGAATGAAATTTGATAAAGATAAAATTTCTTTTTCTTTGCATTCTTGAATTTTAAAGCGTTTTGGGGTTCCGTAGGTAACAAATACCCTTTTCGTTTCATCACGTTGACACGTACCTACGTCTGTCTGTCTGACAGTCACAGAATAGTTTCGCCTTTTCGTGTAACTTAATTTACACCCTGCCCCTGGTTAACTCAACGTAGGTAAATGGAAATATTAAAATTTCGTTTAAGCAAAAACAAAAGTCTTTTTATTTTTGCACACTTCTTGAAAGTATATTGGTATTTACGTTTATAAACCAATTAATAAATGATTTGTGAACAAATCCAATCCACAAAACTTCAGTTATTCGTTTTTACTTTTTAAACCATCGTCAATACATATGTATGAGCCACCGGGACATAGTTTATCTTCGCCACAACCTAAACCGAAATCTAACTTGACTTGTCAATTAGTCTGGTGGTATTGTTAAATTTCAATTGTTATACAAATTAACACCTTAAGTTAGTCACTTCATACAATTGTCAACGAATGACAATTGTGACTTGAATCTACGAACAGTTTAAGTTTGTAGTCAAATTACTTAGCAAATAGTTTCCCTGAATTTACGATACCATACATAGTCAGCCTATAATGTCCCCACGGTTTGGACACAGGCTCCCCTCTTCAAGAAGGAGTGGGCTCTAGTTCACCACGCGAGTCCAATGCGGGTCACAGATACACGGGTAGTAAGGGTAAATGATACATGTCTTGAATTTTTTGGTTCTAGGATATGCCGTTATATAAACCAAATAATTGCCCACAGAACCCTACTTAATGAGTCAGACACGTTTCTGGCAGGTTTACGAACAAAAGCAATGGGTTGTTAATAAGGCTAATCCAACGAAATATGAATTCTGTTTCTTAGTTTACCTCAAATAATTTTCAGCATTTTCTCAATCTGAATTGGGTTTTTCATTGGATTAACATTTAATACGGTTTCAGCACTAATGGAAATTACAAAACACAATTATTTCAAATGAATAGCAGATGCTTTCTATATAACTTTAATCTCATTACTTATGCAAAATGAAAACCACGGGCGGTTTCATATACTAACAATGAATACCGTTTGTGGAAAGAACTTATAAGTAAAGATAAAACCCGTTCTTAAAATGAATAGAAAACAAAAAACTCAAATATAAAGTCTGTATTGTAGTATGATAGAGTGCTTTTTGAGACAAATCAATACTTTCAATGTCTAGAGGTGGCCCAAAAATGCAGTCAAAGTGATCTTTGCGCTGCCACCGACAACGCTGTGGAAGTGCCCGGGTTCGGGCCAACAAGATTTGAGAGACAGTCGAGCCGGCGACACAAAGAAGGGGAAGAACACTTTCAATTCATTGAAAATCAATATTTACAACAAGCAAACATCGTGAGAGAATCTAGACTTATAGTTAATACTAGCTTTTGCCCGCGACTTCGTCCGCGTCAAATTTTTGCTCCCCTGACCCTTCCCGTCCCATCGAATTGCCTGCCAGTTTTTGACCATATTTCGTTGCTGCTCCGCTCCTTTTAATTGTAGCGTGATGTTATATAGCCTATGGCTATAGGCGATAGGGGAAGGCTTTCCACGCGGGCAAAGCCGCGAGCAGAAGCTAGTATAGTATAGATAAGTCTGAAATCCAACCCGCATTAAGTAAGCGTGCTAATCAAAGCTCGTGCCTGTACTCAGAAGTGGGACAATAAATCTGATATGATTAATCATTACAATGTTTACATATAATAATTAAAAGATAGATAATACAATACTTTAATTATTACCAAAGAAAAACCTATCGATAAACAAAAATTAATTTTTCATTTTCAGTTTTCGGCCGAATGCAATAAATAATTTTCCGTCTGACTCTACTGCTAAGTACTCGTACAATATATAAATTAAGTTATCTAACTAAATAGACATCTGTGCTGCTGGGGCGTTTGTTGCGCCATTTTACCTTCCCAGGTAAAGCACTAGGAAGTGGTGATGGGTGGGCGCTTTGGGGTACTGTCTTATGTAATTTAAACGTAGCACTCGACAAGTGCTGATCCTCAGCCTTATTTGAATAAATGGCTTTTGATTTAATAGAAGAATTTTCAGTAATTAGTACAAGTAATTTATTTACAACTAGCTGCTGTTCGCGGCTTCACCCGCGTTGATGTCGGAAATTATCCGACCGGGTTGTGCCACCGAGATAAAAAGTATCTTACTCCATAAATCACGCGCTATCTACTAGTAAAATTTAAATTCGGTCCAGCCGTTTTGGAGACTAGCCGGAACAAACAGACAGAATACAAAAAAAAAAGTTTTTAGTAATAAGTATCGTATATAATTCCATATACATGTAGTAAGAAGCTGTTATTTTGCTATTACAAATAGAAACTGCAATTTTATATAGATTTACCTCTGAGCTTTAAAAAGAAACACATACCTACATGCTCGTTCAAGTGCTGTATACAAGTTTAGTTTCCTGTTCAACCCTTAAGTTGAAGGGTGTGATATATATCAAGTTACCATACAACGCGATCCCCAATTTTCCTTGTTCAATTAATGTCTCTATTCATTTACAAACTACGTATTGGCCTACTTACAGATTCGGCCTAGTTACTCCAATTAGAGATACCTATCTCTAGATATACATTATATCTACATACTCATTTATACATTGACAGTTACTATTTGTTTGTTTATATATTTGACTGGCCTGTTAGTCTAGTGATTAGTGACCCTGACTGCTAAGACTTAGTCGTGGGTTCGATTTCCACCCAGGAAAAATCTTTGTGTGATGAGCACAATCATTTGTTATGTGTCTGGGTATAATTTATATATAACTAGCTGACCGTACAGACATTGTCCAAAATTTTCCTAGATCTCGATAGCAGCGCCATCTGTCGGGCTGATTTGTGAATCTAAACCATCCCGGGTGCCACCCAAACGCATACAAAAATGTTTATTCAAATCGTTTTAGCCGTTTAGGAGGAGTTCAGTGACATACACACGTAAGTACAGTAGAAATATATATATAAAGATATGTATGTATTTAGAAATATACCGGGTGACATTTTTTAACGTCTTGAAAAAAAAATGGGGGTAATATGTGAACGGAGTAGAAGCCTTTGACATAGATTTTTTTTTTTTAATAACATGTAATGAAGTTGATCTAGCAATAAATACTACACATTTAAAGTAACATTTTCATACTAGAACAACAAAAACAGAAGTTTGGAAAAAAACAAAAAAAAAATTAAAATCAATCGAAACTCAAATCATATGCACCCTACTCAATGCGCTGCATGTATCAATGATTTTGTAGCGCGGTTCTACCCTTTGAAGCCGGCCGATAGGCGGCGTCATTGATCTTTCGCAGGCGCACGAGCCGCACACGCATCCCCGTCCGCCGGCTTCCCGCGCTCCTTGAGTCACCTGCGATGAATCTGAAGGCTTTCCTGCCTTCTATTCTAGTTACACAACACACCATATGAAGGTCGAGACGGTAAAAAATGACATCCGGTATAAGTATGTTTATCAGTTGTCTGGTACCATAGCACAGGCTCTGCCTAGTTTGGGATCAGATAACATTGTGTTGCTTGTCCTAAGATTATTATTATATTTATATACATTGTGGGACTTGGAGCTAAGTAAAGTAAGCCACACGGATCTATCGATCAGGTTAAGCTACGCTTGCCGCGGTTTGTCCATGGATGGGTGACCATCTTTACATACCAAGACCCCTCCACTTGTCTGAAAGCAAGTTAAGCCGTTGGTCTCGCCTGTCAGTTGTAGATCTTTGTCAGACGTTACGGGTCGTCAGTAGCCCGACAGTCTGATAACCAGTCTTATCCAGGGGTATTATATTACCCAGTAACCGGGTTGTACAGGTCAGATACTGGTTTTAATAAATACTGGTTTTCGACTACATCCAGTTACACTGGAAGCCGACCCCAGCATAGATGGAACAAGGCTAAGCAGATAATGATGTATCACTACATAGTATAAAACAAAGTCGCTTCCCTCTGTTTGTCCCTATGTATGCTTAGATCTTTAAAACTAAGGAACGGATTTTGATGCGGTTTTTTTAATAGATAGAGTGATTCAAAAGGAAGTTTTATACGTATAATATGCGAGCGAAGCCGCTGGCAAACGCTAGTTTCTATATAAAAACAAAAACCTACCTGTCTGTATTGAAATCATAACATAATCACGGAAAGCAAACGGGAATAAATTGGCACAATTACACTCTACATGAATGAATTTTAGGAATAACAGGGAGGATATCAATCATAATTTTACTATCATAAGGATTTCGCCGTGACCATTACCAATAGTTTTCCTATGTTTTACAGCCTTTTAGACCCTGTTAACTTATTTACTGCAAATAACCTTACAAATGGGTTAACTAAACTTATTGCTTTGGTTATTGTATTATTAGTTAAGAATACTATTGTCTTAATTTGTTTCCCATCAGAGTTTGAATATTTGTCCCTTCTTTATTATTTTTTCAAAGTGCTGTATTTACACTGAAGAAAAACCTGCCAAGCTATAAATGTGAATATGCAAAATTATAAGTATGGTAGAATGATTTTACTCAATCGCGCAAAATTGGCTGAAATGATTTGGATAAAATTTGGCACACAGATACTTTATAACCTGGATTAGCACATAGGATACTTTTTATCTCGGTAGTACGTTTCCGAGGAAGAATTTTTCGAAATTAGAGCGAATCCGATTTAGGTAAAAGCTATTGCAATTATAAATGTTTAGGTATCATCTAGCCAAAACCCTGAATATGCTATTTTCTTTCAGATACCTGTTAAGGTAAACCTCAGAAACAGAATCGCCTCAGAAATTCACACCAAAAGTTCTTTTACAACACTTACCTATTCCAAAACAAACCATTACTTTCACTATTCAAAGCAAGGAACACAAGTTAACCCGTATTCTTCAACAACCGTAACAAAATCTCTTTCAGAAAACAAATTAAATAGATGATTTGCTCAGAGAAACGTAATTCAGTAAAATCATTCAAACAAAGAGATTCGAGTTGAATATTTAATACTACGCGATGCGGGCTCCCGCTCTGAATTGAAAGCTTTATAGGCACTATTTTCACTGATAAAGTACTTAATATAGTTAATTAACTGGTAACTGTACAATTTGTGGGGGAATAAATATCAGATAATTGATCGAGGGGATTTAAAATGGAAAAATATTGAGATTACCACATTGTTGACCGTACCCACATCCAGTTAGCGGATTTGTGGCTAAAACATAACAACGCACGGGTCGATTTAATTTGTACCGTGTGGTGTCGGACGTAAAGAATAACACTACCCCATTTCTTCCCGTGGGTGTCGTTAAAGGCGACTAAGGGGTCTACTAGAGAATGGGCAGCAGCGTTCTCAATGCATTTTACCACCATACTGCGATCGCCAACCCGCCTGCCAAGCGTGGCGATTATGGCAAAGCCCCCCAAATTGGGGGAGGCCTAAGTCCAGCAGTGGACATCTTACGGCTGAAATGATGATGATGATGAGATCAAAAAGTCTAGAAATGTCACGCTAATTCCATCTAAGGAGGGGGCAGTGGCCACCGTAGGCGCAAGCTTGCGGGTGGCGAGCAATGGGTAGCTCGCCGCCCGGTAAGGACCAAGCTCGGGTCGACGGCGCGTAGTGTTCCACGCGCGCCTCAAAGAGATGTCAGCCACACTGAAGGGGTCTGCTAGGACCGATGCCTGCCGGGGTCGCGTGATTGTTCGAAAGAGATACCGTGACCCTGGCACATGGGCAACTGAAGGAACACGGGTGGGTTTTAGTCAGTAAAAGTCTGACACGCCCTCCCGCTCCGCCCAGAGCGGGAGAAGTCATTTGTTGATTTCCCATCCAAAAAAAAAAAAAAAACACTTTTCATTCATAAAAGACGGCGATTCGTTTTGGCACATACGTTATTTTATTCCAGGCGCATACACATTATCGCCATCTCTTTTTTTGCCTATAATAAGTAGTCTCATCACTCTCGTTCGTTCATAAATCAGTCGCCCAGTAGGGCTCATCGACGACGGATCTATGTCACTTTTTTACAAATCGGTGCGATCAAAATTACGTTTTTAAATATTTATGTCCACAGAAAAAGATAGAAGTGAAGTATTTTGCTGTAAATATTTAATATAATAAATGTTGGATTTCCAAAAACTTTATATTTAGACTGTATACTCGTATGTGTCTATTTTTGTGACTGTGAATAATATAACATTCTTTTTCTATTACTATTTAGTGACGACCTAAATTATGTATGAAAATGGGAAGAACCATAAACCAAAATTGAACAGTACCTTCAAGGTTAGGAGTACCTGCACAGGGCAATTAATCAATTCATTTTGCAAGAATTCAATACCAATAAGATGATGATAACAAGAGGAATTCACCACCTTCACTAAAGCATTACAGCAACAATCTATTCTCACTTTGTAAAGTAATATTGAGTTAACACCCTATTTTTTTAGAGAAGAACGTCTGTTTTATCCCAAAAACTTATAATAATCGTTCATTTAGAAATAAATTAAAATATATGATTAGTTTTTACGTTTGAAGTAAGTCAACAATATATCTATATGTCAAGTCCTGACACTATAAATACAAGAGCACAACGAAGGAATAGAGTAGCATTACAAGTGTGAAAAAGGTGAGGTTTTATAACTGACTGCGGCTCAAAGGAGGGTAATGATTTTACCACGCAAATGTATGGTGATCGGTGAAACGAAGTTGGAATTTATCAATCTCTTATATACCAACATCCATTTTATTCATATACCGAAGCTTAGTTCGATATTTTTAATTTCATGTCGTAAATAACAAAGGTATGCAAAATTTACCATTTTGAAAATTACAAACAAAGCTTACTACTTACACATTTAGATTTTCATGACGTTTAGCATTACCCTGACTCACAAAATAAACTGTTATAAATCTTTGTAATACCTTATTTGCTTGTCACTGAAGCTTCTTTGTCATATTTGACATTAAACATTTTCATTAGCCCGTTTATATCTTTACAGTAAAACTGAATCACCGTCTTGAGCAAAAATTGGGACAAAAGCTTTATCTCTACATCTATTTCTCGATTTACTATGAAAAAGTAGTGCCCGTAGCCAATTTTTTTTTCTTTGAGTCGAGATCTTAAAAGTTGTGCTGCAATTTTAGAAAGATCTAATTTACGCACTTATTTGTTTAATTATGGTTCTGTAAATAGCTGTGGCTCGGTTTTGTCGATAGAGAAATCAATCAGTCGACAGTCAATCACATTTACTAAATATTTTTAACATATAACCAACAAGTAAAATAACAGTCGGAAATTATAATTGTTCATCATCTGCCTAGCCTTTTCCCAACTATTTTGGGGTCGGCTTCCAGTCTAACCAGATGTAGTTGAGTACCGGTATTTTACATAGCGACTGCCTAGTGCCTATCTGACTTCCACAACCCTGTTACTGGGTAATACGATACCCTTTGGTAAGACTGGTTGTCAGACTTTTGACGATCCGTAACGACTGTCTAAGATCTACGAAAGACAGTCAGGCCCAACTGCTTTTTTTTTGGATGGTAGATCATCAAATGACGTCTCCCGCTGTGGATGCAGCGGAAGGGCGTGTCAGACTTTTACTGACTAAAACCCACCCGTGTTCCTTCAGTTTCCCATATGCCAGGGCCACGGTACCTCTTTCGAACTAATCTCGCGACCCTGGTAGGCGGACCAACGGCTTAACGTGGTTTGTAAACATAGTCACCTATCCACGGACCAACCGCGGCAAGCGTAGCTTAACCTGAATGACCGACCCGTGCAGCTGTTTTAAATTAGCCACAAGCCCTTCCGAAAATAATAATTGTTATCCTATCATATCTGTACTATGGTAGCATTTATGAAGATTTCTACAAAACCTTACGTGATTGAATTTTTTCTTTATTTTTCTGTTAATCAGGACCTCTAATTCTATAAGAAACCATTATTCGATTTCAATTAATTTTACCCATGCATATCATTAATCAAAATTTAAATTTCAGGTTTTTAAATATTTTGTATTAGTTGTCTACTCCATAGTTTATTACGCGCAAAAATTTCAAAGACCGAGACAAATTAACGTCACTTGGCATGCTCATTTTTAAAAAATATGTTGCCGTCTTTATCTTGCATTTTTATTTAAACAGTTGTGCGACGGTGACAAGAATAATTCTTAGCGAAAGGCCATGCTAAGTAACGTTTTTAAATTTCGGTCAGTGATAATTCCTTCGTTCCACTTTTGGCCACTGGTAAAATAAGTCATTAAAGTTTGTGACGATGACGTGTCGGCCGACCAATGAAGATAGATCCGCCACTCCCCGCGTGCGGGGGAAACAATCCAACTATCATTTATTATCGAGGTAGTGTCTTTAGTATTAGCGCAAGATACGATCCGTTGCATGCAAATTTGATACCAGTTCACAATTTTTCGGTTTACCATGGACAGATTATAAACTATCGAAAAATAATGCGTTTAATTGTAAATGGTTTTCGCACTTCAAAATTTATCAATAGTTTATAATCTCGTGAAATAGATTGTAATGTAATGTTACGGTGTCATACACCCTAACGTTCATATTAAAACGAAGCTCAAACATTAATAGCAAAAGAGAAAATAAAGAATGAAATTAACTTTATATGACGCAAAACAAAAAAAAAAAAAACATACAATTGCAGAGCGAGCACCTGCACTTGACATAGAACATCAAAGAATATTTTCATGATTTTATTTCTTTCTCCCACAGCAACAAATAAACGAAAATAATGCTTTTAAATTCAAAACACAGCATTATTTTAAATTCAAAATACAGTGCAATACGAATTCACTTTTGCAAAATTCGCTTACTTGACAAACGTGTGCGGCCTCCGTCGTGGCCTAAGGCTTCGAATTTTATTACGTAGTTAGGCGGGCTGCACACGGCGCTGCATGCGGTTTGCTAGCTCAGCTGACGCCGTTTTATGCCGAATAAATTTATAGCCGAAGCGGTTTCGTGTGCATTCGGTTTAATATGTGTTTCAATTTGCTTAGATATAAGATTTACGTGTATTTTGAGAATGGTCTTATTTAGAAAGTTACTTTTAAGTGAGGAGCTTGTGGCTAAGAACCGAAACCGCACAGGTCGATTAAACAGGTTAGGTTACGCTTGCCACGGTTTTTCAGTGATGGGTGTCTATTTTCACATACCAAGATCCTTCCGTGCCTCGGAAAGCACACTAACTCGTTGTTGCCCGATTGTCACATACTCGCATTCTTGGATCTTTGATACTCGTTACGGGTCGTCAGAAGCCCGTTAGTCTGATAACCATTCTTACCTTGGGGTATCGTATTACCCAGTAACTGGGATGTAGAGGTCAGATAAAATACTGAAATATTCAGCTGCATCTAGTTAGACCGGGAGCCGATCCGAAAATGAGCACAGCAATATGATGACTTTTAAGTATGTGCCAAATGTAACGACAAGTTTTCACATATTCGACTATAAATTTAAATTTCCTAAGCTCTATTTCTCCTTATGGACTAGCTTCTGCCACCGATTTCGTCCGCGTTAAATTTCTTGTTCCCCGATCCTCCCGTCGAATCGAGAGGAATACATTTACCCAGTTTAAGCAACATTTTTCATTGCTGCTTCGCTTCTATTAGTCGTAGCGTGATGTTATATAGCCTATAGCCGTCCTCGATAAATGGGCTACCAAACACAACATTTTTTTTTTCAATTTCCATCAGTAGTTCCTGAGGTCATAGCGTTCAGCCAAAGAAACACACAAACTCTTCAGTTTTATAATATTAGTAAAGATAGTATAGAGACCAGCACGCGTAGCATGACCACCGTAGAAATGGGTTTTGTCGACACTAGAATAGACAAAATTACAGATTGTAGAAAGATTAAAGACAGAGTTAAAGATTGTAGAAAGATTTGTGCCATTTTGTGCTGGCGTAGCATGACAGTTCTATCTCTATTCTACCAAGAATAGACAAAGTTCTTTCTATGGTGGTCATGCTACGCGTGCTGATCATAGAAGACTTTGGAATAAAGCTCTGCTACTCGACAACAATAACATGTTCCTACTGATATATTATAAGTTTGTTAGCCACTTTTACGACGTCCGCGTGTCCCCAAAAGGAGAGGTCGCCGATTATTTCCGCACGAGTAATTATCACACAGGCAAGAGCTAGTTTCAAATTAAGAGAGCGACCCTCCAAACTTTTACCAACTTCCCCAATTCTAATCAAAGAAAAACCAGTAGACTAATACAACATTAATTCACAATTCCTTAATGAAAACGCCAAAAGTTGAAAGTAATTTGCATCAAAAAGTACCTTTTGTTGAATCCTCGTAAAGTTTGTAAATTAAAATTAAGATTTAACGTGTTTCGTCGGTCAGAGACTAAGTTTCGAGTTTTTTTTTTTATTATTTACGAGACGCCCACTCGGGCTTGACTGTGGCAGTTATTTTCAGAAATAAATATTTATTAAAACTCTGTAAATGTGTTTGCGACTGAGCTGTTGTTGGTTTCCAACTTTATTTTGCAACTGTTTCCAGTTTGTTCGATATATATTTTTTTTTAAATCCTCACCTAAAGAAAGAAAAGAAAGAAAAAAAAGGAAAGAAAAAAAAAGAAAATACGTTTATTTCCGGTAAATATGGCGCAAAGACAAACTAAACACAACATAAATATTAAAAAAATAGCTGAGGAAAATATGTATGTTTGTTTGTAACCGACTCCTTTGGACTTGATTTTGACCCACTTCAAACGGTCAGATTTCATTTAAACTTTGTAGACTTATTGAGGACCAATACAATACAATAATTTCATGAAGTGCCATTATCCTCGCCAGGGTTACCAGAAAAGCAAAAAATACCTGATTTCGAAAACTACGCTGACTTACGTCACAAAATTCGAACACAAAAAAAAAAAATTTAAAAAAAAACGCTTCCATAGAAAAACAAACTAAAAAGTGTAATACTTTTTAGTTTGTTTTTCTATGGAAGCTTAAACTAAACTTAAAGCAACTTAAACTATTATTTATTTGACCGTTAATTCAAAAAAATCGGTTGATTTATTTAGGACCTACATTTTTATATTTCAGTAAAACAGTTTACCAGGAGGAATTACTCGCATTACACAGTTGCATTGTGCCACTATTCCGGTGCATTTCGATTCTAACCGGATATATTCGAGCGATCGCATCCGTTAACGGCGAGCTTGAGGCACTGGAGGTGCAAGGGATTGCAATAGTAAAGTGCACGGAACTGAAACTATGGGATGTGTTCGAATGCGGTTAAATGCGTCACGAGCTTAATTTCGGAGAAAACTAACTGTATAGTTAGACTTAGCTAGATACTGCTACCTGTACAGTAGCTTACTTCACGTTCACGCTTCACAATCTCTATCAAGAACCTATCTATTGCAGCAAGAGTTACATTATAATAATAACTAGTGGTCGCCTAGTAGTCGAAATTCGGCTTTTGGCTGGACTATAATTCATTTTAATTTTAAGTTTGAATGATATGAATGACGTGTAACATTATCTTAATTATTTGACACATTGTTTGACATTCAGTAAGACTATAGACATTTTTTTTTTGGTTCTTTTCGTCCCTCTTTGGGACAGGCAAAGGGAGCTGAGCCCATACAGCCAAGTCTGATTTAGTTTTCTTTTTCTTCAATTCTTCTTTTTTTTCTTTCTTGTCTTTCTATAATATAATCAAGGCCGAAACCATGTCTTCTTTATTCAATGTCTTCGATAAAGACTATAGACAATAAAAACAAATAATATTAGCCTCTTATTCTCATTTAGACCACAAACTTCAATCATAAATAAAAGAGAATTTATGTGTGTGTGTTTGTCAAACGCATGGTAGTGTGTGTAACGTGTTATTTATTGAAAATAATGTATTTTTACGCAAAATTAAAAAAAAATTAGCATTCGTCACTTTTTCTCTATATAAACTATAAGTGTGCGAAATTTCTTACTCCTCCGTCCACCCAATTTTCGTAAAAGGGGTCCAAAGTTTTCGCTTCACGAATTAATATACAGGGTGTCCAAGAACCTGGCGTCCAACTGGATTCCCACGATGCCCCAAGTTCTAACAGTACTCAGAAAAATATTTTAAAAAATCCACCCCATGTACTTACAGAATTATACTGATTTCAAAAAAAAAGGGGAAATGAGCACCCTGTGACATACTTTTGAATGCTGTGACTGCTAATGCTGATAATTTCGATATTTCTTGGAGGTTTTGTAATCTAGGGTATTGCTGTGTCTAAATAGAATGTAAAAATAAAGTACTTATTGTACCATTTTAAAATAAAATATTATTTTAACTAAAGGTGATATGGAAAACTATTGAATTTCGCAACTTTGACCGACTGTAGTGTAAAAAAAATGTACCAAAATAGTATGGCAAGTGACGTCAAATTTTGACGCGTTTATTCCTCTTTTTAAAAAGGTATAATACTTACACATTAATTTGAAAAAAAAAATTTTTGATAATATTTTTACTCAACAACCCAATTTTTACGATGTCTTACAGAATTCTTAGAAAGAAAAATTTACGACGAATTGAATCTAACCTCTAAAGAATTACTATTGTATGCTCATAAAAATAACAACAGGCCTCTCAAAAAACAGGTTAGAACGTAAGGGACGGTATGTGCATGCATCTCACCATAGTGATTCGTTATTACAACAGGAGGGAGCAAGACAGAAACTATCTTTGCGATTTGCTGGTTCTTCTTTATGGTACCCCATTATTCAGGTAAGAGTGAGGGAGAAAAAGGTTAGAGGTGCGAGTGAGATAGATAGTGACGCTATCTGGGATCGTGCTATTTAGGATAACAGTACGGTCAGTACGCGTCACTGCCTCCTGCCGTTACTACGCACCTCTCTCTTAATGGTAACATTGATCACGTACTACGATTTAAAGCTTTGTTTATTGGACTCGATTACTCTTTGTGCTCTGGACTTTGAAACGAACTCTTTACGACGACCTTTGCCTGTGTTTGGACAGTTTGTGTTTTGTGTGTGCTACCATGGCGACCTACACTCCGCAAGAATACGCAAATATGCACTACATTTATGGAGAATGTAGAGGTAATGGACGAGCTGCAGCGAGACTTTACAGAGAAAGGTATCCGAGGGCTACGCGATATCCCGACCATCGAGTTTTCATTAATGTGCACAGATCACTATGTGACGGGCGGTTCCCCAATCAAGTAGCTGGTGAAGGACGACCCGTAAATGACTTCATACGCGATGAAGTTTTAGAGGCGGTGTCGGCAAATCCAAGCATCTCTGTGCGAGGAATAGAAGCTGATACGGGGATACCGAAGAGCACAGCACACAGTATTCTCCAAAAAGAAGAATATCATCCGTACCACGTACAGCGAGTGCAAAGTCTTTTACCTCGAGACTATCCGAGCCGAGTCGCGTTTTGTGAAACAATCCTGCAAAAACATCGAGAAGACGAAAACTTTATCGACAAAATTTTGTGGTCAGATGAATCAACATTTAAGAAGGATGGCTACATGAACCTACACAACTTGCACGAGTGGCATGTGGAAAATCCGCACTTGATGCGAGAAGATAGATCCCAGTACCGGTTCAAAGTGAACATGTGGACCGGTATTCTCTGTGGGAATATTATTGGTCCATTTGAGATGCCCGAGAATTTGACTGGCGAATCATATTTAAATTTTCTTCAAAATGATTTGCCAAACTTACTAGAAGAGACCCCACCAGATATGTGGTTCCAACACGACGGCTGTCCAGCACATTTTCGCGTATCCGTTAGAGAGTTTTTGGACGAGCAATACCCGAACAGGTGGATTGGGCGATCAGGAACAATCCCGTGGCCAGCCCGCTCACCTGACTTAAATCCGCTGGATTTTTTTTTCTGGGGAGCTATGAAGGAGCTCGTTTATGCGAAGCCCATTAATGACATCGCTGACCTTCGTGAGAAGATAACACAAGCAGTGCAGGTGATACGTCAAAAAAGTTACTCGCGAAACATAAAGCGGTCCTTTTTAAGGAGAGTGAGAGCTTGTATTGCCGCGGGTGGTCAACATTTTGAACATTTATTGTAATAAAATATCTTTAAACTAACATTCTTTGCTTTTATTCTACTGGGAACCCATCTACCTGTGTGTATTTCCTTCTTGCTCACTCTTGGAACCGAAGTAAATAATAGTAGTAACATAACAGTTTCTAAGATAAGAAAGGGTCCGACAGTTACCGTTAGTAGGTAGGCACTTCGTAAAAATTGGGTTGTTGAGTAAAAATATTATCAAATTTTTTTTTTTCAAATTAATGTGTAAGTATTATACCTTTTTAAAAAGAGGAATAAACGCGTCAAAATTTGACGTCACTTGCCATACTATTTTGGTACATTTTTTTTACACTACAGTCGGTCAAAGTTGCGAAATTCAATAGTTTTCCATATCACCTTTAGTTAAAATAATATTTTATTTTAAAATGGTACAATAAGTACATTATTTTTACATTCTATTTAGACACAGCAATACCCTAGATTACAAAACCTCCAAGAAATATCGAAATTATCAGCATTAGCAGTCACAGCATTCAAAAGTATGTCACAGGGTGCTCATTTCCCCTTTTTTTTTGAAATCAGTATAATTCTGTAAGTACATGGGGTGGATTTTTTAAAATATTTTTCTGAGTACTGTTAGAACTTGGGGCATCGTGGGAATCCAGTTGGACGCCAGGTTCTTGGACACCCTGTATAGATAAGTATTTATTCGCATCAACTTCTTCATCACCCATCAATCATCATCGTAAAAGGTGACTAAAGGACTTATTGGACAATGAGCAGCAGATTTCACTATGCATTTTACCACCATACTGCGATCGCCAACCTGCCTGCCAAGCTTGGCGATTATGGCAAACCCACCCAAAATGGGAGGAGGCACTGTATTTAAAGCACATTGAAAGATGTCGTAACTAGCTCGTATTCTAAGACATTACAAAGAACAGTAAAAACCTTTCATGGTCACAAAAATTACATGAAAACTTAAGAAAAATAATAATAAAAACAAAGAATCAACGAGAAGTAAGAAAAAGCCAAAAGGATGTTGAGTTTGTTGTGGTGGTGAGAGGAGACAGTGACGTGTGTGTATTGTGTGATGATGTACATACGCCAGCACTTAAAGCTACTACACTCTGTCAAATTTCTTTAATATATTTTCAACTTTATCGCCAAAATATTGAGTTCAAGATTGATTGGGAAAAATAGACAGTTTCGGGTAGCTTGCCTGTACTTCATTATTCTCCTGCCCTTATCGTAATTTATTTGGAACCGGTCCCAATGTATTTACTTACGTATGTATCTTATACCTAAATGCCTTGTTCTAGTCTCTCCCTTCGGAATCGTGTTTTCCTGGTCTGTGCAAGTCTAATTTAATATAACTTAGAATATAACCGCAGAAGTGTTAAAAAATATATGCCTATCATGTTTTCACGACAGTTGCAGAATGATAAAGTAGATTACTATAAAAAAAAAAACAATATTGTCAGATTGTGATTTGATTGATTGGACTGTCACCTGCCGCCTGTCGGTTTGTAGGCCCACCCTCTGTGAGCTGTCGGGTGTTACCCGCGGTCGTTTATATGTTCATCGTCAACTGCTCTCTTTCACTGTAGACGCTACCGTAAAGCTTTGGTCACCCTTTGGTCACTTTGGTCCGCTCTCTCGCCCGATTCACCAGAGTTTTATTTTTCAACCGTCCACTGCACACCTATTTCACTGTATAAAATTTCTATTAATAAACGCCTCTGTCCGAGAGAAGTTGCTTTCTTCTAATAAAATGGTAATTTATTCGGCCTATAAGTCTCCCGGCGAAAACGTGGTCCTTAACGAGTCGCTTGGAGCCCTTCATTTTTCTACCAATTTACCGTTCCAAATAAATGGAGTCTTCACTTATTTGTATGCTCTTTGTTAAGACTCTTGATTTGATTTTTTCAAATTAGTTTCTTAATTTAAAAGTCGAGTTATTTATTTGCAGAAAGTTAATTAAGTTTCTTTAAAATGTGAATGAGTTTTGAATAAAATAAATGCTTTCTGCTCCAGCACTGATGACGTAGTTACTTGTGAGCTTAATAAATTAATTATAATGATAAAGTTTTAGCCAACTCATTGAAAATATATTTTATAACTAAGCGGTGTTGCTGTGATTTCAAATAGGTAGGTAGGGAGGTATTTATTTAATAAAATCATTAAGTTTAGTCTCTAAAATCTAGTGAGATAAAAAAATGAATTAATGATTTCAACTAATGATAATACGTACTGAAGCAGTTAACCACAACACTCCAGCAGTTCGATGCCAAGTCAACAAATTTTCGTTCCTCCTAATAAAACAAAATAAATTTAATCTACTGATGGAAAACAAATCCATACAAAAGAAAGCGACGCAATAAAACAATTGAGTAGGAACCCCCATTGTAAAGAGGGACGAAATAAAGTGATGAGCTAAGGTAAGTCGTGTCGGTATCGTGCTGGTGTCGTGCCGTCGTCATAACGGTTCGCGGTACGCAGGCTTGCCGCCTTGAATCTTTCTTGATTTATTCTTATGTGAATTGGAGTTGAAAATTCACTTGAAAAGGTTGGTTTACATGACTGTGATGATGATATTGTGTAAGACTATAAAAGATTTACTTTATTTTCAAATTTAATGTAAATAATAAAATGTTTAACGGTAACGTTCTCAACAAAATTATTATAGACGTTTGTCACCACTGCTCTCAAAACGGTGAAAGCAAAAAACATGAGGACACTGGCAGATCCTAGTAACAAAAATTCGAAGAAATGTGACATCTATCAACGACGACGACCCACTCCCTCTCACTACAAGGAGATTTGTGTCTCAGCAGAGAGAACAATAGGCTTATTGTGCTAATCAGAATTTTTGACTACCATATTCCCTTAGGTCCGAATCCTATGCATATATGAATCTGGTTAATAATAAAAAAACCGAGAGGATGGTGTAAGAATTACTTAACATTTCAGGGAAATGTTCGTTACTGCTCATACCCAATTGAAAAAAGTCACCATTATCTGCCTTATGAATTCAAACTTGTATCCAAATTGACAACTCCGAATAAATTAATTCGACAGAGTACAGTAACGATATTTTTATACTTCCTCATATTCAGCCGACCTTTACAGCAATATGCAAATTTAATTTCCCTATACGTTTCAGGCGCCTGCTTGCGTTATAAAAAATCTACGATCAGGTAAATCATAAAAGCACACAGATATACAGGGGTATGTGAAATATAATTTGCTGAGAAAAAATATTTTGTTTCAGTTAACGAAACTCTCTTTTGACATCCAATAAATTATTCAAATCGTATCTGAGAGGTTTTGGTACAATGGTTTATAGGAATGATACGGATTTGTTGTATATAGATTTCGATTTACTTACAGGATTTTCTATGGCAACGTTCCGATATTCGGTCTTATAGGATAAAAAGATAAAGTTGATAGAAAAAAAGATGAAAAGGAATCGCTTTTTTGGGAGAAGTGATAATCGTGGTTTTAAGGACGATAAGCGTTCAACTTGTCTTCACTTTAGTTCAGTCTAAAGTGGTGAACACTAAAGCTGCGCGCTCCAAAGTGCTGGGAAAGTTCCATAATTTATGGCATGAGGAATTTCTAGTTACCCGCATAACGACTGCCCCTTGACCTACAATAAAACTAGTTTCATGAATTTACTTAGGAAACTTATATAACTTCTGAAACATACAGGAAAACATAATAAAGTACGAAAATATTGACCGCAGTAATGAAATAAAACCTGCAAAATTTGCCGCAAAATGTCTCATAAAAAGCGTTAAGACAACCCAAGGGGTATTTTAATAAAATTTCCTAAAATTAGGTCTAGAAAGACTGGGCCTTGGAGTTCAGGTGTCTGTACAGACTTAATTTAAGACAAAACAGCCTGTTGTACAGCTTTTATGAAAATTGGCCAAAGCTAAGCCGACTGAAACGCGAGCTGTATGCTTTAGGCCAGCAAAATTGACTAATTTTTAAGTAAAGCGCCGATATTCTTTGCTTGGGATAGTTTTCTACTAGATTTTCCGTTGTTTTTTTTTTATTTTTTTATTAATGTACCAACATAAATGTGGGTCTAGAAACTTTTTACGATGTTGGAGATCTTACACTTTGTGCTGCGTAATAAAGAATGTAGGCCAATGATGTATCTATACGCGTTTGACAGGCCTGTTGGTCTAGTGGTTAGCGACCCTGACTGCTATGCCGGAGGTCGTGGGTTCGATTCCCACCCAGGACAAATGTTTGTGTGATGAGCACGATCATTTGTTCTGTGTCTGGGTGTAATTTATCTATAATATGTATATATTTAGAAATATATAAGTAGTTTTATCAGTTGTCTAGTACCCATAACACAAGCTCTGCTTAGCTTGGGACTAGATGGCGTTGTGTGATAGTTGTGGAATATTATTATTTATTATTTTTTATACATTTTACTACGGTTTGTTAAAGTGACTTTTTTGACATTTTATTCTATAAGTCGTTGTGTTTTCCAGTATTGCGTGACCTTAATAAAATAATGTAATAAATATATTTTTAGCCCTTTCAACTTAATTCACACTCAGTAATTCCATTTGTTTCAAGTTTCCATTATCATGTAAGCGGGAATTTCGAAGCAAGTTTTCCAATCCTGTGAAAAATAATTTCGTGAAAATAGCTTGAGATTCCAAAATATTAGTCGCTGCAAAAATAAGTAACTTATCTCGAGATATCAAGAAAGAATTTGACGATCACAAAGGAAAATATTCACTTACAAAATGAAGCTACTGAAAAGCGTCTGACTCGATATTTCAGATGTCATTTGGAAAATATTGATCACAGATAGCAAAGACAGTTATTTTTTATGATGATTAAGAAAATTGTAATAATAGTGAGTAAGTATATTTTGATAATTTAAATTCACGAAGATTACGAGTCATCACATTTGATAGTCTGTAATAACTTAAGAGGATTACATTTTTAAATTATTTTCTTGCATCTCAGTATTTATTGCTTACAATTCCAAGAAGAACTTGATTGACTACACCAATTTAATTCAAAATAAACCGCTTAGAAAATTGCTTTTAAACCGAATATTATTAATCCATGAAATGGATGACGCTTCAGATTATAAATTGACCTGTGTGAGGATTTAGATTACTATAAAACTGTTTTTATTACACAAAATTTTATTTAAGCTTCATTCAATGCCGTTTGAAAATCTTCTTTATTCTAATAATCAATTACAGTGTAGTACCAGTGGTCCTGGTACCTGTCCGTGAGGTACCGGAAGTATATAATACCACCATCCCATTTCTTCCTGTGGGTGTCGCATGGGACGACTTAGGGACTTACTACAGAATGGGCAGCAGCGTTCTCTATGCATTTTACGACCATACTGCGATTGCCAACCCGCCTGCCAAGCGTGGCGTTTATCACAAACTCCCCCTAAATTGGGGAGGCCTATATCTAGCAGTGGACATCGTTCGGCTGAAATGATGAGGATGAGTGGTTACGGCCGCGACTCACGGGTCGGAGGTTCGAAACAATGGTCTCAAAATGATGGAGAAAAAAATAGTGAGAAACGGGGACAACCAACACATCGTTATTTGATCCCAAACTAGGCAAAGCCTGTACTATGGTAACCAGACAACTGATAAACATATTTATATATTTCTAAATACATACATATTATAGATAAATTACACCCAGACATAAAACAAATGATTGTGCTCATCACACAAAGATTTGTCCTGGGTGGGAATCGAACCCACGACCTCAGTCTTTGCAGTCAGGGTCACTAACCACTAAACTAACAGGCCAGTCAATACGTTTACGTCAGTATGTTTGGTTTAATAGAGTCTTTAATATAACATGTCTTAAAGTCTTGAAAATCTAAATGAGTTTTCTGGATCGAGACATGATCATATCAGTGTGCAGATGCCAAGATAATCGTTGGTCTGCCATAATACCTAAATAGCAAAAGTGACTAATAAAAAAAATATTAGTCACTTTTGCTATTTTACTGCAAGAACAATTTGTGCTAATAGGATTATCACAGCTACGTATTCTATGGTTATGATTAGGTCCGGGTTGACTATTGTTGTAGTTTGTGAAAGTAATATACCTATTTAGTTTTAGAGGTGTTAAGTGTCAGTAAGAAAGAATTTAACCATTTAGCAACCTTAATGAGACCCTTTTCAGCATATTCATATGCAGACTTATATCATGGGACTTAAACATAACTGGCGAAATGTAGGTGTACTATTAGGTATACCTATACCACTGCCGAACCTGCCGCGGATTAGAGGTTTGATGTTATGTAATTTATTACAGTCTGGGGTGAATTGCTTAGTACTACGGTTGTATTGTCATAAGAAAATTTATATAATTGTATAAATTATAAATAATCCACAATGATTCTAGTTTTATACTGTGGTGGGTTCCCTCTTTTCTCATATTTTTATCAAATATGTTCACCTGTATCTCATTATTTGGTAATTTATTAACTAAAGTAGGTTTAACAGTTTTTCCATTACAACAATTAACATTGTGAAACTCATTTACATTTGAACTTCATAATAAATAACATCAGCCAGAATAAACAAAAGGTAAATTATAATTTAAATAATGTATCATTGTTACTAGGAGTTAGTAACCACAATAAGACGAAAAGCAAAAGAACCACTCCCGGCCACCGTAGGCGCGAGCTTGCGGGCGGCGAGCAATGAGTAGCTCGCCACCCGGTAAGGACCAGACTCAGGTCGACGGCGCGTTTTGTTCTACACGCGCCTCAAAGAGATGTCAGCGATCTGCTAGGACCGATGCCCAGGGTCGCAAGATTTGTTCGAAAGAGTATCGTCGCCCTGGCATATAGGCAACTGATGGAACACGGGTGGGTTTTAGTCAGTAAAAGTATGACACGCCCTCCCGCTCTGCCAAGAGCGGGAGACGTCATTTGATGATCTCGCACCCACAAAAAAAAAGCAAAAGAACCACTCGGAGGACACTTAAACTTTTAGCAACCATTTGTAAATCGTATGCGGCATGGCTATTTATGTCGTAAATTATTACATGGATGGTTAATTAACTACACTACCAAATTGTTGCAACAAATAGTGATCTGTTTCATTATCATTCTCCTGCCCTCCTGCCCATTTATTTGGTATCGGTGCAACATGGCCTTTCTAGCCATATTCACACAGTCCATTCATCGTTTATTTGGACTTCCACTACTCTTTTTGCCCTCCACGTTCATACTCAAAACCTCATTCCTCCGCATCATATTAAGCGGATATCAAGACAACCTCACAACTATTTAGCTACCAGTGCCACTTTCATTTCTTCTAATATAGGTTATCATTTCTTATTCTATCCGTTCACGTAAATCGTGATCTATGTAACTTATAGATCACTTGTTCTTTTGTTGTTTTGTATTGTTTTTGTCTTTTTATCATTGTTTAAGATTTTCAATAGTGTTTCCTCCCGGGAGAGGGCACTGGCTCTTGTAACACAGGTTAATCCCTAGCACAAGTGTTCACTACACATAATTGTAACTTTCCTTCTCTTATGTAATAAAAGATAAAAGATTATATAACTATAAATAAATCAACAAACACACTAGGTTACCCGGTGCCCAACTTAAAAATAAGGCGGACCTTTTGTCCGTCCCTATATTGTAGTTACCGTTGCTAGAATTACGTCAGGGACTACCTAAGTCATAAATTACGTTGAAGGACATGTAAAATTCGTGTTGGCCACGTGTAGCCCTTAGTTCTAGAAAGTTTCCATTATTTTGTTTGTTTAACAAATAGCGAACCGCCCTTGTTTCGCACGGGAGGAATGGTGGCCGGTCAAAACATTCAGTTTGCTGTGGTTACTGGTTAAGAAAACAATACTAAATAAATGCTCGAGACCGAGATGTTGAAAACCGCATCAAAATCACCACGAAAAGTGACTTTTTTTTTGCTATAGTACACTAGTTTTGGTACTTTTATTGTAATCTTGGTAACAAGTATTACGGTTACATTGTGTGGGCTGGACCGCGTACAATGAAGGGTTCTTTCTTACTTGGGATGAATTTGTCCGAAGTGGTTGAAAGTCATGTTCTACCGTACATTCCAACTGCAAATATATGTAAGTTCCATCAATCAATCAACTCAGCCTATCGCAGTCCACTGTTAGACGTAGGCCTCTTGTGCCATAAAACCCTGTCCTCCGCCTTCCGCATCCAAACTGTCTCTGCCACTTTCTTTAGATCGTTGGTCGTCGGGGCTGGATGACTTACCCTAAGTAGACATACTCCTTCACAACTTCGAGTAGCTTTGGATTGGACTCGGCAAAACTTGCGATTACATGCATGACTTTCGTCTTGTCCAAATTCATGCAACGGCCAACAAGTCGAGAGTCTCCATTACTCTACTATGCAGCATCAGATAGAACTTTTCTAGCGCCTCTGCCACTATCAGAATATCATCAGTAAAGCGAAGGTGTAAGATGTACTTGCCGTTCACGTTGTTATCTGCGTGTAGTGGCGTGTTAATTCATCACCATGATCATCTGGATTCGCTGGTTTCACCTGTAAAAAATCCTCGACATCTTCAAGTATCTCAAACTTCGAAGTCACGGTTTTGCCATTCTCAGTTCGTCAGATGGGACCTCAGGATACTTGCTGAGCGAACACTTTCGATCCTTGAATCCTCAATCGCGACCTGAATGTCACAGGTGTTGGAGCAACGAAGATCGCGTCACTTCATCTTTCTGACTTTAGGTTCAAGGCCCTCTTATATGACCAAGACGGCTGCGTGAATACCAACTCTCGCCTTGCCCTTATAAGTCTGCGAGACTCCGAGGAATGTTTGTACACTTAACTTTTTCGCTGTGAAAGACAAAGTCTCTGGGACACGTCGCGTAGGGCTTTGCTCACTTCATCTGCCTTCTCGTCAACAGTACCTGTGGTTTTCAATTGGGCGAATCAATGTTGAAGTTCCGGTGGTAACTTTGTGTAAATGTAAGTTGGTGGTAATGTAAGTTTCTCGTTAACTTTTATAGATTTTTAGCCGTGATAGGTTTTCTATTAACTTCGAATGGACTGACATAGCGAAACTGTATCGAATCCTTTTTACTACGGAACCCCAAAAACAATCAGAATTTTGAAGAGCATGAAGAAGTATACCTACTGATTTAATGAACCATTACGGAACATCGTTATTTTCCATTATGCGCTGTACCTACCATTAAACATTTTTTCGTAGTATTTTTGTTTTTTATTACTTTTGTAAAAAGAATACATTGTTCTATCGCTACGTCTTGCTTTCCTTCTCTCTACTTTCGAAACCACTACCTCAAATTACAAATTTAAATATTCACTCATCCGCAAACTGAGCTAACACATTCTAAATAATTCATACAAACAAGAAACCTGTGTTCTAATTAATAGTAACAACTAAATCACAATTCAAAATCATAATACGATTCCGTTTCGACAAACTTATGCAGATCTGTAGGACGGTTTTACACTAGTTCGGCGAAGCACCTGCTACTTCGGATTTATTTGCATAAACATGGCGGAGTGTGCCGCCAGCCTATTGCGAATTCCATTCCGGATTTGTATTTACTTATTATTGTTGTTGTAGTTTGAATTTATGTTGATCTGTGACGGGATAAAATTGTTGTTTCTGTTGCGTCTCGGCTTTTTATGAGAGTAAAATAAATAATGTAGTGTATTTTTATACAAGAGCTAGTTTATCATACAACATACAATACATAGCGCAGTATCCGTTCCGATAAAGAGATGCGTTCTGGGAATTGGGTATACGACATATAGGTAAAGATCTTATTTCGAAGAGTCAAAGAATATAAATATTTTGATAAACCTTCTTTTGGTGATCGCACCAAAAGAAGGTTTATCAAAATTGCTTACCATTATATTGGTAAGCAATTAAGTGAACCTAGTGCCAAAGTGGTGATTGTAAAAATCGTCACTTAACGGAAAATATTTATTCCCCCACCATGCGACTTTATATTAAATATAATAGAAAGATCCAGAGAGAGTGAAATCGTTTTCATAGTTTTCGAATGTGCTGAAGCCAATAGTGAGGTGTAAGTAAAAGGTGTACTAAGATATGCGAACATTTTCTAATTTTGTATAAACCAGCTTTGACCAGCGGCTTCGCCAACGTTTTTTGCATCTAAATCTTTTTCTTGAACCACTCTGTCTATTAATGGAAACCGCATTAAAATCCGTTGCGTAGTTAAAAAGATATACCTATGCGTATAAACGCGTGAAGAGACATGTTTTACACTATGTAAAGATAAAGATGAAATGGTATTTTTTATAATTATTTCTATAAATTTGAAAATCTTTGATAGAAATGTTCCGGTGCTATGAATAAAGGCTCGTGCAGACTAGCGCGACGCAACAGTCGCGCGCGCTTCGGCGATTTATATCCGTAGAACAATTTCTATGAAAACGCGCGCGACATATCACACGGGCGACCTGTCGCGCCGCGACACTGTTATAGAAATTATTTTAAGGATATAAATCGCCGATTCGCGCGCGACCGTCGCGTCGCGTTAGTCTGAACGAGCCTAAGCGTTCACATAACCAAACTATTATGAAATTGGACTTTTCTCAAAGTTGAAATCGTTTTGTCACGAGAAAAAATCTTTTGAAAGTAGCGTAAATATAAGGTATTTATACTCGTAAAATCTTTGCCTTCAATTTTATGCTCAAGATCTAAATGTTTTATTTCACATAAACCTACACGGGCACTTATAAAACATATGAGCAGCAGATTCCATACATTTTTGACAAGGAACTTACGACTGCTTATTAGACGACTAGCACGAATTAACTCGCCCGAATCTGACAATATTTTGTATAGGCGACTCCCACGAAATGCGTGCATACATTTACAAATAAACAAAATTAAAATATCTATTTGTGAATCCAAAATAACAAAACATTGACTAAATGCGTATGAAAATATAAACGGTAATTATAACAAGAAAAAAATAAGAACAATTGTCTATCTGTCTGTTTGTTTCGGCTCATCTCCAAAACAGCTGCACCAATTTGGACGGGACTTTCACTGGCCGATAGCTGATGTTTAAGAAGTTATATAGGCATACTTGTTGCCCTGGTAGCACGTTCCCGAGGGATAGTTTCCGATATCAGAAAGTTCATTAGCTATAGCTACATAGCTAATATAACAGTAATTTCTAAACACCTTAGTGCTGCTTGTCACACGTATATTTATACTTAATTCAGAAGTTAACTGTTCAATCTCCTTCTTGACCACTGCTTGTACTTTGTTACTTGTATGTCTAACTTTATGTGCTTGTCTTTGTACAATATACTTATTATATCTAATGTGTATGATGGATATCTCAACATGAGGATAAAAGGCTCATAAGGCCCTTTCATATCTACTACTAAACTTGACTCAATAAGCCTGAAAAGTTCAATGTTCTCTCCTTACAATATAAACTTATCTAACGATGGAGTCGAGTGTTCCAGACATGTGTTATCATTTGATAGGCGACCTCCAGACGACCCGACGGCTTTGGGTCGAAAATTTACATGTTTACTGGTTGGCGTAAGAACTTCGATTGGCTCCGATTGTTATGATGTGAGAAATAATTTATTTTGCGGACGATAACCATAACTACTAGGAAATGGATTTTTTAAATCTCTCCGTTTAATTCGATTCTGTCTAACGTCATCAACACGTTGCAAAGTCTTAGTTCCGTGTTACAGAACCTCACTCACTTGGCTTTACTTATTACTATTTTCAACCAATGAAATGGTTCTAAACAAATTTTAAATAATGATTGATTCTTGTGTGAGGTTCTGTAGGTAATATAGGCCATAAGTAACTGAACGATATCTTTGCTTTAATATTGAGTTTTGTTTTTAAGTGCAAAATTATCATTTACTTAATTGCCATTATCAATGTCTCATTTGTCGGTGCTGTGCTCCATATCCATTTCTTGAATGTACGATTTGCTGTCTGCATTACTTTCACTATCCTTAGCATTCGTAATAACTCTGGCAATTTAAAAATAAATAATGGCTAAGTTCTCAACAGTATACCATTTTAAAATGAGTGCCGACTTGTTCGTATCTAATACTTTTAATCAAATATATAAATTGGTATTTCCCGTCATCCAATTTGGAATGAACTGAGACTAAACCTTTTATTACAATTTGAAAGGGGAAACGGAAATGAACAATTTAAAATAACGTTTAATGGTATCATTGAATGATATGCACACGAAGTGGACTGTTTGATTTGTATCTACTAATTGAATTTAATTAAATCGAAACTCGCCCATAAATTGGGCGGGCTGGTTGGGCAATGAATAAATAAATCATGTTTTAGCAGATAGGACATTGTATTGACCATTCGAGTAATTGGCTTTTATCTATTAAAATAGATATGACTGGTCTATGTATAATTGATGAAATATAAAAAATACAGTTCATAATACCGTGTGGTGCCGGACGTAAAGAAAATCACTATTCCATTTCTCCCCGTGGGTGTCGTAAGAGGCGACTAAGAGACTTACCTACTAGAGAATGGCCAGCAGCGTTCTCTATGCATTTTACCACCATACTGCGCTAGCCAACCCGCCTGTCAAGCGTGGCGATTATAGCCAACCGCCCCAAATTTGGGGAGGCCTATGTCCAGCAGTGAACGTTTCGGCAGAGATGATGACTACTCATGACTTCGCCCGCGTGGACGTCGGAAATTATCCCACAGGAACGTACTATTGGGACAAAAACTCCGTACAACATCAGCTATCTTAGCCATCTTTATCTATAATATGTATGTATTTAGAAATATATAAGTATTTTTATCAGTTGTCTGTTTGGGATCAGATAACGGTGTGTTGGTTGTCCTAAGACATTTATTTATTTATTTATTATCTGCTAGTGAATGTCACGTCAAAATCGGCCGCCATTTAAGAGATTATCTGGAACTAACAGACACAAAAAAAAAACGTTTTCTTGTTGTTCGTACCACATTATACTCATGTGCATTTCGTAAAAACCTGTTATTTTCACATTACAAACAGATACTTCAATTTTATTTATTTCGAGAAGAGAGAAGATATTGATGCTCCAATATATTGGGTAACTACCAAAAATATTACGGATACAAAAAGTTCATGTTTATATTTTTCGACACGGAGAGCAGGTTTCGAATATGTCCTTTAACGAAATATTCTGAAAATGGAAATGCACTACCTGTTATTTTTAACAACTGAAAATAAGGATTATTATGGTGATGGCTTATATGCATAGGTCGCATGGTTTAGCGCATGGTCCGACAACATTTTTTGGGGGAGTGGGTGGGTCCTGCTATCTTGTAGGTACATCTGCCAAAAATCCTGTATACACCAGCTATTCTATACCCCAATCAGAAACCCCCAGAATCAAGCGATCCAAAATTAGAAAACTCTTTGATTTGAAAAATACGGTACATAAAATTAATATTTCGGTACATAGGATCTATGCTAAAGATAGACCTCATAAATCGGTTAAGTTCCAATAATTATCGATTATGGGTAAAATATGGTGATTGCAGTATAATTGCTATACATACATAATGTCTTTAATATTAAGTATGTTTATTTGTATAACTTTAAAACCACTGTAATTATTTTTTAAGTAAGTTCATGCATGCTGTGTTTATCGCTTCATATTGTACACTTGGTGTGTATTATAACTTGTATTATTAGATTATAAAGTGTAACAATTGTAGATAGACCAATAAATAAATAAGTAACGCAGCTGATATCAACAGTCTTGTTCAGAATAAAAGCCAGAAATGAAGAATACAGTAATCCCACGAGAATCAACTGTAACCACTTTTAAAACGTCTGCAAAGTACGGGGACTTTTACAATTTTATAATATCCAATACACTAGTTGACTAGTACCATTCCGGCCACGTGCGAAGTATAAAAATTGACAAAGTTGGTCAAGCAGCTTGGGTCGTTTCACGGCACGAATACTAAGTACCTATGAAACTACCAGCAGTAGTAGGTTTTAAAATTCAACGACCAGTCCAACCACTTTGAAGTTTTACCTTGAAAAATATTTTTCATTCCTTCATGTTATGAATTACGTTTTCATTGAGGATTTTCACGAAGAAATGGGATCTTCTTCTATTCTAATTTAAAATGGAAGTTAAAGAAATAATATAAATGCGTCAGCTATTTCCATCGTCCTTTTAATCAAATTAAATATGGGGTTCCTTTTTCGCGTTGTTAGATCTTTGGAAGGTAAGATATTTTGAAAGGATAAAGACGACAGTATTTCAGATTTAACTTTCTCTCTTGGGACTTTTATTGTGTTCAATTGCTGACAACAATGTATATTATTCACAATGATTTAGTATAACTAATGGAAAAAAATGTGCTCAGGTTCGATAAGAAAAACCTGTTTTTAACTGACTTCAAAAAAAGGAAGAGGTTCCCATTTCCAATGTTTTTTTAAAAATACTTTTTTGATACCTTGTTAAATTAAACCGATTTGAAAAATCTTTTGTTTGAGAGGATATCGAGTTGTCTTATATACCTTTTGGTAAAGTTCTGATGAGTGGTTTTTGAGTTAGTTCAATAATACGTTTTTTCCACTTCTTGTATATTGATGATGTTCTAATTAATAATAGTAATAATTTTCTGTCACTATAATTTACTTAGCTAGTTAAGGTATACGATTTAGTGTGGAGTGGGTACAATAACTAAAAAGGGAAAATAAAAAATACTTTATTACAAAAAAAAAACAAACGTCTTCCAAAAACTGCAAACTGAAAAGTAACTGTAATTTCAGAAATCAGTGTCAAAAAAAACTGGCCAAGTGCGAGTCGGACTCGCACACCGAGGGTTCCGTACAAACCTGCAGGTATTCACGGTTTATGCATAAGATTTATGTTTATGATTTTTTTTTTTTTTTTAATTTTTATATTTGAGTTGACTGAATGAAAGGTAAATTGTGGTTTACGATTTATGACGTATTAAAAAAAAACTACTTACTAGATCTCGTTCAAACCAATTTTCCGTGGAAGTTTACATGGTAATGTACATCATATATTTTTTTTAGTTTTATCATTCCCTTATTTTAGAAGTTACGGGGGGGGGGGGGAGACACACATTTTAGCACTTTGGCAGTGTCTCTCGCGCAAACTATTCAGTTTAGAAAAAAATGATATTAGAAACCTCAATATCATTTTTGAAGACCTATCCACACGCATGATGAAAAAAATTTTTTGAGTTTCAGTTCTATGTATGGGGAACCCCAAATATTATTGTTTTTTTTTTCTATTTTTGTGTGAAAATCTTAATGCGGTTTACAGAATACATCTACTTACCAAGTTTCAACAGCATAGCTCTTATAGTTGGCAAAAAATGGCTGTGACATACTCGGACAGACAGACAGACATGACGAATCTATAAGGGTTCCGTTTTTTGCCATTTGGCAACGGAACCCTAAAAACGGAAATACAAAACTATAGATACCAACTTCCAAAGTTACAGTTATTTTTCACTTTTAGTGTGATTTTGTCAATATTATAGTGCACTAAAACAAATCTTCAACAAGCTACTTCAGTTTGTCAATTACTCAAACATATCAACAATGACTCCAAACAAGAAGCACTCTACCAAAACAAAATCCCGGTTTATTTTTGATTCAACGAAGCAATCTATTTGATTTATACAAGAAAAAAACCCTGCTATTTGGCCTCAGTCTGTCTTCACGTACATAATACAGCTAATCTTGTAAATTGCTGAAGGGATTCGCCAGTTATCTCCAAGACTATTTCTCTTGGGATACTAAATAAATGTACTAAATTCACGGATTAAAAAACAAAGCGGGGAGAAGGTCTTGATTTTTGATGAGATGCTTTATGTGGGATGTTGAGGATTTGGTAATAGAGCCAAGTGGGAAAAACATCTATACATCATTATTATAAAAGTCGTTTTTATTGTCTCTCTGTTCAGTTCTTCTATCCTCGATGGATGTTGATGCGTTCTGCTCCATAATCTAGAGCTCCATGATGCTCCATGATCTATTCCGGTAAGCTATTGTGCATAATACTTTAACATTAAACTAAGATACAGTACAGATATCTTGATTTTCTGAATTTAATTGTAGATTGAAGTAAGTGCGAGTCACTAGTTTACAATAAGAAATTGGGTGGTCAATTTGTTTTAACAACTTAAAAGAGAATTAAAACTAGGAGAAAGAAATCGCGTTTTGAAACACAATAAAAGTAAGCTTGATTACCGACTTGTCGCACTTACCTATTTATTCTTCAATACTCAATAGTTCATTTGCAGTCCATAATGGTAATGACTTAGGTGGTAATTTAAAATTATATGAGATCATTGTGGACCATGTTGGGCACAGCAACATAAGAGGAAGCTTTGAAAACTTACTTGATCAGTCTTCTTGGTTAGTTTTAAACCCAATTTTCGTCATACAGAGAAGATTTCGGCCGTGTTACTATTTCCAATCACCAATGAGTAGCTAGAATGTCACAACACAAATATTCCGGTGTTACAAACACTAAAATACTTAGTACAAAACGCAGTTTATTAGCGTTGACTTTGTAACTGGTTACTTTTTGTCATGACTTCGTAAGCATACAGCATTGTGCTTCATAAGAGTGGACTGACTTCTACCACCCAAGTAAAGTGTGATGAAAATTGTAAGAAATTGTGGCGGAATTGAATCCTAACTATAAAAAATATAAAGCGTGGCAGAGACATCGACGCAGGCCTCCTTTATCCAGCAGTGGATGTGTTTTGGCTGAAACGATGATGATAAACCGACAAAAAATGTCAACGCGTTTGTGTGGTTCAAAATCTTGTACTTTATAATTTGGTAACAACTTATGCGTGAATATCCCTGCCAACCTGTATCATAAATGCTATAGTAAGTTTGCGTATTTTTGTCACACTTTCACGCTAAAACTGCTGAACAGATTTTGATTTTCAGCACACAGACAGACCATGACCTGAGTAAGACTATTGATTACTTTTTATCCTGGATCGCGGATGAAGTCGCGGGCATCAGCTAGTTAGGCATAATTATAATAGTTCTGTTGATGAGAATTCCTGCAATATCGCCTCTTTTTTATAATAGTCTTTGGTGTTAGTGCAAAGTGATTTTATTTTCGGTGTACGATCAATCGTGGTGTGGTAGGTGGTTCATTTGGAGAATTATGTGCCTTTATTTCTGTTTGATGTTTTTAATTTAAATGACTGCACGTTTATTTTAATTATGTTTGCGTATTTACGGCCATTTAAGTTTGCCTAGTTGTTTTTGTTGTTATTTTACACTTGATGATGAATTTTCCAATAATTTTACCGGTTTACTTTTTCAGTAAACCGGTCAAATTACCGGAAAATTAACGTTGTGTGTTATGTAAAAATATCGTTTTTAACTCAATCAAAATGTATTTGACATTTGATTTTTAGGGTTCCGTACCCAAAGCGTAAAACGGGAATCCCTATTACTAAGACTCCGCTGTCCGTTCGTCCGTCGATCCGGCCGTCTGTCACCAGGGTGTATCTCATGATCCGCGATATTTAGAGAGTTGACATTTTCACAGTTGTTGTATTTAGTTATATATTCACTTAAAAATAAATAAATAAAATAAAACAAATATTTAAGGGGGCTCCCATACAACAAACGTGATATTTTTTGCCGATAATGGTACGGAACCCTTCGTGCGCGAGTCCGACTCGCACTAGGCAAGTTTTACATATAATTATGCTTCGTGGAGCTTTATACATAACTACCTAAGCCAGTTTCGCCCATAGAGAGCTATCTCTATCCCGTAAGAATATCGGAATATCAAGTATTCTGTGTCCTAATCTAGTTTATGGTCTACCCATGCTGCAAATTTCATTCAAATCCATTCCAACGTTTAAGCGTGAAAGCATTACAAACAAAGTAACCATTTCTCTTATAATATTGTGCTTAGATAATTACTGTGGCTTACTATCAAAATAAATGTATTTATTCAAACTATAACTATCGGTATTAAGCACCCAACGTTTGAGCAAACATTTGCTTTGGCTAATTACATTTGTAACACTCGAGCGAGTCGATGAGGTTGGTCGCGTGTAACCCACGGTACCTGTCCACATACACGGTTCGTATACCCGTGTATGTAATAGAGTCATTATAGTTCTGTTTGTAGTTTTAAGCCTGTTTGAAGATACAGAAGTCATGTATGTTACAGGCATGTGAACGAAATGGTGTAGGCACATCTAACCGTGGAATATTGTTTAGTAATTAGCCTTTGAATGTCAAATGTTACTTATTTGAATAAATATATTGAGAAAGACGTACCTATCTAGTTGATTCGAAATCTTCACTTGCAAGAATCTTTAATCCTAGTGGTTTGTTTTGGGAAAAGGCCGAATAAACGAAGAAATATTGAAGTGGCGAACTTGCACTACTTTTAATTCTTATTGTGGATAGCTGAGTAGACTGACTCAGCTCATACAAGTTTGTCTTAAGTTCTTAACTTATTAAGCACTTAAATAACAATGAATATTGATAGCGTACCAAAGGGCAAAAAAATGTAAAAAATAATAATTTTTAATAGCTTAGCTTATCCAAAAATAATACTCACCAAAACAAAACAAATGAGCCCTAACTTGATGGGTTTATTTTGTTTGGTTATGCAGTTCCAACGGCCTTCTTCCAGCTCCATCATCAGAACAGATCCATGGTACCTGATTATTAAATTGTCACTGAAGATACATTAGTACACCAAATTTGAATTTAATTGGACATCGGGAGTGGTTCTAATGTAGCTTCAAAGATTCGTGCCTAACACATACATGGCTGAGTTTCTCCCCTTTGGTTCAAAACTTTTTTTTTATTATTCAAATCTAGTAATGACTGGGGCTTTTGTTAGAGGATGTTTGATCGGATATCTTTGCCATTATTTAAAAAAAAATAGAGCACAGATAATAGATTTGGGATGAGGCATTGTGATATAGAAATCTGTGTTTGTTTTTCTCTTTTGTTGTACAAGAATTTGTATAACATATCACATACAATGATTGCATATGAAACAAAAGCTAGAATGTTTATGTTCTTTGCGTCTATGTTTTAACTTTTTTGTTGACTTTACGTCATGATGTGTGAGTTTGCTCAAATATCAGCAGAAAAGCCAAATAACAGATTCGGAAAATGACACGACTCTTAAACTTTGATAATGAACACTGCCTTAATAATATTTATTTTCCTGTTAACACTTTGAACAGCGGGGCTAGCACGGCCTACTGTAACAAGCTTGAGTCACACATTTTGTCACAGTTTGGTAGAAAAACCGTGATAAAATGCGTGACTCAAGTCTATCACAGCCCTGCAGGACAAGTAACGGTCGTGACGAGTCGCGGTACTAAAAAGAAAAAAAAAGTGTTAATTCACAATGATAAAGTTTTTTTTTTTTTACAAAATATATTACCTATGCCAAACTGTAAAGCAGATTGTTGGCAAATGTAGCTTTTTTATCCTATTTGTTTTGTAATAAAAAACTTACACACACAAATAACTCTTACAAAACAATCACAATTAAAAAATAAATACAGAACTAGACAAGCAAATGACAGCGTTACGGGCACCTAGAACAAACTATGGCAGGAGAACAATTCTGTATGAAGGCGCACATGTTTATAACAAATTGCCTCGAAATATAAAAGATCAAAAATCCATGTATGGTTTCAAAAAATCGCTAAAGAAACACATTTTAGCGGATTTAAAATTTTAGGCTATCTTCGTTAATAATTTAACCATTTTTGATGTGTAACCATCGCGTCATATATCTTATTAGAAATAAGTTTTTTTCTCATATAAGTGAATGTAATTATTTTTGAGAAATAAAGTTAAAACCATAAAATTATATTAACACCAAGAAAACCTCGTGATATATCCTTTCCTAGCCTAAGTACAATCAACAAATATGGCAAGCATCTAACTTTAAACTGCTTCCAACCCATGTTTGAGTCTTTGAAAGCAAGCTTTACGAATTTGTCCTAAGTTCAAAACTTACAACACACATAAAATATATTGACGCGTAGTGGCACGATGTTTATGTTCCGCATGTATGCCGAACATTTTTGTTGACTGTACAACATGTCGTATGATGACGTAACGATGCGGAGACGACGTCGAGTCAGATCAAGTTGACACCTATGATTGAGTGGGAATGTGTGCTTCTGCTGCGATATCTTGCGATTGACGGTCGATGCGAAGACATTCATTGTGGGAAACATGAATTCAATAACCGATCATTCGGATATTGAATTGATTGATGAAAATTAAGGTAAAATCCATACGGCTGGACATGAAACTTGCAGGTGGCCTACCATCAAGCTTCTTCTCCAGACGAATTCTATCATCATCATCATCATCATGTCAGCCGGAAGATGTCCACTGCTGAACATATAGGCCTCCCCCAATTTGGGAAGGTTTACCATAATCGCCAAGCTTGGCAGGCGGGTTGGTGGTCGCAGTGTGGTGGTGAAATGCATAGAGAACGCTGCTGCCCATACTCTAGTAAGTCCCTTAGTCGCCTCTTATGACACCCACGGGAAGAAATGGGATGGTGACATTCTTTACGTCCAACACCACACAGAACAATTCAAATACAAGCCAATTCTATATTGGACTTAAATATATATAAAATGGAATCTACTATCAAACCAATTACCTCTCTATCATATAGTAGATTTACTAATTAATAACAAAATAAAAATAAATAAATATCTTAGGACAACCAACACACCGTTATCTGATCCCAAACTAGGCAGAGCCTGTACTATGGCAACCAGACAACTGATAAACATACTTATATATTTCTAAATACATACATATTATAGATAAATTACACCCAGACACAGAACAAATGATCGTGCTCATCACACAAAGATTTATCCTGGGTGGGAATCGAACCCACGACCTCAGTCTCAGCAGTCAGGGTCACTAACCACTAGACTAACAGGATTATTCGGTACTTCAATGTTCCAGAGACACAAAATTTCTATCTGATGTTAGGTACATACCAAATGTAGCTCCAACTAAAACATTATTTTGTTTAAACTAGGTCGCTTTCTCAATTTTTCTCAGACGACCAATTAATTCATTTCCCTCTAAAAATACACTTCCTATTTATGTAAATTAAAGCCCCGTTCACTACGCCTTAGGCCTGAAAAAAAGTTAGTGCGAACTCAAATTATTCTTTAAAAGGGCTAAGTGATAAGAGTCCCTTTTTAAATTAACTGAACAGCGAAATAATTTGGTCGTCTCGTTTTTTTATTCGCCATAATTCAAGCCGTAAATCAGAAGCGAGGTACCTAACTAAGAGAAATTCTTAATTACGAAGCTTAAAAAGGCACTTAGAACGACATCGCGGAATTTAATTTTTGCTGGTGCGATGTTGTGTTTTTAAGCTGGATAGATGTGTTGAGTGAAGAGGCAAATGATGTAACAGCAGCATTTTTATTGGGGATCAGATGCTCATATTTTTTACTTTTATTTTAAAGTGCCAACTGTGTTTGCACTCAACTTGTTCGTTCACACCTTTATATTTTGTGGTGGTAAATCATCAAATGTAAATTGTCATGTGAATGGGTATCCTTTGTTGGAGATCCTAAATAAATAAATAAAATGACGTCTGCCACCCGGGACGGAGCGGGAGGACGTGTCAGACTTTTACTGACTAAAACCCACCCGTGATCGTCCATTTTTCGTTGCTGCTCCGCTCCTTTTGATCTTAGCGGTATATAGCCTATAGCCTTCCTCAATAAATAGGCTACCCAGTACAAAAATAATTATTCAATTCAAACCAGTAGTTCCTGAGATTAGCGCGTTCAACCAAACAAACAAACTAATAAACTCTTCAACTTTATAATATTATATTAAGTATATTAAATATTAAGATAACAAAAAATGAAACAGAACATTAAACACTAAATAAGTTAATGAGACTTTTATACATTAACCATATCAAAAAAGAATTCAACTATGTCATTGTAAAAAATTAAACACAAAAAAAAAGAAATCAAATCTATTTGTTCCAATCTATCTTTTATGTTGGTTTAAATTATGAAACCTACCTTTTAAAACAAGCAATTTATTATAAACTAGCTTCCGCCAGCGACTTCGCCCGCGTGAAATTTCAACCCCCCAATTCACCCTCTTAGGGATGTAATTTCAAAAAACCCTTTCTTAGTGGATACCTACTCTTCATAAAGAAAACACCCTCCAAATTTCATGTCTCTAGGACCAGCGGTTTAGGCTGTGCGTTGATATATCAGTCAGTCAGTCAGTCAGTCAGTCACTCAGGACTTTGAATTTTATATATATAGATAAAAATCCCGGCGGCATAGATCCTTTCGTTCATGAATTGTATGATGGTATGAGATTCTTGATCTTTCAGCGAAATGTCGTATCAATCAACTCAGCCTATCGCAGTCCACTGCTGGACATAGGCCTCTCCCATGTTGCGCCACAACACCCTGTCCTCCGCCTTCCGCATCCAGTCTACCCCAGCCGCTTTCCTAAGGTCGTCGGTCCATGTAACTGGGGGGCGTCCCACACTACGCTTGCCGATACGCGGTCTCCATTCCAGGACTCGTCTGCTCCACCGGCCATCGGTCCTTCGACAGACATGGCCAGCCCACTGCCACTTCAGTTTGCTTACTCTGCGAACTATGTCGGTAACTCCAGTTCTTTTCCGGATAATTTCGTTCTTCAAAAAGGTGACAAATGTCGTAATATAACACTAAATCATACACTAAAAACTAAACCAGACCTCACATAAATCCAACAACATCTTTTTCCTTTTAATTCTATGTGAAATCAACCATAAAATCCAATAAATGTAACCTTTCTTTGCACCGCAAAGGCGAGTGAAAAACGTTGAATCCAAGCGTTCTTATTGTGTCTGTGCCCCAATCGAATCAGACTTCAATCTCCTACCTCCATCGAGTTAGTGTCTAAGATGATGGTCCAACAAGTGGGCGGGTATTTTTTATATCAGCTATCTGTACAGGATGTTTCAATGAACTCTATTTTTTTTGGATGGGAAATCATCAAATGACGTCTCCCGCTCTGGGCGGAGCGGGAGGACGTGTCAGACTTTTACTGACTAAAACCCACCCGTGTTCCTTATGCCAGGGCCACGGTATCTCGTTTGAACAATCTTGCGACCCTGGCAGGTTCTTTGAACTCTTGGACAGTTTTCTGAAGATTGAGTGATCATGCTGAAGTTTAATCAGTGTAGAATTTTTTTTCAGTCGTGACTGTATTTTCTGATGGGGAAAGGGACAAAAGAGACTTATGGCCTTGTACAGCAACGTTCCAGTAGCTATTACGTTATCATTTCCATGTTCAAGATACGAACCTACTACATACTTTCTTGGTGAAAAAACCAAATGCACTCTTGTGATCTAAACCTTTCTTTATTTGCTTTAGTATCGAAGCCTCAAGTTCAGCATCAGTGCTTGCGACCACTGGGCAGTCAATAGAAATATCATAATTATAATCAGAAAAATATCAGCGTAGGTTGTAAAAGAGCTGTAGGCTTCTCGTAGGCGCAGCTACGCGGCAAGCTACGTCGTAGCATAATTCTACGATCGCGTAGCCTCTACGCCTACGAAATATTTTAAGAAGCTTTGTTTCGCATGACAACTACAAGCCTCTTTTCAGTGAAATAATCTTTTAATGCGTTTACAAACCTCTGTTTATCATTGTCTAAAATCTATCCAAATGTCTCAAAAACATCCTGTACTTAAAGAGTAATATTTGGATTCAAGCTAGCATGAATAATCGGATTTCTGATTCGGTTCCCAAGAGATATTTCGATACTTGAGGCCGACCTAGATTTTCTTATTTAGAATAGATATTAGGCTTGTCTTGGTAAACAAATTATTTTGTGAGAAAAACAGCCTGTGGTTTCCATTTACTTTTGCTTGAAAAACTGTACCTACTCGGAAAAACAGAAATGAACACTTTCTTGGCTATTATTAATGCGGACACTTATTAATACATATTTTAATACTGCTTGACCCGTTAACTATTACTTATTTCTTTTATTAAATACTAGCTTCTGCCCGCGACTTCGTCCGCGTCAAATTTTTACTCCCCTGACTCTTCCCGTCGCATCGAATTGCCTGCCAGTTTTTGAACATTTTTGTTGCTGCTCCGCTCCTTTTAATTGTAGCGTAATGTTATATAACCCATAGTTTTTCTCAATAAATAGGCTAATCAACACAAAAATAATTTTTCGATTCGAACCAGTAGTTCCTGAAATTAGTGCGTTCAACAAAACAAACAAACAAACTCTTCAGCTTTATAACATTAGTATAGATGATAAAGATTTTTTTCTTAGAATCGTCATTTAAACTAGACTTTTCAAGTCATTAATAGTCTTAAGCCTAGCTACAATTAATATAAAATAAGCCTTAGCTACACGCGTAATATATATTCAAATACATGTAAATTTATCAAACAGGGATTTTAAGATGAAAATCTAACATTATATTACATTATTTTGTTAGGCACGCTTGGTAAGCTGATAAGATTAAACTGACAAGTTGAAATTGAGGTCGTTGGGGCTAAATAGTAAATTTCGTGTTTGGGCTAGCAAAACGGTTTGCAATAATAATAGGCTAACTCTTTGCTTCGTCATATCGATCATTCGAAATCTATATATATAAAAATGAATCCCTATTTCCCTTGGTCACGACATCACGCGTGAACGGCTGGACCGATTTCACTTTTTTTTTTGTTGTGTTTGTAATTGTCAGGAGAAGGTTCTTATGAAAGAAAAAAATAAAAAATATGCGCGGAAAATTAGAAAATTTAAGAACTCTTATTTAATAATACTTAACAACCATATAATAGGACAATGTAAACTTTTTTAATGTAACATTATGACATTTGACATAGAATTGACAGAATGCATGCTCAAATATCATCAAAGAGACAGGACAACGTCTGTCGGGTCGGCTAGTTATAATATTTTTTTTTAAATGCCCCGTTGGCATGATGGTCGCAAGCGCGACTGCTGAGCGTGGGGTCCTGGGTTCAATTCCCAGGTCGGGCAAAGTGTTATTACGTTTTTCCATTAGGAATTTCTTAGTAGCAGCCCGGAGTTTGGAAGTTGGCGGTGTGATACCCCCGTGCCTCGGAAAGCACGTTAAGCTGTTGGTCCTGCGCCTGATCTCTCTCCGGTCGTGATGGATTGCCGTCCCATCGGACTATGAGAGTAAGGAAGAGTTAGTGCTCCTGTGTCTGCGCGTATACTTGAGCACTATAATATCTCCCGCGCCGATGGCTAGTCTCCGTTGAGATTGGCCGCCGTAGCCGGAATGCGGTCTAGAGGACTATATATATTTTTTTTAAATAATTTCGACCATAACTCAGCCACATAGGCAGTGAGCAGTGCTTTTGCTAAGTTATTTTATAGTGCAGGAGTTTGCGCACGTACTTTTTAAATGAACAGGCGTCGCCTAGATTAGGACAGAAACCCTCGGGGCACCCAAATCTTACACGGAAGTTCTCAACAGACCAGTATATATAGTCAACTTCTGAAGGGAGGTGGGCTGGTTGGAATAACCACCGACGGCCGCCATGGCCCACGCACAATAGTCTACTTGAAGCACGTAGTGCGGAAACCAAACCTTTTTAACATAACATAGAACATAGTGCAGAGTTATTGGCTCATTAGTCTCACTGTTATTTATCGAATGATTAGTTAAATAGGAAACTAATAATAGTATCTATATGCATGATATTAATTTAATTGGATGGATATTGACAAAATAATTTGAAATGTCAATTTGTATGTCGAATATTTTTTCATAATTATGTGTTTACTTACCTGAAATAAATTAAATATCAACACTTATTATCGAAGAGGTAAACTAGCGCGTGGGGTACGACAAAAGTACCTACATTTAAAAAACTTTTTTACAAAAAAAAATCAACCGACTTCCTTAAAAACACTACAAAGTGAAAAATAACTTTAATTTCGGTAGTCGGTGTCTTAGGATCTGTATTTATGGTTTTTTTGCCACCGACTTCCGAAATTAAAGTTATTTTTCACTTTGTAGTGTTTTTAAGGAAGTCGGTTGTTTTTTTTTTTGTAAAAAAGTTTTTATTTTTAAATTTTTAGTTGTGGTATCCACCCCGCACTAATTCCAAACAAACAATGCATATTTATGCGATTGCAGAAATCGCGCTTGATTTGCTGTCATTTTTTATAGAGTTCCGGTGTCTATATCTGGAACTCATCATCAGATCTATATGAAATTTACATGGGACCATTTCGAAATAAACCCCTTTCAAACAAAAAAAGAATTTTGCAAATCCGTCTATATATGACGGAGTTATGGCCGAACATACATAAAAAAAAATATAAACATCTGAATTGAGAACCTCCTCCTTTTTGAAGTCGGTTAAAAAATCGCCACCGCTGAGGCTATTTTAATTTTCCGAGCGTTAAAGGTATTATACTGTTGAAATAAATTAAAAAAGCAAAGGTAAACGAAATAATGACCAACATAAATCAAACAGGCAATACCCAGAACATATAAATACACAAACTTTTAATACTTCCTTCATATATAAGCTTATAGCGTTACATTTTTCGCGGCTCCAGCAAATATATCAGCTAGTCATGAATTATGCTGAAACAATTTTACTGGAGCGGATCATGTTTATGAAAACCAAGTTTTTTATGGCACCACGAAGCTTAAGTAAACGATTTTAGGTAGGGTACGGCTTTTGTGGAAATTTGCAATACATATTGACTAGTGATACAGTAGGCTTTGCTTGCTGTGTTTACCAAATCCGAGCTGAGCATTTCCGAGGTAACCCTGACATTTCACGCATTTAAGTATTTTTCTAAACAATAGGTAGGCCGATTCAGAAAGCTTTACATGTTGGGGAAGGATTAAAAGCTAAGAGTTTGTTAGTCGTCCAGAAGAAATCACCAACGTATAAGTTTTACCACAATAATATAAATAGATTATTACTCTTTTTTTGCGTTGGCATGAGACAGATTTTGGACCTTGTCGACCGAGTCCTTTATGAATCTGAATTTGTGAATGAAATGAGTTTGCTGATGTATTCATATCTAATTATAACCATGGCTGTGGGTCCACCGCACATACGGCATACGAGAGATATGAGTGTGTAGTGAAATATCTTGCTCACAGATTGTACAGCACGTAAGGTATTTGAAATTATTGTGTGCGAACTAACTTTTTATATGTAACCACTTTTTATTAATTTTTGCAACATATTTTGTATTAAGGAACCGATATTCCATACTCATCCTGCTTTTGCGTCTCATTCTTCTCACTCTTATTTAAGTGTATCGCAACTTCAGTAACGAAATATCGTTCTCAGATCGGATCAGTGACAGAAACGCTAGAGCAACACCATTACAATTAGTCCAAAATACTTCATGCATGCCGCCGACGTATACGTCAACCTCGTTATTGCTTAATCATCATAAGGTTGAATGTCATACAGCAACAAGGAGAGATGAGATAGTAGTATGGGTTGGGATCAGTGATTCAACCATAGTAATAATTTATACCAAGTTTCAATTTACTGGGAATATTAAAGCAATGTCGATGGCTATGTAAAGTCTTTGAACGTAATTTTCACCCCGTTGGCTACAACAATAAAAAAATGAAAGAACACGCTTTTGCTGTTAGGCGAACTAAAAAAACTACATACATCTTTACTAATATTATTATTATAGCGATAGTAACTCCGTCTGTCTGTTACGGTTTCACAACTAAACCACTGAATCGATTTTGATGAAATTTGGTACGAGGTATGATTGAACCCCAAAAAAGGATATAGGCTACTTTTTATTCCGCGACTTAATTTGCGTTTGCGATAACCGACATTTATGCGGATGAAATCGCGGACAAAGGCTAGTAGAAAATTATTATCAATTAAAAATACCTCAAAAAGCACCTCACGTTTTTTTTTCCATTATTTTCTACCTTAGTGTTAGGTTTTAAAATAATATACTAAATTGTAATATTGTTTTACTCGATTATTGGGACTTTTGATGGATAATACTGGCAACATTAGTTTTGAAATAACGGGGTTATGAGACAACGGTTGACAACACGGGGTTGCACTCGGCCGATTCGCTCGAGGCCAGCATCGAAGACGGACGTGTTAGGAGTGGTCAGCAATATAGGGTACATTGGTGACCACCACTTCATGTAAGTTCTGTTACTACAATATCTTAAATATTAAGTGCTTATAACATTGTAAAACGTTTATTAAAGAGTAGCGCTGGAGTTTCTTGCCCTTCTTCTCCAACCGCGATTACTCTTTGGAATGGGCAACTAGAGTCAATTCTGTTTAAAGGTGTGCCTATTTGAAATAAATGCGGTGTGTGGTGTACCTTCAAATGATACAATGTGTTACGTGTTATTTTCCTTACACTGTAATACCTATAAGTCAGTTTATAGTTTGAGATTATCGAGCAATGACGATTAGATGCATTTGGGTACCCATCCAAAAGTTTCTACTTTGATGTTAAATATATTAGGTATTCAATAAGTTGTATTAGAGCAAGGGTACCCTATTCTAAAACAATAGTTTGGTTTTCTATGACAGCGTTTTGTTTTTAGTTTTTGAAGCTATTATTTTTCTAAATGAAGACATGCATCATCTGCATGTTTTTATTCAGGCCAAGAATTCTTGCTTGGGTAAAAAACAAAATAAAAACTAAAAACACAATCCTATACAAATAAAACAGCAGCGTATATGAAAACACGACAGTTAGCAAGTAATCAGGCCGACGAGGGTATAAGTAAGATTTACATCGAATCGCCGCCCTTAAATATTAACTGGACGGTGACATGGGTAGCAGAGACTTACGGGACACTGTTGCGATAGTGCGAACGTTTACATTTTTTAGAGAGTGATTAAAATAGCAGCTTTTTACACTTCGTCGCTGGGAAAAGTTCGTTAGTCACGCTAAACAATGGTTCTGCAACTTTCAAATATTGATTTCATGCGTACAGTACATTTTTTTATGGTCTTCTAGCTCAGTAATAACAGTCGCACGGATCGATCGAGCAGGTTAAGCTACGTTTGCCGCGGTTGGTCCGTGGATGGGTGACCATCGTGACATGCCAAGACCCCTCTGGACAGGCTGTCATTTGTTTATCTTAGACAGTCGTTACGGGTCTTCAGAAGCCTGAAACTCTGACAACCAGTCTTATCAAGGGATATCGTATTACCCAGTAACTGGGTTGTGGAGGTCAGATAGGCAGTCGCTCCATGTTAAATACTGGTATTCAGTTGCATCCAGTAAGACTGGAATCAGACCTCAACATAGTTGGGAAAAGGCTAGGCAGATGATTTTTTTTTTTTTTTTGCATAATTTTCTTTGACATCTTGACTATGTTGTATTTTTGTTATACTTCCACGACAAGAAACTATCAAAGTTTTATTGGGTTTTTCCATTAAGAATTTCTTAGTAACCGCCCAGAGTTTAGAAGTTGGTCGTATGATACCCCTCTGCCTCGGAAAGCACGCCGTGGGTCCTACGCCTGATCTCTCTCCGGTCGTGTTGGATTGCCGTCCCATCAGACTATGAGAGCGAGAGAAGAGTGAGTGCTCCTGTGTCTGCGCACACAAACTTGTGCACTATTACAGCTCCCGTGCCGATGGCTAGTCTCCGTTGAGATTAGCCGCCATGAGCAAAATACGTTCTGGAGGGCTATTCTCCCACGACTTAAACGTGACAAGGCGTGAAATTATATTTTTTTAATGTTTTTTGTAACAAAGATAAATTTGTAACTGTTGCCAATTGTAAACACATCATACTCACTATTAATTCAACCGCGAATCTAACCGTTTACACGGTAAGTTAGTAAACTACTCAGTAATTACATACATAAAGCTTATACGTATTTAATGTATGCAAATCGCACGTAGCGTATCCGAATTGCAACTGCACACCAACATAGAAATCAAAACAGTCAGAATTACATTATAAAGCCTCAAAATATGACCGCAGTAACACCTACTCTAGCTCTGTCTAAAAGCGTATGTCTTTATAAAATAAACAGTACTCGTTTTTGACCAATCACTGACGTATAAAGGTATCTGTAAATAATAACTTGCATGTCATTATTCGAAAACAATTTATATTTTGATAAATGTCACAATGGCAAACAACTGACCTGCTTAGTTACTTGAGTTTGAGCAAAAGCATATGTTGTGTGTTCTAAATCAAAGCATTTACTTTTAATAAAACCATTTACAACCACGACTACGTGTCATTTCAAAGTTGAGTACGTTCTTATGGAGAAGAATGGGCAAGAAACTCCACGGACTTGTTTGTTTCTGTTACAAAATCCAGTTTAATCCAAAATGTCTAGTAACTACAGTTTTCCATATAAATTCAACCACAACGGTCAGAGACGTAGGTACAAAGTTCTTTGTGTCGTTAATTACAACAAGCCAGTAAGAAACCTAGAATTAGTTTGTACCAAGGCTTTGTGGTCGCAGATTTGCGGTTCTGTTCACTTGGAAAATGTACTTGGTTTTATTTTTAAAAAGATAAATGTGTAGTGAGAAAAGATTCGATCTCCTAGTGAGAGTTTTAGTTTCTCGTGCGTTGCAATTTCGTGCTGTTGGTGTCAGTGAAATTGCGGGCTAGTAAAGTCTTTTTAAAATTATATTAGCTCTAACAAAAAGCTTTATTCAAGCGAGGATAAAGGTAAATCAAGGTGATGAAGACCTATACTGGGCCAGCGTGGTGGATTTCGACCCACTCCATCTCACTAAGAGGAGGCCTGAGCCCCAGAATTAAGAATATTACAAGCTGATGAAGATGAGGTAAAATAACAATACATTAGATTTTTAGATAACCTCTGACTACCCAATGACAGGTTTTTTTTGGTAGACTGATGTCATCTCCGACATTACTATTGCGATTCAGCCATATTTGGTCATTTAAATTAGTAAAAATAAAACAGCAGCCAGTAACACAGGAACCCGACTCCAACATAGTGTTAAGAAAAGGCTAGACAGATGTTAATGAAAGACTATTTTGATATTCAGTAAAATAAAGTATAGAAATTAAATGAATGGTTGAATGACCTGGAATACGGAGTCCATAACTGCAAGAAAAGTATCGGATACTCCCCCAGCTAGATGGATCAATGACCTTAAAAAGATCGCTGACAGACTGGATACGGACAATCGAGTACAGGGTTTTGCCGCGCAGCCTATAAACGACTTATATCCAGCAGTGGACAGCGATAAAAGAGACATGTGCCCTGTAAGTTTGTTTCGGCCTGTCCTCTCAGAGTAATCTGATACGAAACGCCGACTTCGTCTAGTTTAAATAAAAATGATTGACGTATAAAAGTGTGTGTACAAACTGTCTTACAGAAATAAATCATTTATCATTCAGGTTGAGTTGGTTGATTAATTGGAAATAGAATTGACCAGTAAATCGGAAACCGTTACAGGTAGGTAACGGTTTCGAACTTTAAATTCATATCATTATTTAAATTCCCGTTACTTTAATACCCTGTCGATAATATCAGTGACCGTAGTACATCAATCAGGACCCGGATATTGATTACCCATTTCGTAACTCCATATGACCGCGGTTTACATCATGCTTTATGAACCATATAAATATAAAACGGGTTCATAATTTTTAATGTTCATTCAAAGCGTGTAGGACCGTTACATGGGCAGTGGTTACCATAGCTTAAGGACACTTCCTACATCTCTGGGTTTACTATGCTTTCCTAACCAAAGATAAAAGTGAAATATTATACAGCAGTAGTGGCCTACTATAGTTTTAAATCTATACTAATATTATAAAGTTGAAGAGTTCGTTTGTTTGTTTGTTTGGTTTAACGCGCTAATCTCAGGAACTTCAGAGGGGTAATTGCGGAACTTTTTATCGGTAGGAATTGGTTTAATATTCATAGTTAAATAACATTCATTGCGTTATTTACGTTGCTGGGTCAAAATTTATTCGAACAAATGACGCAATGGTCCCAATCCCATTCAGATTCTGATAAATTGTGCGTTTCGCAATTAGTGTGCTGGTCTAAATTGAATAATTATTTTTGTGTGGGGTAGCCCATTTATTGAGAAAGGGTACATAACATCACGCTATGATCAAAAGGAGCGGAGCAGCAACGAAAAATGGACGAAAACTGGCAAGCATTTCGATGCGATGGGAAGGTTCAGGGGAGCAAAAATTTGACGCGGACGAAGTCGCGGACAGAAGCTAGTAATAAAAATAAAGAGACAACACGATTGCGATCTGCGATTAACACCTGGAAAGCCGTTCAAAACAGTATGTTTCGATAAAGGATTCCGTATATAACCGTGCCGTACCGTGTGTAACTTTCGTTTTTACTGGCTAAAAACATACTCATAGTCTCACTTTCTAAGAAAACTCTCAAGAACGATACAATTCGCTCTGTCTCTGAGGACATATTAAGATTTCGCTTTTTGAACAGAAAATTTCGTACAGATGAGAATTTAGATAAAAAAAACATTACACCTCAATTATTTTACTCTATCTTAAATAAAATCTGACTAAATTCTGGGGATTTTAGACTACATTTTCATTTTTTTCTAGACTTCCGTAATGACCCTTTTTATTAGACTAAACGATTAAGGTAGATTTATTTTCTCCTTCCTTTTAAGCCTTTTAACGAGAAAACAGCGTTCCGAAGTTGTAATAAAAATTAAACGAGATGAAATATTTTCTCTTTTGCTGTTGCCAGGGGCAGTATTGCATTTTTTTTTTCTTTCCTTACTGAGATATCCTTAGCATTAGAACGTCAATCATACAATCCCTTTCAATTATCTAATCCGCAAAAAACATAAAACATAGAAGTCTTCTATATTAAAGAATATTCTTACATTTCAGTTGACTCAGCCCTGAAAGAAGCTCAACTGTCAACCAAGGTCAAGGATACTCGTATCATTTTTAAATTGCCTCAACTACAACCAAGGCCCATAAGTATAACAAATATATCCCTCCATCCCATGGGGTTTCAGAATGAAATCCTTGTCACACATCACTCGTGTCTCTGCCCTACAAATCACGATTCTGTACGATTAGCGACAGACATGTACAAATGTTGCTTAGTCCGTCATGCATATGAAAGTGTGACTCGTTCAAGATTCATAGTCCGGGTATGGTCACAATATCCCATGAGTGCGACGTTGGCGCCCCTGGCGGAGGGTTGGGGCATCAATCAAAGTCAGCTGCAGGTTAGGGGTGTGACCTACGGGTGTCGAAGTTGTCCAACGGGGTGTCGATGTAGGTCGGATTTAGGTTGCGGTGTTAGATAGACATTGTAATTTAATGCGATTTATTATACGATAGTGGTTTTGACGCTTCTATTTATTTTACCTAACTAATTTTAATTACCAGTAAGGGATTTATTTGTAAACCTTGCTCAAATTTAAAAGACGGTTTAACATCAACAAATACATGCTCATGCAGACGTTAATCATTATCTTTTTTTTTTTTTTGGATGGGAAATCATCAAATGGCTTCTCCCGCTCTGGGCGGAGCGGGAGGGCATGTCAGACTTTTACTGACTAAAACCCACCCGTGTTCCTTCAGTTGCCCATGTGCCAGGGTCACGGTATCTCTTTCGAACAATCTCGCGACCCTAGCAGTTAATCATTATCTTAACTTTGAACAAGATTTACTAATAAACCCCAGAATAGTAAATAATAGAAGTAGTAGAATTTATTTAAAAAAAAAAACTTTTTTATTACTCAATTATTTTGAAACATGAAAAGAATTAACTTAAGCAATTAAGCACAACGGGTTGCTCTTTACCATTCCATATCGGTAACATAGGCTATACTTAAAGTTGAAAAATGTCTTAAGAACGCAATGCACTAAGTAATGCAGTAAAATGAATTCCAGTCAGAATGGCCGTGTGTAAGTGTCTACTGCCCACGGCACTGCGCCTTCCCACGTGATGGATCTAGGCAAATGTCACTCATTGTCCAGCGCGAATTTATGGTACTACTAGCTTTTGCCAGCGGCTTCGCCCGCGTGAAGGTCGTAAAATATCCCGCGGGAACGTACTACCGGGATAAAAAGTACCCTATATGTTAATCCAGGTTATAAACTATCTGTGTGCCAGATTTCATTCAAATCCGTTCAGTAGTTTTTGCGTGAAAGGGTAACAAACATACACATACACATACATCCATCCTCACAAACTTTCGCATTTATAATATTAATAGGATTGTCTATTAACTTTCTAGATTTTCACAACTTTCTTTTATAGAAGAGTTCATAAAAATATTGGTATCATATAATTTTATAACCCGGCTGATCTCAAGACTCAACAAAGCAAAACGATTATTTCTTTTATATGACAAAGTATCACTATCTTATAAATGTTGTGAGCGTTAATCTTCTATTCACTACAGAACAAAAAAATCCCCTTGAGCACGAAGCGAGTAGACACAATATAAAATCAACAAGGAAATCACGACCAAATTAACGTTATAACTAAGCAGATAATAATTAAGCATCACCACTCAGATCACGTCTTAATTCCTTCCAATCCGAGAAAAAACAAGCAATAAATAATCTCATTGTCACATTACCACGCGATCGAAATGTAACTACCCTCATTCTAACAAACGCTGACTTTTCCCGCTCTTCCTTCGTTTTCGTTCCTATTCTTTTGTTGCCCAAAAAAAAAAAAATTCAAAGAAAGAAAGCAATTGTTCTTCCAAAGTCTTTGGTGTTTTCTGGTTTTCTTTAGATAATCTATCACTTCGACCTGAATGTACTGTATGCAGATTAGGTTTAGAAGCGCTAGCCGTGAAAACGTGCTGGATCGTACATTTTGTTGATGGATGACGTGGCAAGCGAATGGGCACGCTGCGACACGAATTTGTTGGGTATCGGAGAACGGTGTTGTTTTCTACACAGGATAGCTTCTGACGAGTTGCAATGTTATTGGATCGATTTCTGCAGGTCTTGGAGAGGTAGATATTCTTGTGTTTTTCATCATCATTAATTGCCTAGACTTTTGCTCACTATGTTAATTACTGTAGATAACTATCATCACCGTCTGCCTAACTTGGGGTTGTCTTCCAGTCTAACCGTAAATAATAGCACCATCCTATATCTTCCCATTGGTGTCGTAAGAGGCGAGTAAGGAACTTACTAGGGAATGGGCAGTAGCGTTCTCTGTGCATTTTACCAAGATAATGCGATCGCCAACCCGCCTGCCAAGCGTAGCAATTACGGCAAACCCCCCAAATTCGTGAAGGCCTATGTCCAGCTGTGGACGTCTTTCAGTTGAAATGATGATGATGACATGAATCGACTGCCTATTTAACCTCCAAAACCTTGGATAATACGAATCCCCCTAATAAAAGTGATTGTCAGACTTTCGGGCGTCTGACGACCCGTAACGACATAATTATTTTGTTCTTTAAGGCGCGGTGTTACCTCAATATTCACAAAACACTGGTGTCTTTGACAATCGAGTATGACGTAACGCAATGAAAATATACGACACAAAAAATACAGTGGACAGAGAAGGGTTTAAAGAAAAATTCTAACCGAATAGAATAGTGAAAAATTGTTTGATATTCCCAATAAAAATTGTTTCACAAAAAAAACTTTGACGTCGAACATCTCTGTATTTTCAGCGATAACAACATTTTTTTTAAAGAGTTCAATAGAATAAATATTACTTTAAAACTTTAACCAGACAATTATTTAATTTAATGTGTGTAGTCCGAATAATCTAAATAAAACCGTAAAATAAATGCCAATTCGCAGCTTAGTCACATCGTCAATCCAAATATTTATTCAATTTTCAACCTTATTTGTTGGAGCTGTAGCATGTAGTTGTAGCATTTAAAATCGTAGTCAGTCCGCGCCTTAAGTAAAACGAAAGTAATCTTGACAAAAATGGATAGGTTTTGGTTGTAAAAAATAATAGTTTAAAAAAACTAAAAACACGCTTCCATTGAAAACCAAACTAAAAAGTAGAAAATAATGGAAAAAAAGCGTGGGGTGCTTTTTAAGGTATTTTTTTATTGATATCAGGCACCCCACGCTTTTTTCCATTATTTTCTACTTTTTAGTTTGGTTTTCAATGGAAGCGTGTTTTTTAGTTTTTTTAAACTATTATTTATTTTCTATTTTTTAGGGTGTTTCGAATTTTGAGACGTATGTCAGCGTAGTTTGTGACGTATGTCAGCGTAGTTTTCGAAGACAGTTTTTTTGCTGTCCTGGTAACCCTGGCAAGGATAATGGCACAAATTTATGAAATTATTGCATTGTCATCGGTCCTTGACAGGTGTGCAAAGTTTGAATGAAATCTCGTCGTTTAAAGTGGGTCAAAATCGCGCTATAAGGAGTCGGTTACAAACAAACATACAAGTGAAGCTAATATAAAGCGTGTAAAAATAAACCCTTGCCCGAATAACACAAAAAGTAATTTTGAGATTGTTTTTATGAGATTCGATCCAGCATCACACAGTACACTAATCAGGCGGTCTCGTGTCTTTATAATTCAATAATATGCTTTTATTTTAAAATAGTAGTAGTAATAAGTTCGCCCCCTGTTGCATAGGACTTAAACATACTAGCGACGTGATCTGCATCCACAGTAGGATTATACCTCTGCTGAAGCCTCCAGTGAACACAGGCGTGATATTGAGAGTTTTTATAAAGTAAGTCATATTTAAAATTATAAATCACTATGACTTTTTAGTTATGCTAGCAATGTTACTAATATTCACTTTAAAGTGTACCCGAATTTGATTATGTTTACATAAGTGCCACATCGGTTCGTAACGTATTAAACTTACAAGTCTCAGCTTAATATCGGCATATATAATATTGTGAGATAGATTAATAAACTACTAAATTACTGAACATATCTAATACTAGCTTCAGCCCGAGACTTCGTCCGCGTCAATTTTTTTGCTCCCCCGACCCACCGCGTCGCATCGAATCGCCTGCCCGTGCGAAGTCTTCGTATTCGTGACTTTTTTTACACGCTTTATATTAGCTTCACTTGTATGTTTGTATGTTTGTATATTTGTATGTTTGTATATTTGTATGTTTGTTTGTAACCGACTCCTTATAGTGCGATTTTGACCCACTTTAAACGACCAGATTTCATTCAAACTTTGCACACCTGTCAAGGACTGATGACAATGCAATAATTTCATAAATTTGTGCCATTATCCTTGCCAGGGTTACCAGGACATCAAAAAAACTGTCACAAACTACGCTGACATACGTCTCAAAATTCGAAATACCCTAAAAAATAGAAAATAAATAATAGTTTAAAAAAACTAAAAAACACGCTTCCATGGAAAACCAAACTAAAAAGTACAAAATAATGGAAAAAAAGCGTGGGGTGCCTCTGATATCAATAAAAAAATACCTTAAAAGCACCCCACGCTTTTTTTCCATTATTTTGTACTTTTTAGTTTGGTTTTCCATGGAAGCGTGTTTTTTAGTTTTTTTAAACTATTATTTATTATTTTTGATCGGCTCCTAAGATCCAACCTCAAAAGATAAACATAATTCTCTCGCAGACGTTTATTTTACAACTTTTTAAGAGAAACAATTCCATCATACATTATTGTTGCGTTACTTTAACCGTATACGTAGCGCAAGTGTCGGAAGCTCTCAAAAGGAATAGATTTTCTCCGTTTTCCCAACATTTTCATTGCTTGCTCCGATCCTATTGATCGTAGCGTGATGATATATAACCTATCCCGGTAAATGAGCTATCCAATACTAAAATGTTTTTTTCAATTCGTACCAGTAGTTCCAGAGATTAGCGCGTTCAACCAAATAAACTCTTCAGCTTTATAATATTATAGTGTACATTAAATTAAACCACCAAAAATAATTACTATCACGTACTCGTACAAATTCTCTTATACAAAGTAAATCCAGGTTTAACACATCAGAGATCAAAAACAGTATCTTGTAAATAAACATCATTACATATTAAAATCAGGACTAATGCAAACATTATCATGCTTTATATATTCAAGTACGATTACTGAAACCAACAGGTTGGAGTTAATTAGAAACTCCGTCATTTGCAGTCTCATTTATATGACGTGTCATAGGTGAATGACCGGTGAATGTCGTTTAGTGATAGCACCGTCCTGCATGCTCGGTAAAAAGAATATTGACCTTTACTCCCTTTGTTTTATAAAGCTTAAAATGGAATACACTGTACCTAACTAACCATTTGAATTTCCCATACAAACTTTCATAGCTTATTGATTTTTATAGGACCGCGGTTACAGAAGAGGGTTACTTACGTTACACACTTCTAAAAGGAATGACATTTTGACAGTCCAAACAACATTCATTGCGTTATTAACGTTGGCACGGCGAAATATTTCGAGCATTAATGAAGCGATGGATTAGCAATGTTCTATAAAATTATTCAATTGTGTTACGCAATTAAGGTGTAGGGATATATTTAATTTAAATTGTGGTTTTGGTTACACTGTCTTTTTTCAGTCAGTTCTTGAATTTCTTGTTTTTGCCCATTTAATTATTTTAGACTACCTCGTTGGTTTTGTGAAGGCCGCAGGAATCAGCTGGATGCGGGAAGCACAAAACCGAATGAAGTGGCGGACTTTGAGGGTGGCCTATGTCCAGCAGTGGACGTTTTTTGGCTGAAATGATGATGATGACCTCGTTGGTCTAGTGGTAACAAGCGCTACTGCTGAGCATGAGGTCCTGGGTTCGATTCCCAGGTCGGGCAAAGTGTTATTTGGGTTTTCTACCTGGAATTTAACAGTAGCAGCCCCGTATTCTGGATTTGTGCCTGATTGATGGCAATAGGCTCGCTCCCTATTACATGGGACTCAAAACAAAACAGGCAAAATGTGGGTATACTATAGAAACACCTATGCTCAAACTCTGTCAATTATTTAAGGGAGATCACGACTGATATGACTCGGCAAAAAATCGTTCGACGATGCTCTTTTATTTTCAATTTACAGTATCTAAGCAAATGAGCCCTTGGTAACAGAATAAAAAAAGTTCAGAAAATATAATGGACAACATAGGAAGATAATAGAAAATAGGAAAGTGATATTTTCTTACGGGAACGCAAAATATCAGGTTTCTAGTCGGGATATCTATAAAACTTAATACTATCACGTTTTCGGTATTTCACGTGACCAATGGCGAAACTCACGTTTTGAATTTATTATGAAACTCTAAGTACAAATTGGCGTTCTTTACGAGGAATGAAAATATCTGTCCCAATTGCCAGGATAGGCTAGGTTGTAACGTTTTTAATTTTCTACCACCTGTTCTAGCTTAAAAATTATAATTTACCATTTACAGTCACGTTGTATATTAATCAAAACATATTTTGTGACCGTAAAAAATAATTATGTATTTACATCATTTAAATAATCTGCAGACTAACTAATAATTGGCATAAAATGTAATGGTTTCATGAAATAGTCAATTCTAACTTAGAGAATTGTTTTGATGATTTTGAGGATCATAATTCCAAAAATTCATATTATAATTATTTATAACGGATAAGAATTATATTCGGATCAATAAATAACCTTACTCTGATCATAAATAGTAAAAATAAAATGTAAAATTTAATTCCCTGGCGGTTTTGCCATAAAATGTAAGTGTACAATGTATAAAAAATATTCATGGTCGAAATTCGACCATAACTCATTTAAAACTTAATGTATTTTTCATGGAATATTATGTAAAAATATAAGCGTTCTGCACTCCTCCATAATTATAAACTTTAATTGTGCTAAAGAACAATGGCGGCTAATTATTTGATCAATTAAAGCTTGTTACATATATAAAAAATATTGTAAAATGTTCGTTACTAATTCCTAAATATATTATAGAAAAGATATTTTTCTTAAAACTCCGTGGTTAACAAATATTGATAGTTTCATTCTTTGGTTTTTTAGCGGTAAATATGAATTTTAAAACAACTACTATGGGTAATCATAACAATGTTGCCAACTGAATGCTTTTCGCGTCAGATCTAGAACTTTTTTTTGCTGTACAGCGCAGTTAAATGTCTGAGAAAGACCAACCAGGTGGTAGTGGTGGTTTGTTAAATACTTAATTAAATTGACATAAACAAAATACCTATTTATTTTTAATATTTGGTCGTTTGAAAGATGTACCATTTTTTCTAACTTTAATTGGTCCGAAATAATGATATAAATGGCGACTCAGACCGCGTTGTTAGCAACACTGTCAGTGACAGATGCTCTCAGGGTATTTATGTTCTGTGGATGAATTCGAGCCGGTGTTGTTGTCGTTGTGTTTGAGTTTCGTGTGTTCTAGATTGCTTATTATTCGTTTTTATTTGACCCGGACTGTTTTATGGACTCTCGATCGATTCTTCCTCTTTGCGACCTGTGCGTGCTTTTCGACTGTGATTATACTCCTTTCGTGGTGACATTGTGCTATTCTTAACTGGACTCTGATTTTGCTTCACAACTTGTTCGGTCTGACTGGTGTTGGATCTTTACTTCACCATCACAATGGGAGACAACAAGAGACCTCGTCGTCCGCGGATTCTATGCATTAACTGCAACATCTGCGTTAATTATCTACGTCGATATCGAGCATTGGAACTTGATACGAGAGTAACAGCATTACTCTGTAGCTGGGTATATCCAACAATCGTGAGTACCTACAAAGCTAGCCTACTACTAATTAACTCCGCCCCTAAGACGACCCACTGACTCTAAGGTCTAGTAGACCTAGTAGATTAATGTCAAATTCTGATGATGTATACATTATTGACGATTGTGGAGTAATAATGCAGTCAGTGGGTCGTCTTGGGCAAATAATTACGTACATTTGAATAAATCTCTGGTATTATAAGAACATAAAGCTTCATAATCAGTAAGATTATGCAGCATAGTGTGCAGCAAGTTAACTTCTCAATTAAATGCAATGATACTTTTACAGATCACTGCAGATGACTTTATCTGTGAAGCTTGCCGAGATCTTGTGATGTCAAGCTTAAATCAGAGACTACAGCAACAAGTTTCGAATAGTGATGAACAAGCTGGATCGAGTCAGCAAGGCCACAGTAATGTGTGCCATTTGTGTGGTCGTTCTATTTTACGAAGACGAAGTAACAGAATATTGACACAAAATCCTAATGAACAGCGTTTATCTATGATCAATATTATACAGAACAGGATAGCACCAAGACAGGTTTGTAAAAGTTCATAATAAATAATAATGATTTTATAACACTAATTGTTGTGAAAGAAAACATTGTGCGGGTGCAAGAAACAATAAGGTTAGAAGTTATTTTCGCCAATTCAGGGCAGTCTCATGCGGTGCAGTAGTATGACTTTAAATGTTCATTTTAACACTCCGTTAATATGAAGTTTAAAAATAGCCTAAATGAAAATAATACTATTCTGCAAAAGTTTTGTATCCAAATATTACATCATTTTATTATGAATATTATAATTCTTAAGTTTGTGTTTTATTTTCAGATAACACCATCTGATTGTGTGTGCCAATCATGTTGGATAAGTGTGCAAAGAGAAGTCAGCCGAATGAATACTCTCGATGATGCCAGATCATCTGAAACATTCGAACAAGTAGAAGCACCAGAAGAAACATCAACCTACTGGTGCACAACCTCAGATTGAAAGTACTCGCAGTACAAACACAAATCAGATAATATTGCCTGACTACCGAAGAGCAGCAAATACAAGCAACCATTGTGTTTTTGTGAACTGCAGTAGTACCACTCTGCGTACAATATCAGACAAATTGCGAGCTATTGTGCTGAAAAATCACAAATATTACTTACCAAGTTTAGCTCGAGTATGTGATGAGCATTTAATGAGCAATTCCTGGGAATCTCTAAGTGAACAAAACAGTATTAGCCCGTGACCGCCTGCATGGCGGTCACGGGCTGCATGAGGACTACTCCGACTGCAGCCATGGAAGCCATGCTGGGACTACCACCGCTCCACCTGTTCATACAGCAGGAAGCCACGATGGCGGCAGCGCGTCTGAACACAACTAACCTCTGGAGGAAGAGAGACACACATCACACCGCGCTGCTTAAGGAACTCAACAATGAGTTCCCCATTACCAAAGCTATAATTGACCGGGTGCCTAAACAATTCATATTTGATAAAAAATACAAAATCCAGCTTCACGAAGATCGCCGGTGTGAAGGTTTGCGCCCCACTGAGCTGCGCATCTTCACGGACGGATCAAAAACAGACAGTGGCACAGGTGCTGGAGTCTTCTCGCAGGACTTCAACATACATATAGCCACACCATTAGGAGTCCACAACACAGTGTTCCAGGCGGAATGCATTGGGATCACTCTTGCCGCCTCAGCCATCATGGCCAGGGCGGTTAAAGACCACTCGATCCGCATACTCTCAGACAGTATGGCTGTTCTGCAAGCGCTGGACAGTCACTCGATTGACTCTGGGCTAATATACGAGTGCCACCAGCGCCTCAACCAGGTGGGTAGCCTCAATAATATAACCATTCAGTGGATAAAAGGACACAGCGGTTCGCTAGGTAATGATGCCGCCGATGAACTAGCCAGAAGGGGGTCGAGCATGACACCGGTGGGACCAGAACCAATCGCGCCACTCCCCTTTGGGTTCCTACGCTCTCTGGTAAGGAAACGTACCAGGGATCAACACTTTAAGCTATGGGTCGACCAAAGTGAGTGCAGGCAGGCCAAGGAAGCATTACCTGCCATCGATGCCCGCCTCACAAAACAGGTCCTCCGGCTAGACAAACGACAGCTGCGTATGGTTACAGCAGCAATAACTGGCCATGGGTCGTTTAATAAACATCTATTTGTCATAGGAGCTACAGACAGTCCGCTGTGCAGAGCCTGCATTGAGGACGACGAGACAGCAGCGCACGTGCTTCTAAACTGCCCGGCGATCGCCACATACAGGGCCAAGTACTTATTTTTTATTTATTTATTTAACCATTTATGTACACACATATATAAACAGACAAGAAGAAAAGAACAGAAAAATTAGTACAAAGGTGATGCTTATTTCTAAAGAAATCTCTTCCAGCACACCTGCGATAGGAGAGAAGATACAGAGATGTAGACAGCGTGTGTAAGAGTATGAGAAAATAAAATATATATAATCAAAAACTATTAACTTAATAAAATTAAACTAATAATATAAAAATATACTTACATACATACAAACAAACATACATACATAGATACATACATACAGACTACTAAAATAATAACATTAAATTGTAATTAAAACAATAAATACAAACACAACTATTATGTCGATACGGAAAGATAGTGTTCTTTCACTCTTCTTTTAAAATTTGCAACTGTTTGGCAGTCCCTAATGTCAGGCGGAAGTGCATTCCATAAGCGCACCGCGTGCACAGTGAAGAAGTAGGAGTAGAAGTCAGTGGAGTGGGGAGGGGTCTTCAGGAGGTTTCGTAGATGCGACCTACAAAGCACATCTGGAGAACGGGCGTAGGAAAAACGGTCCCGCAGGTAAGATGGTGTTTTAGGATTGTGGAGAAGGTTGAATAGCAGACATAATATCCGAGAGTTCCTGCGAAGTCGAATAGGGAGCCACTTGAGTGTCTTGCGAAATTGGGAAACATGATCATACTTTCTGAGATTAAAAACAAAACGAATACAGATATTTTGTAAACGCTCAAGTTTATTTAAAAGCTCCTCGGTGGCATCCAAATAACAGGCGTCAGCGTAATCAATGATGGGCTGAATGAGTACTTCGGTAACCCAGGTACCCTACGTGAGATAGTCAGCAACATCAAGACGTTGCTGGCCTTTCTCGAGGAGCTGGGGTGGATCGAATAACCGATTTCCCACCCGTACGCAAAATACGCGCTCAGACGTGGAGTTGCGGACACCAGCCCGTTCTACCTATTACCTATTACCTATTAACAGTATTAATTTGTTTACCGCTGAACAAATACAACATGTATTTTACATTTGTAAATGCCTTCAATCCATCATTAGATTTTGAAAATATAGATGAAATGGATGAATTGATTTTCGAATATTGGATGGGATTAAGTATAGAAAAGTTCAACAATTTAGTTGAAGACATACCACAAATTGTCCAAATAAAAAGAGGGAAGCTAGGCCTAGCAGCATTGCTAATAAAATTGAGGACAGGCGATTCTGACGAAAGAATTTCATCACTAGTACAAGTACCAAGAAGAACCTTGGAAACTTTAATGGACAAAATAAGGGCAATACTAATCGAACATTTTGTACCACGATTTCTGGGAATCAACCATTTATCAAGAGAAAATCTCTTACAACATAATTTATTGATTCCTGTAGGGCTATACCAAAACAATCCAAATAATGTAATTGTTATATGTGATGGCACATACATTTACATACATAAGAATGCCAATTATTTATTTCAAAAACAAAGCTATTCCTTGCATAAGTACAGAAACTTACTAAAACCTTTTTTAATTGTTGCCTGCGATGGCTATATTTTGGATTGTTTTGGTCCTTATAAAGCCACTACCTCAGATGCCGACATTATGAATAGCCTATTCGAAGAAGGGTCTGCTCTAAGATCATATTTTCAAGGTGATGACGTATTCATTCTGGACAGAGGTTTTAGGGATAGTATAAGTTTGTTAGAAGGATGTGGATATAAAACATGTATGCCTGAAAGTCTCTTAGAAGGCGAGCACCAACTCACAACAGCTCAAGCTAACCGAAGCCGCTGTGTAACAATTTGTAGATGGGTGGTAGAGGCGGTAAATGGACACTTTAAGAGAGATTATAAAATATTCAGACAAGAATACTTTCATCGGGCTCTACCACATATGTTTGAAAACTTTAAAATAGCGGCAGCTTTGTTCAATAAGTTTGGTGTTCGCTTTCATGATAATATTTATGCGAGTGAGATTTTAGAAATAATAAGACAAAGAATGTTTATTCACAACGAACTGGCAGACATGGTAGAAGCAATTAATATGAATAGGAGAACATCCTTCTTCACAAATATAACTGCAGATGCAGAGAATTTATTATACTTCCCTACCCTGGAATACAGAGACCTCATTTTATTCGCCCTGGGAACATACCAAATACGTCAAGCTCGCTCGTATTATGGCGAGCATGTACGTTCCCATGGCGGATATACTATTGAGGTATGTAGTGAACCCATCAACACTCAGCAATATAATCTTAGAGGCAGTGGTAATATGACATTAATAAGGGGTAGAATTAAGTCGCGACATATAACCAGGCGAACTTACTTTGTTTATATAATTATTGAAAATAATATTCCTAGTCGTACTGGTATAACTGAATACTGCTGTAATTGTCTGGTGGGTCGGCGAACAGTCGGGTGTTGCGCTCATGTCATGACGCTTGTATGGTATCTGGGGTGGGCTAGGCATGAAGAACGTATTTTAGCCCCAGCGCAGTTTTTAGATAATGTTATTGTTAGAGAAGATGATGAAGAATAAATGTTTGTATTAAAAATTACTTGTTTAATTTCTTTCTTTAGTCAATAATTCATTATTTTTCATTTATTACAACAAACAAAAATTCACACGATAGTCAAAAACCTTAAAAGTTTTTTCAAATTCAAAGTTCCCGCCAAAAAGACTAAAGTCTCAATATTTATTAATAACGTAGTTTTTTGTTGAAAATCTTTTCTAATCTATGTCTAGGACCTTATTACGAACATTTTACGGTAGTTTCCATTAATGTAACAAGCTTTTTTACTTCAAATAAAATGATGTATGGGCACCTGCCATTGTTCTTTAATACTCTTCCGTCGGCGTAATTTTCGTAAAAATGGGGTGTGAATTTTTTGCTTCACGTATTATTATATAGATTATACAAAGTAGAGATGAAACTATACTATAAAGAACCTAGGTATTGGCCAATCATCGTCTTTATCTTTGACCATTTACGGACTCTTATCCCAGGGCTGAAGTTGATACATGATAGTAGGAATAAGGCTAACCTTTGATTGAAACATTTACTGAAATCCCACAAAGCACTTTCGTCATTAAAATGAAATTGTGCAGTTAAAGAATTACATAACTTTACAGCACCCGCCTTTATTTCGCTGAAATAAATTTAAAATAAAACAAGTTAATGCAAATACTAAGTAAACTTGGTGTCTAGGCTCCAACTGCAACCAACTTTTGATTTAAGAACCTTAATTCATTTAAGAAACACAGTTTCCTACTTTAAAAGAAAGGAATTTTGTAAATAATTGTTATTTTTTTTTTTGTTTCTGGTAAGGTTTTGACGTCATTGGTGGTGTAATTCTAGTCTAAATAAATTTTAATTGAGATTTAAGTAAACGTTGTTAGCCGCATTTGGTAAGAATGGAAGCGGATATCAACAAAGTCAGCATAGGTTTAGCTAATGATTTTGACCTTTATTGTATAAGAAATACCAATACTCATAATAAACTAAAAACACCCACAGAACTTTAGTGCCATAAAGACGTTTGGGTCTATAGTCTAACTAAGGCACTTAGAAGCCATTTTCGAAGTTTTTTGGATCTTCGAAAACCATATAATTAAAATATACACACAAATCTTCACAACTAAGTACAACACTGTCATGCACACCGAATTTCAATACTAGGCAACGTGCCATACAAATATAACCTCTCCACATTGGAAACCTGGACAAAATCCGTCCGTTATGACATATACGCCGATCCAAACGGGATGGCTATCAAATATTTATGGCACAATCCTTTCCGACTGATTGCAATGTACTCGCGTCGCGACATTGAGGTACTACGCGACAGATATTAAAATATGCCGGTGAAAAATAGTGGGGTTTTATTTGTGATTTGGTCCGAAAAGGTACAGAGGCATTGATTTCGCTTGGATTTTCCGGTATTTTTGAGGCTTTGCGTGCGGTTTACGGAAAGCTAGGTCACGCAGCTGTCAAAATGTGAAAGAGATAACCGCGGTCACTAGAGAGGTGGTGGATTACTTCTGTATTGTTTTAAATAGTTTATTTATTTATTTACTCTATTCGGATTTACCCTGGCAATGTTATATTTGGATCCTACTAATATTATAAACGGGAAAGTTTGTATGTATGGATGTATAGATGTATGGATGTATGGATGTTTGTTCCTCTTTCACGCAAAAACTACTGGCCCGATTTGGATGAAATTTGGCACACAGATAGTTTATAACCTGATTAACACATAAGGTACTTTTTATCCCGGTAGTAAGTTCCTGCGGGATATTTTCCGACCTCCACGCGAGCGATGCGGCTGGCAAAAGCTAGTCTTTTATAAATCTATAACATACATAGTGACAATATCACAAACAATGTAGCTATTCTGAGAATAAACTTTTAAGCACTAGCGATTTTTGCTCCACCCTGACCAAAGAACCCGTAATGTCATCATCAGCACAGATGGGTGGATGGATGGGTCGAGAGACCCACTATTCTCTTGTGATATGCTACACTTCATTTTTGCTAAATACTCTCTCTGTTCATCGTATCTTGATCATCATACATCATACTTCGACTACTCATCCCAATGTAATCGTCATCGACGCAGAACCTAAAGTTTTCAAAATCTTTAAATCTCTAAATTCTTCTAAACTTTATAACTTTTGCACGCGATTTCACCTGCAAAGAGGTCGCAAATTATCTCACGAGAACGCACTACCGATATCAGTCTCCAATGTCCTTTTTTATTTTGAAGAAACGCTCATGCATACTGCGCTACTAAGGGGAAATAGCGCAGTTATGTGGGACTCCAACCCATTAAAACTCCACGGTGTACACCGCTTATGGGGGGCCACGGTAACGAAAAAACTCTTCCGCGAACCCGCCGCGGCTGTCCGTCGCCGGACCCACCTCTGGGGGATATTCACGGCGCGCATGAACACATAACACGCCGTGACCACCCCGGGGACTAATTAGCACATGGGCGTCAGACGACCCCGTGAATGGCACCCTTGGTCCCTCTGCGACGGGTCAGGACTGTGGCCCCGCCGCCTACAACTTTTCGGCCGCAGGGGATAGGGAGAGTGGCCAACGCTGTACCAACAATTCTCCTCCCCTGCGGCCCCACCGCGTCTGCCATCGGACGGTGGTAGCCCCGTTCAGGCGGCGGAAAGTAGGGAGAGCGGTACACCTCAATACCAGCACTCCCCTTCCGCCGCGGCCTCCAACCCTCAGCCGCGATGCCTCAGATACTACGACATCGCGGCCCGACTCAGTTGCGCTGTCGTCCAAGCGACACCGCAACCTACGTGTTGGCCACTACGTCGTCGGCTTTGGCAGCAAAAGCCCTGATGAGCAACCCCTCCTCGGGTTCTTTTTAGCTTCACCGTGGGTGTCCTAGCCACGGCTACTGAGCCCCCTTTTTTTTTTTTTTTGATCACGAGGTGGAAATCCTCATGGATGTCCTCCGCCCTAGAGTGGGCGGAGGGGTCTGTCAGACTCTTACTGACTAAAACCACCCCGGTGTTCCGTCCCACACCTACGACGTCGGGGACCACGGGAACCAATATGTCTTCCGCGATCCCCAACTGGTGCCGGCCCGCCTTTGCGGGCCTCCTCACGTTGGGGGGGAGTGAGGTGTTAAACTCCCCCCCATTCATCACAGAGAGGCGCGCGTGGAACACTACGCGCCACCATATCGGGTCCGTAGCAATAGGGGGCGACGGATGTTACTGAGCCCCCCTGCCTCAACAATGCGGGAATCCACTGGGGGTAAGTCTCCTATGCCCTAACCCAGGTAATGGTCTGTGTGACATATTTATTAAACATCCGTACAGTCGACTGACGAGCAGAACTAACTATATTAGTTTCACATTTATAACAGTCCTATGGATTCATTTACTACTTCCAAATAATCTCACATCACAAAAACCGTTTGACGCATTCCAAAGAGTCGCACACAAGTGCAATCTAAGTCGAACGCTCATCTCTCAAGTACGTATTGTCACCGCGACATTTTCGCTACTCTCTGAGATTGACATCTCTCAGTATTTGTTGTACACTCTCATGACACTCGTGACACATTTTTTTTTTTTTGAGTGTCTGAGATGAAATTGTTTTCCTATTTTTTGTAAGAACAGTTGTTTTTGTAATACCTTTGATGGAAGCAGCTTTATTAGATAAACTAATATATCTTTTATCCGCGACTCCTTCCGCATGTTTTGAAAAATCATCTGTCACTCGGCAATGTAACATTCTATCTGTGTAAGATTTTTAAGGATTGGGACAGCACTTCCAGAAATTTCCTTTAACAAATATGTATATGAACAAACAGTTTTACCTCTTTATAATATTAGTCTTTTCACCCTCATTGATGTTAGAAATTATCCCACAGAAACGTACTATCGAGATAAAAGTATCCTCTGTCCTAACCCAAATAATAGTCTATATATACTTAGGTATACATGCCTCTTATAGCACCACTTCTGCCCACCTTCTCTATAAACCGCCAAACATACGTGTACATCACTCCCATAGATTGATCGTATTACTATTCGGAATGACGTCACTCGCGGCATATTACTGATACACTTCAATTTGTGATCGACTCCGTAAAAATACTATAAAATAAATAATTTAATACCAGACTGATGTGTCTTATTTTTACGATATTTTGATTGTTCCCAGAGAAAGCTGGACTGTACTTCTCTTATCGCTTTCCTACTGTTTCCCAATAATAATGTTTAGGTTTCATTCAGCTTACAATATCGGCAGCTCTGTATAGTCCTCCAGACACTATTTCGGCCATGGCGGCCAATCTCAACGAAGAGTAGCCATCGGCCCGGGAGCTAGTATAGTGCACAAGTGTGTGCGCAGACACAGGAGCACTCAGTTTTCCTTCACTCTCAAAGTCCAATAGGACGGCAATCCGACAAGACCAGAAAGAGATCAGACGCAGGACCAACGGCTTAACGTACTTTCTGAGGGTATCACACCACCAAACTTCCAAACTCTGGGCTGTTACTAAAAAATTACTAATAGAAAAACCCAAGACTCCACGGTCCAGCATCACCAGCAGCTCTATAATAATGTAACTGTAAATTAATGCTGCGGTGTTATTTTTTCCGGATAATTAAGAATTTCAGAACTTACATTAAACCCAACAGTATCACCGGTATCCCTCTTACGATATACTTAAACGTTTTCATTTGTTCTTTGTGATATTATACAACATTTAAAAGGGACAGGATAATCCCGGATTGTCCCATAAACCGAGAGAGGGCTGTTTTCCGCAATAATTGTCGTTCATATCGATGGGAAGTCTTCCATGGCATTCAATGGTGTCCTGAAGCGTTATGTGGGATAATAAAAACTGGTCTGAATGGTGTTTTGACCGACAGAACTCAGTTGGATGGAATGGGTATTTTTTGATGATGTGACTTGGGCCAGCTTGTCGGTATTAAATGGGTGTTTACATACGTACTTTTTGTTATAATACGTTTGAGTTTGTGGATACAAAGATTTATTTTTAAGGACTGTTATATTAATCTTGGTAACGTTGGACTAGCCGTATAATTTATACTTCTTGTCACTTTACTCTTGGTAAACATTAAAGTAACTACTTATAACTAATTAAGTAATGATAAGTATCTTATGTTTGGAATACCATTGTAAGTACTTTGCGTAAAACTTTTAAAAATACACGATTTGAAAGAGGATTAGTAATGTAAATCTTGTTTATGCTAAAACATGAAACCATAACATCACAAATTTTAATATTCAGCAACATCCAGCTAAACTGCTGACCTCTATGAGGACTTAGGAGTATTTATTTAATTTAAATATTTTACAATTCCTTATTTAACACTAAAATTAATATATTATGGACAAGTGCATAAAGTTTATAAAAACAGGAAAAAAGAATCAGAGGGCTTCAAAAAACTCGTCCGCATCGCTGTCAATGGGAAAAGTTCCCAAAGGGCTGACAGCATTGCCACGTTGTATGGCAATGCTGATTCTTTGGCCAAAAAATAGGCCAGCCCTCTGGTCACGTGAAGAGTCGCCCAACCGCTTGGCTATGTCTCGAAAAACCAATTGAGCACTCAGACCCCATGGCCCTAATGTTTCAACCCTAAACGGCTCAAATATGTAACTTCCAATGAGATTGAAATATTTTTGCCGTTTGAGGTTTTTCGCACCTGCAGCAGCCGCCCCAGCGCATTCCATCATACAGGGAAGGTGGAATGGCGCAAGGGTGTCGACACATGTTGCGTCCCACACCAGAGGCTTGCCCACCTTCCAGGGCATTATGGTCATTCCGTTTGGTCTCTTCCCACCGTCGCGTGCCAAGGCGTTGGGTTCTAAAACAGCTAGCACCCCGGCGGTGACAAAAGCACGACGGATGATGTCATTAATGCTGGCGTGCCGAGCCACACGGCCTGCGCTCTTACTGCAAGATAGGCTATGGTGTCCGAGGCAATCGACAGCTTCACCGCACTGGCAGCGATGCGTAGCCCCACAAGGAGCGCCCAGACGCAGACAGGTAGCGAGCCGAAAAGTATGGTCACACTACATAGTACCTATGTTGGGTGACGGTAGTGCCTGAAGCCAGAGGCCCGACTCCATTCTCCCACAGCCAACAAGCGGGCACGCTCAGCAGTATTGGTGGGCGTATTGATTAGATTATTCCGTACCAACCTGCAGAGCGGCTCATCCCACTGTCTCTGCGAAGACGGGTTCATGGGCCGATCTGTATCCGGGCAAGTCACTGTCCAGGCGTTCATGGCATCAGTGAAGCACGGCACTTCGGAGTCAACCAGGCAGGGTGCTAAAATTTTCCTGGTCAGCTTCTCAGTGCTGTGGACAGAGGACAGGAACGCCGGAAAGCTAATACTGGTAATTTTGCGGACGCCGAGGCCGCCAAAACTGATTGGTAATGTGGCTTGAAGCCACGCTCGGTCGTCCAAAGCCACATTTAAAATGGTTGTCAATGTGCTGCGAATGATTTGGTCAATTATGTCCAACAAATATGGCTGCTTCCATAAAGGGGAAGAACGTAAAATATATATAAAATTTGGGCCAAAACAACAGTATCTAATCAAGGTGAATGCCAAATGTAAGTTTATTTTGGAGAGTCTGTCCGAAATGTCGTTGAAATTTTTGATTTTTTCGTCGATGAAAGGAACAAAGCTGTCTTCCAAAATTGGGGAACCTAGGAGGTGCACTGAACTTTTTTCCAAAATTTTGATTTATGGGGCTATTGAATTAAATTTTTCTAGGGTCAATTGTCTGTCGGTAACGTCAGAGACGTAAATTTCGCATTTTGAGGGGTTAAGGTCCAAGTCAATAGATTCAAAATGCTGTTTTAGAAATTGTAGATCATTTAAAACGGTGTCTTTATCACCTCCTAGTGTTCCATCATCTAAGTACCATACATTAAATTTTAAATTTAGTTTCTGGATAATTGGATGAATAGTCAAACTGAAAATGACAGGCCCGAGAGGGTTACCTTGTTGGCATTCCACTGCAGATTCCAAAACATTGTCCTTCTATAATAATTTGGAGGGATATCTATAACATTGCCAAATAAAACCATAAATTTCGGGTAGTTCCTTTTTGACTTCAGCAAATGGATCATCAGTTGAATGATAATGAATCTGTATCGACTCAAACGCGTGTTTGAATTTATACAGGTGTGCAAAGGTCTACAGGCTGCGTCTGACTCGCGTGCTTATAGCGTCTGTATCGCTAGAAGAGCGCGACAACGGCGCGTTTAAAAACGTGGTGTGCACAGGAAAGGGCCTGTGCACACCACGTTTTTTCTGCATTTTTTTCTAAGGAGAAACACACCAAAATGTCAGATCAGTCATCATTTATTCAATACTTTCTTGGGTTTCTTAAAGATCGACCATAGAATGAAATTATTACAATCATGGAATTTCAGAAGCTGAAATTCCATGATTGTATTAATTGTTTCAACTGCTGTTCATTAGCATTTTAAAAAGCCGACAATACCTAAAGCCAAAGCTCTACGTGAACAACTTATTAACGAAGAAAACAAAACAAAAAGAAAACTTTATAATTTAGGAACATTTCTTCAGTTTTCTTTTAAAATAAGTCAAGTCATCGCTTCAAATTAAAATTTCTTCAAGGTTTTGACCTTCCTAATTATCTTCGTGTTTATTCTCCGAACTTCAAAGAGTTCCGTTATACAAAGGCGGTTGGATCTCTCGGATTTTCCAAAGGGTTCTGTAAGAAAGGGATTTATCATAGACATACGTCACGGTGGTTATATTGTGCCGAGTTTAACGTAATCCTGTGAAGGTGTTCTTGGGTACGGTCCGATGGGATGTTTGTTTTTGCCATGGATTTGACTAACATGGGTAGGATCAACTGCTAGTGACTATGGTTTTGCAAAATCTCTTTATACTCGTATATGGTTGTATGTTGTATTGGTTAAGTTATCTAATCTGATAAGCAAGTTTAACACTAGTTCCATTACCTTCTTATTGCAATTTCGTCTACAATATTTTCATATATATATATAGTTTGTTTCCACTATATTATATCCCACTCTCTCTTAAAAAGACCCAGCACTGGGAACATTGCAGGCTAATTATGCAAGTATTTCTCTTGGGAAAAGGCATGGCTGTTTTCTAGCATAATATTCAAATTCAATATTTTCTTGGATATTCTTTTTTGACCTTTAAATTTTCGAAACTAAACAGAAGGTGGACCTGTACAGTGTTCACCTTACATCAGCTTGATATGAGATTAACCTCAGACTGTCGGAGATTTGTCGAACTCAAGTTGTGGGCAACACTCGCTGTCTCTGTTTGTTATCCAACAGTGCTTGTGTCCATTGTTACACGATATAGGTTGGGTTTTATACATGTCACAAAGATGGAAGATTAATTATTTAGCTTTCGCTGTCTCATTGCTGAGCAAAGGCCTCCAACAAATCCTTTCAGGCTTCCTTTTCCAGAGTTACCTTGATTCAACTCTTGCGATTCAAGTCTAATTCGTCTCGCCACCTTTTCCTAGACTGCACTTTGTGGCGTCGTCCAACCCCAGAAACACGCCGTAACGTTCTCAGCGCTCAATACGCATGTGGCTACCGTGATATCTCCTGATCAATCCCAACAAATATATGTCGAAAGAGTCATAAGTACGGGATGTCAGTTGACAACAAAACGCAAGCGTGAAGTTAGCGCGCTTCGACGGAGTCTAGCCTGACGTTCGTGTGAGTTGAAAACAGGGGCTACAGGCGGCGTGGCGCAGCTTTCTTGACCACCAGACATCGTGAGGGCAACAAGTGTCTAGAAACTGTCTCACGTTTCGTTTGTCGAGTTCAAATACAACCTTAAAATCAGTAATCACCTTCAGAGTTTTTTTTTTCTCACCTGCCACAACATCTACGCCCAGTAAAATATTCAACGATGAAGAATCTAGCTACAATCGGCCTCTTATTCCGACATATATAACACATTATACATTTTCATGGTAACACGTTTTATTTCGAAGGCCTATTCGTTTTAAACTCTTACTATGCTGAAAGTCAGAATTCATAAAGCGGCATGGTCTCTTGTGACATCTCAGATAATGATTTTTTGTGGGTTGGAAATCATCAAATGACGTCTCCCACTCTGGGCGGTGCGGGAGACGTCTACGTTTTACTGAATAAAACCCACCCGTGTTCCTTCACTTGCCTATATGGCAGGGCCAATAATGGTTACTTGCTATATTAAAATGCAGCCTGGGCTTATAAAATGTGTCTCTGTAACTCAAAAATGCCACGTTTGTCTACAAAACTAGTCTGGAACCTCAAAAATCACATCAAAAATCCATATTCTTTACTATCATCGCGAAAAATCCAGAACCTTTCATACCGCTTGGCTGACACGCGGTCGTAATCACAACTAATATAATGTATTTCAATAAAGGAATCCTTTCGCAAACCGGAGGGGAGGTGATTCAGATGTCATGTTGTCACGTCATCATTCCCTCCACCCGGTTACTGCAGACACAGAATAGATAATTACAGAAGGGTATCTCCATACGGAGTCTGACTGGCCTGTTAGTCTAGTGGTTAGTGACCCTGACTGCTCAGACTGAGGTCGATTCCCACCCAGGACAAATCTTTGTGTAATGAGTACAATCATTTGTTCTGTGTCTGAGTGTAATTTATCTATAACTAGCTTCTGCCCATGACTTCGTCCGCGTTAAATTTCGTGTTCCCCCGACTCTTCCCGTCGCGTCGAATCGCCTACCCGTGCGAATTTCCCCGTTTTTGCAACATTTTTCATTACTGCTCCACTCTTCTTAGTTGTAGCGTGATGTTATATAGCTTATATTACTGGCAGATAATGTAGCTTTCTAATAATGAAAGAATTTTTAAAATCGGTCCAGTAGTTTTTGAGTTTATCCATTACAAACAAAAATACAAATGTTACCTCTTTATAATATTAGTGTAGATATGTATTTATTTAGAAATATGTAAGTATATTTATCAGTTGTTTGGTTGCCATAGTACAGGCTCTGCCTAGTTTGGGATCAGATAACGGTGTGTTGGTTGTCCTAAGATATTATATTATTATTACAACGAGCGAAAATGCATGCACACATACACACGATTCATGTACGCCAATTGCAAGCGCTCCCACGACTGATATTCGACCGCAGACGCCGCCGCCGTACGTAAGCTTCTATGCGTATGTGTGAACGCCTGTTTTTCGACGTTCTATTTTTCGACCCTCTGTCTATTCTGTGGTATAGGGTTGCAACAAAACTGTAAGCTATATGTTATGAGGAATGGATGTTATGAGGCAGACACGCCCCCTAGTTTGTAGAATGATTTATGAAGCAACGCGGCCTAAAGGATTGATGTGATTTTTTATGATTCTCTGTTTTTCTTCTGACTTTGACTATGCGTTGGCAGTTTTTATCTTTTAGAGAGAGGAAAGTTTAGGACCATCTAGCTGCATAGGAGGTTTTTCTTTTGTGGTTTTACTACTGCAAAATCTTATGGTTTTATGGTGCATCACAAGGGAACGACATAATGTATGCTTGTGTATCGTAATAAATTTATGAGACATGTTAAATTAATCTCTGTTATCTACTGTTGAAACAGATAATTATGTCTTTCTTTCTAAATATAGATAAGCATGTTACCTAATGATAGGTACTCAGCCTTAACGTGTGCACTGGTCATTCCCTGTTTTGCCTCTGTAGTTACCAAAATAAAAACATTTATTTAAGTAAATCGCATAGCATTCAACAATGGACACACCTGCAGTCTTATTTTCGCAGTTCACAGTCGAAAGACGTTGAAAGTTTATTCAAAAGTTTAAGAAGGCACACAGAGTCGTTGTCACCAAATAGTTAGTGTTGTTTTTGACGAATAACACGACATATGTCACTGTAAGCGTTGAAAGTTTTGCTAGAAAAATATTTACTTGAAAATGGAATGTTGCTGTATGGAACAAAATCAGTTTTCCGTTTAGTTTTACTATTCAGAAGGCATAGGTTCCTACTTTGAACTTTGAACTCGAACCCTATATTCGTGGAATCACTTTAATGCTTGGTGTTTCAGAATATTTTTTACGCCAGAGTGGTTTATTATTATTATTATCATCATCATAAAAAAAGAATCAGAGGGCTTCTAAAAAACTCGTCCGCATCGCTGTCAATGGGAAAAGTTCCCAAAAGGCTGGCAGCATTGCCACGTTGTATGGCAATGCTGATTCTTTGGCCAAAAAATAGGCCAGCCCTCTGGTTACGTGAAGAGTCGACCAACCGTTTGGCAGTGTCTCGAAAAATCAATTGGGCACTCGGACCCCATGAATGGGTTACATATGGGAATACAAATGGTTTGAATCGATACGTTTCTAAAACACGCGTCAACGGCAAGTTTAAAAAAAGTAGTGTGCACAGGCCCTTAGGTGGAAATTTTGAACTAGTGGAGAATTCAAAGTGTGAGTGTAATTTGAAACCACAAGATCCTGTAGTATCTGTTAAAATAGAAAATATCTAAACACCGGTTGATATAGAAGCACCAAGCAATATGCACTTAAAATTTAATAATCGTTGAATTGAGAGCAGAAATTTTATCGCACTCGTATACGGGTCAAGTCTTGTACTTTTTTCACCAGACCGACTCTAGAGTTTCAAAAGCGTTAATCCGATTTATGTCTCCTATTGTCGGCTTTATAGGGTGTCCACACTTTCAATTTGTGACGTAATTGAATTAATGGTTATTTATTTTTGCTGGTGTGCTGGAAAATTGAGTTGGTTTTTCTATTTTCCGTAATAATGGAGACGGGTATAAAATTATGGCTCGTAAGTGGTTTGCTTTTACGATTCGTGTGGGGTGATAAAAACGGGTTCTAATTTTACGGGTTGGTGCTGTAGTCTTGGATATGGCCAACATCCCGAAGAAGTGTGCTGTTCCTGCTACATCATAACTCATTTGGTTTTGTTTCAAGTGCATCTAAACTACCAAACTGAAAACATCATGATGACTTAAATTTGCTGCTATTTTATTAATATCAATAATAAATTATATCCGTTTATCGAGTTAAAATGGCACAGAGAGTAGTGATGGCCAGTGGTAACGGATGCGACTTACGAGTTGTATTGGGTTCGAACCCAAGCAGGCTCTTACCTTTTTGTAAGTTATTGCATAACCACGCCTCTCAAAACGGTGCAAAAAAACATGGTGAGGCAATTAACATGTCCTAAAATCTAACATTCGATGACATATGACATCCATATGCACTAGGTCCTCGTGGTGGATTATGGCCCACTCACTCGCACGGAGGCATCTGTCCCAGCAGTGTGAACAGCAGTGTGAACCTAACCTAACCTAACGATCACTATCGCATGAAAACACCATAAGAACTATTAAAATCAATAGGTTTAGATAGAAAAACACCAAAAGTTCATAAATTACGAGATACGTGGCTACCCTACCCAAAAATAAAGCGGAAGAGATTTAACGCTTTATTTTTATCGCAGAGAACTCCATCCTTTCCGGATGCTTTGCTCCATTGATCTACTGGCATTTTCTAAACATATTTATTTACTCCGTGTAAAACCTGAACGGAGTTTAGAACCTTCTGAGAAACGCATTTGGGGCTATTTTTGATTTAATGACATTTAAGGGTTTTTCTTTTGTATGCTTCGAGGATATTCTGAGGTTAGGTGAAAAAGGTACTAAAGATTAATGTATAGACTTTGAACTTGTGGCTTGTTAGCTTACATGAACGTGATAAATATGACAATATCCGTACCTTCGAAATCATTTTAAGTCTTTGGTCTCAAATGTTATTCGTAGAAATTTGGCAATTGTTAAAAGTAGACAGAAGCCTGAACGTCGTGTTACCCAGAAGCTAAGTTGTGGAGGTCATAGAGGCAGTCGCGCTATGTTAAATACTTAAATTCAGCTACATCCGGTTAGACTGGAAGCTGACTCTAACACAGTGGAGCAAAAACTAGCCAAATCGTTAGATTGACGAGCTACAGTTTTGATGAGTTTGCATTAATTTTTTTTTTGTGGGTGGGAAATCATCAAATTACCTCTCCCGCTCTGGGTGGAGCGGAAGGGCGTGCAGACTTATACTGACTAAAACTCCATGTTCCTTCAGTTGCCCATGTGCCAGGGTCACGGTATCTCTTTCGAAAAAATCTCGGGACCCTGGCTGGCATCGGTCTTAGCAGACCCCTTCAGTTCTGCTGACATCTCTTTGAGGCGCGCCTGGAACACTACGCGCCGTCGACACGGGCCTGGTCCTTACCGGGCGGCGAGTTACACATTGCTCACCGCCCGCAAGCCCGCGCCTACAGTGGCCGGGAGTCCTACGGTGGCCAAGAGTATGAGTTTGCATCCCTCACGTTGCGTTGTTCCTGTAATGTACCAACGATAACCCATTATTACCAATCAACATTATGATACCGTAAGGAAATATAATATGCAAAATGGTCCGATGCCTTTAAAAAATAACTTAATGATAAATCCTAACAAAGTGACCTAATAATCTACGGATTCAAAATTCATAATAATAATCCAATACTTCATAAGCTTCCATCTTCAGATAAATCATTCTACGACAGCAACCTGTCTAAAATAATAATTATTTCACAAACAACAACAAAAAGGAGTTTTATTTCGCAAACAAACAGAAGACATCTTTCCGGTTATCCGTTATGCGGTTGAATCCGGATAAAACTGGATTAGACAACTCCAATATTTTTGTTTACTCAAAAGAGTAATTCGTTTCGTCTTATCTCGATAAATAATTAAGTAAATTGACGGAATTTCTGGGTAGTCGAGATCTTTCAAAAGTTGTTTCAAAAGATGTTCAGACCGTTTGCTAAGGGATTTCCGGGTGTTTTTTTTTTATAATCCTCCTTATTTTGTGAGGATAATTTTTAACGTTGTGATGGTAATCATTGTGCGTAGATGAAGGCCCGTTTCCCTGTTTTTGCGTGACCTGTTTTACTAATAAACTATTACTTCTATTTTTTTACCGACGAAAAAAACGGAGGAGGTTTGTCGAGTTTTGCGTCGACTTGAGTCGACGCATAACTTTTTACAGAGCAGTCCGATTTAAATAATTTTTTTTATTGGAAAAGATATACCCCGAATTTAGTTCCATATACCGGATGACATTTTTTACCGTCTCGACCTTCATATGGTGTGTTGTGTAACTAGAATAGAAGGCAGGAAGGCCTTCAGATTCATCGTAGGTGACTAAAGGAGCGCGGGACGCGGGTGGACAGGGATGCGTGTGCGGCTCGTGCGCCTGCGAAAGATCAATGAGGCCGCCTATCAGCCAGCTTCAAAGGGTAGGACCGCGCTCCGAAATCAATGATACATGCCGCGCATTGAGAAGGGTGCGTATGATTTGAGTTTCGATAGATTTAAAAAAAAAAAAATGTTTTTTTTTTTCAAATTTCTGTTTTTGTTGTTCTAGTATGTAAATGTTACTTTAAATGTGTAGTATTTATTGCTAGATCAATTCAATTACATGTTATTCAAAAATAAAAATAATAAAAATTTCTATGCCAAAAGCTTCTACTTCGTTCACCTATTACCCCCATTTTTTTTCAAGACGCTAAAAAAGTCACCCAGTATATTTGAAAAAAAAAAAAAAACAACGCTAAGGGTAGGAAAACAGGGAAGATTGATTGTTCACTCACTGATTGTTATGTATGACCACGCATAATTTCTTACAGAATATTTTTTCAGATTTTGCAAACATATAATAATTAATAGCCACAAAAAATTATAAATTAAAACTTTTTAACAAAAATATTAAACCGCCGAAAAACCTGAAAAGCAAAAAATAGGAAGCCTAAGTAATTTTGAGTCAGCGCCACACAATCACTAAATTTCATTAAATTTATAGAAATAACCAAATCTTGTTTGGCGCCGATAAATCCGAAACCCCTATGGATATTTTTGCGGTATGTCCAATTGCCCACCTATATCATTAAAACCACGTTACTACCAATTTGCTAAATATTGTAATCGTAACATAAACTTCAATTCTAAGACAAAAACACCGTTAGAAAAAAAAATGTTATAATGTCACAAAAACACGTGCATATACGAGTAAAAAAGACAAATTATGACACAACATAATTATTCCTACCAAAGCGTAAACAGCAGAAAATTCCGTCTAACTTCTTGCATCCATCGCTTACAATTAAAACTTTCCGTCGCTTTTCCAATTAAAAATCCCCAAACATCCGTGTGAGAACAGCTCCTCACACGTAGGTACCGATGGCCCAATTAAATACGCCATTCACCAGAGGGTTAATTAAGAAGAAAATTATCTCCTCAAACAGTAGGCGGGCGTGACATGCGAAAGGGGGTTAAATTGTAAGCTTGTAGCGATAATAAGCGATTTTACTGTGCGATGGGTTATGTTGTGCAGAAATCTCAGCTAACCCGCTCTTGGGGGAGGCCTATGTTCAGCAGTGGACGTCTTTCGGCTGAGATGATGATGAGGTTATGCAGTAGTCGGAACATTTTCCTCACCTGCGCGTTCTCTCGCGGTCGGAGTCTAACACCTCACTCCCTCTGTGAGGCTGACCTATGAAGGTGGGTTATTATTTCAATTGAATTCAACTACCTCGTTGGTCTAGTGGTAGCGAGCGCTACTGCTGAGCATGAGGTCCTAGGTTCGATTCCTAGGTCGGGCAAAGTGTTATTGGGTTTTTCCATCTGGAATTTCTAAGTAGCAGCCCGGAGCCCGGACTTGAGCCCGGTTGATAGCAATAGGCTCGCCCCCTATTTCATGGGACTTAAACATACCAGGCGAAATGTGGGTGTACTATATGTACATCTCTGTCTAACCCTTCGGGCAAACAAGGCGTGATGTTATGTGATGTTATGTTATGTGTGAATTCAACTAATCTTTATTGCAATCCATAATTTCCATGTAATCCGTAATATACAGGTGGTAAGTATTAATAATTTCAAACAAATATGAACCCTGTCAGGCACAACAACATTTGAATAAGTAGAAAAGAGGAAGAGCGAATGCACCAGTTTAATTTAATTCGTATTCTTGCCCTGAGCCTAAAATCTGAAATTATTTATTTGAAGAATACTTTGAATTCATGGGCTGAGGAGTAATCTGCCAGGGTCACGAGATTCGTGCGAAAGAGCTACCGTAGCCCTGGCATATGGGCAACTGAAGGAACATGGGTGGGGTTTAGTCAGTAAAAGTCTGACACGCCCTTCCGCTCCAGCCTAGAGCGGAAGACGTCATTTGATGATTTCCCACCCTCAAAAAAAAAGGCTGAGGAATGATGTGATGAGACGCGTACGATGTGCGATTTAAAAGAAAATGTAGTGACAAAAAATGAAAAGAGCATGCTTATATGGTGTGGACATGTTGAAAGGATGAATGAAGGACGGCTTATAAAGTAGATGTGAGTGGAAACGCAGGGAGGAGACGCCCTAGGAGGACATATAGTGACTTTATTGGTGATGGTCTTCAGAAGGGTCAAGTGCGTAGTATTCGCAGGCGGCGTGTGTGTATGACCATATATATGAACCTAAACGAGGCAAAATGGGTATGTAAGGATTGTAGCAGGTGGGGTTTCATAGATTCTGCCTAACCCAATGGGAAAAAGGCGTGAGTTTATGTATGTACAGACGAATAGGTTTTCAACTTTAACGCTTAAGTATTAGGTTCAAGATTGATTGGGGAAATTTGACAGTTTCGGGTAGCTTGATGTGCTGGCATCTGTACTTTGAATTTGACTGAAATTGTCTCATACGACCATACGACCGACGTAATCGAACTGGGTCAAACACATGCGCCTTTTCCTTAAACCCGCTTTCAGCTCATAGTTTGCGTCACATTATAAACTGAACGACCGCTTGAAGCTGAAATATGGCTGAAATTCCAACAGGAATGCCTACTCGCACTGAATTATAGCTAATGAGACGAATATTAAAGGAATTGATGGTGCGACGAGCATTTTGTTTTTTCTCCGTGTTATTTTGATAAGAAACGAGATTGGAAATGAGATCGATTTGTTCAGGAGCAGAGGTACTTTGTAGTGGTAATGTATTGTGATATTGTGAGTCGAATTGTGTACAATAGAAATGGAATTGTGAGGTAGGGTGAAATAGAGCTCCATTTGAATTGCAGCCATTGAAGTGTTGGAAAGTCGGAGAGCTTATTTTTACTTCGATTCAACACGTTTATTTTCACTACAACATTGTGAAGCGAACCTTTTAATTCTATACGTAGAGGTTTCTAGTAATCCCTACTAATATTATAAATGTGAATATAAGTTTCTTTGTTACGCTTTCACGCGAAAACAGTTTAACCGGTCAACATGAAACTTTGTACACATATTCTTGGAGGTATTAGAAGTAACATAGAATAGTTTTTATGAAAAAAAAAAACTTTTTCTATATTTATTGTTATTTTTAAAGCGAGCTGCGGGCAAAAGCTGGTATAACATATTCTCAAGATAGCAAAGAACGTTAATGTATAGCTAACATTAATGACATAGCTATGACAACGTTTGCAGAGACGTAAAAATATCGTGACGGGATTTGGTCGCGCACTGGATTTTCAATCTTCGGTGTCGAAACGAGCATTTAGCATTTTTTTTTTTTGTGGATGGGAAATCATCACATGAAGTCTTCCGCTCTTTTGTGACTTTTACTGACTAAAACCCACCCGTGTTCCTTCAGTAGCCAAGCCACCTTGGCTCATGAGCCAAGGCCACGGTGTCTCTTTGGACAAATCACGCGACCCTGGCAGTGTATATTACGGATTACATGTACATTATGATTTGTAATAAAGATTAGTTGAATTCAATTGAAATAATAACCCACCTTTACAGGTCAGCCTCACGGAGGGAGTGAGGTAAGATTTCGACCGCGAGAGACCGCGCGGGTCAGGAAAATCGCTTCAAGAAAATACCGTCACGATATTTTTACGTCCATTCGAACGCGTACTTAAAATTTAAATTCCCTAATCATCATCATCATCAACATTTCAGCCGAAAGACACCCACTGTTGGACATAAGCCTCCCCCAATCCATGGGGTCGTGCCATAATCGCTACACTTGGCTAGCGGGTTGGCGATCGCAGTATGGTGGTGATTTACCATAACGGTAATTTACCAGCAGCGTTCTCTAGTAAGCGTCTTACGACACCTACGGAAAGATATGGTATGGTGCTATTCTGTACGTACGGAACAAACACATAAACGAACATTAAATATCTTGGTAGAAAACCTGCAAAAACCGACTCACAAATTCACTCTTACCTACATTTTTATAATTAGGTTTTTCGTCCTATAGCGTAAAAAGCCACAGGCAGTTACAGGATATAAGGCAGATGCCAAAAAACAATTCAATTATACAAAGTGAGTAAAAACAACATCGTACAAAATGTTGCCATGCAAATCTGGCAATAGGGAGGAGAAGTAAATCAAGTGCCACACTCCGGCAGTTATTAAAGCCATAAGGAAAATGAATTATTTAGCCAAAGTAGACAACAGATTAGCCGTTTTGATTGTTTTTCTTGTTTCGATTTGCAACTTGATTAAATAATTTATGGAGACAAATTGAAAGAAATTGATACATTTAGGTTAAAGTAATGAGTTTTGGGAAGAAATGTGTAAAACGGGATTTTTTTTACTGAAGTTTATATGACAGCAACGCATGTCATGCATTGACAGACTGTTGGAAAACTCACAAATCAATCAATAGGGCTCTAGGCAATTTACATTTATATAAGACTAGTTTCTGCCCGTGACTTCATCCGCGTAAAATTTTTGTTCCCCTGACCCTTCCCGTCGCATCGAATTGCCTTCCAGTTTTCGTCCATTTTATATTGCTGCTCCTCTCTTGTTGATTGTAGCATGATGTTATAAATAGGCTCAATAAATAGGCTATCCAAGACAAAAAGATTTCTTCAGTTCGGACTAGTAGTTCCTGAGATTACCGCGTTCAACCAAACAAACAAACTCTTCAGTTTTATAACATTAGAATAGATTTTACGTCTTTATCTTTCGTTATTTTTTTTAATAATCATCAGTCATCTGTCTTCCAATGTTGGTTTTGTTTATTCGCCATATCTATCAAATTTTATACGTAAAAGGAGAAACTGACTGACTAACATGCGTTGAGCGAACAACCGTAACTACTGGGATCAGGAACATGCAAATTGAACTATGAAAAGTTTTATGGTTATTCGACCTTTAAGGGGGTGCAAAAGGGGGGACTGACTTTTACTTTGACTTTGTATGAAAAATCATATTCCTTGAGTTATCTTAAATCTTGGCACGAATACTTACCTAAGTAAACCATAACGTAAGTATTTTTTTAATTACCCCCTAACCCCCTGGATTGGGGGTGTTAAATTTTATAGGGGAAAAAACGAAATCTACAAGGACAAAGTCACGAGTGAAGTGCTTGTGTATCATACGTATTTAATTTTATAACTATGTACTACTTACACGTACATTAAATTTGTTCCGAAAAAATGCTGTCATAATGCTCTGCTTATACCACTCACCGAACATCTAATAGTGTTTATCCTATAGCTCCTACCTCAAGCCAATGACGCAATGGAGATGATCTTAGTGCAACGATAATGGACCATCAGCTGTCTATGTGATATCTTTGGGTTAGAGCCCGTAAAACAGCGTAAATACTTGTTAAATATCATGATTCAGGTCAACGGGTCCTAAACATACGACATTTTTACAGCATGACGATGAACAAAGAGACATTAATATATTTACATCTTAGCTTTTTGCAGCAAAAGTATAACAAAATCGACTAAGATGTGTCAGTATTTTTTCTCACTCAAACTCACTTAAAACAAAACATTTCGCTCTCCACCCAGTATATCGCCACAAACCAACACAGAGCCATAAATTACCCTCGAAATCGCCAATAAAACTTAATTCTGCCAAAAACCATTATTACAGTATTAAACGTAAATTAATAGCTGATTTTATAGCCACAACACACGCCTACTCTACTGGGAAATTCTCTGGTCAGCAATTCTTGGAGATGTCCTCATTAATGAGCTCTTCAGTATACCTTAAGAGAGCTATCATGGGCATTAATATCCAATAGTATGTATACAGCTGAACTGAACAGCTGATTTGTTGGGTAACTTGCTCGACAGCAATAATTTTATTATGCACGTGTTGTCGTGCAGGAAAACGTTAAAGGTACAATAGCTCGCTGCAGGTCGGCAAGCGTTGGACCGATCAAGTCAAAACTGCACTCAACGGTCCATCATCATTTCACCTGCACACGTTGTTTTTTTTTTTTTTGGATGGGAAATCATCAAATGACTTCTCCCGCTCTGGGCGGAGCGGGAGGGCGTTTCAGACTTTTACTGACTAAAACCCACCCATGTTCTTTCAGTTGTCTATGTGCCAAGGTCACGGTATCTCTTTTGAACAATCACGCGACCCTGGCAGACCTGCACACGTCACTTCTGGACATAGGCCTCCCCCAATTTGGGAGGGTTTGCCATAATCGCCACGCTTGGCAGGCAGGTTGGCGATCGCATATGGCGGTAAAATGCATAGAGACCGCTGCTGCCCATTCTCTAGTAAGTCCCTTAGTCGACTCTTACGACATCCACGGGAAGAAATGGTGGAGAAATGTTCTTTATTACTGCTTAAAAAATAATGTACCTATGTATTATTTTCTATTCTCTATTCATTTGAGAATTTTTTTAAGATTTAACCGTTTAAGTTTCATTCGTGTGTGATTAGTTCCTATTAAAGACGTAGTATTTAAGATGTGGATAGCGTCATGAGTTACACATGTGTATCATCAACATAACTGGCGTAATATGGATTTTCTATAGGTATGTTACGTATGTTTTGACTGGCCTGTTACTATAGTGGTTAGTGACCCTGACTGCTAAGACTGAGGCCGTGGGTTCGATTCCCACCCAGAGCAAATGTTTGTGTGATGAGCACAATCGTTTGTCTTACAGTATGTATGTATTTAGAAATATATAAGTATGTTTATCAGTTTTCTGATTGCCATAGTACAGGCTCTGCCTAGTTTGGGATCAGATAACGTTGTGTTGGTTGTCCTAAGATATTATGTACCTCTGCCCAACCTATCAGGGATGACAAGGCGTAATATGATTAAATAAATGAACATCGTTCTAGATTTTCAAAGATTAGATCTTAGAGATTAAAGAGAAATACTTGTACTTAAGTTTATTTCAAACTTCAGAAAACTGTGTATGAAAACCGCAAGTATTTCATCTCAGCCAATTTAATTTATAATAACTGACATTTTGTGCTTAGCAAGTCTCTCATGATAATATTGTTGTTCTTACACGTAGATCTTGATATTTAACATTAATATAATCACGTTTTCTTCATTGCTGAAGGGTAAATGTCAAAGCTATTTTAGGATTGACTTTTGTGTGGACATATTATAAGTTTCTGTTCATAAGCATAGAGTATGTTACATAAGAAGCTAATATTATGATAGGTCTACAAAAACCGGACAAGTGCGAGTTGGACTCGCCCACCGAGGATTTCGTACAAATTTGTAGGTACATATTGTCAAAAATTGATTTTTATTTACATAAATATTTTTTTAAAGATTTCATTACAAATGTATAGTTTTCACGTGTTTCCCTATACTTGTAGCATAAGACGGTATTACTTGCCAAACATAGTTCTAGGTCTACGGGAAATACCGTATACATTTTGATTACTTTCATCATCATGTTCCCACTGCTGGGACACAGGCCTCCTCTCGGTGACAGGGAGTGGGCCACAATCCACCAAGCGGGCCTAGTGCGGGTTGGTAGATGTCACATGTCTTCGCATTTGTGGTTCGAAGACATGCCAGTTTCCTCAGGCTATTTTCCTTCACCGTTTTGAGAGCAGTGATGATGAAATAATTTACACGACGTGAAGTTTTGATTCCCTTGAAAATGTCGAAATATACGTTTTTTACGGCAGAAACGGCCATATCTTTTTCACGTTAATGAATTAGAGGACCATTTTATAGAAGAGCACTCGGTGTTCTTAAAATGGTATTACTCACCAATAGTGGTGCCAGTACGTCACACACATAGAATAATATCATGCCACTCTCTAAATACAAAGCTTTTCATCCACAACAGTCGTATGTCACGTGCAAACAAGCTAAGCGATGCAGGCGAAAATTTTCCGATAAAATTATCATAATGATACCTAGCAAGTGCCCTGGGAATGACAGGATAATCTCCCGCACCTGATACGTGCCTGATAATAGACTAGCTTTTTAGTCTTTGTTAGTTTCCTAAGGCTATTTTTTTATCTCTGTTACAGACTTGCTTTGTTTCTCGTGGATAATTAAAATGAAGGCGTGTTTTAAGAGTTGTTATCGACGCTAAAGTCTTGGGAAATATTTGTTTAATAACTTTAGTGACTGAAACGGTAATGCTAATTAGTGTAATGGTTGTTTCAATTGAGTTTTTTTACATCTTCGACTTGGTTATCACGATTCGACTCAGTGTCAAATTGTCATTAATTCAGAGTGACATTAACACTAATTCAAATTAGATTCGACTTGATTTAAACTCGAAAATATTAAAGTAAGCTTGTACGTCTTAAAGTTTCACAAAACAGCAACTAAAGCACTTAAACTACATCACAAAATGAGCTTAAAATTGCTAGTTTGAACCCATATATTTTGCCATTACACCTAATTATTTATTACTTAGACATTACTCCAGCCTAAAACTTACCTTAATACTAAAAATTATGCGACATTTTTGTACACAGTCAACCACAAACACTGGACTAAATAACGAGGCATTCTTGGGCTGTCATGGCGTAATGGCAGATGCGTCAGCATCATTAGTTCATTACACCGCGGTTACGCCCAATGATAGTGCTAAAGGAGAACCGATGGTGAGAAGCGGACCGGTCAGCGATTTTGACTGTTACTATGAGCTCCGTTCGATTTCAGAGCTAGTCGGGAACACCTGATTTGAAGATGAATGGAACCGTGAAACTTAATATTATAAAAACAGAAGTTAAGGCATAAACACGTTTAACTTCAAACTCAAACCATTTATTTCAAACTAGTTTTTGCCAGCGGCTTCGCCCGCGTAGTACATATAAACCTACCTCCTGAATCACTCTGTCTATTAAAAAAATGTCATCAAAATCCGTTGCGTAGTTTTAAAGATCTAAGCATACATAGGGACAGACAGAGGGAAGCGACTTTGTTTTATACTATGTAGTAATGATAAAACAATTGCAAGCACTTTTGGATTGTCATGGGGTCGGTCAGTCGGAAAATGGAGCTAGTTGCCCTTTCCAAAGCGTAGTAGATACCTATGGAGAAGAACAAGCAAGAAACCTCACGGACACTCTTTTAAATAAAAAAATTAGTTGCAAAAAAAATAATTCTCAAAGACCTGATATTCTGAAAGCACCAGATGATCAGCAAAATTATCAAATTTAACTCATATTATCTTGAGATAAGAAACAGCTTCCATCAAATTGTGATCCTGGTCAATGCACCAAAGCATTACAGCCTTTTGGGTAGTTTAAACTTCTTTACCACAGAATGCAACAGACCTCGAAGATCAGAAGACTGAAGCACTATATAAGGAACATTGAACATTCTGTCTTTCCGATTACGCCTTCAATTCCAAAAAAATCACACCCGAACACTAATACCACTGGTATACTCCGTCCGTAGCCTCTCAATCAGTCGCCTGTCACAGTGTCTCCGCCCTAACAAGTTAATGGCGTCTGTTCCACTGAGATACGGACGAAACACTCTGCGCCTACGACACTATTCCGACGTAAGGCCCTATAACCTGTGCCTGGTTTTTATGAATCTGGCTTTATTTTAAGGTTTTTAAATGTAGGGTTAGATTTTAAGGTCCTCGATTGATGATTTAATCCCGAAGAGATGTAGGTATTACCAGGAATGTTGGGTCCCATTTCTGATTGAATCTTCTCTAGATTATGCAGTCCTCCAGCAATTCCAAGTCCAGTCATTCTTATTCCGACAAATTATTTAGCAGGTTGACAAGTGCCGATTACTGTACAATTATGTTATATTTGGGAAAGAAACAAATACTAAAATTAATATTAAACTAACTAATAAACAAATCAAGTACCTTGACTTGGCTCGCGAGGGTTGTCGTCATGTGGGATGTAGACTCAGCGATCATTGTTCCGATAGTCGTCACTGCAAATGGCTTAATAGCCAAGAGCCTTGACCAATACCTAAGGAGGTTCTCGTTAGGCGGCTGTATCAAGGCCTTAATTCAGAAAGCGGTACTTCTGGACACGGCTCGCATCGTTAGGAGGTTCCCGTCTCTGGAGCCCTGATCGCCGGTAGCTTGAATCCTGTTCTCGATACCGGTGGGCTATTATTGTTTATACCTTAAAATGTTTTATAATTTTTATAATAACTAGTATTTAAAAATATAATTTATATGTGTTTATACTTAAATAAAAGAGAATATTTATTAACTAATAATAAATTTCGAAGAAGAGGGAACTATACTTTATGGAAACACTCACACATATCCTTAATTTTTTGTTCATAAGTATCGATTTATATTTTATAGTGCTACGAACATACAGTCAAGGACAATATTCAGTGGACACTCTTGACTAAAGTAAAATAACTTCACCCCACACCTGATCCATTACAGAAACAAAACAAACATGTGTTTCAACGAATTTTTTTTTGTCTGCTCTATTCGAATATTACGTAGGTTTATTTTTGATATCTATAGTTTTGACAAGTCCAGACAAGTTCATATCATAGTCGTATAATCGAGTGGACACATTTAAGTGGACACATAAGTTATTTGTTTAAAAATAATTGAATATTTGATTATTTCCAGTATTTTGTTATTGTTCATTATTATTTGGCTTTATTTAAACATTATAAATAAAAGTCATTATAATACTTTTCGATATTCAAAATAAAATGTCAACTTGTGAAAAAATTTATCTTCAAATACGAAAATTAGTGATTCGTGATAGGGAAAAAAATGAATCTTATCGTTACATTGCGCAGAAATATAGTATTTCGAAAAGTGCAGTGGAAAAAATTTGGAAGAAGTTTTTAAAACATGGTACCGTTGAAAATTTAAGAAGAACAGGAAGAAAACGTTGCACAACAGATTATGATGACCGGCAGATTGTGAGGCATAACAAAAAATCACCAACTTTAACATGTCAGGAAATAGTAGACGAGCTCGGATTAAATATATCTTATAAAACTGTTCAGCGTCGGTTGCATGAGAATGAGTTAAAAGCCTATGTACCTAGGAAAAAGCCGTATATCAGTAAGTGTAACAAACTCAAAAGACTTCAATTTGCAAAAAAATATATTAACATGCCATAATAATTCTGGAAAAAGGTTGTATGAAGTGATGAGAGTAAATTTGAATTATTTGGAACCAAGAGAAGAGGAAAAGTGTGGAGAAAATCAAATCAAGCTCTGGAAGATAAATTTATTGCAAAAACTGTTAAATATGGTGGGGGTTCTGTGATGTTATGGGGTTGTTTCTCGTGGAGTGCTGTTGGTAATTTAGTTGAAATAGATGGTAGAATGACAGCCGATTCATATATTGATATTTTAAATGAAAATTTGGAACAATCATTATTAAAAATGAATATTGCTGATGATTTCGTATTTCAAATGGACAATGATCCTAAACATACGGCAAAAAAAAACTAAGAATTTTTTAAAACGAGTAAAGTACACGTTTTAGATTGGCCTCCACAATCACCTGACATGAAACCTATAGAAAATTTATGGGCGATATTGGATAAAAATGTAACGACATTCAACCGTACCAACAAATACGACTTCTTAGAGAATTTAAGACATTCATGGAATAATATAGATGAAAATATTTTACATAAATTAGTGGAAAGTTTACCCCGACGATTACAAGCCGTAATTTCAGCCAAGGGTGGCTCTACCAAATATTAACAAAAGTTTTTTCTATAGTTTTTTATATTGGCCACATATTTTTGTCTGCCTCATTTTTTATAATCTGACTATTTTCACTTGAAACAATTATTCTAATAATCTATTTATCTTATATCTTAATAGTTCTTTTCATAACAAATTTATGTATACCACAGCTGATCCAATGATCTCAATAAATGTTTAAAAAATTAGTCATGTTTATTTTATCCTTCGGTGTCCACTTAATATTGTCCTTGACTGTAGTATTAAATTATCAAAACCGTAGGTACTGTTAAGATATTTTTTGAAAGCCATTCCTATTGTGTGTTTTACCTACTTGTAAATCTAGGGTTGGTAACTTTTTTATATCAAATATTGTATTTTCGAAGCCATTGCCTGAACTTATGTAGTAGATAATGAAAAAAAAAACGCATTTGTATTTTGCGAAACTGTAAGTTATAAAGCTCGCGACTGAACACGTTTACGAATGAAGTTCAAAAGTAGTTATATAATTTCAACCATCCAAAATAATCCATATTTCATGTTATCACAATTTATCAAAATCCAGCGTGTCATGAATTACCAAACATGTTATTATTAGCTATGAAACGCTAAACCAATGTATGACACTGTTGCTACGCGTTCGGCGTAATACGCGGTACGCCACAATTATTGGCGATTAATACGCCATAACCTTGTTGCTCTCTATTTAGGATAATGAACTCGATTATTGGTATAGCATCCGCTAATTACTGGGTATGGTATATTCAGTGACCTGATTATACATACGTCACTATTTTAGTGCACTGATACGTCTACTACTATTCTCCATAGGAATCAACAAACCTTGAGCTTCTTAAGTTCTGAGTTGAGCTGTACAATTAGTGACTAATGCTTGCTCTGATTGGACATGTCAACTCAATCTGTGTGGTTCTTTCCTCAAATACCATTTCAGACAGCTATCTACATGGTCTTCATATGAAATGAACAAGATTATGTCTGCACTTCAAAAGAGACTGTGACCTCTGAGTTTGTTTCAGCCTTTTTTCTCAGGGTAGTCAAATGGGAAACGCCGACCTCATCTAGTATGAAAAATAGCATTGACGTGTAAAAAGTTTTTGTACAAACCTACTTACAGAAATAAAATCATTTTGTCATTGGAACCGTACACCTAGCTTCTGACTTGTCCTAAGCGCCCATGTAGGTTTATGTGAAATAAAAATGCTTTGATTTGATTTGATTGACGTCATTATTTTGCAATCAATAATATCCTACTAAAATAATCTATCTTATTACATAAGTGCAGTAGTATTTCAGAGATAACGGCCCCGCTTGACCATTTCTAACCATCTGGGCCCGCGTGGTAGATTACAACTCGACCTGGTAAACTGTCTCGCGGACCAAGATGGTTTATGTCTTCGAACTTTCAGTTCTAGGACGTACTGGTTTCCTCACGAGGTTTTCTTTCACCATATTGAGAGCACTGTTTATGAAATTCTTTACACAAAGTAATACAATAGAAATAGAAAATATTTACTGTCCAGGTAATGTAATAAGCAAACATTGATAGTATAGTTTAGTAACATCAAGTTGAGACGACATGTGTAGCTTAAATATTACTTACAGCTAGTTACAGTATATGACCTACAACTTCTTGTAAATGGAAACCGATACTTCTGAGCTTTTTTTTTTCTGGATGGGAAATCATAAATGACTTCTCCCGCTCTGGGCGGAGCGGGAGGGCGTGTCAGACTTTTACTGACTAAAACCCACCCGTGTTCCTTCAGTTGCCCATGTGCCAGGGTCACGGTAATACTTCTGAGCTACCACCGCTCTCACTGAAAGTATCCTTATACGAACTTGGTATTAACATATTTAGGTACTAAAACAAAAGAAGGTCTAGACTTAAGTACTGAGTCAAGAAGTCATCACCACTTTCAACGTAGGTACTCTCCTTCACATCAATGTCATCCTTGAAAGTTATTTTTTCCTTTCTATGGATTACCTTAGAAAGGAAAAAACTAATCGGTAAAAAAGTTAATACACGGTTAAGGGTGACCTTAATCCCGAAGAGATGTAGGTACTACCAGGAATGTTGGGTCCCATTTCTGATTGAATCTTCTCTAGATTATGCAGTCCTCCAGCAATTCCAAGTCCAGTCATTCTTATTCCGACAAATTATTTTGCAGGTTGACAAGTGCCGATTACTGTACAATTATGTTATATTTGGGAAAGAAACAAATACTAAAATTAATATTAAACTAACTAATAAACAAATCAAGTACCTTGACTTGGCTCGCGAGGGTTGTCGTCATGTGGGATGTAGACTCAGCGATCATTGTTCCGATAGTCGTCACTGCAAATGGCTTAATAGCCAAGAGCCTTGACCAAAACCTAAGGAGGCTCTCGTTAGGCGGCTGTATCAAGGCCTTAATTCAGAAAGCGGTACTTCTGGACACGGCTCGCATCGTTAGGAGGTTCCCGTCTCTGGAGCCCTGATCGCCGGTAGCTTGAATCCTGTTCTCGATACCGGTGGGCTATTATTTTTTATACCTTAAAATGTTTTATAATTTTTATAATAACTAGTATTTCAAAATATAATTTACATGTGTTTATACTTAAATAAAGGAGAATATTTATTAACTAATAATAAATTTCGAAGAAGAGGGAACTATACTTTATGGAAACACTCACACATATCCTTTATTCAAAGGCGTTTTTGTTCAAAAGTATCGATTTATATTTTATAGTGCTACGAACATAGTATTATCAAAACCGTAGGTACTGTTAAGATGTTTTTATACGCTTTATATTAGCTTCACTTGTATGTTTGTATGTTTGTGTATTTGTATGTTTGTATATTTGTATGTTTGTTTGTAACCGACTCCTTATAGTGCGATTTTGACCCACTTTAAACGACCAGATTTCATTCAAACTTTGCACACCTGTCAAGGACTGATGACAATGCAATAATTTCATAAAGTTGTGCCATTATCCTTGCCAGGGTTACCAGGACAGCAAAAAAACTGTCACAAACTACGCTGACATACGTCTCAAAATTCAAAATACCCTAAAAAATAGAAAATAAAAAATAGTTTAAAAAAACTAAAAAACACGCTTCCATGGAAAACCAAACTAAAAAGTACAAAATAATGGAAAAAAAGCGTGGGGTGCCTGATATCAATAAAAAAATACCTTAAAAGCACCCCACGCCCATGGAAGCGTGTTTTTTAGTTTTTTTAAACTATTTTTTATTTTCTATTTTTTTTTTAAAGCCATTCCTATTGTGTGTTTTACCTACTTGTAAATCTAGGGTTGGTAACTCTTTTATATCAAATATTGTAGTTTCGAAGCCATTGCCTGAACTTATGTAGTAGATACTGAAAAAAAAAAAACGCATTTGTATTTTGCGAAACTGTAAGTTATAAAACTCGCGACTGAACACCTTTACGAATGAAGTTCAAAAGTAGTTATATAATTTCAACCATCCAAAATAATCCATATTTCATGTTATCACAATTTATCAAAATCCAGCGTGTCATGAATTACCAAACACGTTATTATTAGCTATGAAACGCTAAACCAATGTATGACACTGTTGCTACGCGTTCGGCGTACTACGCGGTACGCCACAATTATTGGCGATTAATACGCCATAACCTTGTTGCTCTCTATTTAGGATAATGAACTCGATTATTGGTATAGCATCCGCTAATTACTGGGTATGGTATATTCAGTGACCTGATTATACATACGTCACTATTTTAGTGCACTGATACGTCTACTACTATTCTCCATAGGAATCAACAAACCTTGAGCTTCTTAAGTTCTGAGTTGAGCTGTACAATTAGTGACTAATGCTTGCTCTGATTGGACATGTCAACTCAATCTGTGTGGTTCTTTCCTCAAATACCATTTCAGACAGCTATCTACATGGTCTTCATATGAAATGAACAAGATTATGTCTGCACTTCAAAAGAGACTGTGACCTCTGAGTTTGTTTCAGTCTTTTTTCTCAGGGTAGTCAAATGGGAAACGCCGACCTCATCTAGTATGAAAAATAGCATTGACGTGTAAAAAGTTTTTGTACAAACCTACTTACAGAAATAAAATAATTTATCATTGGAACCGTACACCTAGCTTCTGACTTGTCCTAAGCGCCCATGTAGGTTTATGTGAAATAAAAATGCTTTGATTTGATTTGATTGACGTCATTATTTTGCAATCAACAATATCCTACTAAAATAATCTATCTTATTACATAAGCGCAGTAGTATTTCAGAGATAACGGCCCCGCTTGACCATTTCTAACCATCTGGGCCCGCGTGGTAGATTACAACTCGACCTGCCAAACTGTCTCGCGGACCAAGATGGTTTGTGTCTTCGAACTTTCAGTTCTAGGACTCACTGGTTTCCTCACGAGGTTTTCTTTCACCATATTGAGAGCACTGTTTATGAAATTCTTTACACAAAGTAATACAATAGAAATAAAAAAATATTTATTGTCCAGGTAATACAATAAGCAAACATTGATAGTATAGTTTAGTAACATCAAGTTGAGACGACATGTGTAGCTTAAATATTACCTACAGCTAGTTACAGTAAATAACCTATGACCTACAACTTCTTGTAAATGGAAACCGATACTTCTGGGCTACCACCGCTCTCACTGAAAGTATCCTTATACGAACTTGGTATTAACATATTTAGGTACTAAAACAAAAGAAGGTCTAGACTTAAGTACTGAGTCAAGAAGTCATCACCACTTTCAACGTAGGTACTCTCCTTCACATCAATGTCATCCTTGAAAGTTATTTTTTCCTTTGTATGGATTACCTTAGAAAGGAAAAAACTAATCGGTAAAAAAGTTAATACACGGTTAAGGGTGACCTTAACCGTGTCTTTGTTACCAGTCATGGACATAACAATTCACCTTTCTCCCACACATTTTAAACTACGCTGACATGAAATACGACCACTTAAAATTGTGCTCACCCTGTAAGTGAGAACAGAATAGTAAGTAAATTGTGGGAGTCAGGCGGTTCCAACCTACGCATTGAATGTAAAGGTCTGTGTAGGCGTTTCTTTATGCAGTATAATCAACGGGACTCGCTTCTTGATGGAAAATTCTGGATCAGATTCGTAATTTGCGTAATTATAACACGTTAACTGCTATGGCTAAAATCAGAAAAAGTTAAAAAAATTACTTAGTTTTATTTCACTTTAAATAGATTGTTTATACCATAAATACATTATTTATTCCAAAAACATGGCCGCCAGGCAGCAACGACATGTTCAGATTTTGTATGTGTTGTCGGTCATATAGTCCGACAAGGCCTGAATGGAACAAAGTATCGGACACATAGTCGACATGGCAGTTAACGTGTTAAGCACGTTCACAGTCTGATTTTAGTCTTAATCTGTCAAGAATACCTCGAGATTCCATACATTTTTCGGCATTGACAAGTTTTCGACATTTGATTGTCGCCGAGATGAGACTGTGAATAGATTTGAACGATATTAATTACGAGAATTGGCTTTATCTTTTGAATATTTAAGTGTAAAGTTTAACTACAAAAATTACAAAAAGAAAAAACTTAATACTACAAAAAAACACACGTTTTCATAAAAAAAAGGAAAAAAAATTCTATACTTAATATTATAAAGCTGACGAGTTTGTTTGTTTGTTAGGTTAAACATGGTAATCTAGTGTGAGGTATTTGTAGATAGGACATGTATTGGGTTTTTCTATATGATTTTTTTTTTAAGTAACAGCTCGCACTTTAGATTTGTACTCGTTTGACGACAGACATGTACCCATCGGCAACATGGCTTGAATGTTAGATGTTTTCTTTTATATAATGTATTGATTAAATTAATAGCGCGGTACTTTACTGTAATTGATTCATTTACAAATATAGCAGCATTAGGCTGAGATAGGAGACTTTTTGGCCTCGCACAGGTCTTACTCTTTTATTTTTATATCTTTTAGTAATATTTTGTTATTTGTGTCTTTAATGTTAATGTTTCTACGTTCTTCTTATTGTTTTTATGTCCTATGCGTGTCCCTAATAAAATGTTTTTCTTTCTTTCAATTCAGATACTCATACAAGCGAGATTTATAATCCTTACAAAGATGTTGGGTCTATGTATTTAGTTAGTAAGCCTAAATATAAATAAAATAATCTTTCGCTATTATATTATTCCAAAATTTAATTATACAGCTTAATATTAAATGAATAAAAATCCTTCGTTTTGTACCAAAACCAAATTGATATCGCTGTGTTTTCACACGATATTCGAAACTACATTTTGGTGATTTCCAGAACTTTAATTAAAATGATCAAATTACACACGTTTCAACCGCAGACAAATACATACTTTGATGGAATAAGGGTTTCTATTAATAATTATTTTCGATTCAAATCACACTCGTTGGCTTTAAGCCATCTCTAATATAAATTAGACTTACTAGAGAATGGACAGCAGCGTTCTCGACGCATTTTACTACCATACTGCGATCGCCAGTCCGCTTTCCAAGCGTGGCGATTATAGCATTTCCCCCCCTTCGGGTGAAGCTTATGTTCAGCAATGGACGCCATTCAGCTGACATGATGGCGATGACGATGATAATGTAATGTGTTATTTCGAAGGAGAGAAACGTGTTTGTGTAACTTTTAACAAACTAGGTGATTAGTCCTTTTTCTTCAAATATGGGTCAGTTCAACAACAAACATTGCACTTCTCTTAACTACAACAGTTTCCTTAGCTTTATGTCACATTTTAGCAAAACTTACCCAACTTAGCAGAAGTCTTAGAATGTTTATACCCCCTTAAGTGCTTATGACCTGATTTCCAAGTTTTCTACCTACTTGCTACGGAGTTTGCGTGGTTATAAGAAAGATAAAAATGAAGATCTTTGTCAGCAGAATTGTTTTTTTTTTCTTTTCGTTTTCTACTTAGTAGTCCCAGTCCAGAAGAAATCTTACATATTTTAACACGCTTTCATTAGCTTTGTGTGTATCTATATAACGGAATCTTTGAACGTAATTTTCACCCCCATCAAAACGTCAGATTGATTTGAAACGTTACACACTTATCAAGGACCGATAACAGAACAATAATTTCATTCATTCAAATTTGTGCCATTATCCTGGCCAGGATCACCACGATAGCAAAAAAAAAAAAAACTAGTTGAACTAAAACATTTAAAATAAATAATAGTTTTAAAAACACGCTTTCATCTAATCTAATCTAACTAGCCTATATTGTCCCACTGCAGGGCAAAGGCCTCCCTCTCCCTTTTCCACACATTTCTGTCATTTCTGTCTTCTGTTTTCTTTCATACCAATCTAAAAAGGAGAAAATAATATAAAAAAGCGTGGGGTGCTTTTTGAGGTATTTCTTATATTTTTGAAGTGAAACTTCTAATGCGACTTCCAACAAGGTTGCGTTAAACGTTTAACGCTACCGTGGGGGGGGGGGGGGTATGAAAGCACCATTGTCAAAGTGTTCGTGCACACGCCAATGATTTGACGGATAGAATTTTTGAAAAATCGAACATTTTAATGTTATCGGAAACGTTTACCCCTTCCTATTTTCATTTCCACATTACGAAGTTTCACTTCTTCCGCGCGGAGGGACTCCACGCACTATTTTCTTTTTATTTTCTACTTTTTAGTTACCTAGGTTTTCTAAGAACGCATGTTTTATATTATTTTTATTTTGGTCTTAAAACATTAACAAAGTGTATTTTTTATTTTATTTATACATTCCACACTCAATAAGAAACAATGCAAAGATGTTGAAATTATTACTTAATTGAATTAACACAAATTATTGCAGTACCTACCAATCACAAAATGGACATAGAACTTACGTTTATAAATATTTCCCCTTTCTTCATTTTTGTCTCAAAATATCTCTTCTTAAAAACATGGCGGTACCCAAAAATATAGTCTGTTCCCTAAAATATGGCCTAGTCTTAAAATATGACCCGGTCTCAAGCTGTTTGCTCCTCTTAAAGCAAACAAATATGCGGCCGAAGATACGTTCGCACGTAGAAGGTCCTGCCGTTAGGGCTGTCTCATATTTTTGCCCGGAGCTCAATAAGCGGAGGCGCACCCAAGTTTGCCAACCTCTTCTAATTAATTTCTACTCCGTGCTGGTAAAGTGGGAACTTTGTGAGTGGCGCGAGTTAGAGGATACTGAGGAGGGCGATCTTAGTTTAAGTATTTATTTAATCTCGGGAATCCGTTAGATGTTGAATAATAATTCATTCGTAAAACGCCACTTACAAACCAGCTTTGGAAAATTGAATACCGGTGACACGTTTTTTTCCAAGATTCAAAATTTTTTCTCATATTTTCTATCAAAACGGGGAGGGATGTGGGGGATGAAATAATTTGGATTTATCACTACTACACAAAATTTTTAGTAAGTCCTGTATCTCATCTTCATCCTAACCAACATTCCTATGTTTCTTTCAACGCTCAAACTTAGTTTAAAATTCTTAAATCATGATTTTAATGGTAACATATTTTTTAACCGACGAAAAAACGGAGCAGGTTCTCAAGTCGACGCGTATATTTTTTTATGTTTGACCACGCATAACTTTTTACAGAGCAGTCCAATTTTGATAAAATTTTTTTTTTAGATCCTCGCAACAACAATCGCTGTAATGTTGTACCTTCCACCACAAGTTTATGGGACTTTACACGGGCGATAGTGTAACTTTACTGAGCTCCGAATTGGTGAGATTAATTCTATAACAAAAGCGTTTGATCTGGCCGAGTGGCACTCCGAACTGTTGTATGTAAACCGTTGAGGATTGTGTTTCTTAGAACCGTTTACTTTGTTAAGCGCGGAAGATGTTCCTTATTCCACGTATGTGGTTTAGAAAGTGTTTTTTTTTTTTTTCATTTGGTTATGACGCTGTCTTAGTTAGTTAGTAATAAGGTTTCACTATAAAAAAATGACTTTTTCGTCATAAGAGTCGTCGTTTTTTGAAAATTATACAGCATGTATTATAAACGTGTCCCGGTAATATTTAAAGGTGTGGTACAGACCATCAAACTGATCAACTTTCCATGGATCCAATATTGTAATCGGGAAGAAAAAATCTACTGGCAAAACATTTTGGTGGGGTAGGTGTTGTAATTATCATCATTATCATTTCAGCCGAAGACGTCCACTACTGGACAAAGACCTTCCCAAATTTTGGGGGGGAGGAGGGGGTTGCCATAAATGCCACGCTTTGGCAGGCGCGTTGGCGGTCGCAGTATGGTAAAAGCATAAAGAACGCTGGTGCCCAATCTCATGTAAGTTATTACTAATTATGTATAGGACATTTGGATATTTTCTGTACTTCTTCTTCTAAGTCGCGTTCTTCATTGCTGAAGGTCGTGTCCCTGAAAGGCTTTCGTGGCTTTCTGAATGATGCTCTTCCATTTCGTTCGGTTCTCGGCTTCTCTCATTGTCGTTGTAACAGAGAGTCCAGTGAGGGCGGTTACTTGGTCGGACCAGCGGTTAGGTGACCGGCCGCGAGGTCTTTCTATTTTCTGTACATTGCTTCCCTATCATCAATAAACTATTCTTGCCATTTGATGATCCCGGGCATGTAGCTTTAAACAGATAATAAAACCGGCCAAGTGCGAGTCGGACTCGCGCACCGAGGGTTCCGTACAAACCTGTAGGTATTCACGGTTTATGCATAAGGTAAAGGTTTATGTTTATGAAATTAAATGTTTTTTTTTTAATATTTGAGTTGATTGAATGAAAGGTAAATTGCGGTTTACGATTTATGACGTATTAAAAACAAACTACTTATTAGATCTCGTTCAAACCAATTTTCGATGGAAGTTTACATGGTAATGTACATCATATATTTTTTAGTTTTACCAATTTGGAAGTGTCTCTCGTGCAAACCATTTAGTTTAGAAAAGAATGTTATTAGAAATCTCAATATCATTTTTGAAGACCTATCCATAAATACCCCACACGTATAGGTTTGATGAAAAAAAAAATTGAGTTTCAGTTCTAACTATGGGGTCCCAAAATTTAATGTTTTTTTTTTTTCTATTTTTGTGTAAAAATCTTAATGCGGTTCACAGAATACATCTACTTACCAACTTTCAACAGCATAGCTCTTATAGTTTCGGAAAAAAGTGGCTGTGACATACGGACGGACAGACAGACATGACGAATCTATAAGGGTTCCGTTTTTGCCATTTAGCAACGGAACCCTAAAAATGAAACTGCTAACTGTCTTCGATACTTTAGTCATACCTATTTGCAGAAAATATTATCCATTTTTAATTCAGGATTTTTACTAGTGGAAGCTCTTAGGTAGCCAGGGGCTAGAGGCTTGTATTGGTGATTATAGTTATGTAAAGCCATATTTGTTACAGTAGCGAATCATATTTTTATCCTTACACACCCTTACCAACTGCAAAACAATTTCTATTTCGCGGGCCAACCTCATGTGTATCTGCGTAATACATCACTAGGATTGCTTTCATTTTGACAGTTCTACATCATTCATTGCGTTATTTACGTTCCAAAGCAGACAATTTCTTCGAACATATGATAGAATGGATTAGCAATAACCTACAAAATAATAAATAATAATAAATATCTTAGGACAACCAACACACCGTTATCTGATCCCACACTAGACAGAGCCTGTACTATGGCAACCAGACAACTGATAAACATACTTATATATTTCTAAATACACACATATTATAGATAAATTACACCCGGACACAGAACAAATGATCGTACTGATCACACAAAGATTTGTCCTGGGTGGGAATCGAACCCATGACCTCAGTCTTAGTCAGGACACTAACCACTAAACTAACAGGCCAGTCTAAAATGATGGTGTCTTACGCAATTAGGGTGCCAGACTCTTTTCTTAATGCCTTTGTAGATTATATTGTGTCATAATTACCAGCCTGCAACAAAAACAAAACATAAAAGTAATTCATCACTACATAGTATAAAAGAAAGTCGCTTCCTTCGGTCTGTCCCTATGTATGCTTAGTTCTTTAAAACTACGCAACAGATTTTGATGCGGTTTATTTAATAGATAGAGCATTGATTGAATTTTAATAGATGATGCAAGAGGAAGGTTTATACGTATAATACGCGAGCGAAAGCTGGCCGAAGCAAGTATATTGTAGATATAATTATTTATTATAAAACACAAACAAAAACTTACAATTTCAACACAATTTCATATTTTTATGTTCCGAGTGCACTGACTGGACAGGTCCACTCAATATGTGTGGTTCTTTCCTCAAAAGACCATTTCAGTCACCAAGCTACATGGTCTTCACATGATGTGATCAATATTATGTCCGGACTTTAAAAGAGACTGTGACCTCTGAGTTTGTTTTGGCCTTTCTTAGGAAATGCCGAACTCATCTAGTTTAAAAAAAAATATCATTGACATATAAAAGTGTTTGTACAAACCTACTTACATAAATAAAACTTATTAACAAAAAATTAAACCGCCGATAAAACTGAAAAGCAAAAAATAATAAACCTTAAAATTATGAGTCGGCGCTTTGAGTGATCTTTGTATATTCATTTTTCAGCGCCGACCCAAAATTTTGAGGTTTATTATTTTTTGCTTTTCAGTTTTTTCGGCGGTTTAATTTTTTGTTAAAAAGTTTTTATTTTATAATTTTTTGTGGCTTTAATGTACTAATAATACTTGGCAACGTATACCTTATCCAATGAAAAAAGAATTATCACAATCGGACTACTCTGTATAAAGTTATGCGCGGTTATACATTACAATCAGTCAGTGAACAATCAATCATCCTCTGTTTTCCGACCCTTAGGGTTCGATTTTGTTTTCCAAATTAATATGGGACCACCTTCGAAGTATACCCTTTCCAATGAAAAAGAATTATCACAATCGGACTACAATGTAAAAAGTTATGCGTGGTCATACATAAAAAAAAATCAAAAACAAAAAAAAATATACGCGTCGAATTGATAACCTCCTCCGTTTTTTTTTCGTCGGTTAAAAATCATTTATCATTATCATTTATTAACAAATAATACAAGTATTTACTAGCTCTCTATTTTATTCTCAACATAAAAATTTGAGACACGCCTCCTAGATTTATTTTAACCCCAGTTATGAAAGGTTTGTACGTGGTCGGAGAAGTTAGGCAAAAACCAAGACAGACTGAGATAAAGTCAATATTGGACTGTTGAATTTAAATATTGATCTAAGTGAAAATACTCTCGGGATATTCATATAATATTGGGTTTACAAATTAAATATTCACAGAGCCTAGACTTTCTTTTTATAAATGTTTATGAGTTTTAGTGTCACTTATCTTTCAAATTTTATTTTTAGAGTTATCTTTTATATTTATTTTATTCCTTTTTTGTTTCTTTTTGTTGGTGTAATTTGGAGGCCTCTGCCGAACTCTTCTGGGAATACAGGCCTGATGTTATTTTATATAAATGCGGTATTCTTTGTTTCGATATACAGGAAGATTTTTTAGTCACCGTCCAATTTTTTTCTATTTTTTTTTTTCTATTTTTTTCATATACCTATATCATTCAATAAATCCATTTTTGAAAAAAAAAAACGATACATAATTTTTTTTATTTTAAATCATTTTCCCGAAAGAGTTATCCGCTCTGCGTGGTCACTAAGTTAAACGTTAATAATACTACACTTGCCGCCCGTGAGAGTATAAAGGAAAAATTTGCAACTTTGTTTATTATTGTTTTCAATTAATTTCGGCGGCGCGCGGGTTGAGCCGCCGAAATTAATACCTAGCGCGGTGCATACGCACTAGGTAATAGCCCGCATTATTACCTAGCGCGCGGCGGTGTCCAGAATCATCAACTTTTTATAGATAACTTTGTGATGTGATATCTCAATATTTTTGTATTGAGTGATACTAAAAGAAAAAACACGTATTAAATGATTTTCGCAAAATATTTATATATTATAATTTGGACGGTGACTAAAAACTCTTCCTGTATACTTTAGAAGGACATCAATGATACTGAGATTTGAAAGCGTTTCGTTTGGACAATGGTAACACTAGGAGTTCCTCATAAAGAACTAATCGTTAGGATCTATCCTGTCATGACTTTAATTTTTATCAACAATCAAGGGTTTCCCCAAATATTGACAGCTTGTAAGTAACTTTTTAACCGACTTAAAAAAAGGAGGAGGTTATCAATTCGACTGTATTTAAAAAAAAATGTTTGTTAGCTCATAACTTTTGAGTGGGTGAACCGATTTTGATGATTTTTTTCTATTTGAAAGCTGGTGCTTCTCGTGCGGTCCCATTTTAATTTGGTTTCATTCTGACAATGGGGTTCATGTGAAAACCATATAAGTCTTAAATTTGTATTAAGTATTTGCGCGACAAATGAACGAATAACGCGATTAGATTAGTGCGGGGTATATACCATAACTAAAAAGTTAAAAATAAAAACTTTTTCCAAAAAATAACAACCGACTTCTTCACTTTCTAGCGTCTTTTAAGGAAGTCGGTTATTTTTTGCAAAAAGTTTTTTGATTAAAATACTTGAAACTAACAATTATGATTAAAGAAAGTCAACTTAAACATTTCAATAGATTGTAGGTGTGGTAGTTTGTATATGTAACATAATGGATCATTGTATATATTAAGCATACACGCCCTATGCCTGGAGGCTTTTATTTAGGTTTTAAGTTCTGTTTACGATTTTGTTTTTTATGTTCTGTTTTCGATTTTGTTTTTTATTATTTATTTCAGCCTCAGCACATTATATACAATTAAATAAAGGTAAAGAAAAAAAAATAAGGGAGGGGGGAAGAGCTCACTGGGCATCAAAGAATTCGTCCGCATCACTGTCGGTCGGAAAAGTGCCCAGAAGGCTGGCAGCGTTGCCACGTTGGATGGCAATGCTGATTCTTTGACCTAAAAATAGTGGATTGTATTTAAGTTAAAATAAGTAGTTCTAATAAATATCTTTATTTTGTTCTGCCTCAGTATAGTTTTCAATGTTTTATGCAATATTGGCGTGTGCTAGCTGACAAATGGCAAATTATTTAGTTTATGTTTCGTTTTTTGTAATATTGATTACTTAAATATTATTGTTTAGAATCAATTTCTTCTAACTAAACAAATAGCTGTGCTGCTGGCGAGTTTGTTGCGCTACTTCTTTTTCCCATCTAAAGCACTAGGAAGTTGTGAAAGGCGGGTGTTTTGGGGGACTGTCTTATGTAATTTTGTCTTCAAAATGTGCTGACTTAGCTTAGTTTGAATAAATGACTTTGATTTTGGTTTTGCTAATTAAACCTTTAACCATGGTTCAGACACTAACCTACGCCTTAATCTTTGATAGAGTCACGCTTACATGAACTTACACGTACAGTTCACAAATAGTTTATCAATGTTTACACACGCCTCCACAAAGAGCTCTCGTCGGAAATATCCTTCAATACTACCCACGCAACCTTGGCCGTCTTGAGGCAACAATATTGTCACTGAAAGCTGACTGGTTCAGCCCACGCTGCGAAAACCGCAGATAGTCAATAATGCTAGGTAGAAAACTGGGTTCTAGATATTAGATAGGCGGCCAATTCATTTAAAATACCAAATAAATTCAACTGTATACGGTTGGAATGCAAAAGACCCCAATACTGTAGGACAAAGAGTAGGCAGAAAGTAAATAAGTAAATTATCATTTATTTATCAAAATATTTCGCTAAGCCTATTGCCATCAACCGGGTACAAATACAGACTCCGGGCTGTTACTGAGAAATTCCAAATAGAAAAACTAAATAACACTTTGCCTCACCTAGGAATCGAACCCAGGACTTCATGCTCAGCGTTTGAGTCCACGAGACCAACGAAGCAAACCGCCAGGGTAGCCCGAAAAAATTTTTCTACGTGTTTTGTAGATTTTGTTATGTAATACTCATTCAATGGCATCATATGAAATGGAATGATTGTTTTAATGATTTTAATTATTACTAGCACTTCGCCAGCGACTTCGTTCGCGTGACCCACAGAAACCGTGCATTTTTTCGGGATAAAAAGTAGCGTAAGTTACTTGGGGATAATGTAGCTTTCTATCGGTGAAAGAATTTTTTAAATCGGTTTAGTAGTTTTCGAATTTATCCATTACAAACATGCATGCATGTTTTATATTCTCTAACTTTACTTAGTTATACTTATAGGAATAATACACGTGTTAGAAGTTAAACTTCTTAAAAATCTACATACATAAAAGCGAAAGGTCACTCATCCATACATTCACTCACTCATTAATCTCTCAAAAACGGCTACCTACGAAGACGAACTTTGGCACAGAGGTAGATAATCAGTAAGAGACGTCCGCTAAGAAAACATTTTATGAAACTCTCCCTATATAGGTGTGAAATAGGGGATGGCATTTTGTATGAAAGTCCGTCAGATTTGCAGGTGGGTTCTTCAAATTTTGTGTTTCGGTTGGCGATTAAAAAATAACTGATACGTATCTCAACGTTTTTAAGAGCGTAAAACTAAGAGCTGGAAAAGGAGATGGAGTTGTGCGGAAAATCCTTCATTTTCAAAATAAATATTAATGGGTTTAATGTGAGAGACGTTGAGAAGTGTTGTACCGTGTGGTGACGGACGTAAAGAATAACACCACCCCATTTCTTCCCGTGGGTGTCGTAAAAGGCGACATAGGGACTTACTAGAGAATGGGCAGCAGCGTTTTCTATACATTTTACCACCATACTGCGATCACCAACCCGCCTGCCAGGCGTGGCGATTATGGCAAAGCCCCCCTAATTGGGGGAGGCCTAAGTTCAGCTGTGGAAGTCTTACGGCTGTAATGATGATGATGATTTTTTTTACGATTAATTTACGATATTCGGTGGACAAGGTAGAAAGCACACCGACCACATTGTACCATTTAATTTAAATTAAACAATTGTCAACTACAATATAAACTGTCTAGCGGACAGCTCGTGAAAAGGGTCCAATTATTAACATTATCGTTCTCCTAATATATATGCGAATTAACTTTAGTCACTGCGGTAATTGCGCACAAGTTTACGTTAGCTTCATTTTCATGTGACATTAAATAGTTAACTTTAACGCAAACCACAAACGTGTTTACGTGCGTTTGTTAATTGATACGGGTTAATCGCGGGTAATCAGGTTTATGGGCTGCTAAACTAATGTTTTGGTTACTGATAAGTTCTGAGTATTTATCTTTGCACGGTTCATATTTTGTTATAAGCCTCATTTTCATACTATTTATTTAATTTTCTACATTTTATTTTTGTTAGACCTTCACTTTCCCTTTTTATTTTTCATTTCGTTTTTCCTCTTCTACGTTTTGGAATGGGCAACTAGAATCAATTCTATTTTAATGTAAATGTTGACGTTCAAAAGTGCCTTTTGTGCCTATTTGAGATAAATGTTTTGACTTTGACTTATTATATTATATTAACTTACCTCTTTATTTATATCAAATTGATATGTTTACCGAAATAGAAAACTTGAAATACGAAAATCTCTCTCCATTACCAAAATACAACAATACTTTAGAAGTCAACTAATACTAGATAAGCACTTGAAATTCTGCAGTCTGGGCCTCTCAGTTTCAGAGTAGTCACTTGAGAAGCTTCAAATTTGAAGAGTATTCCAAAATACTTCAAACGTTGCTGCCCGCAGTAAATTATTATTTGTTACTGTGGTTTATTTCAACCTATCATCAACATCATTTCAGCCGTAAGACGTCCATTGCTGGCTACTTAGGCCTCCCCCAATTTGGGGGGCTTTGCCATAATCGCCACGCTTGGCAGGCGGGTTGGCGATCGCAGTATGATGGTAAAATGCATAGAGAACGCTGCTGCCCATTCTCTAGTAAGTCTCTTGGTTGCCTTTTACGACACCCACGGGAAGAAATAGGGTGGTGTTATTCTTCTCGTATATGAAGTGTCAAAGGTAATTTAGGAAAAGTTATGTGTTTTCTGCTGTGAGTGATAAAAGTTTGAGACTCTCTGGATTAAGGAATAATTACAAAAGTATTTCAAAAGTATATTAACATGGTATGCAAGAGAACCTGAAAGAAAATTATTACAGTAAAACTTCGTAGGCGGCGATTCAATAATTGGACGAGGATTGAGAATGTTTCAAGGGCACCTTACGTTAGGGCACATTTCGCTTGTGGCTTAGTAATAACAGCCGCACGGATCGATCGGTCGGGTTAAGCTACGCTTGCCACGGTTGGTTAGTGGATGGGTGACCATCTTTACCGACCAAGATCCCTCCGTGCCTCGGAAAGCACGTTAAGCTGTTGGTTGAGACATTGTCACTAACCAAGACTGTTAGCTCTGCATGCTACGCAATGCCTGAGGGACGAGCTCACTTTGGCCCAACTTAAGATGGTATACTTGGCTTTAGTTGAGTCCAGGCTCAGATATAGTATTAAGTTTTGGGGAAACAGTTACAACTACAATGTCCTCTCGGCATTTGTGATCCAAAAAAGAGCCTTAAGGACAATGTTGCGTCTGAAACAGAGAGATTCGTGCAGGGACTACTTCATCAAGCTCAACATTTTAACAGTGCCATGTCTCTATATCCTGGTATTGTTAACCATGTTTGTTAAAAATCGCATGAAACCGATGAGCAAAAACTAGTTAGATATAGTACTCGTAGGAAAGACCCACGATCCAACCAAAATTGAATGTGGTTGATCATAGTCCTAGAGTACAATCTGTAATTTTATTCAACAAGTTGCCAATAGAATTTAAAAGCATGAACAGCATGACCTTATTTAAAAAACAAATTAAAGGCATTTTTATTGAAGAAAGGCTATTACAGTGTAGATGAGTTCATTAACGATAAACGACAACCATAATTAATTTAATTGTAAATGATGACTTACTGTGTTTATAAAATTTATTTTTATATTAATTTTTGAATTTTCAATCTTAATGCAGTGTTATTATTTAATGTTTTTACTTTTTTTGACATATATTTTACTAGTGATATTGTTATATTTAAAATACGTGATGAATTCTAAATATGAATGCAGTGAATGTAGTATTTTTGTTTTTTTTTTTTTTTTTGTTCGATCTATAATACCTATACTTAAAATGTTTCAACACAAAGTATTTTGTTATGAAATAAATGACTTATGACTTATGGTCCCAGCTGTCATTTGTGGATTTTTGACGTCGTTACGGGTCGTCAGATGCCCGAAAGACTTAGGCCTCCCCCAAATTGGGGGGGCTTTGCCATAATCGCCACGCTTGGCAGGCGGGTTGGCGATCGCAGTATGGTGGTAAAATGCATAGAGAACGCTGCTGCCCATTCTCTAGTAAGTCCATTAGTCGCCTTTTACGACACCCACTGGAAGAAATGGGGTGGTGTTATTCTTTACGTCCGTCACCACACGGTACAACACTTCTCAACGTCTCTCACATTAAACCCATTAATATTTATTTTGAAAATGAAGGATTTTCCGCACAACTCCATCTCCATTTCCAGCTCTTAGTTTTACTCTCTTAAAAACACTGAGATACGTATCAGTTATTTTACACACACGTAAAAAAAATTATCAAGGATAAATGATTTTATTTCTATAAGTAGGTTTTTACAAACACATTTACACGTAAATCATATTTTTTTAAACTAGATAAGGTAGGCGTTTCATCACTTCTCTAAGAAGAAAGGCCGAAACAAACTCCGAAGTCACGGTCTCTTTTAAAGTCCAGACATAATCTTAGTCATATCATGTGAAGACCATGTAGATTGATGTCTGAAATAGTCTTTTGAGGAAAGAACCACACAGATCGAGTGGACCTGCCCAATCAGTGCACGCATTTGTCAATCGTACAGCTCCAATCTATAATTATGCAACATGCAAGACTAACCTTGGCCGCGGTTTCACTCGCATTTTACTTATATCATCCAGGTCATCGTCAACCTGTCAGTTGGTACGGCAATCATCATAAAATTTCGACAAGCTGTTATTTCGTGAAATCAGGAACAAACATCATCATCGTCTGTCTAGCCTTTTCCCAACTGTGTTGGGGTCGGCTTGCAGTCTAACTGGATGCAGCTGAATACCAGTATTTTATGTAGAACGACTGCCTATCTGACCTCCACAACCCAGTTTCTGGGCAATACGATACCCCTTGGTGAGACTGGAACAAACATGTGAATAACATTTATAAAAAAACTTTTTACAAAAAAAAAAAAAAAACCGACTTCCTTAAAAAAACACTACAAAGTCAAAAATAACTTTAATTTTGGAATTAAAATGGGACCATTCGGGAAGCACCAGCTTTCAAATAAAAAAAAAATCATCGAGATCGGTTCACCCAGTCAAAAGTTACGAGCTAACAAACATAAAAAAAATACAGACGAATTGATAACCTCCTCCTTTTTTTGAAGTCGGTTAATAAGCTGGATTCTTTCACAAGGATAAGAAACAGCAAATATTGGAACATTAGGGCCTGTCTCTACAAGGAGCATGTCTGAACAAAATAAATTAATCTTTCAAGTTTTAATTTTTACCATCAATCAGGGTTTTTGGCGAACTTTGCCGAAGAAACACAACTTTCTAAATTATTCACAAATATTTTGATGAATAAACATTGTAACTAGTTTTGTTTTGTTTTGTAAAACTTCCACTTTGTCTCCAAATCTTTTGTTTATTTTATTTTGTTTCATCAAAAATGTGGGCGGAGTAATTGCTTTAAGTTACTCGCAGTTTAAAAATAACACTCATTATTTTTGGAGCAGAAAATAAACGTGAGTAAAATGTTTTGATTTTTTATGTAGGTATTATTTAGCAATAACGTACCGAAAGCTTTATCAAAATAATTTGCGATAATATTTATATTGTTAAATTTATACAAGGGTAGGTTCTAATTTTTAAGACTCTATAGTGTTTTGTTTTATGTAAGCCAGAACTCCAGTAACCTTGAAATTTCGGAGATCAACAACCAAACTGCGCTGTGGCTGCCTCAATAAATTTAGTCCTCTAGCCAAGACTTAAAAACTTAAAATCACTGGGTTTTAAACACCGTAGCAAGAAAAGACAACGTGAGTACAATCGGAATACTCTGGTATTAGATTTATATACTTGTTTTTAGGGTTCCGTACTCAAAAGGTGCCAACGAAACCCTATTACTAGACCTCAGCTGTCCGCATGCGTCCGTCAGTCTGACAGCGGGCTGTGTCTCATAAATCATAATTGGTTAGCAGTTGAAATTTTCACAGAGTGTATATTATTGCCGCAAATTAAAACTTGACGGTCCCCATACAAGCAACGTGTTTTTTTTTTTTAATGTGGTGATAGAAATGTATGTGGTACCATGGTTTCCTTTCATCCTCACCGCCGAAGCCCGCCGCAACGTCCCAATCAATATCCGTCTCGACCCTTGCTCGAGCCAGCCCCACCGCTGAGCCTGCAGCTTAAAAGTTGTCCCTAAATAATAAAATTATTCCGATCCAACCCGCCCCTTGCTGCCCTCTACCAGCGATGTCCTAAGCCGATGTCCATACCCCATAGGGGGTACCTTTAGCGATTAGTCGCTCTAGTTTGTAAGCCCTAGCTAGAGGCCTTCATTTATTAAGGTATCCACAGGCAAGTCCAGTTAAACAGCCGACCACCTCATAGGTTGACCTGCGAGAGATCAGTTACTCGTACTTGGCCGGTTTTATTTTCTTCCTTGAAAACAAAACACAACTTACACGAACACGAAAACATGCAAAAATCTTGTTACAGCTTCCAACATATTGCGACTAAGTAAATTTCGCTAAGTCGTTGACAACTTGCGTTGTTCGTTGTACATTATCGTCATACTCCGCTGAAGATCTTTGGAACAACCAGCAGTTTATGAGTTTATTCTATCGAAGTGTTGAAGTTAAGAAAACTTTGACGGTGTTGATTACATTTATTTGTCTTTTTGTAGCAGCATTGCGATTACTTGTTTACATTCGCTGAGTAAGCTATCGCGGCCACCACAAGTAATCTACTTTTTGTATGTTTATATTTTATTGTTTTTCCTAATAAATCAGGCAATCAAAAACGGACACAAAACCAATTAATAATTTAACATAATTTCATTTTTTTTTAAATTTAATTTATTTAATTATTAATTTCCTGTAAACATCCCGTATAATCGTTACCCATCAACAAATTAATCTTCATACAAACTGCCCGTACAATGGATATATGTCTTCATGCTTAATGTAGAACGAAAAATCGCATTACCAGCTTTTACAATTTTATAGCATTCTAAGCGAATTCTGTGCTAATTATAAGATTATCAAAGTCAATCACTGCAAAATGAGTCAGGAAAGAAAACAGACTAAAAAAGAGATGGCAGAAAAAATACAACTTTATATGTGGTTTATGTTAAATATTTAGAAAGTACCTAAACGGAACTTTCTGTTACCCAACCGGTATACCTACTCCAAAATTAACTTCGGGTTTCCTGCGAAAAATTAAGGAAGTCATCTCGAACCAAGCAAATTTTCAACCACAATACACTTCTAAAACTTAGTACAACATAAAGAAAATACGCTACGTAGCTAAGTGTAGCTGTGTTCAACTTAATACAGCGGATATTAGAAGGTTCGACACGGTTGGAGGGTTTCAAAGATCGTGTGGGATAGCGGATGCCATGAAATGACGTCATGGAGGCTCTATACAATCTACCCAGGCCGAGGTGTGAGCCTTCGAGCCATAAAAACCTATTTCGTTAAAGGAACTCTTTGGTGTAAGAACGGTTTTTTTTTGGATATTTTCACGATTACCTACTGGCTTTATGAAATTGGCTTGTAGTTGGCGAGTGTACTCGTAATATCAAATTGGTATTGTGGTCAGTGACGATCTGGGTTAGTGTTTTGTCCTTGGAACGAACTACTTTAACGCAGCCTTTGGTAGGAGTAAAATTGTAGAAATTACTATGTAACAGAAGAGCGTTACGTAATGAAAAATTGTTAGTTTTCATGGTTTTCGAGGGTACTGAAGCCAAAACAAAAATCAAAGACAGCGACTGCGAAAATTTTCAAATTTCCATCATGGATGTCGTTTTAAGGTTTTCGAGGGTGCTGAAGCTGAAAATGAGGCAAATTAAAGTTTGAGTTATTAAAAGACAGAGAGAGGAGTTGAAGAAAAAGGGAAAGGAACTTCTTTCCTGACGGGGTCCTCCGACCTCACACGTGTCTTTTGGCTAAGTTTGTACTTCACTACCAGAAAGGGTAACAGAATGAAGTTTTCATTCATATTATTTATTTGAACCCTTACAAACTTAAATATCATCGCATTTTATTTTAAATTAAAACCGCTTCGAAATTAACTGTTTCTTACTAGTCACATCTGACTAACAAGATGCCGAATAATTAATAATGTAAAATCATAAAAGCCAAAAAATAACCTCAAAACTACACAAAATACACAGAATTCAAACTGGATACAAATTATATTACACGACCTTACAAAAACAATAAAATAACGATGCCTAATTCCCTAAAAACAATATTCCTACAAGAAAAACAGTCACCGGCTTTGTCTATGACTTACAACGTATTTTACTATGCTCAACAGACACTGAGAAGTTATCAATGGAGTGCTAATACACGTAAGAATAAATTTCTTAAAGAACAGGATTTTGTTCTTCAAGAAATTTATTTTAACGTGTTTTTTTTTTAAATTCAAACGGTCATTTTCATTTCAATTACTTATTACGTTATGTTGAATACAATTACCCCTTGAAAGAGCGAAACCACAGTAAATACTGATAAGCATTTATTAGGAATGTAAATGTGTATCTAGGAATAATGTGGAACAAAAATAGTCTGACACCTCTTATATAATACTAGCTTTTGCCCGCGGCTTCGCCCGCGTGGATGTCGGAAATTAATGCAAGAGGACGTATAATCGCGATAAGAATGTGTTATTCCAGGTTATATAGGTAATATAGACTCTGTGTGCTATTTTCGATCCAGATCCATTCAGCCATTTTTGTGTGATTGAGAAACAACAACCCAATCATACATATTTTCACATTTATAATATTATTTGCCCGCGGCTTCGCCCGCGTGGATGTCGGAAATTAATGCAAGAGGACGTACTACCGCGATAAGAATGTGTTATTCGATGTTTTATATAGGTAATATAGACTCTGTGTGCTATTTTCGATCCAGATCCATTCAGCCATTTTTGCGTGATTGAGAAACAAACACCCAATCATACATATTTTCACATATATATAATATTATTAGTAGTAGGATTATAACTCATATTACTTAGGATTCATAGTTTATGAGAACATCATGTGTGTTGGTGTTTTTAAAATAAAAGTAATAGTATTCAGAGTAAAGAAGACTGTGACATAGGGCTTGGTTTAGTTGAATATAAGTCTTCCTGGTTTTTCTTAACGCTCCTATTTTACCTATACAGACACTCAATCATTTACCAGACACCGAACTTAATTATAGGAATAGTACTTTTGCCAGTGGCTTGGCCCGTATAGCTGTCGGAAAATAACACCCGGGAACCTACTACCGGGATAAAGTAGGTATCCTATCTGTTACGTATCCATAATATAATATATCTTTGTGCCAAATTCGATCTAAATCCGTTTGGCCGTCTTTGCATCATTGAGAAACAAACATCCAAAAATCTAAACATCTAAGCAATTTCGCGGTCTCTTACTTGAAATAATACTATTAGGTTTATTGTGAGTATAATGAACACACATGATATTCGCAATTACTTTGAAGCCAAAGTAATATGAATTACAATCCTACTTATCCTGTACTACCCGGCCCCTGCCAACGCGCTCTGCGCTCACTTTTTAAATCTCTAATATCTTCTAAGATATTCATTTAAATTACATGCTGTAAGGGCCATATTGATCTATATTAAATGCACAATGTATTTAAGGTACTTAATTGGATAAGGATTAATGCTGTATTGCTTAAAATCGCTTCGTAAATAAGCCCTTATTTCTCGTAAAAAGTAAAAGATAAAAAATGGTTATTGTGGGTTATCCCTAAGAGATAGACATATACCATTGAGGACATTTTTGTAGGCCTTTTTAAGGTGTACAATACTGTAGTACATTATTTTGATCTATTCCGTAGGATTCAGCCAGGGTTTTACGAATTTTGAGACGTATGTCAGCGTAGTTTTCGAAGATAGTTATTTTTTTCTAAAATAAATGAATCTTTCTAAAATAAAAATAGCCTAAGTTACTCCTTGTTACATCAGCTATCTGCCAGTGAAAGTCCCGTCAAAATCGGTCCAGCCATTTCCGAGATTAGCGGGAACGAACAGACAGACAGACAGACAGACAAAAATTGTAAAAAATGTTGTTTTGGTATATGTATCGTGTATACATCCATATACACTTAGTAAAAAGTGGTTATCTTAATATTAAAAACAGACACTCCAATTTTATTTATTTGTATAGATAAACTATTTCTATATAGCCAGTGTATATGTAGATAATATACATATATTCAACAAAATATCTTAGTGTATAATAAAATTAAAATCATTTTAACAATACAGAAATCTGCTACGTGTTCTCATTAAAAAACTTGTATGGTTCAGTAGTTTTAGGTTTTAAAATGTGTGTGTAACTTAGTTTTTTCTAGTATCAAATAATGGTATCGTTGTTTGGTTATGTTTCTATAGAGCACAAAATCACTTCAGCAGCTGCTGCTAGAGATGGCACTGTCAACACTTTCGATACAAACCAAGCGTGTCATTTTTTACTTGCACCACGACACGAATGGCGCATAGAAACTGACAGATTTGAATTACAGTCTTTACACAACCTGTGCGGTCAACACACTCTCAGAAATAGGAATTGTATTATACCTGCTGTACAATTCCGTGCCCTGTGGTGAATTTCAAAGTGATATAATTCTCTAGAATTGATTAACGTCTTCCTTTCAATATCACTCCATGTATTCCCTCCTCCTTGTTCACAACTGAGCCCCACAAACAATTCCAATTTGTCCTAATGTCTCTATAAACGAGCTGTAGCCGAGAAAAACTTCGCTCATTTATAAAGAGCCGATGATACAGGGCTCAATTGTACTGCCATGTTGCTTGTTACACTGTCCATCTGTCAAAAGTTTGTGAATTATTCTGCGTGCAATTTGTTTGCGGGATTCGGTTAACCTCGTTTTTATTTTTAACTCTTTCGATGTGTTGAAATGTAAATGAAAACCAATTTTTGGAATTACTTCAGATATTTTCTTGGTATCTTCTTATTGAAAAGAAACTCACGTTTAGATTCTGAAACGTTATAATCAAGAAACACGGTTTTTTTTAGGTATCGTTTTTGAACTTTTTTTTTTTTTTGGATGGGAAATCATCAAATGTCTTCTCTCGCTCTGGGTGGAGCGGAAGGGTGACTGCCTATCTGACCTCCGTAACCCAGTAACTGGGTAATACAATACCCGGTAAAACCGGTTGTCAGACTTTCGGGCTTTTGATGACCCGTAACGATTGTCAAAGATCTACGAAAGACAGCATGGAGGCTTAACGTGCTTTCTGGGGCATGTAGGGATCTTAGTATATAAAGATGGTGACCCATCCACGGAAAGGCCGCGACAAGCGTAGCTTAACCTAATCGAATGACCCATACAGCTATTATTATTACTTATGTTATTATTACTTAGCCACAAGACTTTCTACCTCTTTATTTTATCCCTATCTGTCTATATAAAAATATTTTAATATTTACATAATCCGACTCTTAAATAAAATACATTACTATTAGCCTCCCGAAATCCAGTAAGAGAAATAACAACACACAACATATAAATCATAAATACTGCAGTCGGTTCGCCATCCGCGGTGGCCAAACGAGTATCCGATTGGGGTGGGCAGGGAGGTAGCTATCAAACGGTAGTTAGGCGGTGTGGTTCCGATCTGAAACGAAAAGTGAGAGATTTGAGTTTAAAAATAGACTGCAGTAAATATGTATTTGTTTCAAGTATTGGTTTGTTTTGAGGTGTGCTGTGTTGTTTTTATTCTGGTTTCAGTAAAACAACATTTATACAAACCGGGATGGATTTTCAAGCAAAATAGTTCTATAGTGGTGTGGTAAGTGGTTCTGGTATTTTACCCTTACAAACTTTAACAGCCCTTTATCCCCATTTACGGGGTAATTCAGGAAATTAAAAAAAATACGTAAAAACTATTCGTGCCAAGTTTCAAGGTAATTAGTTAAAAGAATATCAAAGAAGTGGATTTTTACAAACATAAAAGCGGGGGGCTTTTGTGTTTGTAAAAATCCACCTCTTTGAGTTCTTATTTTTCAGTTTTTAGTTATGGTACCGACCCCACACTAATTCATATACCACTACTTGCTATGTAAGCAACAGTGACAGGACGCAGTAGACTGTCATCTACGTAGATATCAAAGTGGATTAAAAACGTATAATCGAGGCTAACGCCAAAAATACCCAAGTAAAGGTAATCATATTTATATGGGATCATCCAACGGAACAAAAAAAAGAATTTTCGAAATTCATCTACAATTACCGGAGAAGAAAAAAACATACCAGTCTACGGCCGAATTAAAAACCTCTTCCTTTTTAAAATCGGTTAAAAATGATATATTTTATCAAACTGATGCATGCTTACGCACACCCGATCCGTATCGATCCTCGGACACATCTCAAGGGACCTGCAAATGTACTGCTGCAGTGGTACCCAATATTTCCATATAACGTCACACGATATAGGTACGTCGGACACACTATACGTAATGATGTGGGTTGACGCATAATATATTGTTTTAAAAAATAGAAATGTGACACTTTTGTTTTTCTGTATATATAAAAATGAATCCCTATTTCCCTTGGTCACGACATCACGCGTGAACGGGTGGACCGATTTCACTTTTTTTTTTTTGTTGTGTTTGTAATTGTCAGGAGAAGGTTCTTATGAAAAAAAAAAATTAAAAAAATTGCACCGAAAATTAGAAAATTTAAGAACACTTATTTAAGAATACTTGACAAACATATAATAGGACAATGTAAACTTTTTTAATGTAACATTATGACATTTGACATAGAATTGACAGAATGCGTGATCAAATATCATCAAAGAGACAGGACAACGTCTGTCGGGTCAGCTAGTATTTTATAAATGTAACATAACACTTGCTTGTATTCTTGCGTAATATTACTTAACACTGCTAATTACCTCCGAAAGGTTTCGAAGATAGTAATTACTGTGGCTATTCTATGGCCAATACCCAAATCACATTAATATAGCTAAGTCTGACATAGTAGGGGGCCACTCCATCGACACTGAGCTCAAATATAGACTACAGACAGCTACTAAGCATTTCCTAATCCAATCTTTAGCCCGAAAATCGAATCCCTGAGGTCTATTAGACCTGTTAGGCTGGTATATTTACGAACAACTTATTTATAAACAATTGTGTAGCCTTATGTGCATATGCTTGAACCAAAAATTTGAAGACATGTGACATCTGCCAACTTGCACTAGGCCCACTAACCGAGAGAAGGTCTGTATCTCAGTTTATAGTAATAAAATAAAATAAAATAAATAATAAAAAAGCCTTTTATTCCATGCAAAATAACTAAAGTTTTACAATTACTTAAGAACATTTATAATGTTACAGTTGCTTATGATATTATATTTTTTTGTTTTGTTTTGTATTTAATTTGAAAGTTTTTTTTTTTTTTTTAGTTTATAGTATTATCTCTATTCTATATCTGATTCTATTATCTATTTGATCACTAATACATTGATACCGATATTTTAACAACGAAATATTATCAGAATATTGGGTTTCTGTTTGCAAATAAAGACTAAATAAAGACTTCAATAATATTCTTTAGGCTTCCAGAATTACTGAATAAACGTGGTCGTTGAAACAAAAATCAAAATATTTTATTTCACATAAACGTACATGGACACTTATGAAACGTCTGAAGCTTGGTGCATGGTTCCAATTTGTTCATCATCATCATCATTTCAGCCGTAAGACGTGCACTGCTGGACATAGACCTCCCCCAAATTGGGGGGCTTTGCCATAATCGCCACGCTTGGCAGGCGGGTTGGCGATCGCAGTATGGTGGTAAAATGCATAGAGAACGCTGCTGCCAATTCTCTAGTAAGTCCCTTAGTCGCCTTTTACGACACCCACGGGAAGCAATGGGGTGGTGTTATTCTTTACGTCCGGCACCACACGGTTTGTACGCGCACACGGTTTGTGCACCAATTTGTTCATTCCTATGAAAAAAAGCCGGCAAAAAACTCCATTGTGAAACATGGAGCAGTCTTCATTTGTACACACAAATCTTCCATGCAAGGCTTGGTCCTTTCTACGTCCTTATTTGGTAATTTCCAATGGAAAAGACGAACACATTACCCGCACGCGTAGCATGACCACCATAGAAAGAACTTTGTCTATTCTTGGTAGAATAGAGATAGAATTGTCATGCTATGCCAGCATAAAACGGTACAAATATTTCTACAATCTTTAATTCTGTCTTTAATCTTTCTACAATCCGTAATTTTGTCTATTCTTCCGTCGATAAAACCCATTTCTACGGTGTTCATGTTACGCATGCAGAGATGAATAGCTTTATGTAATGTGTTCTATACCAATTAATAAGCTGTCTCTTTGCCATGCTACAAATTCATTTCATTAAAAAAAAAAACTTGTCTTGTAACTAGGAATTCCTTTTGTATCTTAGATACGTTTACAGACATATGAATCTGAATTACCAACTACGAGTACTTAGGTGCCTAAAACCGCGGTTCCACTCATCCAAATAAATTTTGAATCGGTCGACTGTGGGTTACACTGAGACCCCAAATAACTACATAAGTGTAGCCCATAGAAATATTTATGTCATGCGGGAATTGATCCTGCAAACCGTAGCGTGAAAGCCGATCGCTTGGCAACTCCGACAGCCGTGTCATCCCGACCGAAATGTAAGCAATCAAACAGACAAACATATTCACTTGCACATTAGTAAAGATCTGTTATATTTGCCATCACACACACCTCGACCTAATCGCGCTTTTGTATTCTTAGCTAACAAAGTTCATCTTTGAGACTTCCTCAATTTTCCATACACAAGTCAACCCTTTGGGCTAAGTAACAATACGTAGCGGGTTAATGACCTATAAAGCCCCGCTGATTCGTTCCCTAATGTGTTTTTAATGGCGTACATTTTGCTATTGAACTGTCATTTAATATGGCTAACAGAATTTACGAGAACATACGAAGCTTTGTTAATATTTGCGGCGAGAATTTATGACGAGTTTTGGGTAATTATTGCCTCGAATATTTTTTCAGGAGGTTTTTTTTTTGTTTTGCGCTGTTTTTTTCTGACAGAACGTGTGGCCTTGTGAGGGGATGTATTGGTTCTAGAATGCAGAAAAGTTGGTCTGATAATTCAAAAGATACCTTTTGATGACAACTGATTGTTTAAATCCCACCAAGGTTCAGTTTTATGATAGTCCTCAAACCTTGCGTGCAACAAGTTAGGAAACCCAGGCAAATAGAGCCGCTCTGCCCACAGCGGAAGACGTCATCTGACGATTTCCCACCCAAAAAAAAATGCAAGTAGAAAAAAATGCTGGTATTTTAAGAAATACCAGCATTTTAATTGACCTTGTGAAAGCCGCAGGAATCCGCTTGATGCGGGTCGCACAACACCGGTCGAAGTGGCGGAGCTTTGGGAGGTGTATGTTCAGCAACGGTCGTCTTTCGGCTGAAATGATGAATTTTTAGAAGTAAACCTAAAGTCTTTACTTCGTTATTTGCTTTCTAGAAATGTCAGCATTTTTTTCGTAAACCAAGTAAGTCATATTTTTTTCAATACATAGATACTGTAGAGAATATGGCCTACTTAGTGCTACCATGCAACCGCCGCGAGTTTAACAATAATAGCTTTACTTATTCTATACACTTTACATTTCTATATGTTATTGGTTGTGTTAGTATTTTTTCGTAATCTAATCTGTTGGTATAACTTATTATTATTTTGTAAGGACTACTCTGGCAGTAAAAGCCTCCTCCATTTCCATCGATTTTGCTCTATCTCTTGCCAGTCTGTGCCAAGTAATTCCAGCCGTGGCAACTATGTCATCACTCCACCTTTTGAACGGCCTTACTTTTCTTCACCACGAGTTTAGTACATGATAATGGCAATAAGAAACGAACACTATGTTTTTCGTATTTAGAAGTTTATAAAACTATATGTTACCAGCTTGAAGAGCTGACAGTAGATGTCATGATATAAAAATAACAGTAAATAAATCTTTTATAGTACCTACGTCCCTCCACGAAAACAGCTTTTCCGACTGAAAAAGACATGGTCCAAATCTATTTTTATATACCAACAACCTTATTTTATTTCGATATTTGATAGGTAGCTCTGCATGTGACTTTGGAAAATAGAAATTCTTATTTCATAAATGAAATTGGTAGACAATGTTACAAATATCAATGATCCCCAATGTTTTGTCATTGACATAAATATTCCACGGAATTAGTATGTACTATATATAGGTAATACGCGATATTCTGCTATTGACATTTTATTTTCGTTCTTCGAATGAAGTCTGTAGTTGTTTTGTGCCTATTTTCGAATTGTCCTCGATATGATATTCTCTATTCTGAACTTTAATTTCGGAAGTCGGTGTCTTAGGACCTGTGTTAAAGTTTTTTGAGACCGACTTCCGAAATTAAAATGATATTTCTCTTTGTAGTTTTTTTATCAGTCAGTCAGTCAATCAATCAGTCTTTATTTGTGAACACAGGTAATAAAGGTCTTATGTATACATTCTAGAGTATCTCTATGTATACATTCTTTATACGGAAGTCGGTTGTAATTTTTTTGAAAAAAGTTTTTATTTTTAACTTTTTAGTTATGGTATGTACTCCGCACTAATCTAATCGCATTATTCGTCCATTTGTCACGAACATACTTAATGCAAATTTAAGATTTGTATGGTTTTCTCATGGATGCCATTGTCAGAACTGAACCAAATTGAAATGGAACCCCACGGGAAGTACCAGCATTTAAATTCAAATTCAAATTAAAATTCAAAATATTTTAAAATATTTTAAATAAAAAAAAGAATCATCAAAATCGGTTTACCCAGTCAAAAGTACTGAGGTAACAAACAATATGAATAAGATCAACATTAGAAAAACATACAAACTGCAAAAAAACAAATTAATGCATTTTAGACTAGCGAACTACGAATTAAAATAGCATAATCCTATTCTTCATACAATTTCTTAAGGAAAATTCTCCTCACACACGGAGGGTCATCAGACGAAATGTAAATCTACCCCGAACATAAATTACTTTAAGGAAGTTGGTCTAACAAGCCGTCGAGTACATCTCTAGTGAATAAAGAGGGTAGTTATAAATCTTTGCGTTTGTTCTGCGAGTGAAAAGATGAAAAAAGTAGATTTGAGGGTAGGTAGTCGGGTTTTATTGTTATTACATGGTCAGTTAACTTTTGGATTTGTTTTGGGTTAGTCAGAATAGATTGGATAAAAAAGGCGTTAGTAAAAAAAAATGAGATCAAAAGAAACATGAATTATACATGTTTTTACAATTACAATTATTTAGAATCATTGTTTCTTTCAAAGAATTTGTTCTTAGATTTAAATAGGTACAGGTATGTACTTAAATGTTCTACCTATTAAGTTTTAGCGAAGCAGAATACTTTAATAGCTATCGAAGGAATAAGAAGGAAAGGAGACATTATCAAAGAAAACATTTTCAACTAATTTCAAAATATGTAACATCATTTAGGCACATCAAAATATTGTCAAAGAGATTATACAAATATTGAGAAAAAAAACTTTGATGAGTTTGCAAACTGTGAAAAACTAATTTACATGTCTAGACATCGTCAATACCGATCAAAAACATTTTAATATTATTTTCCTAGAATTTATGAGGTGTAATAGAGTCTACTTGAATATCATTGTAATATTAACGCTATTTTATGGAAAATCGTTTAGTAGACGAGACTGGTTGAAGACAATAATGTTACAAAGCCAACGCCGAAATGTCCCACTACTTCATATTCACGACGACCCAGGAGTCGCAGCAATATTTATATATATTATTCCCTACTTCTGGCAGATAAACTCTATCAACTCAGCCTATCGCAGTCCACTGCTGGACATAGGCCTCTCCCATGCTGCGCCATAACATTCATCCTCCGCCTTCCGCATCCAGTCTGTCCCTGCCACCTTTTTGAAGTCGTCGGTCCACCTAGCTAGGGGGCGTCCCACACTAAGCTTGCCGATACGCGCTCTCCACTCCAAGACTCGTCTGCTCCATAGGCCATCGGCCCTTCGAGAAACATGGCCAGCCCACTGCCAATTCAATCTGCTTACTCTGCAAGCTTGGTCGGTAACTCCAGTTCTTTTCCGGATAACTTCGTTTCTGATCTTATCCATCAAAGAAACTCCGAGCATAGCCCGCTCCATACCGCGCTGAGCGACCTTAAATTTATGGACCAGCCCAACGTGTCCACGTTTCGGCAGCGTATGTCATAACGGGCAGAACGCACTGGTTGAAGACCTTGGTCTTCAAACATTGCGCTACCGACGACGAGAAGACTTGACATGATAAACTCTATCCTGTGATCAAAATAAAGCGTATTCTCTTTTATCTTCGATCTCTTCTTTGAGATTAAAATTTCCAGTGAGTCATCTTCTACCTAACTTTTTAGCTCCATATGTTGGGGTCAGCTTCGTCTAACCGAATGCAGGTGAATATCAGTATTTTACATGGAGCGAAAGTCTATCTGACTTCTAGAACTCAGTTGCTAGATAATACGATACTCCTTGGTAAGACTAGTTGGCAGACTTTCGCGCTTCTGACTACTCATAACGACTGCCTACTTGCTCCCTTGACCCTCCTTGACGCATCGAATCGCCTTCCCGTGCGGGTACTTCGTATTTGTGTCTTTATTTATTTTTTCCTCGATAAATGGGCTATACAACAATAAAAAAAAACAATTCGAACCTGAAGTTTTTGAGATTAACGCTAACCAAACAAACTCTACAGCTTTATAATATTCTACACCAAACCGCACCAGGCCACCAACTCGCACCGGGCCACCAACCCACACCAGGCCACCAACCCACACCGGGCCACCAACCCGCACCGGGCCACCAACCCGCACTGGGCCACCATCCAGCACCGGGCCACCACCCCGCACCGGGCCACCAACCCGCACCGGGCCACCAACCCGCACTGGGCCACCATCCAGCACCGGGCCACCACCCCGCACCGGGCCACCGACCCGCACCGGGCAACCAACCCGCACCAGGCCACAACCCGCACCGGGCCACCATCCAGCACCGGGCCACCATCCAGCACCGGGCCACCACCCCGCACCGGCCACCAACCCGCACCGGGCAACCAACCCGCACCGGGCAACCAACCCGCACCGGGCAACCAACCCGCACCGGGCAACCAACCCGCACCGGGCCACCGACCCGCACCGGGCAACCAACCCGCACCAGGCCACAACCCGCACCGGGCCACCATCCAGCACCGGGCCACCATCCAGCACCGGGCCACCACCCCGCACCGGCCACCAACCCGCACCGGGCAACCAACCCGCACCGGGCAACCAACCCGCACCGGGCAACCAACCCGCACCGGGCAACCAACCCGCACCGGGCCACCGACCCGCACCGGGCAACCAACCCGCACCAGGCCACAACCCGCACCGGGCCACCATCCAGCACCGGGCCACCATCCAGCACCGGGCCACCACCCCGCACCGGCCACCAACCCGCACCGGGCAACCAACCCGCACCGGGCAACCAACCCGCACCGGGCAACCAACCCGCACCGGGCAACCAACCCGCACCGGGCCACCAACCCGCACCGGGCAACCAACCCGCACCGGGCCACCAACCCGCACTGGGCCACCATCCAGCACCGGGCCACCACCCCGCACCGGGCCACCGACCCGCACCGGGCAACCAACCCGCACCAGGCCACCAACCCGCACCGGGCCACCCCCCCGCACCGGGCCACCACCCCGCACCGGGCCACCGACCCGCACCGGGCAACCAACCCGCACCAGGCCACAACCCGCACCGGGCCACCATCCAGCACCGAGCCACCAACCCGCACTGGCCACCAACCCTCACCGGGCAACTAACCCGCACCAGGCCACCAACCCACAATGGGCCACCAACCCGCACTGGGCCACAAACCCACACTGGGCCTGCCTGGTGGATTACGACCTACTCTCTCTTACTGATAGAAGGCCTGTGTCCCAGTTTTGGGAACATTACAGACTAATTATTCTATTATGCTAAGGTTGAAATCACCAACCCGTTTTGAGTATGCGTAGTAATCACTGCTTGTGTCCACTTTATATGAGGAGAGGTCTTTGCCCCGCTGTAGAACAATAATAGGTCAGTTTTTTTTTTTTTTCACGGTCAAGCTAGCGTATTTGCAAGCTAGGCCCCACGCAAAACGTAATCATCTTAAGTTCTCATCGTCCCTCCAATAAAATGCCTAGTTAAGTTTAAAATTAGTCCGCCAATGTTATTCCAAGTTCTTCCGCAGTATGTAATAAAGCGAATAGGTCAGAATGTGGGTGGGAACTTTATAAAAAGTCTGCGTGGGCGATTAAGTTCTTTTCATTTCACCTGGCTCGTGAAATAATTTTATTTTAATGTTCTTAAAGGTTCTTTCTTAACGTTAGTATGTAATCATCAGTTTCCGTAACTTTTTCATGGTATTAACTGTTTTTCTATTTCAGTTTCAAAGTGTTCAGTTGCAGTGTATTTGATGGAAGACAATAATGAAGCATTGTTGTCATGTCGTTTCAAAAACGATGATTCAGGTAATTATCAAAAACAAACATAAAAAAATCGTATCTCAATTACAGTGACACTTAGGACATGGAGTCTATGTATGAAAGATAGCACATGACCTATTCAATCCCCCAAAAAATGTCCCCAGTGCCTTATAAAATATTTGACTTTGTCTAGCTCCATGAAATTCAGTCATATTTAACCATGCGGAATAAATCAAATTACTTCCTTAACGAACTTGTTTTTATTAAAATAACACAATTCAAAAATCAAATTAACAAAATTGTTTTAATTAAATGGCTCAAAATGTCAAAGACTTTTCCTCTTTCTTTGTTCTTCATTGTTAAAAGAAAGAAATAAAAGACCATTGTGATATTTTCATTTATTTGGTTATTTGATGCCTTTTGTGATAGGTTACTTAAATACCTTTCACTCACAAGTTTCTCACAGTGAATCTCCGGTAGTAAAAGTTAGAAAAAAAAAATGTTTGTAAATAGTGCATTGGTAGAGCATGGTGGCTGCGTCTTATAAGTAGTAGATCGTAGATTCGAACCCAGTTATTTACTTTACTTTACGTAATTTATTTCACCACTGCTCTCAAAACGGTGAAGAAAAATATTGTGAGGCAGTTGGAATGTCCTAGAACCTAGGAGGCCTGTGTCCTAGCAGTGAAAAGCGGAGGGTGGCTGAAAGACTGTTGTGGCGCAGCCTGGGACAGGAGTATATCCAGCACTGGATAGCGGTAGGCTGTGTTGATAGTTGATTGATGCTACGGAGTGTGCATTTCAAAATCAGCGTTCGCATGGGGGAACCATGGGGACGCTGACGGTTGACTGACTGCTGGTACATAGGCCTTCTCTCGGTGAGACAGAGTGGACCGTTATCTACCACGAGAGTCCAGTGCGGGTTGGTAGATGTCACATGTCTTCCAACTTTGGATTTTAACACTAGAAGCGGGGGCGTCCCAAATTTGACCCATTTCGATGTTCTTCCTGCTCTAATTAATATTTTATTATGCATATAATCGTAACTTTTTATGACTTTACATGAAATATGATGATTATTATATTTATTGCTTATACAAGACTTCATCCACGTAATTGTAATATACATATTTTTTTATCCAAATTTACCTCAGTCGGTATATTCAGCGCTTCTAGTGTTAAGGCATGCCAGTTTCATTCACCGTTTTGTGAGCATTGGTAATGAAATTATTTACACAAAGTAAAGCATCTGCCTGGGTACGAACGCACGACCTACAACTCGGAGCCACCACTGGGCCACCACAACTCACCATGGTGGTCATTAGTATTATTTATCTACGGCATGTTTACCAGAAAAGTGTAATTTATTGAAACTTAAACCTCGAGTGAACTAGCATACAATATTCTTAACCCTGCAGTGGTCACGCGGATTAAAAAAATGAAATATTTCAAAAACAATTCAAGTGTGTTAGCCGAGACTCCATGTATTTTATATAAGTTCGATAGTCCCTGCCACCACTCAGTTGTGCTCGCGCATTGCCGATGCGTGGTTGTGCCTGGAGAGGCTGTTTAAGTATTACAAATTAACCCTGGATTACAATTGTAATCCGCGCGACCACTGCAGGGTTAATTTCAAATTCTGAAATAAATACTTTTCAGAAATACAAAATAATGTCTCATTGAAAGATTGCAAAGCTATCCTTCTTTCACAAATAGGTAATAAAAAATGAGACCATCATTTATTTAAAAATAAGCATTATAAAGAAACTCTAGATTGTTATGATTCAGCTCAATAAGCAGGCCACCAATATGAGCACACGTACATGACGTTGCCGTAACGTCAATAAAAACGTAGCGCTACGTAAATCCGTAATGTACGGAGATCAGCCCGTCACAAACAATAATCCTATGAGCAAGACATGATAGGGAATATGGATAGAAAGAGCAGTGAACTTGTATTTTCTTCACGGTTTATCGTTCTTCATTATTTTACCCTTTTTTTTTGTGGGTGGGAAATCGTCGAGTGACGTGTCCCGCTCTGGGCGGATCGGGAGGGCGTGTCAGACTTTTACTGACTAAAACCCACCCATGTTCCTTCAGTTGCCCATATGCCAGGACGATGTCTCTTTCAAACAAATCTCGTGACCCTGGCAAATTATTTTTACCCGTACAAACTAAATCGTTTAAACGTATTTTGCTTTAATTTAACAGAATGTTGGTTTCCAGCTGATTCAAATACAGGACAGTTTTTTTAAGGCACTTTTTAGCCGCCATTTTTATTATTACACCGCTTTCATTCATTTGAGCTTGAACTTAATAAAACTTCTTCACTAAAGATTCTGATAATCTTCGACTCTGTGTATAGTAAGCCAGCAATTACGACGAATCTTCAAATGCGAGGCAATCTAAATCAATATACGGGTAACAAAAAAAACTTAATATCTTATTTCACATAAACCTACATGGTCACTTATGAACCGTCAGAAGCTAGGTGCACGGTTCCAATTGGTCGTTTCCTGTGAAGAAGTGTCGTCAAAAAACTCCACGGTTACTCTTTTAAAACTAATTGCCTTTTTAAATATTACAAATAACAGTTTTAATAGTCTGTGCACAGTGTGTGTTTCGACCCAGGGTTTGATGAAAAATAATCTGACTCCAACTTATATGCGTTTAATCTATTTTTCATGTACAATATATGGTTTTACAAGCTAACTGGTTTGGAATCTCGCAGTTCTTGCAAAAACTAGTTTCTACTCAGTAAATCTTACTTTGGAGTCACGTTTAACTTATCTACGATTTGTTTATCACAACAATTGTGAGATCACCTAGTAGATTTATCGAAGTACACGCAATAATAAAAATTAAAAATAATACGCAATCAATTACTCTATACGATGAGTTTAATGCGGTCTCCGACTAATGGTGGTACCAGAAGTGAAGCTAAGGGAAGTTCCCAACCGGACCTGTCAAAGCTGAATGATGATGAGTTACAAAATATCACTAGCCGTAACTACAAACGAAAACAACCGCACGACGATTTCTCAGGGCAATTTCAAAACTTCCAAGACCATATTTCAGCATTGCTGACAAATTTCACCACTGAACAAAAGGAAATGAATGTAAAAATAAGAGATGATGTTGCATCCATAAAAGAACAGTTAAAAGACATTAAGTCGACCACTAATAAGTTAGTCCAGGAGCAAGAAATCCTAAAAACCGAAATAACAAACCTTAAATCTTCCAACAGTACTACCGCCCAAAAAATAAATACACTTCAGACTGACATTGATCAGTTGAAAATTGCCTCAGAGAATACGATTGCTAATATTACTCCAAATCTGACTAATGTCGAGGATGTACTGTCGGAAATACAAGAACGCTGTCAAAGAAACAAGAACTTGGTTATTGTTGGCATATCTGAACTCAATTCTGTCAACGCAGCTTCAAGACATGACCATGATAAAGAAGAAGTCATAAAGTTAATAAGCAACATTACCTTAGATTGTCCTGAACCAGTTAAAATTCATCGCCTCGGTAAATATAATATTGAAAAAAGTCGTCCTATTAAGATTTACTACGCATCGGAAGACGTACCCAAATATATATTGCGAAATAAATCTAAACTGAATGACAAAACTATCAAAATATATCCCGACCAAACACCCCAACAACATAGCTACTTAGAAAACCTCCGGAAAGAACTCCAACAACGGACAGAAAATGGCGAGACAAACTTAAGTATTAAATACATGAAAGGAGTTCCGAAAATTACCCAAGTTGAATCAAAAAACTGCCAGTAACGACATTAGAAAATAGCTTACAAATCGAAACGCAAAATACTATTACTTATCAGATAACAGACAACTATACTAATATTATCACTGCTACTAAAGCCCTGAAATTCCTATATATGAATGCTCGAAGTATTGTCAAACCAGGCAAACATGATGAACTAAAATGTATTATAGAATCCTTTCACGATACTATACATGTCATAGTTCTAACTGAAACGTGGATCAAATCAGATGAAGAGGCTCAACGACTACAAGTTCCAACCTATACGCATTACTACAACTACCGAACAAATACCAGAGGAGGAGGAGTTTCCATTTATGTACACAATTCTCTGAAGCAAACCCTTATCGAAGAAAAAATTAAAGATGATAACCATTACCTTTGGGTCCATCTGGAAAAATTCTCTCTTGATATTGGAGTTGTTTACAAGCCGGAACGGACGAATGTAACTAATTTCCTAGACACCTATTCATACTACTTACAAAAGATGAAAAGAGCTATTATATTTGGTGATTATAACCTCAATCTTCTCAAACCTGATAGAAACGTGAAAGATTATAAATATTTATTAAAGGAAGATGGCTACAAAATATTAAATAAGATTGCTAAAAAGCATTGCACACGAGAAACTTCAACTACCAACACTATCCTAGATCATGTTAGTACTAACCTGCAAGTCACCGACTACAACTTTCATTTGGCAGTTACTGAGTCGTCGTTTTCAGACCACAAACAAATTTACTTTGAAATTAAAAGATTATATCCAGAACTACTGCAGAAGGTGAAATACAAAAAAACTGATTATGTAAGTCTATACAAAACTATAAATGAAAACAAGCTTGAAAATGAATATGATGACTATTTGGCACTTGAAGAGTACTTAAAGTCTGTGATTAACAAAAATAAAATTGAAAAGACTAAGATTCTTAACCCACCTAAAACCGATTGGATAAACAAAGATATAATCAAAACTATCAATACTAGAAATGAACTGGGTAAGAAATTAAAAGAGAATCCTGAAGACGCAGAAATAAAGAGCAATTTTATAGCTGAACGAAATAATGTGACAGTTGTTATTCAAAATGCTAAGAGTTCTTATTACATGAAATCTTTTAAAAATTGTATTGGAAAGCCTTTTAAGATGTGGAAGTTGATTAATAATATAACCTGCAATAGAATAAAAAATAACTCAGCCCCTACAAAACTTGAAGGTCCGATTACCGATACAAAACTTATATGTGAGAGTTTCAATAATTACTTTTCAACAATCGGAACAGTGCTAGCAAGTGAAATTCCAAAATGTAATCAAAATAATGCAACGGACGCGTTTTTCAGATTGCGTGCAAGTACGCAGGCTGGTATAGATCTTACTGAGTTGTCACCAACCACAACTAAAGAGATTTCAAAAATTATTGATGAACTGAAAATTAACACGAGCACAGGCATTGACGGCATCAGTACTAAAATAATTAAATGTATTAAAGATTTACTTTTGGAAGACCTAACAAAATGCGTTAACAAAAGCCTTCAGGAAGGAATATTTCCTGATCCATTAAAAATCGCCAAAGTCACACCGATACATAAAACCGGAAATAACGCAGATGTGAGTAATTATCGTCCAATATCGGTCTTACCGATAATTTCTAAAATATATGAAAAAATCATTTATAATAGATTACAAAGTTATTTAAATTCTATAAATTTTATTTCCAAAAATCAATATGGCTTCCGACAGAAATCAAACACCCTATCCGCAACTATTGACCTCATTACTAACTTAAAAACTAACATTGATAATAAACAAATAGCTATTGGGATCTTCATTGATTTAAAAAAGGCATTTGACACTGTAAGCCACAAACTTCTTCTTAAAAAACTCGAAAACATCGGTATAACTGGGTCTGCATTAAAAATACTAAATTCTTATCTTACTAATAGGTACCAAGTAGTCGGTATTGGTGAAAATCGAAGTGAACCCAAACCCATTACTTGTGGAGTACCACAAGGTTCTATACTAGGGCCTCTATTATTCCTTATCTACATCAATAATATTAATGAAATCGGACTTAAAGGCGCTATTTCACTTTACGCCGACGATACCAGTCTTTTTTACTTTGGCAGAGATATAGAACATATCGTTAAAGAAGCACAAAATGATCTTGATAGACTAGCTATCTGGTTCCAATGCAATCTGCTTACCATAAATGCTAGTAAAACCAAATACATGATATTTAATGCTAAAAATAAAAAACTTACTTCACATGGCGAATTAAATATAAATGGTCAACCATTATTAAAAACAAATACTGAAAAATATCTAGGTCTTACTCTTGATGATAAACTTACAATGAAACCTCATATTGAAAAACTAAGAAAAAAGATATCATCACTGACTGGTGCACTTAGAGGAATTGTCCGTTGTCTCCCACTACAAGTCAGATATATTATTTATAACTCTATGGTTAAACCACATCTTGATTACTTAATCGAAGTGTGGGGAAGTACTGCCAAAGCTCACCTTAAAAAACTACAAACATCTCAGAATAAAATTATTAAAGTCTTATTCAATTATGATTATTTTACATCTTCTGAAAAAGTTTTTAAAGAAACAAAATTAATGAACATTAATCAAATTTATAAATATAACACCTGCATACTTGTACGTAAAATAATCAATAAAGACATACATACACAAATAACATTTACAAAAAGAATGCAAATCCAAAAGCGCATGACGAGGCAGGCTAACCATATAATTTTAAGAGCACCAAGGACTAACTACGGTAGAAGGACTGTCGTATATGAGGGGGCTGAACTCTATAACTCTTTACCTAAAGAAATCAAAGAATCTAAATCACTTCCAACTTTTAAAAGGCTATTAAAGCACCATCTGAAAAATGCATAAATTGTAAGTTTTTACCGTTTATATAATTATCTTAATTTTAGTTTATTACCAAGCGAAAGCGTCGTTTGTCTTATATATTAATTATCATGTTTTCCTCATAGAAGTGAATAATTGTATTCTTTTTGAGCGAAATAAATTTCTCAAACCGTAACTACATGATGTGTGTTTAGGAACGGTGATCGGAATGAATGTATGAAAGAACGTGAGAACGAGTGAATGGTCGCGGTGCAGATTCGCTTCCTTGTGACGCGCTAAGACATCAGTCTCACAATCAGTGCGGTGCGCGGACAGTGTGTGTACTTAATAAAACAGAAAATGGTCTATAAATCTACGGTCTAAAATGCCTACAAAGTTCTCACATTCATAAAATTCAAAAGAATCTACGTAAATAATAGATAAAATCCTATTTAAACCAAATGACATAATTGCTCGTTACTCGTAGAAATTCTTTACTTCGCAACAAACACTTCAGTTGTATATCTTATGTTACTGTATGCCACAAACCGCCCTGCGCAGGTACGCAGGCATTATTATGTTCACTCTTATTTACAACCGCTGAAACAAATCATTGAACGATATGGGGTAGAACGTTCTATATTTTATCTATAGGTTTATGTGCTGAAAGGAAATGTGGAAGTAAATTATCACAAACATCATCAAGATTTGATTGGTCATAATAATATTATTTGCTGGGATAGAAAATTAAGCTCAAATTTCAAACATTTTAGTCGATTATGTTAATCGAAGTTCCATAATGCAACTGGCGCGGTAGGAGTAAACTTGTAGAACTAAATCGTCAAGTAACGGAAAAGCGTTATGCCCTCTCCACGTGATTTTTACTATATAATATAATAGAACGGGACCGAGAGAAAGATAAGGGATCGTTTCTTGGTTTTCGAGATTCAAATGAAAATCCAAGATACGATTTTTTTTATCATGGGTGTCGTTTTCGTGGTTTTCGAGATTTCTGAAGGCAATGATGAAGTCCAAATAAAGGGAAAAGCCCATTCTTGGCCATGTATTGCCCATCAATGTGGTAAATAAAAATAAAAAAAAACTACTTTGTAACTAAAATATTGCTATTACTAAAAGACGATTTGATAATAAAATTCAATTGTTTACTATCTTATCTAACAGTTCCAGTCGATGGTCAACCCTATCCAAGTAAGGATGGACACCATTACTGAAAAAATCGATACACTAAATAAAACCGGTTACCAAAAAAAAAAATGTTTTTGGAAAACCTTTCTTTATTATATAGTTGTTTTGCCTTTGTTATTTTCTTTAGAAACAAAAAAGATATTTGTCCATTTCCGGGCTTCTAAATACGATCTATTGAACCGATTCCGTGTCTCCAGTTTTTTTATTTTTTATTGATTTACAGATTTTTTTGTAAATCGATCTCATATCGCATCCCTACGTCAATAATAATCGTAATTGACTACTGATTGACATTTTGTTTGGTGTTGTGTGTGTTCTTGCGACTCATGATTTATTTTCTACTGCGTTTTTCCATTTGAATTTCGACGACTTTGATTACGAATACGAACCCTGTAACCGCTCCCGATGACGACCTTGGCTCATTGGATTCCGTACCCGCACCCCTCGACGACACCGGCTTGCCAATGGATACCGTACCGGTTTCTCACAACGGACCTGACACGAATATGGAACCTGGTTTATACGAACTTACCAACTCACCACGGAGCCATCTCTATGTAAACTGTGGCGTAGATACACGAAGACTTAAGAGATTTACCTTAAGCAAAGTGGAAGTTCGGTCTATATTACAGCAATGGATTGCACCTCAACAAATAAGTTACTATAAGAACATACAAGATAGGTTATATTGCATAGCTATGTAAGATAGATTTGAATTGAATAATTAGGTTGTTTAGTGACAAAGAAACCATAGAAATAATTTGTTTTGTCTCAACCTAAGTTATATTTTGTAGTTGTAGTTAGTTGTAGTTGTGTATTGTAAACCCAATTCCTGGATGAAGTGCTCATCATTTATTTAAATGAGAACGAATAAAAAAAATTCAAAGACTAAAAGTATTTTTTATAACCTTGAAAATTATATATGTTCGTATATATGTGTTCGTATATTGGCGTGTGCTAGCTGACATATGTCGCATAATTTGATGTATGTTTTGTTTTGTTTTATAATATTAATTACTTACATAAATACTGTATAGAATCAAGTTCTTCTAACTTAACAGACAGCTGTGCTGCTGGGGAGTTTGTTCCGCCACTTCTTCTTCCCAGCTAAAGCACTAGGAAGTGTCGAAGGGTGGGCGTTTTGGGGGGACTGTCTCCTGTAACTTTGACGTTCAAAAAGTGCTGACTCTCAGCCTAGTTTGAATAAATGACTTTTGTTTTTTGATATGGTTTATAAAAGTCCAACCGAATTCGATGTAAAAAATTGTGTTAGCTTCTTTATCTATGATGTCAGCCCTTATGCCTATAATTTGTTTCTTTCATGGGCATCAATTGGTCAAAACTACTTTTTTAAATGGGCATTTTCTCTTCCAGTGTTTTAAAGATAGAGTAAGCGATGTTTCATTTTAGGTTGAAGCAAGCGTAAGGAACTTTGCTCCTCACTTACTACTAGGTACTATAAAAAAAAAATTACGTAAAAAAACATAAAATAGATTTAGTAGTCGGTTCAGAATAAACTACATTCCAGATTTGTGTTTATTCTGTAACGTGTTTGAAAAATAGCGACACCCATCTTATGACAGAGTAAAATCGGGCTGTATGTCAACATGTCACAAACAATGAAGATAATTCTAACTAGAAATGGTCACTAAAAACTTGTAATTTCTCGAACATTAATAAGCTGTTTATGAAAGCTCCCAAAAACCATTTCTTTACTGCCTCTAATGGGCTTTACTTATACAAAGAAATCCCTTTAAAACAAACTTAATGGAACGAAAACCTATTAACTGAAATTTATTTAAAATGAAGCCTTATTGACGTCAGAGACATGCGTGATAGTGATTATTTATCAATGTGCTCCATTGTAAAATACTGTGAGAAACGTTAACTTTTACAGAGCCTATTAAGAGAGATAACTGTCAAAATTTCGACGTAATGAAGCTGGTGTGGTGTTGGTACAAAAAGCGTGCAGTACCTAAGCCAGATTTTAGGGGAAAATGGAGTTAAAATTCTGGAAAATTCGATGTTATTGCCGAAGTAAGAAGATTGTGCGGATTAAGAGATTTGGCAATAGCAATTTGATTATATAAGTCCAGCGAGGTTTTGGCCGCATAACTTCTTGATTTGACGCGATCGCTAGATATATGACATATATGCATATATACATAAACGAACCACTTCTTCCCATGGGGCTAGGATTTCAGAACGCCACCTGCTACGATCCTTACATGCTTCTTTAGCTTCGTTTACGGTCATATACATCTTGGCATGCACGCACGCCCTTTGCGAGTACTCCGCACCTGACCTTTTTTAAAAACATCACCAATTAGGTCTCTATGATTATATCCTCCTCGGGTGTCTCCTCCCGGCGTTTCTTTTCACATCTGTCTTATCAATACCTTTTGTAAGCTGCCCTTAATTCATCCTCTCCACAAGACCAAACCCTCTAAGCATACTATATAACATTTTCGTCACTACATCGTTGTTTCATTTTTACTTTCAGCTACTGTACTGCAAGTGAGTGCGAGAGGAGTGGTGGCCCAGTGGTAACGGCCGCGACTTACGAGTAGTAGGTCGTGAGTTCAAACCCAAGTAGGCGCGGACTTCAAAGGTCTTCAAAATGCTCAATTCGATTTATGTGCCACGTGCCAGCTGATCAAGTTAATTGCTACGAAAAGTGGATTGCGGAAGACGTCAGGACTAACGTCTGTCGACCGATGTCTTCCGCAATCTACCACATTTTTCACGTCACGTCACGTCTTAGTGTATTAGTCGCACAAGCTACTGCCGAGCTGATCCTGGGTTTGATTCCCAGGTCGGGCATTGTGTTTTTAGGTTTTTACAACAGGAATTTCTCACTAGCAGCCCGGAGTCCGGATTTGAGATCAGTTGATTGCAAAAGACTCGCCGTCTGTTATATGGGACACAAACATAACTGGCAAATTATAGGGTGCTATAGGTACAACTGAGAACTGAAATGAAGAGATCCGTAGGAGAACCAAGGTAACCGACATGGCCCGAAGAATTGCTAAACTGAAGTGGCAGTGGGCAGGGCACATTGCTCGCAGAACAGATGGCCGATGGGGCCGAAAGGTTCTGGAGTGGCGACCGCGTACCGGAAGACGTGGAGTTGGAAGGCCTCCAACAAGGTAGACCGATGACCTTGTGAAGGCCGCAGGAATCCGCTAGATGCGGGAAGCACAAAACCGGTCGAAGTGGCGGAGCTTGGGGGAGGCCTATGTCCAGCAGTGGACGTCTTTCGGCTGAAATGATGATGATGATAATGATAGGTACAACTCTGTCTAACCCAGCGGAATTACGAGCGTGACGTTCTGAATCGTACTAACACGAACATGGGAGCTAAGGTTAAGACCTCATTCAACCCTATTGCGTGATTATTATTGTTGTAAGGCGGCTGGTATCTCAATATGGTGACTTCGAAGGGTTTCCCCCCAAAACATCATAAATGCCACCAATGACCCCATACATCACCAGCTGATCTGACTTACCAGTCTGCGTACATAACGGCTCTAATAAAAAGCGGGGTGGGTAGAGTTATGACAGTAATTTGTCTTGATGGGGGCCTTGGGTACTTCAAGTATGGGAGTCTTACGGTTCGGCATTATGTTGTTTCATGTGAGGGTACAATAAGGGTTAAGAGGGCAAATGGTAATTATTTCTGGCCAAAACGCCGACTAATGAAATACAAAGCATGGTATTTTTTAAAATTAATATAGCTTATGTTTTAAAAAGTAACATAGGGTACTTTTCTTGGCATTACATCCCCACGAGATCTATCCAGGCACTGGGCAGCAGCTACTATAAAAATAGAACCATAAACCACACCACCAAACTCAACCACAGTTTTCAAACATATTATCCTGTTTAATTAATACGATGTTCTCAAATAACACTGATATTATTCAAACCTGATACCAACTGATACAGAATAATTTTAGTCTGGAATACGAGCCATTCGAGCACAGAATCCTGTATCTCCTAATTACGATAATTATATCCTTTGAACGGATTCCACGAGTTTTCACGGATTTAGGTTTCATTAATCATGTTATTGGAAAATTCGTTTATCCCTATGAATTTCTCTCTGAGTATTTGTAATATGGTTTTGAATCTCTGTTTTTCCCATGTAATGATCATCCCACAGATATTAGGTGTGTTATCAGAAGACCAATATTCTCGTAACTAAAAACGTTCAAAATCTGGTCACAGTCTTATCTCAGCGACAATCAAATGTTTAAAATGTATGGAAACTAGAGATAGGTATTTTTGACGGATCAGACTGAACGACCGTGAGACAGAATTCAAATTACGAACATTGCCGCTTAGAGGTCTTACACACGAGTGACATGTTGCCAACGGCAGGTAATTGCAGTCGACATGCGAATATGACGCTAATCTTTGAAGATGGCATGTCGCCGGCTGCCGTCGGCTGCCGTCGAGACGTGTCGACAGCAGCCGTCAACACGTCTCGACGGTAGAAATTACGTTTGCCGTTGGCAACATGCCGCTCGTGTGTAAGAGCTCTTAGGTGTGTAAAGTAATGAAAACGCACCCAGAAAAAAAAAATTGTCTTGGTGCGGTTACAAATTGATACGATTTTATGGAAGAAAGATTGTAGACAAATGAATCCTTATCTTTTTGTGACGGACTCTACCTACCTTCAGGCGTAGCTCATGTCATGGTCAAAATCTTAACAAGTCGTAAAAATAGTAGCGAGGTCACTACCCGTGGCAAAATATTCCATTTCAGTACCGTCACTATAACCTAAATTTTTAGATAATATTTTAACTTAGATATAAAAAATAAATATCACTCGCACTAAAACTTGAAATCCTGTCACATTTATTGTTGAACTAATAAATGGAGATTTTTGGTAACATTTCTAACGTGTCACGCAGAGACATCGTTTATCACGTTTTTGTCATAATAATTCTGGAAAATACGCTGTAAATCATTTCTTTACAACAATAATTGTCAGAAACAGATTTCATGAAACAACAAGAGATTGAGGTCCACTGAACAGAGAAACTTGTTTGAAGGTTCCATTCATCTAAACCAATATAATGAAGTAACACGACGGAACATCACGCCTGTAATTTTCTAGGGTTGGGCAGAGGTGTCCCTATAGTACACCCACATTTCGCCAATTATGTTTAATTATTGTCATCAACCGGGCACAGGTCTGGACACAGAGTTGCTACTGAGAAATATCTGATGAAAAATAATCAAACCCAGAACATCATGTTTAGCAGTAGCACTTGCGATCACTAGACGAATGTCAGTAAAGAGGGAAAATTCTTTGTTTATGTAAGACGTAATCTCCGGAGGAACTGATTCGATTACAAAAAAAAACTTTCACTTTTACTTTGGACGAGTTATAGGATATATTTCACTGAATGGTTTTTTTTTTTTTTTTTTTTTTTTTTTTTTGGATGGGAAATCATCAAATGACTTCTCCCGCTCTGGGCGGAGCGGGAGGGCGTGTCAGACTTTTACTGACTAAAACCCACCCGTGTTCCTTCAGTTGCCCATGTGCCAGGGTCACGGTATCTCTTTTGAACAATCACGCGACCCCGGCAGGCATCGGTCCTAGCAGACCCCTTCAATAAAGCTGACATCTCTTTGAGGCGCGCGTGGAACACTACGCGCCGTCGACCCGAGCCTGGTCCTTACCGGGCGGCGAGCTACCCATTGCTCGCCACCCGCAAGCTCGCGCCTACGGTGGCCGGGAGTCCGCAATCGACTCCCGGCGCCCGGGGCGTCTCCTCCTGCGGCGGCTAGGGACGTGAGGGCGCAGAGACTGCCACTCCCTCACGCGCCCCGCCTCCTCCTTCGCGAGCATTACTGCTTCGCAGAAGGAGGTGACGGCTTCCCATGCCCTCTCGCTCCGTACCATGGCTAGCACCAGGGCCGGACGCGAGAGATCGCCGCCGCCGATCGCCTCCACGAGGACACGGCGGTGCTCCGCCCAGGCAGGGCACACTTCCACCGTATGCTCCACCGTGTCCTCTAGACGATCCTCACAATGGAAACACCCGGGCGTTTCCTCCCGCTTTATCCTGAACAGGAACCCACCGAAGCACCCATGCCCGGTGAGAACCTGCGTCAGGCGGAAGGTGAGGACGCCGTGGCGCCTCTCTATCCACTCCTCAAAGAGGGGACTTACCGCCGCAATTGTGGCGTGCCCTGCGCTGGGTTGCGACAATCGTACCCGCCATGTCGCCATGAGATCCTGCCGGAGCTCTGTCCGCCGTGCCGCGATTTGTCGCGGCAGCGGAGTTTCGCCCCGGCGTTTCGCATCCTCGCGCCACTCCCACATGTGGGCGAGGACCTTTGCCTCCAGATCCCATGGCGGCACTCCGGCAAGGAGGCTCGCCGCCTCGCAGGAGACCGTGCGGTATCCCCGGATTAACCGGATGGCCATGACCCTCTGGGCCGCACTCAACCGGCGCGCTGGGCGCAGCCTCAATGAGGGCGCCCACACCGGTGCCCCGTAGAGGGCCATGGACCGCACGATCCCCGTGTAGAGCCTCCGGCAGGAGGCGTTTGGACCCCCCAGATTGGGCAGGAGCCGCTTTAGCGCAGCCCCAGCCCGCTCCAGTCTGGGGGCCAAACGTCGGAAATGCTCGACGAAGTTCCACCGGCTGTCGAGGACAAGTCCCAGGTACTTCATCGTCGACTCGACGCCGATGTGAACCCCTCCTACCGTGAGTTGGGAACCCGCAGGTGGCGCGTTCCGAGGACCATGAAAACCCATGGCCTCGGACTTGTGCAAGGCCACCTCGAGTCCCAATTGCCGGATCCTATCGACGATTGTCGCAACCCCGCGTGTCATTAGTTCGGCCGCCGCCTCGTGCGATCTCCCCTGCGCCAGGACCAGCGTGTCGTCAGCGTAGCAAACTACGCTGACGCCACTAGGGAGGTCGGCGCGCAGCACCCAGTCGTACCCGATGTCCCACAGGTGCGGCCCAACGACCGATCCCTGTGGGACACCGCACGACATCTCTCGCCGGTTCCAGTCTCCCTGGTGACCGGGGTAGATGACGGCCCTATCCGTCAGGTAAGCCTCGACCACTCGACAGAGGTAGGTCGGCATCCGGTGATACCGGAGTGCCTCCCTGATGCAACTCCAGGGTAGGGTATTAAAGGCGTTGGCGATGTCTAGAGACACCGCCAAGACGACCCCACCCCGGGCCACTGCATCCCCCGTCGTGAGGGCTCGCACGCGCATGATGGCGTCCACCGTAGAGCGCCCCTTGCGGAAGCCGTACTGGCCGTCCGACAAGTCCGGCCCCTCCCGCACCAGCCACCCGACGAGGCGGTCTGCAATCACTCTTTCAAAGAGCTTGCCCACCTCGTCGAGCAGCACGATGGGCCGGTAAGCGGACGGAGAGTCCGCTGGGCGCCCAGGCTTCTTAATGAGGACCAGTTTCCCCGTCTTCCAACGAAGTGGGAACTGGCCCCTCTCCAAGCATGCGCTTAGGAGCCCCCTGAGTCGAGGCCCGAGAGCCTCTAAGGCCAGGACCCATGCTTTGCCAGGCAAGCCGTCGGGTCCCGGGGCGGTATTTTTGGCATTTAGCCGACGTACCGCCACTCTCAACTCTACCTCGGTCACCTCTGGAGCGTTGTCGTCGTCATCGGTGGTGTGGTCCGCAGCATCGGGCACCGCAGGAGGCGGAGCCATGGGTGGGGGACTATGTTCCCCTCGCGAAGGGAACAGAGCGTTCACCACGCCCTCCACGAGCTGGGGCCGGAGACTCTGAGTCAGCGGGGGAGCCCATGGGCGGAGTTTCTCCCGGACGGCCTTGTAGGGCCGTCCCCATGGGTCCCTGTTCAAAGTCTCCAGCGACTCCTTGCGGGCCAGTCCCTTGGCCCGCAGGATCTCCTCTTGGAGGGCGGTCTTCGCCGCTCTGTACCCCTCATATAGCTCCGCCTGAATGGCTTCCGTATCCGGAGGGCGGATACGGAGCCTGCGGTGCCTGGTGTACCGGTATCGCGCCGCAACGCACGCTTCGCGCAACGCTGTCAGCTGCGGCGACCACCAGTACACCTGGCGCCAAGCCCGTCCTGGCTGGACTCGGGGCATGGCCACGTCACAGATCTCGGACATGGCCTCCCGGAACCACTCGGCCTCGTCGTTGATGTCAGCAGGCCTGTCCGGTGGTGACACCCAGGCCTGCACGATCGAGGCTTCCAGGAGAAGCTCCCGGTCCAGCTTCTTAAGCGCCCACCGCGGACCACTCGGGGTCTGCCGGATCGGCGCGCTCGAGGTCTGGGCGGAGACGTCAAACCGGATGTACCGGTGGTCGGAATACGTCTCCACCCCCTCCATGACGCGCCAATCAATGACCTGCGGCGACAGAGCGGGGCTGGCGAACGAAATGTCCACCACTGAGTTGCCCCGCATCCGTACACACGTAGGTACAGAACCCCGGTTTAGGACGACCAGGCCTGTCTCCAGAGCCCAGTCCTCCACCATCCTGCCCCGCGTGTCCGTATACCGGGAACCCCAAGCCAAATTCTTGGCGTTGAAGTCCCCGAGCACGAGCACGGGGAGGGGACGGAACCCGACGACGACAACTCTCAACTCCGCAAGGGAGTTGTGGAACTCGGCGAGAGTTCGGCTCGGGGAGAAGTATACTCCTACCACGACAATCTCCCCGAACCGTGCCGCTACGCAACCCCGTCCCCTCTTGACAGCCTCGAGGGTCGGGGTTCCGGCGGCGGCCGACGAAATGAGGGTCACTGAGCCGCTCAGGTCCTCCACCCAGTCATCCCTGGGCGGGACAAAGTACGGCTCAGCGACCACAGCGATGTTAATCGACCACTGCGTCATGCTCTGAAGCAAAAGATCCTGAGCAGAGGCGCAGTGGTTGATGTTCGCTTGGAGGAGGCGTAATGGAGCAGCCATTACTGACAGTCCATTTCAGCCCCCTCCCGGGCCCCCTGTGAGGGCCCTACTGTGGCGGTACCAGCAGCGACGGATGTTGTCGCGCCGGCAGCGGCAGCAGCGGTGACGGCGGTGGCGGAGGACTTGTCTCTGCCCCTGGCCTTGGCGGGTGGAGTGCAGGCCTTACCCCCGGCCCGGTGATCGGCCGGCTTGCCAGCCGCCGCACATGCATAGCAGTGCGGGGTGGCATTGCACGAGCCGGCCTTGTGACCGGGCTCACCGCAGCGGAAGCAGTGACCGCTGCGGTCCACCTCTGAGGTACACTTCACGAACACGTGATTGCCCATCTGGCAGCGGAAGCACCTCAGAGGTCTGGGTTCCAGGAGTTTGACCTGCGCCGAAACCCAGCCCACCAGGAGCCTTCGGCCCTCCCCGGTGATTTTTTGGGCCGCCGACACGGGGCAACTCACCGTAACGGCTCGCATCCCCGTGTTGTCAGGACGGATGGTGCCTGCCCTCACCTGCTCAGCAGAGCATTCCCCTGTCCTGACGATGGCGGCCACCACCTCTGCCTCCGTCGCGCAGTCGTCCAGGCCCATGATGCGCAAGTCAGCGCACTTGGTGGGCCTGGATACTCGAGCCACTTCCGCGTCTAGCGACGCTATCAGCCTTTCGGCCAGAGCGTCAGCGGTTGGGCCACTGTCCGCTCCCGGGACCTCCAGCATCCGGGCTCCGGTCAAGGTGACCCTTAACCGGAGGCCATTGGAGATGCCGAGCTCCTGGAGGTTCACCGCCGTCTTTGCTTTGGCAAGCACGTCGCTGTAGGTCACGCCCTTCTTCTCCGCTTCCGGCTGTAGCGTTATAACTACAGCTGCGGACTTCGGGGCGCGGAGCCTAGCGGCGACGCGTTGCCTCTTGCGCCGCTGCTGCCTTGCCTTATTTTTGGCCGCCCTCGCGGCCTTACCCGCCTTCTTCTTCTCCCCAACCACTTGCCATTCGGCGTTGGCAGGAGGAGATTCAGAAGCACGGGGCGGCGGCGGAGGTGGCTCTCTCGCCAGCTGCGCTGGGGGGACCCTTGCAGGTGCCTGTTTAGGCCGGCCTTTGTTCTGCCCCGGCCCTTTGGCTGGGGCAGCCGTGGCAGCCGCAAACGAGGCCACCTTCGGCTGGCCCGAGACAGCCTTCGGCTGGCCCGAAGCTGCCTTCGGCTGGGCCGAGGCCGCCTTCGGCTGACCTGAAGCCGCCTGAGGCCGGCCTGATACTGGCCGGCTTGCCGCTAGCGGGGGGCGCAGGACAACGGCCTCCAGAGCAGAGAACCTACTCTGGAAAGCAGCGAGCTCCTGCCGTACCAGGGTCAGCACCTGGTCCTCGGCAGGCAGGGGCCCGCCCTGCCCATGCCGCGCTCCCCCTTGCGATGCCACTTGGGGGCCGGCTCCTCGGAGCCCGGCCAGGTCCGCTCGGAGCTCCGCATTCTCCTTTCGGAGGAGCTCCATGGCGGAAGTCACGCGGGCGACCTCCGCCCGCAGTTCCGCCACCCCATCCACCGGAGGCCCAGAGCGAATGGCCTTCGCTGCCGCCACAATGGTTTTCGTGGCTGCGGATATGGCCTTGTCCTTCGAGGTCTGGAGCCTCTTTAAGGTTGCCGCCTTGATGGCCGCAGCCACGACCTCCGTGAACCTGCCCATTTCCTCCGAGCTGCCGGCAGCGTCCGACTCGCCACCGGAGGACTCTGAGAGGGCCCTACTACTGGTCCCTCCAGAGGGGTGCCCCTCCGTGGCGAGCCTCTCCCCTTCTTGGGTCAGCTCTGCTGACCCTGCTCGGCTCTGCTCGCGGGCTTCCTTGGTGGGGAGCCCTCTGCCCGTGCCCCTCTCCTGGGGCCCCCCACGCCGTGATATTTTCCGGCGGGCCGAGCTCAGCCCACCGTCGGAGGAGGACTCTTGTCCTGCCCCTGGTTTAGGGCGCTTCTGGGAGAACTCACGGTTCCCTCCAGAAGCACCCGCCACTCCTCGCTCCGGGCTCGTACGCGAGCCCTTCGCGCTCGACACGGCGTCGGACTCCGACCCCGCATCGCTCCTCTCCTTCTCAGGTTTTTTGTTTTTATTTAAATTTTCCATAGTTGTTCCCACGAGTAAAAACAATTTTAAATAAGAAATCCAGTGGTTCGCACTAGTGACTAATTAAGCTACCCATTAGTCAAGCTGCCAACCTCCCTCACGGTGCGCCGCCGCTTGGAGGTTTGGGGTGATTTTTTATAGAGGTTTTCTACCTCGCGGCCCGGGCGATTAAGCCAAGACCCTCGACCCCCGTCAAAAGTCAGAGACATGACCGTGACAGTCTTCGGGGCTACGAGAATAACGGTGGCAGAAGAAGAAGAAGACTCCTTCTTGCCTGCCCGGCGGCAGGTAAGTGCACACCGAGCCCGCTCTAACTCCACCGCTGTGCGCCTCTGCTAAGATCAGAGGGACACACGGTGAAGCGTTCCTCCGACAGGACATTCGCGTACGGGCAAAAACACCCCTTAGGCACAAAGTACCCAATGGGGAGTCCTTACCCGCACCCCAGGGTGCACCGTCCCGGAGATTGGCCTTCCCCCCGGACGTATCCATAAGGGAACTCCAACCCACGGGCACACGAGGAGGTTTCCTGTCCAAGCACCCCCACTGAATGGTTTACTTCAACGTAGATGGAAGTCGCGGACAGAAGCTAGTCTGTAAAAACAACTAAATAACTAACAACAATATGTCTTGAATATTTCAAGACTAAGGTTTTTAATCACTTTGTCCTTTATGACATACGGTGCCGTAATGTGGACACTGACAGCTGGGCTGGTCCACCAATTCAAAGTTACTTAGAAGGATAAAATCAGAAATGATCAGATCAGAAATGATCTGGAAGGAACCGGAGTTACCGACGTAGCTTGCAGAGTAAGCAAACTGAAGTGGTAGTGGGCTGGCCATGTTTTTCGAAGGCCGGTGGAGCAGACTAGTCCTGTAGTGGACATTGGAAAAAAGCAAGAGTAACGTGGGACGCCCCTAGCTAAATGGACCGAAGGCTTGGCTTGGCCAGACTAGATGCGGAAGGTGGCATGGCGAAGCCTGGGAGAGGCCTATGGCCAGCAGTGGACTGCGATAGACTGAGTAGATTGAAATTTGGTCATAAACACCGTATTAATTTGGTAAAATAAAAAGCGATAGTAGTATGCATTTAGTTGATTATATATAGGGTGTAGAAGGTAGAAAATTTCCTTAAAGAATTTAACAGAAGAGCAGTAATAAGTGACAGTTATGTCCAGTCAATAAAATAGGTTAGCCTTTGGTCAATAAAATACCTTACGAATAAATCGTGTCAAAGGTCAACACTAGTGTAATAGAAACGGCCAAAAAGGAGTATATAGACTATTACACTCAGGAGTAATCTGTAGCAATAATAACATCACACCCAAAACAAAACATAAGCTTCAGCGATTGAAAAAAAAAAAAAAATTAAAACTTTTATTTCGGAACAATAACACAGGACAAGTTTGACAAGTAAAACGATGGTAGCTGCAAAAGTATAAACTGTAGCGCAGCTAACAACGCCCTTCTCCAGATACAGAATGGAATGATGTTCCATGCGAAAAATTCTTAAAAAATTAGATTTATATAATTAATATAGAAACTAAAAAAAAAAAAAAAAAATAGTCTAAAATATACAAAATAAAAGGTGTGATTTGGGATGTATTTTGACGTTGAGTTTATGTGGTGAGTGTATGGTGAATGGGTGTGTGGGTGAGTGACAGTGAGGTGTGCGAGGAGTGTTGTGGTTCTGCGTGTGAGGGAGTGATGAGTATTTTACACTTCCACGAGTTTCTCTGTTTCATCATAATTTTGTGATTTTAACCAGGAGTTAAGTTTCATTTTGCATTTGCTCTTTGTTAGTGGGTAGATGTGCAAGCTTTTGTTTAATTTATTGTAGATTTTTGAGCTTATGTGTTTGAAGTGACGACTTGCAGCTACGGTTCTACGAAACTCAGTGTTACAAACCCTATTCGAGCGACGTGTAGAACAATTTTTAGGACTAAACGGAAGTTGGCTGTGTTTGCGAAGGATAGTCTGCAGGATAAATAACTGTCTGACGGTGAGAACCTGGCAGAGGGTGTACAGAGAGGATGTCGAATATCGGATTGGTTTCCTTGCCAGCACCTTGAGGACAGCTCTCTGCGCTCGCTCGACCCGTAGCATCGCTGTTTTACCGGCACCACCCCAGACCGTGAGGCAATACCCCAGAACAGACTGAGCGAGCGCAAAGTAGACTGTTATCAAACAACTGAAATCGGCCGCGCCTCTGAGTTTCTTGAAAATATAAATAAGTTTTCTCACTCGAGCAACAGTTGCAGCAATATGTTGCTTCCATTTCAAATTGCTATCAAGAGTGACTCCAAGATACTTAATAACTGAGGTATTTTCCAATTGTTGACAACCGCAGTCTGCATGTAAATAGTAATAGTATAATTGAGCATTCAACATTTCAATGCTATTTTAGTTTAAATATAACATTCAAATCGATTTAGAGGTCTACAAAATATTTACTACAGGGCATCGTATAGACTGACTTATATCCTAAAATACTAGTAATTTTCAGTTTAAATTGACTTTCTAATGTACAATGAATCATGTTTTTTACCTTTCAATTTTTTAAAGTAAGATGAAGATCATTTTGTTTATTAAGTAGATGGTTACAACAGCACAACAGTCGCCAATCATACAGTTTTCACCACTTGGCTAGGGAAGCATACAATTTTTCAAAAAACTTCCTTAAATAACTTTGCCTTTTTTGAAAATTGATGATTAAAGAAAAAAGATAAAAGTAAAAAAAATGAAAAAAAAAGTAAAAAAAAATAGAAAAAAAAAAAGAATAAATAAAAGTTTATATGGTAAGTCAATTTTGTCCTGAAAAATGCATCGGCCGGACGCATGTTCTGTAACAAATTAACATAAACGAGACCATTCGTTTATTCAAGACGGCCATTAAAGAAGAAATTGCGGAGAAAAAGTGCATATTCACCAGTTTAACCGTTAACAGGCTGTTTCTGTAACTAACGTGCGCACTTACTTTTTAATTTGCCTCTAACCCGCCGCCGCTCGCGTCCGGCTCGGTAATACCAGTCAAATAAATTTTTGTGTAAGCCCCCATAACCATAGGCGGGCTGTTCTAATTAATATCTGGGCTAATATTTAAGAGATATGGTCTTTGTGTCTTCAAGATTATTTTTTATTGAGGAGGAGATTTTTGTAAGCCTATGTGAATTAACCGTGTGGTGCCGGACGTAAAGAATAACACCACCCCATTTCTTCCCGTGGGTGTCGTAAAAGGCGACTAAGAGACTTACTAGAGAATGGGCAGCAGCGTTCTCTATGCATTTTACCACCATACTGCGATCGCCAACCCGTCTGCCAAGCGTGGCGATTATGGCAAAGCCCCCCAAATTGGGGAGGCCAAAGTCCAGCAGTGGACGTCTTACGGCTGAAATGATGATGATGATGTGAATTAATGTAGGTTCATTTTTTTGTTATGCTAGTGTTCACAAACACTACACTTTTTTTTTTGGGTTGGACGGCGTGTCAGGCTTTAACTGACTAAAAGCCACCGGTATTCCTTCAGTTGCCTGTACCACGGCTACGGTAACTGTTTTGAACAAATCCGTTAAACTGCCAGGCATCTGTTCCAGCGACCCCTTCAATTTTTACTGACATCTCTTTGAGACGTGCGTGGAACAACGCGCCGCCGCTGCCATCGACCCGGGTCTGCACCCCTAGCCAAATTGATAATCTGCAATCGTTAACGGTAGTCGCTCAACGTTAAGTCACGTGGTTAGAACAAACGAATAGAAAATTCGTAGCCAAGTTCACATCCTTCAAAATGATATAATGATTTTTTATCGTTTCTACAATGTTCAACGCTAAATCCTTTGTTATAATGTGTTGTTTTTCTAAAGACAATGTAGAACGAGCGGCCGACTCAGGTGCGTCAACATGGTTACCAACTTATCGTTTTCTACAATTGCTGACACCGAGGCGTTACCGATTGGAGAACGGAATTCGACACGGAACGTTTGTAACTTGGCTAGGGGGCTGGTCTTTACCGGGCGGCTTACCACCCACAAGCCTGTGCCTACGGTGGCTGGGAGTCCGCTATGGTCTTTGCGATGCCCGGAGCGACAAACGTAGTGTTTAGAAATTAACCATTTTATTTTCAATTGTTTTCTTTTTTTTTTTGTTTTTTTTTTCTTTTGGTCTGGATTTATGCCCGGTTAATGGCAATATGCTCGCCCTTTGTTACATGGGACTTTAACATAACTGGCGAAGTTGTTAGTCAGTTTTATATCCGTATACTCAACTTTATTATGTAAGCTATGGTCTAGTTCAGTCAGTTTTGATTTTTGTGCAAATTAACTTTAAATACAATGTATTTAATATCACCATGACTATCAGTTCAATATTGCTGCTTACATTTCGGAACGATGATGCGTGCTTTGTAACATTGCCTCACGCTATTAATCCCGACATCTGATTCCAATTTCCAACGACATCATAAGCTTCCATTTCACCATGCAAAATATCGACTATAAGCCTTCAATTACAAAGAGCAGTCATGACCAATGCTGAAATATAATCGCTTTGACAAACCAGAGCTTACATGACAAAGAGGAATAACGTCACATTTCCTTTTAGTTACTGATGTTCCAGTATAGCAACACTTTGTTAATAATGTGAGGAACATAGTCGTAATTACAAACTACAGTAATCGAGTTATTAGGCCGACAGTCGGTAATAAGCTGAAGCGATATAACGAATCTTTTCACTTAGTTGAAGTTCTTAAACAAGTAACGGAGAATTATTTAAAAGTAGCGCATTTTATTAAAGTGAAAATTGATTTAGGTCAATTGTGCGCCTTTTTTTTAACTGTGACGGCACCCCGAGACGCTTGGGTCGTTGACGCTGAATAGAGTCGGCTCCAGTCGATTGGTGATGCCGAATCGGGTATACTCGGCTCCAGTCGGTCGGTGACGCCGAATCGGGTAAACTCGGCTCCAGACGGTCGGTGACGCTGAATCGGGTAAACTCGGCTCCAGTCGGTCGGTGACGCCGAATCGGGTAAACTCGGCTCCAGTCGGTCGGTGTCGGTGAATCGGGTAAACTCGGCTCCAGTCGGTCGGTGATGCCGAATCGGGTATATTTGGCTCCAGTCGATCGGTGACGCAGAATTGAGAATATTCTGCTCCAGTCGGTCAGTGATGCCGAATTTGTTAAATTGAAAGAAAGAAGAAAATACGTCTATTCGATTCACAGTCGAAAGTTTTTACTTCTATCGTGTGGTCGTATGCTTGGGCATCCAACCCTCTTTTTACACGCTTTATATTAGCTTCACTTGTATATTTGTTTGTATGTTTGTTTGTAACCGACTTCTTATAGTGCGATTTTGACCCACTTTAAACGACCAGATTTCATTCAAATTTTGCACACCTGTCAAGGACCGATGACAATGCAATAATTTCATAAATTTGTGCCATTATCCTTGCCATGGTTACCAGGACAGCAAAAAAACTGTCACAAACTACGCTGACATACGTCTCAAAATTCGAAACACCCTAAAAATAGAAAATAAATAATAGTTAAAAAATACTAAAAAACACGCTTCCATTGAAAACCAAACTAAAAAGTACAAAATAATGAAAAAAAAGCGTGGGGTGCCTAATATCAATAAAAAAAATACCTTAAAAAGCACACCACGCTTTTTTCCATTATTTTTAACCGACTTCAAAAAGGAGGAGGTTCTCAATTCGGATGCTTATATATATTTTTTTTTATGTATGTTTAGCCATATCTCCGTCATATATAGACGGATTTGCAAAATTCTCACATATAAATTTCATATAGATCTGATGATGAGTTCCAGAGATAGACACCGGAACTCTTTAAAAAATGACAGCAAATCAACCGCGATTTCTGCTATCGCATAAATATGCATTGTTTGTTTGGAATTAGTGCGGAAAAAACACAACTAAAAATTTAAAAATAAAAACTTTTTTACAAAAAAAAACAACCGACTTCCTTAAAAACACTACAAAGTGAAAAATAACTTTAATTTCGGAAGTCGGTGGCAAAAAACCATAAATACAGATCCTAAGACACCGACTTCCGAAATTAAAGTTATTTTTCACTTTGTAGTGTTTTTAAGGAAGTCGGTTGTTTTTTTTTTGTAAAAACGTTTTTGTACTTTTTAGTTTGGTTTTGAATGGAAGCGTGTTTTTTAGTTTTTTTTAACTATTTTTTTTTATTCTAACACCATTTTTCCTAAAGTTTTAAAGATGTATACCAAAAGATAAGTTATGGAGAAGGACGAATGAGCCGAGCAGTTGTGGCCTAGTGGAAATGGCATGACTTACGAGTTGTAGGTTTGAACCCAGACTGGCGTTTTAGTTTGTGTGAATTATTTTATCACCACTGCTCTCAAAGCGGTGAAGGAAAACATAGTGAGTAAACTGGCACGTTTTACAACCACCAAGACATGTAACATCTACCATCTACCAACCCGCACTGAGCCTACTCCCTCTGACACAATTAAACTAATTTAGGAATTACAAAGTTGTTAAGACTTAATCTGGACTGTAGGTAATACTTGTAAACAGTAGTTGATTCATTGAGAACTGCGCGCAACTGGGGCTGATCATCTCGTGTAATATTTAATCCCATTGAATCAAGAAATTTCAAGTTAAGGGCAGCAAATCATATTTTATTCAACATACAGCCTGATAGTGATATGTAAACTTCAAAAAACTTAAGAAATTATTTTGAATTTCGCGGGCTGCCATGGAGTTTCCACCTTAGCGCCGCATTTGCTAAGCGATCCATCGTCAGGTTCGCCAGGTGGAGGACGAAACGTCATAAAGCCTTTTCCAATTGAATAAAACGCGTTGATAACACAATTTCTCAAAATGTCAAATTTCCCTCCTACTTATGTCATTCAGGCGACAAAAGATACACTCCACATAGGCATACTCTACATATGAGATACTGAGTTTGTTAGATGTCTAGATATTATTTCAATATTGGCCATACATACTGACATTTGCTGCCTTTAACACTGTCGCCGCGACCGCAGGTCGATTCGACCACAGCCGAATGCCTGTCGGTCAGACCGTAATCCGATAAGTACCACAACTCACACTGGTCAATCGACTGAGAAATGATGTGGAAGATGTTATGTCCAGGTTCGCATTAAGAGGGTTTGATTTGAATTGAGACTGGATTGCCGGCGTTTCAAGGTTGGATGGTATTTGATTGGCAAACGATGTGACTTATGTTCCAAGATGGTCGGTAATTGATTTTGAATGTTCAGAGACCACATTGATAATCTGTTTTTGAACATCCTACATCGTCCCTTTATACTAAAGTTTATATGAAATTCGTTCGTTGACGTTCAGAAGTGCTTTTTTGGGCCTATTTGAAATAAATGCTTTGACTTTGTTAAGTAAACCGTCAATGGTGTCAATGCCTATATTAGGTAGACTGACAGCCCATTTCAAGTTCACTTATTCATCACGACTAGAATCAATTCTATTTTAATTTAAATGTTGACGTTGAAAGTGCCTTTCTTGTGCCCATTTGAAAATAATAACTTTGAGATTTTTGCAGAATAGACCAGCTTTAGTTTTAGATTTCCTGGCAGTAAAAAGAAAAGCAGCCTTTTGCTCACCTGCTTCTACAAAATACGGAACCGTATGGCTGATATATTAATATTCAAGTCGCAAAAATATTATCATATGAAATTTTACTCCTGTAGTGCCAAGAAGAGAACCGAGAATTACCTCGCCACAACATTAGTGCCTGGCATAAAACTACTATTTTGAATTATGTCGTAGTTCGTTTTACATTTTATATTTTCACTTCATTTTAAACATTATCCAGAAAAATGTGAACTATAGTTCTTCACATTAAACGAAAAACTTAATTTTCTCATGCTAATATTTGTCTAGGTACATCGTAAAGAACAAAATAATATTATGCACAAATAAAAATAAAAGTTATTAGCCATAACTTTTGCTGGCGATACTCCGCGAATTTTTAAAAGCCTTGAAGTACTTTCAGAAGTCTTTAAACTCTGCAAGGTGAAAAACTATTAAAGCAAGTCTCGAATAAAAAACAGCTGTGCCTTATAGCCTTTCGAAGACATAAATTAATGTACATTACAGAACGAATAGATTTACAACAAAGCCAAAAAGCACTCACTAAAATAAATGACCGAGCCTTTAATACTCGTATTTTCATTCTTTTAATAATCTTGTTAAAGTAACCTTAAGGTAGGCAGTTCATGCCTAACCGAAATCTTTTTTTACAAATTAAACAGAAACTTCAATGTATACAAAAACATTTTACATAAAGCAGTAAACATAAAAAGAAATTGTTCATTTAAATTAACGATCACCATAATCGGAAAACGTATCATTAAACCTTAATATAAGCATGTAAAAATATTCCTGAACAATGCTGAGGGTCTAACGTACCCATCAAGATTCCGTAATCAGGGCGGGAATGTACCACGAATGTGACCGAGCATCGGAGGGTTAGAGTAATTGAAAACAGGTGGGCAGTGCGAGTGTTAGTTTTGTTTTAGTGCGTGGGTACTTCAGACCCGAATTACGCACAATGACAACGCGGACGCTATGCGCTTTAGAGGGGTCACGTAATTTTCTTTTATCTGTTTTTCTGACTTCCGTGTGTGCTGGCCGTAATTTAGTAACTAAGAGAAATATTTGACACAGGCACAACTTTTATGAGTGACAATGACGGACCTAGAATAAAAACCCTAAATAGGAATGACCACATTTTGTTTTCGTGTTTTCTGCTGTGAGAGATTTTTAGACAATAATTATGACTGTGGCGAAAAGTGTCAGACCGCTAGGTTAGAAGTGAGGATGACTACCATAGACCTACTTAAAAGCTTTTTAAATGCAGAGCATTTTCATTCATAAAATTCTGAACAAAAATAAAGCTTTTATGCATTTAGTGTTTAGACGCCTTTTTGACAAAGAGGTAGCTCAAATGCTGCTTTGCATACATTTGCATGCTACACGATGTAACTGAGTTTCAGATGAATATCCGGACACAATCGCTTGCGACACTCCGTAGAGCAGTTAGAGGAATATGTGTGACAGGATCTCGCTAGGTGCCCACAATTTTCGGTCTAATTCCTGTCATGATCCTACATGAGCCGACATTTATGCTGTGCTGTGTGGTGTTTCTACGTGCAGTTAGTAGAATCACATATCTAGGAATTTACTTAAAGCTGTGTTTACGGATATTTTACAGGGATAGTTTGAAACCTAAACAGAACCCTTAGCGAAATTGTCTGTGCAGTTACTTACTATAGGAAATACTCATCTCATCTCAAAATCAGCCTATAATGTTCCCACTGTTGAGACACAGGCTTGCTCACTGTGAGAGGGAGTGGGCCATAATCCAATACGCAGGCCCAGGGCTTGTTGAAAGACGTCACAGGTCTACGAAGTTTTGGTTCTAAGACATGCCAGTTTCCTCATGAAGTTTTCCGTCACCGTTTTGAGAGCAGTGGTGTTGAAATAATTTACACAAACTAATTCGCTTCTGTGTATGAACCTACGATCTACAACTCGTAAGTCACCGAAAGTGTCACTATCGCTTGACCACCATATAGAAAATAGTTCTAAACGTTCATTTTGTCACAGAACTCTTTATCTCCTACCTACCTTCAAAATACGCTCCAGCAAAATCTTCATTTACCACATACTAAACCAATAATTGCTTTTGAAAACGCAATGAAGGCGTCAATTCTATAACGTCTAGAAAATTATAGGAAGGCCATTAAAAGCAGGTACGATGAAATTATGAAGATTCTTTGTTTTACTACATAATCCTGAATACGGACTTTAACGCTTAGAGAAGACCTCTTCACTTTAATGTTTGTAGCCTAATGAATCGTGAAAATGACGGAAGATCTTAAAAGTGTAGAAAGATTAAATTTTTAGGGATGCTTTGTTTTTGACGTGCAGGAATGCCTTAACGAACGAAGATATATAGGTAGGTAATGAGCGCTCTTTCGACGCACTTTGGGCAGTTGCTTCCCTGCTAACAAAATTGTTAATCTTATTACCACGGCATTTGTCTTCTCTATAGGCCATGCTTACAGCAAAAGATGTAGAAATCTGATTTGGTAGTGATTTGAACACAGAACAGAAAATCATGATCATGTGTCCGCACACCGGTTGCTTTTAAAATGATTTTGTTAGCGCAGTGAATTGAGGGATCTGCATGTCAATGTTGTTTTCTATACTCGAAAAACCCACTTCTCCTTTTTATCTGCCTTTCCAGGTTTAATACTTATGCACTGCGCACAGTAAAAATCTTTGTTTCACCAACAATCGTCTTCTATGATGTCCTTCTCACCGCTCTGGTTTCATTTAATCTTTTTTCTATGTCCAGGCAGTTTTTCTATAAAATAAGCTCCCTCTGAACATCATCATTCTTTTTTTTAGTTATAAAAAGAAAGAAAGAAAAATATTTACAAAAAATAAGAAGAAAGTTATCTTTCCCTTATGTGGCACCTACCATGTTTTCTCTGCATCACCCTTTCTATTGACTAATAGAAAACGCCTCAGGCATTGAGTCTGCCTTTGTACAGTATTTTTTTCATGTGCATAATTTTTTTGTACATAATTAAATGTCTTACGTTGAAGCACTTGTGACTAAATTACAACAACCACACGGCTCGGTCGTTCAGGTTAAGCTACGCTTGCCGCGGTTGGTCTGTAGATGGGTGACCATCTTTACATACCAAGACCCTTCCGTGCCTCAGAAAGTACGTTAAGCCGTTGGTCCCGGCTGTCTTTCCTAGATCTTGGACAGTCGTTACGGGTCGTCAGAAGCCCGAAAGTCTGACAACCAGTCTTACCAAAGGGTGTCGTATTACCCAGTTACTGGGTTGTTGCGGCCAGATAGGCAGTCGCTCCATGTAAAATACTGGTACTCAGCTGCATTCGGTTAGACTGGAAGCCGATCCCAACTTAGTTGAGAAAAGGCTAGGTAGATGATGAACTAAATGTATTTTTTTTTTGGATGGGAAATCATCAAATGACTTCTCCCGCTCTGGGCGGAGCAGGAGGGTGTGTCAGACTTTTACTGACTAAAACCCACCCGTGTTCCTTCAGCTGCCCATGTGCCAGGGTCACGGTGTCTCTTGAATTAAATGCCTTCCGTTCAATCTCCGAGTTAAAAAAAATCTGGTTCGGTTTTACTATTAGAAATTTCCTAGTACAAGTCCTGGTTTGTCTCCAGAACCTGGTACTGCCTCAGCATGGCAATAGATTCACCCCTATTGCATAGGATTTACATATAACTGGCAAAATGTGGGTATTCTATGTTTAGTATACGCCGAGGGGTCTGGTAAAGGTGTCTGTCTAACCCTTTAGGTATGCAGGCGACATGTTATGTAAGTAGTCGTACACACGTGCAATGACTATGAAGCCCCCAACATAATTAGAGGACGGATAGCAACGTAGACTTAATAACTACAAAATTACAAAGACCGTAATTATTCAGGGAAGTACACCCGCCTCATATATTTTTTTCCTGATTAAAATGAAGATTTTCTGCAGGTTTCCCGTTTTAATGTTCTGCACAGGAATTACTGCAAAATTAAGGGATATTTTTGTGGAGTACGGAAGTGAGTAAACTGTATTTTTGTCATGTTTTTGTAAATTTTGTATGTGTTCTGTTTTTGCCCTGAAAAACAGTGAATTCAAGCAAATATAGAAAAATACACACAAATAGCAGAAAAACTAACTCTACCTGTTGGAAAATATTGTTACAGCTACTATTTGCTGTTACTAGCCAACTTATATGTATACATTGTGTCAAAGACCATGAAAATGACACACTTGATGAAAAATTTGAAAGTTTTCACGGCATCTTGGATTTTTACCACCACGAAAACTATTCTCTCTCTGTGTCTTTCTATTATATTTAATAGAGCCAGAGGATTGGCTTTACATAAAATGTGATAATTGTTTAACAATGAAAACGTTATACTTTGTGTTATGCCACCTACCTTACTTGATTTTTGGTGGGTTATTATTTTTTGAGATACCAAAGGCGTCGAAATCATAAATGGACCATCAAGTTAGTGTTGGTACGAAATAGGAACTATAAAAGATCTAAATGTAGGTCAAAGTTCACTCATATCATAGAATCACCACAAAAAGGTGGAGCATTTCATTCTTTATCCATTCAGAACAATTATGAAGTCAGAATGGGCTTTCGGAAATAATATTTTCTATATTATGATCTAGTTTCCTTCACTTTATAGTCATCTGTTGCTTCGGAGACGTGATCGAATTACAAATACGCAATCGACTGTTCTCTCTTTGAAATATGATTGACCAACTTCCAGCGGAGTTCTTTTTTCTTTTCTCTATTTTTATCATGGCCTAAGGATTTATGTACATAATCATCATCATTTCAGCCGTAAGGCGTCCACTGCTGGACTTCCCCAATTTGGGGGGCTTTGCCATAATCGCCACGCTTGGCAGGCAGGTTGGCCATCGCAGTATGGTGGTAAAATGCATAGAGAACGCTGCTGCCCATTCTCTAGTAGTCCCTTAGTCGCCTTTTACGACACCCACGGGAAGAAATGGGGTGGTGTTATTCTTTACGTCCGGAACCACACGGTACAGCAATTGGCATATTTTTGAGATTGACATAAATAAACTCAAGCCATTTTCCCACGAGGCTAAGCAGAATCAATAGAACACCATCTGCAACGGTAAAGTTCCGCAAAAATGTCAGGTGTAAAACAAAAAATCAAAAGTCATTTATTCAAATTAGGCTGAGGATCAGCAATTTTTGAACGTTAAAATTACATAAGACAGTCCCCCAAAAAGCCCGCCCTTCACCACTTCCTAGGGCTTTAGCTGAGAAGAAGAAGTGGCGCAACAAATTAGTAGGTATTCGCAACCAGCGCCATGTATAAACCGGCTGTTACTGAAAACCAGCGCTGGGACTCTGTCTCGCATAGGGTTGCAGCATTATGCTAAGCGATGGCCGTTTTGCGTGGATGCGACACATATTTTCCTGCAGTTTTGTTGCGTGGTCTTTATTTGCGTCATGTTTACCGCAAATAAAAGTATTTTCTTCCGTTTTTTTCTACAAATTCGTAATGTTTATCATTTATTCGAGCTAAATTACCTTTTTAAATACACGTTTTTCTATACCAATAAAACCATTATTCATTCAAACAATTTTTAGCAGCACAGCTCTATCGTGCAATAGCGTCTTTTACTTTGAAATAAGAAGGCATTTTCTTCTCAAAGAGAAATTTACGAACGTAGTATTTTTAGGCTAAACTATATTTAGCCAATACGAAAAACCAAAACAAGAAAATTAATCCAATTTGCTTACATGTATCTTGAAGATTGGCTGCTAGGGACCAATCCAATGGCACTTTTATATCGCTATATATTTGCGGTGCTGTTTTCCTCATACACTTTATTACCCAATATGTTGAGAAGAAGGAGTGCATGTCTTGGGGGATATTAACCCCATAAAGCTATAAACTGTATTGTTACAAAGGTAAAGGTGTAAATTACAGTGACGTAGAGCCTAAAAAATGTTTTAGGTCGGTTGTAAAAACAACATAAACAGCCAAATTCATTGTTTCATGTGTTTGCAAGTCTCCTCGACTGCAAACATAAGAAGAAAATGAAACATGAGTTCTCATTTTGACAAGTAAGTATTATAACAACTTCTAATATAATTGTAGCCTTATTTAAGCAAATGAGCCTGTGATAGGAGGACTTTGCTCTTCGTTTATACGAACGATTGATGAACTATCGTGATTGTTGATCAACTATATCCAAAGTCAAGAGGCAATGCAATTAGTGTGCAGGTTTCTGTGATTTTACGTTATTTATAAGTTAATTTAGAGGTAGATGATAAGGAGGCTATCGCCATCTAGGTATGAAAATAACTATAGCCTTGTGCACTACCGTATGATAAATTTCTGTAAACTTAGTGTAGTGTGCAAAGAGTTTCTCATACATCATGATCATCATCTGCCTGGCCTTTCAACAACAGTGTTGTGGTCAGCTTCCAGTCTAACCAGATGCTGTTCAATACCAATACTTTACATGTAGCTCTATCTGACCTCCACAACTCAGTTACTGGATAATACGATACCTCTTGGCAAGGCTGGTTGTCAGACTTGCGAGCTTCTGATGACTTCGAAAACCAACAGCTTAACGTGCTTAGATAGTTCCTCATATATTATTGCTATTTTAATTTGATATGCTAGACATAGGCTATCTGGATACTATAGAACAGGCCGTCACACTAAAGTAAAATAATATATGTCAAGCTCATAGTCTATATTTAAGGATGGTCAATAAAAAAACCATTAACTGGACCAAACAATATAAAACGCTATAACTAAACTACACCATTCCGATCGCCCGAAAATCGGCAATCCAAAACACCAGATGAGAAAATAAAACAATTAGAAGCAACAACTCTAACTGTATAGCTTTTTTATTACTTGGGGCTGGCAAAAAGGCTGACTTTTAACAGCGGTATCAAGGCTCAAGATTAGTAATTTTCGGTGTAACACCAATTAAGGGTAGACGCCGTTGAGGTTATGACTGCACTGGCGTGTAACGTGACTACTTTTAAGACGGCATTTGCCTGAAATGAGTGGAGGGTTGATTTCACTTTTTGAGAAAAAAAAAAATGTTTTCTCATAAAATATCACACATTTTGCGATATTTTATTTCACGCGTGAGAGGTCATTGGCCTTTACGTCAATTTTATATACTCTCTTCCTCTCTAATCCTTAAATTGATGAAATGAAATCACTTTTATCTTTTTCTCATCGATCTATCTATCTTTAACGAGACTTGCAAAATTCCAACCAGCCAATACTCTAAGCCAAGGTTGGTAACTATGTTGCCTTTGGCCTACTACTAAGTTTGTTTTAATAACTATTAGGAGTATTTAATATTTATTGATTTTACCAAAAGCAGGCTAAACTTCAATTACTTGGCACACGCTCAAACCAGAAACTTAAAATCCATGTTTTAATAATAAAAGAAAACCACGAGCGCCCAAACCGCAGTCGTCAAGTAACACGCCGCTTAGCAAATCCGCAAATGCTTGCAAAAATAAATTTAATTCACTATTAAGTTTTAGTGCGGTAATCCCGTAGAACAATTATTCCCGCCCTTGAGTCTGTGGCCCGTCACATTTCGCCAAGGAGGTGTTTTTACGAGTCAGTAAAACATGTTAGCATTAGGCGCTATTAAATTCTCAAAAATGTAAAAGAAGAAAATATATTGTGTCACAAATGTTACACAATATGTGAGTGTGTGTGTGTGTGCGTGTGCGCGTGTGTGTGTGTGTGTGTGTGTGTGTGAGCGTGTGTGTGTGTGTGTTGTGTGTGTTATGTATTTCTGTATGTTTCTGGCCTTTCTGTGCGTCATGTTTGCTGCACATAAACGTATTGTCTTTCTTTTCTTCTTTCTAAATATTAAGTGGAATTACAGACTGATTTATTTTTATTGACATCCAAGAAGGCGCAAGAAAGGCAGTGAAAGGATGCGTGAAATATTTAGTTTGTAATTGCGCTGTTGGTTGTCGTCGTTAATTTTCTGTTTGAAAAAATAGAGAAGCAAAGTAAAGTACAGCGAGATTATCAAGGCTTTATGCAAGAGGAAATAAAAGGATGAACGGCTGCACGCTCGCTGGCGATAATAACAACAAACTACGATTACAAAGCGTTGCTGTTGTAAATAAATAAATAAAATATGCATAAATAAGTACCATTTTCTTTTCAGTACAATACCATCTAGTGATCTTCATCAATCTGCTTAACCTTTTACCACCTATTTTTGGGTAGGCTTCCAGTATAACTAGATTTAGTTCTATACTTCATAGTATTTTTCATGAATTCCACAATCCAGTTACTGAATAACATGACACCCCTTTTTTTGTGGGTGGGAAATAATCACATGACGTCTCCTGCTCTTGGGCGGAGCGGAAGGGCGTGTCAGACATTTACTGACTAAAACCCACCCGTGTTCCTTCAGTTGCCAATGTGCCAGGGCCACGGTATCTCTTTCGAACAAATCTCGCGACTCCGACATGATACCCCTTGTGGTAATTAACAAACTTTTTGGGCTTCGTAAATACTGTCAAAGATCTAAACATGACAATTGGGACCAACGATTCAACGTGCTTTCTGAATTAGGTACGGAGGGATCTCGATATACAGGGTGTCCCAAAAATCAACGTCAAGCCGAAAACGGTTGATAGGCCAGGTGCTGACAGTTATCAGAAAAATAATTTAAAAAAATCTAAGTTAAGCATTTTTTTTTTTTCAGTACAGTCAGTTAAAGTTGGGCGATGTAATAATTTTTAGTATATGGTGGAGCAAAAAAGTGATGTTTTTTTAAAAACTGAGGTAGTTGTGTTTTAATTTTGGACTGTAGTTTACATAAGGGTTATTCAGAGTTACCTCATTCACATTTTTTTTTTTTATGTCAATAATTTGAAAAGTACTTAACTTAGATTTTTTTATTTTTTTTCTGATAACTGTCACCACCTGGACCTTTTTCGGCTTGACGTTGATTTTTGGGACACCCTGTATAATGGAACGTCACTTATCCACGAATTTACCGCAAATGTAACTTAACGTTCAAACGACCCGTTCAACAACATCATCAGCAGCCTATAATATTCCCACTGCTGGGACTCGGTGAGAGGGAGTGGGAGATAATCCACCATGGGGGCTCAGTGCTGGTTGATAGAAGTCACATGTCTTCGAATTTTTTGTTCTTAGAATTGACGGTTTCCTCACAACGTTTTCCTTCGCCGTTTTGAGAGCAGTGGTGAAATAATTTACACAAAGTAAAGTTCGAGTTCGAACTCATTACCAGCAACTCGTAAGATGCGGCCATTACCACTGAGCAACGAATACCCAACACATACCATATCGACCCTTTCGGTTGTTATTTTTTATTAGTTATTTGAAATTCATTTGCAGACATACATTTTTCACAAATATTACAATAATTACAACAATTTAACGGGTTAACAGACGAACAAATTCTCTCCCATCAGTTACTCTAGCTACCTAACTTTAAAATCTATAGACGAAACTTTCCCCAAAAACTATCAAAGTAAAGTTAGAACTAAACCGATATAGCACTTGGAAAATGCAAAATATAGATGTTATAAAGTTACAAAACAAGCAAGCCTTTGCATTTTATGGGCACAGCACATGTGCCGAGACAAAGCAATCGTTCGGCCCGAATCGGTTCGAGAACGATTTCAAATTACATTTTTTACGAATGAGTTACAAGAGATAGCGGGGTACTGGTGAAAAAAGGTTTTGGCACTTTGACTAAATAAGCAAACGAAGCCTATTTTAAGGCTCCCACAAAAAGGCACGACATGACTCTCGTAGAACGATTTCTATGAAAACTTCAAGGATATTTCTCTACAAATGTTACGTTGAGACGTCGCGTCGCGCCTGTCTGAAGAAGCCTTTATTTGATTTATTTAGTTTCATTATTGCAGCGGGTGGAATTTGAACCTATGGTATACCCTTCAAAAGTTTGACGACAGTAAGAAATTAAACTAATACCACTGTAAAATATTTTTAGCTATTAATTTAAATGTGTAAAAAGCAAGACAAATTCTATTTGACAAAGTCAAAATACGTCCATATTTATCTACCCTATCATTACAAAATTATAGTTTCTGCCAAAAAATAAATAATTATACAGCAAACAAAATGAATTGTGTCGATTATGATTACCGTTTTGATCTGAAAAATATTATCATTTTGAATATATCGGTTTCGGAAACGAATACAACCCTTTTCCTTCAATTGATTGAAACTTCCGGAAGTTGATAAAAAAGGGGAAGCATTTTTACCATTTTCGATACTCGTGTGTACGAAGGGGATGCTAAGAGCTTTGTCATGCTTACATGGGCTTCCTTACATTTTGTAACAAACTGTTTTGAAACTGATTTCGAAATGAATTAAAATGCTACTTGAGAATCTCCATTTTGAAAGTCACAAACAGCTATCAAATATTTTTATTATACGTCATATACATATAATGCGTATGAAATGAGAGATAACTAAAGTTTATATGCAGCGACTTCGTCCGCGTCAAATGTCTTGCACTCCTGACCTATCCTGTCGCACCGAATCGCCTACCCGTGCGAGTTCTTCTTATTTGTAACTTTTTATTTTATTTTTGCTTGCCTCCTATAGGTCCTAGCGTGATTTTATATAGCATAAAGCCTTCCTCGATAAATGAGCTATGCAACATTAAAATAATTTTTCAATTCGAACCAGTAGTTCCACGTTCAACCCACCAAACTTTTCAGCTTAATAATATAAGTATTGATAATGCATGCATTAGAAATGCATTAAATTAATAATTTAAAAAAAATTACAACTCACACAAAAACACACATATTACGCTTTTGTTTGTAATTAACGTTAGTAGTCAAAATAACAGCAGATAAATATCATTCGTCTCTATCGTCTATAGTCTTATTGAATGTCTAACAATACATTGATGAATTATGCATACATTTAAATTAATTATGGTCGAATTACGGCGGCTAGGCTAGCTCTCGTAATTTGAAATTAATCAAAACAGCAATATATTTTACAGCTATTTCTGACGTTAGCAACTGTCAGCACACACCCTCTTAATCTTGTTTTTGATCAAATTACGTCAACGTCATGGATCAAGACAGTTTATTGCTGATCAAGTTCTAATTTGAACGTATTTTATGTTAGTGTCTTATTATACGACCATAGCAGTAATTTAATGAAACATAACCACAAAATCCAAAGACAAAGATTCGAGAGAAATCATAAAAAGGGAAATTTTCCTAAAGTTTATTTTCATTAGTTCTTAAGTTTATTAGTGCAATTGTATTGTACAGTTATCTACAGCAAACAACGCGTAAGGCAATGACTTATACCACACAGTTATGCATTCAATGCTTGAATGGAAGACGACGTACTTTGACTGGATTTATGGCTTCTTTGAGTGTCCTGTTCTTTCATGTGTCGCTACGTGTACCTGAGACTAAATATTAATATGTTTGATAGGTTTTCGGTACTATAGGTAATGTTTTGATGTTTTACCTGAACGAACACCGACGTGTATAAGCACCTAATGAAAAATACCTCTAGTATATTGTGCAAACACGTATTTTGTAAATCCATTTTTATCGCTCATTGTAGCGAAAATACATTGATTAGCGAAAATTTAGATTCATCTGGATCAATTTTCTTTAAATTAGTTTTGAATTCTGTTGTTCCCCTTTTTTGAGCAAATTTAAAATTAAATTGGTGGATCCCCTAAAAATTTGTTACAATCTTAAAATTTTGACAAAATTATTTCACCATACAAAAACGTGGTAGCACTGTTTTCAGTTGTAAAAATTCAGGCCCCTAATGTGAATGTAACTTTGTAAGTATTCACTCGTGGACTTCAGAAGACCCTCACGCTGGCCATGCGCCGGTCACTATCACGCCATAAAAAAACTATACCTAAACTCCACTTTGTACATTGGGCAAAACAAACAGGGTTATAAAGGGGTCGTTCCACGAACTCGTTTCGGCTAATTCCGTCGTCTCGGTCGTAAGTGCCTTTTATGCCTAACTATGAAAGTGTTAAGTAGGCACTAAATATGGTATTATAATAAGGGGGGCTTTGAACCTCGTTTTGGTTGTATTTTAAGCTGATATAAGTACCAAGTATTGAGGAGTTTTCTAAGGACTAAGACAAGTGTCAATAGCTGCCTCAAATTTTCTTCATTTACATTTTCATTTGACCTTGAAAGTATTTGGTGAATCTCTCTTAAGCAAATTTAACGTCCTTGAAGAACAAACACTGACTAATCTACTAATATATTTATGTAAAATAAATAGTATCCAATACAATCGATAAAACACATAGATTACATGCAATAAATGCAACATGGTCTAGAAAAGGTCATAGGTAAAGTAGACATCCAATATGTTTAGATGCTGCATGAATTGCTTACTCTAAAAGGTCTCAAATGAGTACGAACGCCACGTGTCACTGCGACTATCCTTTATGTCAATATCTTTATCATTGTCTCTCAGATGAAAATATTCGAACTTAAATTGCACGGAGTTACTAAATTTTCTTTCAAAATTTCTTATTTTGTGGCTGCAAGAAGTCTTTTTAACATTTCGATAAGTTTACATCTTATATTTTATTTACTGGTGTTGTTAAATGTACAAGTTTCTATAAAACGTTTCACTGCTTATTCCTGCCGTGGCTGGTTTGGTCCGGTCCAAATTCTAGTATCATCCGGTATAATCGGCTTTGGTGCGGCCCAGCCCGGTTTTGGCAAGTGCTGTGCCAGTACCGGATCAGAATTTTTGCTTTCCGAGCGTTGTATCCGGAAATCGTAGCGCAAAATCCGGAATATGTGCACTTGCAGTCAATGCGAATTAGGGTGTTGGCAGATGGAAGTGTTCTGGTTTATTTCTGTTCCAGTAGCTGTGGAAAACTCAAGTCAATTTAAGGAGCACGTCATTCACAAAAAAAAACAAACGGCCTCCAAAAAAAAAACACTACAAAGTGAAAAATTACTTTTATTTTGGAAATCGGTGTCTATGGACCTGTATTTTAGTTTATTGCCTTCGAATATTGAAGTTAACTTACTTTAATCTTTGTAAGTAGTGTTATTTTTGGAAGTCCGTTGTATTTTTTTTTGTATTAAAGTTTTTTTTCACTTTTTGATCATGGTACCCACCCCACATGAATTACCACATGAGTACCACCATTTGGTATGTAAACAACGGTAACAGAAAGTAAATAGAAAATCATCAAGATACACAAGCTGGACTAAATATATTATCGAAGCTAACGCAAGAACTACCCAACCAAAGTTAATAAAATTTATATGGGACGACCCCTGAGGGATACCCTATGCATTAAAAAATAATTTTCGAAATTGGTCCATAATTTTCGGAAAAACCTCTGAACATTTATGAAAAAAAATACAGGCGAATACAGGTTCTACACCAATTCCTTTATGAAGTCGGTTAAAAAGTAAAATAGTCTCCGTTTTTTGGGTAAGGAACGTCGTTTTAGAACCCCAAAAAAAGCAAATCAGTCTTCAAATCATATTATCTCTTTTGAATTTTTTTAATTCACTTCTACCATGCACTAATGGCAATTAATGACGACCTTCACATTTGATTAAAATAATTTTGTAGAATAAGATTCCGCCGATTAATATTCTGAATAAACTTAATTCTTAACTTTTTCATCTCAAAACCGTCACTCTCTTAAATTTCGAACCAAAAACAAAAGACTGCCTCCAATATTTAAAAAGTCATGTCTAATTCTATACAAAAGCAAGTATCATAGCGCTTCCCAACGGATATCAATCACGGAGGCTCAGAGCGTCGCTCCCAATTTGCCGAGGACATTTGCACGAAATAAGCCACGTTTTTAGCTTTAACATTGGCACAATGCCAGTACATTTGTATCTAGGAATATTGTGGAAATGCCCTAAATAAGAATGTAAAGTAAAATTGTTTGTCTTTGACGAAAAATGAGGAAAATAAATGTTGAAGTATCTTGAGATATTTTCTGGTATTCAGATGCTGCATCGGTTGGACTGGAAGCCAACCCCAACATAGTTATGAAAAAGCTAGGCAGATGGTGATGAAATTTTGTAGTTGGAATGTCTATAGCAGTCTTTAGGGATGTTCAGAAGATCGAAATGACGACCTTTACTGACAGTAGGTTGACGATTATGCCCAGTAATTGGGTAACAAAAATGGCATCTTATTGCTCAATTACTGGGCATAAACATAAACACACGTGGGACACTCATTTCCACGGCAGCACAAAGGCTTCCTTTTGTCCTTTTCCCGGTTCTATTGTTATCTGACGCCAATTATTTGTGCAGAAGTCACACTTATTTCACTATCTTCTTCTGGGTCTAGTTCCTCCTCGATTTTTGCTATTCCAAACCCGCTTTGTGGCTAGTTTTTTTTATAGCTTATTCGAAAACATGTCAGAAGGTGACTGTACAAACTTGAACCTTAAGCTCATCTCTCTCTAACCAGTACTTTGTCTCTTATAAACGTATCCCACATGACCTCAAGTAAACCCATTGTGTAAGATAGTAACATTGTTATTAAAACGCCACAAGCAAGAGCTATCAACTTGTCTACATCTGACGTTAACTTGTCACTCGTACACAGAGCTGCGATGTTCAACTGTTCCACACAATCTAAACCGTCAAGAGGTGCTGACGCAATAGGTGAAACATTTTTCAGAAGGAGGATGACGCGTACAGAAAGACAAAAGTTAGCTATTTTGAAAAAAGAGTTCTGTGAAACTTATTTTGTATAATTGATTATTGATCCAGTACGTAGGTTCTTTCATATATCACGTCCTAACACAGTCTATATTCAAAGTATTCACAAAAAATACGTCCAGCAGAATATTTACTGTAGTCTCCTAAAAACATTCCGTAAAACAACAAATTTTCATCAAGCTAGAAGCTGGTCAACACTGTTTAGTTTATAGTTCATTTTAAACTGCTACTTTCATAAAACACAAAATTTTTCATGCTAACACAAAATACCGCGCGAAAGCTCTAGGGAGCACACTAATTAAAATTCTATTCGCTCTTAACCAGAAATTGAGTGTGAAAATGTTAAAGTTAAATTAATAAATTAATTCCTCATAAATTATATTAAAACAGCGCTATTTTAAATACAAGTCAGAGTCTGTAAACTGATTCACGGAGTATGGAAATATGGGTCAAGCATATTTACTTTTGCAAAGAGTTAAACTGCTGAAAGAGACGCATAATTTAAGTAACGTGTTTTTCATTTATTATAAAATCTATTTTTATAAAAGCTTCACAATTTTTCTTTAAGCTCGGAAACTTTCAACTAGAGCTCTTTAATAAAAGTTAGTTGTAGACTATAACACCTTGCGTAAACAATAATTTCCTTAACCTTACCTGGACTAGTCTTAATCTACTTGTTTCGATCTATCATCATTAGTGTCCAAACTGGTATAGATATCCGTTTGTGCATCTGAATGTGACTGGAAAGAGGAAGAAATGATATAGTGGTTCCTGCAGCAAGTCAGTTTAGGGTGGAAAATCCAGGGTAACCCACGAAATTAAAATTTTCTTACATTTTTTGTCTGTGTCAGGTTGTGTTGAATAAAATATGATTCGCGATCGTAACATTACATATCTTATTGCATAATTATTTTCATTAAAATCATCAACATAACTCTCCACTTTGAATTAAGTAATTACATTGAATTTCATGAAAAAAGCGTGTTAAAAAGTCATTAAATGGCATTAAATTACCTTTGATGGTATCTGATGAATACGTGGAGCAAACCTTTGTACTTTTTTTTTACGAAAATTACGCAGATCTCCATCTATCATCATTTCAGCCGTAAGATGTCCACTGCTGGACTTTGGGGGAGGCCCCCAATTTGGGGGGCTTTGCCATAATCACCACGCTTGGCAGGTGGATTGGCGATCGCAGTATGTTGGTATAATGCATAGAGAACGCTGCTGCCCATTCTCTAGAAAGTCCCTTAGTCGCCTTGACCTCCGTCTATAATAAATAATAATAGTAGCGTCATTTTCGTATTGCTTATGAAATTTGACACAGTAACATTTGGTGGTGGAGAAGGAGTGCAGACAGCAAATATTTTTAAATCCTTCAGACTTTAGATGAATTATCTACGGATTTCAACCACTCGACGGCCAGTAGTAATTATAATTCTGTAAAGCTATATTTGTTAGGTTAGGTTACAAATCATACAAGCGGAAACTTACCTGAAAATTAAGAGAAAAAGGAACCAAATGAAATAAAAATGACACATTAAAACCGGCCAAGTGCGAGTCGGACTTGCGCACCGAGGGTTCCGTACAAACCTTCAGGTATTCACGGTTTATGCATAAGGTTTATATTTATGAAATTATTTTTTTATATTTGAGTTGACTGAATGAAAGGTAAATTGTGGTTTACGATTTATGACGTATTAAAAAAAAAACTACTTACTAGATCTCGTTCAAACCAATTTTTGGTGGAAGTTTACATGGTAATGTACATCATGTATTTTTTTTAGTTTTATCATTCCCTTATTTTAGAAGTTACGGGGGGACACATATTTTACCACTTTGGAAGTGTCTCTCGCGCAAACTATTCAGTTTAGAAAAAAATGATATTAGAAACCTCAATATCATTTTTGAAGACCTATCCATCCCACACGTATGGGTTTGATGAATTTTTTTCTTTGAATTTCAGTTCTATATGTATGGGGAACCCCAAATATTATTGTTTTTTATTTTTCTATTTTTGTGTGTAAATCTTAATGCGGTTCACAGAATACATCTACTTACCAAGTTTCAACAACATAGCTCTTATAGTTTCGGAAAAAAGTGGCTGTGACATACACGGACAGACAGACAGACAGACATGACGGATCTATAAGGGTTCCGTTTTTTGCCATTTGGCAACGGAAACCTAAAAATGAGACATTATGATGAGACAGCCCCTACCAAGCTCATTCGCGTTACCTCTTCTAGTCCTCTAGTTCCCTGGTACCAGAAAGTCGCAGGTGCATCTGGTACCCTCGTCACAACGCTGCTACTAATCCCGTCAGTTTAGATCCCACTTAATTTCCTTGACGCAGCGACAGCCATTACTGCCCACGTTGATTTTAGATGACACTCCATTTTGTGAGGTCTGATTAAAGTCTTGGGTTAGTTTTGAAATATGGTAATGTGCGTAGGTTTTTAATTTTAAAGAGATTGATGTTATTTGTGTTCTGAATAATGCATAAGAAAGTATAGACTCCTAGTTTTCTCTTAGTAAGTTTTTGCAACTATATTATCAAGGATTATCTTTAATTGGTCACCTTTAACAAATCCGCAGTTGTTCACAAAAATCTTATACTTTATTTATTCCAAAACCATACATAATATCTGACAAGCCAGTGTCATGGGTTATTGCGATCACAGTACAGGGAAGAGCCAGGGTATTGAATATATGTCAGTGTTTTGTGTAGATTTAAGGCTCTTGCGAACAGGCGCGACGCGACAGTGATACGCAACTTTCGTGGAACAATTTCTATAAAAACTTCATGGAAATTATTCTACAAGAATCGCGTCGCGCCTATCAGTAGAAGCCTTTATAGTTAACCGACATAACTTCGTGATTTTACACTGAAAAAGTGTTTTTTCTGTACTTAAAAAATAAATAGTAATCATCGTTTAAAACTTTGCGAACCCTACAGTAACCCTTTTACCAATTTAACAGAAGTAATACGAGGCCTACAAGATGATATTCTTTCCCAAAGATAAACATTGAAAAGGATTCAATTTGCAAAGTTTGATCAAAACCCAAAATCAAATTATAAAGTTTTATTACAATTTTATAGTTTTAAATATATTTTAGCGGAGTTTTGGCATAATTTGATCTAGATTTTAGTTACGTAACGAGGGTACCAAAGTGAAAAGATATGTTTTTTTTTATGAAACGTTTGAAAACTTATGAAACGAAACTTTATTTTCAAAAAAACTTTTCAATAATACAACACTTTGCTTTTTCACTTTATGTCCCATGTTAATAATTTAGGGTTTAGTTATTTTAGGGCAGATTTCTCAAACCTCAGATAAAAGTACCAATAGCTATCTAAAGAATAGAATTATTAGACCCTTTATTCGTCGGATAAGTGGTTGTCATTTGTTCAATTTTTATTTTATTTAGTAACTTTAAGAACTGTATTAAGTAATCTAAACTGGACTGGCCTGTTAGTCTAGTGGTTAGTGATCCTGACTGCTAAGACTGCGGTCCTGGGTTCGATTCCCACCCAGGACAAATCTTTGTGTGATGAGCACATTCATTTCTTCTGTGTCTGGGTGTAATTTATCTATAATATGTATGTATTTAGAAATATATCAGTATGTTTATCAGTTGTCTGGTTGCCATAGTACAGGCTCTGCCTAGTTTGGGATCAGGTTGGTTGTCCCAACATATTATTATTATTTTATTTAATGTGAATATATCTCGGGATCCTAGGATCCCGGTCTTTTGACGGCTTACGAGGGGTCAAAGCTAACTTGCAGAGGCCCCTTAGAAAATTTAGATAAAGTGAGGCAATAACCAATGATTATCCCCGTTAGCACTGTGCAAGTGCACAAGGAAAACCTCTGGTTGGTATTGGACTATTGCAGGATATGGAAACCAAGATGTTGGACTATGTATTTGGCTGGCTAAAATGGACTGGTTACCAAGAACTATGGAAGGCCTATGGCCCCTGCTGCATCAATGTTTTGTATATACACGAATTAAATGGCAGGGGGTAACTTGCACACTCAATAATGGGCCCCCGGAAACCGTCGCTAGCACATAGTGACGTAGCGACAAGGGGAAAACACTTCCTGAGGTGCTAGAGAATTGGAGAGGTATTCCACGGCTTTCAGAACAATCCCAGAGCCTGGAAGGTGGTCAAAATCCTTTCCCCGAGCACATTTGCTCTTGCGAATCTCCACTCAAGCCGGCCAATAAAGGCGAGAACAGTAAGTACAAGCACAGTAAGTACAGGCTCTGCCTATTTTGGGATCAAATAACGTTGTGTCCCTGCCAGGGTTACCAGATTTGTTCGAAAGAGCCACCGCGGCCCTGGCACATGGGCAACTGAAGGAACACGGGTGGGTTTTAGTCAGTAAAAGTCTGACACGCCCTCCCGCTCCGCCTTAGAGCGGGAGACGTCATTGATGATTTCCCACCCACAAAAAAAAAGAAAACGTTGTGTTGGTTGTCCTAAGATATATATATAATATATATATATATATTATTATTATAAACAACCACTCTTCTGCCTTGCCAAATCAATAGTTTAACATAACTTGCACCCTAAGTCACTGTACACACGGATGTACAAATATCGCAGCGGGATTTTATCGCACACAGAATTTTTAACTCTTTATGTTAAACTAATAACTGAAAACCCAACAGAGTGCATCCTAGCGCGTCGAAAATACACACTGTTCGAATTTCAACAACCCAGAGCGTTTAAAATACAAAGGTACTGTTCGATTTTGAACTCTCAGCGCTAAGCAGAGCGTAGACGATGCACTGCGTGATAAATTTCCCAACAGGGCTTATTGCGTAACACACTTTTAATCGCAGTCGGAATCATTTTGAAGGATATTGTTAACACAATGCTCCATTGTCGTTTAACGTGACTAAGGGACTTACTGGAGAATGAGCAGCAGCGTTCTCTATGCATTTACCATAATGCTGCAATCGCGAACCCGCTTGCCAAGCTTGGCGATTATGGCAACCTCCCACCCCCCAAATTGGGGAGGCTTATGTCCAGCAGTTGACGTCTTCTGGCTGAAATGATGATGATGAAGATGAATGCTTCATATGGAGTTTTAACGAGTGACTTCTAGCACGGGTGATCGATCAGGTAAAGCTACGCTTGCCGCGTTTGTTCGGTGGATGGGTGACCATTTTGAATCATTAATAAACTATGGTTAATCCGTTGGTCTCGGCTGCTACTCGTGGATCTTTGATAGTCGTTATTGCAACCACTCTTACTCAGGGTATCCTATTAGGTACCTAGTAACTGGTTTGTGGAGGTCAGAGAGGTAGTTTTGCCATGTTAAATACTGGTATTGGTATGTTAGACTGGAAGCCAACACCAACCTAGAGAATAAGCTAGGTAAATCACGATTGCTTCGAATGTTCATCATTTCAGCCGTAAGACGTCCACTGCTGGACTTAGGCCTCCCACAATTTAGGGGGTTTTGCCATAATCGCCACGCTTGGCAGGCGGGTTGGCGATCGCAGTATGGTGGTAAAATGCATAGAGAACGCTGCTGCCCATTCTCTAGTAAGTCCCTTAGTCGTCTTTTACGACACCCACGGAAAGACATGGGGTGGTGTTATTCTTTACGTCTTCATATGTTAGAAAAATGTATCTGCACAACGCAGTATTTACTGCGTCATTTACAAATGATGCAGTAAATACTGTCAAAAGAAAAGCCATTGTTACTAATAGAGTGTCCTATCAAAAGCCACAAAGAAGAAATGTGTTACCTGTAGGTTATTTATCAAAGAATCTTTTACGCTAACCTAATTTCCTACTCTTTTCTTTGATATTTGATTTGGCAAAGGAACAACAATATAACAAAAGCATCTAATAACACATCCGAAAACCTACTCTTGCCACTCAATGACATTAAAAACAAAACACTCTCGGTAGACGTTCATCCCTACTTCCTCTTATCTCTAATTGCCAAACCCTATCTCAAAGGAATCTGTAATTAAAACAAATAAACATCAAACTAATTGGTAATAGACAAAGATCTGTGAGATGACAGAACTGTCAGAGTAAATCGCCGCGGAGATGCTGAGGGCACGTCTTCAACAGTGACAAGGTATCTTCAGTTATTGGTATCTTAGTGGAGAATCAATAGATATCAAGGTTTTATGGAATAGAATAGAGTATTTTTTATTACGTACACCATACAAAAAATTACCACAATAACAACAACAATAATATAAAAAAACTAAAAAAACACGTTTTATTTTCTACTTTTATTTTGGTTTTCTATCGAAGCGTGTTTTTTAGTTTTAAACTATTATTTATTTTCTATTTTTAGTTCGGCTACCTACAAAAGAGTGTTTTTTAGTTGTTTTGCTATCTTGGTAACCCTGGCAAAGATAATGACACTAATTTAAGAAATTATTGTATTGTCATCGGTCCTTGATAAGTCTAGATAGTTAAAATGAAATCTGACCGTTTGAAGTGGGTCAAAATCAAGTCCAAAGGGGTCGGTTACAAACATAGTTACATACAAACATACAGGCAAAGCTAAAAGATACAATGGGTGGTCTTATCGCTTAATCTTTCAAGGTTGTCTGCCATGCATATTCAGCCATTAATGTTCCCACTGCTGGGACACAGGCGTCCCCTCTTCCAAGGGGGAGCAGGCTACAATCTGTCACGCGGGCCTAATAATGATAGGTAGATTTCACAGGTCTTCAATTTTTTGGTTCTAGAACATGCCAGTTTCCTCACGATGTTTTCCTTCACCGTTTTCAGAGCAGTGGTGATGACACTATTTATACTAAGTACATGTCTGGGTTCGAATCATGTTCGAAGGTTGTCTAAGGATGGATTAAAGGTCCTGCCAGGGCCGCGAGATTTGTTCGGAAGTGTTACAGTGGCCCTGGCATATAGGCAACTGAAGGAACACTGGTTGGTTTTAGCCAGTAAAAGTCTGACACGCTCTTCCACTCCAGGCAGAGCGGGAGACATCATTTGATGATTTCCCAAAAAAAAAAAAAACCGGCCAAGTGCGAGTCGGACTCGCGCACCGAGGGTTCCGTACAAACCTTTAGTGTTTAATACCTCAACGCGTTCATGAGGAAAGGGAGTGTAAGTTTAAAATTATTAAAAATATTTTTATTATATGATGTAACAAAAAATTTACGATTTTTGCAATTTTTCCTTTATCTGTGCTATAAGACGTTGCTTCGTACCAAATTTCAAAATTCTAGATCGACTGGAAGTACCCTTTAGGTTTTGATTCCCTTGCGAGTTTCGAAAATTTGCGGAAATTTGCGGCATAAACGGCTATATCTTTTGATTGCGTTAGCTTAGAAGGTTGATTTTTTCACAGCTCCAAGGGACAGTAGACTTGAGTATTTAATATAAATTTCAGCATGATACCTTCACGCGTTCCTGAGAAAAAGGGTCTTGACAGACGGACGGATGGACGGACGGACGGATGGACGGACGGACGGACGGACAACAAAGTAATCCTATAAGGGTTCCGCTTTTTCCTTTTGAGGTGCGGAACCCTAAAAAAGGATGGATTAAAGGTTGATGGAATGGCAATAAGTGGTATTCAGTGGTGTACCATTTACGTATACATACAGTCGAGTTTGATAGTAATAGTTGTTAAGCATATATATGTAATTCTCATCAACATATTAATGTAAGCACCATGTGTCAACAAGCCGACAGCCAATGATTTATGGAATGCATTTGCCTTCGTTACGAAGAATAAACATCTAATTTGGTACTGCTACGTATTTCCATAAAAAAAAACCGTTTCAGGGAAGGCTTTCGTATTTTTAAACTTCACAACATGTCGCGAGGAAATAGATGCAGAAACCTAAAGTGAGTTGAGATTTTTGAGTTGGTTATGTCATGCTCATCTGTGCATTACGATTTGTCTAATTTTATACTTCTTGACAGACACTACACTGCCCTCCCATACCTATGTACGAGTATTAACATTTTAAATTGAAATCATTGTAAAAACCAATTACTTTTAAAAGAGAAAACGTAAAGTTTCTTGCCGGCTCTTCTCTATAGCAAACGACAAATTGGAACAGTGCCCTTCTGACGTTCCATAAGTGCCCATGTAGAAATAAAATACTCTGTGTCATGTAGTAATAAATACCATAACGTGGTTCTAATGAAGCGTGTTCACTGTTGGATATCTACTCATATGTCCAGAGCATCCTCATTAACATCTATTGTTATTGGTTTACATTGTTTTGTTTGTTAGCAATTGTTAAACGATCAATATTGCTGCTAGACAGTGTTAACCGTAAGTTACCTTTCAATTCGAATGACTATTTAAAAAAAAAATCATTTGGCTAATATAAAATCCGTCCCCTGGTTCTGTGTGGTGCCTGACGCAAAGCACTATCATATTTCTTCCCGTGGGTAAGACGACAAGGTAATAGGCGACTAAGGGACTTACTAGAGAATGGGCAGCAGCGTTCTCTATGCATTTTACCACCATACTGCTATCGCCAACCCGTGTGCTAAGCGTTGCAATTATGTCAAGCCCCCCCCAAATTAGAAGAGGCCTATGTCCAGCAGTGGACGTCTTTAGACTGAAATAATGATAATGTATATAAAATAGTACAACGGAAATAGAGCCTATAAGAACAACAGTCAAAACTAAGCTAATATTTAAAAGAACCTCTCGTTGTCAAGATGTAGTAAGTACAAACCTTAGGATTACATTACCAAACATTCCTTTTACGTAAACATTACAAACGTACACATCACAAATTTATTCCATTACATCCATAATCATGCAAAATCCAAATAAAATGCGTGTGAATAATATATGGCAACACATCACCCTTCCCGGGTTTGTCAAACACAAATGTTACTGGAAATGTCTTCCAAAAATGCGATATTTTCATTGAAGTCACTTATGAAATTATATTTTTATCTGTTTGAAGTCGATTCACGTATAGAATGTCGAGTAAATTCAATGTATCAACGAATTTACTGCGTCTAGACACATTGGCGATGTAAAACTGTCACCTGTGTAGGGTGACTAGGTGTTAGAAAATTATGGAAACAAGTGTAACATTCAAACAGTGAATAAAGAGGGGAGTCACCTCAATATGACATAAATGAAAGGCATAGAATACAACCTTACTTAAAACTGCAACTGACAGCATTTACTTCAATACATTTTGAAATACAAATTAGGTATTAGGTAAATCATGATTGTTTAAAAATGGCAATTTGTATATGACTTCGCATATTCAACGAAATACTTATTTCTAACAGCTCTTCTAGAAGTTAAAGATTTGAACTGAATGAACTTTTAGATTTTCTTACTTTGTTATTAAATGATAACTGTTTACATATTTCTGAAATGTATGTAGATTACCTAATTTTGGTTGTTTAAAGGTTTTGGGGTAAAACACTTTATTTTGCTCAAGTAAATAGCTTAGTAAGTTTTGAATCTGTAACGTGGATACAATTTTATAGAACAATTGTTGTAGACAGTTAAATGTTTCGTTGTCCTTGTACAAGTACATCTTTTTCCATCATATTTCACCAGTTTTATATTGTATTATATGTGCTGTGTGTCTCCACCATACTGGTCTTGATCAATATGAACTTTTGACTGAAGATAAGTAGGCAAGTTAATTGTAAAATATAGTAACAAAAGAAATCTCAAAGCTTGGTTATCCTACTAGCTCCCGGTAAAGTACGTGTCATAAAAACTGGATTTTCTTGAGATACGTTTTATTATCATAAATCTTTTGATTCATTGGCTGATTCTATATCGCCTTTTGTTTCATACATAATTTTCAGATCAATTTGGTAAATGGAATGATTCGCTTGAGCATGAGATTGCATTATCTAGATGCGTGCTATATCTGTCTCGTATGATATCTATATATACATTATGATTTATGTTCTAGTTAATCTAGACGTAATTAAGAGATCAGATGTCTATCATCAACAACCAAACACTATTCGAAACATTTCATTGCATACCAAATGTAGTACGTAAACTTTACGTGTTGTAATTAGACTGAAATTCAAAATGCATAGAAAAGCTCAACTATTGTTTAAAGAAATGTTCATGCCAAATTCTTCAAAACGAAAGTTTAAAGAGCTCTTTAAACTCGAATTATTCTATTTTTACCATATTTTTACTCAATCTCATGCAAAAGTAACGCAAACAACCTTTTCTTTTAGTAAAACAAAGTTCATAACTACCTGTCCAGTTAAAAAATGTGACTTAATCTACGATTACGCTCACTAACAGGGTTAAAATGGGTTTGCATACATTTCGCTGACGTCCAAGAGCTCCGCTGGTAATATAATGAAAGAAACAAATAATTTCCAGTGCCGGTTGTATTTAGACGCCTAATTGCACCCGCACACCACTCATCTGGTTAAGGGTATGAACGAGAGTTGGAAAAAATCTGGCAGATTTTTTAGTCCACTTTATTACTTCATTAAAATTTCAACGAATAGCGGATAGGACGTTTTTCGACTGAAATGATGATGGTGAAGTGCTGAACATAGCTTCCCCTAAGCCCAATAATTTCAACAGGTTCTAATCATCCCGCATCCGGCGGATTACTGCGGCCTTCACAAGGTGATCGGTTCATCTTTTGTGAGGCCAACGAACTCAACGTCTTCCGGTATGCGGTTGCCACCAAACCAGAACCTTTCGGCCTCATCGGCCATCTGTTCTGCGAGCAAGGTGCACTTCCACGGCCATTTAATTTTGGCAATTCATTGGGCAACGTCGTTTACCTTGCTTCTGCATTTCTGATTCGATGACGTAGGAAAACTCTAAGTGTAGCTCTCTCCATTAAATCATCAACTACTTCTAATATGACTCCTTACTAGAGAATGGGCAGCAGCGTTCTCTATACATTTTACCACCATACTGCGATCGCCAACCCGCCTGCCAAGCGTGGCGATTATGGCAAAGCCCCCCAAATTGGGGGAGGCCTAAGTCCAGCAGTGGACGTCTTACGGCTGAAATGATGATGATGATGGCTCCTACTATGCACACATAAACTCACGACTTCTTCCCATAGGCGTAAGCAGATACTACAGTACGCCACCAGCTGCAATTCTTACATACTACATTATACATTACATACATTACATACTCCTTATGTTTCGTTTACGTATGGTAAATGGTAAATGTATGGGACATTCACTTCATACACGCACGCCGCGAGTGCTACGCACCTGATCATTCCGAAGAACTTCACCATTACGGCAGTACATGTCTTCTAGAACGTTCCTTCCCAATGTTTCCACTCCCATCCACCCTATAAATACATTTTGTTGCTCGCTTTTCATTCTCCTCTCAATATGACCAAACCATTTTAGCATACTACCGTTTTCAGTTTTTGTCACTATTGTTCTTAAATGTTGAAATATTTATGTGAGACTGAAAGAAGCTAAAAATATTATTTTTTTGTGTGTCATTTTAGCATAATCCTTATTGTGGCGGCTGTGAAATGTGACATTAGAGGAATTATGAGGAAATTGCTTTCCAGATATGAAAAAGTACTCACCGACTAAGTAGCTGTTTTCGTTAGTAGAGTAAAACAACATTTATTTGAACATGACAGTATTATAGTAGAATAGCTTTTGCCAGCGGCTTCGCCCGCATGGAGGTCGGAAATTATCCCGCGGGAACATACTACCGGGATAAAATGTACCCTATGTGTTAATCTAGGCTATAAACTATATGTGTGCCAAATTTCATCTAAATCGGGTTAGAAGTTTTTGCGTGAAAGAGGAACAAACATCCATACATACAAACGTTCGCGTTTATAATATTAGTAGGATTATTTAGTTCGTTTATTTCTTTATCTACATATTAGTAACATTTTTAAATATTTTTAGAAAAATAAATTTACAACAAAAAACATTTAAAAATATAAAAAAAATTGTGGTACTCCGGTATCGGGAGCAGGGTCCAAGCTACCGGTGCAGCGGTGGTTAGGGCTCCAGAGACAGGAACCTCCTCACGATGCGAGCCGTATCAAGGAGTACTGCCTTCTGAATCAGGCTTTTGATCCAACCGCCTAACGATAGCCTCGACAGGTGTTGGTCGAGGGTATCGGCCATCAGCCCATTGGCTGATACGACAATCGGCACAATGACAGCCGAGTCAACATTCCACGTGTCAACAACCTCGTGTGCTAAGTCGAGATATTTAATTTGTTTCTCGTTCTCAGCTTTCACGAGGTTGCCGTCATGCGGAATGGTAACATCGACTATCACTGTGCGGTGCGCTAACCGGTCTATCACCACTATATCCGGCTTATTGGCGACAATAGTCCTGTCAGTAATGTTAGACCGATCCCAGTACAACGTGACATGGTCATTTTCGAGAACTGGGTCGGGCAAATACTTGTAACCTCAGAATCCACTAGTTTGTATTGCAAAGCAAGTTGCTGGTGAATAATCCTGGCTACTTGGTTATGCCTGTGCAAGTATTCGCCGTTAGCTAGACGAGAACAACCAGAGATAATATGTCTGATGGACTCACCCGGATGGTGACATGCCCGACACACGACAACCGTCCTGTCCTTCATAATATGTCGTAGGATTATTATTATTATTATAGTAGGATGATTAACTTTACATAAGAGCGTAGTCATAAACATAGTTTTTGACCAAATGTGTTTATTAGTACCTGCACAGTGGGACATAGACGCGCTTTTGGTTGGTTATAACAAAAACTTTTTCATAGAACAGTGGTGGTACCACCACTGTTCTATGAAAAAGTTTTTTTTTTTTTGATAACCTATTTAATTTACTTGTAGGTCTAGAATCAAGTGCTGAATCCATGCTTACAGTTTGCGAGTTTATGTTTCTATCCATTATATAATTCATATTTGCCAGATTAAAACCTCACCATATTTTTACCTCCGCATATTATCCTTTGTTTGCCTCAAGGCAAAACTCAAGGGGTATAACCCACACAGATAATTTAGATCCCTTACCACTGAACAAAGACACGGAAACCCACCAAATCAGATTGGTCAACTAGTAACCCTTCGTAATTGGAGGAATCCTTTGTAAATTGATGTGATTGATTTGATAATCGTTGAGGTGGTCTCAAGGATACTCGGCTTGAATAAAAAATGGCGCTCGGACCATGGGGCTCCCTAAGCTTATTAATTTAAACGAACTCCAGTGTCTGGGTCTGATATATTTAACGTTTAATGGTGATGTAATAATCTGACATCTTGCCAAAAGGTTTTTTTATAAGATTGTAGAACATTATAGGCTACATTTTTATCAAGTCAACGTTACGTGCCAAATCACTGAAATGGGTTCAAGATTAGCAAGTCAGCAAGTGCAGTAGCTTGTCCCGTAAGAAGATGTAAGGGAACATATCATATTTTAATCACAATTAAACTTTAAAAGGACAACTGACACATACAACGCAAGACGACGAGACAAATTAGAATTCAGACCAGAGCCCAGAAATAACCATGGAAAAAAAATTGTACGAGGGAGCACAACTGTATGATGACCTGATGACGTAACCAATAGTAACACCATATTTACATATTTTTTTTTTTGTTAGAAAACAACTCTAACAACACCGATCGTCACCTTTAACTCCTAAATCTCTTTTTGTGAACACAGAGAATTGCACTTACTTTTAAATTATTATCTTACTTTTTAACCGACGAAAAAAACCGGAGGAGGTTTTCAATTCGACGTGTATATTTTTTTTTTATGTATGACCACGCATAACTTTTTACATAGTAGTCCGATTGTGATAATTCTTTTTTTATTGGAAAGGGTATACTCCGAGAGTGGTCTCATATAAATTTGGAAAACAAAATCAAACCCTAAAGGTCAGAAAACGGGATGATTGATTGTTCACTCACTGATTGTAATGTTTAACCACGCATAACTTTATACAAAGTAGTCCGATTTTGATAATTCTTTTTTCATTGGATAGGGTATACCTTGCCAAGTGTACATTATAGTCATAAAAAATTATGAAATAAAAACTTTTTAACAAAAAATTTAACCGCCCAAAAAACTGAAAAGCAAAAAATAATAAACCTTAAAATTATGAGTCGGTGCTGAAAACTCAATGAACAAAGATCACTCAAAGCGCCGACTCATAATTTTAAGGTTTATTATTTTTTGCTTTTCAGTTTTTTGCGGCGGTTAAATTTTTTGTTAAAAAGTTTTTCTTAATATATTAAGTGTTCTGTATCGTTGTTTTGTTTTGTAAAATAAATGTCTTTAAACCAAATGTGGTCTTTAACAAACATGTGTAGACAAAAAAAAAACCTCTCGGAAGCACACTATGAAACCATTTTCGTGTCTCAATTTCGAAATACTATTTTCCAAATTGTTTTCCAACGAATGACATATAAGACTATAAACGCGTTAAAATCCTATTCCTGATTCTTAACAAATTTAAGTTACATAGAAGTTTTTTTCATTTGCAGAGCAAGCCTCCCCTTAAGCGTTGCGACATTGGTGCATATAAACAAGCTCTAACGCGGCCGCAGGACTCCAGCCCCTTAATTAAGTAGGAAATGCAAAACCTACAGTATTACAACGCTAACACATAATTATTGCTGCTATACATAAACAGTATTGCTGAAATAAGAGAGGGTTTATTTTTAATTTGTGCAGCTGACGGTAGACGGGATTTGTAATTATGCGACCGTGTTGCTTTTTTTTGTATTTGTGGTTCTTAATGACCTGTCTGGTATAGTGGTTAGAAGTGTGGCTGGTGAATTTTATGTCCTAAATTCGATTCGCAGTTGAAGTAAAGATGTTTTTTGTTACGTGATAATATGTGGTTATGGTGAAGATGGTCATGTTGAGAGGATGACTGAAGGACGGCTTGATGATTTCCCATCCAAAAAAAAAGGACGGCTTACAAAAGTTTTTTACAAGGCAGATGTGAGTGGAAACGCCGGGAGGCGACGCCCTAGGGTGACATATAGTGACCTTATAGGTGATGTTCTTCAGAAGGGTCAAGAGCGTAGTATTGGTAACCGGCGTGCGAGTATGACCAGATGTATGAACTTAAACGAGGCAAAAGGAGTATGTAAGGATCGTAGCTGATGGTGTTCTGTAGTTTCTGCCTACCCCCATGAGAAAAAGGGGTGAGTTTATGAATAATAAATAAATAAATATATCTTAGGACATCCAACACACCGTTATCTGATCCCAAACTAGGCAGAGCCTGTACTATGGCAACCAGACAACTGATAAACATACTTATATATTTCTAAATACATACATATAATACATAAATTACACCCAGACATAGTACAAATGATCGTGCTCAACACACAAACATTTGTCCTGGGTGGGAATCGAACCCACGACCTCAGTCTTAGCGGTCAGGGTCACTAACCACTAGACTAACAGGCCAGGCCAGATGAATGTATGTGTTCCTAAGTATTCTTACAGCACTTTAGTCATTTACCTAGTTGGTTATAAGTACTTACTTGGTGAAGTTAACATGAATAAAAAAACAACTGTTGTACCTATTATTCGCTAGCATTTATTGAGTGTCTATTGCAACAATATATTTTATCTCAAAACAAGTTCAAATATAATAAATGTAATGTCATCTACAATTCCACACCATACCTACTCTATTATGTCCACAGCACAAATTCCACACCGTATACTCGTATTTAATATTTGGTCGACATTTTCAGAGCAAACAAAATACAATATTATTCACAAAAATAGTGTCGAACACAAATTCGAAACAAAAGCTCTAAAAATGATACATCAAATATTCCCATGTCATACGCAACGGACCTAAATAAAATTCAGGCGAGAAATATCATTGACACAGTATGTTTATGAAAATAAAATCTAGATCTAAACTATGAATACAGCCGAAGAGTTTGTTAGTTTGAACGCTCTAATCTGTGGATCTACCTACCAGCCGGATTTGGAAAAATAATTTTGTACTAGCTTTTTTCCGGTGAAGGTCAAAAATTAACTGACGGAAACGTAGTACAAAGATAAACAGTATCCTATATCGGATGATATTTTTTACCGTCTCGACCTTTATATGGTGTGTTGTGTAACTAGAATAGAAGGCAGGAAAACCTTCAGATTCATCGCAGGTGACTAAAGGAGCGCGGGACGCGGGCGGACGGGGATGCGTGTACCGCTCGTGCGCCTGCGAAAGATCAATGAGACCGCCTATCGGCCGGCTTCAAAGGGTAGGACCGCGCTACAAAATCATTGATACATGCCGCGCATTGAGTAAGGTACGTATGATTTTAGTTTCGATAGATTTTCATTGTTTTTTTTTCCGAATTTCTGTTTTTGCTGTTATAGTATGAAAATGTTACTTTAAATGTGTAGTGTTTATTGCTAGATCAATTTTGTTACATGTTATTCAAAAATAATAATAATAATAATTTCTATGCCAAAGGCTTCTACTCCGTTCACCTATTACACCCATTTTTTTTTCAAGATGTTAAAAAATGTCGCCCGGTATATTAATCCAGGTTATAAACTATCTGGGTGCCTTTCATACAAACGGACGAACAAATCCGTTTTAACGTGATTGAGTAACAAACATCCAAACATAACTTTCACATTTAAATACTATTAGGATACTCGAATTTGGTAGCCCTAAATTTTTTTTATGGTTTTGAAATCTACTAATGACGTCTCCCGCTTTGGGCGAAGCGGGAGAGCGTGTCAGACTTATACTGACTAAAACCCACCCGTGTTCCTTCAGTTGCCTATATACCACGGCCACGGTATCTCTAACAAATCTCGCGACCGTGGCAGGGTGGTAGCCCTATCTCGGCTCGGCTCTTAAAGCTCGTAGTGTGACGCGTCACACAACACAAGAGCCGAGCAAAAAGAAAACAAGTCAAAAAGAATGCTAAATGAAAACAAACTTACAATGGGATCAAGAAATTTCACGCGGACGAAGTCGCGGGCAGAAGCTAGTGTATGACAAAGGAAACTTCAACATCAGATATTGCCTGTCGTTAGGTACAATTGACATGATATTTGGTTATGTAAGTTACTGTATTTTTTGTGAAAACATACACGTGGAACCCTGCGGCATAATTTACGTTCATACGAACATTGAACTCGAAAAATTCTATTTTAGTCGACCTCGGTACTCGTATGATTTTTACAAATGTCATGCTGCCTGTTTCCTGTAGTTTAGGCTAAGCATTGTTCTACTCAGATGGGTGGGCGACCTACAGAAGATCGTGGAGGAGACCTGGATAATACTCAGGACAGGGTAACATGGCACAAAAATGAGGGGGCGAGGGGGGCTGTGCTCAGCAGTGGGTAAAACGACGCTGCCAGTGATGATGGTGATGATTGTTCTATCAGTCCGTTAATTAAGGAAGAATTTTCTCTTTCTCGACTGATTGTTCACAATGGTGTGTTGGTTCCTACGCTTATGTATGGAAGTAAATGTTGGGTGTGGCAAAAGAAGCTAAGGTAGAATAAATGCTGTGAAAATACGTTTGTTGCAAAGCTTGTGTGGTGTGAGTATGAATGAAAGACTGAGGAATGGTGTATTAAGCCAACGGTGCGGTTTAAAAGATGTAGTGACAAACGTTTAAAAAGGTATGCTAGTATGATTTGGTCATGTTGAGAGGATGAATGAAGGGCGATTGACAAAAGGTTTTTTACTGAATGGTACTGATAAGAACATTGGCGCACTTGACGCGCAAAGCTATGTAAAGCTGTCTTCACACAGCGGGCGCGACGCGGCGGGACCGGGCGGCGACGCGACGCTGAGTAGTTGTAATGTACTAGATAGTATGGACGACTTCACACAGAGCGCTCGGCGCGACGCGCCACGCCGCCGCCGCGCCGAGTCGGAATACAACTCAGAGGCCGGCGTGCCGCGGGCGGGGCGCGAGCGCAGCGTCGGCAGGATGGCGATAAATTGCAGAAGTATCACAAGTTTTAAATTGATTGACTGCGTCTTACATTTAATAACATTTTTGTATGTTAGTTGATACGAGTAATGGATAGTGAATGAAAGTGAGCGATCGCCGACATTAGCTGTGATTGACTAAAACATTTTCATTACGAGTACAGTTTCAAACAACTAGCGCACGTGCATCAATTGAATTTGAACTTTATGTCAATGTGATCAGAGTCACACGACGCAAGCTTGTTTATTACAATGACTGTATCCTTTATTTAGTAAGTAAACTCAATTAATTTAAAGTGTATAATTTGATACATTTAATCTAAGAAACCCGTTAAATCTTATTGAAAAGGCAAAAAAAATTAAACAGTTCGGTTTAAAGCATAGGACCAACTTCCTAACAATTGAAATGATTTGGTTTTCTGTTTTGTAACTTTTTGATCATTCACGTGACAAGACAGCGCGGCGCCGCACAGTGGGTTGCAAATCGCGAGATAAGAAAGGTAATTCATAATTACCATGTGATTTCAATTTAGTGAAACGAACTTTTGTGATTTTTTAGACTGTCTTGGCTTATAGTATAAAAAATATTGTGAACTTGACTAAGCATACTCATATTTAAAGCATTTAACCATAAAATTATTTTTTTTGTGATATTAGTTAGATACTTCATTAAAAAATAAGAGCAAGAGCGTTTCCACGTCTGAATCGCTCAACATTTTTCAATGAATGAATCGCGGCGCGGCGCCGCACAGTGGATCGTCCCCATACAAGAGGTCGGACATAGAATCAAAAATTGAAAAAGGATCTAATTTAAAAAAAAAAAAACAAAATATACAGTTGCATTTCTCTATTAAAGTACAACAAAAATTGTTCTACGCTTTTTTTATTTGACCAGCACTTTAGGCGCTATTCGATGAAAACTTTTATTTTTGTATGGAAACGAACACAAAAATGTATGTATCTCATGATTCCCTCTTTGTTCGACTTGTGGATTTCACTACTGTTATTTACCCATTTTATGCCACATTTTCTTCAAGGACACATGGTGCCCCCAGAGTGCCCCTACCGAGATATTTTGCCTATAGTAACTATCTTTGTATGTGTATTACTGATGGAATGGAGGTACATTAAGTATACTTATTACTGAGAATTAGTCATCACTAAGTAGTTCCTTAAATAACAGGTGCATTTTTGAGGACTTTAATGACTTATGAACGCTTTTTTTGCAACATAACAAAAGCGTTAATGAGTCATTAAGTAACGACTACCAGTACTTGCTCAATCTAATGAGTTATTGTAATTACTATGTTCACAGCCCTTAAGCTCTGCAGTGTGATTGGCTCATGTCATAATTAGCTTATCAAATTCATTGCTAGTTATAGTTATTTTTGTGTGTTTTGCACATGTGTGTTGTTCTTTAATAGAGGAATGCAACTGTATATTTTGTTTTTTTTTTTAATTAAATACTTTTTCAATTTTTGATTCTATGTCTGACCTCTTGTATGGGGACAATCCACTGTGCGCCGGCGGGACGGGACGTGATCGCGCCCGCAGTGTGAAGGCTCCCGCCGCGCCGGCGTCGCGCCGGCGCCCCGCCACGTCGCGTCACGTCACGCCCCGCTCGCTGTCTGAAGACACCTTTAGTGATGATACTTTTTTACATCTACCCACTCTTTTCCTACTTTTGTTTAATTATAAATTTACTAAATCTTTCCTACGCAACAGATTAGTTAATTTAAAAAAAAAAATGTTTGTTACGCTTTGGACGTTTATTTTTGTATACATTACTATTATTAAACTTTGTTTCTCGTTAAGGCTCGTACAGACAGGCGCGACATGTCGCGCGACCTGTCGCGGAGGCGATTCTGCGATAAATCGCGACGCAACACCTTTCACACTGGCGCGACCACTCATGCGCGAATCGCCCGCGATTCGCGCGCGACGAGCAGCGCGACAGCTTTTAGTACATTTTGTATGGCGTCGCCGCGTCGCAGCGATTTCGCGGCGATATCGCCGCGACACCACACAAATGGTATAAATGGCGGTACAATCCGGGCTGAGCTCAGTAGTAAGCGATCTTAATCAGAGGACGACGGCAGGTATGTGGGTGTTTGCGGGTCGTAGGATCGATTCCCTGGTCGGTCGACATAGGTACCTACTTAAGTTAGGTAATGTCACATAACTCAACCCAACTAGGGGTACCTAAGCTAGAAGTACTTTTACGTAGTAGTTGTTTAAAAACTGGCCAAGTGCGAGTCGGACTCGCGCACCGAGGGTTCCGTACAAACCTGCAGGTATTCATGGTTTATGCATAAGGTTTATGTTCATGAAATTAAATGGTTTTTTTTTTTAATTTTTATATTTGAGTTGACTGAATGAAAGGTAAATTGTGGTTTACGATTTATGAAGTATTAAAAAAAAAAACTAATTACTAGATCTCGTCCAAACCAATTTTCGGTGGAAGTTTACATGGTAATGTACACCATATATTTTTTTAGTTTTATCATTCCCTTATTTTAGAAGTTACGGTGGGGGCACTCATTTTACCACTTTGGAAGTGTCTCTCGCGCAAACCATTCAGTTTAAAAAAAAATGTTATTAGAAACCTCAATATCATTTCTGAAGACCTATTCATAGATACCCCACATGCATGGGTTTGATGAATTTTTTTTTTCAAATCTTAGTGCGGTTCACAGAATACTTACCAAGTTTCAACAGCATAGCTCTTATAGTTTCTGAAAAAAGTGGCTGTGACATACACGGACAGACAGACAGACATAACGAATCTATAAGGGTTCCGTTTTTTGCCATTTGGCAACGGAGCCCTAAAAATCAAGATTTTAAGTCTAGGTGTGAATCGTTGATTTTTGACGTACTTTTTAGTTTCCAATTCATGTAATTTGTGTGTCCGATACAACAATTTTTATGAGGATATTACATATTGTGATTTTGAAATCTTAATTTACACTCTCGTAAAATACGCATAACTGGCATAATGTAGTTGTAGGTACTATACGTACTGTTACCTCTGTGTAACCCTTTGGGGAATGCAGGGGCGATGTTATGTGTGTGTTTAAGAAATATTCAGTAATAACTTAATATGTCCAATGAGTAGTGGTGGCCCAGGTGGTAACGGCCGCGACTTACGAGTAGTAGGTCGTGAGTTCAAACCCAAGCAGGCGCATTACTTTGTGTAAATTATTTCATCGCCACTGCTCTCAAAGCGGTGAAGGAAAACATCGTGAGGAAACCGGCATGTCTTAGAACCAAAAATTCGAAGACATGTGACATCTACCAACCCGCACTGGGCCCGCGTGATGGATCATGGCCCACTCCCTCTTACCGAGAGGAGGCCTGTGTCCCAGCAGTGGGAACATTATAGGCTGATGATGATGATGTCCAATGAGTGATCTAATTGTAAATATAGTAACTTCTAACAAACTGCTTCGTTGGTCTAGCGGTCTCACGTACAACAGCGCGTGCGGTCCAGGGGCTAGTAATATGCACACACAGTCGTTCGCTCGCATTCACACGTTGACGTTTGAACTCGAAATGACCCTCGCACAACTGACATCACGCACTTGACTGCTAGCGGAGACCTAGCGCTCTTACTATGAATCGGGCGCACGCTCCGCCGCGAGCCATTTCAACTCGAGGTGCACCAGCCCATTTAGAGGTATTAAGGAGGTATTATTATTAGTGATATATAATAAGTTGTGTGTTCGGGGTAGGTTTATAACTACGTAAACGTAGATAACTACGTAATTAAACACTACTTTAAAATATGTATTATAAAATTATTATTATCACTATTATGTAACATACACGGCGCAATCTAGGAATGGCATGCATTCACGGCTGAGGTTTCTAGATTTAGTGGACTGGCGAAGGCGTCCGAAGGGCGCGGGCCGTGCATGGGAGACGCGGCGGCCGGGCGGCCGGAGCGACTCAACGCGACGATGGTCCGATGGTCCTCGCGGTTCGGTAATGTTCGGTCGGTAGGGAAGAAGCGAGCGAATGCTGGGGCTCCGCTGGCGGCCCGCGGTATTTTGCTAGGTGCATACCTACTGCATAGTAAGAGGATGTACAACACGTGCTTAGCCTACATACAAAGTATTAATTTGACAAACAAATTACTTATATTGACAAAAAAATTACAGGCGTTGGAGGCAGACTGCTGACTGTAATATTGAAGAGCACCATTTAAATTATTGAACAACTAAACTCGCTGCAGATACGAATAAAAATGTTAGACAAAGTATTATCTTGTAATCATTGAATAAGGCCAAAGCATAATTGCAAAAATGAAAATAAAAGGCGCTATATTCTCACGGACGCCACGCCCGCCGTTCGCATCTATTTCAAAGAGAAGCCTCCGCCGCATTTGCAGCGCCGCGCAGCCCCGATACGCGTGCGCTCTCCTAATCCACTACCAGATTAAAAAGTTTTTAAGCAAAATACAACCGTCTTTGAATTAAGTTCACACTTACATAACTTTTATCTCAAGGAGCAACGCATTTTGGTAACCAAGTGAACAAACACGTTGTGAGTGTGTGCGTGAAGACGAGTAGTGTCAGCACATAACACATACACGAACACAAACACACATTGGTCATGTCTCGGACAAGTCGGAAGTCGGACGATACCACGGTAGGACGGTACCGTCAGCTCCCGCACTTATACACACAACTGTCTTTTGACACGCTTTATATTAGCTTCACTTGTATGTTTGTATGTTTGTTTGTAACCGACTCCTTATAGCGCGATTTTGACCCACTTTAAACGACCAGATTTCATTCAAACTTTGCACACCTGTCAAGGACCGATGACAATGCAATAATTTCATAAATTTGTGCCATTATCCTTGCCAGGGTTACCAGAACAGCAAAAAAACTGTCTTCGAAAACTACGCTGACATACGTCACAAATTACGCTGACATACGACAGAAACTACACTGACATACGTCACAAACTACACTGACATACGTCACAAACTCCGCTGACATACGTCACAAACTACGCTGACATACGTCACAAACTACGCTGACATACGTCTCAAAATTCGAAACACCCTAAAAAATTGAAAATAAATAATAGTTTAAAAAACGCTTCCATTGAAAACCAAACTAAAAAGTACAAAATAATGGAAAAAAAAGCGTGGGGTGCCTGATATCAATAAACAAAATACCTTAAAAAGCACCCCACGCTTTTTTATACTTTTATTTTGTATTTTTTAGTTTGGTTTTCAATGGAAGCATGTTTTTTAGTTTTTTTTTATTATAAATTATTTCCTCACCACTTCTCTCAAACCGGTGTCAAACTGTCTTAGAACCAAAAAAATCGACAACATGTAACATCTATGAACCCGCAGGGTCCGCGTGGTGGATTAAGGCCCACTCCCTGTCTGCGAGAGGAGACCTGTGTCCGGTAGTGGGAATATTATAGGCTGATGATGAGATATACATAATATGTAATGTGGATGTTTAAAGGCAAAAATATTTCCAAACTATACTGCCATTGCAACCTATACTATTTCGGTATTGTAGCAGAATCAGTCAGTTTGAATTTACTCATACTAACATATTATATTAAATTCAATGATTTTAGATTACAATGATCGAAATCGAAAATAGAGACCGTAAACTGAGAAATGTAGGGTAACTACCCTACATTTCTCAGTTTCCCTGTACCTCATCGACGGTATAACCCAGTGGTATAACCACTGCTCTCAAATGACGATGAGATCAGCGGTGGTCCAGTGGTAACGGCCGCGACTTACGAGTTACTTAGGTCGTGAGTTTGGGTCACGGGTCGTGGGGCTTTTGGGACCGGGACAGCAGGCCCGGATTCTACCTAAAAAACAATAATCATTTTGCAGCAGTTTTTTGAGACCACAAGAAAATTGAAATTAAAGTACTGTTACCAAAAAAATTACGAGAATAAAAGATAATCACACAACAAAATAACCAACAAAATAATACACAGATAATCTACATTTCTTTTTAATTTCTCCTTTCGCAGGTCTGCTGGAAGAAATTTCTTAAGAAATAAGCAGTACCTTTGTACTCAATTCTTTTACTATGCCTTGTCACTTTGTATTTTACTGTGTGTACATAAATAATAAAATAAATAATAATAAATAATAATTCACTTTCTCATACATTTGGTGTGTCACCTACAAAACGCGTTAGGGACCGGGACCGCGGTCCCGGATTCTACCTAAAAAACAATAATCATTTTGCAGCAGTTTTTTGAGACCACAATAAAATTGAAATTAAAGTTCTGTTACCAAAAAAATTACGAGAATAAAAGATAATAATTCACTTTCTCATACATTTGGTGTGTCAGTGTGTCACCTACAAAACGCGTTATGCCTTTAAAGTACCAGGTTGTCATAACTTAGTAGGACCTTAGGAATAGGTAGAACGGGCTGGTGCCCGCAACTCCACGTCTGAGCGCGTATTTTGCGTACGGTTGTAGGAGCTTACCAAACTTAGGAGTGTCAGCTAGAAATCGCTTTATGCCTTCAAGGTACCAGGTTGTTATAACTTGGTAGGAGCCTACTAAGTCAACACATCACTTATTGACTCTGAGTCGGTACTTTCGCTGGGTCAGCTAGTTATTATGATAGCATTTTTTGAATGTCAGTTGATTATGTTTAATTTACAAAAAACTTTTTTACAAAAAAAAAAAAAAACAACCGACTTCCTTAAAAACACTACAAAGTGAAAAATAACTTTAATTTCGGAGGTCGGTTGTTTTTTTTTTTGTAAAAAAGTTTTTATTTTGACATTTTTAGTTGTGGTATCCACCCCGCACTAATTCCAAACAAACAATGCATATTTATGCGATAGCAGAAATCGCGGTTGATTTGCTGTCATTTTTTAAAGAGTTCCGGTGTCTATCTCTGGAACTCATCATCAGATCTATATAAAATTTATATGGGACCATTTTGAAATAAACTCATTTCAAACAAAAAAAGAATTTTGCAAATCCGTCTATATATGACGGAGTTATGACCGAACATACATAAAAAAAAAAAAAACTAAACATCCGAATTGAGAACCACCTCCTTTTTGAAGTCGGTTAAAAATAATGATATTCAATAATTGTAATGATTATGACTGCTACTGATGTGTCAAATTAAAGTTGTGAAGTTTTTTGAAAGTTTATTGTTACGTTTTGGTGGGTGATTAGGGGGACGATAGGTGATTTAAACACTCAAGATTACTTTTTTAAAATATTATTGTGTATTCTTTTAAGGTTTAATTCTTATAAAAGGCTGCCACTGTAAAAAAAGTATTATATCGTTTTATAAAAATAATTTTATTTGTATAAATTCAAAATTTTTTGGTTGACCGTACTTTCCCAAGACATAACTTTGTTTATTTTACTTGTGGTCCCAAAGTACTACTAAAAATATTTATTTTATTAATAGGTGGATTCTGGAACCGCGGTCCCGGTCCCTAAAGCCCCACGACCCGTGAGTTCAAACCCAAGCAGGCGCATTACTTTGTGTAAATTATTTCATCGCCACTGCTCTCAAAACGGTGAAGGAAAACATCGTGAGGAAACCGGCATGGCTTCGAACTAAAATTCGAAGACATGTGACATCTACCAACCCGCACTGGGCCCGCGTGGTGGATCATGGCCTACTCCCTCTCACCGAGAGGAGGCCTGTGTCCCAGCAGTGGGAACGTTATAGGCTGCTGATGAAACGACGATGTACTTTTTTTTTTTTTTTACATATACCTATCACATAATCTAGATACTCTTTATTTGACACTAGCTTCTGCCCGCGACTTCGTCCGCGTTAAATTTCTTGTTCCTCCTACCCTTCCCGTCGCGTCGAATCGCCTACCCGTGTGATTTTCCCCGTTTTTGCAACATTTTTCATTACTGCTCCGCTCTTCTTGATTGAAGCGTGATGTTATATAGCCTATAGCCTTCCTCGATAAATAGGCTACCCAACACAAAAAGATTTTTCAATTCGGATCAGTAGTTTTTGAGATTACCGCGTTCAAACAAACTAACAAAGTCTTCAGCTTTATAATATTAAAGTATAGATTCTAGACCTACAACTATTACAGTTTGAACCCAGTATTATTGGTTGTCATGGCCATAATGACATTTGTTTTAAATAGGTTATTATATTTTATTTATGACATACCTACTATCATTAAAATAGATTCTTTTATATTTTGTGAATGTGAGAAGGTTGTAGGCCTTATAGGACAGTACGCAATTTTCTATTTTATTAAGTACCTGGTACTTGTTGACAGCCCACTTACGAGGACAGTTCCTCCCATAGCTATTAAAACTAACACCTAACCTAAGTAGCTACAAATGTCGAGCGACCAGGGTATCGAACCTCGGACCCCAAGCTAAGCAAACACGCACCGACCTGCCTTCGTCCTATGACGAAGATCGTCTACTACTGAGCTCAGCTTGGATTGCACCGTCTTTTATACTCTCATGTCGCGTCGCGTCGCGGCCGCGAATTCGCGGCGATATCGCCGCGAAATCGCCGCGACGCCATACAAAATGTACTAATAAGCTGTCGCGCTACTCGACGCGGCGCGACCGTGTCGCGGCGCGACAGGTCGCCCCTGTGTGAACGGTCGCGCGCGTTTTCATAGAAATTGTTCTACGGATATAAATCGCCGATTCGCGCGCGACCGTCGCGTCGCGCTAGTCTGAACGAGCCTTTAAGTGATTGATGTAAAATCTTTTGAGAAATAAATGATATATTTACCGTAGGTTTTTTACAAGGCAGATGTGCGTTGAAACGCCAGGAGACGCCCTAGGAGGATATAATATATTGACCTCATTGGTGATGTTCTTCAAAAAGGTCAGGTATAGGTCAATCAGCGTGCATGTATGACCAGATGTATGAATGTAAACAAGGCAGGACGAGTATTTACAAATCGTAGCAGATGGCGTTCTATAGTTTCTTCCTACCCCCCGTGGGGAAACAGGCATAAATTTATGTCTATCTATCTGAACTTGGAAAATAGCAAGACTTGATTATTCTCACCTTCAGGAATCGACATCATTCCACACTGATTTCAGTTTAAGTACAGTTCGTTTAAAGTAATAAACACGCAGCTAGGTAAATTATGTACGGATTCTCTACACGTTAGCTAATCGACTCACTATTAACACATTTTATTCACAGTCAGCTGTAAGACCTAAATTGAATATAATCGTACTTTTAAGTGCTAAATCCTTGATCTAGTATCGAATAATATCCAGCTAAGCTTTAGTGCTGGGCTCTACTTTATTGCTTTAATTAAATCTGAACTGTTCTACGAGTCTAACTAACTATCCAATACTTTGTTTTGAGTGAAAAAAGAAAAGGTTGTTATTTCCCTGGCTGAAACTTTCCACTGAGCAAATTTGGTTGGTATTCGAATGAATGTCGGAAGTCGAAAATTAACTAATTAGGTCATGTTTTGAAGTAATCTAAATGTGGCTGGTTTTTCAGGAATAGTATGTTTCTAAAAAATATTTAATAAATTCATTGCCAAGTCAAATCACAAGCTAAAGTTAAGTAGATATGTTAAAAATGCAATTTGTTCAAAATCTAAAACCAACTACTGCAAAATAACGCTCTTAAAAACATGAACCATTTTAAGATAATATTCTCAACTGTAAGGCGTCTTATGCCACTTTTCCCTATAGCTTATTTTCGCTCACTACTGTTAAATATATTGTTTTTTTAGCTTTTTAATTTATATTGTTCAAGTTCATCACTTGACTGTCCTCTAGAAAGCGCCATACTCACACAACCAGCAAACGATCAAGACGCTTTCAATGAAACCTTATTTCTCAAATTATCATTAGTAGCTTAAAAGTATGAGGGAACAGACGAACATACATACATACGTTGGTAAACAATACAAGTGATGAATGCTTAATTGTTGTGGCATATTGCGATAATTTCATTGAACTTGATGATGAACCTCATGTTCAATTGTAATGAGTAACGTATGTTTGTGACTACCATTGATAATGTTTGATTGAATGTTAAAACGAGCGCTAATCCTGCCGACAAACTGTTACGCAGTTTGGCAGGTTTATGAAATGTAACACAAGTTTGGTCAAAATAAATGATTTATTTATTTACATATCGGTCAAACTCATAACTCTCCTTTTTGCCTCATCGTAGTTGGAATCTGAAAAGTTCTACAAACAGACAACCTAATAACATTAAACAAAACACCAACTTCATTCCCAAAAACAAACACTCGTAAAGGCAGAAATGAATTAAAAATACTCATTTCATTTTTAAACCACGTCGAAATCACGCTATTCTTAATTAACTTATTACGAAACGTCCCCACAATATGGACCTCACTTGTTTTCAAAATTAAAAACCTACAGAAACACAAAGAAATCAGGGAAAGACTTCCATGCTTCTAAGAATAATGAAGGCGATTTAAATTAGCCCGAGGACTTGGTAGAAGTCTTCAAAAGGCAAATAATTAGCCCTTTGTCTGATTCGGGGGTGAAGTTTCATCTTTGCTCGTAAATCATTGATGATAAAGCCTTTTACCGCTGTTATGATTAGTTACTTAAAAGATTAAGGAATGGAACACATTTTGGCAGTGCAATTTTCAACAGGAAGTTATTTTTGGCCCCGTTTATAGAGCGGAAGTATGAAGTCAGAACTTAATTAAAGAAATGTTTTTGTGAATTTTATCGCCTACTGGTTATTGCAGTTGAATCTAAAACTTGAGGGTTCTTCTGTCAAAGTTTGTATGTAAATATGCTTAGATGTTTGTTACTCAATCATGAAAAACGGCTAAACGGATTTGGATGAAAATTGGCAAACGTATAGTTTAAAATGTAGATGAACACAGAGGATCCTTTTTATCCCAGTAGACGCATAGGATAGCACACACACCGTGAGACCTCCACGCGGGCGAAGCCGCTACCAAAAGCTAGTATAGAAAAATGACCCTTAGTGTACTTAACATTACTTAACTCTTCGAGAGAAAATCGGGGAATTTTCAATGAATTGGATACATTTTTAGGGTTCCGTTGCCACATGGCAAAAAACGGAACCCTTATAGATTCGTCATGTCTGTCTGTCTGTCCGTGTATGTCACAGCCATTTTTTCCGAAACTATAAGAGCTATGCTGTTGAAACTTGGTAAGTAGATGTAATCTGTAAACCGCATTAAGATTTTCACACAAAAATAGAAAACAAGTGCGAGTCGGACTCGCGCACCGAGGGTTCCGTACAAACCTGCAGGTCATCATCATCATCATTCGTCATCATCGTTTATGAAATGAAATGTTTTTTTTTTTAATTTTTATATTTGTGTTGACTGAATGAAAGGTAAATTGTGGTTTACGATTTATGACGTATTAAAAAAAAACTACTAACTAGATCTCGTTCAAACCAATTTTCGTTGGTAGTTTTCATGGTAATGTACATCATATATTTTTTTTAGTTTTATCATTCCCTTATTTTAGAAGTTACGGGGGGGGGGGACACACATTTTACCACTTTGGAAGTGTCTCTCGCGCAAACTATTCAGTTTAGAAAAAAATGATATTAGAAACCTCAATTTCATTTTTGAAGACCTATCCATAGATACCCCACACGTAAGGGTTTGATGAATTTTTTTTTTGTGTTTCAGTTCTATGTATGGGGAACCCCAAATATTATTGTTTTAAAAAAAATTGATATTAGAAACCTCAATATCATTTTTGAAGACCTATCCATAGATACCCCACACGTAAGGGTTTGATGAAAAAAAAAATTTTGAGTTTCAGTTCTATGTATGGGGAACCCCAAATATTATTGTTTTTTTTCTATTTTTGTGTGAAAATCTTAATGCGGTTCACTGAATACATCTACTTACCAAGTTTCAATAGCACAGCTCTTATAGTTTCGGAGAAAAGTGGCTGCGACATACTCGGACAGACAGACAGACAGACAGACAGACATGGCGAATCTATAAGGGTTCCGTTTTTTGCCATTTGGCAACGGAACCCTAAAAACGATACATTTTGGGGTTCCCCATACTTAGAACTGAAATTCAATTATTTTTTTTCATCGAACCCATACGTGTGGGGTATTTACAAATAGGTCTTCAAAAATGATATTGAGGTTTCTAATATCATTTTTTTGTGCGAGAGACACTTTCAAAGTAGTAAAATGTGTCCCCCCCCCCCCCCCCCTCCTGTAACTTCTAAAATAAGAGAATGATAAAACTAAAAAAAAATATATGATGTACATTACCATGTAAACTTCCACCAAAAATTAGTTTGAACGAGATCTGGTAAGTAGTTTTTTTTTTTAATACGTCATAAATCGTAAACCGCAATTTACCTTTCATTCAATCAAATGAAAAATTAAAATTAAAAGGAAAATATTTAATTTCATAAACATAAACCTTATGCATAAACCGTGAATACCTACAGGTTTGTACGGAACCCTCGGTGTGCGAGTTCGACTCGCACTTGGCCGGTTTTCTTCTCCCTAAAAGGTTTCGCTTATATTCAAGTTATATTGCCACCATATACGCCCTCACATATGAAAAGCACTTCAAAATACGTCTTTTGTCAGGCATTATAACCTCAAAACCCGATAAAATGAAGTAGATAATACATTGTCCTAATTTACTTTCTTTAACCAATTTTTTACGCATCCGTCACTCAAAGTCAAGTGATGATACATTGCCTATTATAATGTAAATTTTTGCCATACAATAACGCTTTGAAACGTAATCCATCATTCAATGTGTTTTGTAGTCGTAATTACTTAGTCACACATTAGTGCCTATCTAATATGTTAGGAAATTCGTGTTGTTCGTACAGGGCATTTTTATTGATTAATGCTTTTTCAAAGAAAAAACAACTGACTTGTTTGGAAATCAGTTGTTTTTTCTTACAAAGAGAAAAATAACTTTAATTTTCGAACTTTTGAAATCAAAGTTCATTTTCATTCCCTTAGTAGGCGGAAGGCGGTTTTTTTTTTGGCTTTTTTTTTGGATTTTTTTTTTAATTTTTACTTTGTAGTTGTGTGGGGTACAGTCCCACCCCAAATTCCTATACCTTCACTAGGTAAGTAAATAACGAAGACAAAACAAGATTATAACATCACCAGCATAAAGTAAGTGGAACAAAAATATGTATTAATTAAGCTAACTTAAATACACACTCATCTGAACTTGACCTAATTATATGGGACCACTCGGTAAGTATATCTTTTCATACCAAATAAGAATTTTGGGAATTATTAGGCACTCGATTAGGATTAAATACATGCCATATAAAAATACCATACCATCCCATCTATTCTCGTGAGTATCATAAAAGGCGAGTAAGACACTTTTTAGAGAATAGTTAGCAGCGTCCACTATGCATTTTACCACCATACTGCGATCGCCAACCCGCTTGCCAATCGTGGCAATTATGGCTAACCCCCCCAAATTGGGAGAGGCCTGTCTAGCAGGACGTCATTCGGCTGAAATGATGATTATACAGAAAACTATTAACGTCTTTTTTTACACAAAGGCACACATTTATACACGCTTTAAATTGCCTCTGTCCATACACTCCAGCTGATGGCTGTTACTACGCACCTGAGTTTTTTGGAGGACCTTACTAACAAGTTCAGTATGTCCACTGTATTAAAAACAATATATAATCTATATCCATACTAGAACTGTGATATAATATTATAAGAATTCTCACCATTTGTATTCCGTATCCCGTTCGTCTAACAGTATGGAAGGCATTAGACATTCAAAATCAAGATTTTCTTGAAAACTTTCGTACTGAAACTTGGCTACATCTTCAGGAAGTGAAGCGGCGACTATATGAATTCTAAGAGCCGATGAAGTTTCCACGTGGCTTCGTTAAAACGAACTTTAGAATTGAACTGACCTATAAATCTCTTGGGTTTTTTTTTTTAATTTTTATATCGTGAAGTTTATCGCTGCGTCTTTTTTCAAAGTTTTGTTTTCTCTCTACTCTTTTCAGTAACCCCTTTCTCTTTTTACTAATATTTGTCCTCATCGTTCTCATTCGTTTTGGTGTCCGCACCACTGCGATATCTAGTTTTTAGGCCTCGCGAGTCTCTTAGAAACAAATTTACAGAAATTGATATACTGACTCTTCTCTCTCTTTATATCTTTGAATGTATTTTGTATGTTCGCAAAAACTTAGCCTTTTCAAAATAAGACGCGATTTCCATAACAAAAATACGCGTAGTAAAAATGAAATTTTCCTATCAAAATTTAGATTCACTAAAACTAGTAAGTCATTTCATATAAACAGTATCCGCTTCTATAACAAGTTGCCAAAGTCGGTTACTGAACTTAGCTATGGAAAGTTCAAATCGCATATCAACCGTGTCCTTATCATATTTTAAGATAAAAAACTACGTTCACGACAAGAAAGTTTGACAATAATTCCTTCTGCATATGTGGTTTCCCTGGTAGCTCATTACAGGATGTCCATGTAAAGAGTAACCGTGGAGTTTCTTGCCGGCTCTTCTCCATAGGAATCAACTATTTGGAACCGTGCATCTAGCTTCTGACGTTTCATACGTGCCCATGTAGGTTTATGTGAAATAAAAATATTTTTATTTGATTTGATTTGAGCTAACTTCTTTCACATAATTATTTAATGTATATATTTTTTTGTATCATCATCATTTTTAATGTTCAACCACTATCAGCAAAATCAAAATCAAAAGTCATTTATTCAAACTAGGCTGAGAGTCAGCACTTTTTGAACGTCAAAGTTACATGAGACAGTCCCCCCAAAACGCCCGCCCTTCGACACTTCCTAGTGCTTTCGCTGGGAAGAAGAAGTGGCGGAACAAACTCCCCAGCAGCACAGCTGTCTGTTAAGTTAGAAGAACTTGATTCTATACAGTATTGTGTAAGTTATTAATATTATAAAACAAAACATACATTATTCGCCATATTATGTCAGCTAGCATACGCCAATATACCAACAAAACATTGAAAACTAAACTCAAGCTGAAATAAATAATAAAACAAAATCGTAAACAGAACTTAAAACCTTAATAAAGCGTCTAGGCATAAAGGGCGTGCCCGCTTACATATACGATGCAAATGATACATATACACAATAAATGAAATGAAAAGAAAATAAAAATAAACTAACAAAAGCAGTTAAATAAAAACAAGCACCAATAAGCATCATCATCTTCTATATTACTTTTATCTTTCATTATTTTGTCTTCAGGAAAAATAATCACTCTGAAAACGTGAAGGATGTTCCACGTATCCATAATTTCAGAATATTGTTCCACTATATATATACTATTCCATCTATACGTACTATTTCATCGATTTACAGAGACAATATATGCTAACCGTTGTTTGCTAACTCGTTATAACGGACGGATCTTGAATTCATAATTGTTACTAGGCAGGGTCCAATTTCCGTTCATATTTGTTGTTCAATTTGCGTAGGCACCCCTGTTCGTCGAATATGAGTAAAGGTGATAGTTTCAATAGCCCAATATTGTTGGACTTTCTCTATTTTCGATCCTATTAACATGTGGCTATTGTAAACAAGCTGAAAATGTTCTTTCGCTCTAGGAAAAAGTATTAATAATATTTTTGATCCGTTCTCTCGTCTCGGCATTGACTTTGTAAGTTCCATAGAAACTATGAGTCTGTGAACGTCTTTTCTTTATTATTATCAACTAGTTTCAGTCCGCGACTTCGTCCACGTGAAATTTCTTTATTTTTAATGTCTCTTCATGTAAGTACACAAAGTTTTATCCCAATCAGATTAACGGTATGGAAGCACATAAAATAAATGAATTTTTTTGTCGGTAGTTCAAAAAGCATTTTTTTTTTTTTAAATCAATAAAAAATTTGAACGCAGTGGTTCAGAACCGTTAACTGAATCCATTGCAATAGGTTGCGCGTCAACTTCTCTGCAACCCTCTACAACATGTAACATATATTAACTAACGCAAGAGCCCATACACCCCAATTAGAGTATTGAGTTAAAAGCACAATACCATGACTAACTTTTTTTTAGAGCTAACTGTTGTTTTTAAGAAAATCATGTTACATTACTTTATAAATTTACAATCGAGTCTTATTGACAAGGCAATAATACTCGATTAGCCTTGTTTCAGTCGGCAGTAGGTATGCCATTCCTTTTTTAACTATCTACCTAAATGACTGTAATCGATTCAGTAGTCCTCTATGAACGAACTACTTTCAGGACTTATGTCTATTCTATTAAACCTTGTATAATATTAGATTCGTGACATCTTGGAACTTGGAGTTTTATGTGATACTGAATTTTATTCATATAATAAGCCGACAGAGCTCTTCTAAAAAAACCACAGACACCCCATCTTCGAAAAAATTCCAGCTAAGGGCGGCCAGGTCATCTCAAGTCTAGATAGGTTAGACAACCCTTTTAGCGAGGTAGACTAAAACAGGTGCAAGCGACATGGGTCTACCGCACTTCAGCATCCAATTGTTTTTAAAATATTATCTATATCATGCAGTTTACGTAGACCTTAAGTCTTTAAAGTTAAGGAAGATTTTACCGTACCTTAGATCGAAATAAAATTGTAGTCTCCCTATCTTTTTAGGGCTCATTGAGAATGAACCTGACACGGGACAGCGTATTGTATTGAAATAATAATTTGCTTTTATCTTTTTACATGAGTTGTTATGCATATTTTGAAAAGCCAAAACCAGAGAAAAGGAATTCAAATCTTTTACCTTTGTTCTAAAATTAAACAAAAATTTCGGATTTCACGGAATTTGGGAATTGCGTTCTTTCCTACCTTACATAAACTTTTTGTTTTATGACCGGTGTTGGTACTTTAAGTTTTCTCTCCAACATATGTCCTCGGGGGAAAAACTGTAAAACTAGTGACACTTTACCAATAATACGGCGTATTATCGGTACAATATACCCATATAGAAACTACCTACATGGAAGTTGGTCTCTTTAATATTGTTGTAAAAGTAGAAAGGTCCGTATACAGAAACTTGTTTCGCAGCGAACCTTGAAAGCATTGCTGTTTTCTTTCCACGCAATATTCTTTAAAAAAGCCCGTTATATTCTTGCACGAAGTAATTTATTTTCAATTTAAAAAGTAATTGGAACTACTACTAATAATCCGTAGCACAAACGATATTTTATGTGACGGGTAAATCTATTCTTCTATCTTTTTCTCTCTGTAATTCTTGCTTTTTAGTTCGTCATCTTAATTTCAAAACTCTGTTACTAAATTTTTCTGTTTTTATTTAGTTTTCATTTTAAAAGGTATCTTTCTCTCATTTCCTGGCGACGTGGAAATGAAAATCTCATTGCCACAATTCTCGAGTTTTAAGCTAAGCTAAAAAATTCAAGCCGAGGCAAAGTCCGTAAGTTTCATAAATTAAACCTTCTTTGTGTACAACACTGTGAGGCACAACAGCACTAAAAGGTAATAAAAACTATGTCTTTACTTGTTAAGGCGATATTCCAGTTACAGAGCTGCTTTTAATATCACCGGAAATTTATTTTTAAAAGTTTCTGTAAGAGATCTAAGGTGGACTTTGCCTAAGGCATTCTGTATACAAATAAGTTCAAAATATTTATTTTTTGTTGCTTTTACACCATCACTCAATACCCATATTATGTCATCATCAGCAACATATAATGTTCCCACTGCTGGGACACAAGCCTCCTTTAGGCGAGAGGGAGTGGGTCATAATCCACCACGCGGGCCCAGTGCGGGGTGGAAGTTATCACATGTTTTCGAAGTTTTGGTTCTAAGACAGGGGTCCTCACGATGTTTTCCTTCACCGTTTTAAGAACAGTGGTAATTAAATAATTTACGCAAAGTAAACTGCCTGCTTGGGTTCGAACCCACAAGCTATTACTCGTTTGTGTTGGCCGTTACCACTGGGCCACCACTGGGCCACCACTGCTGGCTCACTCAAATGATGTGACAGTGTATTAAATAACAGTTTTTTTTTTTTACAATAAGCCATAATAATTCGAAACAAAAAAAAATTGAATAATCGTGACACTCTGAAATATGTTCTACCTCTTATTCTTCGCGCTTTTCTAACAAACCGAACCTTCACATTCAATGCGGTAAACATCCTAAGAACCAACCCAATAAATTCTTCGCTTTGCTCATACTTCGCATATCATTCAATGGAAGTCTCCCACACGAGCATAACTTTGACATTTTAATATTTCGCAACTTGAGGGTAAAAGATATTAAAAATTCCGTACCACCTCTAACTTCTTTGCAGACCATGCGGGATGGGCAACTCTGCTCAAATTATGAATGATACTGTTTCGGTCATAAAAACTTGTTGAGGTTTTTAAGGACTGAGCCAGACCTATCCACCTCGATTAGAATTTTCTGCGAATCTTGTAAAGCATGTTTGTGGGTGGCAGAAAGTAACTCAGTTTCGGGAACATCGGTCTGGTCTGACTGCACTATTTTACAACAATTAGTCAGAAATGTGTTCAGTATACTTTTTGGCAACCTCGACCGCAGTATCATCATCATTATTTCAGCTGAAATACGCCCACTGCTGGACATAACCATACCCCAATTTGGAGGCTTTGCCATAATCGTCACGCTTCGCAGGTGGGTTGGCGATCGCAGTACGGTGGTAAAATTTATAGAGAACGTTGCTGCCGATTCTCTGATAAGTCTTTTAGGTCGTTTTACGACACTCGCTGGTAGAAATGAGGTGATGCTATAATTTACGTACGGCACCACACGGACAAGAAAAAACAAGCACGGATCAATACGGTTCATTACTATGAGTAATTGGCCATTTCCTACTCTCTAGACCAGGCTACCTTGGGAGGAAACGCCCGGGTGTTTCCATTGCGAGGATCGTCTGGAGGACACGATGGAGCATACGGTGGAGGTGTGCCCTGCCTGGGCGGAGCATCGCCGTGTCTTCGTGGAGGCGATCGGCGGCGGCGATCTCTCGCGTCCGGCCCTGGTGCGAGCCATGGTACGGAGCAAGAGGGCATGGGAAGCCGTCACCTCCTTCTGCGAAGCAGTAATGCTCGCGAAGGAGGAGGCGGGGTGCGTGAGGGAGTGGCAGTCTCTGCGTCCTCACGTGCCTAGCCGCCGCAGGAGGACACGCCCCGGGCATCGGGAGTCGATAGCGGACTCCCGACCCCGTAGGCGCGAGCTTGCGGGCAAGCTTGCGAGCAATGGGTAGCTCGCCGCCCGGTAAAGACCAGGCTCAGGTTGACGGCGCGTAGTGTTCCACGCGCGCCTCAAAGAGATGTCAGCAGCACTGAAGGGGTCTGTTAGGACTGATGCCTGCCAGGGTCGCGAGATTGTCCAAACAAGATACCGTGGCCCTGGCTAGGGGTAACTGAAGGAACACGGGTGAGTTTTAGTCAGTTCAAGTCTGACACGTCATTTGATGATTTCCCATCCAAGAAAAAAAAGCTGGTAAGTGTTTTCTTAACCAAAAGAGACACAGATTAAAAATGCAAAAATGAATTTAAAATGTCCCACCACAAACAAAGTAACCAAGATTACTAACTGCTAAGCATTCAAGAACTTTACCCATCTAGTTCTCACAAAGCCTTCTGAATAAACCGAGACACCTAGATAACTAAAGGTAACAGCGTTTACACAACAGGCTGAAATTTCCCAGGATCAACCCCTTAGCTGAGCCATTTACATAAATATTGCACGAGACTAAGACTTGAATAGGTATTTAATTCTCATTCAGGCTGCAGCTTGGACCTTTAAAACCAACAGTATTTTTCTGTTCCAGAACCGCCTTTCGAGCACATGTGTCCTCTATGTCTTTAGTATTAAAGACTGTAATAGCTGTGAAAAATTTTGGAGACCCAAAAATGTAACATTGTCAACTTTCACACTACTATCCCTAATTTGCAATTGGATTTCGGCTGGTTTGTCACAATGCGCTCTATTATAAAGAGGATAAGAACCAAAATTGTAGAGGTGATGTTTGTGGAGGAGTAGGGTTATCTTAGCAGACTTATTGTACAAGGAAGACGGACACAAATAGCGAATGCTGATAGTGTGGTGAAGCAAGATTGCAATGCGCTCGGGTCAAGTTTATTTTGAATCAATTTACATATTGAATCGAAGGGATTACCTAATAGTATTGGTCCTAAATTCTTGAATAATAGAACTTTAGGACAAGGAGGATACAATATATTCATGGTTCTTCGAAGTGCCTATTGCTATTGCCAACCTTATTCAATTTTTGAGACGTTTCCAGCATTTTCCATTTTCTTTGTTTCTATTTGTGGCGAGGGTGACATTTGAATTCTTCCGAAATTGGGGCGAAAGGGCGATGGGCAGCTATGGAAATGGTACATAATTTTGTGTTTATTCCTATTGGCTTTATGCTTTTGCTTGTCTCACAGAATAATTACATAGATACATACTTTTTTCATAAGAAAATAAATATCCCAGTTCTTTTCAATCTATGGTTTCCTTAGCGTGACGATACTAATCTAAATATAGTTAGTCATTGTATACAAGCTTGGCACTTACAGTAGCGTCCATCAACCCTTGTAGCGTGTAAACAACAACCTTTGGTGTCAATTACAAATAACCTATTCTCCGTATAAGCAAATTAGTACCATTATTGAGGTAATCACAAACACAGGTCACATAACTTCATGTTATTATGAACCTGTCAACTCTAACTTTGACGAATATGTCTATAATTAGATTGAAATAATGCAACAGACAGGATTCGAGCTGTCACATTCAGGTTTGTCTCTCTGACATCTAAACTGTTACTGTTAGATTAAGGTTAACCGACTGTACTTATGGAATACAAATACGTATCAAAACAAAATGCGTCAGTAAAGGCCATACAGAGGAGCATAATGTAATTTCCATTGTAGGTACCAAGAAATAGTATTTTCAAGGAGCAAGTAAGCCATAAAAGCCAATTTAAAGCCCAACCGCACCACAAGCGGGCTTGCTAGCTTGCATATTCCAATATACACTGTTACTTAACGGCCCGATTGTTTGGTAATTCCATTATAGAGGATATTCCAGTAGGTAAGAGGCTTATTTTCATATTGTCCGTATTTGTGTACTCTATTTTTCCAGGTTCGTTTGTGCCGGAACCCATTTTCCAGCTAAAAACTTTCTTCAACAACCTATTTTAGTTTCGCATCATTTTATGCACCAGAATACGTCCAACAAAAAAGTCATTTCAAGCCTGACAGCTCATTTGCACCACTATATTCAGATACTCAACATTTAAAATGAAAATGAACACACAAATTTGAAACGAAAAACCAAAATTGGTCTATTTTCCTGCTCGTTGTGTAAGCACACAGCTGACGCAGGCCACAATCGTTCATCCGATTGTTAGGAAGCCGTTACACAATTTGCACGACAGTGTAAATGTTGCAATTACACAATGTTGCAGTATTAGCAAGATGCACGGAACCGCTGTAGTATCGTTATGACCGTTCCAGTAGTATTTGAGCACTATCGGCCAGCATAATGAGTGCAGTTTCGGTTTGCTAATAGTTTTGCTAGTCATCATCATTTTATAGCCGCCGGTCCGGCTATAGCGGATGGCGTCAGTCGTTGGCCGGTTCTGTATCTAGATACAGTCCGGTCGGTATAAAGTTAGGAATACGTTCTAGATATTGTTTAAAGATTTAAATACCTAAACACGGCTTATTTTTCCTTTTTAAAGTCATATTATATGTACACTTGGAAACCAGTATATTAAAAATTAGAGGATTACATACAATAAAAGAATGATTGGTAACATGCTGGTTTTGTTCCAAAGGACAATCTAGAGTCTATCAAACTGGTTGCTAATTTAATTGAATAGTGCAAATTTTTTATGACACACTCACACACTTATAACTTTTTTAAATGTGGGGAAAGGAGATGTTTCATTTTTATACGGGGCTCCGGCTATAACATGTACCTTTTAGCGAAGCTGGGAAACTTACCCCTGAATAGAATAAAGAAAATTTTTTTTCATAATAACAAATGGTTTTTATGTACAAAATAAAAATTAAAAATGTTTGACGTTTGTCCTAAGAGTTAGCAAGTGGTTATTTTGAATTCGTTTAGAAACACACTTCATAAATGGAGACTAAAGATTTTTGTAACGATGAAATGGTGTGACCATAACCACCTTAATTATGTTTACTCAAAAATATGTATAAGAGAATAATAGTAATTTATTTTTAACACTACAAGAATGCACACATTTTTTTATTATTTTCTACGTTACATTGATTTGATGAGACATGATTTCAGAACGAACGAAGTCTGCAAGCAAACGAGACGCCATGTTAAATAAAATATGGCAATAATTGAAAAACTATTATTTTTTGTACACAACAAATCAGGCTCAAATTCACCAGACAATATTTTCCACAATTTGTGGTATTTTTTCCTTTTTTTCGATAAATGTACATCTGATGGCCGAAAATGAAACATCTCCTTTGTGTACTTGCCGTTGCAATGTTTGTAAATATATGAGCACCATGTATGTGTCTATCATATAATTAATATATCTCTCATTGCTTCATTTTCAATTTTATTCTAGGTCTTTACATATAATTATTGTATACTAATATTTAAAAACATTTTAAAAGAGTTCCTGTGTAGTTTCTTGCCCATTTTTTTTCATACCTTTTGGAAGCAGCGACTAGACACAATTCTATTTCATTGTAAATGATGTCGTTCAAAAATTCATTTTAGGTGACTATTTGAAACAAATGTTTTGACTTTGCAATGCCGGAGTATAACTAAGCTAACAATGTGCATTGCATACGCTAACTCGGCTGGAATACTTCCGGAATACTAATTTAATTAATCAGTTAATCAACTATAGATTAATAAGTATTTTAATAAATTTAAGTATTTAATTAACGACTGCTTATCTGCCTCCACAACCCAGTAACTGGATAATATGATACCCCTGGTAAGACTGGTGGTCAGACTTTTGGACTTCTGACGACCCGTAACGACTGTCAAATATCTACAAATGACAGCCGGGACCAACGGCTTTACGTGCTTTCCGAGGCACGGAGGGGTCTTGGTATATAAAGATGATCACCCATCCACGGATAAACCGCGGCAAGCTTAGCTTTTTTTTTTTGATCACCAGGTGGAAATCCTCATGGATGTCCTCCGCCCTGGGGTGGGCGGAGGGGTCTGTCAGACTCTTACTGACTATTACCACCCGGTGTTCCGTCCCACACCGACGTCGGGGATCACTGGAACCAATATGTCTTCCGCGATCCCCGACTGGTGCCGGCCCGCCTTTGCGGGCCTCCTCACGTTGGGGGGAGTGAGGTGTTAAACTCCCCCCCATACATCTCAGAAAGGCGCGCGTGGAACACTACGCGCCACCATCTTGGGTCCTAAGGAATAGGGGGTGACGGATGTCCCGAGGGCGCTGTCCGCCCTCCGCCGACGCCCAGTACGCCCGCTGCGGGCTGGGTGAGCGGAAGATATCTCCCGCTCCCTTTCCGCAGCCTCCTTCTACGACATAACTGATTCGCAGAAGGATACCACCGCGTCCCAGGACTCCTCGCTGCCGACCATCGACTCGACCACGGCCGGCAGCGATAGGTCACTGCCTACTTCTGAGACGAGGACACGACGCGGCTCCTCCCAAGCGGCACATTCTGCCAGCGTATGCCGCGCCGTATCCTCCCGGCAATCGACGCAGTGGTGACACCGAGCGTCCGGCTCCCTGTTTATGCGACACAGGTACTTCCCGAAGCAACCATGCCCCGAGAGCACCTGCGTCGCCCGAAACGACAGGGAGTCGTGCCTCGTCCCGAGCCAGTGCCCGAGTACAAGCTGGACCGCCTCGACGGTGGCGAGGCCGGCGGTAGGGCGTGAAAGCTTGTCCTGCCAACCCGCCAAAGCTTAGCTTAACCCGACCTACTTAGCCACGAGCCCCTTCAAATTAAACAATAGATATTGCTTAAAAATAAGATTAAAAACGTTAATCCACATGTGTACTATAACTATATACTATACTATATAAATTAGCACAAAACAAACCCAAACCAGTAATGTGTTTAACCACAAATTGTAATCAACAGCACATGTAATTGATTCCAACTATTATAAAACTGACCATTTATTTGACACGTAATTTTTCAAACGATTTAATTTAACACTGTGAATATTGTTACCGTTTTATGAAAATGATTTATCGTGATATACTGATAATTTTTAAAAGGAAAATATAATGCTTTCAATAATGAGATTATATACCCATTTTTTTTTTCATTTGCCTACTTTTTCCGTCTCCTGGGTAAAGGCCTCGCTACACTCTATCCATCTTTCGTAAACCCGCGCGTCCTCTATCCAGTATTGACGGAACCTAACCAGCTGGTCCCACCATCTCCTGCGTGGTCTACCGCGACCCGCCTCACTGTCTCAGACCACCAGTTCTGTAATATTTAGGCCTACAGTTTGTCCGGAATGCAGTAGAGATGTCCTGCTCCGTCCCAATGAAACTTAATAAAAAAAATGTGTTTTGTGTTATATTTACGAAAACTATCTTAGGCAAAAGTGAGTGAAATACTGAAACAATGTTTCCGATATTACTAGAACATGTTAATAGTCCACTCAGCCGTTATCGCAAGCTATTACCAGGAGAACATATTTCATGATGTTGCGACTATTTTACGAACTATGTTGATAAATAATGTAATTTTATATGTTAACTTTTATGAGTTAGATGTGCAAAATGTTCACCGTTTATTTTAGTTATACGGGAAGACATTCGGACAAGTTTTTTATAGACATTTTACACCTTGTAAGTTCAACATACATATTGAGATTGAAGGGATACTGGAAGATCACCTAGGCAGGGTGGCATTTTCATAGGCTACTGCTGATAAGGATGATGATGGGGGATGGGAGGATGGTCTTCGTCGCGCAATTGTTCCATGGATCCAATAATTACTCTGAATCTCCTATTTTTCTGGGTGGGAAATCATCAAATGACGTCTCCCGCTTTGGGCGGAGCGGGAGAGCGTGTCAGACTTTTACTAACTAAAGCCCATCCGGGTTCATACAGTTGCCTGTGCCAGGGTCACGGTAACTCTGTCGAACAAAACCGTGACCCTGGCAGGCATCGTTCCTAGCGGACCCCTTCAGCACGTGCTGACATCTCTTTTTTGGCGAATTCAACGCGCCGTCGACCCGGGCCTGTTTCTTACCGGGCGACAAGATACCCATTGATCACCGCCTGCAAGCCCGTGTCTATCATGGCCGGGAGTCCGCTATGGACACCCGACGCCCGGGGCGTCTCCTGCTGCGGCTACGGGCGTGAGTGCGCATAGATTGCCGCTCCCTCACGTGCTTGGCCTTCTACTTCGCAAGTATTACTGCTTTGCAGAAGGAGGTGATGACTTCTCAGGCCCTCTCGCTCCGTACCATGAGCTGGATCAAGGCCGAACGCGGGAGATCGCCGACCGCCACGAAGATACGGTGGTGTTCCGCCGAAGTAGGGCAGACCTCGACCCTGTCTTTCAGGCGATTCACACAATATTCTGAATCTTCTGAATTTGGCATCGATTATTGAATAAAAAAATGCTGTTTCATTAATTTTGGTGTTACACTTTTTATGAAAACACTTTTTGTTTTTTAACGGAACATTTTTTTAAAGCTAGGGTTTCTAGAATTATGTGCTAAATTCATGGTTCCAGTTTCCGCTTTAATACCAACCTGTTATTAAAAAAATCTTATGGAAACTCGAGGAATGAAAATAAGTAAAAAAGTTCGCAAAATTGCCAAACTTAAGTGACAGTGGGCAGGGCCCATTGTTTGCAGAATAGAATACCTGTTGCCGATAGGTTCTGGAATGGCGACCACGTACCGGATGATGTAGAGTTGGAAGGCCTCCCACAAGGAGGACTGAAGACCTTGTGAAAGCCGCAAGAATCTGCTGGATGCGGCAAGTACAGAACTGGTGGAAGTGGCGGAGTTAAGGAGAGGCTAAACTGCCGTTTTTGGCTAAAATGATTATAATGATCCTCCTCATTTTATAATCTGGTTTAGCGTAAGCTTAACTTTTGAAAAGGTTTTGCAAATATTATATGAATGCTCGACACAATACACTCCCGTATCAGTACAAACCAACATCAGTGGTTATCTTTCCATAAAACATACGCACTTAGCTTTTACCGCTCCTTATTTACTGCCATGAAACATTGTTATACAATACTCATACAATGTTGAATGTCTTTTATTTATTATTTGATTTTATTCCCTTTTAAGAGCAAAACAGTGTTCCACGCGGAAGTAGTACGAGTTATAACACTTCATATTTTGTAACTTTCTATGCAATATAGAGGAATTATCAATAAATTATATTGTTGAAATACTTTCTTTCCTCGTTACCTAGAAGATTATCGGTAACTACCGTTAAGCTCAAAAATATCATCTGTATGACAATTTTCTCTAATTTTACAAGCTAACAAAGGTAGATAACAGGCTGTATTCAAGTGTGTGATACAGTATGATGTGTTTTTATTATTTTAGCGATCATTATTGCTCGTCTCTATCTTGAATGGAGTTAAGCCTCTGCCCAGTGACACAATCACAGGAAGATAATATTATTAGGTTTGAGTGCTTAAAAAAAAAACAAAAAAAAACCTGTGGGATTAGGGGACCCCAGTCAGCACCGAAGTTCTTTATGCTTTTTTTTCATCTCCAAATATTACGTTATCTTTAAAATATTCAAACTTTATTTGGGCTTTAGCACCCTTGAAAACCTTGAAAATGATGATGAAGACTATCTCTCTCTACTCTCTTTCTGTATATAATAAATAACTGAATGGAGGGAGCAAAACGCTTTTTCGTTACGTGACAATTTTTACAATTTAACTCCTATCACTAGCTGTGTAAAGAACTTCGTTTCAATAATATACTTAATGTTGAAACATACGAATAAAAACGGAAACACATGTTAGTTTCATCTTATCTCCTCTAACCAAAAGCACTTTCTCTCAAAATGTTCCCATAACCACCTTCCTTGTTTACCAAATAACAAACGTATTACACTACATCGCCAAAATATGACGTTTCCTCAAATATATTAGCCGCGCGTTGCCAAGCACAGAATATTAACTTGTAGGCCTTTATGTGTAGATTTATTACGCCGCCATTTTGGATTCTAGCGGCAACATGGCGGTTATAATTAAAAATTGATGAAAGATCGTGTGAACTGATTTATGTTTTATTGTTTAGTTTGTGGCGTTTGATTTGATTGGTTTTGATTTTATTGGCTGTCTTAAGGTTTCCGTGTTTAATTTTATAAATTTTTCAAACCCGTACCTGATCAAGAACTTCGCCATGGAGTGCAACGATTAATGATTATAAATGGTGCTGTTTTTCAGAGTTTACATGATCTTGCTGGGCAAAACCCCTTCCCTTTGGACCGCGAAAGCGAACAGTCGTGTGCACGTACAACATTGCTTCTTATAATAAATAATTTTAAAACAAATATTTTTCGGCATTTAAAACAATAATAATTCTGCAAAGTACTAGGCGCGCATAAGTCAGTGGCGCACGCACTCTACCTGAAGAAGCAGGATAGCAACAGCGGAGACGCAAGATACGCGCGGAGCTACCTCGCTGCGCATACGTTGAAACGTCACTCTCGCCGCTTGCCACAACTCAAGAGCGGAAGCGATTAGCGGGTAACTATTGTGTATAGTCTAAGTATAAAATCACCATCACAATGTATAAGACACCCCCTAAGACCCCAGTGGAAGGTGTGCCATCACGCTCCGATTCCGATATCCGGCAACTGTATGTGGACGACTCATCTCAACTAAACGTTACTCAACGAGTGAAACATAAATGCTTATCGAGTGACACTAGAGGAGACGAACTGGGGAATTTCAAATCTGAAATCATAGAGATGATTAAAGAGATGATGTGTACTCAAAATGGACGTCTGGATAAACTGGAAGGTCACCTGATTGAAATAAAAAACCATTACACGGAGATTAAAGGCATTAATACTGAATTAGAAAAATCTGTAAGTTTTGTCTCAGATCAAATATCCTCACTGGATAACATAATTACTGGGCTTGAAAAAGAGCGAAAGAATATGGCATTAAAGTTATCAACCCTGGAAGATAAGGTCGAAATGTACGAGAGAAATCTCACCAAAGCATCCGTGGAAATCAGAAATGTACCCAAAACGACAAATGAGACTAAAACTGTTTTGTTCAACATGATACAGCACCTATCGAATCAATTACAGGTGCAAGCAGAGCCCACTAGTATTCGTGATATATGGAGACAACCATCAAAAAAAGAAAACCCAACATCGAACATTATAATTGAGTTTTCAAATACTCTCATCAAGTCTAAGTTCTTGACAGCGGTTAAAGACTACAATAAAAAACAGCCGAATGAAAAGATCTGTTCAAATCACCTGGGTTTAAAAACTACACCTCAGAGTCCTATATATATAGCCGAACAGCTGACCGCTCTCACAAAAAGACTGTTTTACCTTACAAGAACATATGCTAAATCCAACCAATATACTTTCTGCTGGACGTCAAATGGACGAGTAATGTTGAAAAAGGATCCTGAGAGTCAAGCCATCCTGGTCAAAAATGAAGATCATCTCAAACTACTGGCCACAACTGTTCAACAATGACTACCTATGTACAAGTATCTCACATTTTTTTGCTACTATTTACTACTTCATTTAGATAAGACTATTCAAAAATGTTTCAATCGCCTAAAACTAATAATAATTACAAAACCGCATGGTTATAAATGTAAAATTCAATACTATCAAAGCTATCATTTCCGATTACTAAGTTTTGACACACACAATACACACTATACATTACAACAACACTACCTACAATTAATACACGCAATACTAATAACATACCACTCAGATTGTTCACATACATACATAACGAGCTTTGCTTTTCCCTGCCACGAACATAACTCGCTACTTAAGGAATTTATTTACGCATATTTAATTTTTATACTACCTCCTAATCTGCATAATAAATCCGCACTACTTGTTTTCCTATCTGCATACCCAGAATGTATCTTAATACAAACAACATTTCCAGTCAACCAATTACATCTATTTATTCAATATCTATTCTCCTGCAAAAATGAACAACAACGTAAACCAGTTACAGTTATTCGATAAGATAGACGACCATTCTGTATCTGTAATCCACACATGCGCACCGGAACAAACACAATCGATCTTAAAACATCCAAATTCATTCCTAAAAATATTATCGCAGAACATCCGATCTATAAATTGTAACTTTTTAAACCTTCAAACTCTGATCCACCGTATTCCATTTGACTGTGATCTGGTAGTTTTGACCGAATGTTGGCTTCCCTGTTCTAGTAACACTAACATTCCCATGTTGCAAAATTATAATTCTCTCATGACAACCAAACACCTTAACCAAAGTGATGGTGTGGTAGCCTATGTGAAATCTAACCTAAATGTCACATGCGAAGAGCCAGACTTTGGTCAATCTGCCTCTGGCCTAATTATTAAAATAAATTCTGACGAAGCCATAGTCTGCATCTATCGTTCTCCATCAAATGATAACATCGACAATTTTCTTTCAACTTTAAATAATTTACTTCTATCACTACATAACTTCAAAACGGTAATTATAACCGGTGATCTTAATCTAGATATAAAACCTAGTACTATTGATGCACGCGCCCATAATTATTTGAATTGTTTAGCCTTCCACGGTTTCCTCCCTGCGCACACCCTACCTACCAGAGGCAGCAATTGTCTAGATCACCTAATCTTAAAAACAAGTTGTCGCTCATTTACGTTTGTGTACGACACCACAATCACTGATCATTACTCGTCCTTGTTCTGTTTGGACAAGCAACGTGAACGGATCATTGCCAGCCCTACTATAACTAGAATTGACTATGAGGCTCTAGACAAATGTATAGGTCAAACAGACTTTAATCATATTCTATGCATAGCGGACGCCAATGCAGCAACTGACTGTCTAATAAACTTATTGTCATCGGCTATAGCAAAAAACACGACGTTGAAAAAAGTGCCTGCAAAAAAGAGAATCCTCAAACCGTGGATTACTCCTGGTTTATTAAGGTGTATAAGAAATAGGGACGCTCTGCATAGAAAACTAAAAATATCTCCAGATAATGAAGTATTAAAAATAACTTATAAGCGATACAGAAACTATTGTACTAAATTGTTAAAAAAAGCAAAGATTCAATACGACACAGAGGAACTCAATAATGCTAGCCACAATCCGAAAACACTCTGGGATACTATAAAGCGAGTTACAAATACAAATAAAACTAAAACTTCATCCACACAACTTCTCAAATCATCATCAACGCCCGTACAATCATGCAATGAAGTGAACTCCTTTTTCGCCAGCATTGGCAGCACACTAGCAGTCAATCTTACCAACCACACATTCTCACAGCCAGCAATACCCTCACAAATTCAATCGAGATACACTCCACTAACATCCTTTGTTCTAGAACCAACAGATACTGATGAAGTTGTATCGGCCATTGGAGCGCTTCGACCAAACGCAGCTACTGGCTGGGACACGATTTCACCACTTTTCTTAAAAAAATATGCAGGTACCCTGGCACCCATAATATGCCATATATTTAATCTCTGTTTTGAAGCTGCAGTTTTTCCCACTTCTATGAAAAAGGCAATTATACATCCAATCTTCAAGGGTGGTGACGGGAATCTACCAAATAACTACCGTCCAATTGCAGTTCTTAGTGCTTTGTCGAAACTACTAGAACGTCTAATAAACAAAAGACTTGTCCACTACCTCGAACGTAATAAACTTTTATCCCCACATCAGTATGGCTTTCGAAAAAATAAATCTACTTGCGATGCAGTTCAAGATGTAACAAGTCATGTAATACAGCAGTTAAACAAAAATAAAAAAGTCCTAACGTTGTTCTTGGATCTCGCAAAAGCCTTCGACACCGTTCCCATCCCCACCCTTCTGCTCAAGCTTGAAACTATGGGTGTTAGAGGTACACAACTAGAACTTTTCCGGAGCTACCTAACCAACCGCACACAAATTGTTAGGATTGATAAATATAACAGTGACGAGCTTCCCATCTGCTACGGGGTTCCCCAAGGTAGCATATTAGGCCCCACCCTCTTCCTAATATTTATAAACGATCTGTGCAATCTTAATATCCCTAATGGCAAAGTTATTGCATATGCAGATGACACTGCACTCACATTTACAGCCGATAGTTGGTCAGAGCTTGAACATATAGCTCAAAGTGGTTTCGAAACAGCTCTGGAATGGCTCATCTCACATACTCTTACACTAAACACTAACAAAACAAACTTTCTTACTTACTCGATTAGCCCAATCACACAACCACACACTCCAATAACAATAATAGCACATGTTTGTCAAACTAAAACTTCTTGTCACTGTTCATCTATTGCATCTGTTGAACATATAAAATATTTGGGCGTAGTACTAGACAAACACCTAAACTTTAAGTCGCAAATAAATCTAGTTACTGCAAGAGTCCGTAAACTAATATATGTGTTTAAAAACCTACGACATGTAGCAAATTTAAAAACCATACGAACCGTATATTTTGCTTTATGTGCCTCTATTGTTAAATATTGTATTTCTTGCTGGGGTGGTGCAGCAAAAACGACCCTGAAGCCTCTGGAAATAGCCCACAGAGCTGTTTTAAAAGTTTCCACTTTCCGCCCCATTTTATATCCTACCAGTGAGTTGTACAAAGATTGGAAAATTCTTAACGTAAGACAACACTATATCCTGCAAGCCGTCCTACTACAACATCGTAAAACCCCATTCAAAAAAAATCACAAAACGTCGAAAAGATCTAGTATGTATAGTACCGCAAACACGATCACCCAGCATTAAAAGATTTTGCTACTACCAAAGCCCGAATTTATATAATAAAATTAATAAACTCTGCCAAATCTATGGTATGACGTATCAAAAATGCAAAAAGGCAATTTACTCACTTCTCCAAAACAAAACCTACGATGAGACAGAAAAGCTCCTAACAGCATAATAAATAAATAAAATTTACGTCAAATCGCAGCGCCAGCTCGTACTCACGCACACACGAAACCGCGCACACACACGCACACACACACACAAATACACACACGCACACTAACTTTTTAGCTTTACAATACTTTTATATAATTTTTGTTATCTATTAACTTTAGTCATAAAATTGTAGTGGAAGTATCGTCAATATTGTGTACAATACAGTTATAATATCCAATGGGGACTGGCACTGTACTCCCTTATACAGGTTATTCTATAACCTAGCTGGGAATGCAGCACCTCACCACCACTTCAGTTGTAGTTTTAGTACACTCAATTTGTCAACCCTTTAAACTGTACTACAATGCTTTTATGATGAATAAACAATTTTATTTTATTTATTTTATAAAACGACTGTTCTTCAATGCAATAATATATTCTGGAATGTACTGAATTCTGGAACTAATCTACTTGTCTTTAATATTGGCCTAGTCTTTTGGCACAAACCACACAAAATATTTATGTTCCGTTACTGCTTTTGTAGATGTCAGTACATAACATTATGTTTTTGATCTGTAAATCCCATGCTGGTTTCGGAAAACACATCAAATTCTAAATAAAAATTCCATTCTAAAATAACACCAACTCCAAAGCCTGACGAAACCCAAGTACTTTCGAGCTCAAAGTAAAAACCCATTGAGTTTTGCACACAACACCCTCAATTTTGCTCCGGTTTTAACCAGATCGTTCGATGCCTCTCCACGTACTGAAGAGATGACTAGAGGCTGACGGCGCAAGAGGCTCGTTTTATCGGCCTCTCGGGACGCTGAGAGGCCCTTAGACCGCGTTAAGCCACCCATTAGGGATCGCGGTCTTGCCACTCAATGTTTTGAACACGCTTGACACATTTTTTGGCGTAAGGTGAGCTGAAGTACACCTAATTTTCGAAAATATTTTGTTGGACAGGAAGCTTGCTAGAATTTTGGATTTAAAGCAATGATATTATATATCACTAGCTGTGCCTCACAGGTTCATCCGCATGTCTCGTTCCCGTAGGTTTATCTAAGAGATCGAAACATACGCGGCATATAAAACATAAAGAATGAATGTATTGGATGTGTGTAAAATTACTACAATAACGTCTGTGACGAACGTTTTATATTAATAATCTACTGTAAGCATTGTTCTCATGTAAGTGACTTTATGCCTTTTTTGAGAATAAAATAATATCTTTAAACCTAAAGAAAATGCGGATATTGCAAAATTTCAAGTAAATAAATCTATTAGCCGTTTTAGAGTGAAAGCGACACAAACAAATAAAATCTAATCTTTTCTTTTTATAATGTTAGTTTTAATAGTAAGCCTTAAGCATAACTAGTGCTGTGGTCCTGTGTGTGGCTAATAAACCAAATCTATAGTAAAATACTTTCGGAAAATGCTCATTTTTAGCCGTCTTCAAAAAAAGTATGAAGTTCTGAATTGGGTTTTGTTTTTTTATAGTTATTGCGTCAGAATTCAAAAGATTTCAAAAATTCTTACACTTACAGGGTACCATATAGGTCAAGTCTTGGTGAATGGTTCTTGAGTTAGCTTCATTAATACGTATTTTTACATGCTTTATATTAGCTTCACTTGTATGTTTGTATCTTTGTTTGTAACCGACTCCTTATAACGCGATTTTGATTTCATTCAAACTTTACACACCTGTCAAGGACCGATGACAATGCAATAATTTCATAAATTTGTGCCATTATCCTTGCCAGGGTTACCAGGACAGCAAAAAAACTGTCTTCGAAAACTACGCTGACATACGTCACAAACTAATTTGTGCCATTATCCTTGCCAGGGTTACCAGGACAGCAAAAAAAACTGTCTTCAAAAACTACGCTGACATACGCCACAAACTACGCTGACATACGTCTCAAAATTCGAAACACCTTAAAAAATAAATAATAGTTTAAAAATAAACTAAAAAACACGCTTCCATCGAAAACCAAACTAAAATACCTGATATTAATAAAAAAATACCTTAAAAAGCACCCCACGCTTTTTTTCCATTATTTTGTACTTTTTAGTTTGGTTTTCAATGGAAGCGTGTTTTTTAGTTTTTTCCACTTAGTGCATGTTTATGATGTAAACTTCCTTCCAAACTTACTGAAACTAATTCAACTTCTATAATTGCTATCACTGTTATTTACTAAGCGAGCACTAAAAAATTAAAACGAAAAGAATTTCTGTAGGCGGTAGGTTACTATGTCAAAGACACGTAATTTCTACGGTTAGATATTATCATAGATTTAACTACAATTAAAACAAAATTACAGTAAGGCGGCGAAGTACTCGTCCGCATCGCTTCATCCAGAAATGAGCCCATCATTACTACGTTGAATGGCAATGGAAATAATTTGGCCTAAGAACGTCCCAGCCACGTAAAGATTATCACCACAATTTCATTATTCACATGTAGGTCAACCATACAAGTAAATCTCACTTATGATTGACGATGTTAGCAAATTAGTTATCGTAATAAATCTAACCTTTAACTGACTAAAATCGGCAACAACGTGATCCTCTTCCTTCACTCTATGGAAACACAATCGTTTACCTTGCACCAGAAGTAGATATATATTTTCATACCTACAAGTTCAGGTTATTGTGTTTTAATTATGATGAATGTTTTCCTTCTGTAAATAAGTTTGTGCACACGTGAATCATATTTTAACCCTAGAAGCCCAATTTACGTAGTTTTAACGTACTTTCAAACGCATATTCGCGATCTCTTTCTCACGGTTGCTTTGAAATTCGATAGTCGTTCAACGACTACAGCGATCGCCTACTAAGTAGTCACCAAAAGCTAACAGAAGACGGCTTAATTGTCTTAGTAAATACTACCATTTATTAAGTTTGTTTAGGCTTTGTGTAACTTTTAGCGCATTCAATACAGTTTGGTATAAAAAGTCAAAATAGCGCTATGTGTAAACGAAGTAATAGTGCAAGCGGGCGATAGAATACGATGCGAAGTTTCTGGGTCAAAATTTCACACGGCGTTGCCTACCAGGCAACTGAGAAGAAAAGCCGAAGGTCACATTCTATTTTAAAGTCCAGACATAATCTTGGCCAGATCATGATTGGTCAGATCGTCAGACCATGTAGATTGGTGCCTGACCTGGTATTTGAGGAAAGTATCACTATGTCTAGGAGGCGGGCCAGTCCACTGTCCAGTTAGTGCAAGCATTTGTCAGTTAATAAACTGATATGCATTTTGATTCCCCTTGTTTTGAGACGAACTGTCTATCCAAGTAATTCTTAAATCACATCCTAAATCACCCTCTTTATTACAAAGTTACGAACCACAAAACTCGTTCTTTCCCCCATCTAACATTTAAAACCCTCTTTCCCATTTTTCTGGTTCATTACTCGCAACAAGCAAGATGTAGTTAATATTAAAGCTCTCGCAACCTATTAACAGCGAAATAGGCTTGTTCCCGACTGTACTTAAGTACACGCTATTTACTACTGTACTCGTACACTAGTTTTTTACGTAAAGCATTGTAGTTAAGGATATCGTTTCTTTTAGTTCTACTGTGGTTTTCGGTTCTCGAAGAGTTGTGTTTTTGTATTTGGAACGTGTAGGAACTGCACCCTAATTGCGAAACGCACAATTTATCAGAATCTGAATGGGATTGAAGATTATTGCTAAACCATTGCGTCATTTGTTCGAATAAATTGTCGGCTCAGCAACGTTAATAACGCAATGAATGTTGTTTAACTATGAATATTAAACCTATTCCTACCGATAAAAAGTTCCGCAATTACCCCTCTGGTTTGTTAAAATCTAAAAGTTTGCTATCGAATTATTAAGTGGGTTCGCTTTTCGTTTTTTATATATTATGTGGTATACATAAATCATTTTAATCCTTTATCTATGTCCATACGGTTTTATTAGCTTGGTATGTATGTGTGTATCTAGGTATGTATGTAACGAAATCTTTGAACGTAATTTTCACAACCTTCAAAACGTCACATTAATATGAAACGTTGCACTCTTATCACGGACCGATGACAATACAATAATTTCATAAATATGAGCCATTTTCCTGGACAGGATAACCAGAATATATTAAATCGAACCGAGTTAAAGCGACTGAGACCGAAGTAGAAAATTATGGGAAAATAATCAATTATTTTCTATTTCTTAGTTCGGTTTTCTATGTAAGCGTATTTTTTTTTGTTTTTAAAACTATTATTTATTATCCTTCGTAATATATAGATAATTTACATCTACTAACCCGCATTGCGCCCGCGTGGTAGATTACTGTCCACGCACTCTCACAGAGGGAAGGCCTGAGGCCAAACAGTGGGAACAGTATAATCTGATTATGAGGCGAAATTTTATAGTACCAACTACCTCAAACGGCGCATGTATAACAACCTTATTGGGAGTTATATGTTTGAGCCGTTTGGGGTTGAAACACCAGGGCCGTGGGGTCCGAGTGCTCATCGAGTATTCCGGGATATCACCAAGCGGTTGGCCGAATCTTCACGTGACTGGGCTGGCTTATTTTTAGGTCAAAGAATCAGCATTGCCATCCAACGTGGCAACGCTGCCAGCCTTCTGGGCACTTTTCCCACCGACAGCGATGCGGACGAATTCTATGATGCCCAGTGAGGTCTTTCCTTTTTTTTACCTTTATTTAATTGTACATAATATATTTATTTAAGTGTTAGTTTGTATTGTATTGTTGAATACTGAAATATAAAAATACCAACTACAAAATTTTATGACAAGGCAATCTGAGGTTATTTCTGAAAACAATCACAAGTAAAGTAACACTTAATAAGCCCCTCTACCAAAGTGCTGCCTAACCGTCGAGGGTTACTATCAACCGAGACTATAAATAGAGAGATGAAGTTAAGTTTTTCGCAAGTTATTTTTACGCCACCCACCGCCGAGCCGCCGCAAATTAGATAGGGTTGAAATTGGAATGAAATTTTAATAGAGGCGATGTTAAAAACACTAGAATTGGGTATCCTTTTTGTTTATAAGTATACTCTGTAACTTTTTGTTGTTCCAAAATGTAAACAATTTAATATTTTTTGACAAAATTTTTCAACATTTTCACAACTTTAACAAAAACGAGAGCACTAAAACTAACCTTTTTGCAATTAAAAACTAAATTCACAACATTATGCGCTAAGAGTTAAACAGAGGTGTACCTATAGTACATTCACATTTCATCTATATAGAGGGTGTGGCGTAAGTAGTGGTCCACCGTTCAGGATTCGATGAACCAGATAATTAACTATAACAATTAAAAATTGAATTTTGTCTTTTAGAAAATATTTCAATTTTGTCTTTTATTTACGAAGTTTCTACCTTTTATTACATATTTGTTTGTAGTTTCAACAAGAACCATTATTTTTTCATTTTGATTTCTGTTAATTACTGCTGAATAGTAGAGCTATCATGATAAATTATGATTTTTATGTAAATTCAGCTCTTTTGAAGAAAAAGTTAGCTCTTCTCTAATTTTAACCCCAATTTCACCATCAAGATCAAGAGCAATTTTTGTAAAAAAATAAAATGGGTAAAAATTGTTAAAATTTTTAATTGTTATAGTTAATTATCTGGTTCATCGAATCCTGAACGGTGGACCATTACTTACGTCACGCCCTGTATATAAAATTCAAAGTCCTGAGTGACTGACTGAGTGTCTCACTGACTGATATATCAACGCACAGCCTAAATCGCTGGTAGATACATGAAATTTGGTGGGTGTGTTTTTTTTTAAGAGTATTTATCCACTAAGAAAGGGTTTTTTGAAATTCCTTCCTTAAGAAGGTGAAATGGGGTTTGAATTTACTGTGAAACTTTTTAATTCTCTGGGTCGATTTACACGAAGAGGAAGTCGCGGGCAGAAGCTAGTGGTCATAAAGGGCGAGCCTAAACGGTTCAGGTGCTGGCGTATGCTCTCTTGATCTCAACTTCAACTTTCACATACCGCTCGGCACACACAGTTCGATCATCCAATGTGAATATGTTACCTTAACACAAGCCTCAATACCAGTAAAGCACTTTGCCATCTAGAACTGCCTGCCAGGGTCGCGAGATTTTTTCGAAAAACTTACCGCAGACCTGGCATATAGGCAACTGAAGGAACGCGGGTGGGTCTTTGTCAATAAAAGTCTGACACGCCCTTCCGCTCTACCCAGAGTGGAAGAGGTTATTTGAAAATTTTCCCACCCATAAAAAAAAGGCACCCAGAACTTAGGCATTAAATTCCTATCCGACAGTCTGGCTGTGCTCAAAGCTATAGAAAACAAACTAATCTTTGAGTGCCATCAAGCCCTGGAGAGTATATCGACGTACGTCCAATTGTGTTACCCTCCCATGGTTCAAAGGTCAGAGTGGATCCTTAGGCAACGATGCCGCAGAGGAAATTGCGAAGAGAAACTCCGATATGATAGTGCAAGGCCCGTACCCGCTTCTAACGCTGCCTTTCTTACAATTTCGTGCGTGGATCCGCCAAAGATCGACCGAACCTCGTAATAACAGATGGTCACGGGCAACAGATTGTAGACAGTCAAAATTGGTTTTAACGACTGTAAACCCGCGATTAACCAAAAAAACCTTCTCAGCTTGAGTAGAAATAACCTTAAAATAAGCACAGGAACAATAACAGGCCATAACCCTCTTAACAAACATCTCTATAATATAGGTCTAAAATAAAGGTAATATCATCATCATCATTTCAGCCGAAAGACGTCCACTGCTGGACATAGGCCTCCCCCAAGCTCCGCCACTTCGACCGGTTTTGTGCTTCCCGCATCCAGCGGATTCCTGCAGCCTTCACAAGGTCATCGGTCCATCTTGTTGGAGGCCTTCTAACTCTACGTCTTCCGGTACGCGGTCACCACTCCAGAACCTTTCGGCCCCATCGGCCATCTGTTCTGCGAGCAATGTGCCCTGCCCACTGCCACTTCAGTTTAGCAATTCTTCGGGCTATGTCGGTTACCTTGGTTCTCCTAGGGATCTCTTCATTTCTCATTCGATCGCGTAGGGAAACTCCAAGCATAGCCCTCTCCATCGCCCTTTGGGTGACTTTCAGCCTTCTAGTAAGCCCATTATGAGCATTGTGAGTGAAAAATAAAATAACTACGTGAAAATAATTTAATTAATTTCTCTCGATTATAATTCAAAAACTCTTTACAATTATTCTAAGCATTACAGTGAAGTAGCTAAAGCGAAACGATTATTCAATTAAGTAACTTTGTTTATCCGTTTATCTGTTGAAGTTGTTCATGTACCTTTTGAAACTTTCAGTCTTAGTCTCTAGACTGGGTCTTTTGAGGATACCTACCCACTAAAGTTTCGAGAAATTCCAATTATAGCTTCTCTAAGCGAATATTTAAGTAGAATAGGTATAAATTGATCGTTTCTTTGATTTCAGAAATATTTTTGAATACAATAAGTGGTATAAAATATGTCCATTCTTTTTCAACTCGTTATTGGGTACCTATGTTAACAACAAGTTGAAAAATTAGACCAAGGAAACGATGGATGGACTGTGTGAATGATGATTTGGATAGAAAGGGGATGACTACCGAGATGACGACTAATAGAGAAGTGTAGATGAAAAAGACATGTTGCGTCGATCCTAAATCAATTGGGATAACACCTTTAAATGCTTTATTAATAAAAGAAAAAACTAAAAAGTACAAAATAATGGAAAAAAAGCGTGGGGCGCTTTTTAAGGTATTTTTTTATTGATATCAGGCACCCCACGCTTTTTTTCCATTATTTTGTACTTTTTAGTTTGGTTTTCAATGGAAGCGTGTTTTTTAGTTTTTTTTAAACTATTATTTATTTTTTTATTTTTTAGGGTGTTTCGAATTTTGCGACGTATGTCAGCGTAGTTTGTGACGTATGTCAGCGTAGTTTTAGAAGACAGTTTTTTTTGCTGTCCTGGTAACCCTGGCAAGACTAATGGCACAAATTAGTTTGTGACGTATGTCAGCGTAGTTTTCGAAGACAGTTTTTTTGCTGTCCTGGTAACCTTGGCAAGGATAATGGCACAAATTTATGAAATTATTGCATTATCATCGGTCCTTGACAGGTGTGCAAAGTTTGAATGAAATCTGGTCGTTTAAAGTGGGTCAAAATCGCGCTATAAGGAGTCGGTTACAAACATACAAAACATACAAGTGAAGCTAATACAAAGCGTCTAAAAAACAAATGGGAGTCGACTAGAGTTATACTTGTCTATCACTGAGCAGAAATGGCGATACAAACTCTGTTGTAACCCATTGAGTTTTGCACACAACACCCTCAATTTTGCTCCGGTTTTAACCAGATCGTTCGATGCCTCTCCATGTTCTGAAGAGATGACTAGAGGCTGACGGCGCAAGAGGCTCGTTTTATCGGCCTCTCGGGACGCTGAGAGGCCCTTAGACCGCGTTAAGCCACCCATTAGGGATCGCGGTCTTGCCACTCAATGTTTTGAACACGCTTGACACATTTTTTGGCGTAAGGTGAGCTGAAGTACACCTAATTTTCGAAAATATTTTGTTGGACAGGAAGCATGCCTAAATTTTGGATTTAAAGCAATGATATTATATATCACTAGCTGTGCCTCACAGGTTCATCCGCATGTCTCGTTCCCGTAGGTTTATCTAAGAGATCGAAACATACGCGGCATATAAAACATAAAGAATGAATGTATTGGATGTGTGTAAAATTACTACAATAACGTCTGTGACGAACGTTTTATATTAATAATCTACTGTAAGCATTGTTCTCATGTAAGTGACTTTATGCCTTTTTTGAGAATAAAATAATATCTTTAAACCTAAAGAAAATGCGGATATTGCAAAATTTCAAGTAAATAAATCTATTAGCCGTTTTAGAGTGAAAGCGACACAAACAAATAAAATCTAATCTTTTCTTTTTATAATGTTAGTTTTAATAGTAAGCCTTAAGCATAACTAGTGCTGTGGTCCTGTGTGTGGCTAATAAACCAAATCTATAGTAAAATACTTTCGGAAAATGCTCATTTTTAGCCGTCTTCAAAAAAAGTATGAAGCTCTGAATTGGGTTTTGTTTTTTTATAGTTATTGCGTCAGAATTCAAAAGATTTCAAAAATTCTTACACTTACAGGGTACCATATAGGTCAAGTCTTGGTGAATGGTTCTTGAGTTAGCTTCATTAATACGTATTTTTACACGCTTTATATTAGCTTCACTTGTATGTTTGTATCTTTGTTTGTAACCGACTCCTTATAACGCGATTTTGATTTCATTCAAACTTTACACACCTGTCAAGGACCGATGACAATGCAATAATTTCATAAATTTGTGCCATTATCCTTGCCAGGGTTACCAGGACAGCAAAAAAACTGTCTTCGAAAACTACGCTGACATACGTCACAAACTAATTTGTGCCATTATCCTTGCCAGGGTTACCAGGACAGCAAAAAAAACTGTCTTCAAAAACTACGCTGACATACGCCACAAACTACGCTGACATACGTCTCAAAATTCGAAACACCTTCAAAAATAAATAATAGTTTAAAAATAAACTAAAAAACACGCTTCCATCGAAAACCAAACTAAAATACCTGATATTAATAAAAAAATACCTTAAAAAGCACCCCACGCTTTTTTTCCATTATTTTGTACTTTTTAGTTTGGTTTTCAATGGAAGCGTGTTTTTTAGTTTTTTCCACTTAGTGCATGTTTATGATGTAAACTTCCTTCCAAACTTACTGAAACTAATTCAACTTCTATAATTGCTATCACTGTTATTTACTAAGCGAGCACTAAAAAATTAAAACGAAAAGAATTTCTGTAGGCGGTAGGTTACTATGTCAAAGACACGTAATTTCTACGGTTAGATATTATCATAGATTTAACTACAATTAAAACAAAATTACAGTAAGGCGGCGAAGTACTCGTCCGCATCGCTTCATCCAGAAATGAGCCCATCATTACTACGTTGAATGGCAATGGAAATAATTTGGCCTAAGAACGTCCCAGCCACGTAAAGATTATCACCACAATTTCATTATTCACATGTAGGTCAACCATACAAGTAAATCTCACTTATGATTGACGATGTTAGCAAATTAGTTATCGTAATAAATCTAACCTTTAACTGACTAAAATCGGCAACAACGTGATCCTCTTCCTTCACTCTATGGAAACACAATCGTTTACCTTGCACCAGAAGTAGATATATATTTTCATACCTACAAGTTCAGGTTATTGTGTTTTAATTATGATGAATGTTTTCCTTCTGTAAATAAGTTTGTGCACACGTGAATCATATTTTAACCCTAGAAGCCCAATTTACGTAGTTTTAGCGTACTTTCAAACGCATATTCGCGATCTCTTTCTCACGGTTGCTTCGAAATTCGATAGTCGTTCAACGACTACAGCGATCGCCTACTAAGTAGTCGCCAAAAGCTAACAGAAGACGGCTTAATTGTCTTAGTAAATACTACCATTTATTAAGTATGTTTAGGCTTTGTGTAACTTTTAGCGCATTCAATACAGTTTGGTATAAAAAGTCAAAATAGCGCTATGTGTAAACGAAGTAATAGTGCAAGCGGGCGATAGAATACGATGCGAAGTTTCTGGGTCAAAATTTCACACGGCGTTGCCTACCAGGCAACTGAGAAGAAAAGCCGAAGGTCACATTCTATTTTAAAGTCCAGACATAATCTTGGCCAGATCATGATTGGTCAGATCGTCAGACCATGTAGATTGGTGCCTGACCTGGTATTTGAGGAAAGTATCACTATGTCTAGGAGGCGGGCCAGTCCACTGTCCAGTTAGTGCAAGCATTTGTCAGTTAATAAACTGATATGCATTTTGATTCCCCTTGTTTTGAGACGAACTGTCTATCCAAGTAATTCTTAAATCACATCCTAAATCACCCTCTTTATTACAAAGTTACGAACCACAAAACTCGTTCTTTCCCCCATCTAACATTTAAAACCCTCTTTCCCATTTTTCTGGTTCATTACTCGCAACAAGCAAGATGTAGTTAATATTAAAGCTCTCGCAACCTATTAACAGCGAAATAGGCTTGTTCCCGACTGTACTTAAGTACAAGCTATTTACTGCTGTACTCGTACACTAGTTTTTTTACGTAAAGCATTGTAAGCGTAGTTAAGGATATCGTTTCTTTTAGTTCTACTGTGGTTTTCGGTTCTCGAAGAGTTGTGTTTTTGTATTTGGAACGTATAGGAACTGCACCCTAATTGCGAAACGCACAATTTATCAGAATCTGAATGGGATTGAAGATTATTTCTAAACCAATGCGTCATTTGTTCGAATAAATTGTCGGCTCAGCAACGTTAATAACGCAATGAATGTTGTTTAACTATGAATATTAAACCAATTCTTATCGATAAAAAGTTCCGCAATTACTCCTCTAGTTTGTTAAAATCTAAGAGTTTGCTTTCGAATTATTAAGTGGGTTCGCTTTTCGTTTTTATATATGTAGTATAAATAAATCATTTTAATCCTTTATCGATGTCCATACGGTTTTATTAGCTTGGTATGTATGTGTGTATCTAGGTATGTATGTAACGAAATCTTTGAACGTAATTTTCACAATCTTCAAAACGTCACATTAATATGAAACGTTGCACTCTTATCACGGACCGATGACAATACAATAATTTCATAAATATGAGCCATTTTCCTGGGCAGGATAGCCAGAATATATTAAATCGAACTGAGTTAAAGCGACTGAGACTGAAGTAGAAAATTATGGGAAAATAATCCATTATTTTCTATGTAAGCGTGTTTTTTGGTTTTTTAAACTATCATTCATTATCCTTCGTAATATATAGAAAATTCACATCTACTAACCCGCATTGCGCCCGCGTGGTAGATTACTGTCCACGCACTCTCACAGAGGGAAGGCCTGAGGCCAAACAGTGGGAACAGTATAATCTGATTATAAGGCGATATTTTATAGTATGTACCTACCAACTACCTCAAACGGCGCAAGTATAACAACCTTATTGGGAGTTATATGTTTGAGCCGTTTGGGGTTGAAACACCAGGGCCGTGGGGTCCGAGTGCTCATTGAGTATTCCGGGATATCACCAAGCGGTTGGCCGAATCTTCACGTGACTGGGCTGGCCTATTTTTAGGTCAAAGAATCAGCATTGCCATCCAACGTGGCACCGCTGCCAGCCTTCTGGGCACTTTTCCCACCGACAGCGATGCGGACGAATTCTATGATGCCCAGTGAGCTCTTTCCTTTTTTTTACCTTTATTTAATTGTACATAATATATTTATTTAAGTGTTAGTTTGTATTGTATTGTTGAATACTGAAATATAAAAATACCAACTACAAAATTTTATGACAAGGCAATCTGAGGTTATTTCTGAAAACAATCACAAGTAAAGTAACACTTAATAAGCCCCTCTACCAAAGTGCTGCCTAACCCTCGACACTATCAACCGAGACTATAAATAGAGAGATGAAGTTAAGTTTTTCGCAAGTTATTTTTACGCCACCCACCGCCGAGCCGCCGCAAATTAGATAGGGTTGAAATTGGAATGAAATTTTAATAGAGGCGATGTTAAAAACACTAGAATTGGGTACCCTCTTTGTTTATAAGTATACTCTGTAACTTTTTGTTGTTCCAAAATGTAAACAATTTAATATTTTTTGACAAAACTTTTCAACATTTTCACAACTTTAACAAAAACGAGAGCACTAAAACTAACCTTTTTGCAATTAAAAACTAAATTCACAACATTATGCGCTAAGAGTTAAACAGAGGTGTACCTATAGTACATTCACATTTCATCTATATAGAGGGTGTGGCGTAAGTAGTGGTCCACCGTTCAGGATTCGATGAACCAGATAATTAACTATAACAATTAAAAATTGAATTTTGTCTTTTAGAAAATATTTCAATTTTGTCTTTTATTTACGAAGTTTCTACCTTTTATTACATATTTGTTTGTAATTTCAACAAGAACCATTATTTTTTCATTTTGATTTCTGTTAATTACTGCTGAATAGTAGAGCTATCATGATAAATTATGATTTTTATGTAAATTCAGCTCTTTTGAAGAAAAAGTTAGCTCTTCTCTAATTTTAACCCCAATTTTTAACACACCATCAAGATCAAGAGCAATTTTTGTAAAAAAATAAAATGGGTAAAAATTGTTAAAATTTTTAATTGTTATAGTTAATTATCTGGTTCATCGAATCCTGAACGGTGGACCATTACTTACGCCACGCCCTGTATATAAAATTCAAAGTCCTGAGTGACTGACTGAGTGTCTGACTGACTGATATATCAACGCACAGCCTAAATCGCTGGTAGATACATGAAATTTGGTGGGTGTGTTTTTTTTTAAGAGTATTTATCCACTAAGAAAGGGTTTTTTGAAATTCCTTCCTTAAGAAGGTGAAATGGGGTTTGAATTTACTGTGAAACTTTTTGATTCTCTGGGTCGATTGATACGCAGACGAAGTCGCGGGCAGAAGCTAGTTGGTCATAAAGGGCGAGCCTAAACGGTTCAGGTGCTGGCGTATGCTCTCTTGACCTCAACTTCAACTTTCACATACCGCTCGGCACACACAGTTCGATCATCCAATGTGAATATGTTACCTTAACACAAGCCCCAATAGCAGTGAAGCACTTTGGCATCTAGAACTGGCTGCCAGGGTCGCGAGATTTTTTCGAAAGACTTACCGCAGACCTGGCATATAGGCAACTGAAGGAACGCGGGTGGGTTTTTGTCAGTAAAAGTCTGACACGCCCTTCCGCTCTACCCAGAATGGAAGAGGTTATTTGATGATTTTCCCACCCACAAAAAAAGGCATTAAATTCCTATCCGACAGTCTGGCTGTGCTCAAAGCTATAGAAAACAAACTAATCTTTGAGTGCCATCAAGCCCTGGAGAGTATATCGACGTACGTCCAATTGTGTTACCCTCCCATGGTTCAAAGGTCACAGTGGATCCTTAGGCAACGATGCCGCAGAGGAAATTGCGAAGAGAAACTCCGATATGATAGTGCAAGGCCGGTACCCGCTTCTAACGCTGCCTTTCTTACAATTTCGTGCGTGGATCCGCCAAAGATCGACCGGACCTCGTAATAACAGATGGTCACAGGCAACAGATTGTAGACAGTCAAAATCGGTTTAAACGACTGTAAACCCGCGATTAACCAAAAAAACCTTCTCAGCTTGAGTAGAAATAACCTTAAAATAAGCACAGGAACAATAACAGGCCATAACCCTCTTAACAAATATCTCTATAATATAGATGCCAAAGGCAGCCCGCTTTGCAGGGGCTGCCTTGACGCTGAGGAATCAGCTGCCCGCGTCATCCTGGAATGAGAGACCGTGGCTTCTGAATGAAAAGAAATCCTCGGAACAATTGGGTTGCTTCGCGAAGCCTGTGAAGCTGCCAGGAAGTCTATACGCCTCTGGGTGGAGCTAGGCTGGCTTTGTTAGCCAGAGAGTCTAAGTGCGGGAAAGAGAGTCCACATCATCATCAAAGGGCGAGCCTATTACCATCAACCGTGCACACAAAACCAAACTCCGAGCTGCTATTGAGAAAATCCTGATGGGAAAACCTAATAACAACACCTCATGCTGAGCAGTACCACTTAGAACCGACTAGACCAGCCTTTCCCAAAGTGGGCGATAACGCCCCCCTTGTGGGCGCTGCAGGCCTAAAGGGGGTGGTAAGAGACCCAGAAAAAAAATGGGGGCGTTGTGTAGAGTCTACACACCCCACACAGTCTTTAGGCCTGCAGCGCCCACAAGAGGGGCGTTATCGCCCACTTTGGGAAAGGCTCGTCTAGACCAACGAAGCATTAAAAGCAAAATAACTACGTGAAAATAATTTAATTAATTTCCCTCGCTTATAATTCAAAAACTCTTTACAATTATTATAAGCATTACAGTGAAGTAGCTAAAGCGAAACGATTATTCAATTAAGTAACTTTGTTTATCCGTTTATCTGTTGAAGTTGTTCATGTACTTTTTGAAACTTTCAGTCTTAGTCTGTAGACTGGGTCTTTTGAGGATACCTACCCACTAAAGTTTCGAGAAATTCCAATTATAGCTTCTCTAAGCGAATATTTAAGTAGAATAGGTATAAATTGATCGTTTCTTTGATTTCAGAAATATTTTTGAATACAATAAGTGGTATAAAATATGTCCATTCTTTTTCAACTCGTTATTGGGTACCTATGTTAACAACAAGTTGAAAAATTAGACCAAGGAAACGATGGATGGACTGTGTGAATGATGATTTGGATAGAAAGGGGATGACTACCGAGATGACGACTAATAGAGAAGTGTAGATGAAAAAGACATGTTGCGTCGATCCTAAATCAATTGGGATAACACCTTTAAATGCTTTATTAATAAAAGAAAAAACTAAAAAGTACAAAATAATGGAAAAAAAGCGTGGGGCGCTTTTTAAGGTATTTTTTTATTGATATCAGGCACCCCACGCTTTTTTTCCATTATTTTGTACTTTTTAGTTTGGTTTTCAATGGAAGCGTGTTTTTTAGTTTTTTTTAAACTATTATTTATTTTTTTATTTTTTAGGGTGTTTCGAATTTTGCGACGTATGTCAGCGTAGTTTGTGACGTATGTCAGCGTAGTTTTAGAAGACAGTTTTTTTTGCTGTCCTGGTAACCCTGGCAAGACTAATGGCACAAATTAGTTTGTGACGTATGTCAGCGTAGTTTTCGAAGACAGTTTTTTTGCTGTCCTGGTAACCTTGGCAAGGATAATGGCACAAATTTATGAAATTATTGCATTATCATCGGTCCTTGACAGGTGTGCAAAGTTTGAATGAAATCTGGTCGTTTAAAGTGGGTCAAAATCGCGCTATAAGGAGTCGGTTACAAACATACAAAACATACAAGTGAAGCTAATACAAAGCGTCTAAAAAACAAATGGGAGTCGACTAGAGTTATACTTGTCTATCACTGAGCAGAAATGGCGATACAAACTCTGTTGTGAAAGTCTCTTTTAAAGTCCAGACATAATCTTAGTCAGATGATGTTAGTAGAAATGTCTCGGTAGTAGCCCGAAGTCTGGTTTTATGCCAGGTGGATGGCATTAAGCTCACTCTACTTGTGACTTAAACATAACTGACAAAAACTGGATACGCCTCTGCTCAACCCTTCAGGAACAGTTATTTTCTTGTTCTTCTTTTTTTGTGTGGTCTTTGTTTGGGTCATTTTAACCGTATATAAAGGTATTTTCTTCTTTTTCTTTTCTGTCTATAAAGTATTTTGAAGTCTTAAAATAATTTCCAAATAATTTGTTTTTAACTAGTTCTTACCAACGGCTGTGTATTATACATAATTATAAACCTTCTGCATTAAAATCCGTTGAATAGTTTAAAAGATCTAAGCGAACAGACAGCGGAAGCAACTTCATTTTATACTATGTAAAGAAGAGAAACTCAGCACGAAATTTCAAAATGCATTTGATTGTAGAGAATTAAAAGAATAGCCAGAAAAGAATATTTATCGATAGGGTTGGTTCTATTACGAAAGATCATATTATGAAATTTGACATAGTTATTGGCCACAAAAAATCGGTCATAAAATGACAATTGAGAGACCATTGCAACGATATTAATTTAGTAGACTTAGGTCCCCTAATTGTTGATAAAAACTTGGAATAAAGTGTGCGTTTAAAGTGGAAAAATATTTTCACAAAACCTCATTTGCAACGAACAAAGTACAGTTTAAACTCGGGTATAAATAAAACATGACTTCATCCAATTTTAATAGATTGTTCGCGGTCAATTACTTCCACTTATTTCCTCTGGTAATTCTCTCTTTAATCCCGGCCCGTACTGTTTCCTTTTCATTAATTAGTCAGCTCGGTTCAGAACGTTCGCCATCTTGCTATAAGTGAACACTATTAATACTTGAACGTGTTAACTCGATTTGTTTTCTCGGTTCGAGAAATCAACGGTATTTTAAATGATGTTTTAATTTAAAATAACATCTATTCCACGCTATGATCTCTTATAAACAGAGCAAGAATGTCAAATTGATAAACATTATGCTTGCACACTATGCGTTATATCATAAACCAATCATAAATGCAGGTTTTCTCCTGACTCATCATCATTATGAATACAGCCGAAAGACGCAAACTGAATTTTGCGGAGGTTTGCTATAATCGCCACGCTTGGCAGGCGGGTTTGTGATCGCAATGTAGTGACAGTAAACTGCTTAAAGAATGCTGATGTCCATTCTCTATTTAATCTTTTAGTCGCCTTTTACGACACCCACGGGAAGAAATGAGATGGTGATATTCTTTACGTCCGACATCACACGGATTTTTTTTCCTGATTGTTTTATTCAACTGTGTTAGTTTTATAACAGTTTTACTTAACCTTAAGTCTATAATAGGAATCCATACGTTGCTATTTTAAACCGACTTCAAAAAAAGGAGGAGGTTATCAATTCGACTATATATATATTTTTTTGTAAATTACCTCATAACATTTGACTGGGTGAACCGATTTAGATTATTTTTTTTATTTGAAAGCTGGTGCTTCCCGAATGGTCCCATTTTAATTTGGTTCCATTCGGACAATGGGATCCATGTGAAAACCATATAAGTCTTTTTGCATTAAGTATTTGCGCGACAAATTAACGAATAACGCGATTAGATTAGTGTGTACCATAACTAAAAAGTTAAAAATAAAAAAACAACTGACTTCCTTAAAAAAAACACTACAAAGTCAAAAATAACTTTAATTTCGAAAGTCGGTGGCAAAAAAACTTTAAATACAGGTCCTAAGACACCGAATTCCAAAATTAAAGTTATTTTTGACTTTGTAGAGTTTTTTTTAAGGAAGTCTGAAAATACCTGATATTAATAAAAAAATACCTTAAAAAGCACCCCACGCTTTTTTTCCATTATTTTGTACTTTTTAGTTTGGTTTTCAATGGAAGCGTGTTTTTTAGTTTTTTCCACTTAGTGCATGTTTATGATGTAAACTTCCTTCCAAACTTACTGAAACTAATTCAACTTCTATAATTGCTATCACTGTTATTTACTAAGCGAGCACTAAAAAATTAAAACGAAAAGAATTTCTGTAGGCGGTAGGTTACTATGTCAAAGACACGTAATTTTTACGGTTAGATATTATCATAGATTTAACTACAATTAAAACAAAATTACAGTAAGGCGGCGAAGTACTCGTCCGCATCGCTTCATCCAGAAATGAGCCCATCATTACTACGTTGAATGGCAATGGAAATAATTTGGCCTAAGAACGTCCCAGCCACGTAAAGATTATCACCACAATTTCATTATTCACATGTAGGTCAACCATACAAGTAAATCTCACTTATGATTGACGATGTTAGCAAATTAGTTATCGTAATAAATCTAACCTTTAACTGACTAAAATCGGCAACAACGTGATCCTCTTCCTTCACTCTATGGAAACACAATCGTTTACCTTGCACCAGAAGTAGATATATATTTTCATACCTACAAGTTCAGGTTATTGTGTTTTAATTATGATGAATGTTTTCCTTCTGTAAATAAGTTTGTGCACACGTGAATCATATTTTAACCCTAGAAGCCCAATTTACGTAGTTTTAACGTACTTTCAAACGCATATTCGCGATCTCTTTCTCACGGTTGCTTCGAAATTCGATAGTCGTTCAACGACTACAGCGATCGCCTACTAAGTAGTCGCCAAAAGCTAACAGAAGACGGCTTAATTGTCTTAGTAAATACTACCATTTATTAAGTTTGTTTAGGCTTTGTGTAACTTTTAGCGCATTCAATACAGTTTGGTATAAAAAGTCAAAATAGCGCTATGTGTAAACGAAGTAATAGTGCAAGCGGGCGATAGAATACGATGCGAAGTTTCTGGGTCAAAATTTCACACGGCGTTGCCTACCAGGCAACTGAGAAGAAAAGCCGAAGGTCACATTCTATTTTAAAGTCCAGACATAATCTTGGCCAGATCATGATTGGTCAGATCGTCAGACCATGTAGATTGGTGCCTGACCTGGTATTTGAGGAAAGTATCACTATGTCTAGGAGGCGGGCCAGTCCACTGTCCAGTTAGTGCAAGCATTTGTCAGTTAATAAACTGATATGCATTTTGATTCCCCTTGTTTTGAGACGAACTGTCTATCCAAGTAATTCTTAAATCACATCCTAAATCACCCTCTTTATTACAAAGTTACGAACCACAAAACTCGTTCTTTCCCCCATCTAACATTTAAAACCCTCTTTCCCATTTTTCTGGTTCATTACTCGCAACAAGCAAGATGTAGTTAATATTAAAGCTCTCGCAACCTATTAACAGCGAAATAGGCTTGTTCCCGACTGTACTTAAGTACAAGCTATTTACTGCTGTACTCGTACACTAGTTTTTTTACGTAAAGCATTGTAAGCGTAGTTAAGGATATCGTTTCTTTTAGTTCTACTGTGGTTTTCGGTTCTCGAAGAGTTGTGTTTTTGTATTTGGAACGTATAGGAACTGCACCCTAATTGCGAAACGCACAATTTATCAGAATCTGAATGGGATTGAAGATTATTTCTAAACCAATGCGTCATTTGTTCGAATAAATTGTCGGCTCAGCAACGTTAATAACGCAATGAATGTTGTTTAACTATGAATATTAAACCAATTCTTATCGATAAAAGTTCCGCAATTACTCCTCTAGTTTGTTAAAATCTAAGAGTTTGCTTTCGAATTATTAAGTGGGTTCGCTTTTCGTTTTTATATATGTAGTATAAATAAATCATTTTAATCCTTTATCGATGTCCATACGGTTTTATTAGCTTGGTATGTATGTGTGTATCTAGGTATGTATGTAACGAAATCTTTGAAGGTAATTTTCACAACCTTCAAAACGTCACATTAATATGAAACGTTGCACTCTTATCACGGACCGATGACAATACAATAATTTCATAAATATGAGCCATTTTCCTGGGCAGGATAGCCAGAATATATTAAATCGAACCAAGTTAAAGCGACTGAGACCGAAGTAGAAAATTATGGGAAAATAATCAATTATTTTCTATTTCTTAGTTCGGTTTTCTATGTAAGCGTATTTTTTTTTTGTTTTTAAAACTATTATTTATTATCCTTCGTAATATATAGATAATTTACATCTACTAACCCGCATTGCGCCCGCGTGGTAGATTACTGTCCACGCACTCTCACAGAGGGAAGGCCTGAGGCCAAACAGTGGGAACAGTATAATCTGATTATGAGGCGATATTTTATAGTACCAACTACCTCAAACGGCGCAAGTATAACAACCTTATTGGGAGTTCTATGTTTGAGCCGTTTGGGGTTGAAACACCAGGGCCGTGGGGTCCGAGTGCTCATCGAGTATTCCGGGATATCACCAAGCGGTTGGCCGAATCTTCACGTGACTGGGCTGGCTTATTTTTAGGTCAAAGAATCAGCATTGCCATCCAACGTGGCAACGCTGCCAGCCTTCTGGGCACTTTTCCCACCGACAGCGATGCGGACGAATTCTATGATGCCCAGTGAGGTCTTTCCTTTTTTTTGCCTTTATTTAATTGTACATAATATATTTATTTAAGTGTTAGTTTGTATTGTATTGTTGAATACTGAAATATAAAAATACCAACTACAAAATTTTATGACAAGGCAATCTGAGGTTATTTCTGAAAACAATCACAAGTAAAGTAACACTTAATAAGCCCCTCTACCAAAGTGCTGCCTAACCCTCGACACTATCAACCGAGACTATAAATAGAGAGATGAAGTTAAGTTTTTCGCAAGTTATTTTTACGCCACCCACCGCCGAGCCGCCGCAAATTAGATAGGGTTGAAATTGGAATGAAATTTTAATAGAGGCGGTGTTAAAAACACTAGAATTGGGTACCCTCTTTGTTTACTAAGTATACTCTCTAACTTTTTGCTGTTCCAAAATGTAAACAATTTAATATTTTTTGACAAAAACTTTTCAACATTTTCACAACTTTAACAAAAACGAGAGCAATAAAACTAACTGAAATGGGGTTTGAATTTACTGTGAAACTTTTTAATTCTCTGGGTCGATTGACACGAAGAGGAAGTCGCGGGCAGAAGCTAGTGGTCATAAAGGGCGAGCCTAAACGGTTCAGGTGCTGGCGTATGCTCTCTTGATCTCAACTTCAACTTTCACATACCGCTCGGCACACACAGTTCGATCATCCAATGTGAATATGTTACCTTAACACAAGCCCCAATAGCAGTGAAGCACTTTGGCATCTAGAACTGGCTGCCAGGGTCGCGAGATTTTTTCGAAAGACTTACCGCAGACCTGGCATATAGGCAACTGAAGGAACGCGGGTGGGTTTTTATCAGTAAAAGTCTGACACGCCCTTCCGCTCTACCCAGAGTGGATGAGGTTATTTGATGATTTTTCCACCCACAAAAAAAAGGCACCCAGAACTAAGGCATTAAATTCCTATCCGACAGTCTGGCTGTGCTCAAAGCTATAGAAAACAAACTAATCTTTGAGTGCCATCAAGCCCTGGAGAGTATATCGACGTACGTCCAATTATGTTACCCTCCCATGGTTCAAAGGTCACAGTGGATCCTTAGGCAACGATGCCGCAGAGGAAATTGCGAAGAGAAACTCCGATATGATAGTGCAAGGCCGGTACCCGCTTCTAACGCTGCCTTTCTTACAATTTCGTGCGTGGATCCGCCAAAGATCGACCGGACCTCGTAATAACAGATGGTCACGGGCAACAGATTGTAGACAGTCAAAATTGGTTTTAACGACTGTAAACCCGCGATTACGACTGTAGACAATACACGGATGTTGATACAGCTCGATTAGTCTATTTTAGTTATTTTCATAGCGTTATGTCCTACGGTATTCTGCTGTGGGGCAAAGCCGCGGACATTCAAAATATTTTTGTTCTTCAAAAACGAGCTGTTCGAGCTATATACCAACTAGGTACTAGAGTTTCTCTGAGAGAGTTGTTTAAAGATATTGTTATTCTTACGGTGGCATCACAATTCATCTTCGCCAACATCTTATATATTAAGCAAAATATACATCTGTACACTAAGAACAGTGATATGCATAATATTAATACTAGGAATAAGGACAAGCTACGTGCTCCCTTTCACCGGCTTCATAAGGTTCATAATTCATTTGTTGGTCTTGGTATTACCTTTTTCAACAAGCTTCCCTCTGCTTTCCTAGATTTGCAGTTTAATGAGTTTAAAGCTAAAGTAAAATCCAACCTTTGTTCAAAGGCATACTATTCTATCAACGACTTCTTAAACGATAAGAATAGTTGGTCACTGTAATTAACTCAATGTTTATGTTCTTTCAACCAGAATCAGAATTAGCTTTCCTCATCGTTGTGTATGTAAGCGGGCACGCACTTTATACCCGGAGGCTCTTATTTAGGTTTTAAGTTCTATTTACGATTTTATTATTTCAGCTTGAGTTTAGTTTTTTAATGTTTTGTTCGTATATTGGCGTGTGCTAGCTGACATATGACGCATAATTTGATGTATGTTTTGTTTTGTTTTATAATATTAATAACTTACATAATACTGTATAGAATCAAGTTCTTCTAACTTAACAGACAGCTGTGCTGCTGGGGAGTTTGTTCCGCCACTTCTTCTTCCCAGCTAAAGCACTAGGAAGTGTCGAAGGGTGGGCGTTTTGGGGGGACTGTCTCATGTAACTTTGACGTTCAAAAAGTGCTGACTCTCAGCCTAGTTTGAATAAATGACTTGATTTTGATTAACCAAAAAAAACCTTCTCAGCTTAAGTAGAAATTACCTTAGAATAATCACAGGAACAATAACATGCCATAACCCTCTTAACTAACATCTCTATAATGTAGGTGCCAAAGACAGCCCGCTTTGCAAGGGCTGCCTTGACGCTGAGGAATCAGCTGCCCGCGTCATCCTGGAATGAGAGACTGTGGCTTCTGAACGGAAAGAAATCCTCGGAACAATTGGGTTGCTTCGCCAAGGCTGTGAAGCTGCCAGGAAGTCTATACGCCCCTGGGTGGAGCTAGGCTGGCTTTGTTAGCCAGAGAGTCTAAGTGCGGGAAAGAGAGTCCACATCATCATCAAAGGGCGAGCCTATTACCATCAACCGTGCACACAAAACCAAACTCCGAGCTGCTATTGAGAAAATCCTGATGGGAAAACCTAATAACAACACCTCATGCTGAGCAGTACCACTTAGAACCGACTAGACCAGCCTTTCCCAAAGTGGGCGATAACGCCCCCCTTGTGGGCGCTGCAGGCCTAAAGGGGGTGGTAAGAGACCCAGAAAAAAAATGGGGGCGTTGTGTAGAGTCTACACACCCCACACAGTCTTTAGGCCTGCAGCGCCCACAAGAGGGGCGTTATCGCCCACTTTGGGAAAGGCTCGTCTAGACCAACGAAGCATTAAAAGCAAAATAACTACGTGAAAATAATTTAATTAATTTCCCTCGCTTATAATTCAAAAACTCTTTACAATTATTATAAGCATTACAGTGAAGTAGCTAAAGCGAAACGATTATTCAATTAAGTAACTTTGTTTATCCGTTTATCTGTTGAAGTTGTTCATGTACCTTTTGAAACTTTCAGTCTTAGTCTGTAGACTGGGTCTTTTGAGGATACCTACTCACTAAAGTTTCGAGAAATTCCAATTATAGCTTCTCTAAGCGAATATTTAAGTAGAATAGATATAAATTGATCGTTTCTTTGATTTCAGAAATATTTTTGAATACAATAAGTGGTATAAAATATGTCCATTCTTTTTCAACTCGTTATTGGGTACCTATGTTAACAACAAGTTGAAAAATTAGACCAAGGAAACGATGGATGGATTGTGTGAATGATGATTTGGATAGAAAGGGGGTGACTACCGAGATGACGACTAATAGAGAAGTGTGGATGAAAAAGACATGTTGCGTCGATCCCAAATCAATTGGGATAACACCTTTAAATGCTTTATTAATAAAGGAAAAAACTAAAAAGTACAAAATAATGGAAAAAAAGCGTGGGGCGCTTTTTAAGGTATTTTTTATTGATATCAGGCACCCCATGCTTTTTTTCCATTATTTTGTACTTTTTAGTTTGGTTTTCAATGGAAGCGTGTTTTTTAGTTTTTTTTAAACTATTATTTATTTTCAATTTTTTAGGGTGTTTCGAATTTTGCGACGTATGTCAGCGTAGTTTGTGACGTATGTCAGCGTAGTTTTCGAAGACAGTTTTTTTTGCTGTCCTGGTAACCCTGGCAAGACGAATGGCACAAATTAGTTTGTGACGTATGTCAGCGTAGTTTTCGAAGACAGTTTTTTTGCCGTCCTGGTAACCCTGGCAAGGATAATGGCACAAATTAATGAAATTATTGCATTGTCATCGGTCCTTGACAGGTGTGCAAAGTTTGAATGAAATCTGGTCGTTTAAAGTGGGTCAAAATCGTGCTATAAGGAGTCGGTTACAAACAAACATACAAGTGAAGCTAATATAAAGCGTGTAAAAAACAAATGGGAGTCGACATTTTATACCTGTCTATCACTGAGCAGAAATGGCGATACAAACTCTGTTGTGAAAGTCTCTTTTAAAGTCCAGACATAATCTTAGTCAGATGATGTTAGTAGAAATGTCTCGGTAGTAGCCCGAAGTCTGGTTTTATGCCTGGTGGATGGCATTAAGCTCACTCTACTTGTGACTTAAACATAACTGACAAAAACTGGATACGCCTCTGCTCAACCCTTCAGGAACAGTTATTTTCTTGTTCTTCTTTTTTTGTCTGGTCTTTGTTTGGGTCATTTTTACCGTATATAAAGGTATTTTCTTCTTTTTCTTTTCTGTCTATAAAGTATTTTGAAGTCTTAAAATAATTTCCAAATAATTTGTTTTTAACTAGATCTTACCAACGGCTGTGTATTATACATAATTATAAACCTTCTGCATTAAAATCCGTTGAATAGTTTAAAAGATCTAAGCGAACAGACAGCGGAAGCAACTTCATTTTATACTATGTAAAGAAGAGAAACTCAGCACGAAATTTCAAAATGCATTTGATTGTAGAGAATTAAAAGAATAGCCAGAAAAGAATATTTATCGATAGGGTTGGTTCTATTACGAAAGATCATATTATGAAATTTGTCATAGTTATTGGCCACAAAAAATCGGTCATAAAATGACAATTGAGATACCATTGCAACGATATTAATTTAGTAGACTTAGGTCCCCTATTTGTTGATAAAAACTTGGAATAAATTGTGCGTTTTAAAGTGGAAAAATATTTTCACAGAACCTCATTTGCAACGAACAAAGTACAGTTTAAACTCGGGTATAAATAAAACATGACTTCATCCAATTTTAATAGATTGTTCGCGGTCAATTACTTCCACTTATTTCCTCTGGTAATTCTCTCTTTAATCCCGGCCCGTACTGTTTCCTTTTCATTAATTAGTCAGCTCGGTTGAGAACGTTCGCCATCTTGCTATAAGTGAACACTATTAATACTTGAACGCGTTAACTCGATTTGTTTTCTCGGTTCGAGAAATCAGCGGTATTTTAAATTATGTTTTAATTTAAAATAACATCTAGTCTACGCCATGATCTTTTTAAACAGAGAAAGAATGTCAAATTGATTAAAATTATGCTTACACACTATGCGTTATATCATAAACCAATCATAAGTGCAGGTTTTCTCCTGACTCATCATCATTATGAATACAGCCGAAAGACGCAAACTGAATTTTGCGGAGGTTTTCTATAATCACCACGCTTGGCAGGCGGGTTTGTGATCGCAATGTAGTGACAGTAAACTGCTTAAAGAACGCTGATGTCCATTCTCTATTAAATCTTTTAGTCGCCTTTTACGACACCCACGGGAAGAAATGAGATGGTGATATTCTTTACGTCCGACATCACACGGAACATTTTTCCTGATTGTTTTATTCAACTGTGTTAGTTTTATAACAGTTTTACTTAACCTTAAGTCTATAATAGGAATCCATACGTTGCTATTTTAAACCGACTTCAAAAAAAGGAGGAGGTTATCAATTCGACTATATATATTTTTTTTTGTAAATTACCTCATAACATTTGACTGGGTGAACCGATTTAGATTATTTTTTTTATTTGAAAGCTGGTGCTTCCCGAATGGTCCCATTTTAATTTGGTTCCATTCGGACAATGGGATCCATGTGAAAACCATATAAGTCTTTTTGCATTAAGTATTTGCGCGACAAATTAACGAATAACGCGATTAGATTAGTGTGTACCATAACTAAAAAGTTAAAAATAAAAAAACAACTGACTTCCTTAAAAAAAACACTACAAAGTCAAAAATAACTTTAATTTCGAAAGTCGGTGGCAAAAAAACTTTAAATACAGGTCCTAAGATACCGAATTCCAAAATTAAAGTTATTTTTGACTTTGTAGAGTTTTTTTTAAGGAAGTCGGTTGTTATTTTTTTGCAAAAAGTATTTATTGTTCTAAGACACGGTATACCGTCGTTTTAATACTGAGGAAAATGCTATTAAATATTAATGCAGTACCTACATTTTTGGGGTAAGAGACACTCTGAGACCTGGAAATATGATATAGTGAAGATAAATCTAAGATACATACATAATGTCACGCCAGTTTCCCATGGGTACCCCCCTCCCGAAACTGGCGTGCATTAACAGAAACTATAGAACGCCACATACTACGATCCTTACATACTCCTTTTGGGTTCATACATCTGGTCAAACAGACACGCCGGTTACCAGTACTACGCACCTGATCTTTCTGAAGAATATCACCAATAAGGTCACTATAAATGTCCTCTGAGGGCCTCTGCCTTATAAATACCTTTTGTAAGCCGTCCTTCATTCATCTTCTCAACATGACCAAACCATCTAAGCAAACTTTTTTGAATGTTTGTCACTACATCTTCTTTTAAACCGCATCATTGTCTTATCACATCATTCCTCAGCCTATCATTCATAGTCACACCACTCATGCTTCGCAAGTAACGTATTTCCATAGCATTAAATCTAAGATGTGGCAATAAAAAGCCTAGTTTAATTATGAAACAAAACACGTAATACCAACAAAGCACAAACGCCAATTTTCTTTTAAATATCTTTTTTCACAAGAACTTAAAGAGAACAGTCAGCAAAACTAAGACCTTAGCGTGCAAAATTAAACCTGACCCAGTCTTAAATATACAACTGACCTAAAATTTACAATTCCTAGAACTGTCGAGTCAGCCACTTACAGTCGCTAATAGTGTTCATTTAAATACCTAGTAAACTTCAAAGGATGAAAGGCAAACACAGCTAAAAACTGGAGGAAATGAACGCTCAGCTTTTACTAGATCTTTATATTGTCTGTCTGTATTTCAAAGTGCTGTAAAGTCTGCAGGTCTTATGTAATGTTGAGTTACTAGGTACTGAGAATATAAAATATTATTTAAATGTTGTCGAATTTTTGATTGGTTTCGTAAATAAATTAACACAGCTTGTTAAAATTTACCATCAAAAATCGTAATCTTGTATCACACCTCCTGTCATTGCAATTGGCATGTTGTAGTCAGATTGGGAACATCGTTAAAAATATTACTGAGCTGTAAAACTGCTTGTATAATGCTACATAGAGAAACAAAAAAAAAATGTATGCGGTCGTGTGAACGTTCGGCAAGAACGAAGTTCCCCACACCACACATTCGTATAAAATAGAAAGAGAGATAAAGAGTCAATTTAATACGGGTATTTTTAATACAGAGACTTCTAGTAAAAAGCTATTAGTAGATCTCCTAAAGTTGTTAGACTTACCCCAGATTAGATTTTCGTTTACCATTTTCATCTTATATCACCTATCGGCTTCAGCACCCTCGAAAACCCTTGAAATCGACACCTATGATGTAAATTTGAAAATGTTCGGTGCACCATCCCTCGAAAACTATAAAAACTGTCTCTAGTTCCGTAGTCATCCCTAGTGTCGCTTGCAGCCCCCTACAAGCGACACTAACGCACGTAACGCCGTTGTTTTATGTGACGATTTCTATCAGTTTACTCCTGCCGCCAGACGCGTTAAAAAATCCCATTCCCAAAAATACTTATAATATAACATAACACCTGTTCGGCAGAGGTGTTTATGTACATCCAGATTTCGCCAGTTCCCCAGGCTGCTACTGACAAAAAACCAAATAATACTTGGCCGAACCGGAATCCGTCTAGATTTATTTACTGAACAACAAATTTTAAATAAGTAAACTATCATCACAGCTAAAATAGCTATTCTGTTACTTTTGTACCCTTTGAGAGGAATTTTACACAAAATATACAAAAACAGTTCTCTATTTAAACATAAACAAAAACTGCAAAGTGTAGGACTACGAGGCTACGTTGAAAACAGTCTTCTGTGCTATCAAAATAGTAGGAGCATAAAATATAGTTTTGAAAGTAGTCTGAAATTAAAGCAAGCACAGGAAGTAGGAGTAGCGCAATTTTCTACAACGGATCCTGGGCGGCGACCACAAAAAAGTGGAGAGAAGACAAGTTTTGGATATGGTAAAATGTTTTTGGAAACATAAAACCAAATACGAAACCATTGAGTTGCCTTCATATTACACGCAATCAATAGCGCTACAGCAGCTCAGAAAGAAATATGACTCTCACTATGTGAGAGAGGACTGATGACCTTGTGAAGGCCGCAGGAATCCACTGGATGCGGGAAGCAGAAAACCGGTCAAAAGTGGCGGAGCTTGGGGGGGCCTATGTACACCAGTGGACGACTTTTGGCTAAAATGATGATGATAATGATGATGTGAGAGAGAGAGAGGGAAAGAGAGAAATACAACATAAAAATTATACATGAAACGTTGGACGTTTTTTATTCTCAATTTGTTTGCAAGTAATTTCTTTTGGGCTGGAATGCTTTTATTAGTTAGTTAGTACGAAGCTTCAACAACGCACCCTCAAATAGAAATGTTTTACTTACAAACTGACGGACATATATACGGTTAATACGTAAGTAAGCTGCATCTCTTGAATTTCATCCCTCAAACAAGACGTGTTTTTTGGTCTTCGCAATCTTTTTGTTATTGAATTGAGTAGTATTAGCTTGCATATCAAGCATTTATGAAACCATTCATGGTTTAGACTTGGCACACCCTATGCGACTCGCAACATATGGATATGGATCGAACGTACTCACGTTCGATCCATATCGGACATCGAAGTAATTCCTGCTATTTGAGACCGACGTACGAATGGCTACAGTGACTGAGAGAATAATCAAATTTGGGAGGAATTATGCCTAAAGGGAAGTACAACTAGAGTCTCCACATTCACTCACAAGATCAACAACGTGAGCATCTCTCTCGAATACTAAACAAAACAGATCGTTTCCTGCAGTGACGCCTGTCGTAGGTCTTGCAGCGATAAGATGCAAATGTAAACGACAATTCTGCGTCTTGTTATCTTGCTTCGTGTGTTTCCGGACGTAAAGAAAAGCACCATCCCATTTCTTCCCGTGGGTGTCGTAAGAGGCGACTAAGGGACTTATTAAAGAATGGGCAGCAGCGTTTCTCTATGCATTTTGCACATACTGCGATCGCCAACCCGCCAAGCGTGGCAATTATGACAAACACCCCAACATGGGGAAGGTCTATATCCAGGTGTGGATTTTTGGCTGAAATGATGATTATGATGATGCATCTTATTGCCGAGACAAAACGCATAATTTGCGCTGGCATAATACCACATCCACAATAATTCCTACCTAGCAGCTCAAAGTGGCCATTACAGAGATCTCGCAGGGAAATTGCTTTCTTGCGCGCTCTTCATTTCTTGTGTAAATTTTATTTTTAACCGTTCACGTTCCTTTGGTCCGTTTATGTAGCTGTTTACTCTTTTAAAAGCCTTTACGTACAAATCATGCTTTGAATATGTAAAAGGAAGTAAGTGGCCAATCTATTGCAGTGAAATGTGGCAGGTTGAATATTTTCATCTTTGATCTGTGATTTGTAATGTTAGCAGTGGTTTTGGGTTATATTCCAAAGGTGCCAAAATTTTATATAGATGAATAAAATAGAAGAAACAACACCTTCAATTTTTTTTTAAATAAAAGCAACACTTTTTGACATCTGTCCATTACAATTTGTTTTACATTTCGAATATTGGAGAAGTACTTATTTTATTAAAGGCTTTTTACCGCACTTAAGTTTCATAGTAACTCATTTCAATAATAATGGGTATTGGCATATATTAAATTTCCAAAACGTGCCGCTGTTCTAGATATACCTATTCTACAATGCTTTAAGACGATGATTTTAAATAAGATACTTATTTCAAATTCTTTGCAAAATACACTACGGGCAAGGCGTTTTTACTGTGATTGAAATGCAATGCAATGGCAATGCAACGCAATGCAACGCAATGCAACGCAATGCAACGCAATGCAACGCAATGCAACGCAATGCAATGCAACGCAATGCAATGGCAATGTCATTTCCATGACACATACCACGCTATCGTGAACTTTATTCGTAAGTGCAAAACGTTTTAATTTCATTGGTTAGATAAAAATAAGTTTCTGGTAACGTAGGCAACATTTCTTTTGGTTAATCGTGATACTTTATTTCTTTATGTAAGCTTTTTACAGTCTACTGAATATAAGAAGGTGCAGTTTCAAGTATTGTGATATTTCGCCTGCCTTGTTGGTATTTAGTACGTACCATCAATAAACGCGAGCTTTAGTTATGTCATGATATATTCCTATTAATCTATAGTCTAGCTGTCAAATGCTAGTAATATTATAAAGCTGAAAAGTTTGTTTGGTTGAACGCGCTAATCTCAGGAAGTACTAGTTAGAATTGAATTGAGAAATTGTCGAGTGACCTTTTTTTTGTTTTTTTTTTTTTTGGATGGGAAATCATCAAATGACTTCTCCCGTTCTGGGCGGAGCGGAAGGGCATGTCTGACTTTTACTGACTAAAACCCACCCGTGTTCCTTCAGTTGCCCATGTGCCAGTGTCACGGTATCTCTTTCGAACAATCTCGCGACCCTGGCAGGCATCGGTCCTAGCGGTCCCCTTCAGTTTTTCTGACATCTCTTTGAGGCGCGCGTGGAACACTACGCGCCGTTGACCCGAGCTTGGTCCTTACCGGGCTGCGAGCTACCCATTGCTCACCGCCCGCAAGGTCGCGCCTACGGTGGCCGGGAGTCAGCTATCGACTCCCGACGCCCGGGGCGTCTCCTCCTGCGGTGGCTAGGGACGCGAGGGCGTAGAGACTGCCACTCCCTCACGCGCCCCGCCTCCTCCTTCGCGAGCATTACTGCTTCGCAGAAGGAGGTGACGGCTTCCCATGCCCTCTCGCTCCGTACCATGGGCCGCACCAGGGCCGGGCGCGAGAGGTCGCCGCCGCCGATCGCCTCCACGAGGACACGGCGGTGCTCCGCCCAGGCAGGGCACACTTCTACCGTATGCTCCACCATGTCCTCTTGACGATCCTCACAATGGAAACACCCGGGCGTATCCTCCCGCTTTATCCTGAACAGCAACCCACCGAAGCAACCATGCCCGGTGAGAACCTGCGTCAGGAAGGTGAGGACGCCGTGACGCCTCTCTATCCACTCCTCAAAGAGGGGACTTACCGCCGTAATTGTGGCGTGCCCTTGTTGAGTGACCTTAGGCGGTAATTACGCGAAAGAAAATAGTCGGAAAGAATGCTTGTAAGTAATAGCGGGGAAGGATATTTTCAATATTTCACAGAAATACAATAGTATTTATATCAATGGTATTTTATACTAGCTTCTCCCCGCGACTTCGTCCGCGTTAAATTTCTTGTCCCGACCCTTCCCGTCGCGTCGAATCCCCTACCCGTGCGATTTTCCCCGTTTTTGCAACACTTTTCATTACTGCTCCGCTTCTCTTAGTTGTAGCGTGATATATATAGCCTATAGCCTTCCTCGATAAATAGACTACCCAACACAAAAAGAATTTTTCAATTTGGACCAGTAGTTCCTGAGATTATCGCGTTCAATAAAACAAACAAACTCTTCAGGTTTATAATATTAGTATAGATTTCCATCACAGTAAAAATATAGTGATTGCAATTAACCCACATTCTTTGCTTCCTTCAATACCATACGCAAAAAGAAGACTTATCTATATTAAGTTTTTGTAAAACTACAATACGTTTCATTAATCAATATACATCTTAATCATGGTTGAAGAATTACTGACTAATTATGAAGGCTAATTACGGGATGTGATCCCAAAAATGTACACAGCCATGCAATCTGAAACGAGTGTCGCATACACCATTCATTTAGTACATTCATCACTCCTTTGACTAGCATCTATACTTACAGTTCACAGAGTATTGAGTGAATAGAATGCTCACAGAGTAGGTTCATTACAACGAGTGATAATTTACGCAAAGTACTCTAATGTCTCAATCTAGTTAATCATTTATTTAGTTTTTCTAATGATATTCCACACAGTTAATATGTTATATGAATTATTTCTAGTTTTCAACAAGGAATTATTTCTATTAATTTTCTAATAGAAATAATTCCTAGCATTGACTTCGATTTACATTTTGTCTTAACACATTTTTGATAAATAGGTTTGGGTTTCTTTAAGGAGATAATTAATTAATTTGCCATTATAAACAAGACCCTGACAAATGGTTTGCAACCAGTCAAATGATCTCTAAGTCGGTGTAGGTTGGGTGGTGTTTTATTAAAAGGGGACTCTAATAGATTGAACAAACAGTCAGATTGTCAATGTATCAAAATAAGTAAAGTAACGATTCGTGTGTTAAAACTCTTCACAATCATATTTTGGAGGTAAGAAGAACACGGCGCAAAGTTCAATAAACCTCCGTAGAAAAGGAAGGAATCTCAAACGTTTGTCGTGTTTAGTGGGCAAACTACCCGACAGTTGATGTCGGGACGTTGTATATATGTCACCGGAAGATAACAAGATCCGCAAGTTAATACATTTCCTAAGAAATTTATAAACCTTCGTAGCATTCTAAACGAGAGATAAATTGTATTATTGTACGCACACATTTTCGCAAATTTATTAATTTGCGACGTCTCGTGGTAAATTTATAAACTAACGGATATCCATCGGGAAATAATACACTGCTCTCTGATTGGTCGATGTTGATAGTTGCAATGCTTGTGTCCATAGACTTAGGTACAATCAGACTTCCCAAACGCTAGTTACGCGGTAAACCCGGCTGGCGCGATGCAGGAATTGCGTAACGTCGGTGTAGATGCTACTACAAAGTTATCAGTCCATTGTCTATTTACTCCGTGACACAGATCCTATTCCTAACTGTCGGAACTAACGTAGCGTGGTAATGTGGCTGTCAGTTTGTTTCAGCGTTGTTTCGTTCAAACAGTGTGCTATGGAGTATAAGATTTGTTTCGCCGAACATATTAGGTATAAGTTTTGGCACCATTTCGTTGGCATGCTATTAGATAAGATGACGTTCAGCTATAGTAATAGGAGTATTGCTATATCTTTCTATCGTCTGTCTGTTGTCAGATAGACCGCGAAGGGAAAAGACGCTTTAGACTGAAATACATCTCAATTGCCTTGAATTTGACATGATTTTGAGCACCATGAATTTATTTTTTCGAAGTAAATTTTAGTTGAACTAAAGACAGTTCTAATTTATTTCCGGCTCTTTCTCGTTTAAATAGAAAGAAAAAGATAACATTGGCCTTAATTAAGTTTAGTTGGAGCACCACAGAATCCGCACCATTGTTAGTTTCAAACAAGAATTATGATTACAGGTCCACTTTCCTGCACATAATAATAATAATATCTTAGGACAACCAACACAACGTTGTCTGATCCCAAACTAGGCAGAGCCTGTACTATGGCAACCAGACAACTGATAAATATACTTATATATTTCTAAATACATACATATTATAGATAACTTACACCCAGACACAGAACAAATCATTGTGCTCTTCACACAAAGTTTGTCCTGGGTGGGAATCGAACCCACGACCTCAGTCTTAGCAGTTAGGATCACTAACCACTAGACTAACAGGCCAGTCAAAATAAGATAATCTCTATCGCATTTCTTGACTATTCAATGTGAGATGAGAACTCGTGATCAATGACTAATCCTGGCTGGATTGGCTTACTAGTAATTCGCTCAACTGATTATACGCAATTGAGCCATAATAATTATTAATAATTAACCAAATCATGAAACGACATAATTCTACGTCATAGCTTGGCTGTAATTAACACATAATTCGATCAGTGTAAGAGCTCTCCAATAATAATCTGTACACGGAAGTATGACACAAACCTATTACGATAACGATAATACGCTATTATAAGCGTATGTACCTACGATAGTACATATGACAAACATTTTGTTCGTGTATTTGTTTTTCTGTGATGAATTCTCATGTACCTATATCCATCTGGGAAGAACGGAGGGTTATTATCGGAGTTGGGGGCCCGGGAGATACTTGTATATTCGCCGCAGCGGCGCAGTCCAACTGGTCCATGACTAGCGGACCCCATCACAAGGTGCGGTCTAGTGCATGCCAGTATCCTTACCAGTATACCACATGCCAGCTCTTGGAGCCTGACTGCGCAAGTGACGACACAGCCCTAATTTTGTCATGAGCAGGCCTCTCCTTATTTGTAATTATACACATGGGGTATTTTATAGCTCTATAACTATTTTGACCTTTAACAAACCTCAACTTCCCTCATTCACTTGCCAGAACACCTGCTACACCAACATTGTAGGTCCTAAAAATTTATAAAATCATTAACACGTTTAGCGCGTAAACAAAGCCGCGTAAATTACGCATTTTTACGCGAAAGTTTTAATGGAATAACATAGTAGTGACCCTGGACGGTTACAAACTTTTAATACGCAGTCCTACGCACTTCGTTGAACAAAATTGTTTGATTACAAGTTGGAACTTGGAGATAGTTTTGGTCTATTATGTCGGTTTTCCTTAATGGAGTAAGCAGAATTGATATTGACCTGTAGGACTTTCTTTTCAAAGAGTCTGATGACAAAAGGTATGCTAATAAGAATGAAAGTTTAAGTGCTATTTCCAATGCAACAGATAGCTAAGAAAATAATGTTGTTTGTAAAATGAATGACATATTCTAAGTCTATAGAATACTTGATTAATAAAAAGAAGTGTAATATAATTAAAAGGTTTCAATTATAGCAATAAACTCCGAAGTTTTACGAGCAAATGAGTTAATTAACATAATGAGTAAAAGAAAGTAACTTAATTATAAAATATGTAAAGACTCACAACAGGTCGAGTTCACATTACGCCAATCCCTTATGAACCAAGTCATAATTCTGTCTGTATTACCTTATTAATGGCCAGGGAATTAAAACATATTAAAACTCAGCACCAAAGCTAGGCTTCCTTAATATTAGTGAAAGTTTAAATGACATAGGCTGTAAAAGATACGTAAACAATTTTTTTGCAATCAACAGAAATCTGCTCGAGGTGTGCCATATAATTGATGGTGTTTTTTATAAGGATACAAAGTTTGACTGGATATGGCAGGAGCGCTGACTCAGAAATGCTATTTACATTTTTCATCATAATCGTCATCTTATATGCACACACACATAATATCACGCCTTGTTTCCCCGGAGAGCTAGGCAGCAACATTTCGCTCGTAATGATGAAGTTTCATGTACAAGTAGCGAGCCTATATATGTAAAAATTATTATTGCCTTCATTGTATACTCTCCATGGGTATAACTCTCCTCCCTTTTGTGCAATGGTTCCGTGGTCTGTGTGAGTCTCAACCAGATCTTATATTCAATCTCCTGGACATCATCAACCATCATTATGGGTGATGGCGAAGGTCACCATCCACCATCTTCGGCAACCATTCAGTTACAGCTCTGCTCTACCCGTCACCACGCCTAGCCACAAGTCCTACCTACCTACATGTCAGAGCCACACTTTACTACAAAATTTGTTTAGCACATCCATTAAACGTGCATCCATTCATTGATCACCCTAATGAACTTTTTAAATTAAAAAAAGGTCGCGGCTAACATATTATCCAGTGGCACGCACCCCACCTCAGAGACAGTAATTTAATTCCAAGTCCCGTTTTGTCAACCCGATGCGGTTCATTTGGGCTACTTTTTGCGGTGCGTTTAGCCCTTCAGCATAATTAGTGTTGAGTTTTGGAGTTTTTGATCATACTTTATTGTCAACATGAAAGAGAATTGTTGACGGTTTTTTAGGAGCAGATTTTTTGCATTTATATAATAAAGGTTCCGTGTCGCTCGTTAAGTGAATATCTATTACTGAAGTCACAATTAAATGCGAGGAAGACTCAAAATAACTCGTATCACCAAAATTATGATAGTTTACTACAAAATATGTACAGAAAGTAAACTATTATAATTTGGCACACAGTGATAACTTTCAAATATATCGAAATAGTTATAATTTCAGAGGGCGTTTCCGTATAATATGACCAAAAAATCTAACGACTGATTCCGTACGCACTGATATAGTACGCAGAATCCGGGTAACCAAGGTCCTGCTCACTTAAATCTTACTGTTACACTTCCAGAACTATACTCGGGCCGAAAACTGTATTATTTACAATACGCCAGACTACATTAACTTTTTTGTGTGCGTGGGAAAACATCAAATGACGTCTCCCGCTCTGGGCGGAGCTGGAGGGCGTGTCAGACTTTTACTGACTAAACCTCACCCGTGTTCATTCAGCTGCCTATATGCCAGGGCCACGGTAACCCTTCAAACAAATCTCGCGAACCTCGCAAGACTACACCACATGGAAAAAAAAAGAACTCTTGGAAGATCTAGAATGCGGCTACAGCGCATACCACGCACCAAATGAGAGCATGTTAGTTACAGTCATTTACTTTATGGAAGCCTTCAACTTCGATAGCGAAGTGGAAGTAATGACAATACGAATGTGGATGTACGCCGAGTGGAAAGACGAAAGACTGAAATGGGATCCCTAAAAGCATCACGGCATCAGCGAGAGTGTTGTATGGGAAAGGTTCAATGTATGGACTCCATTCTTTGAAATATCCGACTCCAAGGACTTCCTTGACGTTTACATATCCTTCTATCTCTATATCTTAAAGAGTACTGGACACCTCGACGCCCAAATTTTATTGCTACAATTGGCTCGTTTCTGTCTAACTCACAAACTGGCCATACGACGTGCTAGAGTGCAGTTATGAAATCGTACCAAAAGAATCGTCTTAGAAATCAGAAAATTTTAAAATTAACTATGATTTAATAGTCATGGAACACTAAATGGTAGCAGGGTAGCATGTGGTGGTTAGCACTGAATGGTATATGTAAGATTATAAGCACGTGAAAGACAACAGTACCAAGAGGCAGACGAAGTTTTCAATTTTTCTGATGCGTGAAACAGTGGGCTTGTCGGCGATTGTCATTTGTCCTGCCTTTATTATAACTGTTAGTAACTGAATCATTTAACATGTTTTTTCTTTAAAACTCCCATCATAAATAAAAACGAATTTTTAACTTTTTAGTTATGGTAGATACCCCGCACTAATCTAATCGCGTTATTCGTTCATTTGTCGCGCCAATACTAAGACTTTTATGGTTTTCACATGAATCCCACTGTCCGAATGACCATTCGGGAAGCACCGGCTTCACCCGCGCTTCACCGGCGGAAATCGGTTCACCCAGTCAAAAGTTATGAGCTAACAAACATAAAAAAGGCAGACGAATTGATAACCTCCTCCTTTTTTTGAAGTCGGTTAAAAAAAAACAACCGCCTGCCGAAAATAACAGTGTTAGTACAAACATTTTTATATTTGGCAAATTATATATAACTAGCTTAAACCTTCCTCTCGAATCACTCTATCTATTAAAAAATTTTAAGATCTAAAATTAACGTAAAATTCGTAAGAGGTTCTTACGTTCAACACAAGCCATCTGAGACACGGCCTTGTAAGAAAAGCATATTGTGGATGGAGAGGCATCCACCAGCACTAGAACTGGACTCGCGTAGTGGATTACGGCCCAGTTTATCATAAAGAGAGGAGGCCTGTGTCCCAGCAGTGGGACATTAAAGAGAATGTTAAGTAGAAGAAGAATATGTTCAGTATCCTTCACTTCAAGACACCACAGGAGCATTAAGTGCCTATTGATGAGAACTATAGTGCTTATTGTTTTGCGAAATGGGCTGCTTGTGCGGGGGACGAGCGATGCAGCTGCCATCCATGGCGAGAGTCCTGCTCAGACTATGTCGCACTGGTTGAAGTGTCCTAAATATTCGTCTACTTGCAGTTTTGGTGATCTGAAGAACGTCACAGATGGCGCAATTAACTTGTCCATTTACAGAAGCAAGCAATTTAATTTTGTTAATATAGTATTGTCATTAAGAGAAGAAGACATTTTGGAACCATATGGTCGTTGTCGACAATTTATTTTCGTGGGTTCAGTACATGATTTTTAACGCGTTTTAATTTTTCCGTTGATAATAATTATAGAAAAAATGCAGTTCTATCCATTTTGACTGCGCAGGTATTTATGAAACCGCTTATTTGCTCGATCATGCGCTGTATTCATGGTTACAGTTAGCGCGCCGATGTTCTTGCCTCCTGTACAAGAGCCAGAATTTATTTTTTTAAGGATTGGAGCAATCAGATTGCTTCGTGATTAATCGCAAAATCGCCGGCTTGTGGCGCCTGTTTGTACAAGCCGACAATCAAGTGAGAGAAAAAGAAAAGGCAGTTTCTACTTTGGGTCTTATAACCGATCGGATATTCGGATACATGTTTACCTAATGTTACTATTTAGCTGTGAAAGCCCGAAAGTGGCTTCATATTTTTTATTAAAGCTGGATTTCTTTGATCATCATATTTATTTAATATTAATGTTTAACCCCAGATGCAAATACATATGTGTGTAGGGTAGTATGTGTTAGTTAAAACAACACACAAAACACGGTAAAAACCCGCATTCCATATTAGCCAACATTTCAACTTTAGGTGATCATTATGATGATGCATCTTAATATCCGAACTCTACTTATAACTGATCGAAGTAAAACGGCTTCGGCGAATGTTAACCACAACTTCGAGTGTAGAGTATCCGATCTATGTGAGGGTTGGTGTGACTTAGGTATTTAATACTAGCTTTTGCCAGCGGCTTCGCCCGCGTGGAGGTCGGAAAATATCCCGCGGGAACGTACTACCGGGATAAAAAGTAGCCTATGTCCGTTCTCAGGCTCTAAACTATCTGTGTGCCAAATTTCATTTGAATCGGTTCACTAGTTTCAGCAGGAAAGCGAGACAGACAGATAGACAGAGTTACTTTTGCATTTATAATATTAGTGTGGATAATCTATACTAATATTATAAAGCTGAAGAGTTTGTTTATTTGATTGAACGCGGTAATTTCAGAAACTTCTAGTCCGAATAGAAAATTTCTTTTTGTGGTGGAAAGCCTATTTATCGAGGAAGGCTATAGCCTATATAACATCACGCTACAACTCAGAGGAGCGGAGCAGTAATGAAAAATGTTACAAAAACGGGTAAAATCGCACGGGTAGGCGATTCGACGCGACGGGAAGGATCGGGGGAACAAGAAATTAAACGCGGACGAAGTCGCGGGTAGAAGCTAGTATAATATATGGGCACGCCACAATTGCGGCGGTAAGTCCCCTCTTTGAGGAGTGGATAGAGAGGCGCCACGGCGTCCTCACCTTCCGCCTGACGCAGGTTCTCACCAGGCATGGGTGCTTCGGTGGGTTCCTGTTCAGGATAAAGCGGGAGTAAACGCCTGGGTGTTTCCATTGCGAGGATCGTCTGGAGGACACGGTGGAGCATACGGTGGAGGTGTGCCCTGCCTGGGCGGAGCACCGCCGTGTTCTCGTGGACGCGATCGGCGGCGGCGACCTCTCGCGTCCGGCCCTGGTGCGAGCCATGGTACGGAGCGAGAGGGCATGGGAAGCCGTCACCTCCTTCTGCGAAGCAGTAATGCTCGCGAAGGAAGAGGCGGAGCGCGTGAGGGAGTGGCAGTCTCTGCGCCCTCGCGTCCCTAGCCGCCGCAGGAGGAGACGCCCCGGGCGTCGGGAGTCGATAGCAGACTCCCGGCCACCGTAGGCGCGGGCTTGCGGGCGGCGAGCAATGGGTAGCTCGCCGCCCGGTAAGGACCAGGCTCGGGTCAATGGCGCGTAGTGTTCCACGCGCGCCTCAAAGAGATGTCAGCAGCACTGTAGGAGTCTGCTAGGACCGATGCCTGCCAGGGTCGCGAGATTGTTCGAAAGAGATACCGTGACTCTGGCACATGGGCAACTGAAGGAACACGGGTGGGTTTTAGTCAGTAAAAGTCTGACACGCCCTCCCGCTCCGCCCAGAGTGGGAGAAGACATTTGATGATTACCCATCCAAAAAAAAAAAAAAAAGCTAGTATAATATATATAATATCTTAGGACAACCAACACACCGTTATCTGATCCCAAACTAGGCAGAGCCTGTACTATGGTAACCAGACAACTGATAAATACACTTATATTCTAAATACATACATATCCTAGATAAATTACACCCAGACACAGAACAAATGATTGTGCTCAACACACAAACATTTATCCTGGGTGGGAATCGAACCCACGACCTCAGTCCTAGTCAGGGTCACTAACCACTAGACTAACAGGCCAATATTAGTATTAGGCAGGTATTTGACATGACCTTCGCTTAGCCCATGTTCATTTTAAGATATTTTCTCTCGGAAGCTCTACTGAGGTCAATATGCATTGTCCTCCGTAATCTCAGCTATTACTTGTATATCGTCGGCAAACCGAAGATGAGTGACAATACTTGCCATTGATATTGAAGCCAACCCCATTTCAGTCCAAACCTATTTATATATTTTTTTTAAATTTTTTATTTATTTAGGTAACCAACAGCGATACATAAAAATATTTTACAAAAATGCGTGTTACAATTATTATGGCGAATACCAGATATTTCCAATTAAACAACTAAATAAAAATGCAATACAATACAAAATTACATAAGGTTAAATTTAGATCATAATTTTGAAAAAATTTAAACAAATAAGGTTGAATAATGAAAGATAGAAGAAGAAGAAGATTGGATGCTTGTCATTTGTCTCCGCTTATGGTTCTCACTATTCTTTTTTTGAATGTAATTTTATTACAGTTAAATAAATCAACTTCATAGAATTCTGAGTTATAAATTCGAGCAATGCGAGTCAGTACACAGTTCGTGGCATAGTTAGTGGAGTGCTTAGGGACGCGCAACATTGGCGTGTGACGAGTGCGCCGTTGAAGAATGTTAAAAGTTATCTGTGCGACCAATTCTGGGCAATCAAGGCGTCCAGTGAGTATATCATAGAGCAAACACATGTCCATCACTTTACGTCTCTCCTCGAGTGTTAGCAGACCATAGATTCGACAGCTATCTGCGTAAGACATCGGGGGTTTACGGAGGCGATAATTAAGATGGTTAGTGTTTTTTTTTTTAATCCTTTCTATTTGGTTCTTATAAATTATGTATTGGGGGGAACAGATTTGGCACGCATATTCTAAAACGCTGCGCACATAAGCAAAGTATACCGATTTAAGAGCTCCAATATTTTTAAATACCTTACATGACCTAAGAACGAATCCTAGGTTCTTATAAGCTTTTGTGCTAATAAGGTCTAAGTGATCTGAGAACATTAATTTACTGTCAAACATAACTCCTAAATCCCTAACCATCGGGACTTTATTTATGACAATTCCATCAAAATTATATGAGCAAATAATCGGGTTCGTCTTACGATGAGCAAACAATCGGGTTCGTCTTACGTGTGTAACTGATACACTGACACTTTGCAACGTTCACAGTGATCTTGTTTTTTGCGTAATAATTATTTAAGTTATTAAGATCCTCTTGAAGGGCCTTACATTCATCGGCTATAGAATATGAAATATGTTTTCCGAAATTTGATAACATCCATCTATCGAAACATTCGCAGTGGGCGTTTCCGTATAATATGACAAATCTACCTAACGACTGTTACAGTGCACAGTATCGAGGAAACCATGGCCCTGCTCACTTATATCTTACTGCTACACTTCCTCAACTATAGTTGGGCCGAAAACTGTGTTATTGACAATACGCCAGACTACATTACCTGGGAAAAAGAGCTCTTGAAAGATCTGAAAAACTGTGCCAATAGCTCACCCCAAGCACAAAGTGAGAGCATAATAGTGAATATCACTTTCATAATGCAAACATTCATTTTCGATAACGAAGAGGAAGTAATAAAATCACAAACGAGGATGAGCATTAAGTGGAAAGACGAAAGACTGAAATGGGACCCTGAAAAGTATCACGGCGTCAACGAGGCTGATGTGTCAAAAATTTACAATGTTTGGACTCCAATCTTAGGACTTATTGACTCCGAAAACTTCCTTGCCATTCACCTAAAATTCCTTCACTATGTCTTAAAGAGTAATGGGTTAGTCCACGGCAAACATATCTTGCAGCAAGAGGTTTGGTGTCGAGTTAAACTCACAAACTGGCCATACGACATGCAAGAGTGCAGTTATGAAATCGTAGCAAAGGAATCGTCTTTGGAAACAGGAAATTATACATTTAACTATGATTTCGTAGTCGAGGAACCTAATAGCGCTGAATGGTACATGTACGATTATAAGACCATGGCGGGCAAAAGGAAAACAAAGATTACTTTTTTGCTGATGCGTGAAGCAGTGGGCTTGTCTGCCATTGTCATTTATCCCGCTTTCGTTTTAAGTGTTCTCAGTATTGTATCGTTGTGTTTGGATGTGCGACGAAAAGTACGGTTTGCAATCATCTGCTTCAGTTTACTTGGTCATTATTATTTTTTGACGGAGTTGGCTTACAATATACCAAAGGAATCTCACTTCCCACCGACCTTATTGTTGTACTATCGTGGTTCAGTTGTGTTGTCTGTTATCATCACTATATCAACATTTTTATTGGGTTCAATGTGTAAGTTTAAATCAACGCCACACAATTACGTAAAATTGATCAATGATTTTGTGTACGAAAATAAGTATAGAAACTATTTAGTGTATCCTCGGTGGGATTTTGATGATGCCACAGTTGATATCAAACCAAGCAGTGAAGATTGGGTGAAATTTGCAAATATTGTGAATAGTGCTTTAATATTCTGTGTTGTTTTTGCTTATATTGGTTTATATGGCACAAAAATTCCCAAACGTACACATTACGGTGTAAATATAGATTTTTGAAACATTTTGTGACTTTATTAACCCCCTTCTGGCACTGCGTATTGATTTCCATGAAATGAGGACTTAATAAAAACACAGTTCTGAGTAGAATCGTAGAGATCGACATGGGGATGCACGTTTTTAGGAAGTTTTTAATATGAACAAAAAAATCACACTCTAAGAAGTCTGTGACAAGAAAATGTACACATCTGAAAGCCGTGGTCGTATGCCAATGCCCTAAAGCTTATGATCGCTTACTACTATTATAATGTATTTTCTTGTTTTATACTTTTTAGAGCATTTTGCAGTAATCGGGTTTTAGTTTTTGATCTCGTTTTAGTCGACTTTCAAAGGTTGTCCACTCAATGTATCGGACATAATATACCACTAGGCGTGATTAAAAATTTGTTACTAATGGTAATATAACAGATTAAGATTATAGGTACTAAGAAACATAAACAATGCATTGGAATTATGAAACATCATGTTAATAATGTTTACGTATCATACGGTAGAGAACGTACCTACCCAGTGCACGACTCGACTAGATCATTCCATCTCTCCATGAGACAAAATATCAAATTTCAAACTACGTCATGCATCATCATAATTTTTTAGTTATTCAAATGTTTTTTTTTTTTCTTGCGGATGTGTAGTAGTCATTGGATACATGAAGTGGGATGCCGTTGTAAGATGATTAAAATGTCACGGTGTTTATATTGTGTGTCATATTTAGTGTGTCACAAAAATATGTGCAAAAAAAGATGCAAATAAAACGGTGCTTACTTTACAATAGCCCAAATTTTAGTGTTTCAATCATCAATCAGTGTTTCAATCAGTGTTTCATATTCAGTCTTTAATTTAGTTTAGTATTTATAGTATTAAACTTAACTAAGTAAGTCAACACGTATACGCAGTGCAACACGATACTCTATATGAACGGTCCAACATACATATACTTTCATAAAATATTAATAGTTGGCTGGGTACACGAATATCTGAAGTGTGATGTTCCACTAATGTGCTAATTAATCAGGGTAAGTGAGAACGTCTTGTCTTATAATCGCTTATATCGTTACGCACTTTGATTTTAACGATAATTGATGGCGCCGGGAATTAGTGGGAATTGCGCGAAATTCTTGCTGAACGTGGAATTTGTGGGTAGTTAGTAGTGAAGTAGATAATTTGGTTTAAATATATGGGTAAATATTTAATGTTGAAGTATATGATATTCATCATCATTAAACTTGGACTTTTAATCCTATTCAGTAATTTGACAGTTCAAAGAAAAATAATGATACCATACTTAAACTAATGATGTTGGGGTAGTGAACGATTTCGCGTAAATAACGAATGATAAAAATGGTTTAATTTAAATAAAACTTTAGAAAATTGTTTTTAGAATGTGGAATATAAGAATAGTTGATAATTTAAAAACATAGTTATTTCTTTTTTATTTTCTTCTAATGGAAACAAAATTAAACATAAAAATCATGACATTTTACTTTTTTATCGACTTTAGTAATTTTATTACCTCTGTCAACCAAAGATATATAGATATAGAATATATCCTGTTTTAAGACGTTATTAATATAAAAAATAAAAAGTTTGCACGTAAGTACAGACGCCAGCACATCAAACTACCCGAAACTGTCAAATTTTCCAATCAATCTTAAACCACAACAATCTTATACAAAACAATCTTATAGTGATAAAGTTGAAAACCTATTAAAGAAATTTGACAGATTGTAGTAGCTTTTTCGACACCAACAATCTATACTACGCTAACTCGAATTTTAGGTAAATTCGTTATTTTATGTCAAGTTGCTTAAACTATGGTTTTTTTAAGCAACTTGACATAAAAAAAACGAATTTACCTAAAATTCGAGTTCGAGTGTAGATTGTTGCTGTCGTTTTGGGCGTTTGTACATTATTTCAAGTTCATTCAATTTCATTCATTCTTACACCACCTCACTATCTTGTTTTGTCAAAATCTGATATCCCTCCAACTGTCAAATTACTAAATAGGATAAATCTCATTGAAAAGTATAGATCTCATTATGTCATGAGTTTAGGGATAGGTCAACTGTTTGAATCCGAAACTTTCTGAGTCTTACCAGAATTATACATAAAGCTTATGAATATTTGTCCAGCACGCGTAACATGACCTTTCTCTAAAAGTTATAGATATATCTGTTTTTACTAATGGTCCCCAGTGATAAAAATTCCACCATTATTCATTTAAATAGAAATACATTACTTTATTAAAATAATAGATATTTTTTTGCACTCCTTCTTATGTGCTATATTTCATACACCTCAATCCGCGAAACTTTCATTAAAAGGGGTCCAAAGATTTGCTTCGCATATTAATACCTACGTATGTTGCATATACTGACATTTCTTTTTTTCAATAACACTATATCGTGTCCTAGTAATATTTGTACTTTGATTATATACCTGTCTAGATAGAGTAATGCAAACAAACGATTCACAAAAACTGTCCCCAGTTTCGCGATTATGTGTGAGTACCGCTCGCGTACTTATTGTAATCCAACTGTCAAAGTGTGCGTGTTTAGAGATGCCAGCTCCAAATTATTAACTTACCTTTCTTCCATCATTTAATAAGATCAATATTAAACAAATTAGATTAAATGAAATAATATTTTTTTTAGATTAGTGTTTTATTTAATTAATATAATATCTCTCCAGCAATTTGCCTATACGGAATCCGTAGGAAACCTAAGACCCAAATTATTAGAAAGAACTAACAACAATACTATTTAGTGAATGACTAAGTAATTTCTCATTTTCAGATCAAATAAATACCGTCAGTTTTTAAATAACAATGTATTATTCTCCTGATCAAATTTCGGTCACGGCAGACAATCATAAGTTGTAATGATATTTGTAATATGTTTCCCATATTTTCGCCAAATCTCCCCTGTAATGAACTGGCAACACCGGCTAATCAAAGTAACCTACGAAGTATCGAATTAAAAATTCATGTTTTCTTTAAAAAAATGTGGTTAAATAACAAAACTTAGCGATGAAAACTGATCTTGGAATTATTATATAGCTTTCCCACATAAATGCGACACAGTTTGACATCACAAACCAGCGTAATTAATATTCTTTCGTGAGCACATTAAGTACCCCTAAGTGATTCAAATGACACTGACGTCGGTGAGAAGCGAGTCTACCAAATTTAGTAGACTTTATTTGAGCCGTTCTGTACGGCCAATGTGTCATCTAGACATGTATATAATCAAAGTATTTGTATAATCTGTCGTTTTATTTTATCTTTCATTCCGTCCTTTTCTACGGTTGTCATGCTACGCCTGTTGGTCCAAGTTGCCCCGATAACTTCTACACTAGGTATGGCGAAAGCAAGCAAAGGTCGCTTCGCATGTTCGGGCCCCCCGCTAATCGGACGTCCCTGTCTGTCGTTAATTTTAGATAAATAAACAATGAAATTTATTGTTTTACGGAAACCGTTGTTGTCGGTCTATAACAACGAATTATGCAAACCGGTGTACATAGTTAGCTTTGTTATTAAATATACTATCATATTACGTGTATATTTTGTAGTTTCTATTTGTATTTTTCTTTAAAAATATTGTGTAAGAAGAAAATTTTAGGTTATGCATGCAACTTACCAACTTTCTTTCAAAGTGTTTTCGAAATCTGCGCACATACACTTACACCATTTTTTCCCACTATAACACATTTATTTCCACATACATTCACATACATTTTTCACTTGTAAACATAATATTTACTTTACTATAAAATAATTACGCTATCATGGAATTCGCGAATCCGCCATTAGTCACGAGCGAGTCATTGCAACTGTCAACATCCGGTACCCGCCTAGGGCTGCCCGCACCGATTTCAAAAATAAACATCGATAGTTCGATGTCGTAACGTACGCATAATAATTGTATGTATTAATAAATAATTGTATGTAATTTATGACGACTTTAGTACAATAAACTAGGAAAAAGTAGCCAATTGGAATTAATAATACTTATTGTAATCTAATTGGAATGCAGATGTATGATTTTTTGCAAAATGGCCTCCACAGTTGATTGATATCTACTTTATTTATTATTTTATTAGATATTGTTGCTGGAGTCACAACTAATTTTGTATTGGTTTTACTTCATGGGATCGAACCAACAAGTATGCTATTGTGGAGTGAAGAATAAAGGATTGTTTCGAGAGAGCATTTTTGAAATAAACAAAACTCGTGAAGTCATGTTTCAAAATACATTTATTTACAATAACAAAAGTATAAAAGGCAATAATAATACAAATGGGCACTGGTTTATTAGTAAAGTAAAATTACATAAAACTTACACTTAGACATCTTAGGAAACAAATGCCCCACAATACAGTTTTAGTCGTAGGTAGTGCGCTGGAGTCGAACTAATGCTTAGTTTTTGTCTGGAGTGAAGAAAGAATTGTTTCAAGAGAGCATTTTTGAAATAAACAAAACCAACAAAAATATAAAGGCAATATTAATAAAAATGGGTCCTGGTTTATCAGGAAAGTAAAATTACATGAAACTTACAGTTATACAGTTGATTATGGGTACCAAAAACTGACAGATATTTACTTTACATAATACAGTTTTAAAAACCGAAATTCCTTAAACCTAAAAGTGCTGGAGTCGATAAGTGTAAAAATGCTAGCCGAACCCATGAAATGGAAAGAAAAATATTGAGCGCTCAGTGTTGATATAGTGGGTGCCGTAATGTCACAGTCATACATCGTCTTCTACACTCTCTTACATCACATCAACATTCAAACAAAAAACAACTATTCATTTGGTTTCCTTTTTCGCCCACGGTTCCTTTGTTTGGATTCCAGATCCTCTGTTGAGGTATGCCACTTATCCCAACAGTCTTCCTCCAAGCAAAGGTAAACGTCACAAGTCATACAAAATGAATTAATTGATTTTTGCTCTTTGCTCCTTCTATAACACATCACACATCTCCTTCTATTAGTCCTTCCTTTCAAAAGTCTTGGACGGTGTAAAATATCTCGTCTTAGTCTCGTTAGTTTCGGTACCGGGCCAGCAAGAGCCTCTATTCCAGAGGGGTGGTGCTTTGAAATAATGGCTTCTGCGAGCTGGTAACGAAAGTCACGATGACTCAACGCTGGTAAGTTACGACGTCGCAAAGACTTCACATACATCACAAAAGCATTATGAATACTTACATTCAGCAACCTTTTAAACAATTTTATATACCATTTTACGCCTCTCTTTCTTTCCAATAAGTACATTGAGAGTTTTTGATCCTTGAGATCAATCCCTCCCATTGTTTTACTGTAGTCCCTCGCACACACGGGCTTGACTAATGTCTTCCCGGCCTTCAATCCAACGTAAGTGTCGGCATTGTGAAAAGTCACCATCTTGGTGTCTTTACATGACACGAGAGAAACAACACCACTATGGCGAGCTATTATAGTCCCCTTTGGCACGTTTTTCGAAACTTTCGCGATGTCAGCAGGCACATTACGGCGAGTTACTCGAAGTGTCCCCAAACAGTCAAAGCCTGGACTCTTTAGGTATCGCGCTAACGATGGAGAATTATAAAAATTATCCATCGTTACGTTATGACCCCGACAGTCAAGACCTTGCAGGAGGTTAAGGACGACCTTAGTAGTTTTACCCCCTAAATCAGCACCAAGAGACGCATCCGTATTACCGAATGTGTCGGACTTACCTGTATAGATCTGGAATTTACTCATATAGCCAGTGCTGGATTCGCATAGCTCGTATGATTTAATTCCAAACCGCGCAGCCTTTGACCTTATTGCTTGTATCCAGGACAAGCGGCCCTTGTATAAGGTCAATGACTCGTCGATAGATATGTCGCGCCCCAGATTGTATAGGGTACTAAATTTCCCTTGGAGATGCTCAATGATGGGTTCAATTTTTTTCAGCTTCGCGGACATCACTGTATTTACTGAACCAGTTCCACCATTTGGAACAAAATGAAGGAACTTGTTCAGCAAAATGTACCGATTATGGGAAAGTATGGACCTGAAGTTCGGCATAGCGAGAAGTCCACCTTTCCAATATTCATTCAGTGATGTCCGGGAATCTATAGCCATCAACATGAATATCCCGAAAAGAAGCAAAATCTCGTCTCCATCAGTCTCGGTCCACTGATGAATACGAGAGTTTGTTTTTAATACCCCTTTTTCCTTCAACGCGTCGGTGGTCTCTTTGGCATAACGATTCGTTTCCAGGACAATTCGGTCTATGATACTTTTGTCCCAGATATCGACAAAAGCATCATACCCCGAATCGTAATCACGAATCGGTCCAGGAGCAGGGCCTGAAAACTCTTCAGGTTTTCCCCTGAACGATTCGTAACTTTCCTCCCAAGTAAACTCTGTCGAAATACCAAAAAGATCATCGACTGCGTTGTCCATTCCTTGCTCAATATCGTTGATTACATTTTGCGTGGGTTCGTCTAACTCATCATCACTGGGAATTCCCCTCCCATTACCGACTATATCAGTGATTTTGCCATCAAACTCATCATCATACTCACTATCAAAATCACTGCCATAGTCAACCAATCTTCTAGGCACCAGCCTAGACTTCGACGTCACTCCAGAAGTTGAGGGGCGCGGTTCAACTTCGGGACCGATGTCAATGTCAGCGTTTACAGGGGAAACATCGAAAGATGCTACCGCTGAAGTGGCACTAGTCGGTGGAGGTACTAAGAGGGAAACCCCTTGATCACACGTCTTCAGCCAGCGATGAACATGCCGGGGGTCCTGCTCCAACACCTGCTCAGCTTCCTCATCCGACATGTCCATCGCTTCCACCCTTTCGTAGACACTTTGACTGTGAAAGAAGAAAAGCAATTGAAGTAACACCATCACCACCGCCTCCTATACAAAAGAACCTGTAATATAAAATTTAAATACTTACAAGAGTGGCTCCTCTTGCTCATTTTGAACTCGCCGCATGGTACCGCTGGGGGTCTTTTCAATTTGAATTGACGCCCCAGTCGGTCGGATAGATCCCCTCGGTGTGATGAACACAGGGAGCCCGCACAATCTGTGAAAATAAGATAAATTGCAGACAAAGTACTAAGATTTCTGCAAAGCTTCATTGCGTATAGTTACTAAGACGATATTTACCGTGGAGGGCTCTTCACCACCGGGTCCGAGGGTGGCATCCGTGCGGCGAGATCAAATAAAACCTTCGACCGCGCCACTGCGCTTCGATCGGAGGCACGGGACGACGGCCGCGACTCGCTTTCGGCATCCGATCGGTCCGTACTGACCGATCGGAGCCTTACCAGTCTTCTAAAAACAAAAATTAAATACAAAACTCAAAACAATGAACGGAACGAAAAACATACCCCTCCTTCTATCCTCCTCTACCACCATTACCCAACAAAGCAAGTAAGATTATGTTCAATATTTTTTTTACATATAAAGTACAGACAACTTGTATTAACCCCAGGGGTTAAAGTCGGGCAGAGCCTTGCGAACAGTTATTAAAACAACATTTACCCTGGAGTAGCAAGCTCGATAATCTCAATACGGTCGCGCCGTGCCACCGCGCTCCGATCGTAAGCGCGAGACGACGGTCGCGTCTCGTCTTCTGCATCCGATCGGTCAGTGCTGGCCGATCGGAGCCTTGCTAGTCTTCTAGAAACAAAAATAAATGCAAATGTCAAAACAATGAACACAACGAAAAAAAAAACCCTATTTCGACTTTCACCACCACTACTCAACAAAGCAAGTAAGTTTATGTTTAATAAAAGAAAAGTAATATTTTTAAAAATAACAACCCATGACTTTCTAACGCATATAATTTTGTAATCAACAAAAAAAAAAAATATCGAACATCGACTCACACAAACCACGCATGGACAACACTATTTCGTTCGTGTGCCAACCAAACATGGCGGCCTTCCTTCCAAATATTTGTTAGCTTTGTCAATAATAGGTATGAATGATGACAAATGTGAAACTAATCACAAAATCTAATTTGTAAATAATAATAAACGATATATATTATCTAAAACTAATTGTTTCTACTCAAAAATCAAGATATCTACACAATAATCGACGAAAAATATGACGCAATCTTCGGCGAGTGGCCGATGCTTCCTCATAATTTCAATGCGATCGGTCAAATATTTCATCGATTTCTAATGAATAACACTTCACACACATTCTACAGTAGGTAATTTATCTATAATTCTATGTATAAATCTCAATAAAATCATCGATATATATGTACTAATGGAATAAAATACTTACTGTTTCTTGGAATTCATCGCCTGTCCGTTCCTGTTCAGTTTACTGCCGAAGTTTGATGTCGCTCAATCACAATGCGCGCGTCTTTTTTATTTTTTTAAAGTTTTCGTTCCGTTCGTAAACAGCTTCTAAATATCCAATAATGAAGCCAGTATTATTGGCATGAGGTTGGTATTGCGTTTCTATTAGAAAACCAAACGCTCCAATCAAAAAACAGCGGGAATTCAAATGTATTTTACATGATGCACATGGTGTATCATAAACAGTTGGGGCATTGAAATAACATGATGCACACGTGTGCATCATAAACATGTGAGGGGTTTGTGTGAAAACCCCGTTCATTCTTTACCAATATAATCAGAAGTTTAATAGACTTTAATATTACAAATGTAGGTGATTATTCAAAATTCCGTGTCTCACTGAAATTTATACAATTTAATCGGCTAATTAAAGCTCTATAGCGTACCGTTAAAACTAATAAAAAGGTCACATAACTACACAAAAACTTGTCAAAAGTCCTTCATTTAGATTACTTTTGACGATTAGTATAGTATTCAACTTTTATGATTCCCACAGGAACAGATAGTGGCCATTACCCTACCCTTTAAGCCACACAAGCACAATGAAATTAACTAACCGTACTGTAACAGTAACACACAGGTTTCATTGTAAATAGAGGTAGACATAAAGAAAATTTTACTTACAGACAAAAAAATACAATACCAAGTAGGTACCTACCTATATTAAAACATTAAATCTCGCCTATATTCCCGAAAGAGATAGCCAGAAAAAGAAAGAAAAAAAATACATTTATTTAGCACAAACTCAAAAGGCACACAAAATAATACAGCAAAAAATACATAAATTAACAAAAAATAAAAATTAAACAGTTTTCGCCACAATCACATTTCACCAGTTATATTTAAGTCCCATGTAATAGAGGGCGAGCCTATTGCTATCAACTCGGAGTCCGATCTGCTACTGAGAAATTCCTAATGGAAAAACCCAATCTATCTATCGACTACCAGGACGTCATGCTCAACAGTTACGACCACTAGACCAAAGAGGCAGCATTAACAGTCGCATAGCAGCATTCAAGTAAATTTTTTCAGTACCGAAGTATGTAAGATGGCTAAAGAAGAGGTAACTGCTAATAGAAGAAGCCACGATACCCCGGCTTGCGGGCGGCCTAAAGCGGACTAACTGCAGTCTGCAAGAGTATGAACTATTTTAGAAGTAACGTGCTTCAACAGTTCAGCACAGACTTCAGATCGTACTTCAGAGAATGTTCCATTCGAATAACACAATACAAAATTCATACAAAATTGTCAACTTCTACTAGTAACACCTCATTTTTAAGTAGGTTAAGTACCTACTTAAAATCAGGTATTTTAAATCAGATACAGGCATCTACGAAATTGCGAAAATTAAATGAAAAGTTCATCCTTTTTTTATTCAATGGAAAGCAGCTCATATCACTGACCAACATACCAAAAAAGCCTTCATAATAATTATCATTACTTTTAACTACGCACTATAAATCTCTGCCGGTCCCAAAAGAGATTCGTGGCGTGAAATTAATTAGTAAACTCAGTGCCATCACGCCGTATATTTTATTCACTATGTTTTTAATTTAAAAGTTAATTATCGGACACCCAGGGGATCGTGTGTGGTGAAATTTTGCAAAGGGAAGTATCATTTATTTATAGTTATCAGAAACGATTAACTAGGGACATGCTTGTAGGTTGTATATGGGTTATCAGCGGTTCAGCCGGTCAGCTGAATGTGAATAAGTAGATAAATAAAGGTCTAGAATAATTCGATGGCCCCACCGAATAATCGTGTAAGAGAAAATTAACAACTTTTCAGCAAAAAATAAAAACGTTCAAACTTCAATAACGCTCATTTCATTGTAAATAGGTATAAACAATGTGTATTCGAATTATAGGTAAAAAAATAAACTATAGACTTGTATATTTACTTTTTTTTAAACATCAACAAGTTTCAGGAAATTCATGAAAAGCTATTTAATGTTTTTGCTCTTGTGAAATTTGCTTGACTAGGACACATTAATATATCATTACACGTTTATTCGTGTAATAATACACAACGAATAAAACGTACTGTAATATTACACTATTATTCTCCATAAATCAAGTTTATTTTTTAACCCAGCTATAACTATTTACACGCTTGTTTACAGTACATTGTTCTGCTATTATATGATTGGACCGTGTGGTGCCGGACGTAAAGAATAACACCACCCCATTTCTTCCCGTGGGTGTCGTAAAAGGCGACTAAGGGACTTACTAGAGAATGGGCAGCAGCGTTCTCTATGCATTTTACCACCATACTGCGATCGCCAACCCGCCTGCCAAGCGTGGCGATTATGGCAAAGCCCCCCAAATTGGGGGAGGCCTAAGTCCAGCAGTGGACGTCTTACGGCTGAAATGATGATGATGATTGGAAAGATCGTACACATTTATATTAGAGTTAATAAGATCAGTTTTCATTTATGTAATAGGTTTTAACATGTTTATTATTGTATACTTGGCGACTCAAAAAGCATGTAATAATAACATAAACTATTATTCCGATAATTTTAAAATTAATTATTTCCCCAGAATAAAGAAATTCACTATTATAATAGGAGTGCTCGAGTCTAAAATTCATAAAAAAAATTAAGTAGGTGCAGGATAAGCAAAAGAAACGAAAAATTAAAAAAAAATCGTGTAAGAACTCTTGCACGTTTATTCGGTGGGGCCATCGAATTGTCAAATAGACTCATCACCTGCGTAACTTTTTCATAGTCATATTGCGGTTGACTATAAGCCGCGCTACGTAGCCTGAGGTCAGGCCAGGACAGGAGGACAGGCCTGTTGGTCTAGTGGTTAGTGGCCCTGACTGCTATGCCGGAGGTCGTGGGTTCGATTCCCACACAGGACAAATGTTTGTGTGATGAGCACGATCATTTGTTCTGTGTCTGGGTGTAATTTATCTATAATATGTATGTATTTAGAAATATATAAGTATGTTTATCAGTTGTCTAGTACCCATAACACAAGCTCTGCTTAGCTTGGGACTAGATGGCGTTGTGTGATAGTTGTGGAATATTATTATTATTATTATATTAGCCTACCAATTTCTATTTTTAGTTATTGTGCATAGCTCAAGGCATTACTGGAATGCAAATGCAATGGAAATGGGCAGGCCACGTAGCGAGGCTTACAGACCAGAGATGGACCGTAAGAGAAACCCTATGGAAAGGCCTACAAGGAAAGAGAACCAGAGGAAGACCAGTAGCACGATAGGAAGAAGAAATAAAAAGAATCGCCAATTGAAACTAGAGCCAAATGGCACACGAAAGAGACGAATGGAGGATTTTGGAGGAGGCCTTTACCTTACCTGGGTTCCTTGCAATGGAGAAAAAGGAAACTAACAATCTTTATTAATAATTTTTCAATTCGGACCAGTAGTTCCTGAGATTAGCGCCTTCAATCAAACAAACATACAAACAAACAAACAAAAAAACTCTTCAGCTTTATAATATTACAAGCTTCTGCCCGCGACTTCGTCCGCGTTAAATTTCTTGTTCCCCGACCCTTCCCGTCGCGTCGAATCGCCTACCCGTCGGATTTTCCCCGTATTTGCAACATTTTTCATTACTGCTCCGCTCCTCTTAGTTGTAGCGTGATTTTATATAGCCTATGGCCTTTTTCGTTAAATAGGCTACCCAACACAAAAAGAATTTTTCAATTCAGACCAGTAGTTTCTGAGATTAGCGCGTTCAATCAAACAAACAAACTCTTCAGCTTTATAATATTAGTATAGATAATATATAGTAAATATAGTATGGATAAGGCCGCCAATAACAGTCACAACACCCCCCATACTAGATGAGACGTATTACAGTGGGGTATTATTCCTCATTCCTGTGACTCTTATAGTAACAAACGAATGAGAACTTAACATATAGGCTCCGTAAGAAAGAAAAAGAAACAAATGAAGAATTTACCATAATTTAGTCATGAAATTGTTTCACTTAAAACTATTTTGGCTTGTCTGTGATTGTATGATTAGTGATCACCCATTTCATGGACTAACCTCGACAAATGACGCTGAATCCTATGGGCCATATTACACCACGCGGGCCCATTGTGGATTGGTAGATCCCACATGTCTTCAAATTTTTGCTTCTAAGACATGAACGGAGTGGCAGATATAATTCAATCAAGAGCCAATTTTAAACGGTTTTATTTAGCTTGTCTCGTTTGATGTTATTTGGGTCAAATTTAGTCACTGAAATTTAACCCTCTTCCCGTTGTCAGATTGATCTGAAATTTGGTATACACCTTTGTTTCTGATGACAATACAATTCCATATATATTCAGTATTATAGACGCCAGAGTATGGCGGATTACATATTTCTTTACAACCCTCCAATATAGGTATGAAGTTAATGGACTTGACTAGTACAATACAGTACGCCATGAAAACAAATTTTAATCCAATATGGCCCACTCCGCAAAATCGCGGATTACATATTTTTCCACAAACCCAACATGGGACACAAATGAAAGTGCTTAACTGGTGGAATGCAGTACATTATTAAAAGAAATCTCATTCCAAATGTATTGAAGAGTTGGACTGTAGCAAAATGTCAGGTACCTAAAAAACCGTAATAATTAAAAAGCTTGCCAAGAAGAGAGGCGGAAAGGTATGCTTTGAAAATAAATACAGCAATTAATTACAATAAAACAATTACTTAACACAGAAACATCAAAGTAAAGCAATTAAATTAAAACATTCAGTTCCTACCACCTTCAAAGAAGCAACCCAAACATGAAAGGGTATAAAGATGCCGACGAAAAATCCAAAATGGCCGCCATATTAGGCCCCATTAATATTCTTGTAAAAGTTGACGTGACGTCAAATATTCTATGATTAACGACCAAGTATTGTTTGGTGACCTTATTGTCCTTCTATTCCACAAAAGGTTGGAACTAAAATCGCGGACAAGAGAAATTTTTCGGTGCTTTTTTTAATATCTCCGTTGAAATCCCGTCGCGTGTCACTTTTACGTTGGCAGCAAAATGGGAAAGATATAAGCAAATATTTGTGCTCATTTTTCAGTAAGTGGCCACTAGGTGTGGCGAAGCGTTTACTATGTTTATTACTTTTTTCCTATCTTCGCGAGTTTATAGAAACTGACTAATGTTGTATCTCGCTTGCAGAATCTTTCTGCACAGTGAGTGTTTTGGGATGTACATATGTATTCAAATATTATTGTTTGTCTGTTTCTCGGAGATTGTAAGCAGCATTATTAACGATAGTGTCAAGAAAATAGCATCGTTATATGAAATGGATTACTTCGTGCAAAGCATAATGGCAACATTTTTATCCCTAGACTCATAATTTACGATCGACTTGTACTAAGAACAGATGATTTCAGATAATCTTACCATTTTATAAGCGACTTAGAAGACAAGCGAAAATAACGAACGTGACATTTACGAATGAAAACGCGAGAATTGCCTTCCAGGTAGTAAGTTTTCAAAGTTTGGCAAAATATAATTCAAAGACAACTACGATACAAATTAATACCAATAAATGTGCAATATCAGGAACCATGTCACTTCTCTCCACTTCACTAAGCTCATCATCTCATTAGGAAGACCCTCCTTCTGCGAAGCAGTAATCCTCGCGAAGGAGGAGGCGGGGCGCATGAGAGAAAGGCAGTCTCTACGCCCTCACGCCCCTAGCCGCCGCAGGAGGAGACGCCCCGGACGTCGAGAGTCCATTGCGGACTTCTGGCCACCGTGGGCACGAGCTTGTGGGCGACTAGCAATGGGTAGTTCGCCGCCCGGTAAGGACCAGGCTCGAGTCGACGGCGCGTTGTGTTCCGCGCCTCAATGAGATGTCAGCAGTACTGAAGGGGTCTACTAGGACCGATGCCTGCCAAGGTCGCGAGATCTGTTTGAAAGAGTTACCGTGGCCCTGGCATATGGGCAACCGAAGGAACACGGGTGGGTTTTAGTCAGTAAAAGTCTGACACACGCTCCTGCTCCGCGCTAGAGCGGGAGACGTCATTTGCGGATGTCCCACCCACCGAAAAACAAGGTACCACTGTATCTAAGTGTACTTTAGCTAATCGTCTGTAAAGTTAATTAAACCTGTGTTATAAAAATAAACGATTTGGTTCATTCCTTCTCCGCTATTTCTAAGGCCGCCCGCGGTCTTGCTCATGATAAAAGCTATCTTGATGCCACAAATAGCTTCCAATGCTAATACTTCATCGCCCTCATTATCTGTTATAAACCGAATTTATCTCGCTACACAAAATTTAAAGATAAATTGAAAATTGGCTTCGGTGGTGATGCTATTGTGCCATGAGATTTTATGTGCAAAGATTACATCTTTCACGAAAAGGAAAAGTAACAACAGTATTCTGGAGTGGGTCTTGACAGTCAGTCAACTTACTCACGAATGTAATTATTATTACGCCTGTGAATATATGCGCCACTCACCCATCGTACCACATCCCGTCCGGGACCCGGGGTCTATCCATGGATCCGTCTGTGGGTCTGTCTTATGACCCACTGCTTTTTTCCGAGAGTTAACAATCGAACAGGGTGATATTTCGACGCTCTGAGATGCACTCTGTGGGTTTTTCAATCTTAGTTCAAGCCGAGGGTTGAACCAGAATCCAGAATCCAGAGCGCTAGAAAATTCCGCCTACAGATTCTTACGATAGTGTGAATGTCGACTCAGACACACATACAAGACAACTGGCTGTGGCTAAAAAGATTGAACACGATATTGCATAACCAAGTCATCATAGTATAGGCAATCAGTATTTGCGTATATGGGCTTAAGATCTAGCGCCTTTTTGTGAGGGAAAGAATTCACATTTGTCTTGTTTTTTTTTTTTACTTTGACTTGTTTTTTTCCCCACAACACACTATCTTGGCAATCTAAACCTTTAGCCAAACCCAACCAATTCCCCGCGGCAACCAATAAACCAACTCTGCAAAGACCCTAAATATCACATAGTCAACACTTCCAAGAAGCAACGTGCAAGTTAATCGAGCTCAAACTATCTTAGACACATTTCGCGGCACTTCGCCTGGTTTCAAAGGGCACAAGACAAACATGTAGAAATTATTCCCCCAAACAAGTTTGAACGGTCTTACGGCGCATGGAACTGAACTAGCAACTCGTAACATTCACGTAAAATATGAGAGTGACGCGGAACACAAAGATGTAGGGATGAAGGAAGGAAAGCTGGGGAGAAGTGAAAAAAGTAGTCAGTAATTACATAAGGACCGTATTTGTACACTTAAATATACATAAGATATGATACATCATCATTTCAGTCTAAATAGATCCATGACTGATCATAGACCTCCCCAAATGGAGAGATTTGCCATAATCGCCATGCTAGACAGGCGGGTTGGTGATTGCAGTATGGTGGTAAAATACATAGAGAACACTGCTTCCAATTTTCTAGTCGGCTTTGCCGCCTTTTTTTGCTTTTTTCCTGTCGCCTTTTTTTTGTCTATTCGTCTTAGTCGCTTTTTATGAAATCGGATAGTGCTATTCTATACGTGCGGCATCACATGAACAATAAACGCGTGATAAATAATTTGATTTCCGTACAGATTTGTACAGATACTTTTATACGTAATTTTTTTTTAAACCCTATGTGGTTGACGTTTTTTATACGACTACTTTGAGAAGAAAGGCCGAAACAAACTCAGAGGTCTTCTTTAAATTCCAGACATAATCTTGGTCAGATCATGTAGATTAAGGTCTGAAATGGTGTTTTGAATAAATATCACACCGATTCAGTGGACATATCTCGTCATTTGACAAAAAGCGTGCTCAAAACTTAAAGAGCTCAACGATTCGACGAACAATACAAAAAGGACCTATGGGATGATCACGAAACAGCGTTTAAATAGATATTACTTATAGTAAAATATCACGTAATTTTGAGCACATAACTTCATCCACATTATTTTAAATTAAACTCTTTAATATTTATATGCAGAGAATTCTTGGGAAAATAAACCATGAACGCAAACAAAGCAAATTTAAAAGGAATATATAAAAAGAATATATAAGGATCGTAACAGGTAGTAACAGCTAGTATATGTAAATCAAAAAAGCCAGTAACGCATTATTTTATCTTCAAATGATGTCGTTGTGGCAGCTACAGTCCTCTTTATTACAGTGTCAATATAGAGACGTATCTCAAAATCTAGAAAATCTGAGCATCATCTAGCCAAATAACATCCGTGTACCACCAAACAAGTTTGCATACTTAGCTTGCAGATTTCACGCTCAACCGGCGAAACGAACGGTAACCGCTGTACTTAGCCGCTGTACCGGTCGTCCTGCAACTTGTACTACAACTTGCGCAAGCTTTACTTGCAACGTTTTAGGGTAATTAAGATGTGAGGTCGAGGTAATTAAATTGTTTTCCGTTTTAACTCTTGCTTGCGTTGCGACTTCGTGGTTCGTTAAATCTGATTTATCTTGTTTTCCGGTTGTTTTTGGCCATTACGTAATTTGAGGTGGTCTTTTGATGTTTTTTGTTTTTTTTAATATTACAACGTGTTTCTAATGATGTCCATGAGACACCGAGACCATGTACAACGTGCATACGTTATCTTAAAATTAAGTCATGTTTTTTTTCCTTGAATACGGGTCTAAGTTTCATTGATAAGTACGAGTAAATCATTTTCGTAAAAAGCAATAAATTCATTTAAAACCAAGAAAATGCAAAAATAATCGTAACGTTGAATTATTTTATACGAAAAATATAAATGAAAAAAAAAAAATCATACGCTGGTTGATCCTTTGACAAGATCCCATCCATTCCTTAGAGTTATGGAATTTCTAAAGGATCACCTTGTTTATACAAGTTTTTCAGAAAGAACAGATTAAAAAACATGGAGTCTTATAAAGGAAAAACGAAATAACACTAATAATGTAATTGATAAAATTCTATCCAAAAAAGGAAAACGACACACTAAGTGATATCATAATAATTTACAAGAAGACTTTTATCACAAGAAACGGTCCTCCATCAAATATAATGACCGCAGTGATCACCCAAAAATCCATCAAAACACTTTTATTGGGGGCCATCAATTTTGTTTTTACAACGAACCACGATGTCTTTTACAAATAATACCAATTTATAATAGTCTTTTGACACAATTGGTTCAAACTTGAGAGAAATGCTGGCCATTTGATTGAGACAGCAACCGTTGAATCCAACATGGCGCTTGACAAATTGAACCATTAAAATATGTTCCATTATGATCTTAGACGTTTCCTGGTTGAATTCTGAATTAAGAATTAATTGGACGAAGTTACAGTTTGGAATTGAATGATGATTGAATTGAACGGTTTCTTTGAAGTTTGAAGATTATCTAACACTTCACTCACAGGTAAATTTCTTTGTGAATAATTTCACGGAATCAATTTTTTGAGGAGTGAAGGGGTCGGTAGGTAATCGTTTGCGTGGATGAAAAGGTGTTTAAAAAAAAAACTTTATTTCTGACATGAATAGTCCATAGGTTGTTTAGTGAAGGGTTAATAACAGAAAGTACTTAAAGTCTGTATTATTATTGTTAGTAAGGACACAAATAAAATAAGTTTCCTAAACCCGCCTTCAAGGGTCAGTGTGGAAGCGCCATAGGTAGGCAAGACATTACGTGGTGACATTATTTACTTGTACCTATAGCTACTTCCAACCAATGTCGTTTAACAGACTGATTTCGATTTAAATAAAGTTGTTTTTGAATTAAAACCTGTACAAATTATTCAATTTCAGTTTTTGAATAAAATGGTCTTAAGAATCAAGGTAAAGATTGTTTTCTATTTTTGCACAAGAAACAGTGCTCGACGCATAAACTATAAAAAGCATAAAACAAACTACTTGAAGCAAGAAAAAACCATAAAAAAGAACTCTGTATCAAAGAAAAACGCGCCACGGTCGTTAATGAGCGCCCCGTGTAAACTAACAACGCTCATTGTTATATAAAGGAGTTTTGCATTTTTAAAATATCTCAGAAGAAAGCATAAAATTAGCTCGACTATTTAATATGCCGCGCAACAACGGGTGGCGACATAAAGAGACTGGAAATGGGGAAAAAACGGTATTACCGAGGGGCGGTAATGGGAAATACTGGAAGGTGCAAGAAGATTTAATGATATTTGAATTGGATCTATGTACATTACACGATCAACTCAGCCTATCACAGTCCACTGCTAGACAAAGGCCTCTCCTAGGCGCCTCTACACTTTGTCCTCCGCTTTCCGCATCCAGTCAGTCCCAGCCACCTTCTCGTCGACTGTCTAATTACTTGAGAACCTTCCACACTACACAAAGTTTAATTCTCATTGTGATAAATTCAAAAGGAAAAGAGGATTTCTGTTTTTAAAGGGATCCTTGCAATTTCGTACTTTCAAATTACTTATTGAAATAAGGTAAATAGGTATAAAACATATAAATTCACCAGGTCATCGGTCCATCTTGTGGGAGCCAACGCTCCGTCTTCCAGTACGCGGTCGCCACTCCAGAACCTTCCGACCCCATCGGCCATCCGTTCTGCGAGCAATGTGCCCTGCCCACTGCCACTGGTGAAGGCCGCAGGAATACGTTGGATGCAAGAAGCACAGAATAGGTCGAAGTGGCGGTGCTTGGGGGAGGCCTATGTCCAGCAGTGGACGTCTTTCGGCTGAAATGATGATGATGATGATATAAATTCATTTATATATGTAATGTTTATGGTTTAATAAAGAGTATTCTATCTATCTTTAAGTGGGATTCTCTGTCGAGCAAATATTAGTAGCAGTAATAGCACAAATATTACTGGAAACCAAAAGAAAATAATTTCAGCTTTTACGCGGAAATTCACTCAGAGAACTATGAAATAAGTATAATATTTACATTTCGAAGAATTTTTTTAGACTAGTTTCTGCCCGTGGCTTCGCGCGCGTCTTTTTTCAGAAATTGTCCCGTATCAAAATCAAAAGTCATTTATTCAAACTAGGTTGAGAGTCAGCACTTTTTGAACGTCAAAGTCACATAAGACAGTCCCCCCAAAACGCCCGCCCTTCGACACTTCCTCGTGCTTTGGCTGGGAAGAAGAAGTGGCGGAACAAACTCCCCAGCAGCACTGCTGTCTGTTAAGTTAGAAGAACTTGATTCTATACAATATTGTATAAGTTATTAATATAATAAAACAAAACATACATTATTCGCCATATGTCAGCTAGCACACGCCATTATACCAACAAAACATTGAAAACTAAACTCAAGCTGAAATGAATAATGAAACAAAAATCGTAAACAGAACTTAAAACCTTACTAAAGCCTCCAGGCATAAAGGGCGTGCCCGCTTACATATACAACGATGCAAATGATACATAGACACAACAAATGAAATTAAAAGAAAATAAAAATAAATTAACAAAAGCAGTTAAATAAAAAAACAAAAAAAAAACAGTGTCATAGAAGAAAAAATAAATAAAGTAGGAACGTAGGAACGCGCTACCGGGCAAAAAGTAGATTATTTAACAACTTTTTTCTCCGATTCATCGATATAGGTGGTATTCTGAGGAAGGCCCCAGGATACCTATCACCTTGCTAATTTATCGAAATCCGTTCAGTGGTTTAAGTGTAAAGAGGGAACAAACAGACATAGTTACTTTAGACTTAATGATATTAGTATGAATAGTCGAATAGACAATCTTTGTTCCATTCGAAATCTTTTGAAAGACTAGTGACCGACCGAAGGTTCGTTTCTAAAAAATCATTATTCAGCTTGATGACGCATCGGTCAAGCCGAAAAACAAAAGTTCGTGAATTCTTATGCATCATTCGGCCTACTTCGTAAAGCTCGTCAAAATCCGGTGATGTGCGGCTTACTTTGGGGTGAATCGAGTTTGCTCGTGGTTTCACTCAGCTGTCTTGAACGACTGCGATTTTGTGTTGAAGTTTTGCGAGGTTAATACGTTACATTGTTTCATATACTACGCATACAGCGAAAATATTGATTTTTAATGACACTAATAATTGCTTAGCTACCGCGCTCTAGCCCCATCTAGTAATCCTATGGTAAGGTTAGTTACAGCAGTTAAAGTTTTCCGAGAGGCTTTTTAAGCATTCTTCTCCATCCCTGCGAGAGTGGATGCAGAAAGTTAACACTTGCAATTTTAGACTCGCTTCACAACTTTTTGGTAACTACAATTCACTTCTTCCAAGTTTTCGGTGACTTTTTGTTACCTTCCCAAGAATTTCTCGTATTTTTGTCGACATGGTGACCTAATCTAATTGTTTTCCTCTTTTAGGTATTGGTCTGCGTCACTGGACTAATTCTCGTATTATGTTGTGTGATAGACACTTGAACGTAACTGGGTTACTCTCTGACAATGTGTACATTTATTTATTTACGTAAATACGCTACCATTACAGTGTCCCGATTCGGTAATGTAGTTAACACAATTGACAAACAACAATTCGTGCAACAAATTACAACATAATATTATGCATCCTATACAAGACTAGCTTCTGCCCGCGACTTCGTCCGCGTCAAATTTTTGCTCCCCTGACCCTTCCCGTCACATCGAATTGTCTGCCAGTTTTCGTCCATTTTTCGTAGCTGCTCCGCTCCTTTTGAGCTTAGCGTGATGTTATATAGCCTTCCTCAATAATTAAGCTACCCAACACAAAAATATTTTTTCAATACGGACCAGTAGTTACTGAGATTACCGAGTTCAACCAAACAAACGAACTCTTCAGCTTTATGATATTAATATAGATTTACAAATTAAACTCTAAACACGTCGCACCTTTAAAATAATAAAGACCTATTTCGAAATTATAACATTTCAACTTTGACTCAAAAAATGATATTAACCATCTTCGTCGACTTTTAATAAAACAGAGGTCTATATCACAATAGTCTATCTATAACTCTAAATGTGCGATGTATAACGTTACCCTAACAAAATCGCTCAGTTAATATAGTAAATATCTATTCTGTCGGCAAACAAATTTAGTGTGCGATGTGAGTGCGCGACGTTGTCTAGGAGGTATAGTTGGACCGCGCGGCACCGCGAAGAAGTTGGCGTATATGATAAGTCTTTCGAAACTAGTAGCATAATATGCTCTCCTCTCTTTGAGAGTCAGTGGGCCATTAGCCACTAAGTAGGCCCGGTGCGTGTTGGTGGGTATCACATGTTTTTAAAATAAGTCTTAAAATTGAAATTCACCACATGAGACTACAAACTCTTATCAGCAAAAATGTTTGCGTGAGGTCATGTATTTATATTTATATACATTTTCTATTAGCATACAGAATAACGTAATCAAATTGTAAAGTACTTGGAAGAAAATATTTATGAAAATTTTATTCATGACACATAAAATTATAGCGAAGAAAAATTGGTAGGCCTGATTCCGTAATATCAACAAATTGAACTTATTATCATAATTTCGTTCGTAAATAGTGAGTTGGGAAAACATTATGGACTATTCTTTCACAAACTTATTATAATTTTGATACTAAAATCGTAAAATAAAACTGTTAGAAAATACTACCAGATATCACGAAACGGTAATAGCTTATAATCTACGACAAAGGATGGTAATGAAAAGTTGATAATAAATACACAATCAAAATGAATCACTTGGATTGAAAGAAAAAGTTCGAAATTGCCGACATTCAAGTCTTCACTTTTATGTTTCACAAATCAATGTTCGAATGCAAAAGTGAGGTGTATTATATTTTAATCATTACATGTTGAGGTGTGAGGTGCCCACACTTACCGCTGGTGTTAGTGTGTGGTGTGTTTACACCGAAGTGTGGGGCGTGGGCACGACAAGGTCATTGTGGAGCGTGGCCATCATCGGAAGTAACGTTGACATCTTATTTTGTTTTATCAATATAATTTCTGTGACACAATTTTACATAAGGTTTACGAACAATTCCTTTGAATGTCATCCAGGTGCCATGATATCCGCATTTTAAGTTGGTATCCGGATAATAAGTTAGTTGTACTCGTACGACACGGATTAACCGGTCAGTATGTAATGAGTACCTTACTAGAGAGTGTCTTACTAGAGAAGGGGCAGCAGCGTTCTCTATGCATTTTACCACCATATTACGATTGCCAACCCGCCTGCCTAGCGTGGCGTGGAGAACCGTGTCCTGCAGTGGACGTACGTCTTTTGGCTGAAATGATGATGTAAAGAGTTTTATCTTGTCACTAGCTTTTTGTCAAAAATTGACCCACGGGAACGTACTATCAAAATCAAAATCAAAAGTCATTTATTCAAACTAGGCTGAGAGTCAGCACTTTTTGAACGTCAAAGTCACATAAGACAGTCCCCGCAAAACGCCCGCCCTTCGACACTTCCTAGTGCTTTGGCTGGGAAGAAGAAGTGGCGGAACAAACTCCCCAGCAGCACTGCTGTCTGTTAAGTTAGAAGAACTTGATTCTATACAATATTGTATAAGTTATTAATATAATAAAACAAAACATACATTATTCGCCATATGTCAGCTAGCACACGCCATTATACCAACAAAACATTGAAAACTAAACTCAAGCTGAAATGAATAATGAAACAAAAATCGTAAACAGAACTTAAAATCTTACTAAAGCCTCCAGGCATAAAGGGCGTGCCCGCTTACATATACAACGATGCAAAGGATACATAGACACAAAAAATGAAATTAAAAGAAAATAAAAATAAATTAACAAAAGCAGTTAAATAAAAAAAAATAAAAAAACAATTATATGAACTACCCATATAAACTGTCAGTGTGTGAGTTACAGTAATTACAGAATGTAAAACAGTGTCATAGAAGAAAAAATAAATATTATCTACACAATTAAGTTATCGGGATAAGAAGTCTCTGTGTGTTAATCTAAGTTATAATCTATCAAATGTGCCAAATTTATCCAAACCCGTCCAGCAATTTTTACGATATCGAGAAACAAACATCCAAACTATCACATTTATTAGGAAGGAGGGTTTTGAAAGAAATAGGATACTCTGCAATTATTTTATTACGACCATACTTGCCGCTGTTTTGAAGAATTCGATCCTTACATACGAGTAGGTAGCAAGTTAACCGAAATAACATAACAGCTCCAAATTCACATAGTAATTTAAATTAATCACCAACAAGACACGCAGCCATAATCCGACCATTTCACGTCAATCTCAACTCAACACTCAAATGACTGACAGTTAACGTTTATCTCAACAATTAGCGTTCGTTTACAGGCTTCCATATTACTCAAGATTTACAAAAAGACTTACACAGTTAGGAGTGGAGAAGATGATACGCTATACATCATCTGTCTAGCATTTTCCCAACTATGTACAGGTAGGCTTTAAGTCAAACTGGATGCAGCTGGATACCAGTATTTTTATATGGGGTGACTCCCTATCTGAACCCTTCAACGCAGTTACTGGGTAACAGATATCCCTTGGTAACTGCCCCGTTGGTCTCGTGGTCGCAAGCGCTGCTGCTGAGTGCGGGGTTCTGGGTTCAATTCCCGAGTCGGGCAAAGTGTTACTGGGTTTTTCCATTAGGAATTTCTTAGTATCAGCCCGTAGTTTGGAAGTTGGCGGTGTGATACCCCCGTGCCTCGGAAAGCACGTTAAGCCGTTGGTCCTACGCCTGATCTCTCTCCGGTCGTGTCGGATTGCCGTCCCATCGGACTATGAGAGTGAGGGAAGAGTGAGTGCTCCTGTCTGCGCACACACTTGAGCATTATAATATCTCCCGCGCCGATGGCTAGTCTCCGTTGAGATTGGCCGCCGTGGCCGAAATACGGTCTGGAGGACTATATTTATATCCCTTGGTAAGACTGACAACCCGTAACGACTGTCAAAGATCCTAGAAAGACAGCCGGGACCAACGGCTTAACGTACTTTCCGAAGTACCGGCTCTCAAAGTTTCGGAAAGCACGTCTTGGTATATAAAGATCCCTCCAGGGGCCAACTGCGACAAGCGTGTGCCGCTGTTGTTACTTAGCCATAAGCCCCTAAAAGCCTCATCTGTAGAGTCTTTACTAAATTAGGTTACGAATTAATTAGGTTAGATAAACCAGTTGAGGAGGTCAGAAAGGCAGTCGATACATGTTAAAACACTGATATTCAGCTGTATCCGGTTAGACTAGAAGCCGACTGAAACAAAGTTACGATAAGGTGAGGCAAATTTAATGAAGTCAAAAATAATACTGAAAGAAATTCATGACATGTTTCTCAGAACCATTTGTCATAAATAGGTACGTACCTAATCCAAAGCTTATTAAATAAAGTAATAACTAAACAAAGGATCTCGCAAAGAGACTATTGCATCTATTATTCTCTATACAAATTATTTTAAGTACTCTTCCGTTCTGTGACGACAGTGTATATGGTGTACTAGCCCATGACTTTATCCACGTAAAATTCGTTGTTTTAACAAAAGATCCTAGAGCATAGTATAGCCCATCCACAATATTACCTCGTTTTCGCTTAGCGTACTTTTGTTTTCGTGGGTGCCTTAGTATCGTAGCGTAATGTTAAATAGCCTACACTAACCTTCTGCAAAAAATGGCCTATCAAATGTCAAAATCTGTTTTTACAAATCCGTCTGGTAGCTCTAGGGATAAACCATAAAAAAGGAGATAACCCATTCTGGGATTTTTCCTATTTTGGTTGCTTCCAATAATAGTTAAGTATTTTTAAAGTACACATAGAACGCATATTTTTTTACTAAAGCGTTAAAGTCGAAAACAAGTAGGGTTCGGAGATATACATATATCAGATAAAGATTCGAGCGCGCGTCGAACAGGAATCTATTATTGTTATTTTGGTAGTACCATGCGTACTGCACTTTCAGGTTGAAATCTGTCCTAGCCTAGGACTGTCGTTCAGGGCGTCTTCCCATGTGCTCAACAGAGCTTTTTATTGTAATCCATACTACACCGATTACAGAAAGGCTATTCAACAAAGTTACATGTGTGACCCAGCTCAAAATAGAGGAAAAGTAATCATGTTGCCGGGATTTTACACTAAATGATGGAATGACACAATTTATTTCATTTGAAGAGCTGAAGAGTATATCTTTGTCGACAAATTCATTACAGCGTGGTCTCCTTACAAAACTACTGCCATCATTCAAAAAAAATGTAATTAATTCTTTGCCGCTGACTTTATTTTTATCCCAAATCGCCGAATAAAATGGGAAATCCCCTTTACCTTTATATAATTTTTAGTATTTTTATTAATATAACAAAATTTGCATTGTAAACTATATCACACATCTAGTTCATACTTGAACTAATAACATACAAAGTCTTTGTAAGAATTGGGCGGCCTGGTGACCCGTAACACAGGTATTCAATGTCTTCTTCGTACTCCAGTTTCTCACAAATGTTTTTTTTTTTTTTTTGTATGGGTAATCATCAAATGACTTCTCCCGCTCTGGGCGGAGCGGGACGTGTCAGACTTTTACTGACTAAAACCCACCCGTATTCCTTCAGTTGCCCATGTGCCAGGGTCACGGTCTTTCGGACAGTCTCGCGACCCCGGCGGAATGTTTTTATGTTTCATATTAGTTAGTAGTAGTACTTTATACCTACCTGCAATATTTGTGATGAGAAAATAAATGTTTTAATTATAATCTTAGTACAGATAACACTGTCCATGCGAGCGACTTACATGACTTACGAGAGAAGTGTTTGCGGTACGTAATCTGTGACTTAGTCACCAGTTCACCCTAAAACTTTGAGCATTAAGGTTTACAGCCGACTTTATAGCGAACCTGTGATACCTTGGGTCTTGTGATACAGACTAAGTTACTTTATGTTACTTAAGTGTGTATTTTGGTTTCAATTAGGTCTAAGGCCGGTAGTCCACGGCGTTAGTTAAAACTAACCTGTAACATACTCAAATAACCAACGAGTAGCCTAAATGTTCCAGCACTAGTATTTCCATAGCTGTCATCATCGTCATAATTTCAGCCGAAAGACGTCCACTGCTGGACATAATCCTCCCCCAAAAACCGCCACTTTGACCGGTTATTTTTTTATTGAGGGTTTGTCACGCCACGCTTGGCAGGTGGGTTGGCGATCGCAGTATGGTGATAAAATGCACTCAGAACGCTGCTACCCATTCTTGAGTAATTCGCTTAGTCGTCTTTTGCGACACCCACGAGAAGTTATGGGATGGTGCTATTCTTTACGTCCGGTATTTCACGGAAAATAAGCGGTCATAAATTACAAAAAAAAAAACTAAAACCTTTCTAAAAAAGAATGAAACAAGAAAATATTCTTATCTGAAAGCCGTGGTCGTATGCCACTTTGCTCTAAAACTTATGATCGCTTGCTACTGTCATCATATTTTGTTTTGTTAGAGTAGCGAACCATCGAGACACTTCCAATGATACCTCTTTTCTCAAACTATGATAAGTAGTTTAGAAATTATGAGGAAACCTGAAAATACATACAAATTCAAAATATTTTATTTCATATAAACCTACCTTACCTTACTAGAGAATGGGCAGCAGCGTTCTCTATGCATTTTACCACCATACTGCGACCACCAACCCGCCTGCCAAGCGTGGCAATTATGGCAAATACCCCCGAAATTTGTACCGGTCAAATTGGCGGTGCATGGGGGAGGCCCATGTCTAGCAGTGGACAATTCAATTTGTTGATTCCTATGGAGAAGAGCCGGTAAGAAACTACATAGCCACATACTCGTACATATGTACCGGTGAAACCCTCCGTTTTGCCTCGCTGTAGTCGGAAAAGTAGATAATAACGCGTTAGTTAGTCGCGTCCTGTACGGATCATCATTCAAATACTAGTACTTGTACCATTCTGACTATCTATTGGTGATTTGAACTACTGGCACTTAATTTTTAAGTTACGTCGTGGACCTTGAACATAAGTTAACCAAGAGGAGTCACAGGTATAGTCAAGGGCACTAAGGGCGCGTTCCCACTTTGTCGTGACGACAGATAATCGTGTAGTTTTAAGTGTCGTGGCTTATATGTTTAAATGGAGGTGTTCACATATAGAACGACACGATTTGCTGTCGTCTACAACATTTTTTGCAGAGACAACAGATTATCATGACTGTGGGAACGGCTAGCACGACAGTCGTAAAACGATAAAAAATCATTACGACTAAATCGTGACCGCAAATCTATCGTAGTCACGATAAAAATATCGTTTATATGTGTTTTCCCTACCCCCTCGCACCCGCGCGCCCCTCTCCAAGAAAACGTAGAGGCGACTGTAGATTTGTAGCTTGCTAATGATGTGTAAACGACAAAGCGACTGCCGTGAAACGATAAAATGGCGTCGCGATCCAATGGGAACAGCTAGATATATGATAGTCGCTAAACGAAAAAAAAATTTGACGATTTGTCGTCAATTTTTTTTATCTATTAACGACAATTGTATTACTGGGAAGAGAAAGAGACGACAGTTGTCCAACGATAAACTAATCGTTACGACATAGTGGGTACGCGCCCTTATATGTATACCCGTAGCCAAATTCAAAAGCGATTTTCTCTTTAAATAGCGATCGTAACTTGGAAATAAGGCATATTTCATAATAGTGTGGGTTCTAAAATATCATGTTCGTAAAAAAAAAACAGTTACAATAGGAGAAAATTACTTTAAAAAGTTGCTCAGTGCATACATATTACTGCTCGAGACTGTATGTTCACAGACCCAGACCTAACTATCCCAAAAAACCCCGGTACTATATAAACAGTCACCAAGTTTTTACAGAAACTTTTCCTTTAAACCTGACAAATTAATCTTATTTATTGTAATCCTTTAAGTGAAAACATAACGAAGTTTTCTCCTTGCAATTAATTCCCGAGTTTGTAACTGGGTAACTTGTAACTCTGGTCGCTTTTACGAAGATTGATGTACTGTCCAATGTTACGTTTTATTCCAGGATATATTGGGAAGAAAAACGGGCTGGAAATATGGGGCGAGTTTTGGTTTGAAGCCTTCGTTATCTTGATATTTGGGAAGAAACAAGCATTTATTATGTGTAATTTGGTTATGAACATTATCTGAATACGTAAAAACATGAACCCAACTACTGAATAATTACGTTCTAAAAAGTATACGTAAAAAGAAAATATTTACATCTGAAATCCGTGGCCATCCGCCGATATGATCATTCAGATGTGATTAATGGCTTGTTTCATACTTTTTAGAGCGTCATATTTCAGTAGTCGAAGCAGAAAACCGATCTGATTCAATACGCTTCAAGTATTGTTTTAGCATTAGCAGTGAATTTTTTTTAAATAAATTAAATGAATAGATACTTACGGTAATTGTTTTCTTCAAAGAAGTAGGCCTTCGACCCATTAACTTCGTCATTACTTAATTAGATAGCTAAGAAAAAGTTTAAGTTTAAAATAATCACTTTTAGTGGGAGATGTTTTTAAGTAACACTGAGTTTTTTTTTACGCCGAAAAACGTAGGGTTTACCTTTTTTTCCAACGAGTTTCGTTCGGCAAAGGATAAATTCATTTGAAACTCAAAGAAAACTTCCTCTAATTACTATTCCTGAAATTCGTTAAACCAAGGATATCCTCCTGCTTAACAATTTGAATTTAATTCTGCACCTAACTTGTTAACTCTATCGAAACATGGACGACTAAAGTTACAGTTTCACTCGTTTCGTATTGAATAAGTTTCGGATTAGTTTCAAGTTTCCTCTTTGTAATGTACTTACTAGCGTATAATTTGGTTATACATGTCTAGGGGTATCGAGGAAGTTTTGTTGGTTCTTTGTTCCCGATTAAGACTAGCCTCCGTGTTTACAAATGTTGCTTAAAGTTAGGTAATGATTTGCGTCTCTTTCCATTAAATTATCAGCCCATAATGTTCCCACCGAACCGTGTGTACTGTGTGGTGCCGGACGTAAAGAATAACACCACCCCATTTCTTCCCGTGGGTGTCGTAAAAGGCGAATAAGGGACTTACTAGAGAATGGGCAGCAGCGTTCTCTATGCATTTTACCACCATACTGCGATCGCCAACCCGCCTGCCAAGCGTGGCGATTATGGCAAAGCCCCCCAAATTGGGGGAGGCCTAAGTCCAGTAGTGGACGTCTTACGGCTGAAATGATGAATGTTCCCACAGCTGCACATAGACCTCCTCTCTGTGAGAAACAGTGGGTTGTAATCCACCATGCAGACCCAGTGCGACTTGGTAGATGTCACATGTTGAACAGTCAGGACAGTCTAAAATATTAATTTTTTGTTGGTGGTGGTATTTAATTGGTTTTTGGATAACGCTTTTGGGGTGCTTTTTGAGATATTGTTTAATAGATATCAAGCACCCCACGCTTTTTTCCATTATTTTCCACTTTTTAGTTTGGATCTCAACAGAAGCTTAGTTTTCTTAAAACTATTATTTATTTTCAATTTTTAGGATGTTACGAATTTTGTGACGTATGTCAGCGTAGTTTTTGAATGTTGTTACGTATGTCAGTGTAGTTTTCGAAAACCCTGGCAAGGATAATGACACAAATTTATGAAAAGATTGTATTGTCATCGGTACCCGATAAGTCTACCTAGTTTAAATGAAATCTGAATCTTTACAAAAAAAAACATATGCACTACTTTAAACAACGTAGTGAGGTACTACCTAGACAAAAACGGGCAAAATTTCGCAACCTACTGTATCCACCACCCAGTCATAAAGATGTGTATAAGAAAAATGTGTATAATATGTGTGTTTTAATTTATAATAACTTACCGAATGAACTGAAATTATTAATGTATTTAAGACAAAATTGACAGAATGGCTTCTAAAGTGTTGTTTTTATAGTATTAAAGAATTTATTGCACATACAAATACAAATTTAAATTTAGTGTAATTATTAATATATAATCAATATAAATTAAAATTTAAGTATGTAGTGAATAATAATTGTATAATAATTAATGTAATTTAAAATGTAATCAATGTGCTATGTGTGTAATTTATATAATTAATATTTGCACGCTTGCTCGCAGGCAGAATACAATTACTCATAGGTTAAAAGATCTCACCTTCCCTAAAAATTGTATTTCTTGCAAATAAACATTTGATTTGATTTGATTCGAAGTGGGTCAAAATCGAGTTCAATGGAGTCGGTTACAAACATAAAGGTGCTAATAAAAGCGTGTTAATAAATAAATGTTTTCGTATTTTTAGGTCCTAGGATATGTCAGATTTGTCACGATGTTTTCCTTTATCGTTTTAGAGAGCATTGGTGATGAAATAATTTACACAAAGTGAAGCGCCTATCGGTGTTTGAATCGCTGACCTTCAAAAGCCGCTGCCGGTACCACAAGGCCACCACTGATCTCCGGCGTCTCTGTGACCGCTCATTTTTGGGATTTAAACGTCTCGTTTAAAGTTTTCTTAAGTTTTTTACAAGTTAGAGGGCGGCGGATTCAGGTTGTAGGTAGATTAAAGCATGATATATAAATAAGAGAATAACCTTAGGATGGTGGTTGGAGTAGACTTCTATAACAATAACCCACAATCTCGAATCGATCAAAGTAAGACAGCCTCGAAGTCATTTTTAGGATTCCGTACCTAAAGGGTAAAACAGGAACCCTATTACTAAGATTCTGCTGTCCGTCCGTCCGTCCGCCCGTCCGTCTGTCTGTCACCAGGCTGTATCTCATGAACCGTCATAGTTATAGAGTTGAAATGTTCACAGATATTGCGTTTCTGTTGCCGCTATAACAACAAATACTAAAAACAGAATAAAATAAATATTTAAGGGGGCGCCCATAAAACAAACGTGACTTTTTTTGCTCGTTTTTGCTCGATATTGATAACAGCAACAGGTAGACGCTTGAAATATTTACAGAATATTTAGTTATATATTCACTTTGAATATAAATAATTAAATTAAAATAAAACAAATATTTACGGGGGGCTCCGATACAACAAACGTGATTTTTTTGCCGATATTTGTACGGAACCCTTCGTGCGCGAGTCCGACTCGCACTTGGCCGTTTTTTATATTTCAAATACCTATTTGTAAGTACAGACGCCAGCACTTGAAGCTACTACAATCTGTCAAATTTCTTTAATAGGTTTTCAACTTTAACGCTAAAGTATTAGGTTCAAGATTTTTTTTTTTTTAATAAATATATATCATAGGACAACCAAGACACCGTTATCTGATCCCAAACTAGGCTGAGCCTGTACTATGACAACCAGACAACTGATAAACATACTTATATATTACTAAATACATACATATTATAGACAAACTACACCCAGACACAGAACAAATTATCGTGCTCATCACACAAGGATTTTTCCTGGGTGGGAATCGAACCCACGACCTCAGTCTTAGCAGTCAGGGTCACTAACTACTAGACTAACAGGCCAGTCAGGATTGATTGGGAAGATTTGAGAGTTTCGGGTACCTTGATGTGCTGGCGTCCGTACCTACTTTAAAGGCACTTTAGAACGTCACTTTATCTTACAGCAGATAAGGTTGAAAATAAAGTTGGGTTTTCTGTTCGATAACGACAAATGATCTAACAGCTTAGTCATGAACTTCTTTTTCAGGTCTTACGTAAAACATGTGTGAGCACTACTTATTTTTAAATGTCGCAGCATCATGCTGAGATAGGGGCCCTTTGGCCTCGCACAGGACTTTCTTTTTTTTTCTTTATATTTTGTTTTTTATTTGTTTCTTTTGTTTTAATTGATTTTTTATTTTATTAAGTATTGTTTTTTGTATAGTTTCTGTGCGTGTACCAATAAATACTTTTTCTTTCTTTCTTTCTTTCTTTCTTTCTTTCACTAGGTACCTTCTATAAAGCTATATTTACTGGGTACGTCTATCATTGACTTGAATGTACCCTGGTGGCTGAGTGTATATCTTGCACACTGATAATTATATTTCAAAATTATTGAGCTGAACGGTGCTGAGCCATACGTCAGTTTTGTGAACGAGTGCTGCCAGTAGAGACTGGTCATCTCTTATATGCCACGGTATATAGGACTGCTTCTAGTTGCTTCTTCCAAAAGGTAGTTTCACCATAAAAATTCTGTGATGTTCATAAGAAGTCTGCTAGTTGGATTTTGAATAACTATGTTTTTTTTTACAAGTAGTGATGGGTGTCAGCATTTTCTATCTGCCTGTCAAGTCAGTGGTCAAGTTCTTTTAAATTCTAGACATAACTTTCTCTGTACAGAATGGCAGATGATTAAACTCAGTAGTGTACCATTGCAAAGCCCTTTGTCCAACTGTAGACAACATTTATATTGTAACATAATGCCATTACACACGGTACATGAACAAGTTATGAAAAAGCTTTCTCTAAGCAACAATAACCCTTTCTCACTCCACACACTCGATCAATATCCCAACACATGTCTCAATGTGTCAGAGATACTCATCGCCGCGTCGACAAGCGTGTATTACAGCGCGAAGGAGACAGGTGGTAGGTACCTGTTGCCTGTTGATATACAACCAAGTAAAATGGGTTTTATTACGAGGGAAAATATTGATTTACTTTACATATTGGTAGATATTTGTAGGCTGGTTTGATTAAGAATCAGTAAAAAATAATAGTTTAAAAAAAACGAAAAAACACGCTTCCATAGAAAACTAAACTAAAAAGTAGAAAATAATGGAAAAAGCGTGGGATGCTTTTTAAGGTATTTTTTTTTTTATTGAAATCTTTTCTGATTTTTTATTGGCACCCCACGCTTTTTTTCCATAATTTTCTACTTTTTAGTTTAGTTTTCTATGGAAGCGTGTTTTTTTTTTACTATTATATTATTTTCTATTATTTAGGGTGGTCGAATTTTGAGACGTATGTCAGCGTAGTTTGTGACGTATGTCAGCGTAGTTTTCGAAGACAGTTTTTTTGCTGTGCAAGGTTACCAACCTTGGCAAGGATAATGGCACAAATTTATGAAATGATAGTATTGTCATCGGTCCTCGATAAGTCTACAGAGTTTAAATGAAATCTGGTCGTTTAAAGTGGGTCCAAATCACGCTATAAAGAGTCGGTTACAAACAAACATACAAGTGAAGCTAATATAAAGCGTGTAAAAACTTAAGACAAGTGCAACTAACCAATCCGCACTGTGTCCGCATCGTCGATTATGGCCGTCTCATAGAGAGGAGCCCTGTGTCCCATCAGAGGGAATTTAGGCTGATTATGTATGTTTGTACATACAATTCAGGCCTTCTTCCGTTGAGGTTGGGCAGAAACTACAAAACACCATCTAAAACGGTCCTTATATTACAATTTTAATTTATAGTATTATAGCTTCTGCCCGCGACTTCGTCCGCGTAAAATTTCTTATTGTTCCCCCGATCCTGCCCGTCGCATCTAATCCCCTGCCCGTGCGATTTCTTCGTATTAGTGACATTTTTCTTTTTGCTCGGCTCCTGTAAGTCCTAGCGTGATGTTATATAGCCTATAGCCTTTCTTGATAAATGGGCTACCCAACACAAAAAGATTTTTTCAATTCCAATCAGTAGTTCCTGAGATCATAGCATTCAACCAAACCAACGAACTCTTCAGCTTTATAATATTAGTATAGATTTTATAGAGTAAGTAGGTACATGAAATGTTTTTATTTCTATTTTAATGTAAATGTTGTCGTTCAAAAGTGCCGTTTATGTGCAAACTACAGCCTCACAAACGTTCAGATTTATTATAAATAATATAAATATGGGATTATATTCGAACGCGTGAATTGTTATGGAAAAGTAAATTTTATTTTAAACCTTTCCCAATTTACCTACATTCAATGAATACCTACATGCAGCTTTTACATCACCATGCTTTTAACCAACTTCATTGGATTTTAATATTTCAACTAAATATTAAAATACACTTAAAATCCTTTTTGGATTTTAATAACCCAATTATTAATATTAAAATCCAAAAGGCATAATGAACCAAAAGTATTAACTCTATCAAAATAATAATTCCAGTGGCACATTTTGTAATTTGTGCCATTCATATACAGATTGCCTATGATCGCGTGACGTGACGCAATATCCGGACTGTATAGCCCGGACATTTCACTTGGGCAATATTTACGAGTTTAATGTACTGCTTCATTTTAAATGGAAATCGTACGTCGTTATTATAATTAGGGGTAATTGTATATTCGTTTAAAATTGGTCAGTGAATGTGTGATTTTTATTTTCATTTTGTAGTTACTGGTATGAACTTATGCTTTTAATACTGTCAGAATGGTTTATTAATAGCTTTATGGTACGGTTTCGATATAAATACCGGGGAAAGCCTACATGTTTACAGTGTAAATTTTTGTTTGTTTATTAATAAAATTTTACATTGATTTTTGTATGTAAGAAAGAAAGGGCTATATGATTTTATTTCTGTAAACAGGTTTGTACAAAGACTGCTACTTGTCAATCAATTTTTTAAAAATAGATGAGGTCGCTGTTTTATATCTGACTACTCTGAGAAAAAAGGCCGAAACAAACTCAGAAGTCAAATATCCTTTCCTTGGTACTGTTTATCGATTCGTTGAGCTCCCTAAGTTCTCCGTTGAGCTATACGATTACTGACACATGCTAACACTGAATGGATTACTGGTACACTCAAATCTAGAAAGAAAGAAAAATATTTTATTTGGAACACGCACAGGACATAAAAACAGTGAGAAGAGCATAGAAACATTTACATTAAAGCTACAAATAACAAAATATTACAGAACGATATAATAATAAAAGAGTAAAACCTGAGCGAGGCCAAAAAGGCTCCTATCTCAGCATAATGCTGCGATATTCGTGAAAAACGCCCACTGTGATGCCACGGACACACTTACGGACATGACAATGTATCCCACATTGAAAAAGTATTATATAAAAAATGATAAAATATACAAAAAATAAATGAAAACAGTTTAATTACAATTAATATTTAAATACACGATCTACCCAGACTCGACGCTCTAGAATCGTTTGTCCATGCCACAGTCCCACAGATACTTATCTGTGGTCTATGACAAACGAAGGGACGCGAGCGCAGTGATTTATTTATTTATTCAAATCCGTGTCATTCTTTCCTCAAAAGACCATTTCAGACACTTATCGGGTTATACGGGCCGCACGTGATAATGGCCAAGATTGAATCTGGAGTTTAAAAGAGATTGTGACTTCTAAGTTTGTTTCGGTCTTCCTTATCAGAGAAGTCGGATAAGAAACACCGGACTCATCTAGTTTAAAAAAAATTATTGACGTGTAAAAGTGTTTGTACAATTGTACGTACAGAAACAAAATCATTGATCAGTAGATAACAATCTGGTATATTCCACAAAGCACGGAACAAAACATCTAATAAACAAAGAAACTAAATGAAAAAGCCACAGTGTATCGAGCAAAGGAAAGAGAAGTGTAGTTTCAATATTTATTTGTAGTTATTATTGTTTGTGTTGCCAACTATTTCTATCCAAGTGAGCAAGACAAATCGCAACCGATTGCTAAAGACGCACTGGGAGGAAGGAACGCTGTGGAATCGCAATATTGTTGAGGTATTTCGCTGTATTTTGTTTACATGAATCATCACACATCATCATTTACCATCATTCATTCATTTTTTATCATCATTTTGTTGACTGGCCTGTTAGTCTAGTGGTTAGTGAACCTGACTCCTAAGACTGAGGTTGTGGGTTCGATACCCACCCAGGACAAATCTTTGTGTGATGAGCACGATCATTTGTTCTGTGTCTGGGTGTTATTTATCTATAATATGTATGTATTTAGAAATATATAAGTGTGTTTATCAGTTGTCTGGTTGCCATAGTTTGGGATCAGATAACGTTGTGTTGGTTGTCCTAAAAAGATATTTATTATTTATTTATTTATGATCATCATCGTCCTGCCCTTCCTCATGTTACTTAAAGTCGGCACAACACCTTTACTTTTTCTGTTCTCACCTGCCAACCATCACGATATCATTCATTCCATTTTCTTTCATATCATTCCTCACACAATTCATTTTAGATTACTAAATGCTGGTTCGAAATTATTCAGTCGGTCAAAAAGAATTTTAAAAATCGTGTGACGTGACGGGGGATTATCGTCATGAACGACGCTCCTTACACTTCTTCTCCGAATCTAACGTCGTTTACTATATCTTATAAATGCTCTTTCTTTAAACCTTATTTTGAGCTCACTGTCGGCATCAGCACCCTCGAAAACCTTAAAAATGACAACCATGATGAGAACTTTGAAAATATTCACAGCCGCCATCTTGAATTTTCATCTTGACTTACCCTCCTAAACCATAAAAACTATCTCACTGCCTGTCTGTCTTATTTTTAAAATACAAAGTCGTATAGAGCGGGTATAACTCTTTTCGTTGCGTTACATTTTTTTTTCCGTTACGTGATGATTTTTACAATTTTACTCAGGCTGCATTGAAGAACTTCGTTCCAAAAATGGGCCATTAGATTTAGCTTTGGCCGCACTAAGGCTCATCCGGCTTAGGACTCAGCATGCGACTGCACGCGTCGATTCTTTTAATAGTTAAGATATACACGTATAGGAGGAATTTCTCAGTAACAGTCAGGAGTCTGCATTTGTGATTAATTAGAAATTAAATGATTTATCTTTGATGTCATTTCAAATTATAATTTAGATTTTTTTATAATTAATTACAATTAATTATGCTCTATACCCATAAAAACTCCAGTTAAAAAGAGAACAAAAAATTGTTTTATCATTCATATCATCAGTTTGACGAATTTCCATAAACCAAAAAAATGCCAAAATAAAATCTTTTTGTTTCATTACTTTTCAATGTTGATACCCAAAGCGTAAGTAAAATATTGCCATTTGATTTAATTTGAACCTTCATTTGATATTCAAAGACAATCGTACTTAAAGAGTAAACTCCTCTCAAACGTCGGAGCTGACACATACACACTTCTTTTTTAAGCTTTTCGCGTATCTCGAAACCGTAGGATGTCAGCCGAAGGCAACTCACAGAGGCCCATAAGACTCAATAAATAAAGACAATGAAGTTTCTATTATTATTATTATTTTATTATGTTAAGTCACGCTACAATTCACACCAGTTTTTTCCATACAAGCGAGTAGAACTAATCGATGCGAATGAATTTCGATAGTTTGAAGTCAAAACCAAAATATGTTTGAGCAACACCAAAAGCAATATCTTAGCTCTTTATTTATTTAATCATTTATGTACAGACATTAAAATATGTAGTGATACGTCATAATCATATAATTAAGTACAAAGGTACTGCTTATTTCTTTCAGCAGACCATAGTGGGTGGGATCAAGAAGAGAAAATATGAAAATTTTGAAGTCTTACACTAAGATATACTTACACGTATATTGCAAGAAATTAACAGAGATACTTTAAATAAATACATAATGCTAATAAATATAAATATATAATTATACACACAGTTAAGAGGAAAGGTAATGCTCTTTTACTCGACATTTGAACAGAAATAAAAAACCAGTTTAAATTTCTGTCTATTGCTAGTCAATATATACACGAACGTAATATATGACGTCCGTGTGGTCGTCGACTTAACGACAGTAGGTATAATTATGTCCTGCCAGGGTCGCGAGATTCGTTCGAAAGAGTTACCGTGACCCTCGCATTTAGGCAACTGAATGAACACGAGTTGGTTTTCGTCACTAAAAGTCTGACACGCTCTCCCGCTCCGCCCAGAGAGACGTCATATAATGATTTACCATCCACAAAAAAGTACAATTATTTCGATCAGTTTACTATGACATACACAGTTATAAAGTTATGCCTATCAGTTAATATTCAAAACAGAATTTCAAAACTGATTACAACCACAATAATATGAAGCTTTCACGTAAAACCATATTTACATTTTAGAGCTAATAGTTTGCATTAGCATACAGTCACAAAAACATACAACTGTATTTAGTTTTGAATTTATTATTGGTCCATTTTAGTTTTAAACAACATCGTTGTTTCGTTTGATTTTAAAGCATTAATCTAAAAAAACGCATTGCAGATGTACATAAAAATAGGGTACAATTGCCAAGATAATATGTTATAGTTGCCAGCAAAACAAATAAAGCTTTAAACAATAATTTATGGAGCTGCCAATAAACTTAACATATTTTTTCTAAACTGCGTGAGCCTGTTTTATCTTGTGAACATTATTATTTTGATACTCCGACTCGCAAAATCGGACGGTATTAAATGCTCATTATTAACCGACTTCAAAAAAAGGAGGAGGTTATATGTTCGACTGTATGTATTTTTTTTTTTTTTTTTTTTATGTATGTTCACCGATTTCTCCGCCAATTGTCAACCGATTTTGAAAATTCTTTTTTTATTCGTAAGGGTATACTCCTGAGGTGGTCCCATATTAATTTTGTGAAGATTTGATGTATACTTTGGGAGATAAACGAAGGAACTCCTCAAAAACAAACAGTACACGTAATGTGATTTGGATATTGTACTAAAGATCAAAAATAATTGCTGGTTCTATCTATCCATCCGTGGTGAACTAATTATAGTCTTCGAAGATACCGCATGGAACTCCTCATCGGTGAACAGTACATATAGGAACTTACAGTGAAAGGTTAGAAGGTTAGGGGATAATTCTTTGAATATTATAGGCACGTTTAGACCGTTACTTGTATTCTTATATTCCGTTGAGCTGATGATGGAAGGTACAACTCCTTATCGATCAGGAGTTAGAAGATATCTTGTCCTAGATAGACATACTCGTTGACATCGAGAATTGATTCCTCAGCAGACACTAGAGTGGGCTCTTACCCACTCTACTGTCTGCTTAATAAAAAAAAAGCAGCCTTAATCATTTTGGCCTGGCCATTTATTATATTTTTAACCGACTTCAAAAAGGATGTTCTCTATTCGGATGTTTATATGTTTTTTTTTTTTTTATGTATGTTCGGCCATAACTCCGTCATATGTACATGGATTTGCAAAATTCTTTTTTTGTTCGAAAGGGGTTTATTCCGAAATGGTCCCATATAATTTTCATATGGATCTGATGATGAGTTCGGGAGACAGACACCGGAACTCTTTAAAAAATGACAGCAAATCAACCGCGATTTCTGCTATCGCATAAATATGTGAAGGCAGAGGGTCATATTGTAAAATAAAAGAGGTTCTTTCAATATTAAGGAATTATTTAATCAATAGACCTTACACGAAACTGCACTTAATCAGTTTTTCATTATTATTAATTTAACACCTTATTAAAATAGCCATGACACCCAGTAATACAGTTACAGCATTACGGTTCATACAAAAGAGTATCAATGTACAGTGAGGCAGAGTTACAATAGTTGAGAGCAATACAACCTGTGCACCGGGCCACGCCTGAACTTAGAATGCCGTTTCGCCTTTTATACGAAAGTATTGGAGGTGGGGCAACGACGTAGCACGCTACGACGTAGCGCGCTCTAACTCCGCCCACCAGCAATGAGGTGGGAGAATGGCGTAGCGTGCTACGACGCTACGGCATTATCGCGTAGCCCAATGCACGTGCTGCTTACAATGTGACGCCGACACGGCCATACTGACGTGCGGACGTCCTCGTACGCTCAGCTGACAATGTCACATCTAGAACTTGAAAAACTGATTAAGTACCGTTTGGTCATCCTGATTGTTTCTGGTCCGGTCTACTTAGACCCTTCAGATATTTAACCACTTGGTCCAGTCTATTATGACTCTTCAAGGGTTATCTCTTGGTCCGGTCAACTTCTGACCCTACAAGATCAGCCTCCTGGTCCGGCAATAGTTTTGCCCTTCAGGTGTATCCCTTCAGTTAAACTGGACCGGATCTAGCTAGGCCGAACAAGTATCGTTCCTTTAGCTTAATTAACCAATAGCTCAATACTATGGTTGATTTACAAGTGCTTCTGTTACAATATTAACTGATTCAGGGCCAATAGATTCTACTGAAACAGCACGTTAACCACAGTTTCTACAACTTGCATTATTATAAGAACTGGTAGATATAGTGTCACTTTTGGCAGACATGGTATCATTATTGGCAGAGATATTACCACTATTAGGAGACTGAATATCATCATTGTTAATCTGTTCCCTAGTCTCGTGGACAAGAACATCTATGTTATTCTTCGCCGACACGTCATCCTCATCATAACATTCTGCGAATTCCAGAAAGAATGACTGACCACGGGGTACTTCTTGTAAGATTTGTGAGAGTATTTGTAGACTATTCTTTCCATTAATGTGTTTTAATTCGTTCCTATCATTTTCTTCCAAAATAGCGGTGATTTTAAAAGGGCCTTTATATTTACGGTCCTGTTTCATTTGGTTTCTTTCTTCGAATTTAACAAAGGCAAAATCACGTACTGAAAAGCATTTTACCATAGCTTTATCCTTGTTAAATGATAAATGACTTTATTTTTGCAAGTAGGTTTGTACAAACACTTTTACACGTCAATCATATTTTTTTTTTTTTTAACTAGATGTGGTCGGTGTTTCCTATCTGACTACTTTGAGAAGAAAGGCCGAAACAAACTCAGAGCTCACAGTCTCTTTCAAAGTCCAGACATAATCTTGGTCACATCATTTGTGAAGACCATGTGGATTGGTGTCTGAAGTGGTCTTTTAAGGAAAGAACCACTCAGATTGAGTGGACCTGTGCCTTTCAGTGCACGCATTTTCAGTAAATTGACCTGTGTCGTATTGGGCCAGCTTTTTTATACAAGCAGAAGAATTGGATCGAATGGTTTTGACGTTTAAACTATATTGAATGAACTCTAATGAACCCTTAATATCAAATATTAATTCCAAAGGTGTGAACCCTGTTACTCTATAACGAGTACTATTGAGACTTAATTGGATATCACCTACATGATCTTACCATAAGCTATCCGAATCTATAGTGAGCATACGTTTTTAAGGTCCTCATGACGTGCTTGACCTGACTATTGGCCAGACGAACCAATGGATATTAAATGTAAATCGATACGATTTTCTTTACAAAAATTCTTAAATTCAGTATTGTCATATGATCTACCACGATCTGCAACTATGTTTTTTTTTTTTTTTTTTTTAGCAGCGCCAAACGAGTTCACTGTATATTTTTTTTTGTGATTTTTAGTGTTAAGGTATGTTCTAACACGACAATTTTTTTTAGATATCAATTATCACGGAAAAATACTCCTTGCGCTCGCTTTTTAACACACTTTTTCCTGTGACTTTGCCAGTTAAATCTAAATGCCATGGAACGGCCAATTTAGGGATTGGATATTGACCGATCTACTGGGACCCGGGGACCTCTGGAAGCCTTACAAGCGATGCACGAATTTACAAACGTTTTAACAAGTTTTCACATATTTTGGCTGGTTATGAGTAAAAGATGTGTCAGCATGATTACGTGAAAGGAAGTCTACATGTGCCATATTTTTTCCCTTTTTACAGATGATATCAAAGACATATGACTGCAAAATTGTCCAACTATGTACTCTAAGGGTTAGGTCCTTTTTGTACTGAGAGGCCTTTAAGGCGTTACAGTCAATAAAAACCGTAAATTTACGCCCATATAGGTTATATCGAAAATATGTGGCTAGACCATATAAATTGTTGGTACTGAGCAGCAGTGCTTGGAGGAGGAATATTTTTTAGAGATTCAGTCTTATAGGGATTTGGTCTAATTTCTCCAGGAGATATTCCGAAACCCAGATATTCAATTTTTGGGTTTATACATGAACATTTTTTTAAGTTACAACAAAATCCAGCTTTAGACAATTTATCTAGCTATCTATTTAAACGAGACAACCAACGAATGAACAGTCTCTGATGTAGAAAGTACGTCATCCATGTAGATCAGTATTTCATAATCATTTAGAGGTTTAAGTCCAGTATTCATAGCTCTTTGAAAAACCTGTGAAGCATTTCATAAACCAAATGGCATAGTGAGGTACTCAGACTGACCCAAAGGTGTAACAAAGGCAGTTTTCTCTATAGACTCCTTATGGACGCAAATTTGGTGATCGATTCGATCAGTAACTAGTAGTAAAGGATAGCTGTCTGGTCGAGTATTGCTATTGAGTTCCCGGTAATCAACGCACATACGATCGGTACCGACCTTTTTTTTATTAATAATGTAGGACTCGCGAAAGGCGAAGAACTTTCACGAATTATGTTAGCATCTAGTAATTCTTGTACTTTGTCATTAACGATTCGTAACTCGAGATATGAGGAGTATTTAGTGAGTATTTCAATCAAAACTTCATTTTCTTTACCGGTAAGATCTGTGTCAATAGAATTAATGTCAAGAGGCATTTCTAATGTAGAGCTAAGATTTCCTTTTTTTTTTAAGTTAAGGCAGCTTTATTATCCACAACGGATATTGCTAGCCCTAAAATGTCGTGACCTAATAATACGTTTTCATTGAAACATTCGTCAGACAATACTTGATATGTAACGTCGAGAAGAAAGTTTTGTACCAAGGTTGGGCATTGTATTTGGATTGAGCAATTAAAATTATTACAATCAATCCCCTTTAAAAGTTCATGAAACTTTTCACCAGTAAGAAGACCACAGTCTTCATGAAGATACACTTAGACCCAGAGTTAAATATGAAAGGAATTGCATACCACATTTCCAAAACACCACGCGCTGCTCTGCACACAGGTTCACTTGTTTGCTGGTGTTGCTAGGTGTGGGGATCTCTTTTCTTCTTCCAGCGTTTAAGGCAAGTGGTGACCACGTAGCTAGCTTCACCACATTTGAAGCAGGTTATTCCAGAGTTCGTCTGTGGAGTTTTTGCTAAAACAGGTACCTTTTGAAGCAACGTGCCGACATTCCTGCCCTCGTTGACCGACCTTTCCGCAGAAATTGCAGTTTCCCCGAAATTGAGTTGATGGTTGGAAGTCGAGTTGGTTGTTTGGTTGATGGATTTTTCGTGTCTGATTCGGACGTGCCCGGTTCTTCGTTTCTTTCACGGTGAATTTTGTCATCGCACCATAATAGGACAGATAGCAGAACCGGTCATTACATTGTCCGGTAAATTTGCATCAGGAAACTTTTCAACAAGTTTTCCTAACTCGGCTGGGGTTACTTTGTTATCAATTTATGATTGCGATTAAATTCAAATTATCCTGCATTGTCATGGGTTTGGAAAATTTAGAGACCAGCATTTTCTTAATAGTATCTCATGAAATATTATCTGGATTAATTCTTTTAAAACACATGGTGGCGCGAGCCTTTAGAGAGTGAGCGAGGGCTAAAATAAGGTCTACACCTTCTGGCTTCTTACTGTCGATTACAATCTCACTTAATGCACACCAGTTAATAATGTCGGTTACAGTTACATCAGGATCGAAAGGAACCAACATCGATTGCATACTGGGTGTCATGTGGCGAGGTGTCAAAGTATCTGCACTTATTTTTAATTGATTTCATACTACCCAAAAAATGACATTTGTTCCCGTATTAGATTGCCAGCAGTCCCAGATAAAGGTGGGAGTGGGTTTCATCCCACTTCTGATGAAGGCAGAGGGTCATATTGTAAAATAAAAGAGGTTCTTTCAATATTAAGGAATTATTTAATCAATAGACCTTACACGAAACTGCACTTAATCAGTTTTTCATTATTATTAATTTAACACCTTATTAAAATAGCCATGACACCCAGTAATACAGTTACAGCATTACGGTTCATACAAAAGAGTATCAATGTACAGTGAGGCAGAGTTACAATAGTTGAGAGCAATACAACCTGTGCACCGGGCCACGCCTGAACTTAGAATGCCGTTTCGCCTTTTATACGAAAGTATTGGAGGTGGGGCAACGACGTAGCACGCTACGACGTAGCGCGCTCTAACTCCGCCCACCAGCAATGAGGTGGGAGAATGGCGTAGCGTGCTACGACGCTACGGCATTATCGCGTAGCCCAATGCACGTGCTGCTTACAATGTGACGCCGACATATGCATTGTTTGTTTGGAATTAGTGCAGGGTGAATACCACAACTAAAAATTTAAAAATAAAAACTTTTTACAAAAAAAAAAACAACCGACTTCCTTAAAAACACTACAAAGTGAAAAATAACTTTAATTTCGGAAGTCGGTGGCAAAAAAACCATAAATACAGATCCTAAGACACCGACTTCCGAAATTAAAGTTATTTTTCACTTTGTAGTGTTTTTAAGGAAGTCGGTTGTTTTTTTTTTGTAAAAAGTTTTTTGAAATATAACGTAAGTAATATTGGAATGATTTGATTGTTCATTTTTCACTCCGCATTAATTTTTTAAATAGTATCATCCCATTTCTTTCCGTGGGTGTCATTATAGGTGACTAAGGGACTTACTAGACAATGGGCAGCAGCGTTCTATATGCATTTTACCACCATACTGCGATCACCAATCCGCCAGCGAAGCGTGGTGATTACGGCAAAGCCCCCCAAGTTGGGAGATGCCTATGTCCAGCAGTGGACGTCTTTCAGCTGAAATTATGATTAATTTTTAATATTTGCAGTGCGACATCATATTACAAGATTATATCATTCTACGGGATCTTCAGTAGTTATAAACGTGACCGAGCCAAGTATAATAGGCGATGTGGCTTTTTGACCTGAACTGAAGCAACCAGAATTCTAATCTGTACGTATGAACCGTAATTTAGTCACCTTATGAAAGTTCATGATTCATCAAAGTTTATCAACCAGTCTTACCAAGGGGTATCGTATTACCCAGTAACTGGGTTCTAGAGGTCAGATAGGCAGTCTTTACATGTAAAATACTGGTATTCAGCTGCATCCGGTTAGACTGGAAGCTGACCAGAACATAGTTGGGAAAGGCTAGGCAGATGATGATGAGTCACTTAATCGAAATATTACAAGTTAACTTTTTATTTAACTTGTATGTTCTGGAATTTCACAATAAATATTTCGACCACTTTGACTGAAGCTATCGGACTGAAATTTGGCACACACGTTTGGTTCTCATGACAATGAAAGATATAATCCTTTCTAACCGACTTCAAAAAGGAGGAGGTTCTCAATTCGGATGTTTTTTTTTTATGTATGTTCGGCCATAACTCCGTCATATATAGACGGATTTGCAAAATTATTTTTTTGTTTGAAAGGAGTTTATTCCGAAATGGTCCCATATAAATTTCATATAGATCTGATGATGAGTTCCGGAGATAGACACCGGAACTCTTTAAAAAATGACAGCAAATCAACCGCGATTTCTGCTATCGCATAAATATGCATTGTTTGTTTGGAATTAGTGCGGGGTGGATACCACAACTAAAAATTTAAAAATAAAAACTTTTTTACAAAAAAAACAACCGACTTCCTTAAAAACACTACAAAGTGAAAAATAACTTTAATTTCGGAAGTCGGTGGCAAAAAAAACATAAAAACAGATCCTAAGACACCGACTTCCGAAATTAAAGTTATTTTTCACTTTGTAGTGTTTTTAAGGAAGTCGGTTGTTTTTTTTTTTGTAAAAAAGTTTTTATTGAATATTAAAAAATGTATTTTACCTTTATTTTTTTTATGCGACTTTGCTCCAGACTCAAAAAAAAAACCTTATGAATCATCACTCCATACTACAGGATCAAACTGCCCTAAGGCACGTGTCCCACTGCCGACGAAGAAGTGATGATAATCAAGTCACGTACAATACATGTAGGTCCTGTGTCAATAAAAGAGATACATATTATTATATTAATAGTTGATCAAACAATAGCTATCAAAGAAGATATTCGTTCTGCGACACTCGCTTGGCGGGCCGAACATTCACTTAAAGACTCTTGCTTAGTACATACGCCTACAGAATGTTTATCTAACCAAACAACGTGTCCTTTACTTGTTGTAACCAAGTGTACAAACACGCTGTGAATGTGTGTGTAGCCGAAAAGCATCAGCACATAATACACACACACACACACACACACACACACACACTTCGTACTACGCCCGTGTCGTGGACGGTACCGAGAGCTCCAGCGCTTACACACACATGAACAGGGTGTCTGTTTACTCATACTTGTTTCCCAGAAAAAAATCGCGCGTCACTTCGTGAGATAAAAATGCTATGCCAGCGGGAGGAGGATGGCCTCTATGTCAGACTTGAGTCACGCATTTTGTCATGATTGTTGTTCCCAAACTGTGATAAAAATCTGTGACTCAGGCCTGTCAGTAGACCGTACTCGCCCCGGATCAAGTGACTTGTCATTTCTTTTACTTTTTGCACTCGCGCACTCGCTAGTCCAGCGACAAAACTATCCAAAAACTTACTCGCTGCTTGTTGCTCGCCAACTAGTTTTTATTTACAAGATTTTCTGGCTTTTTGCTAATCGTCAGCGGTGTGACAGGTGCCTTATATGCACAATGTACCACAATTCAGCCGCAGAACTGATTACCACATCGATCGCTGATTAGTCAATTGTCACTGTTCGAATGTGATCGAAATACGTCACATTCGTCGCAATCAACGCTTCGTAAATAACAATACTAGGGAAGTATTCTCACACGGCTATAACGATCTTTTGGCGCACGAATGACGTTGCAAAGCGGGGTGCATTTTTTATATTTTTTATAAAATAGGAATATTTTGACCACGCCCTGTATGCTCTTTGTGCAGCTATATTTGACTGGAAACTGATTCTGAATCTAATCTAAATAGCCTATATTGTCCCACTGCAGGACAAAGGCCTCCCTCTCCCTTTTCCACAGTATTCTGTCTGTGCTGGTCAGTCCTTTCGGTAGGAGTCAAGCTCGTCACGCCATCTTCGTCTCGGCCTGCCGCGATGTCGTCGTGCGTTTAGTGGGATCCAGTTGGTGGTTATATTAGCCCATTTGTCGTCAGACACCTGGCAGACGTGTCCGGCCCAGTCCCACTTGAGCTGGGCAGCTTTCTGGGTGACATCTGTGAACTTGATTTTGGCGCGCAGTTTTGTGTTCCTTATACGGTCTGCAAGTCGAACAACCAGGATACTGCGTTCCATTCTGATTCTGAAGCTGAATGAAAAATATGATTTAAGGGGAAAGCAAACAGCACTGAAAAGGTCTGCTCAGCACTGAAAGGGTCTGCTAGGACCGATGCCTGCCAGGGTCGCGAGATTGTTCGAAAGAGATACCGTGACCCTGGCACATGGGCAACTGAAGGAACACGGGTAGGTTTTAGTCAGAAAAAGTCTGACACGCCCTCCCGCTCCGTCCAGAGCGGGAGAAGTCATTTGATGATTTCCCATCCAAAAATAAAAAAGGGGAAAGCAAACTATTTTGAAGGTTGGTGGGTTATCTTGTTGTCTTCAGAACATTTCTCTTGAAGTCGTTCTATTGATTTTTTTAATTATTCATGAGGCACCTAAAACATGAAAAATCACAGTGTTTCACTAGGGTCACATTATAGGATTTGTCCTAATTGTCACCCAAAGCATAATCGCACAACAATAGTAACAACAACAAATAATAATGATCATGAAAACTACAGTAAAAGCTTAGTTCACAAAATTACAGCTGCAAGGTTTGTGCGTCTGCCCTCTGAGATATTTCCACTACCAATTAGGCAGGAAATTTGTAGGACACCAAACATGCCAGATAAAGTACATAATTAACAGAAAGTTACAATAGCTATGTATTTATTAATACATGAAACAGATCTTTGTATCCTTTTTTACAAAAAAGAATATGACATTTGGCACAGTAAATTTTTTTTACAACTGTCACGCAATGACAGTTGTGATTTTAAATATGCAGACAATTAAAGTTGGTACTTCATTTAATTACACAATCATTTATTTTCTAGACTTTACGTACAATCTCTACAGATTTTCAACAGCTTCTCCATCGCGTGTAACAGCCACTGTTTCCCAGCCTAGTGTGGTTCCCGCGCTAATCTAAGATGTTTTACACAAACACCATCAATCAGCCGCATGACAGAGCAATCGGAAACGGATTGTGAGCAACAAATTGAACGACGTCCCTCACTCGGCCTGCTGTTATCACTGCGTGAGGGACTGATATGAGAGTGTTTCTTTTAGTTAATAAAGTTGGGGCTTATGCTGCAGTGACATAATCAGCCATGTTCCTACGGCTGGGACACAGGCCTCCTCACGGTGCGAGGGACTGGGCCGTAATATACCACGTGTGTCCAGTGCAGGTTAGCAAATATCACATGTCTTTGATTTCTTGTTTTAGGACATGCCGGTTTCCTCACTATGTTGTCCTTCACTGTTGTGGAAGCAGTGATGGGCGATGATGAAATAATTTACACAAAGTAAACGCCTAACTGGGTTTAAACTTACGACCTACGTAGACTGTATGTAATTTGTAAGTCACATTTAAGTAAGCTAGGGCTTAAAGCTGATTACGTGAACTACGTTCTTATCTGTGTGGAGTTAAGGATGCCATATAAATTTCTTTCCGTGATGAAAAAGTATAGTGTGACAATAATGTGTAATCATCGAATGGAAACGATATGTCTAATCGCAACTAATAATGTAAGTTGTCTACTTATTAATCTATCCGTTATGTCCAAAAGCACATAACTGTTACTTTTAAACCCTAGAAAACTGTTTGATTTTTAAGTAGGGCGAATTGTCTTCGGTAACGCATCCTGTGCAGCTCAAGAAAGAATCATCATCAATAGATGGATTAAATCTAACTATAATCAACCAACATCGCAAAAAAAAAACATCTTCATTTTGTTCCATTATGCTGGCCAGGATCAACAAGATGGCAAAAAACGAAAAACACGCTTTTGTACCTAGCCAAACTAAAAAATATAAAATAAATAAGTTTAAAAAAAACGCTTTCATAGAAAACCACCGTTTCTTAAACTATTCTTTATTTTGCTTTCCCAACGTGTGATAATATTCACAATTTAATTCCAACCATGTGTATGCACAGACCTGTATACTTAGTCTGCATACAGTTTCCACATAACAATCAGACAGTACATTCACAAATCTTGGATAGCATTTAATAATATCTCCTAGGCGAAGCAAACTCGCGCCAACTACGAGTACATCTCTAGTTTACCTGCACGTTTAATATCTCCAGTAGTGTTGTACTGGCGAGGTGGGATTATCACGGGATGTTCATTGAATGGTGATAGGAATGAAAATCATTTTATTTCTTCATCTGATTCCGAGTACCGTGTGGTGCCGGACGTAAAGAATAATAATAATAATATAATAATATTCCACAACTATCACACAACGCCATCTAGTCCCAAGCTAAGCAGAGCTTGTGTTATGGGTACTAGACAACTGATAAACATACTTATATATTTCTAAATACATACATATTATAGATATTACACCCAGACACAGAACACCACCCCATTTCTTCCCGTGGGTGTCGTAAAAGGCGACTAAGGGACTTACTAGAGAATGGGCAGCAGCGTTCTATATTCATTTTACCACCATACTGCGATCGCCAACCCGCCTGCCAAGCGTGGCGATTATGGCAAAGCCCCCCCAAATTGGGGGAGGCCTAAGTCCAGCAGTGGACGTCTTATGGCTGAAATGATGATGTGATGATGATGATCTGATTTTACCATTAGCGCTTCGCTGCTGAGACGCGTGCGGGGCACCGCAAACGGCATCCTGGACACGTTGGCGAACAGGTGGGATTCTCCACTGTTGAAGCAGTGGATGAGTGTTCATGCAAAGGGCGCTCAGTCCGGCGCATGCTTAAATTAATTTAATAAATTGTAATGACTAATATTAGGCTAAGTTTATTGTTACTAACACCTATGGATCTTTTAATCCGAAATAAATTTGATTTGATTTGATTACGTGACCAGAGGGCTAGGTCGTTCTTTGGCCAAATAACTAGCATTGCCATTCAACGTGGCAATGCTGCGAATCTTCTGGGCACCTTTCCGAATAAGAGTGACGCGGATGAGTACTTCGACGCCTAAATGTCTTTTTATTTTCGTATACATTTTTATTATTTGTAATTTATTTTATTACCATACTGTAAATAGTCAGTTGTGTTAAATACTGTTAAGTGACGTAAATGTATAAAGAGAATTAAAGAATACCGCTTATCTAATTTAGTTGAAGCCTCCCGGAGCACGGGAGGTTAAGCTACACTTGCCACGGTCGGTTCATGAATGGGGGACCGTCGAGACCCCTCCATGCCCCGGAAAGTACGATATTCCTTTGGTCCCAGCTGTCATTCTTAGTTCTTTTATAGTCGTTACGGCCATGTAAGAAAATATTTTAATTACCATACAACATGTTAAAGACTTAATATTGAAAAAAAAACGTAAGAACATTTGAAGTTAGCAGGCTCCCCTTGAGCCCTCGATCTTCCCTCTTACGAGTACTGCACACACGATAGAAAGTGAACAATTTTCCATCAATGGCAGTCCATTGCTGTTGCTGTAGTGTTTATTCAATTCTAAAACAAAACTCATTTCTCAGCAAGCAGTACCACGAAAACACGATCCAAAAATATACAAGCCAACATTCCAATATCTCGAACTATTTCCCATCACTACCGTTCCACAAGATAGTGTTGCGCGGCATATTTCCCCAGAATGTGGAAACTTGTCCCGTGCTCGAATAGTTACGCACTTACGATTCTGGTCTGAGATTAATTAATTCAGAGCTGTGCTCAAGATAAATAGACGACGCTTGTGCCGTATGTGTAGGCGAGACGAGTTTGTTCTTCGTTTATCTACCATACAACTAGTTTACAGCTAGGATACTAGAAAAAATGTATGTGAATCATTTATACAAATAAATAAAATATAAGTATCTGTCTATAACGTCAGAATAACAGCTGTTTACTACATTTTAACTATTTTAAAAGGATAACCGTGGAGTTTCTTGCCGGCTCTTCTCCATAGGAATCAACTATTTGAAACCGTGCACCTAGCTTCTGACGTTTCATAAGTGCCCATGTTGGTTTATGTGAAATAAAAATATTTTGATTTGATTTGAAATGCATTTGCAACTATATTAGGTACCTATAACAATTTTTGTCCGTCTGTTTGTTCTGGCTAAATTCTAGAACCGATTTTGACGAGGTTTATTGGCAGATAGCGAATGTTATAAAGAGTATTATGAGCTAGTTTTTGTCCCGAAGCTTGTATCTGTGGGATAATTTCCTTCCAATTGATTTTTTACTTCGATGGTCCTAGTTTATTTGTGGCTTCGAGTTGTAACTCGGGTAACAGTTATTTGAACATAATACAGCATTGCATATGTAAGTAGTACGTCACGCTTCTTATTTGTATATTGTGGTTATATTTTAAGCTTTCTTTTTGGTTTGAATATAGTTTTTTTAGTATTTAATTGAATGTTCCACTGAGACAAATTTCTAATTATTTTTCCTACGTGCTGTTGTATGAATCCAGTTTCTCTAAATAACTAAACAGCTGTACTCTGGAGAGTATGTTACGCCATTTCTTCTTTCCAGCTATAGCACTAGGTGAAAGGTGAGCGGTTTGGGGAAATATCTTATGTAATTTTGAAGTTCGAAAAGTGCTGGTTCACAGCCTAATTTAAATAAATGACTATTGGTTTTGATTTGATTACCGATATCCACACGGGCAAACCCGTTTTCACAGCTAATAAATATAATACAGTGTGATGTGTATTGCGTTGCTAAGTGGAAACTATGTTCTTGGAAGTGGTAATTGCATTAGATTGTAATTGCACAAGCATAATGGTGACTTCTGAGAACCCCACCCATAGTAAAATACAAAGTTTAATGGGACCTCATTTAAAATAGTGAACTAGTGTTTTTTTGTTATATTTTGTAACGGCAATAATTATGTTGGGGCGTATGGAATTTTAGTATTTTACATAGCTAATACCTACCTATTTATGTTGTCACCCTATAAAGAGTTTTTTATGACTTGACACCATGCTATGGTTGCGTGTAAATGAGATGGCCCAAATTTTTACGTTCTTATAGTACACGACTCAACCAAGAACCACGAAAACTTTATGCATTACCGAAATTTTCGCCATAGATGGCTTGCAATATCTAAGAAAATGGTATCACAGCATATGAAATCGGGATGCTAACGAGATAGGAGGATAGGGCAATAGGAGGTAATAAACGCCTTTATCATATACTAGCTTTTACCATTGATTTCGTCCGCGTTAAATTACTTGCTCCCGCGACCCACCCAATCGCATCGTATCGCCTCCCCATGCGAGGACTTTGTATTCGTAATTTTGTCAGTGCAAACCCATAGTTTCTGAGATTAGCGCGTTTAACCAAACAAACCAACAAACAATCTAACAAAGTTCTGAGCTCAAGAACTTCAACGTCACATAAAACCGTTTCAAAAAATCTTTTAGTAAAATATTAATCGACAATAAAGAATTAAAAAGCTAAATATAAAGAAACCTTTTATGTTTGGAGCATATTATTATATTGTATATGCTTATTTACATAAACTATCCAATTTTATATAAAACGATTGAGTCGACGCCAAACCACAAGCTAATTAATTATCTAAATTTGAGATGTAAGCAGAAATGGAGAATGCTGTACGTAGGAAATTGATTTTGTTAGATTTTATTTTATTTTTTACTGTTTATATTTCCTATGCGTGTACCAAATATTTTATTTCTTCACCAAGTCGTCGTCCTTTATACCTAGTGTAAACTAGCCTATGAATACGGCCCCAAAATGCGTTCGTTTATACGAGCTTAAGTAAATTTTCAGTAGTACAGTCCCATCGGCTTAGCGGGGGGTGAAACGGCCTGCGAAAATAGCAGTTTTGGGTTCTGTTTTATATATCTTTACGCTGCTTATCTACTGGGGTGCACAGAATATTGTGGGTCTCAAAAACTTGGTAAGTGTTAAAACAATAATTAAATGGAATTATTTCAGTATACAAGTATTTTATTTTAATACCTGTATAACATTTCTACGTTCACTTTTTCTTCTTAGCATGTTGACAACAACAAATTACACAAAAAAATATATGTCTACTTTTCAAAATTTATTTGGCTCGATATTCAGCAACACGAGTACCGTTCGCTGACGCAGCCATTAGGTCCCACGTGTGCAGGTGACAGGGCATGCGGTGCAAGATGGGACGTGCACTTACTGTAAAAGACTCAATATAAATATACTGAAAAACGATGCTCGTCAACGTACACATTTCATACATTATCATCAGTATCATTCTATTTTATTGGGGTCGGCGTAAAATGGCTTCATCTTCCATACTTCTCCAAACTATATAAATAGTTTTGTATCTTTACATAGTATAAAATGAAGTCGCTTCCGCTGTGTGTTCGCTTAGATCTTTTAAACTGTTCAACGGATTTTAATGCAGGTTTCAGCAATAGATAGAGTGATTCAAGACGGGCAACGCCACTGGCAAAAGCTAGTAAAGAATAAATCAAATTGAAGAGTCTGTTCCTAATGTTTAAATAACAGTCTTTACTAAATGTATATAAAAGTATGTATACAGGGTGTGGCGTAAGTAGTGGTCCACCGTTCCGGATTCGATGAACCAGATAATTAACTATAACAATTAAAAAATTTAAACATTTTTACTCAAGGGTTTTTTTTTTTTACAAAAATCGCTCTTGGACTTGATGGTGTGTTAAAAATTGGGGTAAAAATTAGAGAAGAACCAACTTTTTCTTCAAACGAGCTGAAGTTACATAAAAAAATCATAATTTATCATGATAGCTCTAGTATTCAGCAGTAATTAACAGAAATCAGAATGAAAAAATAATGGTTTTTGTTGAAACTACAAACAAATATGTAATAAAAGGTAGAAATTTCGTAAATAAAAGACAAAAATGAAATATTTTCGGAACCCTTGGGTAAAAATGTTTAAAATTTTTAATTGTTATGGTAATTACCTGGTTCATTGAATCCTGAACGGTGGACCATTACTTACGCCACACCCTTTATAAGGTACTTAAAACAAAAAACCTTTATAATAAAAAATTAAACCGCCGAAAAATCAGTAAAACAAAAAATAATAAACCTTAAAATTATGAGTCGGCGCTTTAAGTGATCTTTGTTCATTGATTTTTCAGCGCCGACTCAAAATTTTAAGGTTTATTATTTTTTGCTTTTCTGTTTTTTCGGCGGTTTAATTTTTTGTTAAAAAGTTTTTATTTTGTAATTTTTTTGTGGCTTTAATATACCAATACTTGGCAAGATATACCCTATCCAATGAAAAAAGAATTATCAAAATCGGACTACTCTGTACAAAGTTATGCGTGGTCATACATAAAAAAAAAAAATACGCGTCGAATTGATAACCTCCTCCGTTTTTTTTCGTCGGTTAAAAAATACGTTTTGGTCTATCTGTTGAGCATAATCAGCCGTTCCCTCTGCTGAGACAAGCCTCCTCTCGGTGAGAGGCAGTGGCCTACATCGTTTTGAGAGTAGCGGTGATTAAATTATTGTATTTACACAAAGTGAAGCACATGCCTGCGTTCGAATACACAACCTACTCGTACAATTCCTAAGTCGGACCGATATCACAGGCCACCACTGCTCTGGACCATCTCTCCCGTCTGTCTGTTCCACTTAATTTCCGAAATCTGCTTAGATGAATTTTGGTGTAGGGATATTTTACACCCTGGGAAAGGACGGGGGTAATTTTTATTCACATATTACGCGGGCAAACCTGCTTGCGGAAGCTTGTTTGATAGTCATAATCACAGCAGTCACCCAGTTTCTTGCCATATCATTATTTCACACATTCCATCTATCGTTTCTTTGGTTGTCCCCTACAGTCTGTCTGAAATATTTCTTAAAGACTCCACGAGCTTCTTGCCAGTTCTTCTCCATAAGCCTACTACGCTTTGGAGTGCGAAACTAGCTTCATCATTCTGACGACTGGCCGCCTCCTTAATATTTTTTTAATTCAAAAGTGTCTATCTATAATTGGTTTAATAGAAATAAAAGCTTGGCGTTTAAGTCAAAAGTTTTTCAGAATACTTGCCTGTAATATTGACGTGAGTCATCAACAGACATCCATAAACCATCTTCATAATGAATCCTCCTCATTCCTCTTCTTGTTCGAAAGAATTACCGCGGCCCTGGCATATAGGCAACTGAAGGAACACAGGTGGGTTTTAGTTAGTAGAAGTCTGACACGCCCTCCCGCTCCGCCTAGAGCAGGAGACGTCATTCGATGATTTCCCGCCCACTGTTGGGGGTTTATACCCAGAATTATTTAAATAAAAAGCTTCCGCTGATTTAAAAGTTGTATTGCGTACAATGACAGGATGAAGAAGAGAAAAAACATTACGTGTACAATGTGTAGGTACTTATAAAATAAATTCTTAAAAACTAAACGTATAAGCAATAAGTCGCACTAGTGCGTTATGGCTCAATAAATTTGATTAGGCGCTTGGGGCGGTGATGGATTGAACCGTTATAGTATTCTAAACACCCACAAAAAAGAAAACTCTCTTCCATTCATCCTTCACAGTGTTTGAAGCCAGTGTTGAAAGCACGCGTGCATTTTAACAATAAACGCAAGAGTACACAGTTAACGGGACTGTTTGAACTATGAAATTGAGCCGGGTATTCACTGTTTGCACGGTGACGGGTGGTACAGTGTGTACTTTGCTTTGTCACGGTGAAAAAGATGTAGTTTGTTACTAGAAATACTTTTTGTGACGTATGAAGCGGAATGGAACATGTAACGTATGCTTGTTTTTATTTAAAACTATGTTAGCTTCATACTGCTTACGTACGTAACTTCGTAAACGGTTTTAGTTTACTTATTTTTGCATTTTTTTTTGTTGTATTGTTTGATTTATTTAGATTTTTAAGTATTTTAGTCTCAAATATGTTAACCTCACACCATTATATAAATACCTATGTTTAACAAATAAAGATTCTGATTCTGATTCCTCTTTATAACCAATGAATAAAGATGGTTCTCTGGCATTGTATCACCATACTGCGATCGCCAACCCGTCTGCCAAGCGTGGCGATTATGGCAAATCTTCAGAAATTGGGAATGGCCTATGTCCATCAGTGGACTTCTTTCGGCTGAAATAATGATGAATAACGATGGTTAACATCGATGATATTAAGCAGCGAGAAAATTACGTAGCACATTAACGGTATAAATCGCTTTCATTTTGGCAGTTCAAAAACATTAATTGCATTATTTACGTGGTTGGGCAGACAAAATTTTCGAAAAAATAAAATTTTGGATTAGCTTTGGATTCAAAATTATTAAGATTCTCATTGATAACGTGTGTTACGCAATTAGGGTACACTAGCCTAATGAAGAACCTTATCTACAGCCTGCACAAACTTGAATGAAACGATTTACTTGGAAATAATGATTTCTGACTTCGTAAGCGATCAATCTTAAGGGACACACAACATCAGTGGAATACAACCTCAAACGGATTTTGTTTTATTCATGTTTCTTACGCGATTCTCGCTCGCACGCACTCTCCTTTTTATCAAAGGAGACAGAATGAGAGAAAATATGCAGTTAAATACGCATTTTGAATTCAGAGCCATCTAGTGTAACTTTTTAGAAGCTCTCATGAAGTTGTAACCATCTTGAATTTTCATTTTGACCTTTACGTAAAGGGTTGGTCGCAGAGACGCCGATCGTAATAAATAGCTACGACACAAAATTTACGCCAACTACGTGTATTCGTCATGAAGTTGCGGACATCATCCAGCACCCCAATTATAGCGTCTGTCAATCATAGTCAATCATAATCCGAAGTATTGTGAAAGAAATTGCTAACTGTTGCTTCTAAAGTTATCAAAATTCGTCGGCTCAGTAAAGTAAATAACGCAATGAATTTTGTTGAACTGTTAAAATGAAATGCATTGCCATTGATAGTGTTGTATGCGATTGCTCCGCTGGAATGCTATACAACATTCAAAAATTCCGACCATTAAATCCTAGGTTAGGCACCAGTCTCCCACAGTAAACGAAATCAGATCATGTACAGTAAGTGTAACAATGTCAGGTGAGTAACAAATAAATATATAAACTTAAACAGTTTAAAAAAAAAAGACTGAAGACATAAAAGGTTTGCTCGGTACAAGAAATAAAAAAGCAAATAAAATAAAACTTTAATTTACAACTACACCGCCCACTTTAGAAATGACTTCGTTTGCACGAAGACTAGTAAAGTCCTTTCTAACAAGTTTTTAAATTTAACTTAGTCGCACTTTATGTTAGTGATAACCACGGCGATAACGACATAACTTACTAAACTGAAATCTATTTTGTGTATTTTGGTAATGGCAACGACCCGAGGAATATAGACAACAAAGACGTTTTAGTAATAATTTATTGGAACAAATAACGTAACATCACGCCTTGTTTCCCTTAAGAGTTGGGCAGAGGTGTATACCGTGTATACCGGGTGACATTTTTTAACGTCTTGAAAAAAAAATGGGTGTAAAAGGTGAACGGAGTAGAAGCATTTGGCATAGAAATTTTCATTATTTTTATTTTTGAATAACATGTAATGAAATTGATCTAGCAATAAATACTACACATTTAAGGTAACATTTTCATACTAGAACAACAGAAACAGAAATTTTGAAAAAAACTGAAATCATACGCACCCTACTCAATGCGCGGCATGTATCAACGATTTCGTAGCGCGGTCCTACCCTTTGAAGCCGGCCGATAGGCGGCCTCATTGATCACGCGCACGAGCCGCACACGCATCCCCGTCCGCTTGCGTCCCGCGCTCCTTTAGCCACCTGCGATGAATCTGAAGGCCTTCCTGCCTTGTATTCTGAATCACAGCACACCATATGAAGGTCGAGACCGGTATAGTACACCCACATTTTGCCAGTTATATTTTAGTCTCATGTATTAAGGAGCGAGCCTCTCAGACTCCGCGCTGCTACTGAGAAATTCCAAATAGAACCCACCAACCATCCCTTGGACCAATATGCCCGAAAGCGAGATCTGTCCGAAAGATTTACCGTGGCCCTGGCATATAATCAATTGAAGGAACACGGGTGGGTTTTAGTCAGTAAAAGTCTGACACGCCTTTCCGCTCTACCTTAAGGCCCTCTTGTAGTTGAAGACGTTTCGGCGAACATTGGCCGGTCGTTGCGAGCGCTTGAGCTGCTAGATTTAGTGTATAATTGTTTCGTGGAGACAAAATGATAAGGAAATTATAAAATATTTTCTCAGCATACCCTAAAAAACAATAAAACCTATCTTTTGGTATAAGTTTTACATGGTTTAATGATGGAATCTCTTCAAGGTACACGTTTTAAATGGCGATTTAGTGTCATCTTTATGATTATTTTTTATCGGGCCAATTGTTTTAATTCACGTTTCTATCTTCACACAGCGCTTAACAGTATGTTCAATTTTCCTAAATATTTTTTTTTTTACGGAAACTCGCCATTTCGCTAGATTTACAGAGGTTTAAAAAAGTTAAAAAGTACTGCAACCTCGCCTTAAAGCGGGAGTCGCATGCGCGACTGCTGAGCTTTAGGGTTTTTACATTAAGAATTTCTCAGTAATAGCCCCAGAGTTTGGAATTGGCGGTTTGATACCCCTATGCCTCGAAAAGCACGTTATGCTGTTGGTCCTGCGCCTGATCTCTCCGCGGTCGTGTCGAATCACTGTCCTATCGGACTATGAGAGTGAGGGAAGAAAACGTGCACCTGTGTCGGCGCACATACTTCTCCACTATAATATCTCCCAGGCCGTGGCTATTCTCCGCTGAGATTGACCGCCATGACAGAAATTCGGTCTTGAGGACTATTAATACCTACATCGATAATGGGATTCTGTAGGAGCTTCTTCTGGGACATACTAGATTGGTACCTACTACTTATTGTTTGGCAAGGTATGAGTTCCGGTGTAACAGGTATAAGATACGTCTATCCTACGTACCTTTGTCTCGTGATTACAGAAATCCATAGGCGACGGTCATAGCCAAGGTCATCATGGCCAAACCCTTATTGCAATCTATACATATAATAAATCTGTAGAAAAGTCATTTTTGTACATTGAAGAAATTGAAACAAAAAATAGCCAGCGTGTGAAAAGATAAGTAACAGAACCCATTTCCATCATTTTTGAAATTTTTGTCTGTTTGTTTGTGCGCACATCACGTAAAATCTCCGAATTCAATGCTGACAATGTTTATATACAAAAATTATACGCAACTTGAGGTTTAACTTGGTTTTTGTTTCATCGAAATCGGTTCACTCTACCAAAAGATATGATTAATTTAGTGAGTTCAAGAAGTAAAATATTACCTTACGCAATTCAGTATAGTACTTGCAACGACATCTTAAGACTAAAAATAGAACTAATGTTGATAGTTGAAATCCGAATCCGATAGATGGCGTTGTGCAAATGACGTCATTTTCTGAATCGCGGTGTTAATCTATACTAATATTATAAAGCTGAAGAGTTTGTTTGTTTGATTGAACGCGCTAATCTCAGGAACTACTGGTCCGAATTGAAATTTTTTTTTTGTTGGGTAGCCTATTTATCGAGGAAGGCTATAGGCTATATAACATCACGCTACAACTAAGAGGAGCGGAGCAGTAATGAAAAATGTTGCAAAAACGGGGAAAATCGCACGGGTAGGCGATTCGACTCGACGGGAAGGGTCGGGGAATTAAGGAATTTAACGCGGACGAAGTCGCGGGCAGAAGCTAGTATTCATATAAAATCCGTTGGCAGTTACACGTAAGTATGGTGAACAAGAAGCCAGTGTGGAGATTTTCTAATAATTCTGAGTTCAAGTTTCGAGCCTATCCAGTATCCTTACATCCGTCACCGTCACTTACCGTTTATTATATCCGCAAGACTCGTCTGGCTAAACAAATATACGAAATAACTCAGTGCATTCACCTCGGCGTTAGTTAAGTGAAACGCTTTCTGTATAATATGCATAAATTGAAGTGGAAAGTTGAAGGGTTGTTTTATGTTAGTTACGTTAACCATACTATAATTTTAATATTGGAACGAAGTTTTTTTAACGCAGCCTGCGGTAGGAGTAAACTATTAGAAATAATCACGAAACGAAAAATCGCTATGTTTCCTTCATGCGGCCTTTATAATGAGGCAGAGAGAGGACGAGATATTTTTGTGGGTATCGAGGGTGCTGAAACCAATAATGAACCAAATTTTACATCTTAGGTGTCGATTTCGTAGTTTTCGAGGGTGCTTCAGTCGATAGTGAGGTCAAAATGACAATCTAATATGGCGTCAACTTTATGAGAGTTTCTCAACACTTATTTTAGATGGCTCTGTATTAAACACATTTTCTTATTCTCTGCCTCTTTCTATATTCTCGAGTATATGTGCATGCGAGTATCGCGTTTTATTAATATAAACGATGCATAATTATATACACCTTACTATACGAGGAACTAATCGAAAAACAGACGTCAACATAATTCAGTAGTACTTGAAACATTATCTTGGCAGTGGTAGGCGTTCAGAAAGACCCATGTTCCAACTTAGAAAAGACTGAATATGTGTGTACATTCTTAAATTTTCTCTATAATCGTGTCGACGATGAAGTGCATAAAATAAGAAAAGTAAAAGAAAACTATAAAGGTGTAAACACAATGTCTATGAGGCGGGGTCAAAAAGCATCCTCGTTATATACGCCTCTAAAGAACACAGATTACTGTTAAATAAAACACGGTAATGTGTTCTAGCCCGTAATACAGCAAGCGTCAAACTTTGTTGTTTTTGGATGGGAAATCATCAAATAACGTTTCCCGCTCTGGGTGGAGCGGAAGGGCGTGTCAGACTTTTTCTGACTAAAACCAACCCTTGTTCCTTTACTTACCTGTGCCATGCCACGGTTACTCTTTCGAACAATTCCGCAACTCTAGCATGCATCGGTTCTCGCGGACCCCTTCAATATGTACTGACATGTCTTTGAGGTGCGCGTGAAACATAACACGCTGTCGACCTGGGCCTGGTCCATAATGGACGGCGAGCTGCCATTGCTCGTTGCCTGTAAGCACGCGCCTACGGTGGCAAGGAATCCGCTATGGAATCAAGCGTCAAACTGAATTATCAATTGTTTTAAGCAATACGAAGCACTGTCAAGGGACACCTCCCAAAGTATAAATTGAATAGCCTGTCGACGTGAAACTGCTGTGTCTGCACCTTAACATATTAAGCGCTGTCGCATCATATTCTCAAAGAAACTGCACACATCTTTTAGATCCCTTGCATAAACAGTTTCCACATCGCGAGCGAATATACATTATTTTTAATGGCCGCCGGGATACATAGTAAAATCGATATTGACTATAAATGCTGTTATGTGTTCATTAAAGCGGAGCGCGCATAACCTTTTACGATGCTGTATACTTTGGATACGTTTCATTACGCCAATTTTATATTTTATTACGTTTTGTTTAAGAAAATATTGCTTTTTTATGGCGTACCCCTTTTTTTCTTGGGTCTTGGGAAAAGGTTTGGAAGCACACCTGTATATTGTTTATGGCTCTACAGGTGCGGAAGTAGGTAAAGAATATTTTCTTTTCAATTTATTTAAAGTCAGTCAAAACCCAGGTCAGACAGCTGCGATGACCATGTGACAGCTAACCACCTCTCCGCCTCTGGAAGACTACATCGATGTATTTACTATTGAGATTCAAATACCAATGACTGATACATCACATCACAAATGATACATCGTAAATCATATAAATTCCTGGAATTCAAATATCACTTGGATAGTTATAGCTAGTATACCCATTGTTACCAATACTAATAAGAGACAATTTTACTTGAAATAAAAAATATTATAAGAAAAGATGTACTTGCAAAGATCGTTGCAGAAGACACGTTTTCTTTGTTTATTTCTCTCAAAGACGACCATAAATGCGATTTGGCTCCGGCCTAGAATAGACAAGCCCTCTCTTCCCGTGGGTGTCGAAAGAGTCTACTAAGGGATGGTGTAGGTTGTCAGTAATTGTCATCCTATATCAACCTACACTCATGTGTGAGTACAATCTGACAACTTTACATGATATGTAGCCATCTATGGGCTCGAAAACGCATTTCTTAGAGGCCTAGATGGAACAGCATCAGGGCAGGATGACGACTATGGGCGGTGTTGGACGAACGTCACGCTCATCAACAGCAGCGCCTAAAGATCAAGTATGATTGACTACTGCGCAACCACCAAACCGCATTAGACAAGCGTGGTGGGTTAATTGTCTAAACCCCTTACCTAATGTTAACGATACATAACATAAAAAATAACATAAAATTAAATTTATTTTCTTATCACAAATGTTGCATGTAGGTACAGAAAGTGCTTAAACTAATTTAAAAAATATATAACAAGATTTGAGAGAGCCTGGAGCCCGAAGAAGGCATTGAATACCTGTGTTACAGGTCACCAGGCCCCCCCATTCTTACAGTTAGACTTTATATGTTATTAGATTAAGTTAAGTATGAACTAAATGTATGATGGTGTGATGATACAACTAATGACAATCTCGCAGTGCCTGGCAGCTTCAGTCAGTGTACGGCTACTGGCAGTGTGCAGGTGGACCCTGGGGCTGGGAATCATTATCTCTGGGCGAGGGCGAAATGACTTCGGCTAGCAAAAAGGATACCGGTACATTGATCAACTGAACATTCGACTTATAAAATTTACTTACTGTGAAGAACGATTATTAGGACTAGAAAAATCCTTGGAACATGTTAACTAGGACATTGTAGGCCTACCTAATCGTAAGACGAGATGATGAATATATATATTTAATATTATAATGGGGAAACCAACACTAACCACGGGGTCGGCTTCCTCTTTGCAAAACAAGGACTTTGACGGGCCTGTTAGTCTAGTGGTTAGTGACCCTGACTGCTAAAACTGAGGTCGTGGGTTCGATTCCCACCCAGGACAAATCTTTGTGTGATGAGCACAATCATTTGTTCTGTGTCTGGGTATAATTTATCTATAATATGTATGTATTTAGAAATATGTAAGTATGTTTATCAGTTGTCTGGTTACCATAGTAGGTACAGGCTCTGCCTAGTTTGGGATCAGATAACGTTGTGTTGGTTTTCCAAAGATATATTAATTTAAAAAAAAACGCTGGAAAGATAACCTAGTGGAAATTGTCGAAAACACTAACGTTAATTCAGGTTATGCTGTAACTTCATTACATCATCATTATCAGCCTATATTGTTCCCACTGCTGGGACACAGGCCTCCTCCCGTTGAGAGGGAGTGGGCCGTAATCTGCCACGCGGACCCAGTGCGGGTGGGTAGATGTCACATGTCTCCGAATTTTTGGTTCTAGGACATGCCGGTTTCCTCACGATGTTTTCCTTTAATAAAAAAAAAATTCATCACCACGATGATGCAATTATTTACACAAACTAATGTGCCTGCCTGGGTTCGAACATCATAACATAGCAAAGACGAAATTGAAGAGTTCCATGATTTACTAAATAATGCCTGCGATGAAAACTGAGGAACTTGAACCATGGTCATCGGCGACAATAACGCAAATATTGGTCCCAAAGCAACATCCTGGCGCCAGAAGGTATGGGAGATACAAAAAGTGTTGTTTACGTCTTTTAGAATTTGTTCTTAGCCAAAAGCTTAACGTGAGCAACAGTTTTTTTCCATTTAAAAGCCTCAGCCCTTGCTCTGGTCTTATTTTTTTTAAGGCATAAGCGTTTGAGCTTATCCACCCCGCAAGAGATGTTATACAGGTATGAGGTCCTCATTGTAATTTTTCGTCTAGCGTTACTTCACATAAAAAAACCATTACTCAACTAAAAAACACAAAACACTACCAAAAACCTATAGATTACGTAAATACTACGAGCAGAAATATCGCAGATGTCAAATGATTTATACTCTAACAGATTGGGCCCAATATTTTTTACGGCTCCATTGACGTTTTGCAATATTATGTCCATTCGAATGGGTGCGACTGAATTATTCATTTTCCCTTGTCTTTTCGAGTAAGTTTTGTTCATTTGAGTTTTTATGAGGTCGTTTGACAAATGTCTGTGTCCAATCGAGGGTGAATTACTTTAAATCGTTTTGTATAATGAGGTGGAAAGTATTTGAGATTATGTTTATGAGTATTGGAGTCAGTTAATGAAAGTTGTAACTTATGTATATTACACAACATCACGGCTATTTTTATCGGATTAGACAGAGGTGTACCTAAGGTATACCCATATTTCACTAATTATGTTCAAGTTCCATTTAATACGGGCGAATGTCATTATCATGATCATCATTTCAGCCGAAAGATGTCATCGGTGGACATAGTCCTGACCCCAAGGACCGCCACTTCAACAAAGGCACAAATCTGGACGCCGAAATTTAACAAGATTATATATAAGAAAAATGTATTAACTTCACACTCACATAAACCACAGCTCACCACACCTCACTATGCTACACTACACGATACCACATCACATAACACATCACCACACCACACCACATCACACCACGCAACACATCACCACACTACACCATATCACACCACGAAACACTTCACCACACTACACTACAAAATACCACACCACACATCAGCACACCATGTGGTGCTGAAGTGTGACACCACACTACACTTTTACTGACAATGTTGAAAACAGTTTTTTTTTTCAGCTTTTTTTTTAATTTTGTATTCCTTTTGCTTTCTTTATTTTTGCTGTATGTGCTCTCATGCCAAAAGCTAAAATTATTTTATTTCGTTATATTATCGCTAAGACTAAATCCTGCTAAAGACTAAGGCCTGGTAATCTGTATGACAGGTTTTCCTAGTGCAGATACCAGTCTCCCACAAAGGATTTATGCTGCTGTTATTTCTTCGTAATTTTAAGGAGCCTTTGTGGAAGAGAAATAAATGTTTATTTATTATACATAAGTGAGCGAATTTCGGTTTTGTATATAATGGGATATCTAGACTTTTTTCATACTTAGAAACCAGTAAATCTAAGAAAGTAAGCATAGTAGCTTAAGAGTATCGGTATTGGCCGTTTGTACTAGATATCTCAGTGGCGGTTTACGTCAGATGATGTTCATCATCTGCCTAGCCTTTTCCCAACTATGGGGCTGGGGTCAGTTTCGAGTCTAACCGAATTCAACTGAATACCAGTATTTTACGTGGGGCAAATAACTATCTGCCCTCCACAATCGAGGAACTGGGTGACACGATACCCCTTGGTAAGCCTGGTTGTCAGATTTACGGGCTTGTAACGACCTGTAACGACTGTCAGAAAAATATCCACGAATCACTGCTGGTACCAACAGTTAGACGTACTTACCGAAGCACGGAGGTGTCTCAGTATGTGAGTTAGATGAGTCACTGCGTCTAAAATACTGAAGTTGTAGTAAGAAATGAACAACATAACAGTTCCAAAACACTTTGCTTGTAATGACAGTGGTAGACTCCTTGTTCTAAGTTAGATTAAACCATTGCCTTTTCTCAAAAAACAAACTTTCTCACGTAAAAACTCAGCTCGAACAAACTGCCAACAAGATTCTCCACCCTACAGTACACTGTATAGCACAAAAGTTGTACCAACAAAATGTTTAAACAGCAACTAAGAAAATAAAAGGGTGGAGTGTTAAACGTGCAACGGAGTACATTCTGTAGAGTTTAGAGCACAAACACAGGTGATCAAATGTATGTACATACTCGAATAAACAACGGTGTGCGTTTAAATTGAAGATTCTTGTCGCGTCGGACAAGGATTTGGAAAGCTGGATAAGAATTTGGCATCTAATTCGCGAATCACTTTTTCTAACAACAGGTTGGCAGGGAACTTGACACGCAACCTGTGATAATCGATTCAGAACATAATTCTGAATCCCACGAGGTGAAATTTTGATTCGGTTATTAAAAAACATTTCTGCTACATTTAATTTGACCGTGTACGTATTGTACTTTAAGTACTCAATAAGACATTTAATTGGACACCAAATACCATAACATCGTCATCATCTTCCTGCCTTTGTCACATGTTACTTGGGGTCAGTGCAACACGTTATCTTCTTCCAATCTCCTCTGCCAAACATCGCTCCTTTCTTTCATAATTATCTTTTCTCACACAATCCAAATCAAATCAAATCAAATCAAATATTTTTATTTGTAGAACATAGGTAAACAAAAGTACAGATGTCAAAAATAATATTTAGAACGCTATGTCTTGCCATCAATGGCGTACAAATGTTGCAATCAATAAATAATCAACTAATAGTAAAAATTCAAAATAATTAACAAAACTCATGTGGTAAATCAAAATTCACAAATAAATCACAAATTGAACGAAATAAATTAGGTTAAAATATAATAAAACAATTAGATTAATTACAAATAGAAAAATGTCAATAGATATGTGTCTTCCAAAAATAAAATTATAAGAAACATTCATAATTAATAAACAAAGCTCAGAATCTAGTTTCATTAGGCAGTTTATATTTCATAAATAGTGGTTTACAGCTATCCAACCACCACGATTACGATTTTCATCTCTCTCTTCATTCATCAACATTTATATTCAATCCTCTTTTATTCACTTGGGTCTCTTCCCTCCTCATCACATGCCCTTACCAAGTCAAACGATTTACTTTCATCTTTTTTGTCACTTACACCATATTCAAAATTCCCCCTTACATACTCCACCCCTTACTTCCCCCATCCTTTAGATACACGTACTAGTCATAAAACTTTAAAAAAAATCACCAACAATAAGGCAAATTTCTTATCCAGCACACTGAGTTCTCGAACAACATGTAAGGCGATGTTTACAACGTTAGAGAGATGCAAATAAACTCTGGTGGCTTAAAATTGACGACGCAACATTCGCACTGTGCCTGTAGCCATTACTCTTGGCTGTAAGTGTTGTTTGAGAGCGGTTGTAAATCTTAATGTAGCTACGTACAAAGAAATTAAGGGAAAAATCTGATGTTATTTTTCATTCTCAAAGGTAACTTCTGCCCGCAACTTCGTTCGTGAGATTTTTTTTGTTACTTCGACCCACACCGTCGTATGGCATCGCCTGCCTGCCTTTTTGACTTTTTTATCAGCTTTAAAGTATTGAGCAAATTTCTCAGTTGGACGCCATTTTTCTGCCGGTTGATGGCAATAGGCTCGCCATGGGACTTAAATGGTGTAATGTGTGTGTAGTATAGGTACACTTCAGCCAGTTTTTCTGCCTTTTGGAGAACGTAGGCGTGATGATATTTTATGTTATTAAAGCTTATTCATCTTATTTTTAGTTTTGGTATGCCTAGTTTCGCGGTGAAGATACGAAAACCAAGAAATGGTGAAATTTTTACTAGAAGTGTCTTCAGTCTCGGACCTACTTTATTTACAGAAACAGCTTAAAGACACGTGCAAAGGGCTTGATTTGTCAATGCGTTGCCAACCATGAACACAAAGCTGAAAATTCAGATGCATTGGTCACGAGCATAAAAATATTCAACTATGAACAGGTCAACAATAATATTTTTATTTATAATTTCACGATTTGCCGTTATCTTCACGACATAAATTAATGGATGACTATAAATATATGTCGTGAAGGTAACGGCAAATTATCACAATTTGACACAAATATTCGATATTGAAGGAACACCAAAACTTTCTGAAGTGACACGCGACGAAATAATACAGAATGCTACATTGGCTTCAAAAATATGTGTCACCTCCCAGAATAATCATCATCATTTCAGACGAAAGATGCCCACTGCTGGACATAGGCCTCCCCCAAGCACCGCCACTTCAACCGGTTCTGTGCTTCTTGCATCCAGCAGATTTCTGCGGCCTTCACCAGGTCATCGGTCCATCTTTTTTATTATTAAAAAAAAAAACAATTTACATGATTTTTTACAATCAGTCATACCACACAAACCATCGCGGGTTTAACAGTGGTATGGCCAGACACGGCAACTCGGTGTCACTAGAATCTCTTAATCAACAAACAATATACCTACAAAAATAAAAACAAAAAGATTATCAGATTAGATTATTATTATTAAAAGAAGAGTGAAAGAACACTATCTCTCCACTTTGTCATAATTGCTCATGAATGTTTTTATTTCAATTACATTATTAGTATAATATATATTTAGTGATATTTATTCTAGAAGTATTTATGTATGTTTGTATGTATGTATATTTTTATTTTGTATGTTTATATTTAAATTATAGTATTATTTTTCTTCTACTATTACACACGTTGTCTACATCTCTTTGTATATTCTCTCCTATTGCAGGTATGCTGGAAGAGATTTCTATAGAAATAAGCATTACCTTTGTACATATTTTTCTGTTCCTTTCTTCTTGTCTATTTATATGTGTGCATAAATGGTTAAATAAAAAATTAAAAAAAAAAAAAAAAAAAAAATCGTACTGCAATCTACAAAATAACACTTTAGTACCTTTGAGCAGTTCTTCTTATTCATTCTACTGTAAGTTTCTACAGGCAAATCATTCAGGTACGATGGTAACATGGATTCCCACGTCCGTGCTCTATAAGCATTATTAAATTTAAGCACGATAAGTCTGGGTAAGTAGGTCAAACTACGCAACGACTTTAATCTGTCGTATTTACGAATATTTCATAAATTGTGATAATACTCACTTATGACACGTAAACGTACCTTATCAAAGACATTTACAATTCGGCAGTGCTTAAATAAACCCGTATCATTATCTTGGAATTCGTGTTTTATTCTTGCTGGTACAATTGTTTTTAAAATGCATAACTGTAACTTTTAAATGTCCTCGACGTACGTCTTGTATGTACACCCGTAGCTACTTAGGCCGTAATCAATTACGGAGTCGGCTAGTGCTAAATACAATGTCCTAAGTGTTCTATAGGGTAGTTTATACTTAAGGATCGATAACTTTGCTAATATTGACCTAAGCTTATTGCATACGTGATCAATATGAGGCCACCAGTGGAAATTACTATCTATTATCACACCAAGATACATATGTTGAGTCACCAACTCTAATTTGTGGCAACTGCACGCTGTGACCGATCGGTGAAGACACATTTGCTCATGGGCAACGACAAAAGGCACACAAGACTCCGTCAGGTACGGCGAGTATACATGCAGCAGTTTGGTTTTTTTTTGTATTCATTACAAGGCCAACGTCGTGAGCCCACTTACATACCCTGCATCACTCTCTGCGCCTCCCGTATAGGTATCCTTGTGTACAGCAATCAAACATGTGTCGTCAGCAAATTGATACACGGAGGCTTCCGTGAAGATGTTATACATATCATTCACGTACAGTAAGTATTCGGTCGGCCCAATAATCGAACCTTGTGCTGTGCCTTTATCGGTTGGAATCAAGCTACTAAATGAACCTGACACATTCATCGACGTGTAGCGATTTCTGTGGTAGTTTTAAACCATTCTAAGAATGGACCCCGTATGTCATTTTGCTGTAGTTTCTTAAATAGTGTCTTATATTTTAAACAATCAAAAGCTTTGCTAAAGTCAATGAGGACAATGAGTACATGTTCACGATTGTTCAGGTATCCGTTGACCTCATTACTAAACTTTGATAACAATTGTTAGGTATTTTTATTTTTTTGGGAGCTATACTGTTTTTCATTAATAACATCATTTGATTTCAAGAATTTGTTAATTTGAAGTCCGAGATACCTCTCAATTATTTTATCAATACATGATAAAATAGTTATAGGTCTGTAGTTATTAACATCTGTGTACGATCCGTTCTTATGGATAGGTCGTACTATCCCAACCTTGAGTTCATCAGGGTACAAGGACGTGGCAATGCATGTGTTAATTAGATGCGTTATAACGGGGGTAATTTCCTTATACAGGGTTATTTGTAAAACACCGGCAACCTCTCAGGTTTATGTTATTAACATCATAATAAACAACTTTTGTTCTATGACTTTTAAAAATTCATCATATTTTAGTGCATCAGATTTTCATACAAAAATCGGCTGCCTGTAAATAAGTCAAGTTCAAGCGCCCCCGCCGCCCTATCCCCGCTCCCCTTGCTAATATACTATCGCTTTCTTTTGCTTCGCATAGACTCCGTAACATTTAGAGCGTTCAATTTAAATATTTTTATTTTTGTTTGAAAATCTGATGCACTAAAATATGATGAATTTTTAAAAGTCATAGAACAAAAGTTGTTGCTTATGATGTTAGTAACATAGTCCTGAGAGGTTGCCGGTGTTTTACAAATAACCCTGTATATGTATTTTAAGTCTTTGACTCGGATACCATCGAACCCGGGGCATTTCTTCTCATTTAAGTGTTTTATTATAGAGGATACAATCTCCTCATTGGCGTTTAGTAATCTCATAGATAAATTACAATTATTGATATAGGACTTAACATCTAGAATGGGTGTGTTGCACTGTAATTTGCATGTGTTGTTAACATTTACTCTAAATTCAGACGCAAACTTATTAGATACAATGTTTGGCAATAGTTTAAAATGTTTTAAAATTATATCATCAATAGATTTATTGATTTTCCCACATAAATTGTTAATGGTTTCCCAAAAATGTTTTTTTTGGTTTACCATTGTGGAAATTGGATTTCACCTCCTTAAAATAATTATTATTCTTTACATTATCTTTTCATTATCATTATCATTTCTTTACACTAACACCCTATGGGCCCTGATGCCTGAAAATAAAATATTTTTATTTTTTATTATTATTAATTTGCTTATTTGTTTTATTTCTTTATTTATTGTATAACAGCCTATTAGCCAAACTGCTTTGATCTTTAAGCCAGATATCTAATACCTAGTTGATCTCTTTTTACACACATTTGATCTATTCTGCTACTTTTCCAGAGTTTAACTTTTACAATAAACTTACAGTTTTCATATACACAAGAAAAATTATCCAATATAAAACATTGTTAGGGTTATCGTAATCCAAGGCCAAACTCCAGTTAATATTGCTCAATTCACTTTGCAACTTTTTATTATCTAATTTGCTAATGAGCCCCTTGAGGGAGGTCTTCCAACGCTACATCATCCAGTACGCGGTCGCACTCCAGAACCTTCCGGCCCGATCGGCCATCTGTTCTGCGAGCAATGTGCCCTGCCCACTGCCACTTAAGTTTGACAATTCTTCGGGCTATGTCGGTTACCTTCGTTCTCCTACGGATCTTTCCATTTCTCATTCGATCGCGTACGGTAACTCCAAGCATAGTCCTCTCCATTGCCCTTTGGATGACTTTCAGCCTTCTTATGAGGCCCATTGTGAGCGACCACGTCTTAGTGCCATTAGTCATCACTGTAACTTAACTGATAACGGTACCTTTGAAACCGGAACACAGCTTAGCTTTACCACGTATACTATTTTAAGCACACACACATTTTTAAAATGAGTAGGTAATTAATTTAGTTCTGCAGTGGCTTTTAGAGGATATTGTGTGCAAAATGTTTTAGCACAACAATTTTTACTTTCAGCTAACAATTTCTGGCCGAGCGAAGCAATTTAGCTTTTAGTTTTGGAGTTTAATAATAAGGCTTCTACTTCCTGATTAACATACATGACTTTACGGTAGGCAGTATTTTCAGGGAAAGTCGATAGATAAAATAAAAATAAATAAAATAAATATCTTAGGACAACCAACACACCGTTATCTGATCCCAAACTAGGCAGAGCCTGTACTGTGGTAACCAGACAACTGATAAATATACTTATATATTTCTAAATAAATACAAATTATAGATAAATTACACCCAGACACAGAACAAATGATTGTGCTCATCACACAAAGATTTGTCATGGGTGGGAATCGAACCCACGACCTCAGTCTTTGCAGTCAGGGTCACTAACCACTAGACTAACAGGCCAGTCAATGTGCTTTACAGTATACACACATTGTCATAATATTTTAGTCCCATGTCGGCCACACGGATCGGCATCACATACATATGGAGACCCGAGATTGATCCTGATTGTTATTCGAAGATCTTGGACAGTCGTTACGGGTAGTTAGGAGCCCAAAAGTCTGACAACCAGTACCATTACGGGGTATTGTATTACCCAGTAACTGGGTTGTGAAGGTTATATAGATATGTTTATGTAAAATACTGGTATTCATGATTGGCGATATTGGAACGACACCAACATAGAAAAAGGCTAGGCGGATGAATACATAGTAATAGATTCTAGAATTTCGAAAGTAGAATAATTGCTGTGGAAATGCGTTCCTTGCGAAGCATGTTTGGTGTGCCTGTGAATGATAGGCTGAGGATTGATGTGATAAACAACGGTGCGGTTTAAAAGAAGTTGTAGTGACAAAATTTGAAAAGAGTAAGCTTAGATGGTTTGGTCATGTGTAGAGGACGAATGAAGATTGGGTAACCAAAAGGTATCTACAAGGCAGATGTGACTGGACACGTCGGAAGGGGTCGCCCTAGGAGGACATATAGTGACCTTATTGGTGATTCTCTTCAGAAAGGTCAGGTGCGTTGTACGGGTAACTGGCGTGCGTGTTTGACTAGATGTATGAACATAAATGAAACAAAAAGCGTATGTAAGGATTGTAGCAGGTGGCGTTCTGTAGTTTCTGCCTACCCCCATGGGATAAAGGCTTGAGTTTATGTATGTATGTGGATTCTAGACTCCTTGCTGCTACTGAGATATTACTAACTATCAAATTCAACGCGGTTTAATTTTTTGTTAAAAAGTTTTTATTTTGTAATTTTTTGTGGCTTTAATGTACTAATAATACTTGGCAAGATATACCCTCTCCAATGAAAAAAGAATGATCAAAATCGGACTACTCTGTACAAAGTTATGCGTGGTTATACATTACAATCAATGAGTAAACAATCAATCATCCCCTGTTTTCCGACCCTTAAGGTTCGATTTTGGTTTCCAAATTTATATGGAACCACCCTCGGAGTATATCTTTTCCAATAAAAAAAGAATTATCACAATCGAACTACTATGTAAAAAGTTATGTGTGGTCATACATAAAAAAAAAATATATACGCGTCGAATTGATAACCTCCTCCGTTTTTTTTCGTCGGTTAATAAAACGGTACAAATCTTTCTACAATCTTTAATTTTGTCTATTCTTCCGTCGACAAAACCCATTCCTACGGTGGTCATGTTACGCGTGCTGGGACAGACCCCAGTAAGTACGTTTGCCATCATTAGATCAAAAGGTAGTAAAGATTTTGTGACAGTAGACTAATAATATTTTATCAAATCTGTCGCTTATAGATATCGTGACACGCCGTTTCCTTACGGAAATAGAAACCTTCTGATTGCTTTCTACTTCTTCCGTGCAATGACAAGGCGACATCGATGTTTACATTTATTATTGTATTTTCTTTATCGCAGGCTACAGTTTGCACGCATGACCGATAAGAACTTGACCGTTTTTTTTTGACAAGACAATATAAGACAAAAATTACAATTTGACCATCATGGCAATTTCGCTACAGTATGTATTTCTTTTTTTTATTAAGCTATTATGAGAGTAGCTTAACGTTGTTATTTATTTAATTGTGCCTTTTATTAAATACATAATTTACAGCGAAAGTAGCTTCACTCCCATTTATCAAGCTCGTGGTTTTATTTCAGAATGAAAATGTTTATATTTATTTGGTATTCCAAATAAATATAAACATCTCGCAGGTCAACCAAACAGGTTTTCTCAATAAATTAAGGCCTCCAGCCAGGCTTAAAACCAAGTGAACTTATTAACTAAGTGACTACACCCAAAGGGTATCCCCTGTGGGTACAGACCTCGGCTTAGAGCGTTGCTGGAAAACGGCAGCAATTGACGGACTGGACTGAATATTCTCTTGCGATATAAGTTAAAGTCAATTGTCAATGTGTACTCCGATTAATAAGTAGCATTTAATTTAAGTATTATTAAGAGTTTTTTGAGCAGTGGTGGCGCAGTGGTAACGGCAGCGACTTATGAATTGTAGATCGTTAGTTCGAACCCAAGAAGGCGGGTATAAACTATTTCATGACCACCGCTCTCAAAACGGTGAAGGAAAACATCGTAAGGAAACCGACATGTGTTAGAACCAAAAGTTCGAAGAAATGTGACATCTACCAACCCGCACTGGGCCTGCGTGGTGGATTATGGCCTACTCCCTCTCATTGAGAGGAGGCCTGTGTCCCAGCAGTGGGAACATTCTAGGCTGCTGATGATGATCAAGAGCTTTTTCATCATGGCAACCTCAAGCTATTGTTTAACCATTTTAATAATAAGAGACTCATAAATCATTCATCGCTTCATAGGAAGACACTTTACAGATAACGCCTGAAAAAACATATTTATCTAACTTACAAAAGTTACAATAGAGTAAAGAACAACAATCAAGCTTCTTTGAAAAAGTTAAGCTAAAAAAGTTTTGTTTACGAAAACAAGGACAGAGGGGGTGAGCCGAGAGGTACGGAGGGGGGGCGCAAAATAAAGCAATCAGTTATCCGTTAGGTTTGTTTTTTGATAAAAACGTTGACTTTGCAATCTTGCGTCTGAAATTAAGAGTTGTGTGTTACAAAAGTTGAGGGGACGCTTTTCTATGCTTCTTTTACTTTGAAAATAATCTAAAAACTAGCTAAATGCGTATTGGATTACATACTGTGAAGGGTTTTGTAGTTGACATAAATATTGGCAACGGTCGTCTTTATATACCGCAAAAATAATTTAGAATTTTTTTGTATTTCTCATAAAAACTGAAAACAAAGTTACTTCTGAGTAGCCGAAAATATTCCATATCTTAAAACTGCAATTTAATAGCAAAGTCACTTAAAGATATCATGACCTTTTTAATAATGATAATTATACATAACGGGATGAAGTGGCGATGTTTGGGGGAGGGTATGTCTAGCAGTGGACATCTGTTGGCTGAAATAATGATGCTGAACAATTAGCACTTGTCTTTTATTTATTTATTTATTTAAGGAAAAACAAACAGTAACACAATAAGAGATAGACATATTATCTTAGATATTAAATTTTGAACAATTGTGCTACCCACAACGTTCTCCACAGATTACAATGCAAAGTATTTAAAACTAGCTGGTAACACAGATACAATACCTATACAACAGTAATTGTCCTAGAACTCAGGAATTGGATTTTGAAATTAAAAAAAGTAAGTGCAGTGCAGTTAAGTTTGTGTGCATACATGATTAAATTATATTGATACGTGATTAAATTATATTGCGCCATTTTAAATTACTTTGCTGATCCTTTAGGGTTGCTCGGATTTCCTTCTTAAATGCATTTTTACTAAGGAAAAGAATGTCGATTACGTTAAATTCATCGTTATATGTCTTAACCAAACGATGAAGCGGTGAACGCGAGCCAGCGTTGGATTTACAGAGGCTAGTAGCAAAAAGACGTCGAGTGCGTACCTCACGTACATGAACTGTTCGAGGAACCAGGTAACTCAGACTACTAACTAAGTCCGGACAATCAAAGTGATTGCGGCACACATTGAACAGAGTCATAACTTCCAGAAGTTTCCGTCTAGACTGTAACGTCAGAAGATCATACTTTTTAAGAAGTAAGTGGTATGACATTTTATTTCGATAACATCTAAAATTCATAGCACGAAGGTATTTACGTTGTACTAGTTCTAGTCTTTCACTATATTTCACATAAAAAGGATTCCAAATAGGTACGGCAAACTCCAACTGTGGCCTGATTATTGATTTGTATAAATGCAAAAAGGTGGAAGGTCGACGAAAATCTCTGGAAGATCTCATTACGAAACCAAACATTTGGTAGGCTTTGTTAACAATTTTTTCTATATGAGCATCCAGATGGAGTTTCGAATCTAGAAGAACACCAAGATCGCGGAGAAAACTTACTTTACTGATTGGCGTATTGGCAAGACGATAGTTGAAGTCAGTAATATTTTTCTTTTTGGTAAATGTTATAACATGACACTTTGGAAGACTAAGGTAAAGCTTATTGGAAGAGCAGTAACTAGAGAAACGGTCTAAATCTTGCTGGAAGTTAAAACAATCGACTTTATCAGAAATAATTTTGTAAACCTTTAAATCGTCAGCGTACAGAAGAAATTTGGAATTTTGAAAGCAGTCTTTTATGTCATTAATGTATAAGATAAATAATAAAGGGCCTTTGCACGTAAACTTGGACGTTTTCCTAGTAAATTTGCCTGTATTCTAGTTCCTACACAATTACCACATACTACCGACTCTCATGTCATGTATTTACGTTGCGTTGATTGCGCGTTGTACTTTGATTACAACTCAAACCGACTAATCAGGACTGATATATTCAATCGGAAATAGTGAGGGAATTTGTGATGTTTGTTATTTGAGTACAGACGGCAAAATAGTTCATACACGCTGGAGTAAAAGGGGTATTAAGTTGCATTACCAATACTTTAATGTATGAAAACCACATGTATTCCTCAGGCAGTCCTCAGATAATGCTGTCATCGTGGATACAAATACAAATCACTAACAGCGTTACTTAAATTGCAGTGGCAAATGGAAACCTACATCTGGATTTTAAAATCCGTTTTTAAATGGTCGACCGCATAATTGCTTCACCACTATAATGTTGATAATCACTTGTATGCCATGTCCTATGTCGTAAAATGGCCTAAACAAGATTATTTCTCGACTTTAAAAGATCGTGTGACCTCGTTTTTATTTTAGCCTTGCTCCTCGGAGTAAATCGGATAGGAAACACTGAACTCATCTAGTTTTAAAACATACGATATTTTTGAAGTATAAAAAGGTTTTTTTTACCAATTATCAGGTATAACTTTTTATCATTTATGTATTTATTTCGTGCTTGCATCGTAAAACGTCAAGGTATATTTTTGCGTTAGGACAAAATGAGTCTAAACTTTAGTAAAGTTTCAATTAACACGGAGGTTTTGTCCAAATTGGTACAGCAGTTTCGAGATCGACTGTACTTGGTTGCTTGCACACTGAATTATTTTCTCCACTATACGTAACACTATTTTACTTATAACAATATGTTACATGATACCCTTTCCGTGTTATATTTAATGGAAGTGAATCGCTAGAGGGCACGAATATTTTAACATGCAGGAAATATTATGTGCTTACAGGCAGATCGTGTGGTTAGGGCGTTTACATATTTGACTGTATATAATCAAACCTCTAATATTCGCATTTTGCACTCCTAAATATACAAGGTGTTCCTTTTGGTATCCTAACACTCTAGGATATTAATGAGACCATATCAAATAATGAACTGGCATGTTTTTGAATATATGTCACAGTTCTAACCTTACCTTACCCATTTACGGGCCGTTCTAGCTCAATTAGGGTCAGCGCAGACAGAGAGGAATAATCCCCGCGCGGTCTCGGGCATTTTCTTTACGGCTCGCGTATGCTCGAGCATGCGCGTGACCTCGCGAGCCTGCGCTAGTAAACCGTTCTGGGTTACCACTCTACAGTAAACATGCCAGTTTGTCGCGAAAGTTCGTCAACGATGGTGGACTGGGATATGATTATAATTTTGCTTTTGGCGGAAGAAGAAGAAACGGACGAACAAGTTAATAAAATAAAGCGTCAGAAAGTCAGACGAAGAATATGGGTCGAAGAATGTTGGCAAGAAAGGTGTAGATATGGTGAATTTAATACACTGTGTACGACTTTATCATCGAAAGGAGTTTTGTTTCACGATTACTATAAAATGGATTATGAAAAATTTCGAATGCTTGTGGATATGTTACGTCCATATATTCAAAAGAAGACCACTAATTATCGTTCAACCATTTCTGTGACAACACTGAAAGTACGCGTACGACGTGGGCGCCGACTCGACGCCGCGCGAGGATTCCCGCGTATCTACGAGGACGCGCGAGCATTTTTTGTCAGGTTCAAGCATTTATGCACTTTATTGTAATAATTTTAAAGTTTATTTTCAAGTGCGTTAATAAAATCCTCTCTGCTGCGCTCCGTTCTATCGCTCCGCTGAGCCTTACTGCGGCCAACAGTCAGTCAGAAAAGACTGAAAAGTTAAAAATAAGCTCAACTGGTAAAATAAGTGTTCGTCATTAGAACGTCTATAAGTTTTTGGAAGAACATTTAATTATTTAGTAAAGTAAAAGTCGATACATGATTGTGATTCTGTGTACTTTTTCTGAACTGTAACAGTAAATAGACACGTATTTATATTGAAGAATACGTTTTCACTAACTAAATCCACAGAGTTTGTTGCGTGATTTCTTCTCACCAGTTCAAATACTGAGAAGTAAAAAAAGGATGTGAGTTTTTATAATTTTCGTTTTTCAAAAAGTGATAATTTCAGCCTAATTATAATTTTATTTAATGGTGAGATGTAGAGACACAGACAAATGCTAAAGCAGAGGGGTAATTGCGTACTACACTATCAGAGACAGTTCCGCAACATTCATGGCGTTGTTTACATTGCTAAGCAAATAATTTTTTTTCGAACATATGAAAGAATGGATGGCAAAAAACCTTCAAATTCTGATTAATAGTGTGTTGCGCAATTATGGTGCAGGTTGTGGCACTGCTGTGCCACAACGCCATTCAATGCAAAAATCATCCTTCATTCCTTTCGTAGTTCCTATAAACCAACATGTGGAGTCGGACGTAAAGAATATCACCATCTCATTTCTGCCCGCGAGTGTCGTAAAAGATGACTAAGGGACTTACTAGAGAATGGGCAGCAGCGTTCTCTATGCATTTTACCACCATACTGCGATCGCCAACCCGCCTGCCAAGCGTGGCGATTATGGCAAAGCCCCCCAAATTGGGGGAGGCCTAGGTCCATCAGTTGACGTCTTTCGGCTGAAATGATCATGAACCATGATAAACCAACGCATACTACAGTCGCATCGCATTTTGAATGAAAATTCATCATCATCATCAGCCTATAGCTGTCCACTGTTGGACATCATCATCATCATCATCATTTCAGCCGTAAGACGTCCACTGCTGGACTTAGGCCTCCCCCAATTTGGGGGGCTTTGCCATAATCGCCACGCTTGGCGGGCGGGTTGGCGATCGCAGTATGGTGGTAAAATGCATAGAGAACGCTGCTGCCCATTCTCTAGTAAGTCCCTTAGTCGCCTTTTACGACACCCACGGGAAGAAATGGGGTGGTGTTATTCTTTACGTCCGGCTGTTGGACATAGGCCTCCCCAATTGCACGCCATTTAGCTCGATTTTTGGCAACTCTCATCCAGCTGCTACCAGCCACCCTGCGAAGATCGTCGCTCCACCTAGCCTGAGGGCGTCCTACCTTACGTTTGCCGTTTCGCGATCTCCACTCAAGAACACGTCTACCCCAACGGTCATCGGTTTGACGGCTAATGTGGCCGGCCCATTGCCACTTCAGCATTGCTAATCCTATGAGCTATGTCGACAACTTTGGTTCTCTGCCGGATCACGTCATTCCGGAAAAAAAAAAAAATTGGCAATTGGCTAATGGAAATTTCCGTATGAAAATTGGCTGTAGCCTATTGCGGCTGTATGTGCACTTGGCTTAACATATACCGTTTTTAAAACATTTTTATTAGCTTCACCTGTATGTTTGTAGGTTTGTAACCGACTACTTTGGACTCGATTTTGACCCACTTCGAACGGTTAGATTTCATTTAAACTAGGTAAACTTATCGAAGACAATTCAATAATTTTATACATTTTTGCCATTATTCTTGCCAGGGTTACCAGGATATTAAAAAAAAACTGTCTTCGAAAACTACACTGACATACGTCACTAAATTCGAATCACCTTAAAAAATTGAAAATAAATAATAGTTTAAAAAACTAAAAAACACTATTTTGTAGAAAACCTAACTAAGTAGAAAATAATGGAAAAAAGCGTAGGGTACTTTTTGAGGTATTTTTTTTTAGATATTAAGCAACCCTTTTTTAAAGTATAGTCAATTTATTGCGGTACAGCAACAATAGATCATTAGGATCTCACAACCTGTCATTTATTATAATGCTCTACCTTATCTTCAGTAATTCCATAATCGCACAGGTATCCTATAAACTCCTCAATTTGTGTACCCCACTCGTTTCCTGAACACGGGACGAAAAGAAATTTACATTTTAATTTTGTTTCACGGTGACTGTTAGAAGTTTGAGACGGTCTCAGTAACGGATCTGTTTGCAGCGATACAAACTTTTTGTTTTGCATAATTAACTGGCGCTGAAACCGTGTACCTAGTGGAGAACCGGCTTTATAGTTCAGAAAAAAGTAGGGTGATAGTCTTTGTGAGACGGGGTTTAGTTTGCTGGTGTTAAAGTATTTTTAAGCGGGATTTATATAGATTTTTTGTAAGGTAAAATAGTTAAAAGAAGTGGCAAAGTGACTATAGAACTACGTGAAGGGAGAAGTCAGAAAAGCCTGCTTGCTTGTCTGGATGCTACGAAAACCGCTACGGCGTAGCGCATGTAGCTCGCAGTGCTACGAGGGGTCTACGCGCCCTGTGGAATGTTTCGGATAAATTTTAATGTCTAATAAATTTGGCGCGTGTCTAGACAATCATAATTTTATTTGATCACATTTTGAAATCACATCGGTGACTGACATGTTTTGTAGAAATTGGTTGACATGATAAGGGTATACGGAGGAGTGAGGAAAGATGTAGGTGGCTATAAGAGTAATGGAAGACCAAAAATACGATGGTTGGACTGTGTGAAAGATGCTATCGCTAAAAGCGGGTTGCTATCAAAACAACGAATAAATAGAGTATAGAGCAAAAATACATGTTGCGCCAAACTCAAATTAAATTGTTTTGTGAACAAGAGAATGATTATAAATTGTGGAATTTAAGTGTCACTTAAAACTTGCAACGTACTATTCAAAGTCAAAGTTAAATCATTTATTTCTAATATTGATGGCCATCAAGAGACAGTTTTGAACGTCAATTTTTTTTTATTGATTCTAGGTGTCCCTTCCCTTACCCTTCCCCGTTTCCCGGCCCAGTTTCGTATGGGCTATGGTTACTCTTTTTAAGTGTTTTACAATAGTTTGTATACATGAATTATAATTACATATACTCGTAAGTGCCTTGTGATTGGAATTCCACGTCTGGGTAATGTGTTTTGTGAGTTGTAGTGTTTAACCAAAGTAGACAATAGGTACTATTGTGATTTCGATAATTAAGAACATAACTAAGGAAATGTGTTTTTAAAATGCATACTTCTGGAAACACCTTTAATTAATACAGGCTTGATGTTATAATATTGTTTTAATTACGTAAATTCCTCAATAGTTCTGAGCACAGCGTCGTATGACGACATATTGTCATATCCGATATGAAATTCCAAGGTGACAAGGATATCATTACGTAACTTACGCAATTTGAATATATAATAAAATACCCTTTCGGTTTCGAATTCAATTGTTTTTGATGAAATCAACTACTTGGAATTTTATGTTTTTACAGTTTTTTCTTTTTTGCGAATTAGTTGTGGAGTGTAAAGTTTTCTTGTAAATGTGAACGTTCAAATTGCCTTTAATTTCCAATTTAACATAAATGTTTGACTATAATTTTTATTCTTGTTATTGATTGTTAATAAACCCAATGTAACCGTCTAACCCGATGATAAGTGAGTAAAAAAGCCCATTAATCCTACTTCCTACTAATATTATAAACGCGAAAGTTTGTATGTATAGATGTATGGATGTCTGGATGTGTGGATGTTTGTTCCTCTTTAACGAAAAAACTACTGACCCGATTTAGATGAAATTTGGCACACAGATAGTTTATAACCTGAAATAACACATAGAGTACTTTTTATCCCGGTAGTATGTTCCCGCGGGATAATTTCCGACCTCTACGCGGGCGAAGCCGCTGGCAAAAGCTAGTATTGTAATAAATAGGAAATTTCTTGCTATTACTACCGAGATCAGTGATGTCCTAATGAGTACAGAGGTAGCCAAGCAGGCACTTTGTGTAAATTATTTCATCACCACTGCTCTCAAAACAGTAAAGAAAAAATCATGACGATGTTCTAGGACCAAAAATTCAAAGACATGTGTCATCTACAAGCCCACGCTGGGCCCGCGTGGTGGATTGTAGTCCACTCCCTCTCACTAACAGGAGGCCTGTGTCCCAGCAGTGGGAACATTATAGGCTACTGATGATGACAGAATTGCTTTGATTTTGAAATCAAACTTTAAGAGAATCCTCCAAACTTTTACCCAGACAATACCAACTACTGCTTTCTACATACAAAATAGATAAGTATGAGTGTAGTACTTCCCAAAACAAGACCTTAAACTAGAGACCCTTTACTACGATTTTCAGAAAACAAGGATTTGCAATTAATACGACCCTATTTCCTTACTTTGATCCAATTACTTGGTTGTACTTTGTCGAAGGGACAGAAAATTGTAAAGTAACTATTTAGGTACCAGGAACGGCCATTTTGATTGAATTGGTACTCTTCTGTCGCGGATTCTTAAGCTTATGTTACAATAATGAGCGTAGCGCGTTTCTGTAGAAATAGCAATATCTATATATATAAAAATGAATCCCTATTTCCCTTGGTCACGCCATCACGAGTGAACGGCTGGACCGATTTCACTTTTTTTTTTTGTTGTTGTGTTTGTAATTGTCAGGAAAAGGTTCTTATGAAAGAAAAAAATTAAAAAATTGCGCGGAAAATTAGAAAATTTAAAAACACTTATTTAAGAATACTTAACAACCATATAATAGGACAATATAAACTTTTTTAATGTAATATTATGACATTTGACATAGAATTGACAGAATGCGTGCTCAAATATCAAAGAGACAGGACAACGTCTGTCGGGTCAGCTAGTTTGTCAATATTTATATGGCATGGTTTGACGGTCTCGTAGCTAAGTAACATAGCTGCACGGATCGATCGATCGGGTTAAGCTACACTTTCCGCAGTTGATCTGTGGATTGGTGACCATCTTTACCTTCCCGAGACCTCTCCATGCCTCGGAAAGCATGTTTTAAGCCGATGCTCCCGGCTATCAATCGTGAATTTTTGACATTCGTTACGAGTTGTCAAAATACCGAAAGTCTGACAACCAGTCTCACCAAGGAGTATCGTGTTATCCAGTTACTGGGCTATGGAGGTCAAATAGACAATCGCTCTTAGTAAAATAATGGTTTTCAGCTGAATCCTGTTCGACTGGAAACCGACCCCAACATAGATGATAAACGGCTAGGCAGATGATATTGAGTAAAATTTTGTTGTGCCTAGTAGCCTTTTTAGGCAAAAAACGGAACCCTTATAGATTCGTCATGTCTGTCTGTCTGTCTGTCCGAGTATGTCACAGCCACTTTTTTCCGAAACCATAAGAGCTATGCTGTTGAAACTTGGTAAGTAGATGTATTCTGTAAACCGCATTACGATTTTCACACAAAAATAGAAAAAAAACAATAATATTTGGGGTTCCCCATACATAGAACTGAAACTCAAAAAAAAAATTTCATCAAACCCATACGTGTGGGGTATTTATGGATAGGTCTTTAAAAAAAAATTATTATTATATTGAGGTTTCTAATATCATTTTTTTCTAAACTGAATAGTTTGCGCGAGAAACACTTCCAAAGTGGTAAAATGTGTGTCCACCCCCCCCCCCCGTAACTTCTAAAATAAGGGAATGATAAAACTAAAAAAATATATATGATGTACATTACCATGTAAACTTCCTCCGAAAATTGATTTGAACGAGATCTCTATGAATACGTCATAAATCGTAAACCACAATTTACCTCTCATTCAGTCAACTCAAATATAAAAATTTTAAAAAAACTTTTAATTTCATAAACATAAACCTTATGCATAAACCGTGAATACCTGCAGGTTTGTACGGAACCCTCCGTGCGCGAGTCCGACTTGCACTTGGCCGGTTTTTTTCTTGTAAAATTAACGTTCTTTTACATCGATCATTTCTCATTTCTCAATACTCAATACTTTATTGCATTCCACAATGTATATGCTTAGGTGGTAAAACATTTTATTTAGAAACAATCGTGGACCCTGTCGGGCTCAGCAAAAGAAAATACAGTAGGTAGAGATAGGATAGGATAGGACCTATTGATTACCTTATAATGTAACTTATTCTAAAATAGTATTTAAAAATAAATTAAATACATGCTTCGGAGTTTTCTAAGCTAGTTTAAAGGATTTATCATTTAAATATTCGTAGACACTATAGTAGCATTTACTTAATAAAAGCTTTCTTAATTTGCTAGTAAATAGATGGCTTTTTTCTCTGTTCTTATGAATTCTGGTAACTTATTTTATATTTTTATCGACATAACCAGAGGGCTTGATGAGTGTATTTCTTCTTCTTCTTACCGTGTCGATAGCAATCTAAACAGCCCCCCTAGCCTAGTTACAACCGTTTCGTGTCGAATCCGTTCTCCAATCGGTAACGCCTCGGTGTCAGCAATTGTAGAAAACGATAAGTTGGTAGCCATGTTGACGCGCCTAAGTCGGCCGCTCGTCCTACAATGTCTTTAGAAAAAACGACACATTATAACAAAGGATTTAGCGTTGAACATTGTAGAAACGATAAAAAATCATTCTATCATTTTGAACGATGTGAACTTGGCTACGAATTTTCTATTCGTTTGTTCTAACCACGTGACTTAACGTTCAGCGACTAGACTTAACGATTGCAGATTATCAACTTGGCTAGAAGTGCAGTGTTAGCCCAGAGTTTGGCTCGATCACTGCATCTGGTATACAGATTGTTGATCGCAGTTTGTTAGATTCTGCTTGCCCAACTTTTAAATTAGCCAATAATAATTTTGATCCGATTACAAACTTTACATTTAATATGCGTTAAGCTCCAAACTAAGCTGAAAATACAAATTGTTTCCACTCAATAGGCTAATTAGTTGTTGTTCAAAGCAAATTGTAAATTGCTGTTTTAATAATATGTATTTAGATAAATTTTGTCAGGGAAATATGGTATGAAATTATGCTCTATTGCAAACTGTTTGTTTTGTTTTAATACCGGTTTAATTAACCATGCAATAATTTTGCCGATAAAATTAGATGTAACTACGTACCACTGATTAAAATATGTTTTGTTTCGCTTGGGAATATGTACTGATTATTTGAATAATACGTTGATGAACGTCTTTTTTGGGTTATATTGGAAGCCGACCCACACAGAGTTGGTAAATGATGATGAAGCTAATGAAAGCCTGCAGTGGTGGTGGCTTCGACCTACGAGTTATGTGACATGAGAAAATATTTCTATAGTTCGAACAGGTATGTGTAAATTATTTCATATCCACGTTCTCAAAATGGTGAAGGAAAACATCTTGAGAAAACCAGCGTGTCCTAGAACCAAAATTCGAAGATATCTGCTAACCTACACCGGGCCCGCGTGGTGGATTATGGCCCCCTCACACTCACACAGAAGAAGCCTGTTTCTCAGTAGTGGCAATGATATAGGCTCATTTAGCTTATGCTCGTAATAATAGCATTGTAAATGCTATCGCTATCGCTTCCGCTTCTCACCATGTCCTAGCCTCTGACGCCCACATACTTGTATTCGCAAAAGTTTGCCTTGTAAACTTTTTGCACAAGGATCTTTCATTAGACGAGTTGTTTCCAAGAAATTCGCCCAGTAATCATTTATGTATGTAGGGACAACGGATTTTTTTTGGATAGCTCGTTCTCTTTAAGAAAATCATATCAACTTATCAACGACCAACGGCTTTATGGGCTTCTTGAGGCACTTTATATATCGACACCCCTGTGTCGATATATAAAGATGGTTATCCATCCACGGAAAATCCGTAGCAAGCGTAGCTTAACCTTTTTGATCGACCTGTCTGGCTATTGTTACATAGCCAGAAGACCCTCTTACAATGTATGTGTATGTGAATTTATTTTTGACCTTCATACTGTGTAGTATGTAACATGGTTAAATTAAATTAATGTTGCCAGCTAATTAGAAAACGCAATCAATGTTGTAGGAAGACGGGCGGGTTTTAGTCAGTAAAAGGCTGACACGCCCTCCCGCTCTGCCCAAGAGCGGGAAACGTCATTTGATGATTCCAAAACCAAAAAAAATTTTTTTTTTTTTTTTTTAGAAATGTCAAAATGAAACTGTTACCATAAATTCAGCACATGATTCTAGTCTTAGATCCTACATTTCCACGGTAGTTAAAAAAAAAAGTTTTACATACTAAAATACAATACCCATCATAATTAATCTACAATGTTCGCACTACTGGGACACAGGCCTCCTCTTTTTGAAAGAAAGTGGGCTGTAATATACCACGCGGGCCTAGTTTGGATTGATGTAGGTTGGTAGATAGTACATGTCTTCAAAGTGTTCTAGGACATGCCGGTTTCCTTAAGATGTTTTCCTTCACCGTATTGAGAGCAGTGATGAAGGATTTTTTTTTAGACAAAGAAATGGCTCGTGCAGACTAGCCCGACGCGACGGTAGCGCGCGTTTCGGCGATTTATATCCGTAGAACAATTTCAATGCCACCTGATTTGAAATTTTGCTGGTACAGAATGATACACTGTGAGTTCGTGGTAACAGTTACCTCCTATTTAAAACAAGAGTAATCGTTTCCTTCAACTATCTCAATCTAAACCAACATTAAACTAGGATCCCATCAGCTGCTTACTTTCAATTCGCCATAGGGTACTGAGAGCTCTTTACATAGAGCCCTGTCGGTGCACGCAAGCGCTACAGTTTATACTTCTGGGGTGTCTGGAGAAGGAATAATTGTAGATACGGTAGTTAGTAGTGCTGCTTCCATAATACAGCCCGACGTGACTCTTGCTCCTTGAATGAGAGTAGTCATTCCCCGTAGATTTTGGTTCACTAAATTCAATTTCGGCCTCGGAATTGCTCCATCACGTCACATTTTTTAGATATTCTAACCTAAAAGTGCAAAAAACACGATTTTAGCGTGTTTTCACTGTTATGTAGCAGCGCGACAAATTTAGCTATTGAAAAAATACACACAATACTTTAAAGTATAAGCATTGCTCTTCTAAATGGCGTTAAGTTTGCGCGAATATCTTTTGTCTACAACGAGAAATTTGAATTTTGAAAATTTCTAATTTTTATATATGTTGCAGTCAAAAGTACTATTGACTAGCATAATCAGTCAAAAGTACTTTTGACCGTATGCTTAGTCAATAATACTTTTGACTAAAATAACAGTTAAAAGTACTTAGGCCCAATGGAGCTGTTTAAAAGTACTTTTGACTAAGTGATTCCGTCAAAAGTGGTTTTGACTGGTTGCATCAGTCAAAACTCTTAAAAAGTCGGAACCCCGGTCAACGAAGCCTCGATGCGCGGGGCTTTTATTTCTGAGTGGTTAAAAAAAAATTACCACGAAGGGGATGGCGGGGTCTGACCTAACCTAACATAACCTTTTCTAACCTAACCTGTCCGAGTCGGGGTGCGCTTAGTCACGAACTCGCTTAATAGTGCTAGAAGACTGATGCTTTATTGCAGTTAAAACTACTTTTGACGAAGAGCGTCAGTCAAAAGTACTTTTAAACGCAAATTTGCAGTCAAAAGCCGAAATTTGCAGTTATCAACCAATAATTTTCAGTCAAAACCACTTTTGACCAACCTGTTCAGTCAAAAGTACTTTTGACTGATTTTGCTAGTCAATAGTACCTACTTTTGAATGGTTAAGAATTTTGACTGCAACATCATGAATTGTATGAAAAATTGTAAATCGAATGTATATAAAAGTTTTCAAAATCAAATTTCTCGATGATAAAAAAAAGATATTCGCGCAAACGCCATTTTTTGCACTTTTAGGTTAGGTTAGGTTAGTTATATCTAAAAAACGTGATGTGATGGAGCAATTCCGAGGTTGAATTTGAATTCAGTGACCAAAAATCTACGGGGAATGACTATTCTTATTCAAGGAGCAAAAGTCACGTCGGGCTGTGTAATCAGTTATAATATTCCCATTGCTGAAACACAAGTCAACTCTCCGTGATTGGGAATTAGCCATTCTTGGTGAATGTCTTCAAATTTTTGGTACCAGGACTTGCCGTTTCCTCACGACGTTTTTCTCCACCGTTTTGATAGCAGTGGTGATGAAATAAAAAAAACATAAAATGATTGGCAGACCATATTCGTAAAACCACACTGCGCTCCAAAACACAGATTTCTGACGTCGCTAAATCGCCACTAAGCTAAAATGAGGGCTGGCCACATCTGCTGTATGCTTTAGGAACTGAGGGCCAAAATTACAACTACGAGGTGCCCTGACATAGCCAAAATGCGTCGCGGCAGGCCCCGTAGAAGATGGCTGGCGAGCTGAAGAAAACAAACGATCAGTTGGAAGACATGAGGTCTTTGCCCAGCTGTGGGATGATGCCGACTAAGAAAGAAGAAAATCGCCAGAAAATATAATAAATAAATATCTTAGGACAACCAACACACCGTTATCTGATCCCAAACTAGGCAGAGCTTGTACTATGGTAACCAGACAACTGATAAACATACTTATATATTTCTAAATACATACATATTATAGATAAAATACACCCAGACACAGAACAAATGATTGTGCTCATCACACAAACAATTATATATACTTTATTGTACACCATTAAAATACAAAACAAAAAAACATTACAAAGACTACAAAATATACCATGGGCGGCCTTATCGCTTTATGCGATCTCTTCCAGGCAACCATGGAATGGACAGTAATAAGTCTGGACATAAAATGGGTATGTCAATGGTGTAAACATACAATGTACTAAAATTGCTACACAGATATTTATATTCTAAATAATAGATACATAAATACATACATACTAAATATATAAGGCACAAAAATAAATGAAGACAGTACATAGAAAATTACAGTTAGATTAGGAGAACAAGATCACAACGACAAGTAGTGTTCCTTTACGAGTCTTTTAAAAACATGTAACGTCTGCGCGCGTTTAATTTCAACAGGCAATGCATTCCACAACCGAGCGGCTTGGACAGTAAAGGAATGGTCGAAGAAAGTTGTGGAATGCATAGGCATTTTAAGCTTCAAGTTATCTGATGACCTTAAGAATTTCGTGTGGGAATCACAAAGAAACTGAAAACGTTTTTTGAGATAGAGAGGAGTAGAGGGCGTAAATAGCACATTATACAAAAGAGAAAGAATGAACATTAGTCCTGGGTGGGAATCGAACTCACAACCTCAGTCTTAGCAGTCAGGGTCACTAACCACTAGACTAACAGGCCAGTCAAATTTCAATGATTTATGTTGTACATTTTGTGAAGGAATCTAGTAATACTCAGCCACTTGGGTTGGAACCTAGTTGTATTAATATAGCCTCTCCACACATCTTCTTTGCTCTTAAACCACGAGCTACAGAGCGGTAACGTTAGCAGAATAAATTGAAACGTCTTGCCACCAGCGAGCGATCTCCAGAACATTACACCACGCGCTGTCTTACTCGCGTAAACTATGTCGGCGAGTAGCTGGGACCAGTGTTTGTTCTAGTAGAGTAATCTTAACATTAGTCTAGCTTTTAATACTTCTACCAAATGGATTGGATTCTAGCAGAATAATTATTTTTAGGGGTTCAAATGCTTAGAGTAGTTTCATTACCTTAAAATCATTTACTCCTGAATTGAAGGCTTCGTTTTCTTTGTGTACTATATAATTATTTTACGATTCAAGGTCAACCACAGAAAATAAGACCATGTGTAGAGTTCCAGGTTTGAGCTCAAATTGATGTCCATTCGCCAAAGAAAGAGTTTGCATGCTTAGATCACGCTTTTCTGCCTTCTCAACTCTGCCACTTCTCCTTCTTAACTTGTGTCTCACTTCCAATATCTGTGTTCTTCTCACGCTAAGAATCTGCGTTATTTTAATAATCTTCTCCTACTCTGTCCGACTCATACTTCTGAATTTATTCATTATTTTTTAAATGAACTTCTTCTCGATTATCTCTTGTAAAGCCAAGCTTCTTACTCTACAAGCCTTACACAGCATCGTAATCGTGAAAAAATTATCAAGTTTCAGGTTACAAAACTTCAGTATCTGCTTGACTGCGGTTTTATTGTTGGACTCAATTAGGAAGTATTTTCCCCTAAAATATGACCACACATTTCGGATACACGCTCTACATCTAGATATTAATAATAAAGATAAAGAGTTTTTTTGCTTGAACGCGATATGCTCTGGAACCAGTCGGATTTGATAAAACCATTTTGCATTTAATAGCCCAATCCTTAAGAAACTATACAATACACTAAGACCCTTAGAAGCCGAGTAAAAACGCATAAAGTTAGAAAGAACACTAAACGAAATTGAAGTAGTAACGTGGTCAGGCAATGCGATATGACGCGGTAGATCGGGAAACAAAAAAATATGCGTAGACGTAGTCGCGGCTAGAAGCTAGTATTATATAAAGGTATTCTTGACATTTCGTACTAACAGTTTAAGTAGGTTAGTACTTCAATCAAAAATTCTTATACCACTTTAAAGCCTAACTTAGCTCAAACGAAACGTACATAACTTTTAGGTATGGCTGAAGTATCCTGAACGTTATGTAAGTACTTAGCCAGTTCACGACCAAACAAACACGAAACAGTTTTCATTCATTGTATAGCAGTTGAGTGCTCTTCAGTTCAACGAGCGAAAACGGTTCAAACGTTGAGAAAGAAAATTTTGAGAATAGTATACTTTTTGAGTTGTTAGGGGCACTGGGGTTCAAGGACTCAAGAGGGTTAGTACCTGCTGGAAAGGTTGGTTTAGTTCTTCATAAAATAGCTTGTCCATGGAAATACTTCTTTAGCATCTGCTTAGCCTGTTCCCAACATTTTTTGCAGCTATATCATTTAACATGATTTTGGTGTGGTATACGTCATTAAACAAGCATATTATAATATTAAGAAGTTTCTAATTGAGAAACAGCTAGCACCTATAAATGTGTCATAATTTAAACTGTATTTAATTATTTAGTAAAAAGTTGAATATTTTTCATGCCTACGTAAGTTATGGCTAAACTCTTATATTTTTGTCATCATTTGCTGTTAATCATATTTGCAAAATAAAATTATCTTTATCTTAAATATCATCAGCATCATTAAATAATTTTAAATTATCGTTGCCAAAAATTTACAACATTTTTGGCCCAAAATTCAACTCCGCTCACTGACATATTGTCATCAAATGCACAGGTGACATAATATAGACCGCATGCTAAAAACAACCATAAAACTATATTTAACTTGCCGTCTCATCAACCCTAAAACCCAATAAACATACATGAGTGTTCAATACCGTATCACAATAAACCTTTGATCCAGTTCAATAAAGTCGAACATATAATGATACAAAGGAATCTGTTTGATCTAATAAACATAACTTGTGTTTCAATACTTGATTACGTCACTACAAAGGAAGCAGGGGAATTGATTTAACGTATTTCTTTTTTTGGAATGTTTTTTTGTTGAGATTGTTAATTTGAGGGTAAATTGGCTGTTTAAATTGGTTTAAAGGATTTATTTTCATAAAAGATGCACACGATTCACTTAACATATAAGAAATACAACCTAGTAATAAGGTAATATAATGATTCCGTGAGTCGATAAAAAGAAAATAGAATGATTTAAATATTTTTTTACAACAGAATGGTTTTTCACACTAAAATTATAAAGAAATGCCTATTTGTTTGTTTGTATGTAGGAGGTTATCTGGGGAGATATCAGTCAGAATTCTTTTACTTTTCATAGCCTAATACTTGAGGAAGAATAAAGGCTATTTATCATTACGCTGCGGCCCTTAAATAAATATCTTAGCACAACCAACACACCGTCACCTGATCCCAAACTAGGCAGAGCCTGTACTATGGACACCAGACAACTGATAAATATGCATATATATTTTCTAAATACATACATATTATAGATAAATTACACCTAGACACAAAACAAATAATTGTGCTTATCACACAAACATTTGTCCTGGGTGGGAATCGAATCCACAACCTCAGTCTTAGCAGTCAGGGTAACTAACCACTAGACTAGCAGGTCTGTCCTTAACAGCCGAGCATAAAGAAAAAAGGTCGAAAAGGTTTTACACTGTTACATTGTTAGATTTACAAATACCGATATGATAAAAAATTTGATAAGTACGAATCTTATGCCCGCTTTTGAAGAAAATAAAACAGCATTGAATTTTCTATAAGTAACTATCTACATGGTACAATAATATCTACACGTCCAATTCCTCTTACATAACAACCATTTACAAAAACGAAAAAAAAACCTTTAAAGTGAACATACACAGGATTACCAAATACATACAACAATTCGTAGGCATTACCAGCCATTATTACCCAGAACTGGGCGTAACTTAACACTAAATCGCTGAACATATTTCTCTATCGCTGCCCATAAACCTGGCACACATGTTTCGAGTCAACATACATAAACAAACTTCGCAAAAATGTTCACGCAAAGCGTCGTTAAAAAGCTAGTTAATACACATTTTAGTCATAAAGTTGCCGTCATAATATTAATATAGCGCTCCGAAATAATTTGAGGGAAGTCGTTACCTCCCCGCTTTGCGCCACTACACATTTAGGCCGCCGCTTCTGAACTCTTAACTGGAACTACTGGCCCACTGTTACACCGAAGCAAATGGTCGCATCAGAATTGTTATAATATACCTATATAATATAATAATATATTTATTTAGGTACATAAAGGTTTTGTAGTACTTAAGGGGCTTAAAAGTAAGCATTATTAGTAAGGTACATGGTACAATGAATTCTTGGGTGAATCGCTACTCTCCTAGCTAGATCACTGAGTAATCTGTATTTAGGAGAGACAGTTTCCACTCCCAGTTTGGGTATCACAATAATCATGTTATTAAGCTTTAGAGCTTATAATGCAGAACAAAACACAAAAGGATTTTTTTTAAATTATTGAATTTATCAAAGTCATCATCATCATCTGCATAGCCTTTTCTATGTCATTTGTATTTTTTTTCTATGTTGGGATCGGCTTCCAGTCTAACCGTTTAGTTCGTTCATAATTAGAGTATGCAGTGTCAGTATGGAACTCAGTCTACAAAAAATATGCTGAAATGGTTGAAAATGTTCAGTACAAATTTTTACGTGCAATGCATTATAGATGCCACAAATCTTACCTTCCTTATTCTAATTTACTCAGCAAATACAAACTCCTGCCCCTTAGCTCTCGAAGAAAATATCTTGAAGCCATGATTTTATATAAAATTGTTAGAAATAAATTTAATTGTATGAACCTAAATAACATGATTTGTTACGCTGTACCTAGAACCTTTCACAGGCGACAGGTACGCGCAGGGACTCTTTTTGCAGTGAACCCTTGCCGAACTAATTCCGGCGAGCGCTCATCTATCCGCCGTATGGTGGACACATATAAACAGTACTTTTGAAAATATTGACATCTTCAATTGTCCAATGAGTACTTTCAAACGCCTCACCCGCTCCTCTTTATTAAAAAAAACCCATGTGTATTCCTGATAACTATCGAATTCACTAAGGCCACAGGCCATACTTTGTATTGTGCAATCTTTGTCTTTTTAATTTTGACAAAATTTACTACTGCATGTACTGCTACTAAAGCGCCTAGCGATTACACTTTTTTTCCTTTTTTTCTAAACCACTATGTCTACCTGTGGACAGCGTCGTGGGTTACAACATCATTACCAAAATTGTTTTTGTTAAATTAGTTGTAAGTTCTCATAATGTAACTGTTTGCTGTTCCTTTCAATAAAAATAAAATAAAATAACTGGATGCAGCTGAGTACCAGTATTTTACATGGAGCGACTGCCTATCTGACCTCCACACTCCCAATCACTGAGTAATATGATACCCGTTGGTAAGACTGGTTTTATTTTATTTATTTATTTATCCAAAGTAAAAGTAACATTATATACAACTTAAGACTAAGTATTAATCAAAATGAGTACTAAAAGTTTACACAAAACACACATTCTTAAAAGAAATTCAATCATTTCGTACGCCAAAACGATATGTTTTGTTTAAACTTGCAAACTAAACAAAGAAACTGCTGTTAGAACTAAGTTGAATAAAATAAACTAATTGGCGGTATACAGATAAAAGATTCATTACCTTCCGCGCTAGTCAGAGACTGTGTTACGGCAAGGTAAGGATTCTCGAACTTAGACTTTAGGGCTCCTGACGACCCGAAACGACTGTGAAAGATCTACGTATGACAGCCGGGACCAACGAATGTTTCAAAGTAGAAGTCAAATAATTTACCTAGGTTAGTAGTCCATTAAAATACACTTTTGAATGTCTATGATAGTGTAAAGTTCAATTGTAAAAGAAAATCAAATATAATGAAGCGTCGTCTTTTTTGTAATGGGAAATCATCAAATGGCTTCTCCCGCTCTGGGCGGAGCGGGAGGGCGTGTCAGACTTTTACTGACTAAAACCCACCCGTGTTCCTTCAGTTGCCCATGTGCCAGGGTCACGGTATCTCTTTCGAACAATCTCGCGAGTCAGGCAGATGAAGCGTCGTCTTGAATAAACAAAAAGTTTGTCTCAAAATTATACTTTTATGCTACCCAACTTACATGGTCGCACATGCGAAGTAAATTGTAATAATGGGTGTCACAAAATTGTTGATAAATTTGCTACAATCTACATATTGAGCAAACAAATTAGATAAAACCTTGTCGAATCATAATAGAGATATCAAATGGCCATCCAAACAGTACTGCACAATATGATTTGTTAAGAGCACCTGTCTATAAATAACGTCTCGTTTTTACTCATGGCAAGTCACAGCCACTTGAGTTATTATCGATTAAATTAAGTGGTCTTGACGACTTCAATGAAATGTAACTTGTTATTAAATGGACATAAAATGTGTTACTTTTTCTTCAAAAATTGGTCATTTCATTTTGCCTCACTATTACCTCGCAGTTGCTGACTGTCATTTGCAGATCTTTGTAATCAGAGCTCCGAAAGTCTGATAATCAGTCTAATCAATGGTTATCGTGTTACTCAGTTACTGGGTTGTTGAGGTCAGATAGGCAGGCTCCATGTCCTCCGATAGCGAAATTTGCGCAATAACCTAGACTCAGCATAAAATTGAAACTGTTCTCAAAAAACCAATTCAAAGACCTATCTACATGGTATTCACATGATGTGACCAAGACTATGTCTAGACTTTAAAAGAGACTGTGACCTCTGAGTTTGTTTCGGCCTTTCTTCTCTGAGTAGTCAGATAGGAAACGCCGACCCCATTTTGTTTAAAAAAATATCATTGATATGTTAAAGTGTTTGTACAAACCTACTTACAGAAATAATCAAAAGTCATTTATTCAAACTAGGCTGAAAGTCAGCACTTTTTGAACGTCAAAGTCACATAAGACAGTCCCCCCAAAACGCCCGCCCTTCGACACTTCCTAGTGCTTTGGCTGGGAAGAAGAAGTGGCGGAACAAACTCCCCAGCAGCACTGCTGTCTGTTAAGTTAGAAGAACTTGATTCTATACAATATTGTATAAGTTATTAATATAATAAAACAAAACATACATTATTCGCCATATGTCAGCTAGCACACGCCATTATACCAACAAAACATTGAAAACTAAACTCAAGTTGAAATGAATAATGAAACAAAATCGTAAACAGAACTTAAAACCTTACTAAAGCCTCCAGGCATAAAGGGCGTGCCCGCTTACATATACAACGATGCAAATGATATATATACACAACAAATGAAATTAAAAGAAAATAAAAATAAATTAACAAAAGCAGTTAAATAAAAAAACAATTATATGAACTACCCATATAAACTGTCAGTGTGTGAGTTACAGTAATTACAGAATGTAAAACAGTGTCATAGAAGAAAAAATAAATATTATCTACACAATTAAGTTAGCAACTAGTTTGATAAACTCCTATGAGACTGTCCTATGGAGCGAGACCAGCATGTTTCCAAGCGTTCTTATCTTGGATGTAGTCCTCTAATTTGTAATAAGCTCGTTTACAAAGTGTACTTTTAATATGACTTTTAAACCTCCTTTCATTTAATTGCAATATATCAGAAGGTATTTTGTTGTAACATTTAACACAGTACCCCATAAAAGATGTATGTACTTTTGCTAATCTGAAAAATGGTTGATCTATCTTGTCTTTATTTCTAGTATTAAAGTTATGTCTATCGCTTATTTTATTAAAAAGATGTAGATTTTTTCTTACATACATAATATTTTCGTAAATGAATTGGCAAGGTACCGTCATAATATTAATCCTTTTAAATAGTTCCCTGAGGGATTCGCCGCGACATAGATTATAAATGGCTCTGACAGCTCGCTTTTGCAAAATAAAAATGGATTCAATGTCAGCAGCCCTACCCCACAGTAAAATGCCATACGACATAATGCTGTGGAAGTAGCTAAAATAGACCAAACGCGCGGTTTCTACATCTGTTAACTGTCTTATCTTTCTAACAGCATAAGCGGCCGAGCTTAACCGCCCCGCAAGAGATGTTATATGAGGTCCCCATTGTAATTTCTCGTCTAGCGTGATTCCTAGGAAAACCGTTTGATCAATAAATTCCAGTTTTTCCCCATTCAATAAGATGTCACATTCGCTACCTCTGACATTAGGCAATTGAAATCTAATGCACTTGGTTTTTTTTTTGTTAAGTACCAAATTATTTACCGTAAACCAGTCTTGGACCTGAAGAATGGAGTTATTGACGTCGTCAAGATTTTGAGACCGTCTGTCGATTTTAAATATCAATGATGTGTCATCTGCAAATAACACCATCTTCGGTTGGTTTGGAAGTAGATGGGGTAGATCATTAATGTATACTAAAAAGAGGAATGGACCCAATATCGAGCCTTGAGGAACGCCCATTGCCATTTCAGACCCCAATGAGTTTACGCCGTTTACTTGGACTTTGACCATTCTATCCTTCAGGTATGATCTCATTAAGTCAAGAGCTGTATTTCTAATTCCATAGTGCTCTAGTTTCAGCAAAAGTGTCTCATGGTTTACGCAATCGAACGCCTTGGAAAGGTCACAAAAGATTCCAATGGCATCTTGTGCTTCTTCCCAGGCGTTAAAAATGTTCTTTATTAGGGTAACACCAGCGTCGGTGGTACAACGCCCTTTGGTGAAACCGAACTGGTGTTCATGAAAGATGGAGTTTTTATTAAAGTGACGTAACATTTGATTGAGCATTAACTTTTCAAACACCTTACTGAGAACTGGCAGAACTGACACGGGCCTATAATTGTTTGGTTCTTTACTATCACCGGATTTAAACAAAGGAACTACTTTGCTGTGTTTCATCAGATCCGGAAAGACTCCTTGGTCTACACTGGTGTTAAATATGAAAGCTAAATAGGGTGCAATGGTTTCAATAATAGAACTACAAAATTTGACAGACATTCCCCAAAGATCTTCTGTTGATTTAATTTTAAGATCTTTAAAAGCTTTTATAATAGCCTGGGGGTTAGTATGCTGAAACCTGAACTCTAAAGGGCATGCCCCTACATTCTTTTTGAGTAAGGCAGCGGAAAGCGCGGGTGACGAATTTAAAGCTTCAGTAGTTTTAACGGGAATATTAACGAAAAAATTTTGAAATTCCTGAGCTATTTCTATATCTGAGTTAATGGGGCCATGTGCAGACTCTAAATTAAATTCAGTATTACGCTGTTTTTTCCTACCTGTTTCATAATTTATTATTTGCCAGGTAGTTTTTATTTTATCATCCGCTGATTTTATTTTATTGCTAATATAAAGCGCTTTAGCCAAGCTGCACACACTTTTAAAAATTTTAGAATATTTTGCAACATACTGATGAAAGCTTCTATTAGTCATATGTTGCTTTACGCCATAAAGTTCAAAAAGTTTTTCTCTGCTTTTACGTATACCTGGAGTTGCCCAATCACTAAATAAGAACTTTGTGCAAATACTTTTAGTCTTTAGTGGGAAATTGTCATTAAATTGCGTGTTTAATAATGAGAAGAACTCGGCGTAGAACTCATTTGGGTCACATTCATTATTAAAACTGTGAACACATAATGTACTGGCCAAAGAATGATTAAATTTCTCTAGATTTTTACATGTCATTGGCCTAAACCTTATTTGAATTTTTTGTAGAGGTATGTACGAGCAAAATGTTACTGTTTGACCACTGTGATCAGATGGCAACTTATTTACAATTTGTTTGTGTAAGTAATCACAGTTACAAAAAATATTATCTATACAAGTGGCAGAAGAAGCTGTCACTCGGGTTGGTTCCATAAAAACATTTGACAGATTAAATGACTTAAAAAGACTTAATAATCTGAAAGTATTTGAGTTACTTTCTAATAAATTAATATTAAAATCACCACATATGACCAGTGACTTACTACTAGTACTAAGTTTCTTTAGCACCTCTTCCATTACAGAATCAAACACAGATAGATTCTGGTAACTTGGAGGTCTGTATACACATACTATAACATGCTTATCAAGCTCAACACAGGACAGCTCAACAGTGTGTTCAACAGACAGCCCAATGATGTCCTTTCGTTCTTTCGATTTAATAGAATTTTTAACTAATATTAATGATCCGCCATGTATCATGCGTTTTCGGCTGAAAAAGCTAACTACACAGTAATTTTCATAATTTATTGACTTTACTTGATGATCTTTTAACCAATGTTCAGTTAAGCAAATGACATCAAACTTGGTGTTTTCTAAAAACAATTCTATTTCAAGTAATTTGGAAGAGCAACCTTGGATATTTTGATTATACAATTTTAAAGTGTGTTGCACTCCCTTTGGTTTTTTATTTTTATGACTAATAATGCCAGAAGATATCTTTTTATTATTCCCTAACAATAATTGGTTATTTGAAAGGGTACCTTCTGTTGTCTTATTACCTAGTTTAACGAATTATCTGGAGTGACCTCCACTACTCTAACTGAAGAGTCAAGAATGCCCGTCTGAGTTCCAGCAGGAAGAGAAAACTCTATCTGACTGGTAGTGGCCTCCGAGGATGTTGGTATTATAGATTTAGTAGTTAAACTAGGCAACATAGACTCATCACTAACACTATTCATGGTTATTTTAGCTATAATCTGATTAACATTATATGCTATCAACATAGCAATCATATGTCGACATTTCCAAGACAGAGATAAAGCTCTCTGAGTTAACTTAAAACCACTAATAAATTTATTAGTATCAAAATACAATAATTTGTCACTATGACAACATGTCAACTGGTGAATAGTACTATTCAACCTGTAAATATAATAATTATCAATATCTGATAAAGTATCAGAGTAGGGGAAAGCACACAACATTAGCTTCCCTATGTTTAACTTGAGTAAGGTGTCTACTCCATCCACTATGTCCTTTCTGGTAATACCAGTACTATTACCTAATAGCAAAACCATTGTGGAATAAGTATCTAGGTTTGTGCTTGCAATTCTTTTAATCATTTGATTGAAACTTATGTTATGATAACTATGATTTGTAAAACTGTGGCTAAGGTAATTAAGTAACATTTTTCCAAAGCCTGAACCTAATTCATCACAAAAGAATATAGACTTATTATTACTGTGTATATTAACACATGGCTCTGCTGGAAGCACCAACACCGGCGGAGACAAGTCAAGCTGAGGCTGAGTAGGTGGTGTTTGGTTGGCACAGCTGCATGACAGGTTATTGGTCAGAGACTCATAACTCTCAGCATTGCACTTCACTAAGTCTAATAGTTCCCCAGCCTCAATCATTCGCTCACCTAGTTGTTGTTGTGACCTCTCATATTTCTCAAAAATATTGTTTAGCAAGTGCTCCTTTTGTAGAATATCATTATATAGGAGCTTAATATCAGTATCATACTTTTCCCTACATTCATCTAACTCAATGGTACAACTACTTAAACTTTTTGAAAGGTTAATACGTTCCTTTCTGAGGGAAAGATTTAATTTTAAGAGATTTTGTTTTTTAATTGCTCTCTGTGACCGTTTAATTATTTTCTTAATTTTAATATATTTCTTTAATTTATTGTGACTCATAACAATAGGACATAATGGTATGGTATCGTCACCAGTAAGATCAATTAATTCAGCTGGCTCACACACTGATGTTGACTTACTGCCTACCAATTTATAAAATAGGTTATCGGTGATAGCAACCTGTTCACTTGCTTTGACAGACTGTGAAAGAGATAGGGCCTTATGGGCTTCACATAATTTCTGTTTTAGTTCTAAAATTTGGTTCAAAGCCAGTTCGTGTGTATCACTGCACTCATGAAATGTTGTCACTTGATGTTGTAGTTGACTGTGCCGGTCGGCTAAGTCCATGTGTAGTATGTGTAGCTCAGCCAGCTCACTTTTGAGGAAGGAGTTCTTAGCAATAATGTTTTCCACTTCCACTTCACTGTCTTCCCTTTCCTGGAGCAATTGCTTGCACTCAGTTTGAGATGCTTCTAGCTCCTTTAAGGTAGCGCTCAGCTTCGCTTCCATCTCCTTGAGTGTAGCTCTGCGGGTCATCATTTTGAATGATTGTCAGTCTGGAATGTATAAAGTTAAGCAGCTAAATAACTGTCGCAAGAAAAACTGTTTTGTTAAGTGGATAAGTAGGAGGTAGTTGGGAGAAAAATATAAAATAATAAAGTAAGTAATCAATTGAGAGACAGCTGTTACATTTAGATTAAGTTAGTTAGAATTAGATTTAGATGGGAAAGTTAAACAGAAAAGAAATACTATTGCAAAACATTGCTTTTCTTGTTAATATCTTTCTTAAAACTAGTTACGTAGCTCGTAGGTAGTACAAGGAAAGTTCATTTTATGCGAAAATCATTATCATTTATCATAGTTGGAAAAAGGTGGTAAAAACTCAAAAGGCCGAATTCAAGTATCCTAATGGCGTTACATCACGGTGTGACAGCCGCCCAGCCCCAGCAAAGGCCACTTCACGGGATCTTTATGGGCATATTATGCAACATTATGCATCTTGCATGCAAAACATATCGCGCCCCATCTTATATAATTTTAGCTTAGAGTCTTTGAGATTTGAGAGCTTCTGTAGAGCTTATTTTGTTGTGCTAAGAACCTCCTTTGTTTGTGTGGTTTTCTTAAGTTTATTGTTTGTGATAAGAGAGATACTTATTTGTAGTCTCCGTTCTTACTCGGTGTTAGTACCTAATGTTAAGGTCGGTTTATATGGGCCCTATATGTTTTTGGATGTTCTTAGGTTGTGGCTGTGGTGAGACTGCTTTACAAGTCTACGTTATAAACTATATAAGAAAAAAACTTAAAAAGGTGGTGTATTTACCGGGTATCTATACTGCGTGGCAAGGAATACGACACAAAAACTGAAACCAGGAATTCGGCACACGATTCAAGAAGCCTAAGTGTAGAAATTGTGCGTCGGTTATAAAAAACAAACTATTTCATAGCAAAGTGCACTGTCTACGGGGTAAAAATGTATGAAACTAGCTCTTTTTTAATATCCGACGAAAAATAAACAACAAAGTCCCAGCAACCCCGTAGAATGTATACTAATACTCGTATAAGCTAGTTATGAATAAGCATAAATGGGAATCACTGAGCCTAGAGCAAATTTTCATTTGTTTCAGAAATCAAGCAGCAAAGCAGCCATACCAAGATGCACCAAGAATTTCCAACAAACTTCTAAAAACAGCCGTTTCATTATATTACTTTTAGAAACCACAAGAGTCTTTAATTACCTGCATCTTTAATCAATTGAATTAACACAACACATCCAATTACGGTGCAACACGGGCGCATGTGCCGGTCAGAACCAGTTACAACTAGTTACGGCCGGTCGAAACCAGTAATATCCAGTCTAAACTGCCGGTAATGGTCCGGTTAATCGCCTTAAGTTGTATTTATCGCACGAATCCGTGTGTCTGGTCGTGTGAGTTATCGGATATTGTGAAAGGACAATAGGTATTGTGAGATGATTGTGTAGCGATAATAAATTGAGTTCGGCTAGAATCGGTTTGTTTATATGCGTAAATAATTTAGTTAGGTGTGAAAGCTTTTCCGAGTATTATATAAATAATAAAACTACCAATGTTTGACTGTAAAACAGAGATTTAGCTTAAAAATTACCGACACCGACAGCCTATAACGATCCACTGCAGTGAAACTAGCCTCCTATCTGTAAGAGGGAGTGGGCCATAATACACCACGTGGGCCCAGTACGGGTTAGTAAATATCAGAAGTCTTCCAATTTTAGTTTTTTGACATGCTGATTTACTCTCGATGTTTTCTTTCAACCGTTTGAGAATGATTAATAAATAAATTATTAAAATTAATATGCCAAGACACTCACACATTCAAAGGACTGGTACCTAGAGCTGTTTTAGTACACCCACATTGCGCCTCATGTTACAGAGAGCGAGCCTATTGCAATTAAAACGAGGCACAAATCCAGGGTCCGTGCAGCTATTGAGAAATTCCTACAGCTCAGTACTCGTGTTTGAAACCACAAGACCAAAGAGGTAGTCCTTTGAAAAATATTTAATTAATGTTTTGCCTAGGCAAGAAAACTCGTAAAGAAACATAAAATTAAAATTCTGAGCCGAATGCCTTAGAATGTACTTTATAATTAAACGAAGCCCCAACCACCTAAATATTTAATTATTCATACACGTAAATGTAGGAAACTACCTAAATAACGTTTCAAATGTGTGTAAAATTACGAATGTAATTAATGTATGTGTAAATCGCTTGGAATAAACGTTAATTACATTTTCGATACACTACCTAAGTTTGTATTAACTAGATGTTTAGCTACATTTCAATTAATTGACAAAATTCGTAATTAATGCAGAAATGGTGAATGAAAATCAAGTTTCATCTGAGTCTGAAAGCCAGTTGAACATTACCTTTATTATTATTTTTATCTATTTTTTTTTACATCGGACCAAATTATCCGGCAAACATTAACCTCGATTTTAAATGTGGCCATGGACGACCGAGCTTGGGCACAAGCTACTCTTCCCATTCGTATGGGAGGCCTCGGCGTCCGCAAAATTTCTAGTATTAGTTTACCAGCTTTTATATCCTCGATCCACGGTACTGAGAAATTAATCAGGAAAATTCTAGCCTCAACACTGATTAATTTTGATGTGCCGTGCTTCACCGAGGCTATAGACGCCTGGAAACTCGCTTGCCCGAACACTGAGCTACCCGATAATCCATTTTCCCAGAGACGGTGGGATGAGCCGCTCTGCAGAGTAGTACAAGACAATTTGCTCAACACGTCTGCTACTACTGCGGAGCGTGCGCGCCTGCTGGCTGTGGGTAAGTGGGAATCGGGTTTATGGCTTCATGCACTACCGTCGTCGAATATAGGCACCTTGTTCGACGACACTACTTTCCGCCTCGCTGTTTCCCTACGTTTGGGAGCTCCGTGTTGTTCTCCTCATCGCTGTCACTGTGGCAAAGTTGTCACCAGTCTAGGACACCACGGCCTGTCTTGCAGCCGAAGTGCGGGTCGATTAGCACGGCACGCAAACATTAATGACATAATCCGACGAGCTCTTGTCACCGTCGGCGTCCCAGCTGTATTAGAACCCAATGGCTTGGCACGCGACGATGGCAAGAGACCGGACGGTATGTCTTTATTTCCATGGAAGGTGGGTAGGCCTTTAGTGTGGGATGCGACGTGCGTCGATACTCTTGCGCCATCCCATCTTCCTGGCACGGCGTGCTGTGCTGGTGCCGCTGCTGCGGCTGCAGAAAACCTCAAGCGGCGTAAGTATAGTAACCTTATTGGTCATTATATTTTTGAGCCGTTTGGGGTTGAAACGCTCGGGCCGTGGGGTCCGAGTGCTCTTATCCTATTTAAGGAAATTTCTAAACGGCTGGTGGACACTTCCCGTGACCCAAGAGCTGGTTTTTACCTTGGCCAGAGGCTAAGCATTGCCATACAACGTGGTAATGCCGCCAGTCTCTTGGGTACACTACCAGTCGACAGCGATGCGGATGATTTTTAGACGCTATGTTTTTAATTTGTAAATAGTTTTAGTTAATTTAGGTTATAATTTTTTTTTTCTTTATTAATTTAAATCTGTAATCCAAATAAAAGTCACGACGTTACCTTTATGTATTGCCAATATGTATTCATAAATCTCTATTCTTTTTAATTTCAGGACGAGAAAGTACCTACTTATGTTTGAGCTACTTTTATAGTGCTTTTTGTGTACTTTTGGACAGCTCGTGGAATTGCCTCGTTGGTGCAGTGGTTGCAAGTACAAGTCCTGGGATCGATACCTAGGTCAGTCAAAGTGTTATTGGGTTCTTCCATCAGGATTTTCTTAGTAGCAGCCTTTTTTTTGGGATGGAAAATCATCAAATGACTTCTCCCGCTCTAAGCGGAGTGGTTGGGCGTGTCAGACTTTTACTGACTTATACCCACCCGTGTTCCTTCGGTTGCCCATGTGCCAGGATCACAGTATCTCTTTCGAACAATCTCGCGACCCTGGCAGGCATCGGTCCTAGCAGACCCCGTCAGTGCTGCTGATATCTCTTTGAGGCGCGCGTGGAACACTACGCGCCGTCGACCCGAGCCTGATCCTTACCGGGCGGCGAGCTACCCATTGCTCACCACCCGCAAGCTCGCGCCTACGGTGGCCGGGAGTCCGCTATTGACTCCCGATGCCCGGGGCGTCTCCTCCTGCGGCTGCTAGGGACGTGAGGACGCAGAGACTGCCACTCCCTCACGCGCCCCGCCTCCTCCTCCACGAGCATTACTGCTTCGCAGAAGGAGGTGACGGCTTCCCATGCCCTCTCGCTCCGTACCATGGCTCGCACCAGGGCCGGACACGAGAGGTCGCCGCCGCCGATTGCCTCCACGAGGAAACGGCAGTACTCTGCCCAGGCAGGGCATACCTCTACCGTATGCTCTACCGTGTCCTCCAGACGGTCTTCGCAATGGAATCACCCGGGCGTTACCTCCCGCTTTATCCAGAACAGGAATCCTCCGAAGCACCCATGCCCGGTAAGAACCTGCGTCAGACAGAAGGTGAGGACGCCGTGGTGCCTCTCAATCCACTCCTCAAAGAGGGGACTTACTGCCGCAATTGTGGCGTGCCCAGCGCTGGGTTGCTACAATAGTACCCGCCATGTCGCCATGAGATCCTGCCGGAGCTCTGTCCGCCGTACCGCGATTTGTCGCGGTAGCGGAGTTTCGCCCCGGCGTTTCGCCTCCTCGCGCCATTCCCACATGTGGGCGAGGACCTTTGCCTGCAGATCCCATGGCGGCACTCCGGCAAGGAGGCTCACCGCCTCGCAGGAGACCGTGCCGTATCCCCGGACTAGACGATGGCCATGACCCACTGGGCCGCACTCAACCGGCACGCTGGGCACAGCCTCAATGAGGGTGCCCAAACCGGTGCCCGGCAAAGGGCCATGGACCGCACGACCCCCGTGTAGAACTTCCGGCAGGAGGCGTTTGGACCCTCCAGATTGGGCAGGAGCCGCTTTAAGGCAGCCCCAGCCCGCTCCACTCTGGGAGCCAAACGTCGGAAATGCTTAGTAGCAGCCTGGACTCTGGATTTGTACCCGGTTGATGACAATAGGCTCGCCCGCTTTTACATGGGACTTAAACATAACAGGCGATATGTGGGTGTAGGACGTACACCTTTGGCTAACCCTTTGGGGATTACAAGCGTAATGTTATGTACTTATATGATCTTTGAAATAATGAAAAATAAGGATCTGTACCAAACATTTTCAATGGGTGGGTAGGTAAGTATTTATTTGTATGAAATAAAAGAACCTGGAATTTCTCAGTACCAGTCCGGAGTCTGGATGTATGTCTCTGTCTAACTCTTTGACGGATATAGGCGTGATGTTATGTTATAAAAAAACCACTATAGACTACTGTAGAGAAAAACTCTCGGTTTTCACTAGGTACAGGCTTCCCAATCAGTTCTGCAGTAAAATTCCGTTGTTCGCGAGTACCAAAACAAAAAAAAAAACTCTGACAAACGTCCAGATTCAGAGCAAATATCGGTGGGCCGTACAGATTTTTTTCCCGATAGGAAAATAGAATCCAACACTCCAGTTTCAGAACAAGAATATATACTGGTGAAATTTTTGTTGGGTCTATCAAATTGTGATTTCGTGCTATTGAATAAACGACTCTAAAGCCTGCTTGCACTACAAATCAGTCTACATTAATTAATTAAGCTAGTTAATTTTAAAACATCGTTGTGTTTCTGACAATCGTTTGAAGATGACAAGAAGTGGGCCTTAAGGATGGAATATATACAATGTAACCATAATAACGGCATATAATTTAATGACTTACTGAAAGACCTAGATCTTCTTTGACACCGAGTATCACCATGGTTCCTCACGTTTTGAATACCCTTATTTGGATCAATATAACAGTCAAGATACTTTCTTTTAACACAATCAATTGTGCCCCAGACTAGACCCTTAAAAAAACAACCAACGTCCAAACAAAACAAACATTACGATGCCTGACAAATAATTGTCATTTCGGATGTGTGTCACTGGTTTTGTATATTCGTGTTTTGCCAGCGACTTCCGAAATCACAGTTATTTTTATTGAAGGTTTTTTTATTGAGCACTTTTTAATTGTGGTATCTATTCCTCCAAATCTGCATACCTTTATTGGCTAAGTAAAAAACAGTCACAGGAAGTTATAATTTAAACATCATCACATCATATATACATACATACGCATCACGCCTTTTTCCCATGAGGGTAGGCAGAAACTACAGAACACCACCTGCTACTATCCTCAAACATCTGAAACATCATCAATATACACTCTCTCTCTGGCGGAGCGAAATTAAAAGTGGTGCCAGGTGGTATATAAACCGAAGTGATGTTGCAGTTACCAACATCAATGGTGATAATCAATATACACTAATTAGAAACAATACGTATTATTGAAGCTTACTCAAAAACTAAATTTTTATAGGACCACTCGATAAGTTTTCCTTTCAAACAAAAGAAGTGTTTTTCAAATCGATTTAGAAATGACGGAGTTATAGGTAAACAACACAACAAGTACATACAACTGAATTTAGAATCTCTTCCTTTTTAAGGAAATAACCAAGCTGCGCTGCGTGATGTCAGAAATATGCAAAATTGTAAGACTTTCGTGGAATCTTTCTATTTTACAAAAGGCCTACCTCAACAACTAATATTTAGCTGCGGGCAATTATTTAAACATCAAAAAGTAATACAAAAATCACAAAATAGTTCAACTAGATCCCTAAATCAATAAACAAAGGAAATATAAATAAATAAATAAGTACTTGCAGAGAACAAACGTTAAACTAAAATGGAGACTAGACTAGAGCATAAAGTTGAAATTAAAACAACACAACCTCAAAGGAATAGATGTTTAATGCTCGCATTTAAACTTTATTATAATTTACTTTATGGGCGAAGTACATTAACCGCTCATTGTTCAGAATAACCGGGTAGAAGTAATAACGCACGGACATAAAACTTACTAATCGACTTTCTTTTTATTAATCTTAGTTTGACTTGAGTTCATTTTTCAAACGTATCTTTACTAATATTATAAAGCTGAAGAGTTTGTTTGGTTGGTTGGTTGAACGCAGTAATCTCAGGAATAACTGGTCCGAATTGAAAAAATCTTTTTGTGTTGGGTAACCTATTTATTGAGGAAGGCTATGTAACATCACGATACGATCAAAAAGAGCGGAGCAGCACTGAAAAATGGACGAAAACTGGCAGGCGATTCGATACGACGGGAAGGGTCAGGGGATCAGGGGAGCAAAAATTTGACGCTGACGAAGTCGCGGGCAGAAGCAAGTTTTCTATATAGCCAACCGTACAATGGTAGTAACGCTTGAACTTCCAACACGATGCCATTACAAAAGGGACTACGCAAAAAACAGCACCACCAACAATCATAAAGCACAAAGTTGGACTTGCACTGCAGCTGTGAAACATTAATGAACGTAGCGACTAACACTGCACTGAATACTAATCTACTTCGACTTTATCTGCAGGTCTTTATAGGGACATTTGTTATTTTACTGTATGAAGGGTACTGGAGAAAGATGTTGCAAGTGGACTAGTGAGATTACAATGATTAAACTTTAGAAGGATACAATGGATTGAATCCTCAAACACTGGTAGTGGGGGAGGGGGGGGGGGCTGGTAATCTGTGTGATAGGTTTTCCTAGTGCAAATACCAGTCTCCCACAAAGGATTTATACAGATGTTAGGTAATCTTCGTAATTTTTAAGGAGCCTTTGTGGAAGGGAAATTAAGTGTTTATTTATTATACCCTACATAGTTCGCGAAATTTAAATTCATAATCCATCCCATTGCCCAGTTTCGCGTTGAAGTGAAGTCCCCTATGACAGCGGTGAAGTAACTTTTGGAACCGTGCATAGCTCTGGATAGGTATATCCACATATATGGTCTACACCTCATCGTCTGGGTGTAACGAGGTCGGGGCAGAAACCTGTATGACATATCCGTGTACGACTAAACGGCGACAGACACTACGCCGCGCGCCGGCAGAATGAACACCGACAACATTTTACTTCGACGAGGGTCAATCTCCTCGTGGGAAGCCAGTACTCGTCAAGCTGGTCTAAATTGACGATCATTTAAATGTACCTAACCCGTCAGGGAAGTAGAATTGGAAATGTGAAGGGTCCGGCGTCAGCTAGCACGGAGCAAGTAATATGAACAGTAAATAAAATGAGACTCTTCATCGACAGCGCTCATCAGCGACGCAATCCGATAAAGTAGTTTTTTTTATGGTTAGGTTAAAACTGTGACCTCCTACGCACGAGCCGAGCGAGCGAAGCGAGTGGTGCCGTAGCAGCGGCATGCGAGTGCCAGAAACGACTAGATTATGTTGATGAGCCCTGTCGGCGAAGAGTCCCATCGAAGTAAAGTCTTGTAGGTGTTGAGTCTGTCGGCGTAGTGAATGTCAGCGTTTAGTCGTATACTCACGATCTTCATCGAATATCTTGCGGGTATTCTGAGTATAAAGAACGCCACCATGGTCGACACACTCTCGAGCTTCACTACGTTGCTCACAAGGGACTTATGGACGATAAACCCGACATTATCTTGCATTGCTGACTTTTTCGTATAATAGCCATTCAATGGGATTGTATGAACTTGAGGATGATATTGATGATTTTACATAACATAACATCATGCCTCGTTCTTGTTGATCTTGTTCTCAAAGGTTTTGGTAGAGGTGTATCTATATTACACCCACATTTCACCAGTAATGAAAGCGAGTTGACTACCATCAACCTGACTCAAATCCGAAGATGAGGCTGATACTGAAAACTCCAAGTAACAAAAACTCATTATCAATTTGCGTGACCTGGGAATCGAACCCAGGACCTCATGCTCAGCAATAACGCTTGTGACTACGAAACCAACGAGGCAGACTAAATCTAGCTGGTGATTTTAACTATTATAATTCTGCTAAAACATACGTTTTATGGTCGTAAATCATAGTTTATTCAACATACAGCCTGACCTACAAATTGCAAAAAACGTAACAAAATTTGAATTTTGTGGCTACCGTGGCCCTTCCCTTCAGAATATTGGCTTAATTTATAGTCATTAGATATTGTTGAAATATAAGTTGAAACAACGCCTGACCAATATCACATAGCAACATCACACATTCTTAATATTTTTGTCTATATGGATTGTTGAGTCTCTGTCGTGCTCCGTTATATTAAGTACTGTCAATACTCAGTGGCTCCACACTTTAAATATCTTCATCATCATTGCAGCCGAAAGACGTCCACTGCTGGACATAGGCCCAAGTATTTTGGAGGGATTTGCCACGCTTGGCAGGCGGATTGGCGATCTTAGTATGCCAAAATGCATAGAGAATTCTGCTGTCCATTTCCTAGTGTCCCGTAGTCGCCTCTTACGTCTCTCACGGGAAGAAATATGATGGCGCTAATATTTTCGTCCGCCACCACACGGACCATTTAATATACCACGTTAAATAATTGTATAGTGTTTCAATTCCTTTCAACAGATATACCCAAACCCATCAAGTCTACGGATATTCATTATCTAACTTTATTTTAACCCTGTTGAGTTACCAAAATTATTACCATAACGTGTAATATAAGACAATGTCACAGTGGGCAAAAAAGATGCGTGAATGAAGAATAATTCATTTGTTAAAAAAATATTCTCCACACACCCATAACTCTGCTCACCCAAAAACCTTAACAAATTAAACTGTGAAAGTCCCGTCAACACCCTACAATGCTATTTAATGTTCGCACATAAAACAAGCGTAATTACGTACACGGCGCGATGTGCGCGATGCGAGAAAATTCACCTGTTTTCATTAATATTACAGACTTCAGGGAGTTCTATTAATTATTTAAATTCATACGGAATCGTGTGAACGTATTGTAAGCCTGTTTAATGAAACTTTTAGGGTGGATGCTGGAATGAAGAGTTGCTTCAAGTATTCATGCCGACATGTGTCAGCCACTTACATGTAAAGTTTAACTACTTATAAGAGATAGCAGATCAAAAGTTTTTATTTAGTGTCATATGGAAAATTTGAAGACTAAAGTCCACAATTTTAAGGCTGGTGAACAGAAAGCGCGCTATAGCGAGGGATGTGCTCGGATTTCCTTAAAAAGATAAAGTCGGATTAGCTTATACGGGAAAGAACCGCAGTTACTGACACAGCTTGCAGAGTAAGCCAGCTGAAGTTGTAGTGGGCTGGCCATGTTTGTCGATGGACCGATGGCCGATAGATCAAATAAGTAGGTAGACGAGTGAAGACTGCGTATCGGCAAGCATGGTGTGGGACGACTCCCAGCTAGATGGACCGACGACCTTAAAAAGGTGGGTCGGGTAGACTGGATGCAGAAGACGGATGATAGTTTTGTGCCGCGGATCATGTTCAGCAGTGGATTGCGATAGGCTGAGTTGATTAACTGATTGATGGAAACGTAAAAAACCATAAACAATTGTTTTTGTTTTGAATGTAGTTATCTACTTAAGAGAAATCCTAAATAATAAAATAATATTTTGTTTTTGTAATGAGGTTTTTACAGACAGTTGTACGTCCAGAAAAATTGGTGGTAATAACGGTGTTTAATATGTGCCTGCTCTAAGAAATTATATGGGTTCGTTTTTTGACATTTAGTTTAACCCTCAAAACACTGAACCCGACTCAAATCTTTTTTGGTGCTCTTAACATATAAAAGTTTTACATTTTTCACATCGAGTGCGCGATTTACGGTCTTTTGACCTGGGACAAAATAAACATCTTCCAGATTTGGAATCTGTAGGAGTTGGAGCTTCAGAAGACCGCTTCTTTCCTATTATACCGCCAATACTTATTTGGAGATGCATCGGCAAAGTTTTGTATTGAAATCGTTCCTCCAAATGAGGTCGTAAGCTAGTCTTCAGATATGTTCGTCTATTCTTGAAAACTTGTTTACCAGTGGCGTTAGAGGAATGCAATAATATCATAGAAATGATCCCGACAATATTCAAAATTTCGTAGAAGACACAAAGGCTCCAGCGACGAGTTTTTCGAGCCACACTGTAGGTATGGCAAAGTTGGTCAAAAGTATCCACACCCCCCTGTGGTTTCGTTTGGTTGTAAAAAAATATTATTTCCGGTAAATTAACAGATTTATCTTGGTCTGGTTGGTAGTGCATAGAGGAAAGCATAAGCACGTTTTTCTTTTTTCCTTTGCTTAGCTTTGGAGGTACATATGATAGCAAAGTAAGTTCGTTATGAAAAGCAAACATTGATGTGTTCTTGTTACGGTCTTTTGTTTCCAAGAAATAGGCAGGTATTTCTGTTTTTTTTTTTTTCAGTGTTCCAACAGCAGGGATTGAAGTAAACCAGTTATCATACGTGATATTTCTGTTAGACCCATGAATAGAAGTTGACAGTTCCAATGCATAATAATCAGCAACTGGTAATCCTCGTGGTGTAGAATCTTTTCCTGTATATATCATACTATGTAAGCTTATTAACAAATACAAAAATTTTAATAAAAAGAAATGTATCAAACAGCACAATAACATGCATTATTTCGTAAAATCCTTTAAATCATAGTTAGGAATATACTTACATTAACTGTACCCAGGGGTACTGGAGTACCCCACGCACACCTTGCCACGACCACAAACTAGCAGGACTGCCGCCCGACTGACGCTTCGACGTAACGCCCCACTCCAGTGATGTCATATCTACCAACTTTATGGTAGATCTACCAATTTTCACTTCAGTCTACCTATCCACCACCCTAGACCTAAAAACTACCTATTTTTTAAATTAGTTGGACATAAATCACCGCTTTCACTTATTTTTATATCGATGAGCGACTTTTTTATTGCGTGAGCCATGCGACGATGCGTCAAGCATACATAGAGTCCAGGCCGTAAACCTCAAAAAAAAAAAAAAACGTCAACAACAGTTCGCCGCTCGCGCCATTTCGCGCCCATAAACATTATTATACTATTCTGTGGCCCATTCCCGGTTGGTTTGTTGCGGAATCAATGGTGAATCTTTGCTCCTGTTTTGTTGTTAAAACTTTTAACAAAAAATTAAACCGCCGAAAAAATAGAAAAGCAAAATATAATAAACCTTATAATTATGAGTCGGCGCTTTAAGTGATCTTTGTTCATTGATTTTTCAGCGCCGACTCAAAATTTTAAGGTATATTATTTTTTGCTTTTCTGTTTTTTCGGCGGTTTAATTTTTTGTTAAAAAGATTTTATTTTGTAATTTTTTGTGGGTTTAATGTACTATTAATAGGGGGCTATATGTACAAATAATACTTGGCAAGGTATACTCTATCCAATGAAAAAAGAATTATCAAAATCGGACTACTCTGTACAAAGTTATGCGTGGTTATAAATTACAATCAATGAGTGAACAATTAATCATCCCCTGTTTTCCGACCCTTAGGGTTCGATTTTGTTTTCCAAATTTATATGGGACCACCCTCGGAGTATACCCTTTCCAATAAAAAAAGAATTATCACAATCGGACTACCTACTATGTAAAAAGTTAAGCGTGGTTATACATTAAAAATAAAAACAAAAAAAAATATACGCGTCGAATTGATAACCTCCTCCGTTTTTTTTTCGTCGGTTAAAAACTAAATAAGTTCTACGTACTAACGGTGCTGATTGCTGTTTGTTCTGTGTTGCGTGCATTAATTTATATAATGGATTCTGACAGCAGCGAAAGATTTCAGTTCAAATATTTCAATAAAAATATGTATAATGTCCAAAAATAAACATTTTAAGAACAGTTCCTGCATTTTTAATTTTAAAAAAATCTTCTAAATTGAGGTGGTAGATCTACCAATTTTGCATTTTACATTCTACCAACTTCTACCAACATTTGGCACATAATCTACTAATTTTCTAAAATTTGGGTTGGCATCACTGCCCCACTCCGTGTGAAAACGTGGCCGCGCGAAAAGATCCGTTGTATAACAAAAAAGTTATCGCAAATTTATGGTATTATTTTTTATTTGTACCCCAGGGTACGGTTCTAGGGTTAAGCAACTCAAGAATCATGAAGCTCATAGAATTCAAGAAAAGGTTCAATATTGAGACACTAATAAATCAATGTTTCAAAACTTTTAACAATCCATCACAAAACGTCTCCTTACAAAAGCTGAATTATTCGATAAAATAACTAAAGATTTCCGTCAGGTATTGAGAAGCTAAACTGTGAGTGGTTTTATTCTAGAACTTGACGTTTACAAACTTTTTGCTGAAAGGCACAAATTATACAAACTCGAGGAAGGAAGTTTTAAGTACATAAGTACTTTCACGGGACAATATCTTGGCGTGCCTAAAAATTGTTGAAAACTTTTATTGATCCGGAAGATTTATGATACCTTCCTCTTAATAAAAGTACCTATAATGTTCAAAAGAGGTACTAAGATTATCACTACATAGTATAAAACAAAGTCGCTACCCTTTGTCTGTTCCTATATACGCTTAGATCTTTAAAACTCCGCAACGGATTTTGATGCGGTTTTTTTTAATAGATAGACTGATCCAAGTGGAAGATTTAAACGTAAAATACGTGGGTGAAGTCACTGGTAAAAGCTAGTACTTTATACAATTGCAGAAGCTATCCAAACTACAGCTACGTTGCGACTAAATGACCGATGCGACTTCGATGAAAATGGATAGCATTGGTACTAGAAAAAGAAAACAGATTAGGTAACTAGCTGCCATTGCCTCTTGCGATGTGCATTCAGTACGTACTGCACATTCATACTAAGGTTCTTCCCATGGGGGTAGGCAGAATTTACAGAACCTGTAACGATCCTTACATACTCCTTTATATTCGTTTACGTTCATACATCTGGTCAAACACGCAAGTTAATGTCTGGTGTTTTGGCGTCATCATCCTCATTTCAGCCGAAAAAAGTCCACTGCTGGAAATAGGCCTCCCCCAAATTGGGGGGATTTACCGTAATTGCCACGCTTGGCAAGCGGGTTGGCCATAGCAGTACGGTGGCAAAATGCATAGAGAACGCTGCTGCCCATTCTCTAGTAAGTCCCTTAGTCGCCTCTTATGACACCCGTGGGGAGAAGTGGGACTGGGAATGGGATTTGAATACTTATTATTTTATATTAGACTAGCTTCTGCCCGCGACTTCGCCCGCATCAAATTTTTGCTCCCCTGACCCTTCCCGTCGCATCGAATTGCCTGCCAGTTTTCGTCCATTTTTCGTTGCTGCTCCGCTCCTTTTAATCGCAGCGTGATGTTATATAGCCATAGCCTTCCTCAATAAAGAGGCTACCCAACACAAAAACATATTTTTTTCAATTCGGTCTAGTAGTTCCTGAGATTACCGCGTTCAACCAAACAAACTCTTCAGCTTTATAATATTAGTATAGAAGTATAGATTCAGTACACTTTTGTCTACCGCGTTAGCCGGGTATATTCAAACATTTAGTCACATTGCAATAACATGCATTTAACCCTAAGAACAGTTTGAGAGTGAGGCAAGAAATACTGTTCAACATAAACATTTATTTTTAACCGACTTCAAAAAGGAGGAGGTTCTCAATTCGGATGTTTATATATATTTTTTTTTTTATGTATGTTCGGCCATAACTCTGTCATATATAAACGGATTTGCAAAATTCTTTTTTTGTTTGAAAGGGGTTTATTTCGAAATGGTTCCATATAAATTTCATATAGATCTGATGATGAGTTCCAGAGATAGACACCAGAACTCTTTAAAAAATGACAACAAATCAACCGCGATTTCTGCAATCGCATAAATATGCATTGTTTGTTTGGAATTAGTGCGGGGTGGATACCACAACTAAAAATTTAAAAAAAAAACTTTTTTACAAAAAAAAAACAACCGACTTCCTTAAAAACACTACAAAGTGAAAAATAACTTTAATTTCGGAAGTCGGTGGCAAAAAAATCATAAATACAGATCCTAAGACACCGACTTCCGAAATTAAAGTTATTTTTCACTTTGTAGTGTTTTTAAGGAAGTCGGTTGTTTTTTTTTTTTTTTGTAAAAAAGTTTTTTCCTCAAACACGACTCCTTTGCTACTTACCCCTACAGTCACTATAATGTCCTTCTAACTTGGTCCCTATTTCTTCCCGTGGGTGTCGTAAAAGGCGACTAAGGGACTTACTAGAGAATGGGCAGCAGCGTTCTCTATGCATTTAACCACCATACTGCGATCGCCAAACCGCCTGCCAAGCGTGGCGATTATGGCAAAGCCCCCCAAATTGGGGAGGCCTAAGTCCAGCAGTGGACGTCTGACGGCTGAAATTATGATGATGAAGTCCCTCCCTGCGTTTTTGTTCAACAAATTAAATACCGCCACTACAAGACCACTTTTCACCCTACAACACCTTCACACTTTAAAAAATAGAGAATTTCAAAATAAAAAGGCTCTCACACTTGTAAATTCACGCGGCAAATAAAGTACAGAGTTTGAATGGATCGCAATCACGGCACACGGATTAATATCGAGGCGCGCACATTATTTACGTATTCACATATATCATTGGGAAATGGATATTCACGATGCAACTTTTTTGGGAGAAAATAGTATAATATACTTATATACGAAGAAGGACTTATGGCTAAGTAATAACAGCCGCACGGGTTGATCGTTCAGGTTAAACTACGCTTGCCGCGGTTGGGATGGGTGACCATCTTTACATACCAAGACCCTTTTGTGCCTCGGAAAACACGTTAGCCGTTGGTCCCGGCTGTCTTTCGTAAATCTTAGACAGTCGTTACGGGTCGTCAGAAGCCCGAAAGTCTGACAACCAGTCTTACCAAGGGGTATTGTATTACCTGGGTAAACAATACCCCTTGGAACTGGGAACTGGGTTGTGGAGGTCAGATAGGCAGTCCCTCCATGTAAAATACTGGCACTGATCTGCATCTGGTTAGACTGGAAGTCGACCCCAACATAGTTGAGAAAAGGCGAGGCAGTTGATGCTATTATACCCATTGTATTATATTTGTCCACTCAACGTATCCCACATTATATACCTCCAGGCGTGATTTAAATTTTTGTACCATTAATTAAGATAATAGATACTAACAAAATAATAATAATGCATTAGAATTATGAAACAAAATGTTAATAATGTTAAGTATCATACGATAGAGAACATACCTACCCAGCGCACGAGTCGACTAGATCATTCCATCTTCATTTTCCATGGGACAAAATATCAATTTAAATCTACGTTCTGCGTCATCATAATAATAATATTGAAATTTTTTAGTTATTCAAATGTTCATTTTTTTCTTATGGATGTGTAGTAGTCATTGGTTACATGAAGTGGGCTTCCGTTGTAAGACGATTAATGTCACGGTGTATAGGTTCCACTGCAATTAGAGGTACGAGGTTGTGAGCAGTAATTATTACTTTAATCATCTGCCTAGCTTTTTCCCAACTATTTTGAGGTCGGCTTCCAGTCTAACCAGATTCAGCTGAATAATTATGACTTTCTTCGGTGTAAAACAATTTTAATACAAAATTGTTATGTAAAATTTTTAGTAGCTTTTCTTTGTTGTTTTACTTCATATTTTAGTTATTTTTTTACTAGAGTCTCAAGGGGCCATCAAATGAAGTTATAAGCCTCATTAATATATTCTCAGAAGCGTCGTTTACTTTCATAAAATTAGGTAGGTATCTAATTAACAAACTCAACTAGGGACTAGTTCAAAACTGCTCACTAGAGGTCGAGTAGTTGCTTTAAAATGCTAACAATAATTACGTTTTTAATTAAAATTAGGTCTTAATTATGAGTGTAAAAGAATTCCCTTTTGTTTAGCTGTTACACAAAAAACGGGATTTAATTTTCTTTGAGGCGGAATAAACAAAATAAAAAATCTCTTTTAAATATGGTTTTAGTGAATAAAATATGAGCCTTTTGGACTAGAATATCGAACCATGGACAAAGACATTGGACCTCATTATGAAAAATATAAGGGTACTCATCAATTAGATACACCCGCAAATATACAAGGTAAGTTTTTATCCAGTGCGCAAATTTTAACAAATGAAACTTAAACGAGTTATAATAATCATGCAATTTTTATTTTGTTATATCTTAGTACAAAAAAATTAAGTTATCGTTAACGAAACATGTCTATTTTGAAACTGGTTTTTATGGTAACTTGCGCGCGGCGCCGGCGCGGCAGCGATGGTGAACGACCGATCACCTGTTCAATCGGTCAAAATTCTAAGAATTTCGAAGTACCTACGCTGGCGCGCGGTTACTGACCTATTAGTACCTACCAAATGTTCGATCGGTCAAAATTCTAAGAATTTCGAAGTACTTACGCCGTCGCGCGGTTACTGACCTATTACTATTGTCGATATCATATTAGGTACGAAATATGTAGGGTGTCCATAGTTTACTGATTTAAGGTCGGATATTTTTTTTGTAAAGTATTGAAAAAATGGTTGAAATGTGTTCTATATGTACTGATACTGAACCACCAAAACACTGGTTATAAAATTATCCTGTATAGTCCTCCAGACCGTATTTCGACCATGGCGGCCAATCTCAACGGAGACTAGCCATCGGCGCGGGAGATATTATAGAGCACAAGTGTGCGCGCTCACTGTTCCTTCACTCTCATACTCCGATGGGACGGCAATTCGACGCGACCGGAGAGAGATCAGGCGTAGGACCCACAGCTTAACGTGCTTGCCGAGGTACGGGGGTATCACACCGCTAACTTCCAAACTCTGGGCTGCTACTAAAAAAATCCAGTCGTGCTTGCGACCATGAGACCAACGAGGTAGTTAACGCCCGCAAATAAAAAAAATCAATGGGAGTAATATTTTAAGTGCAGGCTTCCGAAACTCCATCGACAAAAATCCACACTATATAATATAATAATATTATAAATGCAAAAGTAGGTAACTCTGTCTGTCTGTCTCGCTTTCCTGCTAAAACTACTGAACCGATTTAAATGAAATTTGGTACACAGATAGTTTAGAGCCTGAGAAAGGACATAGGCTACTTTTTATTGCGGAAAGCAGGGGGCGGTTATCTCAGGAACTACTGGTCGGAACTGAAAAAATGTTTTTGTGTTGGGTAGCCCATTTATTGAGGAACGCTATATAACATCACGCTACGGTCAAAAGGAGCGGAGCAGCAAAAGAAAAATGGATGAAAAGTGGCAGGCAAATCAATGCGACGGGAAGGGGAGCGAAAAATTGACGCGGACGAAGTTGTGGGCAGAAGCTAGTATTATATATGACGGAGAAAGAACCTCCGTGGTATTTTTAAAAAGTGTGACGTCAGCATAGCTGACGTCACTGATATTATTTTCCTGGTGATCACTCATCTTCGAACTTCAAAGGAAACTTTACGACTTGTTTCAAAGGTTCCTTTATTTGACAGCGTAACGACTTCCCAGAGAGGTCCGCACTGTCCGGCGGCTCGAACAAGAATGAATCGAGCACTTTTTTTTTTTTTTTTTGTAGGACATCTCGTAGTTAATCTGAAAAAGATTCTGACTACTTAAACGGATTTTTGCCCGGCGATTTCTAAAAAGTAAACTTTTTAGACCTCCAGCCGGGCCATAGTAAAATTAAAACTAAAGCGAAAGTCCTAAGGGTAACCCCGAGGGGGGTTCGCACCTCGGCTTAGGCAATCACTGGGGGAGGGCAGCAAGGGACATGCTGGATCTGGGTTAAATTATTTAGGGGCTAATTTAAAGCTACAGGCGCAGCATCGCGGGCTGGCTCATGCAAGGGTCGGGAGGGACTATTAAGTCGGGGTCGCGACGACGGACCTCGGCGGCGAGGTCGGTACGATCTGTATGAATCGAGCACCACAGTGCGGCCGTTTATATAGGGATCGTCGCACGTGCACATTTTTAGGTTAAGTATTGGACAATTCAAATTATAATGAATGTTGCTAATAGAAGAGGTAGTAAACATGTTTAACATAATTTTTCAGCGTAATAATCAATCAACAGTTGGTAAACTCATTTTAAACAATCAAATGATTAAACTTAATTATCTCAATACAAATTATCGACGAACTATTGTTGTTGCGCCGATATATATATACCTCAAATTTATTCTGTCGTTTCAAGCCGTAAAATGGAATGGGATTACCTTTCTGAAAAATTTTGAAATTCAAACTTCTATTTAACCCCTTTAGAAGATGATTTTTCAAAAAATTCTCCTTAGGTCACCTTCGTTACTTTTCTGAAGAACTATACTTGTATGAAACATGTTGTCTGTCAGCGAATGAATTTAAGATTTTTATTATGTAGGATGTCTAATAAACTTTACAACAATTTCTTCGTTCTCTAACTTTTGCGATCTTTTATAAAATCCCATCTTCAGTTTATAGGCTAATCAACACTCTCATTCCAAACACAAAACTATCCTATTCTTTATTCCAAACCAATCTTAAGTTTGAAACACCTAGCCAAGAAAAGCAGGTCGAAAGCCAGCCAAAGCTCTCGCTACGTATTTCACAGGCAGTTTGAATAGGCCCCGAGCTGCAATATGTGCCCCGGAATATAAGCCGGGTATAAATCTGCATACCCGGATAATATCCGCAGAGATACTGCTGCTAAGATTATTAGCTAGATATTTAGGGTAGATTGAAATTTTGGGTGCATATTGCATATTTGCGATAGAAGATTGGATGGTAAGATGGTCTGAGTGAATGTATGTACGTTTGAATATTCTTGCCTCGTCTTATATCTAACAAGACATCAAATAAATATAATTTTGCACCAGCACGCATAGCAGTGGTAGCCCAGTGGTAAAATAATATAATAATAATATCTTAGGACAACCAACACAACGTTATCTGATCCCAAACTAGGCAGAGCCTGTACTATGGCAACCAGACAACTGATAAACATACTTATATATTTCTAAATACATACATATTATAGATAAATAAATTACACCCAGACGCAGAACAAATGATTGTGCTCATCACACAAAGATTTGTGCTGGGTGGGAATCGAACCCACGACCTCAGTCTTTGGGAGCGACTTACGAGTTGTGGGTCGTAGTTTGGAATCTAAGCAGACTTTATGTACCTAAATTATTTAATCGCCACTGCTCTCAAACCCGTTAATGAAAACATCGTGAGGATATCCTAGAACCGAAAATTCGAAAATATGTGACATCCGCCAGTTCGTACTGGGTCCGCCTGGTGGATTATGGCCCACTCCCTCTCACTGAGAGCAGGCCTGTGTCCCAGCAGTGGGAACAATATAGGCTAAAAATGATGACTATAAAAAATTTTGAACATATAGTTGAGTTTTCTACTTTTGTATCGCGTTGATATTACACGGAGGCAACAGATGTTTAAATCTAAAATCATTATTTAAATTAGGTTGAGAATCAGTACTTTTCGAACGTCAAAATTACGATAGACAGTCCCCTCAAAACGCCCACCATTCATCACTTCCTTGTGCTTTAGCTGGGAAGAAGAAGTGGTGCAACAAATTCTCCAGCAGCACATATATTCTGTCTGTTTAGTTAAATAAACGCAATACTCAATATCTTTATTGCTTTACCATAATGTATACTTAGGTGGTAACTATATAATTTTGATCATTATGGACCCTGTAGGGCACAGCAAAACGATAGGAGAGAGGAAGCTCTGTTTTTGAATCATCATGTAGTCAGGAGTTTGTGAAAAACATACTACCATATCGCTTATTTATCTATAGGAAGTACTGACATAATTTAGATAATTTTTACTTAAACTTAATTGTATACAATAGTAACACAGAATAATATTACATTAAATCATTTGTCTTATGGTAGTTTAATTATAAAAATTATAATAAACATTTTATTTTCAGGTTACAATGACCCATAGACATACATATTATACAAAAACTTGTGTAAATAATAGTACCTTAAACTATGTTAGTAGCACTTCACTAGCTTATCCGTGAGCTGTGGCACTTGTCCGCGGAAGCCGCGGAACACCACGTCCTGTTGTCAAAAGTCTTCGTCCATAACGATGGGCAGATAACAATCCGGTACACGCACCACAAACGCCTTGAAGTTGACGTTGCGGTGTGACTCCAGTAACTGCACCCTCGGCATGTAATTCGTCTTCTGGCGTATGTACTCCATAATGTCTTCCGCCTTAGTGGTGGGAAATGTACACGGGAGTGTCCGGCTTAGCAGCGCGCAAGCTGACTTCGGGCTTCGCAGTAGCTTTCCCGCAGCCGTTCTTGTTGGTTCGCGAACGGTGCTGCGGGTGCTGTGAGTGGTGTACGGTGCGGTCGCGGTGGTTTGGTTTAGTAATTGAGATATATATAAGTAGGTACAGTACTCACGAGTAAAGTTGCTAATAGAAAGTTGAGTTCCACAGTTGATGGTACCTTATTAAATAAACAACCTACTTCTTTTTTGGTCTCCAATACCTTACAAACTTCAGTGCTCTTCTAGTGAATTGAAGACATAACATTACTTCTCTCCTTTTAAATTAATATGCCAGCTTTTAGTCCATCCAACAGTATTATCGTATTATTCATCAAGTTTACACTTATTAACTTAAATTATACATTAACTTGGCAAAGATTTTCTAAATTAAATAAGCCTCCCAAAATTACTAAAGTTATTTGAAAGTGTTCTCTACATTATCTCATTCTAGACTGACTCCGTTATTAATATAGCTTTATTGACCTTTACGCATATTACGACGCAATAATTGAGTGTACATTACGAACTAAATTACGTAATATCTTGTCTTATAACCTTATATTACACGCTCTTAAAACATATTTTAGGATTCCGTACCCCAGGGGTGCCGACAGCCTTTTACTAATGTTCCGCTGTCTGTCCGTCTGTCACGGGCTGTATCTTTTGAACCGTAATAGGAAGACGCAATTGAAATTTCACGGAGTGTGCAGTACTATGGTGGTATATAAACAAATTGAATACAAAAACATAAAGAAACGGGACCATAAAAGAAACGTAAAGCACCTATTTAAAAAAAAAATGGTTTGTTAAATATCGTACGGAGATATGGAACTCTTCGTGTACGATTCCGATTCGGACTTGACCACGTTTTTTATATAAACACAGGTACCCATCTATTCACCTTCTGAACTTTTTCCACATTAAATTTAACTAAAGTCAGTGGTTCGTGAGGTTCCGGACTAAAAGAATAGTACCTACCTATCATCCCATTTCTACCCATGGGTGTCGTAAAACGCGACTAAGGGACAAGAGAATGGGCAGCAGCGTTCTCTTTACATTTTACCACCGTACTGTGATTGCCAACCCGCCTGCCTAGCGTGGTGATTATGGCAAATGTGCAAATGCTTTCTTAGGGGAGGTTTATGCCCAGCAGTGGACTACTTTCTTCTAAAATGATGATGATGACTAAACTCAGTCCCCTTTATTACAATATAAGGTTTTTCTTGAAACCAGGTTTAACCACCCAGCTAGTTATTGAATAAAGAACCTTAATGTTATAAAGTCAAAGTCAAAGTATCTTTATTGTGGGCATATGTGAGTTACAGGTCTTAACAATATATTAAAGTATCAATATGTCCTGCCTTATAGGCATACATTTATTATGTAGGTAGATATTGACATAAACATTTGGAATTATTATAGATCATTTGGAACATTTGGAATTATTTGGTTTTTTTTTTGTTTTTTGTTTTTTTTTAACTTTTATACAAGCAACTGTTTATAAAAATCACAGCATAGTTTTTAATGTTATTTAGAAAAAAAGCCCAAACTTTTGAGTCACTAGAATTGCCTTAATTCTAGTGACTCAAAAGTTTGGGCTTTTTTTTGTGTGGGAAATCATCAAATGACGTCTCCCGCTCTAGGGTGGAGCGGAAAGCCATGTCAGACTGTTACTGACTAAAACCCACCCGTGTTCCTTCAGTTGCCCATATGCCAGGGCCCCGGTAACTCTTTCGAACGAATCTCGTGACTCTTGCAGGTCTGATAGGGTCTTGTGACGGGTCTTTGATCTACCTAAAATAGGGCTGAGTTACACGATGTCTGATATATCCATGCCATGTGTTGGAACAGTCGTTTAGTCAGTTCATTTAATTTTTGTTGGGTCATTTATAGTTTACACCTAAAACAAGACGTAATGTGTAAGTAAAAAGGTGATCAACAAAGATCACTAAAATTTACGGACAATGGTCAGAAAGTCTCTGAATAGTACAAATGTTTGAAACAAGGTTAATACAAGTCTATTATAAGTTTTGTACACGAGATGTTTTTGACAAGTAAGTTGCGCGGTGCTCGCAACCGGCGGCGTGCGTGTATGACTAGATATACCTATTGTAGCGAGACGGTTGAGAAAAAAAAACCCAATTCACCACTTTTAAAAGTTACGTATAATTTAGAAAAATAAGAAAAACAATAGTATATAAAAAGGTATTGTTAGACTGCAGGTTAAAAAAACTGTTATTTTTTAAAGGCGAGTAAAACTTAGTGGTTAAACGGGTATAAGCAAAATTATCTTCGCGCACGACCAAGTCCTAAAACGATTGCAATCGATTCAAAATATAGGCCTATGCACGTAGATCAATATGATCCTTTTTGTAACGTACACTAAGTTAAACCGTAAAATACACGTTATAATTATTAGTATGCAAAGTTAGATAACAGAGTAGAAAATAATTATTAGATAATCTACTACAGTAAAATGAGAAAATAGGTAATGTAAAGAGGTCCCTTAAAACTAGCCGGATGTGACGCTCTGGAAGGATGCCGTTGGTGCCGATGTCTAGCGACGCCAATGGATCGGTGTCAGCGAGGTCACCAAAACTCTGCGACGGGCGTCGAATGTCCGCAACTATGTTACGACGACGTCAACTAGACACGTCGTAGACCTCACAATGAGCCGGTTCCCAGAAGCCCGTCGGGGAAAAGCCGAAATTCGGCTTGTATGGTCGTCGTCAGCTAAACGGATGAGTTGCACACAGAACTTTCACTTTGAGCGGATAGCACTTAATACACGTAGGCTTATTTAAAATTTTAGGGCTCAATAATAGAAATTATGGCGTGGAGGTTCCGAAAATAAAAATTCATCTGATTCGTTCGGATTCAATCTGCAGTCTCCCCGTTGACAAGAGAAAATTTTCGCCTTCAATTTTTACAGGTTCGAAATTTGAGGTAGAACAAAAAATATAAAGGCCAGTGTTTCAAAAAAAGGTTGATTTAAAAACCAAAAAGTTTCGTCCGCAGCGGGTTTACGCTGCACTATGTATGAACGTAAACGAGGCCAAGGGAGTATGCCCAATACTAACAGTTGGTGTTCTGTAGTTACTGCCTACCCCTATGAGAAGAAGTCGTGAGTTTATGTACATATGATTTTAACAAGTCTTTCACAAAACTTGTCGAAAACAGGTATTCCAACTTGTTTAATGATATAACTACGGGGTTAGATTAGGTGGAATTATAAAAAATATGATTTTCTGATACTTTTCCAGCTATTAGTATAGGTACCAGCTATTTGCCTTTGTTAAATAATGCAAAAATATACCAATGAATGCACAGATAATACTGAGTTATATCCAAAGAATATTTAATCCATACTGTTTGTCCATCTTTGACGGCAAAACGGAGCGACGAATTGACATGATTTTTTAAGTGGAGATAGTTGAAGGGATGGAGAGTGACATAGGCTACTTTTTGTTTTTTTTTTTATTTTTTAGGTGGTTAGGGTGAACTTAGAAAAGCCTTTTTTTTCCATGGTATGTAGCATGTTCGCAAGTGTCCAATGCCCAGAATATTTCCATTCAATCCCCGAATGGAAACACATATAATATCGTCTACAATAGCGTATTAAAATAACATTCTGTTCCGAGTTCTCTTCTGTGTTCTAAATCAGGAAAGAGGAACCGTGTTACCCCGAATTTAACGCAAGCGAAGCTGCGGGCAAAAGCTAGTTTAAATATAATTTAAAAAAATAAAAATCGTGTGTGTTCGGAGTAATCCTTGTTTCGAACGAAGTTTGTTTTTTGATAAAACTTGCAAGAAAAGGACATAAGGTCTTACAAGTAGGGATTTTTAAGCCCAGTAGGAACATTAAAAAAAAAGAAAAAGTGTTTATTCACAATGTTATGGTTTTTTACAAAATATATTACTTCTGCCAAACTGCAAGGCAGTTTGTTGGCAGATGTAGCTCTTTTTTTTGTAATATTATTATATTGACACCTTTTCCTTTAAACATAAAAAACAATAAACAGAAACATAAAATACGCAAGTTTTACCATCATACAAAGAACATCTTATTTTACACTAAAAATAACGTACGAAATGTGGGTGTAACCCTTCGGGGTTGCTGCTATGTGTATATTTACTTTACATTTACCGATATCCCCGCATCAAAAGGCGTTGTGATATGCAACAAAGCCACCTGAAACTGTTGAGTGCCACAAGTGCACAAATCCCTCAAAGCTCGGAGCGATTGAAATGTTTGAGCTCTTATGTACCCGGGAACATGTTCTACTTAACGTGGAAATGCAGGACATGGATCCTACCTACTTTTAACCGACTACCTCGGCAAACGTAGCATGATAAATTCTATCTCTATTCTACCAAGAATAGATATAGCACTTTCAATCTAATTCGACATCATGGAGCAAGGGGGAATATGTAGACTCGCATTTCTATGAAGACACAGATTTAGTTATCTTTTACATAGCAACGGGGAGGTGGTTACTGATGTAGTTAAGGTGGATACGCGGGGCTTAATATTTAGTAAGTTGAAATAGTCATTCAATCGGATTAAATGAACTTAGTCTTGATGATTTTAAGGCTTAAAATTCTGAATCATTTTTACGTTTTTAGTAAAGTAGCGCAAAATTGGGCGCATGCATGACTTCGTAGAATTTCGTAGACTGAAGAGTAGAACCATTTCTTCTCTTCAGTTTTGACATCGCTGTGGTTAAGCCGGTATTTTTTTTTTAATTTTACCATTTTGCCTATTCTTCTATAGACAGTACCGGGACCGCTATGCATTTTTTTTTCAAGTTAACTATCTTGTAATAAATGAGGTGATGTATTTTCCCGGACGACCTCTCGTAAATACTTTTTTACATCAGCAAATATGAGTAATTTTTGATATAAAATAAAAACAAATACTACCAATGTAGCTAGCCTCTTAACATCACTGAAACTGTTATCCAAAATAAACAGTACAAATTATAAATTAAATCAACAACAATTAATTGATAAACGATAGGGCGAGCAGGCTTCCGGTTGTCAAACAAAAGGTTTGGCGCATTGCGGACCTGCCACATACCTGCGATCGGTTTGGATCACAATGAATGTGCCGGGGGACCTGCAAACCACAATACATTCATAGAATTGTTTACAGGACAACAGTTGGTACTTCTGTGATAACTCATACATTCCTTATTTATTTTCTACCACATACATACATACATACATAAAATCACGCCTTTTTCCCATGGGGCTAGGCAGAAACCACAGAACGCCACCTGCTACGATCCTTACATACTCCGTTTGCCTCGTTTAAGTTCATACATCTGGTCATACACACACGCCGGTTACTAGTGCTACGCACCTGACTCTTCTGAAGAACATCACCAATAAGGTCACCATATGTTCTCCTAGGGTGTCCCCTTCCTTCCTTTTTTCCCACAATTCACAATATTATTCTGTTTGCAGGAAAGCCAGTCTTTCGACGTCGAAGCTAGCTGTTGCCGGAGCTTGGTGAGCTGGTTCAAGCAGAGAAGTTCCACATAATGCCATTAAGCATAATCAGCCTATAAATGTTTCCACAGCTGGGACACAGGCCTCCTGTCTAGATGTCATATGTCCACAATTTTGAACCGACTTCATAAAAAAGGAGGAGGTTCTTCATTCGACTATATTTTTTTAATGTTTGTTACCTCAGAACTTTCGACTGGGTGAACCGATTTTGATGATACTATTTTTATTTGAAAGCTGGTGCTTCCCATATGGTCCCAGTTCTGACAATGGCATCCATGAGAAAACCATATAAGTCTTAAATTTCACCTGGCCAATGGTATAGTAATTAGTGCGGGGTAGATACTATAACTATAAAGTTATAAATAAAAACATTTTTCGTGAAAAAAAAAAGCAACCAACTCCCTTAGAACTTTCGGAAGTCGGCGGCAAGAAACTTAAATACAGATCCTAAGACACTGACTTCCGAAATTAAAGTTATTTTTCACTTTGTAGTGTTTTTTTTTTTTTTGTTTTCTTGGACATGCTGGCTTTTTTACTATGTTTTCACTGTAAGCCTTTGGCTCTTACCACTGGGCCATCAGTGCTCTGTATGTTATAAAACATGCTAAAAAAAAGAAAAAAAGCAAGACTTCTAATAAGAGTCTTTGTGGCCATCATCATTGTCCTGCCCTTATCCTAATTTATTTAGGGTGAGCACAACATACGTCTTTTTCTTCCATACTTCTCTATTAGTCGTAACAGTAATCTATGAAAGGTTACTCCAGTTCTTAAACAAAGACTTACAGCGAAAATGTCATAGAGCAACTATCATCATCATTTCAGCCGTAAGACGTCCACTGCCGCCCATTCTCTAGTAAGTCCCTTAGTCGCCTTTTACGACACCCACGGGAAGAAATGGGGTGGTGTTATTCTTTACGTCCGGCACCACACGGTACTGGAGAGCAACTAAGAATAACACTTATTCAACTTTTACTAAGCTAGCTACTTCCGTAAAATATTTATTTCTTATAGTTCCTCGCTTGTGTAGTGGTCGAAAGTGATACTACAAAGCATGAGATCTTGGGTTCAAATCCCAGGTGCAGTGTTGCCCATCCCTTCAAAGAATCAAGGCCTGATGGTCTGTTATGTTAATTAAAATAATAATCCATTAAACACCCACATCAAAAAGGCACAAACAAAAACAATAACTACTAATAACAGCAAACCCGAAGACAAGGGGAATCCTTTTACAAAGTGCCTAATAACAGTAGAACATAAGGGCAGAGACACTACATTTTAGCGATGCTATTAATATGAAAAGTTTGATCAAAAGCGAAACTTTACCAATCGCTGTCTGCCTTTTGTTTCCCGCCTAAATTAATGGCGGGCGGAAAACAAGAGCCTCTTACAATGTGAGCAGGAGGTATTGAGCTTCGTAGGTAATGTTTTTAACGTAATTTTTTGTGGGACAGAGGACTTATATGCTATTTTGAAAGTGTTCAAAAGTGTTGTTAGATAAATATTTAAACCAAAATATTTAACCTCAAAATAGAAACTAATCCCCGATTGGATCTAAACGTCACTACCTAAAAATTACAAAGCGTAAACTGACTTTTAGGTATAACAGCACCCTATCCATTGCGTCATAATATGTCTGAATGAATTGTCTGCTCAACAACGTAAATAACGCAATCAATGTTGTTAAACTGTTAAAATTAAACCGATTCCTACTGATAGCAAGTTACGCAATTACCCCTCAGGATATGGAAAATAATATGTAACACATTTTATCATTTATTTATATTTCTTATTAAAAGGTTGATGATTACAATATTTCTTTTTTACCTAGAGTATGAACGAGGACTGAACAAAAACTGTGTTAGTTGCCTGCGAATCTATACTAATATCCTAATAATATTATAAAGCTGAAGAGTTTGTTTGTTTGTTTGATTGACCGCCGTAATCTCAGGAACTACTGGTCCGAATTGAAAAATTCTTTTTGTGTTGAGTAGCCTATTTATCGAGGAAGGCTATAGGCTAACATCACGATACAACCAAGAGAAGCGGAGCAGTAATGAAAAACTTTCCAAAAACGGGTAAAATCGCACGGGTAGGCGATTCGACGCGACGGGAAGGGTCGGGGGAACAAGAAATTTAACGCGGACGAAGTCGCGGGCAGAAGCTAGTTACATATAATATCAGGCTCGCAATTCCCCAAAAGGTTAGGTTTAGGTGAACCTATAGTACATCCTGATTTCACCAGTAATGTGTAAGTACAAGGTGGTGACCCTATTGTTATCGACCGAGCATAAATTTGGTCTCCAGGCTACCAATTAGTGTCACTGTATTGTATTTTATATTAATTCATCATCATTTCAGCCGTAAGACGTCCACCGCTGGACTTAGGCCTCCACCAATTTGGGGGGCTTTGCCATAATCGCCACGCTCGGGTTGGCGATCGCAGTGTGGTGGTAAAATGCATAGAGAACGCTACTGCCCATTCTTTAGTAAGACACTTACTTACCACGTTGTGGGTGTTTATATTCATTACCATCGCTCTATTTCCTAGACTGGAAGATGCTAGGATAGTGCTCAAGTGTGTGCGCAGACACAAGGGCACTCACTCTTCCCTCACTCTCATAGTCCGATGGGACGGCAATCCATCATGACCGGAGAGAGATCAGGCGCAGGACCAACGTGCTATTCGAGACACGAGTGTGTCACCATAGAATCGACCACCTCTTTCAAGTTTTCGTCAGTAAGTAGAAAGTGATGATCAATCCTGTGGCAGAAACTACTCGATTCAAAAATGTACCTTCAATATCTCCCAACACCTAACAGTCCTGAAATGACGCGTCGAACCTAATTTGATAACAAAATTGTTTAATATGTCACGGAATAAAAAAGGGTCGGCCTTTCGCTCATCGTAATCCAATAGGAAAACTCCCACCAAATACAAATTGATCGTACTAATCAAATACAATCTATAAATAGTCATAATCCGATCTATATCACAGTTGGGTAGTTGCCACGCATTGGTGTAATGTCTCGGAAACCATGACCATTCTTTCATTGTTGTTACATAGCGATCTTAGGGAGAGCGTTCAGATTTAATAGAGAACATAGTCTAGTATGTGGTCGAGTACATACATAAATTCACGCCTTTTTCCCATGGGGGTAGGCAGAAGCTACGGAACGCCACCTGCTACGATCCTTACATATACTCCTTTTGCCTCGTTTAAGTTCATACAATTGGTCATACACATACGTTGGTTGCGAGTACTACGCACCTGACCAATCTGAAGAACATCACGAATAAGGTCACTATATGTCCTCCTAGGGCATCCCCTCCCGGTATTTCCAATCACATCTGCCTTGTAAATACCTTTTGTAAGCCGTCCTTCATTCATCCTCGCAACATGACCAAACCATCTAAGTATACTTTTTCAATTCAAGTGGACAAGTACTGGCGATTAGATACTAGCCGGTGACCCTAACATCATCATTTCAGCCGAACGACGTCCACTGCTGGACATAGGCCTCCTACTAAGCACCACTTCGACTGGTTCTGTACTTCTTGCATCCAGCGAATTCCTGTGGCCTTCATAAGGTCATTGGTCCACTTTGTGAAAGGAGTTACAACGCTACGTTATCAACTACGCTCTCCTGAAGCTTTCGGCCCCATCAGCCATCTGTTCTGCGATCAATGCGCCCTGGCCAGTGCTACCAAAGTTTGTCAGTTCTTCAGGCTTTGTTGGTTACCTTGGTTCTCCGACGCATCGTCATATCCAATTCGATCCCATGGGAAAACCTCAGATGGAATAAACCAGAAACCAGTATAGTGTAATAAATAGTTCTAAAGTGAGTAAGATTTAAAAATTTAAGCATGTTTGGAGTTGCATGGGTAGTTTTCTTTTTGGGTTTGGAAATATGGAGTAAATAAGCAGCAATCGCTTGAAGGTCAAGCACAGAAATAAAAGGCATCGGAGACCTTTATTTTCCCTGCTTTGTTTCCGATTTGTGCCTCAGCAAAATAAATGATTATCACCGTATTTGTAAGCCCAGTTTCACTAATTGCACAAATCAAATAGCAAGAGCGTAGAATACCTGCAACCCTTTTTAGGCAGCCAATTTAGGAGCGTTATGCAAGACTAGCTTTTGCCCGCGGCTTCGCCCGCGTGGATGTCGGAAATTAATGCAAGAGGACGTATAACCGCGATAAGAATGTGTTATTCCAGGTTATATAGGTAATATAGACTCTGTGTGCTATTTTCGATCCAGATCCATTCAGCCATTTTTGCGTGATTGAGAAACAAATACCCAACCATACATATTTTCACATTTATAATATTATTAGTAGTAAGATTATAACTCATATTACTTAGGATTCATAGTTTATGAGAACATCACGTGTGTTGGTGTTTTTAAAATAAGAGTAATAGTATTCAGAGTAAGAAGACTGCGACATAGGGCTTGATTTAGTTGAATATAAGTCTTCCTGGTTTTTCTTAACGATCCTATTTTACCTATATAGACACTCAATCATTTACCAGACACCGAACATAATTAATTATAGGAATAGTACTTTTGCCAGTGGCTTGGCCCGTATAGCTGTCGGAAAATATCACCCGGGAACCTACTACCGGGATAAAGTAGGTATCCTATCTGTTACGTATTCATGATATAATATATCTTTGTGCCAAATTCGATCTAAATCCGTTTGGCCGTCTTTGCATCATTGAGAAACAAACATCCAAAAATCTAAACATCTAAGCCATTTCGCGGTCTCTTACTTGGAATAATACTATTAGGTTTATTTTGAGTATAATGAACACACATGATATTCGCAATTACTATGAAGCCAAAGTAATATGAATTACAATCCTACTTATCCTGTACTACCCGGCCGGCCGCTGCCAACGGATGGACGGGACGGACGTACGACCTGCTGCTCTGCGCCCGCTTTTTAAATCTCTAATATCTTCTAAGATATTCATTTAAATTACATGCTGTAAAGGGCCATATTGATCTATATTAAATGTACAATGTATTTAAGGTACTTAATTGGATAAGGATTAATGCTGTATTGCTTAAAATCGCTTCGTAAATAAGCCCTTATTTCTCGTAAAAAGTAAAAGATAAAAAATGGTTATTGTGGGTTATCCCTAAGAGATAGACGTATACCATTGCGGACATTTTTGTAGGCCTTTTTAAGGTGTACAATACTGTAGTACATTATTTTGATCTATTTCGTAGGATTCAGCCAGGGTTTTTCGAATTTTGTGACGTATGTCACCGTAGTTTTCGAAGACAGTTATTTTTTTCTAAAATAAAAGAATTTTTCTAAAATAAAAGTAGCCTAAGTTACTCCTTGTTACATCAGCTATATGCCAGTGAAAGTCCCGTCAAAATCGGTCCAGCCATTTCAGAGATTAGCGGGAACAAACAGACAGACGGACAGACAGACAACAATTGTAAAAAATGTTGTTTTGGTATATGTATCGTTTATACATCCATATACACTTAGTAAAAAGTGGTTATCTTAATATTAAAAACAGACACTCCAATTTTATTTATTTGTATAGATGTATAGATGTATAGATTACATCTAAGCTCTAAGCAGAGTATTTTCATATTAGATACTGCGATTCATACGAGGCTAGTTTGGTATTTTCAGTAGGTACTCTACCACTCAACTTAGCCTACTTACTGGACCAATGTAAAGGAAGCACAGCGATCTAATGAGCGATAAAACTGTGTTTATCCTTATGTTTCTGTATTTTTCTTCACAACTTTTATAGGTCGAGATAAAAACAAGATTATAGTTGTGGACTTAATAACGTTTGTTCTTTGATTTGTGGAAGTTGCTGGTTCTTTGTAGCACTCTTAAGTACTGTCTATCTAGGATTTTCCTATTTATCTTCATAGGTCTTTTAATGTTTTGTGACTAGTCATAACAATTATCACTCCTATTTATTTTGGAAGAACTTAGGCTCGTACTACCTGTCGATTTTACTTTTTAACAGACTTCAAAAAAAGGAGGAGGTTTTAAATTCGACTGTATTTTTATTATGTTTGTTACCTCAGAACTTTCGATTGGGTGAACCGATTTTGATGATTCTTTTTTATTTGAAAGCTTGTGCCTCCCGTGTGGTCCCATTTTTAACCGACTTCAAAAAGGAGGAGGTTATCAATTCGGATGTTTATATGTTTTTTTTTTTTATGTATGTTCGGCCATAACTCCGTCATATATAGACGGATTTGCAATTCTTTTTTTGTTCGAAAGGGGTTTATTCCGAAATGGTCCCATATAATTTTCATATAGATCTGATGATGAGTTCGGGAGACAGACACCGGAACTCTTTAAAAAATGACAGGAAATCAACCGCGATTTCTGCTAATGCATTGTTTGTTTGGAATTAGTGCAGGGTGAATACCACAACTAAAAATTTAAAAATAAAAACTTTTTTGCAAAAAAAACAACCGACTTCCTTAAAAACACTACAAAGTGAAAATAATAACTTTAATTTCGGAAGTCGGTGGCAAAAAAACCATAAATACAGATCCTAAGACACCGACTACCGAAATTAAAGTTATTTTTCACTTTGTAGTGTTTTAAGGAAGTCGGTTGTTTTTTTGCAAAAAAGTTTTTATTTTCCATTTATGACAATGGCATCCATGAGAAAATCATCCATTAAATTTCACCTGGCCAGTACTGGTAAAGGAATTAGTGCGGGGTATACCTACCATAACTACAAAGTTAAAAATAAAAACTTATCACAAAAAAAAAAACTTAAATACAGATCCTAATACACCGACTTCTGAAATTAAAGTTATTTTTCACTTTGTAGTGTTTTTAAGGAAATCGGTTGTTTTTTTTTTTTCTGTAAAAAAGTTTTCTTAAGGCGAGGTTGCAGTAGTTTTTAACTTTTTTAAACCTCTGTAAATCTAGCAAAATGGCTAGTTTCCGTAAAAAAAAAATATTTAAGTAAATTGAACATACTGTTAAGCGCTGTGTGAAGATAGAAACGTGAATTAAAACAATTAGCTCGATAAAAAATAATCATAAAGTTGACACTAAATCGCCATTTAAAACGTGGACCTTGAAGAGATTCCATCATTAAATCATGTAAAACTCATACCAAAAGATAGGTTTTATTGTTTTTTAGGGCATGTTGAGAAAATATTTTATAATTTCCTTATCATTTTGTCTCCACGAAACAATTATACACAAAATCTAGCAGCTAAAGCGCTCGCAACGACCGGCCAGTGTTCGCCGAAACGTCTTCAACTACAAGAGGGCCTTAACCAAAACGAAAAAGCTCTTGGCCTTCATTTCACCTGGGGGTAAGTGATGATCAGTTCAAAAGTGGAAGGGAGCTACATCTGATATCATCAACCATAGAGGACTTGGCTACCTTACTCCTAACTAACAAAACACATCAATGCTGTGGTGAAAGACTTAGATAAAATAGTGGTAGCTAGCCAGGCAGACTTAGAACAAGTCATACCACCAACCCAACAGCAGAAAATGTTGCCCCGGCAGGGAACCGGTCCTCTGCGTCTAGAAGAGGTTGTCTTACATCTAGACCACAGAGGCGGTTAAAATGTCGATCTAATATCATTTTGATCTGAGAAGGGCAATCTAGTATCTTACTAAATTATGTAAGCAATCATAAAATTAATCAAGATATTGTAATGTGAATTTATACTTTATTAGTACGCAACTTGACAAGTAACAGCAATTTGGTTCGATAAAATATGATATTGCGTTTAAATATTATGTTATGATATGTAAATTACGGTACGGCTGGTCCACAAATTTAAAGTCGCTCAGCGAGCTATGGAACGAGCTATGCTTGGAGTATCTCTGAGGGACAGAATCCGGAATGAGGTGATCCGGCAGAGAACCAAAGTTGTCGACATAGCTCATAGGATTAGCAAGCTGAAGTGGCAATGGGCCGGCCACATTAGCCGTCGAACCGATGACCGTTGGGGTAGACGTGTTCTTGAGTGGAGACCGCGAATCGGCAAACGTAAGGTAGGACGCCCTCAGGCTAGGTGGCGCGACGATCTTCGCAGGGTGGCTGGTAGCAGCTGGATGAGAGTTGCCGAAAATCGAGCTAAATGGCGTGCAATTGGGGAGGCCTATGTCCAGCAGTGGACTGCTATAGGCTGATGATGATGATGATGATGATGATGTAAATTTACTTTAATTCAAATACAAAGCTTTCGTTATTAATATAATAAACAGTTACCATTTTAAATAAGTTTAACTTTCATCTATTGACTTAAAATTCGCGCGCTTTGCCCCCACTTTGTAAAGTGAACACAGAGCTGTCAAGTAAATGGAATACTGTTTTCTAGGGCATTATATTTTGGACCGTCGAGCTCTACAGGACAGACTTGGTGTAAATTGTTGTGATTATATAAGTGCTATTGATTAAAAGGTTTTACCACAGTATAAAAGTGAGTTATTCTTTCAATTAATATAAGTGGATAAATCTGCCATTAGGTACTCGACTCGTAAGTTCTTGTCATTATATCATACGCTTGCGAGTTCAGCGTAATCTACCTATAACATTCCCACTGCTGGGACACAGGCCTCCTCTTTGCGAGTGGAAGTGGACCATAATCTACCACGCGGGCCATGTGCGGTTTCGTACGTGTCCCATGTCTTTGAGTTTTTGGTTCTAGGACACTCCGGTTTCCTTACGATGTTTTCCTTTAATGTTTTGAGAGCAGTGGCGATGAAATAATTTACACAAAGTACCTGTCTGGCGAGTGTATTCACTGAACACTCAAAAATAAAAACTTCTTTTTTGGGCAGTCATGTAAAAAGTAGGCCTCATAACATTTCCAATGAACTGTATATTGTAAATGAGTGTAAAATAACGTAACTTTTCAAATGAACGAATGACATACTAAATTCGAAACACAGCACTTACATATCTATGCTAATTCAGCCCCACATAAATATCTAACTGAACAGTTGAGTGCAGAGAACGGTAATCCCACCCGAAGCCAGGAATGTATACCCGAGTCAGGTAGGTTCAATTTGCACCAATATGCACCTGTAACCGCGCGTAGAGTAGTCAAACAAAACAGAGACTTCTACCTAATGTCTTCATTTAGTCAGTTACTATTCAAATGTTTTAGGTAAACGAATTTCACTCATACACAATGTACACTCACATTATTAATTAATATACGTTCGCACACATCTACACTATTTCACACACTCTCGCACACAAACACGCATAACAACACAACACAAGTGCGCTCCTTCCTTTCTGATTTTTTGTATTTTATTTTATTATTCTGTTTTTTTTTTTATTGCATAGTTTGTGTTACGTTAAGTGGAACTGCGGAGTCACCTACACAAGCATCATGCTTAAAAAGTGATCTTCGAATCATGTATGTTAAAGAATTCTATTTAATTGAAATAAACTTTTTTTTAGTAAGCATACAGGATAGCAAGGAAATCGACACACAACCTGGAAGCATGGATTCATTAAGTACATGTTAAAATGATTCAAAGGCTATCTATATTTTAATTTGCTCTGCTGTACATATTTACCGCAAAGGTTATTACTCTTTTCTATGAAACAATAGATTTTTCTTTGATAACCGACAGCTTCTTCGCTAGGATGTCTAGATTCACTGCCACCCTGTATATTATTCAACGTCGACATTTCAACCGAAAGACATCCACCGCTGGACTTAGAACTCAGGCGCTGGCGATCGCAGTATGGTGGTAAAATGCATAGACAACGCTCTTGCCCATGATAAGCTGTATATTATTATAAAAAGTGAATAGAAAAAAGAAGAGAAAAAGTTATAGCTCTGAGGAAAACAAAGTCGTTCAATATTTTGTACATAGCGTACGAATGACGTGTCTGTTGAGGAAAATGATATAGATACAATATTCTAGACCCTAATGCTAGCCTAGTGTATCGGTCCGTAAATCTACGCACGTAGACTTTTCCAATCAGATTTGAGTATTCTTTTTCATACTGTTCCTATGACAAAACGTGAGATAGAAAGTTTTATAAAGAAAATGTATTGAAGGAAATCTTATAAATAACAAGTTAGGTATAAAGCTAGATCTACTTCTACTTTTGTTTACATTACTCATTTATTGGAAAAATATGTAGTTCATGGATTCGGGGGCGCAATTCTGTTTACTTGTAAATTTTGATGTTCAAAAGTGTATTTTATTGACCTACTGGAAATAAATGGTTTGATATTGACTTCACTTACTTCATGTCTTTGCATCGCTTGAGGCATTGAGTCTAATCCTTCGGAATGATTTAATTTTTGCATGGGGCTTCGGGACCGGGATCGTACTACCAAGATAAAAATTATCCATTGTCCTTACCCACATGATCTAGCAGTGCCATTTGCCTACCCTTTCCCCAACTATATTGAGGTCAGCTTCCAATCTAACCGGATGCAGATGAATACCAGTATTTTACATGGAGCGACTATCTATCTGATCTCCACAACCCAGTGACTGTGTTATACGATAGGTAAGATTGGTTGTTAAGCTGTCGGGCTTCTGACGACCAGTTACCGACTGTCATAGTACTACAAATGACAGCCGGGACAACTTGCCTATTTTTGCTATGTAAAAATGGTCACTCAACTACAGACTAACTGCGCCTGATCGAATGACCCGTGCGGCTGCCTGAACTTAGCCACAGCTCGTCGTCATGGTCTACTGTGTGCTATACGCAATCTATTCTGAGAAGGTAACAAGCATATAGACAGACGGAGTTACTTTTGCATTTATAGTATCTTCTTTGAGCAAAAACTTTGTCCCCCTTTATACAAAACTTACGAGGACGAAGCACTATGACATTTGTCACTGTTAGAATTTATACAGAGAAGGAGTAGAGAAAGCTAATATTCTTATATAACAATGCATTAGAAATACCTTATAATTTAAAACAATTATGATCGAATTTCGACCACTGGGCGGCCACTACTTAGTATGGATAATTATAGTTTACTTAGCCAAAGTTTGCTGATTGCTGTCTCTGTTTAATATAAACAAGCGCCCACTCTGTACACCGTACGTGCTAGAGACTCCGGAATAAGCATAAGATTTTCTGCAGCGCCTCTCCTAATAAAATATGGCCTGGATTCAATCGACTCGACTCGTGGGCGTGGGCTAAATTATAATGAGCTCCGACATTGACACGGAAGTCATTCCAAGAGTAATCTCTACTTTGTTTGTGTAATGGGCAAAATATTGGTATTTTGAGGTAAAATAAGATTATGTTGGGGTGGAATACTGATTAGTTTCGTTATAACAGAACAAGATGGGTTTCTTTTCTTGATTTATGTAAGGGATGATTATGATTAATTATTTTGATGGATATAAGCTTTGTTATGCCTACATTTAATGGATTGAATAAAGCTGTGAACAAATGGTGGCCAAGTCGTGGGAAACATCTGGATGCGGGACGCACGGTAGCCAGGAGTACCGGGCCGATATGATAAGGATAAATATTTAAATGAAAAATTATTGGGAAATAATTTTGCACTATCGAAAAAACTGCAACATCTATGGTTTTAACAAAGAACGATTCAGAGGTCACCGGCCCATATGGTGTTCCCACACTATCTGTTTGTATGTAGACAATCTTTCCTGGTTTCCTTTACGACTACAGTTTCCACTTATTTGATTACTAGTTGAGACCGGGGCTTCGCCCGCGTGGATGTCAGAAATTATAGACTGGAACGTGCTACCGAACCAAAGTAGCCTCCTTATAACATTAGCTATCTGCCAGTACAAGTCCCGTCAAAATTGGTCCAGCCCTTTAGGATATTAGCCGGTACAAATAGAATAGAGACAATAATTTAATAAAAATGTTTTTTTCTTATACCTAAGTACACTTTAATACACTTTCATAGGCATTTAGTAAAAGCTGGAATATACACTACAATTTGCACTATCATTGACCTCACCATCACCCACCTTTGATCAAGTGTGACCTGATAAACAGGAACCACAAACAAAATAATATGATATGTATCTTTTTCACTCCAATTGATTGTTGCAGATAAAATCAGCCCGAGAAAGACTTTAGCTGAACTTGGGCCTTCATCCACAAAGATGAGCGATTAAAAGAAGAATCATCAGAAAGCAATGAATAGGTGCTTTTGGAGAAGAATGCCATTTATCCTTGTCAATATTTAGACAAGAAAAAAAACCGTCTCGTTTGGTCTAGACGTATCAAGCGCTACTGCTGAACGGTCTTGGGCTTGATTCCCAGGTCAGACAAAGTGTTTTTGAATTTTTCGTCAGAATTTCTCAGTAGCAGCTTGCAGTCTGGATTTGTGCTGGGTAGGTGACAATAAACTCGTGCCTTATTATATGGAACTAAAGGCGCGGCCCCACCGCGGCGCACGCTGTGCACGGGCACGCGGCGCATTTTAGCTGCGTGTATTAATTTGTTTGACAACGTGGGTCTACGTTTCCACTGGAGTACACGAATATGACCCACGACTATATATAGCATGCAATCCAATCCACGGACACGGGCTTCACTCAAGGGACGCCTGCGCCATTTACGCCGCTTTTGCGCCGCGCGCCGCAGACCCACGTCGACAGCGTTAGCTATGTAACCGCCTATTCGAGCAAGCCACGCATGTATCAATGACGTCAATTCATGCGTAGCCTCTCCGTGGGTTGCAGTGGACACAACCACATACATTTTCTTACAACGCGAAGCTTAATACACGTGCGTAGCCTCTCCGTGCGCCGCGGTGGGCCCGCGCCTTTACACCTCATTCATTATCCATCAGCCTACCCTTATCGCACTATGTTAGGATCGGTTTCCAGTCAAACCAGATGCAGCTCAATACCAATATTTTACACTAGCTTCTGCCCGCGCCTTCGTCCGCGTCAATTTTTTACAACTTTTTATACCCTTCCCGTCGCATCGAATTGGCTGCCAGTTTTAGTTAATTTTTCGTTGCTGATCTACTCCTTTTGATTGTAGCGTGATGTTATATAACCTATAGCTTTTCTCAGTAAATAGGCTACCCAACGCAAAAAGAATTTTTCAATTTGGACTAGTAATTCCTGAGATTACCGCGTTCAACCAAACAAACAAACTCTTGAGCTTTATAATATTAGTAAAAATGGAGCGTTTGCCTATATGACATCCACGACCCAATTACTGTGTAGTTTGATACTCCTTGATGAGACTGTCTAGGATACACGACTTGCCAATGGCTTAACGGGTTTTCGAGGCATAGTGGGGTTTTGGAATGTAAGATCGGACTAACCTGGTCGACCGACCCGTGCGGATGTTATTACTTAGGTACCTAGTCGCACATTAATTGGAACTTCAACAAAATTGCCAAAATCTGTCTAAGCACTACAGGTAAGCACACCTCTGCCCTTTCTACGAAGAACAGACGTGACGTTATGCCATGTTATGAGAGCAAAAAAACATATTCATTATTTCCTTTCCCCTTGGTTTTCCTTACCTTCACACCTTCATTTTTCCCTACACCTACCAAGTATCTGATATTCTAAACAAGCTACATACTATATACATATACACGTACATAGAAGAGAAGTTACGGAATCGCACCTACCCGATCCGAATAGATTGAACTGGAAAATATCCAATGCAAATATACTCCGGTGTTCTTCGTAAATAGAGATGGATGCGGTATGGTACTGCCAACGTGGAAGTAGGAAGTGATCTTGGGATCTGAGCTTTTAGTTTGCCAATAAAGCGGTTATAAAGAAAAAACCAGAAATTGTTTTGTTTGTTTCAGAAATACGTGCATACCATAATTTACCTAATTAATTCAAGTAATAAGAAAAATATGACAAAAAACGTGTGGGGTTGGGGTATTCCCGTCAGGTACGAAGTTGCTTTTCGCTTTTTCTTCAACTCCGAATGTTTAGTCGTTTACTCTATCTTGGAAATACTCAAAGTTTATTTAAAACCTCTCATTATCGAATTCAGCACCCTCGAAAACTATGAAGACGACCCCCGTGTGTTTTTTTTTTATTTTAGCAGCTGGCATCTTTTATTTTCATTTTGACCTCACTATCAGCGGCATCGGCAGGTCCCTAGAAAATCATGAACACGATCTCACTCTCGTAGAGATAGAGTGAGATTAGAGATACTAAAAAGTCGCATGGACAAAGAACTTCGTTCCGATAGATCTACATATAATCACGAGCACAAAATAGATAGACAGTCAGCAGTAGCACTTTGTGACAGACTCAAAGTTGAACTCAAACAAGAAAGCTTCTAATCAACATGATGCTATGCTATGGGAGTTCCACACCGCAGCGAATATTTCCAGTTGAGTCTGACTACGAAGAAGATCCGGCGAAAATTGATCCAATTATCAGACTGAAAATAATGCTGAAATTTACTGTTAATTCGGAGATTTTACCATACATTCTAGCTGTGATGCCCCAGTTGGAGTATAAAATTCTGTGCCTGCCGCTGAAGACGTTCCACTTAAAATTACTCTCCAAGTCTCCTTGGACGAGGCTCTTTATGCGCTCAGCTCTGAAAACTTAAACTAAATAATTTATTATTTCGCCGTCTTCCACCTTCCCAGTTTCGTAGCTCCGAAGTAATTGCGAGCTAGCGCCCTGGACGCAGAGAAAGGGGTGAAATTTGAGTCACGCGCCAACTAAACGTAGGTAGTCCTCATAAATATTGTAATCAGACCAACGCAGTATACCTTTCTGCTGAAATTTATTTAAATTCACCCACTTACGTATTCCTCAGTTTTTATAGAACCTATGCTAAGTATTCTTTCCTAAAGATAATCGTAAGATTGGGGGTGGATTTTAAAAGATTCCTTTTATTCCGCATCTATAATATATTTAACCTGTTCTTTATTTTTTCCAGGTGCTTCTTTCCATTATATTTTACACCAATATGATGACCAACTTTCTTCACAGTGTTTATCTTCACCTAAACAACTACATATTATGTCGTGTCAAAATATTGTACACACTTAATTTATAAGAAAGAAACGTTTATTTATCAAACCTGTGATCGCTTAATTAACAAAATTAAACACGCCTCCTCATAAATCCAGGTTCTACACGATCACGCACTTAACATTTAAAATGTACGCCAATGTACTGTGAAATATATCTAATTTCATTAGTAACGTCGTTTGTTCTAGTTTCCATAGTTTATATCAAGTGCTTAGTAAAGGTGCGACCACCAAGTAGCTAAAACACCTACATGTTGGTGATTATTTACATAGTTATTTCCTTGTATAGGTCTCACATTTAAATGACATCAACCCGAATTTTTGGAGGTATGAGAAACAGGGAGTACTGTTCACTCAACCTGGAAAAGAGAGGATCCTACGACCAGACGAGTGTCGTGACGATTGATGTCGGTACGTTGTATACACCAGAGATGTTGCGAATATCCGCATCCGCACCCGCAAATGCGGAGCTTCCGCATTGATTTGGACACCTACATCCGCATCCGTAATAATCATTGCGGATGTTCATGCGGATGCAGATGTTGCACAGGTCGCGACAAGAAACAAAATAGACGTAGCCGGCGACTGGCGCTTCCGTACACACGTGATCATTGGCCAATAGGAGCGAAGGTTTCGCTCGGTGACAAGATCTGACGAGATTTTTATTGTGTAATGTGTATCATTTGTTTTTGGTAAGTAAATCAGTCGTATGGAGTTGATTAGTTGCGCTTATGGTATAAACATTTAAGGTTTCGAGTGTATCGTAAAATTATGAATATACACAGCATTGTGCTCTTAAATGATGGAGCGTACATCGAGAAGAATTTAAACTATTATCAGTTTAAGCACGTAGATTTTTATCGACACTACCAGCCAGTGTTCCTAGCGAACAATTGTTTAGTAGTGCGGATTTAATTTATGAACCTCTGTGTAACAGACTAGACCCCGAAAAGGCGGCAATTTTGATATTTATTCAATACAGGATGTAAGGGTAAACACCGTTGTCACTTAACCCATGGGTAGTTTGACTTAAATATAAAATAATAGAACAAGTTACAAAAAAATAAAAAATCCTAAAAAGGTTTAGAATGGACTTTATCCCACACCGCCCGCAAATTCATGGATATGCGCATGAGTGACGTAATCACTACAACGATCGCCGGCCGTCCTGTCATACACAACACATAAATACACATTAGGTACCTGTGATGTAACTTTCCCTTCATACTTTTCCTGGCTTAGGACAGGCACAAATACCTTAGGTTACCTTAGGTTTTGCGTGACGAGTCTAAATGTAAATTTGATTCGAAATGGCTTTGGATTTTAAATGATTTTAATACATTTTTTTATTATCTTCGTCCGTAGACAAAATGGAAATGTTATCGAGGTTTAAGTCACTGCGAAAATACCATCCGTGGTATCATGGTATGCGATCGTTATCATTTAGTTCTTGTGTGGGCACGTAGCCACTACGTTCCGTAGGTACGTAGCCTTTGTGTCGCCGCCAACTTCGTTTCACGGTTTGGCACAGGTTGTCCAGGGAACAATTCTGCGTAAATCCTACGCGCCCCGTTCAGATTATTACCCGCAATGGCGTAAAGCCGAACCATTTCGGTCCACTGTTCATTTGTGTAAGACATTGTAAAACAATTTACGAGAAATGAGCGACTACGAGACGCGGCGCGGGCGTTACGTGCGCTCGCTATCGAGACTGACAGCTGACTGGGGTCGCGAACCGTGACCCGTGCGTCGGCGTCGGGCAACGCGGGCGGCAAAGTTGCCCTCGCGCCTAGGGTGAAATATTCTTGTGGAAAAATACAGATTTTCCTTCAAAAAAAAAAAGGTTGTTTTTTTTCATTGGTTTTACGTTCTATTAACGAAACCAAATCACTGGTTTCAAGGATAACGGTGTTTACCCTAACATCCTGTATAATGCTCTCATTTTCAACTTTAATTAGGTACTAAATATTTGACTAAAATATTAATAATTACTCTCTTATTATTTAATTTCTCCACTCACATAGTTTCTTATAATAAATCTTAAGATCCGCATCCGCATCCGCATCCGCGGATGTGAGCCTGCAAATATCCGCATCCGCATCCGCATCCGCGGATGTGAAAAAATCGGCATCCGCAACATCCCTGGTATACACTGTGACATTTAAGTCGTCTTACAACGGCAGCCAATGACTACTACACATCCATAAGAAAAAAATTAACATTTGAATAAGTAAAAAATAAAAATATTATTCATTATGATAACGCATTACGTGGCAAAAATTAGATATTTTGTCTCATGGAAAATGGAGATGGAATGATCTAGTCGACTCGTGCAATGGGTAGGGATGTTCTCCATCTATGGTACGTGAACATTATTAACAGGATGTTTCATAATTCTAATCCATTATTTATTGGAACGAAGTTCCTTATCGCGCGTTGTGAAAGGGGGCTAGACGGAAAAAATTCTTACGAAAACTTGTCACGACACTTTTTAACCGACTTCAAAAAAAGGACGAGGTTTCTCAATTCGACTGTATATATTTTGTTGTTTGTATTTGTTTGTATATTGTTGCTTTTTTGTTGTGAGTAGAGAGAGAGAGAGAGACAGGGAGAGAGGGAGAGAGGGAGAGAGAGAGACAGAGAGAGATAGAGAGAGAGAGGGAGAGAGACAGGGAGAGAGAGAGAGAGAGAGAGGGCGAGAGAGAGAGAGAGAGAATATTTTTGTTGAGTGTATACAGGTTTTTTGTACATAATAAATAATAAAAAAATTATGAATCCTGGAAAGGAACTTCGTTCCATCCGGGTGTCCCTTGTTTTTCTTAATATCTATTATCTTAATTAATGGTAACAATTTTTAATCACGCTTAGAGGTATATTATATCGGAAACATTGAGTGGAGAACCTTTGTAAGACGACTAAAATGTCACGGTGTATAAGCTAGCTACGCGGTAAACTCAGTTTGAAAGATGCAGGGTTTCGCGTGACGAAACGTGACGTGCGTAGTTCGCATGTGGCTGTGTTATGTGTAGATGCCACTATAAATTGATTTGAATTTTTCGCTACCATTTGGCTTATTACTGCATTACTTGATACAATAATAATATTAACCTTTATCTTAATATCGGTTTCTTAAAGACACCTGCCAATGCACAAAAGACGTTTCTAAGCAACGAAGAGCTAAGGATAATAGTTTACAGACACTTCGCTTTCTTTTTGTGAAAATGCCGCCGGCAAAAAAAAAATACCATGCCTTTGTGCTTGAAAAGCACGTTAGTTCGTTTGTCCCGGCTGTCATTTTTAGATCTTTGACAGGCGTTGGAAGTAGTGATAGGTAGTCAGAAGCGGAAAGTCTGACATCCAGTCTGTAACTTGATTGTGGACGTCAGATGGGCAGTCGGTCCATGTATTGTAAAATACTGCTAGTCATTTACGTTTGGTTTTACTAGAAGCCGCCTTAACACAGTGGGGAAAAGGCAAGGGGTTGATACAGTTGACATACAAAAGAGAACCACCTTTGAATCACCATTTACGGCTTTGACTGCAGCAGACTTGAGTATATAGTCTGCCTTTTCAAATAAATTACTTCTGGGCAATTTTTTTTTTTTACTAGCCGTTGTTGTCCCACTGCTGGGCGAAGGCCTCCCTACTCTCTTTCCACGTCTCTCTGTCCAGAGCTGCCAAGGACCAATCTTTATAAAAGAGCCAGTCATCCCGCCATCTCCGACCGGGCCTGCCGCGTTGTCTCTTGCCATTAAGCAGGACCCATTGGTCTAATTATATTATTTAAAAAGTAGTACACTGGTTACATGCTCCGTAAGGGGCACGTTAAAACTTGTGTAAATAGCCTAGTTTAGTACTGTCTTGTCTCTTTTTCGATCCCGAGAATAGCGACATGGCGTCCTACTTCTACGTGTCATCTAATAGTATAACATTGTGCAGATGAAATGTTGGGTAGGTAACATTTATCTCGCTTTTTACTTTTAGTATCATTAGCAGTGCCCCGCGGTTTCACCCACACAGGGCTAGATACCGTGGGAATATCGGGACAAAAAGTCCTATCCTATGTGTTAACCCAGGTTATAAACTATTGCCAAATTTCATCCAAATCTGTTTAGCCGTCTTTGCGTGATTGAGTAACAAACACCCAAATATACAAACTTTTATATTTATAACACTAGGTTTTGCCCGCGACGTATCGCGATGTATCGCGGACGCACACGAAGTCGCGGAATAAAAAGTAGCGTTTCTTAAGGTTTAAACTTAGCCCTTATCTCTTTTCATCTAAATCGGTGCAGTGGTTTAGTCGTGAAAGCATAACAGACAGACAGAGTTACTTTCGCATTTATAATATTAGTATATAAGTATAGGTTAGTAGAATTGCTTCTGAGGTAACCACAGCACCATTCTATCTACAGCCTAACAGTGTACCTCTCAGAAGCGTATTCTCAACATTGTTCGAGAGTTTCACGTACACGTTTATTGTATTACAAACATGTTCCGCGTAGTTTTAGAGATTCATACAAGTAGATCATTGGAGAACAAGAACTGTGACATGGTAGAGCGACGTCTTGCTTTTTTTTTTCTAAGGTATTTAAACATAAATCGTATGTATCAACGTTAGATTAGTACTTCAGCTTAAGGCTTGGTTTCGTTTGTTTTTCTTTTGACCATTCATTCTATTAGCAAAATTTTTCATGAGTTATAGAAATCTGTATACACTCTGGACGCGCGAGGTCCCTCAGATCGCTCCATCTTTATATCGTTAAATACACGCTATCCTGAAATCCTCAGGCCAACTCTAGGCTGGTGCATTGTTGGCATACCTTTGTGCCCGAGTACGTACTGACTGCATCATTTAGAGCCTGAATAGTTACGCCACTGCTGCTGAAGTTATAGTAGGTTCATCTTCAACGTTTCTCATTGAAGAAACGTTTTGATCGATGTACAGACGCCAGGACACCAAGCTACCCGAAACTGTAATTTTTTTCCTAATCAATCGCGAACTTAATGCTATAGCGATAAAGTTGAAAATCTATTAAATAAATTTAACAGATTGTAGTAGCTTTATGTACTGGCGTCTGTACATTTAGGCCAGTCTAGGATCTGGAGGAGCGTGCCCCTGCCCCCACCCGTCCCCTGGATCTGCCCTTGTACCTTCATATAATATTGGAAAATAACATGGACACATTTATTTATTTTATTTATGTATCTAGGCAAAAAGGTCCAAAGAGACCACAAAATCTAAAACAGTAATGTCCATTATGTTACCCAGACCGAAGGTAGACATATACGTACCTACCGACCTGTAGCAAAATACCAAACATTCCTTAGCTCGAAAAATGTATAAAGTCTAATAATATTCCGCTCAAATACATGGACCCTAGCCGTTCAATAGACCCAAAGGGAGAACATGAAAGGGATTAATTCATATAATCACAAATTAATGGGTCACTCTCTATAGCAAATGTCGGTAAAGCAGTTAAAAGTGGCTTTGGAAATTGGGACGGCTTGGCATTAAAACCGTCATGGCGGTAGAGGTCAAAATTTCATTTTCCTTAATGAATAATATCCGCGCAGTGCGGTCATATATCTTGGGATTCATGAAATAATATCCACTTTGTGACCCGTTTGAACGGGCTAGTGGTTAGGCGAGTAGAGTGAAGGGAATGGCGTGGCGAGATAAAGGAATTAGTGTAGAATTAAATTAGTTCTTGGCCGATAGATAACTCATAAGTTCTAACACAAATTGCTCTAACTTTGAGCGAGTTTTAGTTCAGATGTTTGGTTAGTCTTCAACCATAATTTCTTATGAATGAAACCAGTTTCACAGCCCTCTCTTATACAAAAGCGACTAGGGATTTTAAAGGGTGTTAACTTGGATAATTGTGAACTGGAATTTACCTTTGTCTCTAAGGCCCCATTCACATAGCAATGATCAGTAGGTACGATAGTTATATTACGGGAAACATTTGGGATCACACGATTCACAAAAAATGTGGTTTGAAACTTTTGTTACAGTAATTATTGAGGGGATTGTAGCTAAATCATTAATGACGTTAAGCTACGCTTTCCGCGGTTGATCCATGGATGGGTGACTATCTTAACATACCAAGCCTCCTCCGTGTCTTGGAAAGCACGTTAAACCGAAAGCCGGATAACCAACCAGTGTTACTCAGTAGGTAACTGGATTATTGAGGTCAGATAGGCAGTCGCTCCATGTAAAATAGGTACTAATATTCACCAATCTCTGGTTGGACTGGAAGCTGACCCCAACATAGTTGAGAAAAGCTAGGCAGATAATGATGTGTTCCCAATATGTATTAAGTAAAATATCGTATTGATTATCGCCGTGTGTACGGAGCTTTAACACACACATCTGTCTCAAACTAAAATAGGCCATGAAATTATGAGAATGTCACAACTTGCCCACAGTATTTTTTATTGGGCAAGCTCTAGGCTCGTCCAAACGGGTCTAAAGTGAGACTAATGTTTCGTATCTTAATAGGAATCTCGGTCTCATAATGTCCAAGTCATCAGCGTTTTCCGAAAATACCCTTCTTAAAGACCAACCACCCCAGTTTTTGCTGATTGCTTCATTTTTTTAATAACCTCACTTCGTTTCAATTTGAATTGAGTCCCGTAATTGGGTGAGAACTGAGAACGAAATGTTCGGATGGAATTTAAGAACCCTGGGGTGGTGTTCTGGGTTCCCCAGGTGTATTGACATAAAGACCTAATCGAAGTTAATTAAAGACAAATGAAATAAGTTACTTGACGAAATTAAATGAAAAAACGGTGAATTTATTTTCGTAGGTAGGCAGGGCTGTAGCTAGACTCGAATTTGAGGTAGGGCAGCATTGGCTACAGGTAGGGCTGAAGTAAAAAATATATCATAATTGATCTACTCTGAAAGCACGGGCTCCTAAATCAATCAACATCACCTCTAGGTCAGTGATGTACATTCAATAGCTATTCATAGACAAATAATTTCTGTGACAGAACATGAGCATGGATCTAAAGACCGCTATTAAATCCTCAATGATGAAGAACAAGCGAACAAGACGGTTGAAATTTTTCTCTGCATGTAAATAGACCCATTGCTTCATGTGATGGCGCTTTAAATACCATCTATACACAGAGAAAAGAATTATTATAATATGAAATCAATGTCCCAAACTGTGGTATCTTCGGAAAAGTTTCGGTTTTTTTTTATCTAAAACTATAAACATACAATCCAATTCTAATAGGTGATCTTCGTTTTTGGTATTTTTAAGGTAGGGCATTGTGATTTCAAGGTAGGGCCCACAATGCCCCCCCTTAGCTACGGCCCTATAAGTAGGATTTAAGACTATTCATCTTAAATCGTACTGATATATCCTTTATTCGTACTTTGAGATCTTATAATTGGTTTACAGTCTTCAGAATCAGCATCATAATCAACAATGTATTAATATCATATGCTGTAATTCCAAAAAAATCGACGGATATATTCGCCAATTCTTGGCAGTCATCACAGTTGTAATCTTTTATTGGTTCCTGCATAAAGTTCAAGTACCCACATCTCACATTGTGTACACTGCATCATAGTTTGTTTTACGTCTTCTTGGCATAATTTGTAGAACCAACTATCATTTTCATCTTGTTGTTGTTTATTTTTGTTTTGTTTTGTCTAAGTAGTTTTACTTTTTCTTGCACTTAGATTCTTTGATGCGTTTTTTTTCTTGGACTCTTCTATTTTATTCTCGAGCTCTTTTTTTATAAAGACTTTCTGTAATTACTATAGCGCCTGTAGTTTTTCTTTTAATTGGTCTCAAATTTCCAGGAATAACTTGTAACGGAGATATTGTTTCAAATGTCGCTCTAACGAGCGAAGAAGATCGAGAAGTATCATTGGATTGTGGCACACACGAAAAGCATTTGTTTGTTCTTGCTGTATTTCAGTTCTTAAATTCTGGGAGACTTCAGCCAATTCACTCACATTAGCTTCTTCCAGAACGACATAGGTATTCCTCATCCCTGATCTTAAAGCAATTGCATGGCCATATTATAAATGTGAAAGTTAGTATGTGTGTGTGTGTGGATGTTTCTTATTCTTTCACGCATAAAGTACTGTACGGATTTTGATGAAACTTTACAGTAATATAGATTACACATCAGAATAAGACATAGGCTACATAACATCACGAGAACAGAGCAAAAACTTGACATAACGCACTCGTACTGACGCGACGCGATCGCGATTACAAAATGGCCTCTCCGATTCATCTATTTTTTTGTCGATTAGTGTATTGAGTAGTGGCAATCTCTATTGGCCGACGTTCCGTTCAACGCATTAGACATATTTAAGATTTATACTTTTTTATTTTATTTACTTAATTTATTAACAGATAATTATAACTACAACAACTCATCTTATGGCAAAAAGACTATAGCCAAGATTATATCGGAGTACGATTTAGGCGTTAGTACGAATTAAGCAAGTTAAAAATACACTACTGCCCAACCAATTGGCACCAAGTGGCTTATGCTCATCCCTCGAGTTATTGAGAGTTGTTGAATGACGATCTAATTGTAAATAGGGCCATAAAGCCTGATTAGACAAGGTCGTAAGAACCAGAGATGATTATAATGACCAATATCGTCGGCAACTCTTGACTCGTTCAGGTTCAAAATGTCCAATTCTCAAAATGTCCAAAGGTTTCAAAACGTCCAATTTTCAAAATGTCCAATTCACAAAACGTCCAATTCACAAAACGTCCAATTCCCAAAATGTCCAATTCTTAAAATGTCCAATTCTCAAAACGTCCAATTCCCAAAATGTCCAACTCCCAAAATGTCCAATATTTGAGTATGTGGTAAATTTTGTTCAATAACTCATCAAAGCGCTTTTTTAATACTTACGTCAAACAATAAATACAAAATACTGAAAGAATCAAAATATGTTTTATTTAGAAGTAGCAAATTAAATTAAAAATAAATATTTTATTATTATATATACATATATATATATAAATACATAAATTATATTAAATATTATACACATTAACGCATGTGTCGCGAATTTAAAAAATAATTCAATTAAAATAATTATGGGCTTAAAAAAATGAATTAAAAAGTGTACACACGCGAAAAAAAATATTTTTTTGAGGCTTAGCTTGTATAAAAAGTAAAACGTAATTTATTAGTAGAGTTCATTATTATATCACATAAATCATAAAAATAATTATGTTGACTATTAACACATTAATAAAAAAAATGTTTGTTAATTATAAATAAAAATTATATTGATTTTTACTTGCATAGGTAAGCAAGGTAAGATATAAAGTATTTTTCGTTTTACCTAGGTTATTATATATAAAACTATGTTTAATGTTTGTTTCAATTTATAATTATAGTTATTATGATGTTGATTACATTGTACTGGTCTTAATTTGTTACTTCTAAATAAAACATATTTTGATTCTTTCAGTATTTTGTATTTATTGTTTGACGTAAGTATTAAAAAAGTGCTTTGATGAGTTATTGAACAAAATTTACCACATTCTCAAATATTGGACATTTTGGGAGTTGGACATTTTGGGAATTGGACGTTTTGAGAATTGGACATTTTAAGAATTGGACATTTTGGGAATTGGACGTTTTGTGAATTGGACATTTTGGGAATTGGACGTTTTGTGAATTGGACATTTTGAAAATTGGACGTTTTGAAACCTTTGGACATTTTGAGAATTGGACATTTTGAACCTGAACGTCTTGACTGACGCCGCAGACTGACATGACATGATCACGTGACACCGCCGGCGGCGTGAGAAGGGAAACCTAATAGTTTCATAAATTCATACCTTCCTATCTACGGTTTACGTTAAACAATTTTTTATTTTTTTTTGTAAGTTAGTACAAAAGAACCTCTTAATTTAATTTAATATTGAGATTACGTTCATTACCTTACTTGGAACTACAATAGACGAGAAAACGCATAGACTACATCTCGTAAGCTACGATTTACCTAAGGAACCCTAAATATTGTATCAGCACCATCTTTCAAATGTTGGCGCCAGTTTCAGTGTCCTTGTGATCCTTTGTAGTGAAAATGTTATCAGTATCTGTTTGTAGATGGCGCTTCACGTGCAACAGAATATTATTCCATAAAATAATTGAATGATTATAGGTTAAATTAAACATATTAGAATTCTTTTTAATTTTACACTTAAACACTTTTTTGTTATTTATATAAATATTCATTATTAACAGCCACGGTACTTTAAATTTTAATCTATGGAAGTCGGTAAAACAGTAAAAGTTTGGTATATAAAATTTGTACCAGTGACATCTACTGCATTTTAAATAAACAATTGATACCACAATCCAGGAACAGCTGCTAGGGATTCTGATAAGATGTTGATGAGAAAACATATGTTATCTTAATTGTAAACATTTTTTTGAACTTGTTATTGAAAGTTATGTATGAAATTGATTATTTCCTTAAATTTGAAGAGATATTACATATTATTTCGTGTAATTTTTTGAAATTATCCTTCCGTAAGTAGCGACATCTTCCAATTCAGTTGTGAAGTTTTAGCTGTCACCTATCGGAAAGTACTGCCAACAGCAGGTTTAGTTCACATTCCAACCGGGGCGCTCACAACCCAAACAATGAATACCAACATGGTGGCAATGTGCTACACAGTTTGAAAATGCAGGTCGTGTCATGCTTTGAAAAAAATCATTTTATACTTGAATTTGGTGGAAAATGTCGGACCCTAAACGTGCTACTCTTATAACAGTGGGTGCTCCAAAAAGTGCAAAGAATAATGTGAACAAAACAGTGAGATTAACTATAAATTTGGATGAAAGCAACGAAAGTAAATATCCGGAGCTGAATTACAAGGAACTAGTCATTGCAGAAGAGGTAAGTTATAACAGAAAATCATAGCAATTTACGCAACCATACTGGTTTTCCAGCTCTTTGTAGTGCAGGGCATCTCCTAAAAAAAAATCAAAGCCTAAAGATGGACAGGGCATCGGCCACGGCCGGTTTCCTGGGGTCCAGTTGAAATCGTTTTAGGATATTTTTTGCTTACGTTACACGGTTTTGTATTAGGTTTGTGACATGAATTTGCGTCCACGGGCTGCTCGAGAAGCTCAGATAGCGGTCGCCATGTTTGCAACAATCATAGAAGTTCGTTGTCGGCTTAGAACATCATTTTACGAGAGCAATGTTTTGATCACTAACACGTTATGATTAAAGTTGTTTTTGCTCCAATATGAATAGTTTTTACATTGTTATGCCATCTAAATAACTTGTATAATGAGTGCTGACGATAATACATTGCGTACGATATCATTATAGCACGCGAAAGTCTTGATTTCAATGACCTAGGATAACCTACCAATTGTATACGGTATCCGGTAAAAGCAAAGTACACTTTTAGGTTACATTTTAGGATTTAATTAATATATTGTAAATGATAGTATAAACATATGTTTGCAATTCGAGTATACATAAGGTGCTTATAGATAGGTATGTTTATCATATTATGAGGTAGAGGATGCGTGTAGGGAACAGCTATACTACGTTGCGTATCGTCGTACCGTTCTAACGCATTATTAGGATAATGGGATTATATATTTTATCAGATAGAAAGGGTTATTTATTATGTATTGAATGCGTTTATAGAATGTTTGGTTATGCATTTGTTTGCAAACTTGATCTGCAATGTTGCCAAGTTGGTTTCGCTTGCAAAATGCACCCGTTGGCAGTTTGTATCACGACCTTTGCATCTTTGTGAGCTTTTTTATTTTCTATGCCTCTTTTCTCGATCGATAGCAGTTTTTAGAGTATATTACGTGCATAGGTTATGTACTGCGGGCGTCTTATATACCTGTGGGCATGTGAGTGTGTGTCAACATAATGTTTTGATTTGAATGTGTTGCAATTTTTAGAATGTTTTTTTTTATTATTGTATTTTCATTACGTGTGGGACGTACTTATGTAGACATAGTGATATAGTTTCAGGTTTTTTTTAATGCGTTGGTAGGCGGCGGTATTGTTATTTTTAGTTGGCGGTAAGATGTATCATTTTATGGAACAGGTTTGATATGACTTTGTGGATGTTGGTTAGAAGGCCTTTTTTTGCGCGCGTGCATTTTGCCGCGCGCTTCGTCTCAATTATGGCGCGCTTTTATCGCCGTTATGTCAATGTAGTAATGTCTATTATTGAGTAACTATTAATTATTGACAGCTGGTTGATGTTATGTTTTGTAAATAAACACTTTTCGAATGTTTTTCATGCTGTAAGTGCAACTTTGTTGCATTTTCGTAGGCTATTTATTAAAACAAATTAGTTGTGATGAGTTTTTTTTTTTTTTTTTGTAGATTGTTTATTTATAGTTGATAAAATCAGATTGTACTTGTTGAAATTTTTCAACTTTGGGCAGTTTTGTAAGACATATTTATCTCGACACTTAGGTGTCTGCTGAACATAATTTACATCATGATTATTGATGACGTAATCAATGATTCACATGTTTTACGACGATAACATTACATCGATCATTTAGTAGACGAAAAATATTTTCACGTCTGCTTATTTCAAGGTTTTTATTATCAATTTTAACCTTTGCTGAGTATATGCGGCGTAGGTTTACTGGTGTCATTGTCATGGCCATTCATAAGATATTCAAATTAGAAATTCGTACAACTATTGCTGAAAGCAAATCTTCAAAATAAAGACTGGCAAAAATATCACTGGAATAGGTATTTAAAATACGTTCATAGCACAATAGAAACAGAGTTGAAATTACAATGTGTACTTTGGACGGATGATTAAATAATTATCAGTTTATTTTATGTGCATTGTCTTATGTTGTAAAAACTGTTTGAATCATATATTTTCAATATTACCTGTACACTTTCTCTTTCCCACTCAATGTAATGGATAAAGCCAATAGCCAACTTAATTGATGCAATGTTTGACTACTTACTTCTTTCTCAATCATTGATTGTCCAACATTGGTCCTAAATGTGTTCCTATAATGTACCTAAAATAAAATATGCAACTATATCTCATACACCAATAATATCAGACAAGTTGTCAATTGACAACACATATGTCAAGATACCTAGCAATAATCTGAAATAATCAATAACTTTCAATATTCTTGAAAATAGACCAAGGCGAAATCTTATGCAAATTTCGACCAATCGGAGCATACTAATGGCCGTCACAAACATTCTCATTGGCTGACAGTCATGTGACATCCATTGTTTTAAATGCCTATAAAAAATAATTCCACTGTAGAATTTTGAATAGAATTCAGGTTTAGACTTGCAAATTGGGATATTTTATAGACTGTTATTTTATTAGATAAGTTTATCAATTGTTATCAATAGGCATAATAAGTAAGTAGGTACTTCTTACCTACCTACTTCATGCACAAAAACCTAAGTGTGAAATGTTTTCTTTCTTTGATTGATTGTACTTAAACACTATATTTGTGTATCTAAGTTTCCAGTTCTTTAACAAACCATTAACTTCCTCAAGGTGGAAACTCCAGGGAAGACTCCACACAGGAAAACAAAAAATAGAGTAGCCTCCAAAATTTAAATATTCTTAAGTTTTTTGCATTGCAATAGTCATTCAATCAAAAAATCAAATAACTTCGAGGGTTGGATTGATGAATATGAAAATCCATATTTGTTGCAGTCGTGAATCTTATTTTAATCAAGTACAACCCTGTGCACTAACCTGTAAATTGCAAAAAAACCTGAGAAAAATCAAATAAGGTGGGCTACCCTAGCCCTTTCAGCTTAAACTATAAAATAAATTGAACTTGTCAAGTTTAATAATGGGACGATTAATATCTACTTTAGTAATTAACTACCCATAAGAGACACAAGTTTTGATTGAACAAAGCTTATTTATGATTGATTTGTGATGGAATATTTGAAGTATTTTCAGAATAATATGTAAATAATTATTATCAAATCTAGCAGCATCTGGAATAGAGTATGGTATGAAAAGATAGAAAAAATAAACACTGTATAATCAGCAAGGCAACAAAAACACAAGGAGTCATACTAAAACTGAGAAGTTTTACCCAAATAAATACGACTCTCTCAGAGGTGAGAAATGGAACAGAAAAGTGACCCTTTGGTTCCCTAGGGAAGAGAAAAAAAAGGGAGGCTCTTGGAAAAATGACAGGATTACAAGGACAGGTGGAGAGTTAATCAGTACGGGTGGAAAGGCATAATCTAAGTCTTTCCAGCTTTTTTTCCAAGTCATCAACAGGCGAAGAACAGGGAGAATTGAAAAGGGTTGGAGAGGCCTTTGAAAAGGGCACACAGATACTAAATATTTTGTAACATAACAACTTTCACTATGAAATAAGGCTATAAAATAAATTGAATAAAATAAAAATAATCATAATAAATTAAGTTTTTGCCGTTTTAATAAATCTACATCTAACTAGCCTGTATTGTCCCACTGCAGGGCAAAGGCCTCCCTCTCCCTTTTCCACAGAATTCTGTTTTTTGCTAGTGCTGGCCAGCCCTGTCAGTAGGACAGTGGCTTGTCCCGCCATCTTCCTATCGGCCTGCCGCGAGGGCGACGTGCGTTTAATGGGACCCAATTGGCAGTTCTATTAGCCCATTTGTCATCTGACATCCGGCAGACATGTCCAGACCAGTGTTAATACAAAAGAAAATATTTTATAAAAAAAAAAAAATATGTAAGGATCTTACAGTAGGTGGCGTTCCGTAGTTTCTGCCTACCCCCATGGGAAAATGGCGTGATTTTATGTCATCATCAGCAGCCTATAAATGTTCCCACTGCTGGGAAACAGGCCTCGGTGAGAGAGAGGAAATATTTTATCCCCAACTTATCTTGACTGATTTTTTTTATGTTAGTGTGTGTAAGCTGGCATCATCCCACCGCTGGACTATAAAGAGATAAGATTATAAAGTTAAACTATAGTAAATCAAAATAATCCATCAGTTCTCAATAGAAAATGTAATGTAATAGGTACCTACACTAGCAAAACAAATATAGCACTTAGCAAAATAAATATCTTGTACAATAAGTGAAGTCTTCACTGATCCAAGCATTTGCAGGAACCAATGCAATATAATTAATTAATACACAATGCAGAGATAATAAGTGATTAGTCAATTAACATCATGCATGATGGAGACTTACTAACTTTTGTGCGATAAAGCCACGTGTATCTGAATTAGTTTTTTTGTAAACCAATTAAACCAGTTAACCCATGTTCCATGTTATGGGGGTTTGGTTTCCGCACTTAGTCCTTGTTTCCCCAGTTAACCCATTGTGAAGAATTATTGAGAAATCAATTAATTTGACAAGAGTCACTCTGTTGTCAAATTAATTGATTTCTCGATCATTTTCCAAATTTTTTATTGCTTTAATATCTATTTTTAAAGTCTGGACTGATGCATCACGGCCACCATAATAATATTAGTATAGCCAATGTGAAATTAACTTGAAATGCATAAATAGCATACCTTTTCATAGACATATGTACTTATTTACTTTCATTCTTATCTCTTTTGTCAGCTAAGCTTAGTTTTGCACTACCTAGGTACCTATTCCCGTCGCACCTCGTCATTACTCGTCATTAAGTCACACATTTTTTTTTGGAATTGCATAGTTTTATTCATTTCTAGTTTACTAGGTATCTTTGGTGATAAAAATAGGTAAATACTCCAGGTACAGTACTTCCATGGCTATAACAGGTTTGTATCAAATTTCATCATCGCGCGTTTGAAAATTGCCGAAGCGCATTCCAACCCGCCTGCCAAGCGTGGCGATTATGGCAAACCCCCCAAATTGGGGGAGGCTTATACGGTGGGCGTCTTTCGGCTGAATTGATGATGATTCCTTTTCTGGGAGATCTGTAGTATGCAAATTTATATTGCTCAGTCATAAGAATTTTTAGTCTTATGAAAGTAGCATTGTTTAGGATACGATGGGACTGACATACGCTATGCGTAAAAGCCCCCTATAAATAAATAAAGAAAAAAAAAAAGAATTTTTAAACATTTTAACCTATTGATTAATAAATATCCATTATCTACCTACAAAGGAATTATATTCGGTTACATCTATGAATCTAAATTAATGTGTAAATCCACGTCATTCACACTGCACATATTCTGTGTGTATGTATGTTGATAGTCATCATAAATGACTGGGTTCTTGACCTACTAAGTTGTAACAGTATTATTATACATGCACCTAGTTTATGAATGATCAATGGGTACAGGTACTACTATTATTACTAATTTTGCTTTGTTAGAGGCTGATCAATATTACTCTTGAAAATTGTTTGGTATTTTTTGTCAAAGCAGATATTATTATCTATCATCACCGTTGATGTGGATTTTGTTGCACCCCTTTTTCTTTGCTGTTCATATACTAAGGGTACAAATAAACTTTAATTTAGCTTCACTGGATAGGGCTGATTTGACCAAAGTCAGCTGTCTTAGATTAAAAACATTACATTCTTATTAGAGGTAATGTTTAATTGGTTTTGGGTGATTTCTCTGAGGATTGAAATTTGTGATTACATTGTTGTAGGTATTAGGTTCCCACCTGTAAAATCAATTATAAGTGGTAAATAAAATTAATCAATTTGTAATGGACAAAAATTGACAAGTTCATCTTTGTCTATACTTACTTACTAACACTTTGTATACTGCCTCCATTCCGATGGCAATACATTTACTTGGTTGAGACACCCTGATATTTTTTAAATTAATGTTTTTATTAATATTTCCCTCATTATGATTCAGATGTTGTAATTGGGTCCTGTTCTAAAAGTCATCTATTTATGTTTCAGAGAAAGAAGAGGTTAGAGAGAGAGAATGGCAAGACCGCAGGGCTGGATCCCTTCTCTGAGAATAATGATGATGTGCTGCGCGTTGCCAGGCAGTTTGAGCAGAAATACGTAAGTTTAATCCACACTTAATATTATAAATGCAAAAGTAACTCTGTCTGTCTCGCTTTCCTGCTAAAACTACTGAACCGATTCAAATGAAATTTGGTACACAGATAGTTTAGAGCCTGAGAAAGGACATAGGCTTTTTATTGCGGAAAAGGGGTTCTAAGGGGTTGAAAAGGGGGATGAAAGGTTGTAGGGAAGTATTGTCATTTTTAAAGCTAGATTGATGAAACTTTTTTATTTGGCTTTTATTACGTGATATATATTTATGAATTATATTTAAAGTTTGTTAAATTTTTACCCTTAAGGGGGTAAAATAACTATAGGGAATAGGGGATGAAAGTTTGTTACATATAGTCACTTTGCTATCTGTCTGTCCCTATGTATGCTTATATCTTTAAAACTAAGCAACGGATTTTGACGCAGGTTTTTTAATAGATAGAGTGATTCAAGAGGAAGGTTTATGTGTATATAACATGCATAATATAGTAAAGAAACGCTGATAATTGTAGAAATTTCTAATGTGATGTCACAAATAAACTCATTTTTTTGCGCTTACATTGCGAACGCTGGCTGAACCCTACAAAATTGATCAAAATAATGTACTACAATATTGTACACCTTAAAAAGATCTACAAAAAAGTCCGCGATGGTATATGTCTATCTCTTAGGGATAATCCACAATAACCATTTTTATCCTTTACTTTTTTCGAGAAATTATGGCTTATTACGAAGCGATTTTAAGCAATATAGCATTAATCCTTATCCAATTAAGTACCTTAAATGTATTGTGCATTTAATATAGATCAATATGGCGCTTGACAGCATGTAATTTGAATGAAGTAATATGAATTATAATCCTACTTACTACTAATACTATAAATTATGTGAAAATATTTATGATTGGGTGATTGTTTCTCAATCACGCAAAAATGGCTGAATGGATCTGGATCGAAAATGGCACACAGAGTCTATATTACCTATATAACCTGGATTAATACATTCTTACCGCAGTAGTACGTCCTCCTGCGTTAATTTCCGACATCCACGCGGGCGAAGCCGCGGGCAAAAGCTAGTCGCCTATAATCCATTGAAGCTTTGTTCTATTGAAAATGTCTAGGATGCAGATTTTTAGAGTTCCAACTTGAAATGAAAAGGGGACCTTTATAAGATCACCTTCTTGTCATTTTTTTTCGACATCCATGCAACGTAGCAACAATGACGCGCACACAGCTCGGCAGTCTGTTTGTTGTTTTAGATTTATTTGATAGGGTGTAGGTACCAAGATACAGGTTGGTGGTGCACCGTTTAAAATCGGAGCAATAACGTTTTCCCCTTCCTATTGATGGTATCAGATAATATATTTATATTTTTATAAAACGATTCATCAACAGTGGCATCTTATCTTTACTTTCTATGAGCAACTTTACCCATGAGTACTGTAATTAAATCTATCTCAAATAATAAACATTTGTTGCCGCCATTTATTATCAAACCGATACAAAAGTAGAAAACTCGACTATTTGTACAAGATTTTGTAAGTAATTGAGAGATATTTCATTTAGAATTATATTTTACTCATGAGTAAAGTTACTTATGGAAAGTAAAGATACCATAGTTGATGGTACTCACATCAAACATCCTGTTACAAAATGTTTTTTTTTTTAATCGATGAAGTTTTTGACAAATATTATCCTTACTAAAATGCAAAAGTACCAAATAATTAAGTACCTATTTCACTCTTTTTTTTCCTTGATAGCTAACTACAATGATAAGTATTGAACTAAACTTATTTCAACCGCGTAAAACCGCGCCGACCCGTCACATCCCATCGCACGACCGCACTGTTCCTTCGTATTCACTTCGCGTTATTTCCTACTTTTTAACCGACTTCAAAAAAAGGAGGAGGTTATATGTTCGACTGTATGTATTTTTTTTTTTTTTTTTATGTATGTTCACCGATTTCTCCGCCAATTGTCAACCGATTTTGAAAATTCTTTTTTTATTCGTAAGGGTATACTCCTGAGGTGGTCCCATATTAATTTTGTGAAGATTTGATGTATACTTTGGGAGATAAACGAAGGAACTCCTCAAAAACAAACAGTACACGTAATGTGATTTGGATATTGTACTAAAGATCAAAAATAATTGCTGGTTCTATCTATCCATCCGTGGTGAACTAATTATAGTCTTCGAAGATACCGCATGGAACTCCTCATCGGTGAACAGTACATTATAGGAACTTACAGTGAAAGGTTAGAAGGTTAGGGGATAATTCTTTGAATATTATAGGCACGTTTAGACCGTTACTTGTATTCTTATATTCCGTTGAGCTGATGATGGAAGGTACAACTCCTTATCGATCAGGAGTTAGAAGATATTTTGTCCTAGATAGACATACTCGTTGACATCGAGAATTGATTCCTCAGCAGACACTAGAGTGGGCTCTTACCCACTCTACTGTCTGCGGATCTGTCTGTATTCGGATGTTTATATGTTTTTTTTATTTTATTTTTTATGTATGTTCGGCCATAACTCCGTCATATACTGGGTGACTTTTTTTAGCGTCTTGAAAAAAAATGGGGGTAATAGGTGAACGGAATAGAAGCTTTTGGCATAGAAATTTTTATTTTTTTTATTTTTGAATAACATGTAATTAAATTGATTTAGTAATAAATACTACACATTTAAAGTAACATTTTCATACTAGAACAACAAAAACAGAAATCTGGAAAAAAAAAACAAAAAAAAAAAAATTAAAATCCATCGAAACTCAAATCATACGCACCCTACTCAATGCGCGGCATGTATCATTGATTTCGGAGCGCGGTCCTACCCTTTGAAGCCGGCCGATAGGCGGCCTCATTGATCTTTCGCAGGCGCACGAGCCGCACACGCATCCCTGTCCACCCGCGTCCCGCGCTCCTTTAGTCACCTACACGGAATAAAGAAAACTAGAGGAAGTGCCCCTCAGATATCGCGCGCGTGTCAACATTAAGCGCAGATGCGCAGCATTTAGCTTATTAGCCGTCAGATACTTGTCGCGATTGGTTGTCGCAGAAATACGCGAAATATTACAAATTATGCCTTGTTGTGCGGTTTTGACCTGCAAAAACGAAAGCAGAAAAAAAATGTATCTTGTGGAGGTGTATCCTATCATCAGTAATTACTAATCTTTGTTAATTTTTAATATAATTGATTTTAATTGCAATACCACATGTTATGACTTCAATGCAAACTATAAACAACCTTATTTTCATTGACACAAAGTCTTAATGCACTTAGTCGTCATCTGTAAAATCATAACCAAAATTCTAGTAACTTCGACGCTACTCGATTAGGGATGGGACACATCCGTAATGTAGGTCGGTATCGATAATTTTGTCTGATATTAGTAAGGATTCAATAGCTCACATAGCTGGTAATATATAATAAGACAGTTGATTAAAAAAATTAAGTGTGATATTTGCGTTAGTGCTTTAGTAACAGAAAAAAAAACAATCATTACATAGATTTATTATAGCTAAGGATAGAGGGGGATTATTATACCCATCAGAATCTGTGATTAAGATATGTCAGGTGTCCGAAATATTTTTAAAAGGCGGTTACATATTTAATAAAGATTATATCATGGCTAAAATAATGCGCCAGTTCATTGGGTCATCGATATTCCAAAACATAAGCTATCATCAATTAGGGGAATTTCTTACGTCTAATCATATTACTGACTTAATGAAAGCTATCACAGCAAAATATATTAATATACGATTTCATCACCTATTAAAATTAAACATAAAATTATAAAAACGGCAAGTAATTAAATAAATATGTGTTATTTCAGGGTTAGTAAATATTTTTAGTACTATCTGTTATCGTTTCATTTATCGTTAGCTTCTATCAGCGGTTTCACCCGCGTACCTGATTTGATGAAAATAACATTACCCCCCTACATACAAACATACAAATACCTCTTTAACATTGATATTTTAACGACAATCAACCTTTTCCGTTATTAAGCATTTGTATGATGTTAACAAATTATTACATTGCTCACTCGAATAAATTACGTAACTTCAATATTAAAATATCGATATATTTCCTCATCTCTTACTTTTGTTTTGCTACTCACCAACAGAGATTACAAGTGCATGTGAATATGACATCTATTTCAAAGGAGCTAGCGTTCTGAATAGAATGAATTGGTTACAGCGCCATCTAGCATTGAGTTGCTGAACTCGTTGTAAATTTGTCTATCTAAAGTTTCTAAACGAAAAACGTCTTTATTGTGTGTGTCATGTCAAATAATAACAACTTTCATGCCTTGTAATACGACTTAATTTTTGAAAGCAATACGAAGATGATTTGTAAAACTTGCGTGTGTAATTTGTAGCCAATCATATCACTGTTTTTTATGTGTGTAATGGACAATTTGCTATGCAAATGTGTGAGTTTGGCGACACTGGTTCCCGTGCTTAACCAGTGTAAGGGCACTTCTCTGTATTCTTTGTTCTGTGGTCACCTACGATGAATCTGAAGGCCTTCCTGCCTTCTATTCTAGTTACACAACACACCACATGAAGGTCGAGACGGTAAAAAATGTCAACCGGTATAGACGGATTTGCAAAATTCTTTGGCTAAGTTTCGTATTATCTGACGTCGAGTTGGGAGTCTATATTTTTTTTACGTAAAGGTCATATTATTAGAAAGCTCCACGTAAAATTTTAAGCGTCGCAATTAAGTAGTTATCGAAAAAAAAATTAATTAAAATCGTAAACTTTTGCAATATTTTGTCACTTTGACATTTCGTCTCGCCATTGAAAGTTTCGTTTCAGGTAAGGTAAACGCACTATAATGCTTTACTGCATAATTATTATGCAATAAATACATAAAATTAGTTATTTTGACACTGTTTAAGTATGTTTTAGTATATTGCATTTATTTCACTAATTTAATTTAATACTATTACATTAAAACTTAAAAGAATTTACCGACTATTGCCGATAAGTGAAACCAAACGTAACACGATGCTATTGTTTGTTGTTAGTCTTATGATGATTAAGGTTTATTAGGTTGTGGTTTATTTTTAAGTTTTGAAATACCCTTCGTGGTAGATCCGACAGGGTTTCGGAGGTTAGGTTAGGTTAAAACTGTGGCCAGAAACGACATGGTTTGGGGAGGGCGAGTGCCAGAAACGACATGGTTTGGGGAGGTTAGGTTAGGTTAAAACTGTGACCTCCTACGCACGAGCCGAGCGAGCGAAGCGAGCGGTGCCGCGGTAGCGGCCGGCGAGTGCCAGAAACGACATGGGTTGGGGAGGTTAGGTTAGGTTAGGTTAAAACTGTGACCTCCTACGCACGAGCCGAGCGAGCGAAGCGAGCGGTACCGCGGCAGCGGCCGGCGAGTGCCAGAAACGACATGGTTTGGGGAGGTTAGGTTAGGTTAGGTTAAAACTGTGACCTCCTATGCACGAGCCGAGCGAGCGAAGCGAGCGGTGCCGCGGCAGCGGCCGGCGAGTGCCAGAATCGACTTGATTCTGTTGACGAGCCCTGTCAGCGAAGTTTCCTGTCGAGCGATGCTACTTCCCCTTCCAACTTCCCCTTTTTATTCGTCAACCCCACACCTCTTCCGGCCTTTAAATCGATGTCGATACACGAAAATTCGAAAGTTAGGTTAGAATATTAAAAAAATAAAAACTCAAAAAGGGGGGGGTATCGACACGTTTCCTTCACAGGGGGGCCTTTACACCTCCCCCCCCTCCCACCCACCCCCCTACCACCCCTTAAATAGACGCCAGACTATCAGAAGTCCTACCAATTCTTTTTTTGTGCGAAAGGGGTTTATTTCGAAATGGTCCCATATAATTTTCATATAGATCTGATGATGAGTTCGGGAGACAGACACCGGAACTCTTTAAAAAATGACAGGAAATCAACCGCGATTTCTGCTATCGCATAAATATCCATTGTTTGTTTGGAATTAGTGCAGGGTGAATACCACAACTAAAAATTTAAAAATAAAAACTTTTTTGCAAAAAAAAACAACCGACTTCCTTAAAAACACTACAAAGTGAAAAATAACTTTAATTTCGGAAGTCGGTGGCAAAAAAACCATAAATACAGATCCTAAGACACCGACTACCGAAATTAAAGTTATTTTTCACTTTGTAGTGTTTTTAAGGAAGTCGGCTGTTTTTTTTTTGCCAAAAAGTTTTTTCATGTTTTTGCTCGGCTCCTAAGGATCATAGCGTGATGTTACATAGCCTAACCTTACTCAAGAATTGAGCTATCAAATGCAGAAATATGTTTTCAAATCCGACTGGTACTGATCCCTTGCATACAAACTAACAAATTTTAAATCGTTGTAATATCGATGGCCCCACCGAATAAACGTGCAAGAGTTCTTCCACGATATTTTTTTTTTTTTTTTTTTCATTTTTCGTTTCTTTTGCTTATCCTGCACCTACTTAATTTTTTTTATGAATTTTGGACTCAAAATACTCCTATTATAATAGTGAATTTCTTTATTCTGGGGAAATAATTAATTTTAAATTTATAGTAATAGTAGTTTATGCTATTATTAGGTACATGCTTTTTGTGTCGCCAAGTATACAATAATAAACATGTTAAAACCTATTACATAAATGAAAACTGATCTTATTAACTCTAATGTAAATGTATACGATCTTTCCAATCATATAATAGCAGAACAATGTACTGTAAACAAGCGTGTAAATAGTTATAGCTGGGTTAAAAAATAAACTTGATTTATGGAGAATAATAGTGCAATATTACAGTACGTATTATTCGTTGTGTATTATTACACGAATAAACGTGTAATGATATATTAATGTGACCTAGTCAAGCAAATTTCACAAGAGCAAAAACATTAAATGGCTTTTCATGAATTTCCTGAAACTCGTTAATGTTTTAAAAATAGTAAATATACAAGTCTATAGTTTATTTTTTTTACCTATTTTTCGATTACACATTGTTTATACCTATTTACAATTAAATGAGTGTTATTGAAGTTTGAACGTTTTTATTTTTTCCTGAAAAGTTGTTAATTTTCTCTTACACGATTATTCGGTGGGGCCATCGATATGTATACCTATAAAATCTTTAATATAGATTACTAACACATTTCTAATCGCATGACACTTGTGATAATAATAGAAAATAAGGAAAACACATTTACAAGTACTTGAGCATAAGAATAGGTGTATTAATTGGAGTTGAATATTGCAGATGTAAATAGCACTCTTTCATATACCACCTACGTATACCACCCTATTCGTGGTTGGGTCGTTACGTGTGTACAAATGAAATGAATTAACGAGGGTTATGGTAGAGGAATATCAAATGCAATATTAATAAAGATTAAAGATGTTTTCGAAAGCATAGGTGTCGGGAGAATATAAATGATACAACTAAGGGTTGACGCCGTCCCCGTAGTGCATGCGTCAGGTAAAATGCCATTTGCGATTAGCGAGAACGTAAAGAAAAAAATAATAGTTTAAAAAAACTAAAAAACACGCTTCCATTGAAAACCAAATTCCACTGAAAACCCATTGGTTTTCAATGGAAGTGTGTTTTTTAGTTTTTTTAAACTATTATTTATTTTCTATTTTTTAGGGTGTTTCGAATTTTGAGACGTATGTCAGCGTAGTTTGTGACGTATGTCAGCGTAGTTTTCGAAGACAGTTTTTTTTGCTGTCCTGGTAACCCTGGCAAGGATAATGGCACAAATTAGTTTTTGACGTATGTCAGCGTAGTTTTCGAAGACAGTTTTTTTGCTGTCCTGGTAACCCTGGCAAGGATAATGGCACAAATTTATGAAATTATTGCAGTGTCATCGGTCCTTGACAGGTGTGCAAAGTTTGAATGAAACCTGGTCGTTTAAAGTGGGTCAAAATCGCGCTATAAGGAGTCGGTTACAAACAAACATACAAGTGAAGCTAATATAAAGCGTGTAAAAATGGTAATGGATTCACAAGGTATTATAGCAAAAGTTAAAGGTCTCTCTGATTGGGTTAGCAGTATAACTGTGGTTGAAAATCGAGCGGTGATTTAAGAATTTTCTTGGATCCCATACAATGAAATCGGGCTATCAAAAGAGAACATTTAAAGGCACCAGAGTTATAGATAAAATTAGCTGGTATTTCAGCAAATTACCAACATGCTTCATCAGGGTTTTCGAACGTAAAATTAGGGGAAAGTAGTAAAATTTGTACATCTGATACACTCTTTGGTCGATAATACGTTTTACGAATGCCCGTATGGGCCATATGTTCGGACCAGAGGTCTTTCATAAGAAAATATATGAACGTTAAGTTGATATAGAAGGTGTGTGTATGTATATTGAAGATTTATTAATATGTTTGAATAAAATTTGGCACATGGGTAAACCATGACCTGGATTAGGACAAAAGATAATTTTAACCTTGATATTCCCCTCTATTATCCTGTTTATTCGAGTAGGGACAATGAATGACGTATTTCGTCTTTGTTTTTCTTCTTAACGTAAAACAAATAATAATTATGTAGCTACTGAATGATGATGATAGTGTTGATTTTCCTACACGCATTTGGTTTCAGGGCGGCAAAAGCACATACGGTCGTAAGGGCCGGTCAAAGCACGATGATTTCGCAGACATTGGTGCCGGGTACGATGAAAATGACTCCTTTATCGACAACACACATGGGGTTAGTACTTTTTATTAAATATTTTCTTAGTTCTTCCAATCTTGACCCAACAAGAAGAATTTCTGTAAAGGTGAATCGGCGAAATATGGGGGAAAACAGCCATGAAGGTATGTTAATGTGGTCGCTCTTTATTAAATCTGACAGCCTAGTAAATCCTAATCTACTAGGCTACTTACGTACGTATTTTAATCTAGGGTAGCAAGCAAGTATAATATCTTAGCTCACTGTCCTGGCACGGCTCAAGCTAGAGCTGTTCACGCGATGCCAGTAAATTTGGAGCCAATAGCATCGCGCTGACTTAGTACGGGGAGTTAAATGATCCGATTTTTCTAACTTAAGAGACAGCTGTGCTGCTGGGGAGTTTGTTGCGCCGCTTCTTCTTCCCAGCTAAAGCACTAAGAAGTGGTGACGAGCGAGCATTTTGAGGACCTGTCTTATGTAATTTTAACGTTAAAAAAGTAATGACTCTCAGCCTAGTTTGAATAAATTACTTTTGGTTCGGTATACTACCTTCGTCGGCCACCGAGGCTAGTACACAAGCCAGGATAGTGAAATAAGTAGAGGGGCGCTACTAGCTCCAAGATAGAACCCCGTAAATCAAACTAGCCCACTTCCTTCCTAACTAGCTTAGCCTAAAAATGAGGATAATTCAGTAAACACGAAGCCAGAGAGACTAGCTTGCTTACTTACAAACTCTATCTTGCTGCAAGAACTAGCCTCGCGAAACCCAACCAATAGGACTGGTTACTTTTCTGACCATGCCTTGTGGTGCCGGACGTAAAGAATAACACCACCCCATTTCTTCCCGTGGGTGTCGTAAAAGGCGACAAAGGGACTTACTAGAGAATGGGCAGCAGCGTTCTCTATGCATTTTACCACCATACTGCGATCGCCAACCCGCCTGCCAAGCGTGGCGATTATGGCAAAGCCCCCCAAATTGGGGGAGGCCTAAGTCCAGCAGTGGACGTCTTACGGCTGAAATGATGATGATGATGACTTTTCTGACGAAGTGCCTAACCTTACATTCAAACGGGCCCTTTGGGTCTACCCAACTTCTAACAGCGACCTTCAAAGAAAATTAGTTTGGCAAGATTATTTAAGACACTTTAAATGTATAAGGGCTAATTAAGACCCTACCTTGAAAATAGATGATAGTTGGATTGTTTCCCCCGCACGCGGGGAGTGGCGGATCTATCTTCAGTGGTCGGCCGACACGTCATCGCCACAAACTTTATTGACTTATTTTACCAATGGCCAAAAGTGGAACAAAGGAATTATCACTGACCGAAATTTAAAAACGTTACTTAGCATGGCCTTTCGCTAAGCATTATTCGTGTCACCGTCGCACAACTGTTAAAATAGAAGTGCAAGATAAAGACGGCAACATATTTAAGAAAAATGTGCATGCCAAGTGACGTTAATTTGTCTCGGTCTTTGAAATTTTTGCGCATATTAAACTATGGAGTAGACAACGAATACAAAATATTTAAAAACCTTAAACTTAAAAAAAATAAAATAAAATAAATTCAAATCGAATAATGGTTTGTTGCAGAATTTGAATTCCTGATTAACGGAAAAATAAAGAAAAAATTCGACCACGTAAGATTTTGTAACAATCTTCATAAATGCTACCATAGTACAATAATATGATATGATAACAATTATTATTTTCGGAAGGGCTTGTGGCTAAGTTACAACAGCTGCACGGGTCGGTCATTCAGGTTAAGCTATGCTTGCCGCGGTTTGTCCGTGGATGGTTGACCATCTTTACAAACCCTTCCGTGCCTCGGAAAGCACGTTAAGGCGTTGGTCCCCCTGCCAGGGTCGCGAGATTAGTTCGAAAGAGGTACCGTGGTCCTGGCATATGGGCAACTGAAGGAACACGGGTGGGTTTTAGTAATTAAAAGTCTGACACGCCCTTCTGCTCCACCCAGAGCGGGAGACGTCATTTGATGATATACCATAAAAAAAAAGCCGTCGGTCCCGGCTGTCTTTCGTAGATCTTAGACAGTCGTTACGGGTCGTCAGAAGCCCAAAAGTCTGACAACCAGTCTTACCAAGGGGTATCGTATTACCCAGTAACCGGGTACTGGAGGTTAGATAGGCAGTCGCTCCATGTAAAATACTGGTACTCAGCTGCATCCGGTGAGACTGGAAGCTGACCTCAAAATAGTTGGGAAAAGGCTAGGCAGATGATGAACAATTATTATTTTCGACTGTCATTTTACTTGCTGGTAGTTATTAAAAATATCTAGTAAATGTGATTGACTGTCGACTGATTGATCTCTCTATCGACAAAACCGAGCCACAGCTATTTGCACAACCAGAATTAATTTAACTTGGTGCGTAAATTAGATCTTTCTAAAATTGCAGCAGAACTTTTAGGATCTCGACTCAAAGAAAAAATAAATTTGCTACGGGCACTACTTTTCCATAGTATTCATATAGAGAAAAACTGTTTTTCCCAATTTTTGCTCAAGACGGTGATTCAGTTTTACTGTAAAGATATAAACGGGCTAATGAAAATGTTTAATGTCAAATATGACAAAGAAGCTTCAGTGACAAGCGAATAAGGTATTACAAGGATTTATAACAGTTTGTTTTGTGAGTCAGGTGAGTGCTTCTTCTTCTTAGCGTGTCGATAGCAATCTAAATAGAGTTAGCCTAGAATTTGGCTACGAGCTTGGCATTTTCAGTAGCGTCCATCAAATCCTGTGGCGTGCAAACAACAGGATATGCTGGACAAGATATCAAGTGCCTCATCATTTGTGGGACAGCACCACATTTACACTCCAGGGCTGATTCGTCTATGAATCTCCTCCTGTACAGGTTTTCTTTACTCCGGCCTACCCCAGTCCGGAGTCTATTTAAAGAATTCCATGAAAGCCAAGGCAATTCGTGTTCAGTTGCGAGATTTTCAGCGGGTGGAACGAATGGGTTTGGTAGGTAAGCGCCTTGTCGCCACAGATCTAATCAGGTTAGTGCTAATCGTCATGAAAATCTAAATGACATAAAACTTTTTACAAAAAAAAAACCGGCTTCCTTAAAAAAAAAAACACTACAAAGTCAAAAATAACTTTAATTTCGGAATTCGGTGGCAAAAAAACCTTAAATACAGATCCTAAGTCTCCGAATTCCGCATTAAAGTTATTTTTGACTTTGTAGTGCTTTTTTTTGAGGAAGTCGGTTTTTATTTCTTTGTAAAAAGTTTTTTTGTGCATAAAAAGAAAAACAACGAAATCCAACCAAAGTTTATCACTTCACATGTTTATTTAAAGCAAAGGCAATTAGGTATGTGCTAAGCCAAATCTGTAGTATCTGGGTCACACGGTATTTAAGAATAGGGACTGTCGTTGGAATACAATCGAATGTTTTCCATTTTAGCATTTGGTCAGTTATGTAACACAGTATGAAAATAAACGTTTAGGATTGATACTCCTTTAACTATGAATTTAATCCATAATCAAGTCATTCATTCTATTAATACACAAATAAATCTGATTTTTTTTCCTACTTACAAGGTGCAATTGAAATAACTAAAAAAATGTAATGTACGGAGCTACTGATATTAAAAAAAAAAAAAACTGTTCAAGTGCGAGTCGGACTCGCCCACAGTGGGTCGCATACTAGAAAGCAAAAAACACTTAAAAAAAAAAATATTTTTTGTATGGAGACCCCTTTTAAATGTTAACTTCGTTTTTTAGGGTTCCGTTGCCCAAATGGCAAAAAACGGAACCTTTATAGATTCGTCATGTCTGTCTGTCTGTCTGTCCGTCCGTCCGTGTCACAGCCACTTTTTTAGGGTTCCGTTGCCAAATGGCAAAAAACGGAACCCTTATAGATTCGTCATGTCTGTCTGTCCGTCTGTCTGTCTGTCTGTCTGTCCGAGTATGTCACAGCCACTTTTTTCCGAAACTATAAGAGCTATGATGTTGAAACTTGGTAAGTAGATGTATTTTGTGAACCTCATTAAGATTTTCACACAAAAATAGAAAAAAAAAAACAATAATACTTGGGGTTCCCCATACATAGAACTGAAACTCAAAAAAAAAAAAAAACATCCAACCCATACGTATGGGGTATCTATGGATAGGTCTTTAAAAATGATATTGAGGTTTTTTAATATCATTTTTTTTTCTAAACTGAATAGTTTGCGCGAGAGACACTACCAAAGTGGTAAAATGTGTCCCCCCCCCCCCCCCCCCCCCCCGTAACTTCTAAAATAAGGGAATGATAAAACTAAAAAAAATATATGATGTACATTACCATGTAAACTTCCACCGAAAAATCGTAAACCGCAATTTACTTTTCATTCAATCAACTCAAATATAATACCTACAGGTTTGTACGGAACCCTCGGTGCGCGATTCCGACTCGCACTTGGCCGGTTTTTTTTTTTAAATAATTTGTTGCTATAGCGGCAACAGAAATAAGCGTTCTGTGAAAGTTTCACCTATTACGGATCATGAGATACAGATACGCTTAGAATTTGGATTTATTCCCGGTTAGTTGCAAAAGCCTTGGCACTGTCTGTCTGTCTGTCCGAGTATGTCACAGCCACTTTTTCCGAAACTATAAGAGCTATGATGTTGAAACTTGGTAAGTAGATGTATTTTGTGAACCGCATTAAGATTTTCACACAAAAATAGAAAAAAAAACAATAATACTTGGGGTTCCCCATACATAGAACTGAAACTCAAAAAAAAAATTTCATCCAACCCATACGTATGGGGTATCTATGGATAGGTCTTTAAAAATGATATTGAGGTTTTTAATATCATTTTTTTTTTTTCTAAACTGAATGGTTTGCGCGTGAAACACTTCCAAAGTGGTAAAATGTGTCTCCCCCTGTAACTTCTAAAATAAGAGAATGATAAAAGTAAAATAAATATATGATGTACATTACCATGTAAACTTCCACCGAAAATTGGTTTGAACGAGATCTAGTAAGTAGTTTTTTTTTTTTAATACGTCATAAATCGTAAACCGCAATTTACTTTTCATTCAATCAACTCAAATATAATACCTACAGGTTTGTACGGAACCCTCGGTGCGCGATTCCGACTCGCACTTGGCCGGTTTTTTTTTTTTGTTAATAATTTGTTGCTATAGCGGCAACAGAAATAAGAGTTCTGTGAAAGTTTCACCTATTACGGATCATGAGATACAGATACGCTTAGAATTTGGATTTATTCCCGGTAAGTTGCAAAAGCCTTGCCACCTAGTACATCGAACGTTAGCATTACTGGCGATATAATAATATACATGATTTGACTTACACGTACTTTTTACTATGTACGCACGGCTACAAATCAAGCAGTGGTGATGAAATAATTAACACTAACAATAAGTAAAGCTTCGCTTCAAAACGGGAATCCTAGACATAGGCAAAAACGCTGCTAGGCTAAAATGGGGCTGGGCGGGCCACACCAGCCGCATGCACAGCGACCGCCGGGCAAAAGTCTCCACACAGTGGGTGCCTAAGGATGGCCGACGCCGCCGAGGCCGGCCCAAGAAGAGGTAGCCTTACAACCTAGACGCGTACTGCAAGGGTTGAATCGAGGTGACCCTGGAAAAGGATGCCTAGAGGGATTTGGGGGAGGCTTCTGCTCAGCATTGGGACAGTGTAGGCTAATGAAAAACAAAAACAGGGTTCAAACTTACAGCTGGGCTACCTCTGCTGCCATCTAGCTTATTCGTAGCCTCTAAATAACCTTAAATTATGATTCCAGTACGATGAGATGATCCCGCCGGAATGCGACACGTTCCACGGCGGCTTCTACATCAACTGTGGCTCGTTGGAGTTCAAGAGTGTGGCGGACAACCAGTCGGCTATATCTGACTCGGAGCCCGGCGGCAGTCGGAGGAACAAGGTGAGTTATATCATTTTTAAAAGAGTAATGGTTAAGTTTCCTGTCCATTCTTCTCCATACGAATGTACCTTTTGGAAGGGGCAACTAGAATCAATTCTATTTTCATGTAACTGTTGACGTTCAAAAGTTCCTTTTTTGGGCCTAATTGAAATGAATACTTTGACTTTGACTTTTGACATGAGGATGTACAAGAATAATCCATGTCGTGGTACTCAGCGAGTTGGTACGTGAATTCATCACTGCACGTTTTTTGGCTAAGATAATTATGAAGTCATGTAAATGTATGTATGGGTTCTATGGAGAGCAAAGAGAATAAAACCACTAGAGAGCGTATAGGCCGATTTCTGCTTAGCACACGACTCACCACTGCGGGCCGGGGGACGAGGAAGAACGTGCGGCTGCAATTGGTCAATTCAAGGTCAAGTTGCATAGGTATGCCCATCGTAGGGCTGCTCTACTTCATTAAGGGAAAATAGTCGATATCGATAAAATGGATTTTAAAATTGTGATAAATACTCAATTAAAGTCAAAGAAATCATATTTAATCAAAATCAATCACTAATAAAATGAAAACTAGAGAATCCAAGAACAAAACTTTCGCCACTATCATATTCGACGAAATAGCAATCAGAAACGGTGTCGAATATCATCCCCAAGGCAGAAGGTACTATGGCCACGGTAGTTTTGGCGCCAGTTTACAAACGGATTGTCAAGACGAAGCTAAATAAGCCACAGTATTTCAATTGAATAAAATTTTCATTCATTTTAATTTTAATTTTCGATAAAGACTTTCAGCTATTAAAGGAAACAGCACTAATTTTTACGATAAAAATACAAAGTGAAAGTAAGGGATAGATGCATTAGAATTGTCTAATGAAAGAACGAGACTTTTCCAAAAGACATCAACGCGGGACTCACACAGTGTGCTGGTTTACCCAACCACCATTTTAAATAGACCCCTACGGTGGATCATAATCTGATTAAATCACAATAATTTTTCGTACTGTTTATTTACTGATGAAAAGTTAAAAAAAAAAAAAAAAAAAAAACAACTTTATTTGCCAAATAAAAAACAACCTAGCACAATTTCAATGAGCATCTCATAAGTAGTACAGGTAGGTAAAAATCTTGTCTGAAGTATCTCTGTAAGTACATATTGTGTTATGCGATCATTTTTGTAACTAGAAGTCTTGGAATGTTTCTCACACCACTTCACCGTGCATGAAAGTATTTTGATGCGTTATAATTGCAGATTTAGTTATATTGTTTGCAATAATTTAGCGTGCACAGAGGTCTAACAATTGGTCACAACTAAAATGGCTACTTGAACCGCAGCCTATGCATAGGCGACAAAATACTAATAGTTTTCGAACGTCGGGGCACTGTATGCGCAGTCAAGTGGTTATATAGTCTTTGATGGAGAGAGAATCAAGGATCAATCAATCTGTCTTCCCTTTTCTCAACTATGTTGAGATTGGCTTCCATTCTAACTGGACGCAGCTGAATACCAGTATGGAGTAGTAGTAGTAGTAGTAGTAGGAGCGAGTGCCTTTCTGACCTGCTCTTTAGTAAGGTAAAACTGGTTGTCAGACTTTCGGGCTTCTGACGATCCGTAAAGACTGCCAGAGATCCATGAGTGATAGCTGGTTCCAACGGCTTAACGTGCTTTCCGAGGCACGGAGGGGTGATGGTATGTAAAGATGGTCATTCATCTCAATCATGATTTTTACACAGCTGGTCACATTTTTGAGACCCCTAGTGTGACGTCACATATTTTGCAATTTCACATCTAGACATTGAAATTTTTTTTACATTTTTCTTTCATAGTTCATATTTCGTGTTTAAATAGTACTTTAAATATGTATATTCAATTTTGAAATGTGACGTCACAAAATTTAGGGCCCCTCCCACCCCCTTGTCAACACAATGTCACAATTCGTTGAGCCCCACCTCCTTAACATGTGACGTAATTTATGGATGGTTCCCACCAAGTGTAGCTTAAACAGATTGATTGACCCGTACGGCTGGTATTGTTTAGCCAAAAACCCTTCAAGATAAAGGACATGATGATAAAAATATGATAATGCCACTTCATTTTGTGGTTCATGAAATAAAACGTCTTCTACTAAAAGCGCATAATAAAGTAATGTTAGCGTTAACTTGATTACATTTAGCTTATTACAACATTTTGAGGAATCCTGTCATAACTCAGACCTTTCCTATAAACCTATCCTAACTTATCACTTAATTAATTGCACAAATAGTAACACTCATAAAATTAACAAAATTGTTTATTTTATTTTAAACCTGCCTAGGCTGTTCTACAAACTGATGGCAAACGTCCACTGTTACAGCGAGGACGTATATCATCAAGCGAGAGCAGTGACGATGACTCTTCGGACGGCAGCTCCTCGGAGTCCAGCACAGATGAGAAGGACCCCAAGGCGATGGTCAATGGAGACGTCGACTTGCACAAGTCTGAACACCGGAAGAAGGTACAGTATAAAATATACCCGTACTAACAAAATGTTGCTAAAACAGCATGTTAATATTACTGTATCCTGCCAGGGTCGCGAGATTTGTTCGAAAGAAGATACCGTGGCCCTGGCACATGGGCAACTGAAGGAACACGAGTGGGTTTTAGTCAGTAAAAGTCTGACACGCCCTCCCGCTCCACCCAAGACCGGGAGACGTCATTTGATGATCTCCCACCCAAAAAAAAAAACACTGTATGGAAGTATCGCTCTACAGAGTGATATCGACACCACACCTGCTACGATGGATTGTGGGTTATTAAAAAAAACTACCGCCAGACATTTTGACCGCACTTTACTATGAAACAGCAGTTTTTTTTTTTTATTATTGTTTTGTTATCGACGGAATAAATCTAACCCCTAGGTTAGGTAGAACCATGTACTAAATTCGTAGGTTCAGTTTATGCGCGGTGTCCCTGTCTTAGAATAAATAAGTAATATCTTAGGACAACCAACACAGCATCATCCGATCCCAAACTAAGCAGAGCCTGTACTATGGCAACCAGACAACTGATAAATACACTTATATATTTCTAAATACATACATATTATAGATAAGTTACACCCAGACGCAGAACAAATGATTGTGCTCATCACACAAACATTTGTCCTGGGTGGGAATCGAAACCACGAACTCAGTCTTTGCATTCAGGGTCACTAACCACTAGACTAACAGGCCAGACTAACAGAATATAGATTATCAATAGTAAACAATGTTTTATAATAAGCAAAAACAGTACTCACAGATTTTTATTTTATGGTTTCAATACTTACAACAAGCGACCAATAACATAAAACTAATAATTCAAAATGCGACACTTGTATTACACTAAGGCTGGAAACAGTGCTTGACCGACGGTCAGCGCTGACCGTCGGTAGGCGTAGCTATATCTTGCAAGTCTATGAACCCGCACACAGCTACGCTGACGGTACGCGCGTGATTTGGTACGCGCGTACGATCTTCAAAATTGTAACTTGCAATCTAAAACCGTTGCGGAGTTGGATACAATGTTATACGCCGCCGTTGTAATAATGATACAACTTTATAAGTCTGGTAAATATACTTAAAAAAAAAAAAAATTTTTTTTTACTCTTAACATATAAAGTATGTAAAAATAGGCGGTTTGGTTTAATGAACGTAAAACATGCATATTGTGGGTTACAAAAACTTACGTGGGAGGTATCGAAATCATTTATTGGTTTGCAAACATGGGTAGTACAGGTGAATCATTTTGCGTCCTGACCGATTATCACGTTACCTTTGCTGTGCATGAAATGCTTTTTGAGTCATCATCATCAGCCTATAGCAGTCCACAGCTGGACATAGGCCTCTCCAATTGCATGCCATTCAGGTCAATTCTTGGCAATTTTAATCCAGCTACTACCAGCCACCCTGCGAAGATCGTAGCTCCACGTAGCAATTTTTTATGGATGGGACATTATCAAATGACGTCTTCCGCTCTGGGCGGAGCGGGAGGGCGTGTCAGACTTTTACTGACTATTGCCTACATGCCAGGGCCACGGTATCTAGTTTCGATAAAATCTCGCAACCCTGGCAGGGCTCCACCTAGCCTGAGGGCGCCCTACCTTATGTTTGCTGATTCGCGGTCTCCACTCAAGGACACGTAAGAACACGTCTACCCCAGCAGTCATCGGTTTTACGGCTAATGTGGCCGGCCCATTGCCACTTCAGCTTGCTAATCCTATGAGTTATGTCGACAACGTTAGTTCTCTGCTGGATCACCTAATTCCGGATTATATCCTCAGAGATACTCCAAGCATAGCTCGTTCCATAGCTCGCTGAGCGACTTTAAATTTATTGACCAGCCGTACCGTGAGTGTCCACGTTTCGGCTCCGTGGGTCATAATGGCCGGGTACAATACATTAATGGTTGCTACACTTATAAGCCTACTAATTCCGTTGGTTTCAAGGCCCATTATTAAAACGTAATGAATTAATTACAATATTGATAACACAATAGATAAGTAGTTCGGGATTCCCTAAATATAAGACATATAGATTAAAATTAAACTAAAATGCCTACATTTCAACACAGATAACGCTTATTATCTTAACAATGAATTTCCTTTTGACAGAAAAACAAAAAGATTGATAAGAAGAAGGCGAAGAAGGTCCGGCGCACTGACTCATCAGCGGCTACGTCTGGGAAACAAACTTCTGATGGTATGTTATCTATAGACCTAGCTTATCGTACGTGTCAAATAAACCGGAGTTGTTCTTGAATGTCATACAAAAAATTGTGTGTGTCAGCTCTGACGTACGACTGCAGTTTACTCCTTACGAACGATTATAAAATACTAGCTGACCCGGCAAACGTTGTTTTGCTGGGTGAAAAAGAGTGAAAATTGAGGATTGTATGTATTTTTGTATGTTGTATCATAAAAAAATAGAAATGAAAAATTTTGTCTAAAAAATAAAAATAAAAATTTAGGGTTGGACTACCCCTAAAATTTAGGGGGATGAAAAATAGATGTTGGCCGATTCTCATAGATACCGGATAAGCACAAAAAATTTCATCAAAATCGGTCAAGCCGTTTCGGAGGAGTATGGCAACGAAAACTGTGACACGAGAATTTTATATATTAGATATAGATAAGTAAAGTTTGATTTTACTCCATAACCATACCCATACATACTCCATACCTTGGGGTATAAAAATTTATATAATATACCTATTATTGAAACTTTTTCTGTTACGTTACGTTACTTACGTATGAAAATCGATTCTTGAGGCGTAAACTCCAAAAGCAAAAATGCACTTGACAAAAATAATAATTTCTTTAAAATTTGGTTTCACTATAAAACTTAGTTGTTCATAGTAGTACATTATATATGTATAAATATACAACTTTATTATACTAACATCATATGGATGAAATAAAGTATTTTTTTATTATTCTTCGACAACATAAATTAGATAAGTTTCAAGTTTTTACAACAAAATAATAATGAGCAGATACAGTATAACGTTACTTCTATATGACAGTTTATTTATCAGCAACCTCAGCCCCCTTTTCAGGGCCATACCATGCCTGTGTACACTGCTGGATGCATGGCCATTCTGAACATGTAAGCAGTACGGTAGCCTGTGAAATTGATTTTTTCCTACGATTTTGCTATTTCCAGGTGAGTGTCAGCTTGTATGTTGATACAATTATGAGTCGAGACCGTATCAGATATGTATTTCAGGCGGGATTTTTGGGAAACCGATTAGTATGTAATCTGCCACATAATTCTGTTTTTCAGTGAACGTCAATACACTTTAGTATCTTTCCAGAATAAGTGCTAAAGTTTCCAGCGACATTGTCTTATATTTCTGTGCGAACCACACAACTTCTTTATACACACACACACTACATATTATCTAGAATTGAATGTGCTGAATGTTTCATCAGATAATGCTCACGGTGACGGTGAGAGCGCAGACTCGCGCACCTCGCAGTCCGACTCGCTCACGTCCAAGCCGGCGCCCAGTTCCGAGAATGCTATCACTTCTGACAGCTCCAGGTAACGTATTGTGTATCGCAGACTTACCATCCTCCCAACGTTTACCATGGAATCCTTGTATCATCATAATTATCTTATATTTGTAACACTGCTTGACTCAGCAGGCCTGGTCTCGGAGAGAGGGAGTGGGCCGTAATCCACCACAGTAGATGTAGATGTCGTAGATGTCACATGTTTTCCAATTTTTGTTTCAAAGACATGCCAGTTTCCTTCTGATGTTTTCCTTCACCGTTTTGGAGAGCTGTGGTGATGAAATTATTTACACAAAGTAAAGACCCTACACGTTAGTCCAAGGGGACCGATACTGCTGCGCCACCACTATTTTCCTTGTAAATGAGTATAAAATAACCGAAAATTTTATAATAGTCATGCAATGAAATTCAAACTTGTTTTTAATTATGCCCACGGATCCTTTGAAATACGCCTCTAATAATCCTATCGACCCGAAGAGACAACAAGAGTTGCACTAAAACATTTTTTAAATTATAGTGACAAGCTGATTACGAGATCTTGGGTTCGATTCTCAGGCTGGGCAAAGTGATATTGGGTTACTAAACTGATTAATGTAACGTTGTTTTAAATGTATGCTGAAACAATGTGATATAGTAGAACATTATACGAGCTGGGAATACCTTTTTAATACATCTTGGAAACCAAGAAAGTTTTTGCTTTACTCACTTTAATAATATACTTATGTTTCTTTCAGGGATTTCGAAACGAAGACGGAAGTGAAGTTGCCGCCACAGGTGGTAGTAGTGCTGGAGTCGCTGGAGCAGTTCGTGAGCCAGCAACTCAAGCTGAGTCCCAACACGCCGCGCAAGCAACTGTTGGCACATACCGACGAGTACACTACCAGGTAGCTATTGCTATTAGCATTTATTGAAAGGACATTTTTTTTTAACCAAACAATGAGAGAGCCAGCTCGAAAAAAAATGCTGTTGTCTTTTGGGAAAGGACATTTTAAACATTTTATAAAACTAAAGTCTATGATTAATCACCTGGCTGATATTTGAGTTTGAAGGTACCAAATATTTTGAGCATTTGTTTAAAGATGCAAACAGTTATGGTATAATGGACATGGAACGTCAAAACACTTCCCCAGAAACGGTTGCCTTTCACCACTTCCTAGTATTTTATCTGAAAAGAAGGTGGTACATTATAACTTGATTTTATGTGTAAGAGTAGTGTGAATAGGTCAATAAATGGTGCATTAATGTGTTAAATACAAATATTATAGTAAAGTAGTAAACTACAAGTGATCGTAAATTCGTCACCTCCAAAACCGTCCAAAACTATATTATTTCTATGTTAAATTTAAAATCCATTTTAAATTTCATCCCGATTAGCCCCTGCACTATCTTTCTATTACATGGTAGTGGTTCAATTTTATAACTTTACAAGTAATGTAGTTTGCCAGTGTTTTGTTTTTTAAATTTATGTATTGTACACCAGTGGCGAAGGGTGATATCATTAGAGAGGTAAGCCGGAGCAAAAAAATGCTTACCTAGGCCGGACGTGGCGCACGTAGTCCAGTGACTTTGACTGACTTCCTGGCTTCAGTCTTCTATAAGCAGATGTCTTCAGTCCACCTTTACTATACGTGTAAGCACTGGTGATTGAAACAGTGTCTTGCAAGTATAATAAAAGTGGCTTTGAAAAAAGCCGTTTGTGGTGTGATCAGTGTGATGACGTTGACGTATGATTTCTACTAGCAAAAACTACTTAAGGCGCGGACTGACTACGATTTTAAATGCTACAACTACATGCTACAGCTCCAACAAATAAGGTTGAAAATTGAATAAATATTTGGATTGACGATGTGACTAAGCTGCGAATTGGCATTTATTTTACGGTTTTATTTAGATTATTCGGACTACACACATTAAATTAAATAATTGTCTGGTTAAAGTTTTAAAGTAATGTTTATTCTATTGAACTCTTTAAAAAAAAAATGTTGTTATCGCTGAAAATACAGAGATGTTCGACGTCAAAGTTTTTTTTGTGAAACAATTTTTATTGGGAATATCAAACAATTTTTCACTATTCTATTCGGTTAGAATTTTTCTTTAAACCTTCTCTGTCCACTGTATTTTTTGTGTCGTATATTTTCATTGCGTTACGTCATACTCGATTGTCAAAGACACCAGTGTTTTGTGAATATTGAGGTAACACCGCGCCTTAATTACAAGACTACTGACTTATTCTACTTATACTCTAAAGCTATTCGTCTATTCTTTAGTACAAAGTGCGCTAAGACATTATCATAAAAGCCGAGATGATTCTTAATTTTTAGCAATAAATGTTTTTCTATAGAAAAAATGGCTAGATCAGATAATCGTTCTTGTTTTTGAGAATTACGCATGTACTTATGAATTCGCTTCAAAGCCGAAAACGACCTCTCCGCGGATGCCACTGTAACGGGAAGTGTCAAAAATATACTACATACTGTTGTAATTTGTGGCAAGGTGTCACACAATAATGAATTTTGAAAATTGAGATAAAACTCATAAACATCTAGTTAGTTCAAAAACAGAGTTGTGTATAAGACTTTCAACTCGTTCTTTAAAGCAGTGAACTCAAATATTTGCGGAAATTTTAATAGCAAAGAAGATATTATTTCATCTGGAAATGAGCTACTATAAAAAATATACTTAGATTTATTAAGTAAATTAAGAAAACTCACATTTGAGAAAGTGATTGGTACCTGTGTTGTATTTGCGTCTTAACATTGTCAATTATGTCAATGAAAAAATTAAACCGCCGAAAAAACAGAAAAGCAAAAAATAATAAACCTTAAAATTATGAGTCGACGCTTTGAGTGATCTTAGTTCATTGGTTTTTCAACGCCGACTCAAAATTTTAAGGTTTATTATTTTTTGCTTTTCTGTTTTTTCGGTGGTTTAATTTTTTGTTAAAAAGTTTTATTTTGTATTTTTTTTGTGGCTTCAATGTTACTAATAATACTTGACAAGGTATACCCTATCCAATGAAAAAAGAATTATCAAAATCGGACTACTCTGTACAAAGTTATGCGTGGCATTACAATCAATGAGTGAACAATCAATCATCTCCTGTTTTCCGACCCTTAGGGTTCAATTTTGTTTTCCAAATTTATATGGGACCACCCTGGGAGTATACCCATTCCAATACAAAAATAATAATCACAATCGGACTACGATGTAAAAAGTTATGCGTGGTCATACATTAAAAAAAAAACAAAAAAAAAAATATACGCGTCGAATTGATAACCTCCTCCGTTTTTTTTTTCGTCGGTTAAAAAGTCGCCGATACATAGTTCATGTCTAATTCTATATTTAGTCGTCTACGCTGTCAAGGAAAGAGATTCACTATCCATAAATTGCGGGTTATAACCTAACATCGAATTAAAAGTATTAATCATGTCTAATCTACAGTCAAAAATTACATTAAGACCCTACCTTGATAATAAATGATAGTTGGATTGTTTCCCCCGCACGCGGGGAGTGGCGGATCTATCTTCAGTGGTCGGCCGACACGTCATCGCAACAAACTTTATTGACTTATTTTACCAATGGCCAAAAGTGGAACGAAGGAATTATCACTGACCGAAATTTAAAAACGTTACTTAGGATGGCCTTTTGCTAAGCATTATTCGTGTCACCGTCGCACAACTGTTAAAATAAAAGTGCAAGATAAAGACGGCAACATATTTAAGAAAAATGTGCATGCCAAGTGACGTTAATTTGTCTCGGTCTTTGAAATTTTTGCGCATAGTAAACTATGGAGTAGACAACTAATACAAAATATTTAAAAACCTTAAACTTACATTTTGATTAATGGTATGCATGGGTAAAAAAAAGAAAATTAATTGAAATCTAAAAATGGTTTGTTATAGAATTTGAATTCATGATTAACGGAAAAATAAAGAAAAAAATTCCATCACGTAAGATTTTGTAAAAATCTTCATAAATGCTACCATAGTACAAATATGATATGATAACAATTTTTATTTTCGGAAGGGCTTGTAGCTAAGGTACAACAGCTGCACGGGTCGATCGTTCAGGTTAAGCTACGCTTGCCGCGGTTGACCCGTGGATGGTTGACCATCTTTACAAACCAAGACCCTTCCGTGCCTCGGAAAGCACGTTAAGCCGTTGGTCCTCCTGCCAGGGTCGCGAGATTAGTTCGAACGAGGTACCGTGGTCCTGGCATATGAGCAACTGAAGGGTTTTCGTCAGTAAAAGTCTGACACGCCCTTCTGCTCCACCCAGAGCGGGAGACGTCATTTGATGATATACCCTCCAAAAAAAAAAGTTGTTGGTCCCGGCTGTCTTTCGTAGATCTTAGACAGTCATTACGGGTCGTCAGAAGCCCGAAAGTCTGACAACCAGTCTTACTAAGGGGTATCGTATTACCCAGTAACTGGGTTGTGGAGGTTAGATAGGCAGTAGCTCCATGTAAAATACTGGTACTCAGCTGCATCCAGTGAGACTGGAAGCCGACCCCAATATAGTTGGGAAAAGGCTAGGCAGATGATGAACAATTATTATTTTCGACTGTTATTTTACTTGTTGGTAGTTATTAAAAATATCTAGTAAATGTGATTGACTGTCGACTGATTGATCTCTCTATCGACAAAACCGAGCCACAGCTATTTGCACAACCAGAATTAAACAACTTGGTGCGTAAATGAGATCTTTCTAAAATGGCAGCAGAACTTTTAGGATCTCGACTCAAAGAAAGCTACGGGCACTACTTTTCCATAGTATAGATACAGAGAAAAAGCTTTTGTCTCAATTTTTGCTCAAGATGGTGATTCAGTTTTACTGTAAAGATATGAAAATGTATGACAAAGAAGCTTCAGTGACAAGCAAATAAGGTATTAAAAGGATTTATAACAGTCTATTTCATCGAAGATTATAATCGTTATTTTTTTATTTAAGCATGCACTCATGTTATCTCAATTGACTTTAGACATTGGTAGAATAGTCGAAATCGGCTGTGTTTGCCATAATAAAAATAGCATAGAATAGAACAGTTTATTTTGTCAGGTTAGTGCTAATCGTCATGAAAATCTAAATGTGTAAGTAGTAGCTTTGTTTGTAATTTTCAAAAAGGTACATTTTGCATACCTTTGTTATTTACGACAATCTTCTAGAGGTATATAAATAAAATGGATGTTGATATATAAAATCTGTGAAAAACATCGGGTATTAGGGAGAGTAAGGAAATCAGATCATCTTTTTTTTCTTTTGATATCGGTAAGGGCTGTTCCGATATAACATGAATAGTGTCAGGTATGGCAAAAACTCGAGGTTTCAAGTTTAATTTGGAAAATTGACATTCCGTGTCCAAAGTGTCCTTGTAAGAGATTACGCCAAATTCAGAATCATAGCGCAACCACTTTTTATCGAGCCATTTAAATTGTCGCCCTTCCACATCTTTGTTTCTCAATATGGTTACGTAGATCGTAAAGTCTAGAAACATCGTGCTAACTCCATCTCAGAAAGGGACAACATTACGTAGATCGAAAAGTCTAGAAACGTCACGCTAATTCCATCTAAGGATGGGGCAGTGTTGAAACTTCTAGATACGACACGCTAACGCCATCTGTTATCAAGTAGCAAGTACTACGAACAATTGTACGTAGACGCCACCGCCATCTATTGTTGAGTAGCGGGATTAAACAGTAAATAGATGTCTGTGGAAGGTTCTCGAAGTTTCGAATCTACTTGTAAACTGTGGAAAATTGTTGAATGTTCGCGAATGTTCTGCTCGGGATATAAATAGCGGATTGTCGGCCCGATAGGCAGTTCGATTTCGGAAGCGAGCGAATACGAATCAAGCTATACAGTACAAGCGAAACAAGTGACTCTGTTTGACTATTGCGATATTGTGATTGTTTAATTAAACTGTGGTGTGTTTCGATAATTTTGGCTTAAATTAATTTATCCCGAAACCCAGCTCGTAACATTTGGTGTCAGAAGTGGGATAAATTATGCCAGTTTTACCGAAGGAGGACACGGAGGGTATTCGTACCAGGAGTCAACGCCAGCAGGAGGTGGATCAGAGGCGATTTGAAGGACCTTCAAGACAGACATCTGGGGGTAATCAGCCGACGACGGAGCCAGTTTCCCAAGCGTCTGGTGTTCCTACAGCATCACCAGCCATGGATCTTTCTGCTCTGATGGCGATGCTGCAGGAGCAGGCCCGTCGACAGGAAGAACAGGCCCGCCGACAGGAAGAACAGGCCCGCCGAAGACCATGTAAGTTGACATTGGATACTGGAGCTTCTCGCACGGTTGTCAGTTCCCAACTAGCGAATCGTTTTCTTGGGGACTTCTTCGGTAAGCATGACGGCGTAAAATTAGTAACAGCTACCGGTCAGCACATAACCGTCTGTGGTGAGAAGGAAGTGGAGTTAAAACTGGGAAACACTATCTACCGGCATAAGGTCATCATGGCTGACATAGTGGACGACTGCATCTTAGGTTTGGACTTCATGCGGCAGCACTGTTGTGAGATCGACGTTAATCAAGGAGTCCTAAAATGTGGGTCAGAAGAAGTCTTCATGGAAGGGGCACCATCAGGGAAAGTGTACTGCTTGATGAAGATTGTTCTTTCTCCCCGATCGGAAACAATAGTTCCAGTTAGGCTCCCACATAATTCCGGGCAGAAGAACCGATGTATTCTCATTGAAGGACTGGATGAAAACCTTCCATGGAAGATTGCGCGGACCTTGGTAAAGGCAAGCGATGTTGCAGCCGTACGCATTCTGAACCCAAGTGAAAAGGAACAAGTAATCAAGACGGGTACGTTGATGGGTTCCTGTGGAGAAGTAGCTTGGATGTGTGAATGCCAACATCGGCCTCCTCAAAATAACGCCCAAAGTGCAAGATTTAACGTGTTAAATCTTTTGGAAGACTGTCGTAAAGATTTATCGGAAGAAGAAAGAGAGAAGGCTAGGAAGATGCTACTTCAGTATGCAGACATATTCTCCAGAAATGATGCTGACATAGGGAAGACTGGATTAGTTCAACACAGAATTAATACCGGAAATGAGTTGCCAATACGACAGCGACCCAGAAGACTACCAGTGGCAAGAGAAAAGGAGGTAGATACCATGATTAAAGGGATGGTATAGGATGGAGTTATAGAGCCTTCGTCTAGTCCTTGGTGTTCTCCTGTGGTCCTGGTGAAAAAGAAAGATGGCAGCATGCGGTTTTGTGTAGACTAGCGTCGATTGAATGACGTCACTAAGAAAGACAGCTATCCACTGCCCCGGATCGACGACACACTGGACACGCTGTCAGGAATGAAGTGGTTTACCACGTTAGACCTAAAAAGTGGCTACTGGCAAGTGGAAATAGACCCTAAAGACAAAGAGAAAACCGCATTTTCTACGGGAAAGGGATTATGGCAGTTTAACGTCATGCCATTCGGATTGTGCAATGCTCCTGCAACATTTGAAAGGCTAATGGAGCTAGTTCTCACGGGACTAATTGGAGACGCCTGCCTTGTCTATTTAGATGACATCATCATCGTGGGCCGCACATTCGAAGACCACCTTCAGAATTTGGAACGTGTCCTATCAAAAATCCGAGGAGCCAATTTGAAGCTAAGTCCAAAGAAGTGCTCATTCTTCAGACAGCAAGTAAGCTTTTTGGGGCACGTGGTTTCGAAGGAAGGAGTCCAAACAGACCCTGAGAAAATCGTCGCCGTTAAGGAATGGCCAGTCCCGAAAGACAAGACGCAGGTCAGGGCATTTTTGGGTTTGTGCTCGTACTATCGACGGTTTGTCAAGAATTCAAGCTGAAATAAATAATAAAACAAAATCGTAAACAGAACTTAAAACCTTAATAAAGCCTCCAGGCATAAAGGGCGTGCCCGCTTACATATACGATGCAAATGATACATATACACAATAAATGAAATGAAAAGAAAATAAAAATAAACTAACAAAAGCAGTTAAATAAAAAAATAAAAAATAAAACAATTATATGAACTACCCATATAAACCGTCAGTGGGAAGACTAATTCTGGATTGAAAGAACATAAACATTGTCTTGAGTTGATCACAGCGACCAACTATTATCGTTTAAGTAGTCGTTGATAGAATAGTATGCCTTTGAACAAAGGTTGGATTTTACTTTAGCTTTAAACTCATTAAACTGCAAATCTAGCAAAGCAGAGGGAAGCTTGTTATAAAAGGTAATACCAAGACCAACAAAAGAATTATGAACCTTATGAAGCCGGTGAAAGGGAGCACGTAGTTTATCCCTACTTCTAGTATTAATATTATGAATATCACTGTTTTTAGTGTACAAGTGTATATTTTGCCTAATATATAAGATGTTGGCGAAGATGAATTGTGATGCCACCGTAAGAATACCAATATCTTTAAACAAATCTCTCAGAGAAACTCTAGCACCTAGTTGGTAAATCGCTCGAACAGCTCGTTTTTGAAGAACAAAAATATTTTGAATGTCCGCAGCTTTGCCCCACAGCAGAATGCCGTAGGACATTATACTATGAAAATAACTAAAATAGACTAATCGAGCTGTATCAACGTCCGTGTACTGTCTAACTTTCCTTACGGCGTAGGCGGCCGAACTGAGCCTTCCCGCTAGGCTTGATATATGTGATCCCCACTGAAGTTTGGCGTCTACTGTTATGCCCAGAAAAACTGCCGAGTGTATAGTTTCAAGCACCTCATTATCTAAAACGACATTGGGTCCCAGATTCCTAACATTCGGTAAGGCGAACTTTATACATTTCGTTTTCTTAGCATTAAGAACTAGGTTATTTGTGGTAAACCAATCCGTAACCATTGAGAGCGCACTATTCACGTCATCACAATCTTTTCTATTCCTGTCTACTTTAAAGATAAGTGAGGTATCATCAGCAAATAGTACAATGTCACAGATATTCTTTAAATAGAATGGTAAGTCGTTAATATACACTAAGAATAAGAATGGACCCAGTATTGAGCCTTGAGGTACACCTAACTGAACTAGTAGCCCGGAAGATTTTACACCATTGACATCTACACATTGGTGCCTAATTTGCAAATAAGAACTTATGACATTGAGAGCTTCGATTTGAACACAAAAAAATGACGTAGTTTACGCAAAAGTCGTTCGTCGTTTGTAGTTTATAGTCATATGTGGTCGAGCACTCCTAATTATGTGTTTCTTATTTTCAAAACTTAACCTTGAAAAGCATGTTTCCTCATGAAGCAAATAATCTGTCACACAACAATCTAAAACTATTAATGCCGCCATCCTACAAATAACTTTTCAAATCTACTGTAAAAAAGTAATTTCAACTTGCTATTCTATCGACTTACCACAAATTCCTAATTGCGAACGCAAAATTTCACAACAAACAATTATCAAATTCTAATTGTTACACTAATACTACACTAATAACTTATATGAATACAACGAAAAAAATGCTAATTAACTACAAGTATCAACAAAATAAAAGGTTATAATTCTATTTACGTCAATGGTAAACAAACATTTAAAATGACAAAATTATTGTCCGATTTTTTTTATTTTTTTTTGTAGGACACGAGGGGGGTTCGCACCTCGGCTTAGGCAATCACTGGGGGAGGGCAGCAAGGGACGTGCTGGATCTGGGTTAAATTATTTAGGGGCTAATTTAAAGCTACAGGCGCAGCATCGCGGGCTGGCTCATGCAAGGGTCGGGAGGGACTGTTTAGTCGGGGTCGCGACAACGGACCTCGGCGGCGAGGTCGGTACGATCTGTGTTTGTGTGTTGTTCTCACTGTACTGGTCTCTTTTCGACTCTCCTGGAGGAGAGTAGTGGGATCATCGGGTTATTATTGTCCGAGCGTCGAGCGAGCTGCGGGGGATGGGTCCCCCCGGCGGCCACCCGACGCGACCCGAATGCTTACAAAATTCAGCGAATGGCCCGATATTCTTTTCCTACAACTCGTTCACTGTTTCTCGTTATCTCTCTCGCTCGTTCATAGTAACTTGACTTTTTCTGGCCTCAAAAAATGCGTGTCACGTGACCTGAAGTGACGTCATCACGAGATTATTTTGTATAGAAATTGATGTGTTCATAAGCCGGGGTGGACACCGAGTTATACTGGAGCAAAATGTTTACGCGCGGTGGCGTGGGAGATTCGCGCGCACTTTAAATGTTTTGTTTTCGTTGGAATATACAGACAATTTTTTTAATGTAGGTTGGGGTTTTGTAATACTTTAATTTTATTGTGTAAGATTAAATACATTCAGTGTGATTATTAAACACTGTTGAGAACTACTGACTGTCATAATTTCCTAAGGGAAGCCGACAGGAATAAGCTTATTAGTTACCTGCACCACTGCTGCACACAACGGAAATATAAGCAGGAGACTAGCCAACCTTCACAGTAGCGTGACTAACCTACCGCCCCCCCCGCAGACTGGAGCGCGTGCTGTGCAGCGTGCCGTGCGAGGCGCGCGCGTGCCGCGCCGCCTGGGCCCGCGCCGCGCGCGCGCTGGCCACGTCGCGCGCCAAGCTGCTGCAGCGGGTACACAGCCGCGCCGCGCCGCACTCACGTGAGGACACACATACTTATATTATACACTAGTAGCTGTGCAGCTTGTCGTGCGAGGCGCCTGGGCCCGCGCCGCGCGCGCGCTGGCCACGTCGCGCGCCAAGCTGCTGCAGCGGGTACACAGCCGCGCCGCGCCGCACTCACGTGAGGACACACATACTTATATTATACACTAGTAGCTGTGCAGCTTGTCGTGCGAGGCGCCTGGGCCCGCGCCGCGCGCGCGCTGGCCACGTCGCGCGCCAAGCTGCTGCAGCGGGTACACAGCCGCGCCGCGCCGCACTCACGTGAGGACACACATACTTATATTATACACTAGTAGCTGTGCAGCTTGTCGTGCGAGGCGCCTGGGCCCGCGCCGCGCGCGCGCTGGCCACGTCGCGCGCCAAGCTGCTGCAGCGGGTACACAGCCGCGCCGCGCCGCACTCACGTGAGGACACACATACTTATATTATACACTAGTAGCTGTGCAGCTTGTCGTGCGAGGCGCCTGGGCCCGCGCCGCGCGCGCGCTGGCCACGTCGCGCGCCAAGCTGCTGCAGCGGGTACACAGCCGCGCCGCGCCGCACTCACGTGAGGACACACATACTTATATTATACACTAGTAGCTGTGCAGCTTGTCGTGCGAGGCGCCTGGGCCCGCGCCGCGCGCGCGCTGGCCACGTCGCGCGCCAAGCTGCTGCAGCGGGTACACAGCCGCGCCGCGCCGCACTCACGTGAGGACACACATACTTATATTATACACTAGTAGCTGTGCAGCTTGTCGTGCGAGGCGCCTGGGCCCGCGCCGCGCGCGCGCTGGCCACGTCGCGCGCCAAGCTGCTGCAGCGGGTACACAGCCGCGCCGCGCCGCACTCACGTGAGGACACACATACTTATATTATACACTAGTAGCTGTGCAGCTTGTCGTGCGAGGCGCCTGGGCCCGCGCCGCGCGCGCGCTGGCCACGTCGCGCGCCAAGCTGCTGCAGCGGGTACACAGCCGCGCCGCGCCGCACTCACGTGAGGACACACATACTTATATTATACACTAGTAGCTGTGCAGCTTGTCGTGCGAGGCGCCTGGGCCCGCGCCGCGCGCGCGCTGGCCACGTCGCGCGCCAAGCTGCTGCAGCGGGTACACAGCCGCGCCGCGCCGCACTCACGTGAGGACACACATACTTATATTATACACTAGTAGCTGTGCAGCTTGTCGTGCGAGGCGCCTGGGCCCGCGCCGCGCGCGCGCTGGCCACGTCGCGCGCCAAGCTGCTGCAGCGGGTACACAGCCGCGCCGCGCCGCACTCACGTGAGGACACACATACTTATATTATACACTAGTAGCTGTGCAGCTTGTCGTGCGAGGCGCCTGGGCCCGCGCCGCGCGCGCGCTGGCCACGTCGCGCGCCAAGCTGCTGCAGCGGGTACACAGCCGCGCCGCGCCGCACTCACGTGAGGACACACATACTTATATTATACACTAGTAGCTGTGCAGCTTGTCGTGCGAGGCGCCTGGGCCCGCGCCGCGCGCGCGCTGGCCACGTCGCGCGCCAAGCTGCTGCAGCGGGTACACAGCCGCGCCGCGCCGCACTCACGTGAGGACACACATACTTATATTATACACTAGTAGCTGTGCAGCTTGTCGTGCGAGGCGCCTGGGCCCGCGCCGCGCGCGCGCTGGCCACGTCGCGCGCCAAGCTGCTGCAGCGGGTACACAGCCGCGCCGCGCCGCACTCACGTGAGGACACACATACTTATATTATACACTAGTAGCTGTGCAGCTTGTCGTGCGAGGCGCCTGGGCCCGCGCCGCGCGCGCGCTGGCCACGTCGCGCGCCAAGCTGCTGCAGCGGGTACACAGCCGCGCCGCGCCGCACTCACGTGAGGACACACATACTTATATTATACACTAGTAGCTGTGCAGCTTGTCGTGCGAGGCGCCTGGGCCCGCGCCGCGCGCGCGCTGGCCACGTCGCGCGCCAAGCTGCTGCAGCGGGTACACAGCCGCGCCGCGCCGCACTCACGTGAGGACACACATACTTATATTATACACTAGTAGCTGTGCAGCTTGTCGTGCGAGGCGCCTGGGCCCGCGCCGCGCGCGCGCTGGCCACGTCGCGCGCCAAGCTGCTGCAGCGGGTACACAGCCGCGCCGCGCCGCACTCACGTGAGGACACACATACTTATATTATACACTAGTAGCTGTGCAGCTTGTCGTGCGAGGCGCCTGGGCCCGCGCCGCGCGCGCGCTGGCCACGTCGCGCGCCAAGCTGCTGCAGCGGGTACACAGCCGCGCCGCGCCGCACTCACGTGAGGACACACATACTTATATTATACACTAGTAGCTGTGCAGCTTGTCGTGCGAGGCGCCTGGGCCCGCGCCGCGCGCGCGCTGGCCACGTCGCGCGCCAAGCTGCTGCAGCGGGTACACAGCCGCGCCGCGCCGCACTCACGTGAGGACACACATACTTATATTATACACTAGTAGCTGTGCAGCTTGTCGTGCGAGGCGCCTGGGCCCGCGCCGCGCGCGCGCTGGCCACGTCGCGCGCCAAGCTGCTGCAGCGGGTACACAGCCGCGCCGCGCCGCACTCACGTGAGGACACACATACTTATATTATACACTAGTAGCTGTGCAGCTTGTCGTGCGAGGCGCCTGGGCCCGCGCCGCGCGCGCGCTGGCCACGTCGCGCGCCAAGCTGCTGCAGCGGGTACACAGCCGCGCCGCGCCGCACTCACGTGAGGACACACATACTTATATTATACACTAGTAGCTGTGCAGCTTGTCGTGCGAGGCGCCTGGGCCCGCGCCGCGCGCGCGCTGGCCACGTCGCGCGCCAAGCTGCTGCAGCGGGTACACAGCCGCGCCGCGCCGCACTCACGTGAGGACACACATACTTATATTATACACTAGTAGCTGTGGACTAATAACAAAATATCTTAAGGAAACCGGCTCATCCTACCAGCGAACACAACCTCTGTATTAGGCCTGAGCCACGCATTTTATCACGGGTTTTGCTTCCAAACTATGATAAAAATGTGTGACCCAAACCAAACTCGCCCCGCTGGAACCAAAAATTCTAAGACATGTGACAACTACCAACCCACACTAGGCCAACGTTATGGATTGAGGCCTACTCCATCACCGAAAGGAGGCATGTGTCCTAGCAGTGGCAACATTGTAAGCTAATTATACTATCGTACTCACTTTGATGATAATGTTTTGTCAGAAAATTTTGTATAGCAAAACTCAAGGTCATCATCATCACCATTTCAGCCGAAAGACGTCCACTGCTGGACATAGGCCTCCCCCAAGCACCGCCACTTCGACCTGTTCTGTGCTTCTCGCATTCAACGTATTCCTGCGGCCTTGACCAGGTCGGTCCATCTTGTGGGAGGCCTTCCAACGCTACGTCTTCCAGTACGCGGTCGCCACTCCAGAACTTTCCGACCCCATTGGCCATCTGTTCTGTGAGCAATGTGCCCTGCCCACTGCCACTTAAGTTTGGCAATTCTTCGGGCTATGTCGGTTACCTTGGTTCTCCTACGGATCTCATCATTTCTGATTCGATCACGTAGGGAAACTCCAAGCATAGCCCTCTCCATTGCTCTTTGGGTGACTTATAGCCTTCTTATGAGGCCCATTGTGAGCGACCACGTCTCAGTGCCATATGTTATCACTGGCAACACATTCTAGTCAAAGACTTTTGTCTTGAGACACTGCGGTAAGTGGGACGAGAAGATATTGCGTAGCTTCCCGAACGCTGCCCAGCCGAGTCGGATTCGACGATTGACCTCTTTCTCGAAGTTGGACCTACCTAACTGGACAGTCTGTCCTAGGTAAACATATTCGTCCACAACTTCGAGTGTAGCGCCTCCGATCTTGATTGGAGTGGGTATCACACGAGCATTGGACATGACCTTTGTCTTGTCCATGTTCATCCTAAGACCCACTCTTTCGGAAGCTCAACTGAGGTCATCGAGCATTGTACTGAGGTCCTCCATAGTCTTAGCCATGACTACTATATCGTCGGCAAATCGAAGGTGAGTGATGTACTCGCCATTGATGTTGATGCCAACCCCTTTCCAGTCCAGAACATTGAAGACATCCTCCAGTGCAGCGGTGAACAGTTTCGGAGAGATGACATCTCCCTGTCTCACCCCTCGCTGCAGAAGGATAGGTTTCGAGGCTCTGTCCTGGAGCCGGACTGACATAGTGGCGTTTTCATACAAACACTTCAGCACTTCGACGTACCGATAGTCAATCTGGCACCGTTGAAGAGACTGCAGCACAGCCCAGGTTTCGATCGAATCGAAGGCTTTTTCGTAGTCCACAAACGCTAAGCAGAGAGGCAGGTTATACTCTTCGGTCTTCTTTATAACCTGCCGCAGCGTATGTATGTGGTCTACGGTGCTCAAGCCTTTACGGAATCCGGCTTGTTCGGGAGGCTGGAAGTCGTCAAACCTGCGCGCGAGATGGTTCGTGATGACTCTTGAAAACAGCTTGTAGACATGGCTCAGAAGTGAGATGGGCCTATAATTCTTAAGTAGGGTATTGTCACCCTTCTTAAAGAAAAGTACCACCACACCTCAGTTCCATGCCTGTGGCGTTTTGCCTTCGAGTATGACGGAATCAAACAGCTTTTGAAAGGCCTTTAGAACGGGTTTTCTGCCGGCCTTCAGGAGCCCGGCCGTAATTCAGTCATCACCTGGCGCCTTGTTGTTTTTAAGCTGCTTCAGAGCCATCCTAATCTCGTATAAGCTGACATCCGGGATATCTCAGTGTAGTGTCGAGTCAATCTAGCTCTCGGGTCGTTAGCCAGATTCATAACGGAGTTTCTGGTGGACGTGTATAACTGTCCATAGTACTTCTCGATCTCTCTTAACAGCTTAGGTTTGGCGGACACGATTCTGCCATCGTCGGTCTTCAGTTTCGCAAGCTGACTCTGCCCAATAGACAGATCTCTTGCGGAGACTTTGGAGCCCTTGTTCCGCTCTATCGCGTCCTTAATACATTCCGTATTAAAGTGGCGAAGGTCGCTTTTCAAGGACTTAGAGATCCGTCTATTGAGCTGCCGGTACTCAAGTGCAGCCTCTGAAGACTGCAGGATCATTTCGCGCCTCCGTTCCATGAGCTGTAAGGTTGGATCTGAGAGTTTCTTTTTTCTATTAGTACGGCGGACCTTAAAACTCAAGGTGAATTATTTTTATAGCAAAAATGTACCAATTAAGTACTTTGAATAAAGTATCCCACATCTCTTTATCTTCTCTCCTATCGTAGGTATGCTCGAAGAAATTTCTCTACAAATAAGCTACATCCGTACCTATTTTTTTCTATTAGTTTCTTCTTGTCTGTTTATACATGTGTGTACATAAATGGTTAAATAAATAAATATATTCTTAACTTCATAGAAAACAAAATGTTTTCTTTCAAAAACATTCAAAGAAATTAATATCTTTTAAAATGCTAACGTTTACAGACACGCCCCCCACAACAATTGCTCAACCCACAACTACCACAGCCACCACTGCCAACCCAATAACAGCGGTGACGTCATCATCAACAACAACAGCATCAACTAACAACAAGCGCAAAGTTGATGATGATCTCGATGATATTGATCCTAATCTACTCAGTGCGGAGGAGAGAGAAGCCTTGATTGTTGAAACTTTGCTCAGGTGAGATGGTTATTTTATTCTATTCTGCGAATTTATACAGTGTTCTTAAACGATATGAAATTTATAGTCATTTCAAAGTTTTCATTTACAAACACTAAAAAAAGTTAAGTTAAAAATACCTATAACATAAATTTGGAAATAAAAGTACACAATCAATTATACAATTATAACGTAATAAGTTAGTGCTTGTTTCGAATCTTTATTATATCTACCAATTGAATAATGAAGAATTAACCGCCAGATAAAACCAAAGAAGTAATGTAACATATTGATAGTTAGATAAATGACCTCTTTGTCATAATTACAGATATAAATGTACAAATTATGCATAGGGTGACAATGGGCGGTCTTATCGATAAAAGACACGCAACACACAACCTTTGAATGGATTAAAGGGAGTATGAAAGACAATATTAAAGTAAAGAAAACATATTGTTGACGTTCAGTGACCACAAACTGCAATCCACGAAATTTTAAAATACACTATTGACAGAGAAATCTTAAAAATTGCTACAGCACGCATAAACAAACCCATTCCCATTTCTTCCCGATGACGTAAGAGGTGACTAAGAGACTTACTAGAGAATGGGCAGCAGCGTTCTCTACACATTTACCACCAAACTGCGATCGCTAACCCGTCTGCCAAGCGTGGCGATTATGGCAAACCTCCCCAAATTGGGGGTGGCCTAAGTCCAGCAGTGGACGTCTTTCGGCTGTAATGATGAAGCATAAACAAAATATTAATACATTGGTTTCAGATTAAAGGCACTGATAGATGAACGTAAGCCGGGAATGATCGCGAACTACAATGCCGAGTGCGAAAGAGTACAAGAAGAGAGGTGAGTTAAGAGAAAATAATAATGTTTGTTTGTTTATGATTTAAAATAGTTGTCGTGTTAAAATGTTGTCTTAACTTTTATTCCGTCAGTGTATCTTGTCATGATCTTATACAACTTATGTTGTTACGAAAATGGGATTAAATTGCAAGTATTTAAAGGAGATGTTTCATTTTCGGCCATCAGATGTACATTTATCAAAAAAGAAGAAAAAATACTACAAATTAGGGAAAAATATTCCCTGGTTAATTTGCGCCTGATTTGTTGTGTACAAAAATAATAGTTTTTCAATTATTACCATGTTTTATTCAACATGGCGTCTCGTTTGCTTGCAGACTTCATTCGTTCTGAAATCATGTCTCATCAAATAATGTTAAGTAGAAAATAATTAAAAAATGTGTGTATTCTTGTAGTGTTAAAAATAAATTACTATTATTCTCTTGTAAATATTTTTGAGTAAGCAAAATTAAGTGTGACCATTTCATCGTTACAAAAATCTTTAGTCTCCATTCTTGAAGTGTGTTTCTAAACGAATGCAAAATAACCAGTTGCTAACTCTTAGGACAAACGTCAAACATTTTTAATTTTTATTTTGTACTTAAAAACCATTTGATATTATGAAAAAAAATGTTACTTTATTCTATTCATGAGTAATTTACCCAGCTTCGCTAAACAGTACACGTTATGGCCGGAGCCCCATATAAAAATGAAACATCTCCTTTATAGTTCAGTTCCATTTTCTGTTTTTTTTTTAGCTTTATTTTTTTTTCTACTGCTTCTTTACTATAAAAAAGTCGCGTGCGTATGTACTAAATCTGTTAAAATACAGAAAATATTTTAATGTTGATTTTCATTAATAGACAGAGTGATTCAAGAGGACGGTTTATATGTATAGTATGTGGGCGAAGCTGCTGTCAACAGTTAGTTCATTTATAAAATTTATTTAAAAACAAAAGGCTTTATTAAAGTTAAATAATGGTTAAGGTGTGCTGAAAACCTGTTTTACTCGGTTGCGATTTAATTGCGTATTGCATACCATATAAAGTTCAAGCAAGCTGACTTCAATGTTTGGACGATGAAACTTTTAGTTGCATCGTCCAAACATTGAAGTCATTTGTTGCTTCAATTTTATGGTGTGCCATAGTCAAGAAACTTGCAATTGTGTAGATGGAGTTTTATCCATGGACTTAGCATGTACTATAAAGGGCGGATTTTTTTAATTTGCTTTGGAAATAAAATCCAAATAATTTGGTGCTAGTAATTTCTGACATTCTCTGTCACAACAGATCTCAAATGATTTAAAACATTTTGACTTGTATTGTAAAATTAGCCCTTAGTGAGGACAAAATAAAGTTTCGAGTATTTAAACTGACCCTCAGTTTAAATACTCGAAACTTTATTTTGTCCTCACTAATGGACAACACACCCTCGAAACCATCAAAACAACACCTATGATGAAAATTTCGAAGCCGCAATTTAGGATTTAATTTTGTCCTTATTATGGGGTTCAGCACCCTTTAAAACCATGAAAACGACACCCATGATGCAATAATTTAAATTTTCGCCTTCTCATTTTTAATTTTCATTTTGACCTTGTTATCGGCTTCAGCACCATTACAAAACAATGAAAACGACACCCATGTCAAATTTTACGACATCCATGACGAAAAATGTGAAAATTTTCTCAGCAGTCATATTTGATAATTTTGATAATTTTCATTATGGTCTCAGTATTGGCTTCACCACCCTTTAAAACCATGTAATCAACAACCAAGATGCATTTTTATTAATTTTCGCAGCCGCCATTTTTCATTTTCATTTTGACCTTAAAACGGCTTCAGCACCCTCATAAAACATTGAAAACGATACCTATTTAAAAATTTCGAAACCTATGAGAAAACTGCAAATGTTCTCTGCCAACTTCGATAATTTTGATGATTTTTATTTTGATATCACTATTGGAGAGATATATAAATAGTTTTCGAGGGTGCTGACACCCTCGAAAACTATGTATCTCTGATCTACTTTGATCTAATCGCCTTTTTGACAGTTCAAAAGTGCCAGAAAATGGTATAATTGAAATAAATGGTTTGAGTTTGATGATTTCTACAAGTTTACTTCTACCGTCAAACTTCATTACAATAAGCTTATTACAAGTCTAAACGGTCTAAATTAAGTGAACGTGATTATTTTTATCACAGAATATCAGACATCAGAAGCAACTATCTATACTCCATTTGTTTAGGTAGTTAACTAAAGGTAAACAATCTTGATATGTCTTTTTATATAAAATAAATCGTATAAAAGACCAACAAATATTATTTAAATTAAGTTACTTACCTAACATCGGTTTAAGTAAATACCTAACTGTAAACATTTTTAGATTCAATTTTTAGACAGTTTTTTAGATAAAAGACATGTTAAGATTGTTTACATTTAGTTAACTACCTAAACAAATGGAGTATAGATTTGGTTTGATTTGAAGCAACAAACTAAACGATAACGCATCAGTTTGAAATTTGACGGTTAATATTTCTGATTATTTTCGGCCAGTATTTCGCCCAGTTTGCGGCAAGCTTCAGTTTTATTTTTTCTTCGAAATTACTGGATAAGTGTTCTGCGATTTCTGACTTTTCTAGTATGTACTCAAATCTCAGTTGATCTAATACAGTTATTGATCCTTATATGCGGCAAGTACCGCAAAGTCTGTATTGAAAGTGAACATTTGATTTGAAAATAGTGTTTGAGGGGCGTAAGCCACTTACGGTTTTCATAGGTTGCAGTCGCCTTGCGCCTTTATGGCTCACATCGGCAGTGTTGTACGCAGCCGTTTTGTCCGTTAACCTGACCTAATATTCTAATTCCATATTTAAAACATTTTCAGGAAAAAGCTACAATTGCTATCAGCGACCGAGGGCGGGCCGCACGTAGAGAAGCGCCTTCCCAAGCGACGCTTCCCGTGGTGCGTGCGCTCGCGGGCGCTCCTAGCGCGGGCCGCGCGCCTGGCGGGGCCCGCCGCGCCGCGCCTGCTGCAGCAGAGGGTCCTGCCGCTGTTCCCGCAGGGCTTCGTGCGCATGCCCACGCTGCTGAGGCAGGCTGAGTGAGTGTGACGTGTCTATCTATATCTCCTAGCGCGGGCCGCGCGCCTGGCGGGGCCCGCCGCGCCGCGCCTGCTGCAGCAGAGGGTCCTGCCGCTGTTCCCGCAGGGCTTCGTGCGCATGCCCACGCTGCTGAGGCAGGCTGAGTGAGTGTGACGTGTCTATCTATATCTCCTAGCGCGGGCCGCGCGCCTGGCGGGGCCCGCCGCGCCGCGCCTGCTGCAGCAGAGGGTCCTGCCGCTGTTCCCGCAGGGCTTCGTGCGCATGCCCACGCTGCTGAGGCAGGCTGAGTGAGTGTGACGTGTCTATCTATATCTCCTAGCGCGGGCCGCGCGCCTGGCGGGGCCCGCCGCGCCGCGCCTGCTGCAGCAGAGGGTCCTGCCGCTGTTCCCGCAGGGCTTCGTGCGCATGCCCACGCTGCTGAGGCAGGCTGAGTGAGTGTGACGTGTCTATCTATATCTCCTAGCGCGGGCCGCGCGCCTGGCGGGGCCCGCCGCGCCGCGCCTGCTGCAGCAGAGGGTCCTGCCGCTGTTCCCGCAGGGCTTCGTGCGCATGCCCACGCTGCTGAGGCAGGCTGAGTGAGTGTGACGTGTCTATCTATATCTCCTAGCGCGGGCCGCGCGCCTGGCGGGGCCCGCCGCGCCGCGCCTGCTGCAGCAGAGGGTCCTGCCGCTGTTCCCGCAGGGCTTCGTGCGCATGCCCACGCTGCTGAGGCAGGCTGAGTGAGTGTGACGTGTCTATCTATATCTCCTAGCGCGGGCCGCGCGCCTGGCGGGGCCCGCCGCGCCGCGCCTGCTGCAGCAGAGGGTCCTGCCGCTGTTCCCGCAGGGCTTCGTGCGCATGCCCACGCTGCTGAGGCAGGCTGAGTGAGTGTGACGTGTCTATCTATATCTCCTAGCGCGGGCCGCGCGCCTGGCGGGGCCCGCCGCGCCGCGCCTGCTGCAGCAGAGGGTCCTGCCGCTGTTCCCGCAGGGCTTCGTGCGCATGCCCACGCTGCTGAGGCAGGCTGAGTGAGTGTGACGTGTCTATCTATATCTCCTAGCGCGGGCCGCGCGCCTGGCGGGGCCCGCCGCGCCGCGCCTGCTGCAGCAGAGGGTCCTGCCGCTGTTCCCGCAGGGCTTCGTGCGCATGCCCACGCTGCTGAGGCAGGCTGAGTGAGTGTGACGTGTCTATCTATATCTCCTAGCGCGGGCCGCGCGCCTGGCGGGGCCCGCCGCGCCGCGCCTGCTGCAGCAGAGGGTCCTGCCGCTGTTCCCGCAGGGCTTCGTGCGCATGCCCACGCTGCTGAGGCAGGCTGAGTGAGTGTGACGTGTCTATCTATATCTCCTAGCGCGGGCCGCGCGCCTGGCGGGGCGAATTTGATTTAATTTGAACTAACGTACCTAATTTATAATATTAGAAACAAACTTATGGTGTGACGCGTGTTCTACCTACGTATCCCAGTAGCCTTTGTTCTAAATTAAATGTTTGAAACATCAAACTCACATTTTGATGTTTTTTTTTCTTCTACGCAATTATCTCCTTCAAAAATCATGTTCGCGAATTTTAAACAACAAAAATCACGAAACTTGTCTTTCGATTTCAGTCTCAACAAAGAAATTAAAGTAGCGGACTTGAAGCGGCCGCGCCTCGGCTCAGCCTCCCAGCCTGCCACCGCGCGGCCCGAGCCCGCCGCGCCCCCCGCGCCCCCGGCCGCGCCCCCCGCGCCCCCCGCGCCCTTCACGGAACCCATACAGTTCCCGAGCTCGCTCACCGTCACCACAACCTCCAAACAGTCACCAGATAAGACTGACGCGATAGAAGAACCGAAGACTTCGAGCTACAAGGCAAACTCCGTCTTCAGCTCAATAATGAACTTCACTGTCAGCAAAGACCTTATTGTAGAAAAACCAGACAAAAAAGACACTGAAAAGAAAGAAGAACCATACATTCCCCCAAACAATATTGGCAGCATAACTATTACACCGGTCCCTAACAACCCTACGAAAGCAGATAAAAAAATTAACAACAACATTCAAATACCAACAGATAAACAATCTGGCTTTATAACTGTTAAGTCACCAGCAGCGTTGAATGACATGGTGAAAAAAGACAAGCATAAGAAGCCAGAGAAAAGTCAAAAAGAGAAAACTCGAGTAGAGTCACCGTTACACGTCGACACAAGTTACCAGCCCAGTAAAAAAGACCCCAGTCCTAAACTTAAGGAGGAAATCCCTCAAAAGCAAATTGAAAACATGAGAGTCGCTGAGAACAATATCCCTAGACCTGCCCTAGTTCCTGTTCACCACTCCCCAACATTCGCGAAACCAGACAAACGGCCACCAGAAGTAAAAAAGAAAAAGGACGTAGTCATTATCTCAGATGTTGATCCTTTAAGTGAGCAAGAACCGCTCGCTGTGGACGACAGTAGCAGTGATGTGGAGTTAGTGGAGGACAATAGGACTGACAAAAGTGAACCAAAACGTGATAAAAGTGAGAGTGTGCCTTCCAAGGACCGTGTGAATGACACGAACAAAAAAGAGAATAATGTGAAGTGTAGGAAGGATAAGGAAGTGCGTAAGAGTGAGAGTGAGGAGGCTAATGATGATATTAATGCGCTCATGAGGAATCTTAGAGAGATGGAGGTAAGATCATTTTTATTTATATCTGACTGATGCATGGGGGTTTCTTTTGCATCCTAACAAATTGATAATGTTTACTGTTTCTAACTAGAACTTCTTGCTTTTTTTATTTAACTGATGTTGCATTGACACCAGTTACGTGATGCGCAATTCTTGACAGTTATGGTCAACTGGCATGTCTGTTGACGTCTTGGTGAAACCAAGGAATATCAAGTTCGAATGGGAATTGACAAGGTTTGCGCAATTTCAGTTGCCCCTAGTGCAGCTTAGTTGGGTGCACAGCTTATCTTACCGATGTTCCTTAGCCATCATTGTCGTGGCAAAATATAGTGCGTGAATTCCCAAAAATTTACATAATCAAAAATAAATTGTATGTAGGCGAACAAAAGAATTATTCCAATCTGTCATCCTGCTTTGAGCCTGCCCCTTAGGGGACAGAAAAAAAAGTTTGATCTGTTTCCGTGTTAGCAAATACCACTAGTACGTCAGTTAGGAGTGAATAAAGTTCGAACTGTCCCCTCATTGATAACAGGGATAGATCAAACAATTTTTTCCAGATCTGTCCCCCTAAGGGGACCAAACAGGGTGACAGACCGGAATAATGCGAACGAAATACCTACGATCTTGGTTTGTTACGATTCTGTTACCACACAGTTCAGGCTAACAGCATCGAGCCGCAGCGCATCGCAAAGCAAATCAAAAAAGTCAAGCGCTGCCCGCCACAATGTGAGCTAGATGATAAATAAAAGACGGTACGATATTTCCGATTCTGTCATAGTAGGTAGTATTACTTTAACAGTTATTTTCCTTTGAGTGTAGAGTAACAAGTGTAGACTAAATAATATTGATAATGACACAAATAACACATGAAGAAAGCGGAATCAACTTATGTACAGTACAATCTACAATATTCTATGTTTTAAAATTACTATCACGTTAAAAATAATTGGGAGATTAAAATTACTTTTTAGTCTAACGCGAGACAGTAATTAGTTATAAGAACATGATTTTTTAAAATTAATCATAAAAAGTAAATGTCCTAGTAATTTTGTAGAATTTAGAATTTATCATATTCAATTCTGCTTTCAACTGTGGGTACACACAGGACTTTCTCACTTATAGGAATGTCAGGCCCAATAAAATGTATTGCATATTATGAAGCAGCACACATTTATGGATAGTTTTTATTAATCTCCGATACGGTATGTCCAGTATCGGTACCTGTCCAGTATGTACCTTCAATTGGAACCAATTGATAATTTAACATCCGGTGAACATGAACAGAAGCTGCAACATCGGATTAGAAATTGGTTCCGACACCCTACTAGTAGGAATGGGCTGACAGTTAGCACACTCCTAACTTTTAAAACAGTAGAGGCTTTATTTGTATGCGGTTTATAGCCATTTAGTACCCAGGAAAGGGGTTGCTTTATATTTTGTTGTGGTGTGTTTGATGATTGATAATTAAATGTAGTATTTTTGTAAACGGGTTGTAAATAACAATTGCAAGTAGTCATGCCCCATTGAACTAATATAAGTTGCACGAAATGTTTCAGCATTCCCAAGAGCCTACAAAATTCAACAGTAATTCTTATGGAGCAGTTATAACAAACGGTAATTATTATTTTCACATTTCAGCTTTACATGTAATACTAGCTAAATATACTGGTAAATGGGATATGACTGGGCAAATTTAGAATTGTGTAGATTAGGTACATTTTACTGTTATTATATTTGTTATTGGATGCCAAAGTATGTACTTTAAAGTTTGGTTTACTGGGTTCTCCGTCTTGACTCTAATTTAGCTTAAGGCTTCAGTGCAACAAGAGAGTTCAGGAGTTTTAACTTGAAGATGATGATGAACACTATGGTATATATTTAAAAAAAAAAACACTGAACACTGAATTACCTTACTGCCAGCGACTAGAAACGTCAGTACTGATAATTTCATACCCCGAATTAGAGTTAAGCCCAAATACGGCACATGCTGTCAGTTTCTATTCGCATATTGTGCAGTAAACCCAAAAAAAAGCGATAATAATGCCTATGGTGCAGCAGCCGCTAAGGCCTCTCCGTTCTCAGTCAGATAAAGGGTAAAAAATTGGCTTGTTGGTAGAAAACTGGGTAAGCGTATAATTGTATGTCAACTAGCGAAACACGAGAGGTCTTCCAGCCAGCCTGACTTCCCCAGGAGTGCCGTCTTCGGCGAGGCGCAGGACAGGGATAAGCTGTAAGTGCAGCTGATCGATACCACAGAGTGTGTAGGTAATGGAGTGTTAACTTGCATGAGAATCGTAAAAAATACATATAAACATGAACATTTACGCACTTTCAAATACTAATCAATATTGATATTAATACGAGCAGTGGTGGCCCAGTGGTAACGGCCGCGACTTATGAGTAGTAGGTCGTGAGTTCAAACCCAAGCAGGCGCATTACTTTGTGTAAATAATTTCATCGCCACTACTCTCAAAACGGTGAAGGAAAACATCGTGAGGAAACCAGTATGTCTTAGAACCAAAAATTCGAAGACATGTGACATCTACCAACCCGCACTTGGCCCGCGTGGTGGATTATGGCCCACTCACTCTCACCGAGAGGAGGCCTGTGTCCCAGCAGTGGGAACGTTATAGACTGATGATGATGATGATTGATATTAATAGGTGTCTGATAAAAAAAAAACTTTATCTATGTATTAGCCTGATTCTTGAAAATTTATAGGCGAATCCATATCACGCTACGACACTTAAGAGCCGAGCTGCCTGGTACAATAATATTTATGTGTCTTAACGTTTGTTACCATATCTTTTGGATGTGGCACGATCCAATACGAATAGGTGAAAGTGCGTACACGTTCCGACAAAACAACAGCTGTTCCATTTATAAACGGTGTAGTTTTTCATTTTGAACGGAATTGAGCACTCCATTTACTCAATACTCTGTGTTCGACATTGCTTGTACAGCTTCAAATTAGGTTGTAACGAGTTTTCCTACTTCGTTTTAATAGGCTAAGAAATATAAACATACGCAGGTGGATTGGAAATATTCATAACCATATTATCATAAAAACAAAGGAAGACAATGACATTTGTTTCGAAACACTTTCTCTATCAATACGGTAACGCATTGGCTCCATGTTAAAATAAAAGATTCTTCAACACCTTCAAACGGATTTTACCCTTTCATTAGTAAAAATTCCGTCCCGCCTAAATGTTTTTGAGGTTTGAGAATAAATGAAAGTTTCACGGAGCAAAATTCGATGAATAGGCAGTATTTGAGGCATTAAGGTCTATATCTGTTTGTTCGGTGAAAGAAAAGAACTCTAATACGTCTTTACTTCAAGGATATTTATTTTGCACTAAACTAACAATTACGATAGTGAAATGAGTGGGCTGTATGAACGTTATTTAAATGTGTGTGTACATTATGTGTGTGTGTGTGAAAGATAACTAACTAGTATGATTTCTTAATCTAATTAGACAGGCAGGGTGTGGAAGTAATTCTGTTGCTCGACCATGAGAAATCGTGACTTATCCGCTTGAAAACTCAATTCGTTGACAATAATATTTTGTATCCGTTCATAGCAGATGCCTATGATCTTAGCTATCTCCCTGATCTTTGGTCTCCTATTTTTTAGTCACATATTTTTTCGATATTTTCTATGGGACTGCTCTCACCCACGTTTAAATTAGGCTGATCAATTTTACTGTAGCTTACGATGAGGTGGATGTTGATAATGTCCTCACCATGTCTTCGTGGATTACTTTTGGCGTTAACCCCTTTTTATGAAGAAACTTCTTAACAGCATAGTGCTAATTTTGTCCATTTTGCAGAAATACGTCACAGAATCACACAAAAATATTCGTAAAAAAAAACTTGAGTTATAGGGATGTCAGGCTACGAATTTTTCAATCCACCCTCGTATATAATATTCACGATTTCTTATAGTTTTGGTAATTTTAAATATTATTTTTGTCTCAAAATGAAGGATACATGCGTAAATTCGTTACAATCTTTTTGCCTCGTCTGCATTATACCCTCTGCTTTGTTTCATAATGCTACGCTACTATCCTTGCGCTGTAATGAAATAGTAGTAGTATAACCTAAATATACCATGAAAACATGATATTCTTTAATTTATTTATAAATGTGACTTTTCTGTGTATGTTTACTGACTGAAAATGCTCACCCAGCTACACGAAACGCTTTTCGACGCCTCTAAATCATTTACAAAGCAAAATTCGTGTTTTGCCACTTAAAACATCGCCCACAAAGCATTGAGGCCAACTCAAAAAGACTACAACAATATTTGTGTCCATTCCACAAATCTATTATGTAACTAATATAATTATGTAATTTATTAACAAATCACAATTAAATCTCAATAGTAATTCTGTTTTCTCTCCTCGAAATACAAATTAGCTCAAAGGCGACAAATATGTCTTAAATTAAACATTCTTTTATTTAATCGGGTGTTTATGTAAAGTAATAATTTAATTTTAAAACACTTGTGTTAATTTCTTGTTTAAGTTTTTCCTGTCCCTTTTTGACCTTTCTTTCGAGTACCTAAACATTGCAAATGTCTATAGAAGGTTCATTTGTTTCAGTACAGAACGCACTTCTTTGAACAACATGGATGGATGTAATGCAGTCACAGGTGAGAAAATTACATTTAATATTAGTAGATTTAATATAGTACCGTCTGGTGCTGGACGTAAAGAATAACACCACCCCATTTCATCCTGTGGGTGTCGTAAAAGGCGACTAAGGGACTTACTAGAGAATGGGCAGCAGCGTTCTCTATGCATTTTACCACCATACTGCGATCGCCAACCCGCCTGCCAAGCGTGGCGATTATGGCAAAGCCCCTCAAATTGTGGGAGGCCTAAGTCCAGCAGTGGACGTCTTGCGGCTGAAATGATGATGATGATGATGAGATTTAATATGTTCTAATCTCATGTTCCGTGTGGTGCCGGACATAAGAATACCACCATCCCGTTTCTTCCCGTGGGTGTTGTAAGAGGCAATTAAGTGATTTACTAGAGAACGGCCAGCAGCGTTCTCTATGCATTTTACCACCATACTACGATTGCCAACCCCCTTGCCATACTTGGCGATTATTGCAATCCTCTTCAAATTGGGGGAGGCTTATGCCCAGCAGTGGACGTCTCTCGGCTGAAATGATGATGAATCTCATGTCAAGTAAGATCAGATCAACCGATCACAACTAATGAGTATCAAAATGGTGGCTAAGATTAGCCCAAGAAACCAACGCCGTCCAAAAGCGCTTTGGGTTGACGATATCGTCAAGGTCCGGGAAACTAATGGATGAGAGACACACGGAACCGAGATGTATGGCGGCAACATACGCCTATACCCAGCAGTTGGTGGTTCCGGGCTGAGATTATGAACGAATGATCAAAAATTGACCTTCCTAATTTATAAAATATTAGACAACTGAATAAATTAATAACTAATACATAAACATTTTCCTCGTTCCAGGATGACATGAGAACAGCGCTGTTGAATCACAAGAATGTTGTAACAGTTACATGAAGATAGTATGTATATCACAACCGAACTACCCACTGCCAGATAAATGAATTTGTACTTTACACGCTTTTATTAAAGTCGATAGATCGATTCCTTGATAATATAAATATGATACGGATTTCGCTACATCCGCATTTTGTTGGTTTAAGCTAGGACTGGAAAGAATTTATAGGTTATTATGGGCCGGTAGATACGCTCATAATTTCTGACTATCATGTCTGTCTTACCCGGGCCATTCTTTTTTTGAAAACTTCACCAATTGTCAATTACAGAAGTATAGTATTTCTCACGACGAGTCTAATAAGAACATGCCACATGTTTTGTTCAATTTTTGAAGAAAATTCGACAATATTGGTGGTATAATTTTTCACCTCGTTATGGGTTTGGGTATAAAATCTTCAACATCAACAGGAAACTTCGCGGTTTCAATTACCTATATAAATGTCCAACACAGTTTCGGAGTTGTTGAGATTTTAATTCAGCATATTTTGTACAAATTCAGCTTAGATTTTAATAGTCCATACGTGTGCAATAATTTAATACATAAAGTGCCAAGAATTTCACCATAAGTAATTCACGAAGATATTTTATTTTTGTATAAAATAATATTTTGTTAAATTGGTACACACTGTTGATATAAGCACGAATGTTTCTAAATATCAAGAAATACGATCTATTGACTTTGATAAATACGTTAGATGTCTAAAGCACGTTATTGTGTCGATAACAAATATATCGATTGACAGAAATGTCAATAATTATCTGCCTGTCGACATAATGGGCCCTATAGTGTTGCGCTTATGAAGAGAATTGTCGATATCGACATTTTGAAGCTTGATGTCGGGTCCAGAGAGTTTTGATTTCTATTTCTAAATGTATCTAATTTTTTGTTTTGCCTAAGTATGTTTCTTATTTATCCGTGTATGGCATGGTTGCACGAAATTTTAACGAATTAAATGTTCAATTTCTATCATTTCATTACTGTATTACTCGAGAAGAAAATGCTTTCATATACTTATTCTATATTTTAGGCATTTATTTATATTTATAATTTTTTAAATTCTATTATTATTACCTTCTTTACGAGAAGATAACTTTTCAATTGAATTCTGTTTTTATGAATCTTTACTCGATTTTCTCTGGACCCACGTGCTTGACAATATTACAGAAGTTTAATTTTATTGATACTCTAAGTTTGTATAGAAACACACGTATTTTGTATAATAAAGCTATTAGTTTTACGATAATCTTTTTAAACACCAGCGAATAGTACTGCTCCACCCTTTCAAATGTCGTGTGCCTGTTGAAATAACGTAGAAGGATCGATATTTTTTGTGTAAGCAACACTAAACGACTTTTGAGTAAATAGTTTCGGGAAGAAAAATTCAAGTTCAATTATATATATTAATGTGAAACAATCTTAAGCTTAACGGAGTGAGGAAAGCGAAATGTTAGTTGGCAACTAGGTGATGTTCTTAGGCCTATTAAAATGTAAAATTGCTCCTAAACCTTATACTTAGTCTAAATCATGATTGTATTAAAAATAAACAATGAATTAATTATACTATTTGTTATTTTCATGGTTACGTAGTTAAAAGTTACGTGTCATGTTGAATCTGCTGATCGCACTAAATCAGAAGTGAATATTGTGGAGCAGTAACATATTTTTACACGAATCCCAATATGATATAGTTTTATTTTCGTTAAAAATAAAACAATTGAAAAATTCTTTTGTGATTGAGTGAGTTGAAATCCTAAATTCCAAATTATGCCCAATGTAACAATTATGAATAAATATTTATAATGAATGTGGCTTGTTTTTAATTTCAAAATAATATATTTAGTTTTAGTCTCAAGTCAGCTTTAGCTTCAACGAATTTAAAACACAGTTCTGTGTCTGCCTACCCTCATGGGAATAAGGCGTGAGTTTGTTTATGTTCTGTCAGATGTTTGAACGTGACCGAGACAGACAGAAGGATGATTCTGATATATTTAGCACTAAATGTGTTAAGTAAATTGTGGTAAGCAGTCTTAGCCTCTATAACTGATTATCTTGATTCGCATTGTATTTTAAAATCATTACTATAACTTGGAACAGCAACAGTATCAAAATAAGGTATGCTGCCATCTAACAGCTAATAGAAAGAACTTACTTTCCGGTTCGATCGGCGCCATGTATATCCACACTAATATTATAAATGCAAAAGTAATTCTGTCTATCTGTCTGTCTGTCTCGATTTCTTGCTAAAACTACTGAACCGATTTTAATGAAACTTGGTACACAGATAGTTTAGTGCCTGAGAAAGGATATAGGCTACTTTTTATCCCGGTAGTATGTTCCCGCGGGATGTTTTTCGACATCCACGCGGGCGAAGCCGCTGGCAAAAGCTAGTTTTAGTATAAAATACCCACACAAATTATATGTATGCGCTGCAAACTTGAAGCGTGCTCTGGAGGAGAAGTACCTGCTTACATTTTTACTTCAGGAAAAGTTTTTCTTTTATTATTTCAAAAGTAAGTTACAATGCATTGAAACCTTTTTCAAATGCCATTTATCAGAACCGGGAATCGAACCAACTCAAATGAGAAAAATAACACTTATTTTTGACACCAATCGTCCCTCTAATCTTATACCTTTAAACGAGCAATTCTTGTAATATATATGTTACGGGCAATTTGATAAGTCCGGGCACTATTAATAATGGCCGGTCTGTATTCATAATGCCCGACTCAATTGGGCTATGTGATTAAAACAGCATAATTAATCACTTTTCCCGGCAATTATGAATAATGCCCACCCTAGCAAAGTAATAAAATAGGCGACTGTATTGTTTTTGTTTATTCAATGAAATTAAACTTACGTAATTTCTATTGTTCATTACTTAACTATTGAACATAGTAGTTACAAAATAAACAGTTAAAAATGTAATGGCATCAGTAGTTACCTACTTTTATTTTGATAAAATATTACTTAAGAACAATAGTTTAAAAATGATTAAACTAAGAAAAATCAACTGAAATATCTAATAATTAAGGACTGTGCAAGAAAGTTATTAAGTTTAGAATTATTTATTCGACTTGGCATCGTGAGTTAAATTCACTACTTTTTATAGGCTTAACCACTAGCCCTTTTTATGGAACACTTAATTTTTTTTTGACATGGTTCACACAAAGCCAAATACAACGCCACAAACTTTTTAGTAATATTTCTGTACTTCGGTTTGAGCTCTTTCATCATCCTATTTCTACGTCCATGCCCGATAGAAATGTGAGTTTCCTGAATAATATCAAACGTTTCTTCCAAATAATAGTAATATTAAATTGGTTCTCTGTCATTTTTCACTGGTACGATTAATTTTTGAACTGTTCCGATCTTCACTATGTCATACCTCGACAATCGCTGAAATTCCTCCGGAGTTTTGCTTGCGATCTTGTCTTTTGTCACTTGCACTTTGGTTAAAAATGAATAATACTCATCACGAGAAAATAACTAAGTGTTTTTCGCCTTCGTTAATTTTAATTTATGAATTTCTTGAGTGTACTACGTGAGCTCGACAAAAGTCTGTGCGAATAACACTTGTGCGACAAAACTGTACTGCAACTCACCATATTTCGAATGCACGCTTTTGCGACACACTGAATCTAGTCGTTTCTAGCACTCGCCGGCCGCTCCCGCGGCACCGCTCGCTTCGCTCGCTCGGCTCGTGCGTAGGAGGTCACAGTTTTAACCTAACCTAACCTAGTCTACTATGTGAGCTCGAGTGTGTCGCACAAGCGTGCATTCGAACTATTGTGAGTCGCAGTACAGTTTTGTTGCACAAGTGTTATTCGCACATTCATTTGTCGAGCTCACATAGTACACCCGAATTCCTTCGTTAAAACGTCTTTTCATATCCATCATATGGATGCCGCCATTTTGCGAGATAAACGTACTCAATGCACTCAAGTGTTCTCGATCCGAACTGCGAACTAGTGCGCCCCTCGCATGTTGCAAGGCACGGCCGCGGTCCAAATTATCACATTGCCCGGTCCAAGTGATAAATTCAAGTTATCTCAAATACTGACTTATTATATGGACCACGGGCCGTCGGGCATTATTAATAATGGCTGGTCAAATTGATAAATTAATCACTTTGCCCGACGCTCTTGGGCGTTATTAATAATGGCCGGTCCTTATTAATAATGCCCAGTTAATCAAGTTGCCCGTAACATATACATATATAATCTGAATCTCGGAAACGGCTCCAACGATTTTCTTGAAATTTAGTATACAGAGGGTTTCGGAGGCGATAAATCGATCTAGCTAGGATTCATTTTTAGAAAAAAAAAAAAACCGAGCCGAGCTCGGGCATGCAGGTACTCATTATTAATTGCTAATTATTTAAAAATCATAAAATATAACTAAATAATGTACTCTCACCAATAGAGATAACTAACCAGGGTATATTTGGAAGTGTAGTATGAAACCAATGGATGTTTTACATTTTCTATTTGCAATTATAAAGGCTATTTGGTCACTTAAATTTAGAACAAAGACTGTATGACATCCCGATTATATGATTGGTCTCCCATTGGGTGTAATGTAAAAAGTAAGTGATATTTACTTGTGTTAATAGGTGTCAAACAAACAAAACACATGTGTATGAATATTTTTTTATTAATTTCACAAAAGTATTCATTAAAAGCCACAGTTTGAAGGCTTTTAAGCTGTCAAAGCGATGACTGTATATAACATTATCTTCCCGATCGTTTATATTTAACAGTGAGCTAGAAAACAGGAATTCACAAGCTATCTAATAAACTACATAAACGTTTATCTTTATAGAAAATATTGACATATACTTCATCCGTTAAAAGGCCGTGAAGCTTGCATTGTCACATGTATTGCGCGAAGAGAGCGATCACATAGGAACGGCTGGTCGCGGCCCGAAGACCCGCCAAACGTCCCTCTATGATAAACCCCGCTCTTAAATATTTATATATTTTTGTATAAATAATGACTTTCACTTAGTATTAGAGTGTGAATAACACTATCATTACGTATTACAGAACAGCTCAGTGTATCATTATTATATTTATATAAGTGTGAAGCGACACTGATTTTCTAATATTTGAAATATACTTTGAAGCTATTTTGTGATATTCTAAGTCGAATGCCTTAATCTATTGAAAGAATATGACCTTTGAATACGCTTATTTACTGCTGAAGGTCTTTCAAAGTCAGTGTCAAGTTCAAATGCTTGAATCATCGTATTTACTTAGTCGTAACTTATGACGTCGTCGACCACGTGTTCTGAGGTCATTTTCTTTCTATTATATACTATTAAGTTACCTATATTTGTCGAAGTGTTACAGACACAAAAACACTTTTAATTAATAATACATTTCGAGTAACTTTGGAACTCATTTCACCTTCCATAGTTGAAGCTGCCGTCTTTCAAAGTTTTTGTTACGAGTAGACTTTAAATGTGAATAAATTTCAACTATGGTAAAGTCAAATTTAATTCGAAAATCTGTTTCATGGGTCCCAATTCCCTTTTCTCATTACGACTCTCCTTATGAAATGTCTAATCTACCTAAGCCGCCAACGGCAACTCGTCAGCCATTTTGTATTATATTTTTATGCATGTAAAATGGCCGCATTTAGGATTTGTTTAATCTATTTTAAATACGAGCTGATTTGAATATTACGTATAAATATATAATATTATTGAAAGCTCAATGTGTTCCGAACACCCTTGTAACGATGAGGTTAGCGATTTGAATAGGTTTAAATCATATTTTAATGGAAATGTTTGAACCATTACTCAATCTTTAAAGTCTAGTTTCAAGAGATAGGTATTTCAGAATTTAAATCTTCCATTTTGACATTAGGAGTCCATTGTTAAATCCATTGTCAATTGTCCTTTTAGACGCAACTAGTCGACTTTATATTTAAGCCTTCAAAATTCAGAACTAAAGCAATAATTTACGCCCAAAAAGCTTAAGATTATATAAATATTATAAATACTCAATGAGGTGATCATACAAAAAATATTCATCTTTAGCAATCGAAATCCTCAATATCTTAAAGCTTAAGCAAAAATAAACTCTTTATTTATACTCGTAGGGTCCTATATTCGTTACAATTATACTACGAACCAAAGTTTTTTTTTTGGAAACCATTGATGCCTTACTGTCTAGGTACATACCGTGCTCAACACCAATACTTTCCATACACACTGCCATTTTACATCTATTATAGTCGGCATACGATTGACTATCCATAGCGTGCTGCTAACAGGTCAGCCCTGACCAGAAACTGTCCAAAACACTATCAATCCATTATCTACCTTACATCTACTGCCATTAAGTTTACATTTATTTACAATGAACTTCCACCCTCCCAAACTAACCATTTACGAGTCTTACGATTAATTTTACACGAAAATCTATGTTAACATCAATAGTGTTCTGTGACGATATTGTGCCACAGATATAAATAGCGTTAAATTTACAAAAGCTTAACATACCTACTTCTATGGACTAGTAATTTATAAGGTAACCTTCAAGAGACCAAAAATTTGGTTTATCCCTAACGGTAAATGTCAAATTAGATTGTCAAATTTGTCAAGACTCAAATTGTCAAGTCCAATTTGACAATTAAATTCGACAACACATCAATTATTATTATTAACATCAGCCCTAAATATTGGTTGATATTCGGACATCAGCATTATTCTATTCTAAAACGTTAGCTTAATAATTATTTAATTTTAACTAATGTTTAAAAGTCAAGCAATATTTATTCTATGTAGTTTGTGACCAAACGTATAGAAAATTGCCTTTGTTTTTAACCATTAGTTAAAGTTTAATCATTACAAGTAAAAGGTGACATCTAACATCAAAATTAAAAACAGGCTTTTTACAACTCGAGGTAATACATAGGTTTATTATTTTTCTTTAACAAATTTAAATAAAGGAAGGGGTTGGATTATAATGCTTAACGATTTGACAGGGATGATTTATTAATTTAATTAATGTTTTAGTAACTCAGTCTGATTAGGTTTTTTGTCGAAGTTAGAGCCATGAAGTATAGAAATGGAAGAAGCTAGCTTGCCTAATTTTGCAATTAATGTCTGTCATAAAATGTAACACCAACTTACTCTAACATTAATTAAATTAATTTCATAACTCCATTTGTTACTCCACTTTTGGTAGATTTTATATAATGCCATAAAAATGATACATGGTCATTATTGCCATATTTATATGTGGAGTTTACAATTTAGCCCGTATGCTATTCAACAGATTTATTTACAATTTAACATTTGAAAATAACAGGGACTAAAGAAGTCTGCTGACTAATTGATTATAGTTTCTTAACTTATTAATAAAATCATACCTGTGTATTGCTATATTGCACGTTATAATGTTTATTTATATTTCCACTAAATATGACAGCCTATTAGCGTAAAAAAACTAATAGATATGTTCATTAATGCAGTCGAGTTTGTTTAATGAAATGTCAAATTCAAGTCCTGAATGTCAAATTAAGACTCAGTTTGTCAAATTGTCATTTGACAAAGACTTGTATTTTGTTAGTCAATTAGGGTTAAGCAAAACTATGATGTCTAGTTTTCTAGTCAAGATTCTCAGTCGGCTTATATGTTTTGTATCGTTTTAAAAAGTACTAGGATGTGTTCCTTTCATTGATGTTTTCCAAAACCTTTTTGATAATCTTTTATGGCAACAATATGGCGTTTCGCGCTCTTTCTCCTGTCGTGCCATGGTGGCCAGGCTCCGCATATCAGTACATAACATTGTCCTTAAGTCTGTTATAGAACTGTAGGTCTATCTCCTAAAATATTGTCCTACCTCACCACACCCGTTTCCTAAAAGGATTCTTAAAAATTTGGTGACACATTGTCAAACTTATGTGCAATGATTTGATCGGCTGATAACAGCCAGCAAATCCCAGCAGGTTACATGAATTTGAAAAGTGTCAGCAAATTTTTAAGCCTTTAATTAATGGGGCGATAATCATCATAGCATTTTCCCTCGTGTAGGCTCCTTCGTATTGCAAACATACTCCATATTACTCAGTTAAAACGATACAGAAGCGATGAGTGATGTCGTCATGTGAGGGTGGCAAGCGGTGGCACTATTGCGCGTCGGCGGCGCCACTGTCGCTGTGCGCCGCTGGGCCGCACTCTTCCGGCGGTAATAGCTCGTCTGGGGAAGGGAAAGAAAACTTGTCAAGTAGGGGTAGAAAAATACAGTGTTTTAACTTGGGTATGACTTGTTTGTAAAACCGAATGTTTAGTAAAACAGTATCTACTGTGCAAATATACTGTTTCGCTAAGAAATATAAGCCACGTTGTTTTACAGTTTAGTAAGTCTTTGATAAAAATCGCCGTCTGCTGTTGATAGCATATCTATGGCAATCGTAAAAAGCAGTCGGGTTTTTGTAAATTTTGCGGCATCGTAAAAGTCACAGACTCGCAACAGTGAGGTTTTCCTTGTTGTTCTCAACATCTGACTAAGGCTTGAGAATTAAGTGGTACCCATAAACAGAATCTGAATAATTCTGAAGGATATATAAAAAATTGCTTCATACATGTTCGAAAAATTTGTCTGGTCGACAACGTAAACAATGCAATTAATGCTGTTAAAATGAAAGTCTTTCGTGCTGGGAACTTTTTATACAATTAATTACCCTACTGTTTTGCAATGTTGTTCAACGCTGCCACGATAAGCTACAAAATAGTCAAAATCAAAGCATTTATTTGAAATAGCCACATCAACCCCAATTTTGAACATCAACATTTAGGTAGGTACATAAAAATGGAATTGATTCTCGTCACCCCTTCCAAAAGGAAGATTCATGTCTGTCGAAGGACCGATGGCTGGTGCAGCAGACGAGTCCTGGAGTGGATACCGCATATCGGCCAGCGTAGCGAGGCACGCCTCCCAGCTAGATGGACCGACGACCTAAAGAAAGTGGCTGGGGCAGACTGGATGCGGAAGGCGGAGGACAGGCTGTTGTGGCGCAATATGGGAGAGGCCTATGTCCAGCAGTGGACTGCGATAGTCTGAGTTGATTGATTGATAAGTCAGTGTGTGAGTTGAGCTAACCCTACCTTCAGAGTGCGGCTCGTGTAGTCCCGTTCAGGAGCCCCTGCGGCCGGTGAGCGAGCCCACCAGCGACTTGAGCGCGGCGCCCAGCGAGCCGCGCGCGCCCTCCGCGCATGCGCCGCCCAGCGCCGCGTGCGCAGACCCGCCGTGCGCGTCCAGGCACTTCTGGTAGCGGAGCTGCAAGTTTTACTTGCTGTTACTTCACTTCATTTGCTGAAGTTATGTCATGAATTTGGAACATTTCTGCTTGTGTTTTGTAAGGTGGAACAGCTCACTTACTTCTTGGTACCTACGTTGCTATTGAAGACTGGCCCTATCACTTTGGAACACTGTGGCACCCTGATCAATTTCACGTTGTGTTAATTTCGTAATTAGTAGCAAAAACTAAAATCGAACAGAAAAGGAGGTATTGCTCTGTGCTACCTAACAAAAATTAAAAATTTAAAAAACCCCCGACACAAAAACCTAAAATCCCTTTAAAAAGTAAAAAATAATAAAAAAACTCAATCTTGAAGTACCTAAGTATGTATTAATAATTCAAAAAAAAAATACGTCGCGTTGGGGGACCGCTCCAAACCTAACAATTTACTTACAAATAGTCTATTACCTAACTGTAGAAAACTTTTATAAAATGACTTCTAAATATTGCATTTAACAGTCAACGACGTCTGCTCTCGCAGAGCGGTCCCCCAACGCGACGTATTTTTTTTTGAATTATTAATACATACTTAGGTACTTCAAGATTGAGTTTTTTTTATTATTTTTTACTTTTTAAAGGGATTTTAGGTTTTTGTGTTGGGGGTTTTTTAAATTTTTAATTTAATTTTTTATTTTATACTTTTTATAGGTATACTTATTATAATGTAGATTTTGTTAAGTTGTAAATACATAGAACTTCGCCGTGGCCAACAGGAAGATGGGAAGCTTCCAAAAACAATATCAATTCAATTTGATGATGCCACTATCGGCCGGAGTTGTGTTGACGAGAATGGATGGATTCTGATAAGGCCACATAACGTAACTTTTCAAGGTCTTAGAGGATATGGAAATATTGAAAGAACAATGTTTCCTATCATTTTATGTTGGGCGATTACGGCATATAAGTTGCAAGGCACGACAGTTGAAAAAGCTGTGGTTTACTTAGGTAAAAGTACTTTCGCAAAAGGCCAAGCCTATGTAGCCTTAAGTAGAGTATTTTTACTCTGTTTCAGGCTACATAGGCTTGGCCTTTTCCTTGGATGGTGTAGCAGTTTGTGAGCTCGACCAAAGAAAACTATTTAATAACCCACATGACAAATCATCTTTAGCAGAATTGCAAAGACTGAGATGTAGTCATTGATACTCTCACGTGACAATCGGATTTCCATGTCCCAATTTTCCCACCACCAATTTTCTCATCAAGCGAAGCTTGAACATTCTCGATTAAGTCATCAATATTCTCTTTCAGTGCGCTTTCATTTGAGACCCCACTCGAGTATATTTGTAGACATTCGGTTATTCTTCCCCACTTTCACCCACCACAACTTTTAAACGGCTCAACCGATTTTCATCAAACATGCCTAAGAACACTCGCACATAAGTCACCTTTAATACAAAAAAATAATAATTGAAATCGCTTCATCCGTTCGGGAGCTATGATGCCACAGACAGACAGACACACAGACAGACCGACACACAGACAGACAGACAGACACGTCAAACTTATAACACCCCTCTTTTTCCGTCGGGGGTTAACAAAACCTAGTCATTTTATATTTAAAAAAAATGTTATTCATATTTCATCATGCATCAGATAAATACATCCGTTCCGTGAAAATCGTGTCAAAAAGTTAATTAGCTGTAACACCATAAAACAGCTCAACAACTTCACGGATCCTCTAGACAAGTTTTGACTGAATATTTGGAGATTTTTTTTTAAAAAGGTTTCAGGTTACCTTGCAAGCCGCTTCAATAGTCTTGCAGAGCGCGCCAGAGGAAGGCTCGGCGTGGAAGGCGTGCGCGACGAACAAATCCTGCGCGGTGTGCACGATGAAGGCGCAGCGTCGCACGTCGCGCCCGATGCCCAGGAACGAGAGGTAGCGGACACGGCATTCTACTATGGGGGTTGTTTCCTGAAAAGGCGGTGGAAATCAGGTTAATATGGAAGAATTTGAACCGAAAGTGTGTCGAAATAAGGATGAAGACACTTGTTTAGCGGAAAATGAAAAAAGAACTCTACGGGTGAGAATCTCGTAGTGCAGATTAATAGAAATCTGGTATTTATTGGACTGGCAAACTAGGAGATGGATACTTAATGGTACGTAGGTTCGTCACCACTGCCTTTAAATGGTTGCAATACCACAGACAGAATACGTTACCATCTCTAAGACAAAGCCGTAAGAACAATATGGGCAGCTTTTTAGAACACCTGATTTATATATTTACGCACTGTGGTAAGTAACGTTTGTCAGCTCGTTTCCAACATTTCCTCTCGAAATTCTACTTACATTCTACAGATATTTAATGACTCACCCCCTCATCAGTAATAGTGATCATGGACGGCGCCACGGCCACGGCGACGGGTCGCCAGGCGGAGGGCGGGCGCGCGGCGGCGAGGCGCTCCAGCGCGTCGTTGAGCACGCGCATGCCGGTCGCGCGCGCCACCTCCGCGCTGCCCAGGTACAGCGCGCGCACCGTCTTGCGCGGCTCCTCCATGGGCGTGGGGAAGGCGGCGCCAACTAGTGGAAGATGAACACGGCCGACATAAAATCGATAAGCCCGTACCATTATCAGGGGCTGTTTTAGTGCAGGACAGTTCTAAGCGGTGGATAGTACTAAAAAACTTGACACTTTTTTTTTTGGATGGGAAATCATCAAATGACTTCTCCTGCTCTGGGTGAGGGCGTGTCAGACTTTTACTGACTAAAACCCACCCGTGTTACTTCAGTTGCCCATGTGCCAGGGTCACGGTATCTCTTTCGAACAATCTCGCGACCCTGGCAGAATGTTTGACACTGTGTATGAAACTTCAACAGAGTCAACATCACAGAAGCTTTGGAACATCACATCTGGCTAATCCATTACATTACTTTGGTATAGCCAGGATGTGACTAAATTAAAGCGTTGGCTTTATATTTACTAAAGAACCCCTTTGCATTGCGAAAACATTAAGCGTTGCTTCTAATTTCGTTATTTATCTTGACACTATTACGATTGGCCTACTCTACATACTTCTGGGGCTTACGTGTATGACTTTGTTGTTAAATCGTGATTATGTTTTTAATTTTGATTTCAAATTTTAGTTTTTTATTGATTGTGATTTAATTTTATTTATTGTAATTTTTGTATATGGGTACAATGCCTGAAATAAAACACCATTTTTTTTTTTAAGTGACGTCGTCTAGCTCTTTTCCGCTCTACAGCACTACTGATTCAGACAGAACAAATTGAAATCAAGATCTTACCAGAAAGCGGTCTAGGCCGCCTCGTAGCCGGCAGATCCGTGGGCCTCGGTGGAGGCTGCAGGGACCTCTCAATCATGATACGCTTGCAGATGTCCCTCAACGCGTTGGCGATACTACGAGCAGGCGCCTCGCAGCGGAATACATGGCACATGTGCTTGCGTGTCGCGCGGTCTCGGGCTACGTAGGCGAAGTCCCTGGGTAAAAAGATGGAAGGTTCTAGAAGGTCTGGGTAGATTTGGGGAATGTAGGCGTGCAGGTGATAAGACCTAATGTTTTTCTCAGAAGTAAGTTCTTGTAGTGAGTCCTACAGTACCGATTGATATTGGTATTGCCCAGAAAAGGTGATGTTGTTGCATCTTTAGGACCGACTTTGTCAATATGGTCACAAATGATCAATATAGTTTTACAAGGATCATTTGGCGCAAGAATGATATTGACTGAAGTGCTGTTGTCAAAAAAATTTGAGATTGTACTGCGAAAAAGTATTTAAAAACAAGATGATTGAGTTTTCAAGAGAACGAAATCACTCTTCAGTTGTCAGATTTTCTGGGCAGTTTAAATTAAAACTGCGTCGAGTCTATTGGGACTTGTTCAAATATATCTCGGTAACAATATGAGTCTGATAAAGCACTGGTCAGCAAAGATGCATCAAGTCTTTTAGACAATTTTATAGAGGAAATCTTCTACTTATTTGCAGACATTAAACAGTAACACAGGTCTGGTTCTAACTCAGACTATGGTATATGTAACAGCGTGAAATGACATCACCAAATACGGTTTGATCATGTTGCGTGTACCGAAGAAAAGCCAAAATAGCACGTGAAATAAAGCTAAAGTATTTACACAAAAAACTAGAAAATTAACAAAAAACGATGCTTCGGATAATGCCATAATGGATCCTGCCGAAATTAAATCTTTGACAAGAATTTAAAGCTCTTTAAAATCTACTATAGTTAAACCTCTAAACAAAACTAAATTTTTGAACCAATTTTTTTCAAACCACAATCACACCTAATAATCTAAAAAATCTAGAAAAAAAAACCTGTATTTCGATTGTATTTACCTTTCACTATTCCCAGAATGCAAAGACAGAAAATTTTCAGATTTAGTTTAATTTTTACGAGTTGGTGTACAAAGTGATAAAGGGTGGTTACTTACCGTCCGTTGTCCCTGCCGACTCCCCACACGCGTATGGTGTGGATTGGCTGTGTGTGCAGTGTGTTCAGGCTTTCTGGGTCGATCAGCTTAAGGGCGCCATCGTCTAAGTCCATGAAGAGGTCTTTGCCCTGTAGGGAAAAGAAATACATAGGCTTGATCAGTGTCTAAGCCTAATAGAGCTAATTCAAGTCATTGTCCAAAAAAGTATCATTAAAAGTAGCCTATGGATCGACTTGAATGTTTGACGTCTCCTAGAATATCTCTCGGTATTCTCGAGAAGGCAAAATATTGTTAATAGTGTAAAAGTCTGTTCCTATCGTGACCTTATGCAGTCAGCAACGCTATAGGGTACCCCAGAGTTACCCTACTTCAGTGTTATCAGTTAATTAAATTATTTTAACGCAGTCCCAGATCACAGTGGGATGAGGCAGGCTGACCAAGAACCAAGGACAAAATGGAAACGGACGATAGGTCAGAAGACACAACATTCGAAACCTTTACAGTTACTCACATCACCCCAACGTCCAACTTGATCCAGCAGATCATTGCGGCCCAGACTGAGATCCACGATGCACTTGTTGACGGCCCGGCTGGACCTCTCCGGAGTCAGGTCTGACTCAGCAATCTCCACCCAGCCCAGGGAACGGACGAAGAACCGGACGGCGCGGCCGTTGTCAGGCTCTGGACGGGCTGGGAAGCTGCGGCGTCTGGGGGAAGACACATTAATTTTACAAGGCGGTAAAGGTGATTATCCAGAAAAGTACCATCTTAATCCAAATTAAAATGAATCATTATCCAAATGAATGCTCAAGAAAATAGGCGGTTCGTTTAGATGCCATTGTATTCGTGTTAATAATAAACTTCCTAGCCTCATTCAGGAACTAAGCCTAAATAAATTCAAATCTTTTATAAAGCGTAAATTATGTCAGAAAGCCATACTATTCAAGACTATATTGAGGATAAAACCTGGGACTGAGCTGCTCCAATAAATGTACACTGAATGTTGATTTTTTAAATTATTATTTTGCTATTTGACTCTTTTATTATTTTACATGGCATGAATATTAATTGTATGAATATTACTTTGATTATTGAGAATTTGAAGACTATGTGGGTCATTGTTCCACTTTTGATTATGATCTGGCAGTTTCAGTAGTTTGTATGGCCTACGCAAATGTCCTTTCTTTGGTAATGTTCGTCAGTGTTGAGCTCCTTAAGTTCCGAATTGAGTCGCACGATTAGTGACAAATGCTTGCACTGACTGGACAGGTCCACTCAATCTGTGTGGTTCATTCTTCAAATTACCGTTTCAGTCACCAATCTACATGGTCTTCACATGATGTGAACAAGATTATGTCTGGACTTTAAAAGAGACTGTGACCTCTGAGTTTGTTTCCGTCTTTCTTCTCAGAGTAGTCAGTTAGGAAACGCCGACCTCATCTAGTTTAAAAAAATATCATTGACATGTAAAAGTGTTTGTACAAACCTACCAGAAATAAAATAATTTATCATTTAATGGGCCTAAAATGACACATAAGGCTAACTGTTCCACGAGTAGTAATTTTGCCATGACAGTAATCTGCCAGGTATTGCAATGTGTGATAATAGGCAAAAACTCGAATATCATCTGATAAATATCTGAATAAATAAAATTGTTTTCTTTAAAGCTCCATTTGACTCGGTAGGTTTTAGCAACACGGTTGCATCGTAGGTACGCACGGCGTTTACGTGCAGAACTAACAGGTTTTTAGTTCAGTTTTTTTCGCACGTAAACGCTAAAGTGTGTCAGTGCTATGCAAAACATAACGTGAAGGGTTAGAGATCAGTGTGATGCCATTTACCAGTGAGATTTTCTTTATACAGATTGGTCAACCAGACGTTGAGACGTGGTTACCTTTATACATACATCTAGGTACATATAAAGAGGTTGACGCTGTTCGTCCTCTTGACTAAGCTCCTGTTTTTGAATTAACATTAGCAGTTGACAATTTCTCAAACTTGACTGCTTTAGCGTAGTAGCCCGCGAAATTAAAAGTCATTTTGTCAAAACAAAATGACTTTTAAGACGGAAAAATGCATTTAAGAAGGAAATCCGAGCAACCCTAAAGGATCAGCAAAGTAATTTAAAATAGCGCAATATAACTTAATCACGTATCAATATAATTTAATCATGTATGCACACAAACTTACTTTTTCTTACTTTTTTTTTTTTAATTTCGAAATCCAATTCTAGAGTTCTAGGACAATTACTGTTGTATAGGTATTGTATCTGTGTTACCAGCTAGTTTTAAATACTTTGCATTGTAATCTGTGGAGAACGTTGTGGGTAGCACAATTGTTCAAAATTTAATATCTAAGATAATATGTTTATCTCTTATTGTGTTACTGTTTGTTTTTCCTTAAATAAATAAAATAAAATAAAATAAAAATAAAACGTGACAGAACGGGGAATTTTGCGAGTTATTTTTGTTTTTATTTTAGCTGACCTTATAAAAGCTCAAGTTTGTCAATTTCATAACTTTAAATTCAGAATTCAGAAACCGCGTGTACTTTTGTTCTTTAGTTTCCTTTTAAAACACAGAAAGTGAAACTGAGCGACTTATTTTGATGAATCTAAACAACTACATGGATCCCTAAACATCCCAAATATTTATACCCAAACTTACTTGTAAGACATCTCCTCTTTCCGTTTCCTCTCGGCCTCCTGCCCATCATGATCCAGGGCTCCGCTAGTGGTACTCCTGGTGACCGAGCTGGTCATCATACTGCCCTCATACTTGCTGACTTCCGACAGGTTTGAGCAATCCCTGACCATGGATATGCGGGACTCCTTGGCTTCCACCGGCGGCATTTTGGGGATCTCTCTTTGGATCGTACCGCTCTTTATGTGCCAGTAGTAAGGGCCGTCGTTATCTGGTGAAGATTGTGAATGATTAGTGTGTGATAAGTTCAGAGAAAACTTACTGGCTTCGGTGGCACTGTGACATAAGGGGCCCATCCATAAATTACGTCACACGTTAAGGGGGGAGGGGGTCGATGAATTGTGACATTGTGTGACAAGGGGGTGGGAGGGGCCGTAAATTTTGTGACATCACATTTCAAAATTGAATATACATATTTAAAGTATTATTAAAACAGGAAATATGGACTATGAAAGAAAAATTTAAAAAAAAATCAATGTACACTAGGGAGGGGGGGGGGTCTCACAAATGTGACCAGCTGTGACAAGGACGGGGGGGGGGGGTGGTCAAAAAATCATGTGTGTGACGCAATTTATGGATGGCCCCTAACCGCAAAATAGCTTTAGACGTGCAATATGCCACCTGTTCGGGTCGGCACTCGACTGTGCTGTTATTTTGCTGTATAACTATTTACAAGGGTCATAATTTTGCTATCAAAACTTCCCGGACGTGATGGGTTTTATATATAAACATGATAAACTAAAAAAAAAACATGATTCCATGTTTTATTTTGGTTATACCTCCTGGTAGAAAGTACCTGCGGTCGTTGGTGTCTGAAATACATCTTTTTTTTTCTTCTTTTTTTTCATAAATCGTTTTATAATTTTAGACCATGTCATGCTCAATCGCTCGTCACGTCTGCCTTGCCGACCCGAACAAGTCTCTAGCGATCATTAGATATTAGTACATTAGCTAGCTGTTTTAATACAAAACAAAACACAATTCTAGATACATGAAGACTTTACTGAATTACTTAACTGTGGCTAGCGTTTACTCAGGTTAGGCGAACATTCATAATTATAATAAGTACTTTTGATGAGAATTTTATGACGATAACTGCAAGGTGACATGAATATTGAACACGTATGTTTTTGTAGCGAAATATCTAATTGGTAACTATTTTATTTAAAGTGATGTAAAACACATCTTATCAAGCAAATTATTGGGTGCTTGGTGGCTTTGTAAATGGTTCTAAGTGACGGTGATAAATGCGTTTCATATGTAGTAAGTATCGAGTCTACTTATTCACTAATTAATCCCGCTGAATATTAATTCCCGCTTTTTGCAAAAGCGTGTCTCTTTTTCTTTCCGTTTGCGGTATTTTTATGGCCACACTAATGATTCGAAAACAAAAGACTTATCTATTAGCTTAGTGCTAGTAGCAGTCAAGTACTTTTCATGCCAGTAAATCTATACTCTACATTATCTATACTAATATTATACGTATATGCGATAGTAACTCTGTCTATCTTTTACGCTTTCACGACTAAACCACTAAACCGATCTTGATTAAATTTGGTACGGGGTAAGTTTGAACCCAAAAAAGGACAAAGGCTACTTTTTATTCCGCGACTTCGTCTGCTTCCACGATAACCGACATGTACGCGAACGAAGTCGCCGGCTTGTGCCATAGTGTGCTTTGTGTGCTAATGAAGTATATTTTAAAGGTTGCAGAGCCTTAGTTACCAAAACTCCCTCATTGACCTACCTATCTACCCTCACTAAAACTAATTCTAATACTCCAAATGAACATACATATCTTACGAGTACCTTCGTGTTTCTCCCACCCAGGGGGCAACTGGGGCTCCTTCTTGGGCCGCAACTTGACGGGTATCGCGTACAGGTCGTCATTGGGGCCCTCTGCTGAGTGGGGCACTGGGGCCGAGTGACTTTTCTCTGAGTCCTCGCGGTCGGCCCGTTCCTTTTCTGGTGGGGGCGACTCCTCGCCTCCATTTTGTGGCGGTGTGATTAGACCGCTCTTGTCACTGTGGAAGATAAAAGAAAATATGTTTAATATATCAAATAGGTAGGTAAATAGGTATAACTAATGCAAATGAGATTGTTGGGAAAAATAAGACTTTTAAAAGTTGTTGTTTCACACAATATCTACGTCTTCTCCGATCGCTAAAAAAGGTCCAGTCTGAGAGATCTATAAAGGTGTCTTCGCGGTTGCTTTGACTTAGTTGACGTTCACGTGGTCGTAAAAATATACCAGCGAGAAAAAAAATGCTGTTCCATGCATTTGTTTTTAAAAATCGACGGAAAATTATATGCTAGAAGGTTTATATCCATCTGCTGAATTCATGGTTACAGTTTTCGCGTCCATATACCTACTCTGCAGCTACCAAAAAATTAAAATACGTTTTAAAAGACAGATTAAGTAAGATTGTCAGTCCTTAAAAATGTTCTCCGCTCGGTTTCATACTCCATAACAGGCCACCTCATGACTATCCATAAAATTATTTTTATAACGTTACCATTGAACGCTACTGTAAACTAGTTCAAGTTCATAATACTTTGTATGCTAAGTTAACATTAACCTACTGCATAACGCACAACTGTACAAATTATGTATTACTTCTTCCACATACAGCAATAATGTTCAAGATCAAAATGTGTTCATTATAACATGAAAAGCCGGTACTTCACATTGGCGGGTTGGAATCGCATGGAAACAGATATACGCCCACTGCACCACAAATCACTAAAGCCATAAGGCCGTTTTTATTCGGCACGGATTCTTTACAGTACGGCATATAGCCGTGCTCACACGCGGCGTATAAACTGTGCTTTATCATTTCAGCCGTAACACGTCTACTGCTAGACATAAGCCTCCCCCAATTTGGAGGGCTTTGTCTTAATCACCACTCTTTGCAGGCAGGTTGGCGATCCCAGTATGGTGATACAATGTATAGAGAATGCTACTGTCCATTCTCTGGTAAGTCCCGTAGTCGCCTTTTACGATGGGAAATGGGGCGATTGTATTCTTTAAATTCAACACCACACGGACTATAAACCGCGCTTACGCGGCGTAAAAAACCACGTAACCGACCGACCGTACATACCGTGTGTTGCCGGACGTAAAAAATAACACCATCCTACTTCTTCCCGTGGGTGTCGTAAGAGGCGACTAAGGCACGTACTACAGAATGGGCAGCAGCGATGTCTATGCATTTTACCACCATATGCGATCGTCAACCTGCTTGACAAGCGTGGCGATTATTCCAAACCCCTCATAATTAGGCATAAGCCTCCCCAAATGGGGAAATTGAGGGACTTATGTCCAGCGGTGGTCGTCTTTCGGCTGAAATGATGATGATGAAACAGACCGAATGTGTCACGCTTCCTGCCGGGGTCGCGTGATTGTTCGAACGAGATACCGTGACCCTGGCACATGGGCAACTGAAGGAACACGGGTGGGTTTTAGTCAGTAAAAGTCTGACACGCCCTCCCGCTCCGCCCAGAGCGGGAGAAGTCATTTGATGATTTCCCATCCAAAAAAAAAAAAAAATGTGTCGCGCTTGTCGTATAAGTTCACGGCAGTGTACAACCCGCTTAAAGGCTTACAAGCTATGTATATCCTCCATCGTGCAACTAGTTCGGCTAATGTGGCACATTGTTTATGAGTTAATAAAAACAAAACAAAGCGGTTTACGTGACTGCTCACGCCGAGTGCGTCACTGCCTTTATGACTTTATATGAATCACGACGTAAGGCTGTGGGGTATGATGGTGAGACAAGCGGGTAGCGATTTAAGTTGCCACCAGGTTATTTGGATAGAAAATTGGCTTGGAATGAAAAAAAAAAGTTAATCTCAATACTCCATGTCAATTGACATGGATGGCAGCATGGCAAGAAGGCAATCTCTGAATTTGTAACCATGTTTCTTATCAGAGAAGTCAGCTAGGGATCACCGACGTCTTTAAATACACAAACTTAGGTCAGTTCATTTTTGACCTGGACAGGACAGTGACACAATCTATGTGGTTCTTCCCTCAAAAGAACATTTCAGACACCAATCTATGTATGTATGGCTTCACGTAGAAATCACAGAATTGTGATCTGTGGTTTCATATGATCCGACCAAGATTATGTCTGGACGTTAAAAGAGACTGTGACCGATGAATGTTTGTGTGAATTTGATTCGGCCTTTCTTCTCAGAGTAAACAGATAGGAAACGCCAATCACATGTAGTTTTAAAAATATGAGTGACGTGTAAAAGTGTTTGTACAGACCTACTTATAGGAATAAAATCATTTATCATTAACAAATTGATTAACCGTATGACGACAAGCAAAAAGGATGGTCCACTGTCTAATCAATTGGCAATATAAATCTTTGATTTGCAATAGTTAAAAGTTCTGGATTATTTAATCCATTGCACCCAACGAGACACAATAGTGTAGGGTATGTTAATAAATGTTGTATGTGGGAACATTAAATATAAACCAGTTGTCACTCGGAATCGTAGTTTGATTCATCGCTTCATGCTATTATATCTCATAAACACAACTAATAGAAGTTTTATTGTTATCTATTTGTTTAGCAAAATGATAACTTATCATCTTTATCAAACTGGAATTTCCAAAAAAAAGTAAGATTAAGGTAACGGTCTTCTTGTCCATGCTTCTTGCCACGACTGTGGTCTATAAGCGCAAGAGCGTTTATAACCCGCTCACGCTACATCTTATCACTCAAACCTCTGCCTACCCGCAAGGCCGGCGGCGCAGTCGCGGGCACGAACAATTACCTGATCATATTGACCGACCGCGCAACAACTGTGTTTAACAAGAATTAGAGCTGTATTTAATTTAACTATAAGCTTCTGAGATGTTCCTCATCATCATCATTTCAGCAAAAAGACGTCAACTGCTGGACATATGCCTCCCCCAATTTGTGGGGGTTTGCTATAATCGCCACGCTTGGCAGGCGGAGTGGCGATCGCAGTATGGTGGTAAAAATGCATAGAGAATGCTGCTGCCCATTCTCCAGTAAGTCCCTTTGTCGCCTCTTACGACACCCACGGGAAGAAATGGGATGGGGCTATTCTTTACCAGCACCGGAGATGTTCCTGCTAGATAGAAAAAGGACACGGTGTTGGAAATTGTGTGTAGTAAGATTTAAGGGATTTTGTTATGTTTTTTTGGACTTTAAGCTAGATCCAGACATGGGAGATTATTAGGTTAGTTAAAAATTTTACAAATGATTGCTGAATGAAGTGTGTTTTTTGTTCGAAACACATTGGATTATTCACTGTATTCAGCGGTGAATCAAAGGTCAAAATTGATTGTGAAAAAATTCTACGATGCACGTATACGCTGCCAGGCGTCAAGAGATGAAAAACCCAACGCTGTTTTTTCGACGCGCTAGAATGCACTCTGTCAGATTCTGAACCCTGCGCTCAACACTGAGAGATTATTATCGACTGCGCAATAAAATACGGCCACGATATTTATACGTCCCTAGTCTCCTATCACTTGTCATGTTCCATCAAACTATACACAATGCCGATATATTTTATGACATTGAGCTACAAAATAAGAGGTGGGTACCGAGATATAGGTGAAGATGCGAGACACATGCCTACCGGTCGATAATACCTAGGAAACTTGTTTATAACACACACAGATCTGATAAAAACATGAGGTAAAAAGATAGGTACAAACCCAAGATAATAATATCTTCTTTTCCTTGCGAGCATTTTAAATTAACTTTAAAACGTCCACAGAGTATCGCTAATTTGACGAACGTATAAACTGTGTTTTAGAAACAAAACGCAGAACACGGCCACTTCGTTAAACAAAACAATCAAAACTGTGGTAGTACCTACGTTTTTTGGGGTTCAGTGGCAAAATATGAAAAACTTTTGAAATTTGTCTGTGATGTTCTTCGTGTCTGCTACATAGATAAACGAATTTACCGCGTCCAGTAAATTTCGTCCTTTTTCTGTAACTTTGTAATCGTAGAAATGCAAAAACATAACGAACGCTGGGCTTTTTGGACAGCGGGAAAATTCCTAAAAATGTAATGGCTCTCAAGAAAAACGTGAAGGAAAGGAGGTGGGTAAAGTTTAGTTTAGTTATTAATCATTGCAATTAAAATGACAAATACTTTTATAAATTCATTATTCTTTTTCTTTTTTTTAATTTCATGAAGTCAACAAGATAAAAACCTCAATGATTTCGTTTCGTTCGTTCTCTTAAAGAAAATTTACTTCACAAATATTAATTCATATCTTCAGAACAGAACCATTTAAGATTGTCCGACACGCTCTTGGCAGTTTTTTTCCGAATAATGACTATAATAAAAACGCAATTAATATCAAGTTGGAGTTAAGACGTAACATGCACTTATAATTACCAATTAACTGGAATCGGGTTTCGGCTGTTACGTACTGATGCAAGAATCAGATAAAAACAACTAAACTGGAATCTGGAATAATGTATATATTTTCCTCATTAAACCTTTCAGTTCTTTATCCAACTAAGCGAAGTCAAATGAAGGGGTATAATCATCAACATCATTTCGGCCGAAAGACGTCCACTGCTGGACATAGCCCACCCAAAATTAGGGAGGTTTCCCATAATCGCCACGCTTCGCGGGTTAGTGATCGCAATATGGTGGTAAAATGCATAGAGAACGCTGCTGCCCATTCTCTGGTAAGTCCCTTAGTCGCCTCTTACGAAACCCACGGGAAGAAACGGGATGGTGCTATTCTCCACACAGAAAGGGTATATATACGAATCATCAACATCATCGATAAGGTTGTTCATGTTAACTTGATGATTGATTAATACAAACAAGATTGACCAAATAATTGTCTTTGTCTAGACACGGAAGCCCTAAATCATCTCAACTCACTAATTCAGTATTCTGCAACTGATGAAGTGGGTATGAAAATATATGTAAGCAAGAAAATAATGGCTTTAGCGATGCCGAGACAAACCTAATTAAACTTTTATGTGGCTTTGAATGCTTCTTTTATCTTACGAAGTGCGAAAAAAAAGATGACTTAATTAAAAACCATAAACTCCTCATCTAGAACTCGGTCCTTAAGATATGTTGGAGCTACGGGATCCAATTTTTGGGCGTTTCCAGTAAAACCAACATAACATAGTCTATAAAAAGTCTAAAATTGTATCCTAAGATGGACCATGGTTTGCTAGGAATTACAAAATCCATGACAACAAATACCATCAGTAACCTCTGAATCGAGCGGTATAAAAGACATCACAAGACATGCATCCGACCTAGCATCCAAACCGACAAGTTATTGAGCTTTAAAACCCGACAGCTGTGCTGCGAACGCTGAAGAAGTTGGTTCCTCCATCTTCAATAAGTTCGACACCCAGCACTGAATTCTCCACCAACGACATTTTTCATGGATTGATTCGCTTATAGTCCGACGACCAGTTGCAAATGGACTGAACAAGGGAGCCAAAGACATAAGCGACCAAGTTAGTTGGTGACTAAAAAGACATGGAAAGAAAACGTCTAGTAGTCCAGACGGATCCTTTTAAACCATTTTCAAGTTTATTTCGGTACGCACTTTAGCGTTGGGCTAGACAGGCTGTAATTAGATGTAGTCTGCCTCGAAATTTTGTTCTCTCAACCATGTCTCTAAAAGATAGACTGATGAAGGTCACCCAGAGAAAGCTATTGAGAAATACTAGGGTATCTAAAGAAATTTATACTTCTATAGGTACTAATATTATAAAGCGGAAGAGTTTGTACGTTTCTTTGTTTGGTTGAACGCGCTAATCCCAGGAACTACTGTTCCGAATTGAAAAATTCTTTGAGGAAGGCTATAGGCTATATAACATCACGCTACGATCAAAAGGAGCGGAGCAGCAACGCAAAATGGTCGAAAACTGGCAGGCAATACGATGCGACGGGAACGGTCAGGGAAGCAAAAATTTGACGCGAACGAAGTCGCAGGCAGCTAAGTAAATGATAAATTAAGAAATGGTCTTATTATATACCTACTGAAGTTTTGGAAGCTATTCTTACGGATATATTTTTTTACAAAAGACCGTATTCACCAGTTTTCCACGAAACTTTTAAACTCTATAAACCCGAGCTAAATGTGGCCGCATAAGTAAGGTTTAAGAGAAAATTGTCATGCACCATCTTTTTCATTTAACAAGACTGAACAAAGGGCTAGTCTATTCTGTGCAAGATTAGAATGAGATCTTTACATAATATAGCCAAAAGGTTTTTCAAATACCTTGTTTTTGTTACAGGCGAAGCTGCCTCGTCTTCGACTCTGGAAAAGAGCAAAAAAAAAAAAAAACGTTAATTTAATCAAAACTCAATTAGAATTTTTCATTACAAAGCGCCCTAGATTTTAATTATTCTTTGTAGGTGGAGAAAGTGGTGGCCCAGATTTAAATGGATCAAACGGATTTTTGTAATGAATATTCATTGTTGTTTACTGTTGTAATTAAAAAATAGGCCCCATTATTTGTTCTAATTAAGAGAAAAACATCGTTTTTGGATAAATAAAGTTCATTATTATAATATGACTCCATGTGGATGTAGATATTAAGCTATTGCTATTACTATTTGTGGGGTAGTATATAGACTGTCTACAACAACCTTAAAAAAATTTAAACCATCTAACACAAACTCAAAAATGATTCCTCACTAATTCACCTTTAAACCCAACAAAAAACACGCACGTTTACAAGATGGCCACTAAAAAAAGATCGGCCAAGAACTTGGTACCATTAACGTGTCCAATGGCCAATTCAAACCACCTAATTTAGGCAAGGGGGACGCGGATTGAGTGCTAACAGCCAAGTTTTGGCCAAGTCTCCCGAACACGCCAAGTTGGGGGAAAATGGCTTGAGTTTAAACTAGGAATATAAGTTTGGGTTGGAGTTCTGTATTGGTGAATAATGTTTTGTTTTTGTATTGAAGAGTATTGGTTTGCTCTTGTTTGTTATAAGGGGTGGATGATTGATTACCTTCTGTGGGGTGGTATATCCTACCATTGGAATTATATTGTGTCTATGTAAATCGTTTTTGATTTTTCTGCGAGTTTTCCGGCTAGTACCATAACAAAAAATGCTTTCTTTATTGATTTCTATGCTGTTCTCTATCCTCATTTCATCACCATTGAACATTTATAATATGTTCATCCTATTTTACTTTAATATTAGCAGATTCGAATTTTAAAATCCTTCTTGCAAAATGTGGTTTAGTACCGGGAAATTGTGGCTCATCGCATTGCATTTTAGTCACATTTAATTGGTTAATTACTTGGCTTAAAGTCTGGTTAGACATGACAAAAAAGTGCGGAGGCCTATACTCGGCAGTGGATACAACAAAGCTGCCTATGGTGGTGATGATGATGAGGTTCGTAAAGTTACAGCAGCTGTAACTGACCATGGATCATTTTATAAACACCGCTTTGTCATAGGAGTAACAGACAGTCAGCTGCACAGGGCTTGCATGGAGGACGACGAGACAGCAGCTCATGTGCTGCTAAACTGCCCGGTGGTAGCCACAAACAGGGCAAAGTACTTCGGTAACCCGGTACGTGAGATTCTCAGCAACATCAAGGCGTTGCTGGCATTCTTCAAGGATCTAAGGTGGAATGAATAACCGATTTTCCCAAGCCTATGCAAAATACACACTATATAGACTTGCGGACACCAGTCCATATTACCTTTTCGCATATAAAGCTAAACATAGACTTCTACAAAAACAAGAAACAGCTTAAACTAAAGACATACACGACAATGTATCATGCCCATAAAAACTGACGACACGACTCGAGTCGTGCTCTCGAGAATTGCAGCGAACGATGTTATGTGCTATTTGCATGTAGGTACTAGTAGAACACGTATGCATAAGTGTTATGGTGGACGGTTTACGAGTGGTGTTCATTCATAATATAGTATAACATCAGATGTAGGTAGACGCACGGTTGGATCGTGTCTCCCATGGAACGGACAATGATCTTCGGGGGAATGGTAGTGACGACATTGCAGGAATGAAAATCGTGATATATTTTTACCCGAATACGTTGAAGTCAAATGAAGGTTATCTGTTTGATATTGTTACGTTCATGGAAGACTTTAATGGTCTATAGGTATCTCCCGTCTTCAAACGGAATCAGGACATAAAAATTCGGGATTTGGTTGATTTTAATATTAAACTGTAAATTTCTAAAAATTAAAGTATATCCGTAAACAATGTTGCTAGTGTATGCGTGTTAATCTAATTAATTTATCTTCTTTTTTTAAATTTATGAGTATTTTACTGCTATGTAGTTAGTACCTAGTAGAACTGGTTATATTTAGATTGCTATCGACACGCTAAGAAGAAGAAGAAGTAAAACTGATTATTACAGATATGTATAATGAGCTCGAAATAGTAATTTAATTGAATCGAAATAGACGAAACATACATACCACCAAAAGTTTATAGAAAATACCAAATTCGTAGCCAAATAGATTTTCAAAAGGGTTCCAAAGAGGCTTTCTGTAGGAATTTCAAATTTTTCTGGCCAGTATGCCAATTTATACAACAAAGACAAAGTAAAAAGCCAGTGAAGGTCTGACAAAATTCGCAAAGTGCTTCGTTGAGACATCTAAATGTTATAAATGATAAATGATTTTATTTATGTAAGTAGGTTTGTACAAACACTTTTACAAGTCAATCATATTTTTTTAAACTAGATGAGTTCGGATGTTAAAATATGAAGCGAGTTCATTCTGCATTCAGAGCGTCCGATGCAAAAGGCAATAATGATACTACACTGTGCTATACAAATACCAGATTTTAAAGTTGCACTTTTGTGGAAAAATATCGAAGTTTTGGTGATACTTTTAAGGGATTTAAAATAATTAGGTGGATGGAGACCAGACAAGATATATATAGTAGGTAATAAATAAACCTTCCCAACTATATTTTTTTTTTTTTTAGATGGGAAATCATCAAATGATTTCTCCCGCTTCGGGCGGAGGGGGAGGGCGTGTCAGACTTTTACTGACTAAAACCCACCCGTGTTCCTTCAGTTGCCCATGTGCCAGGGTCACGGTATCTCTTTCGAAGAATCTCGCGACCCTGGCAGGCATCGATCCTAGCAGACCCCTACAGCGCTGCTGACATCTCTTTGAGGCGTGCGTGGAACACTACGCGCCGTCGACCCGAGCCTGGTCCTTACCGGGCGGCGAGCTACCCATTGCTCGCCGCCCGCAAGCCCGCGCCTACGGTGGCCGGGAGTCTGCTATTGACTCCCGACGCCCGGGGCGTCTCCTCCTGCGGCGGCTAGGGACGTTAGGGCGCAGAGACTGTCACTCCCTCACGCGCCCCGCCTCCTCCTTCGCGAGAATTACTGCTTCGCAGAAGGAGGTGACGGCTTCCCATGCCCTCTCGCTCCGTACCATGGCTCGCACCAGAGCCGGACGCGAGAGGTCGCCTCAGCCGATCGCCTCCGCGAGGACACGGCAGTGCTCCGCCCAGGCAGGGCACACCTCCACCGTATGCTCCACCGTGTCCTCCAGACGACCCTTGCAATGGAAACACCCGGGCGTTTCCATTGCAGCTGAAGGCTGAAGGTGATGCAGCTAATACCAGTATTTTACATGAAGCGAGTTCGTCTCTGACCTCCACAACCCAGTTTTTGGACTATATGATACCCTTTAATAAGACTGGTTGTCAGACTTTCGGGCTAGATACAGTAGGTAGGTAATGCAAATCAGAATTAGCTAGAAAAGTAAATAACATAATTGGATAATAATAGAAAAGTATTAGAACCTAACCGTTAAGATGAAAATGGAAGAGGTAAACATAATGCACAAACTAAGTTGAGACCAGGTGACTAAAGAAGACCAGACGCTGGCCCAACTCCCATTCCCACTGTTCAATCAATTTGCAAGGCAAAGTCTGTAAAGAACAGTACTTTCTGAGATTAGAGATTAAAATTTACCTATATGGTACTTAAAGATGAAATGGCATCAGATCGCATGATCTAAGTAACTGTAAAGTAAGTAAGTAAGTAAATGGAGAATCGAATTCGAATGGTAAAGATTGAAAGCGTTTTCACTTTCCGATAAAAGTAATTATTTTTTTTGGCATACCGTATGGTTGCACAAAGGTATTTTAATAAGCGTATCGAATCATTCCATACGATTTGATACACATTATTGTCTGCCTCCATTGTTACAGCTTACCCTTGAAGATTGACGAACAATAAGATCACTTCTCGAGCATTGCGTAATTTTTCTAAGTATAGCTGTGAATTAGGCAACTACAGTTTTTAATTGAATACGGTACTGACTTTGAAATTATAATTAATTGGAGTATGATGAAATATAGCTCTTTTTGTTAAAAGCCTGAATTCTAGAATTATTCTAGTTTCGAATCTTGATAAAGAACAGACAGATTTATCTTGACTCGTAATGTATCACGTATTAAAAAAAAACTTTTTGTTTCAGTAATTGGACCAGCAATTTGGCTGGCCTGTTAGTATAGTGGTTAGTGACCCTAACTGCGAAAGGCTGAGGTCGTGGGTTCGATTCCCACCCAGGACAAATCTTTGTGTGATGAGCACAATCATTTGTTCTGTGTCTGGGTGTAATATATCTATAGCTAGCTTCTGCCCGCGACTTCGTCCGCGTTAAATTTCTTGTTCCCCCGACCCTTCCCGTCGCGTCGAATCGTCTACCCGTGTGATTTTACCCGTTTTTGCAACATTTTTCATTACTGCTCCGCTCCTCTAAGCTGTAGCGTGATGTTATATAGCCTATAGCCTTTCTCGATAAATAGGCTACCCAATACAAAAATAATTTTTCAATTCGGACCAGTAGTTCCTGAGATTACAGCGTTCAATCAAACAAACATACAAACAAACTCTTCAGCTTTATAATATTAGTATAGATATTATGTATGTATTTAAAAATATATAAGTATATTTATCAGTTGTCTGGTTGCCATAGTACAGGCTCTGCCTAGTTTGAGATCAGATAACGGTGTGTTGGTTGTAATAAGATATTTATTTATTTATTTTACATCACGCGACGACCCTAAGGAACCGACCTATAAAAAGAAAAAGTGACAAAGAATTCTAAGATAAAAAACGAAGTAATATCGTGGGCAGGCGATGCGATGCTATAGGATATATTTTATGTTTAATTAAACAAGATATTTCACGCAGACGAAGTCCTGGGCAGAAGCTAGTTAAAAAATAAATACACAGCTCCAGTTCCACACCGCTACAAATTAATGCAGTCAATAAAATAAAATTAGTTAGAAGTAGGTTCTGCAAAATGGACCACCCCAGACCACCCAAATCAAGTTAAAAAAGAAAGACGTAAGCTAAAGATAATTGTCCAAAACACAATCATAAAACTTTCCACAAACCATACCAACCTAGTCAACAAAAACAACATCGAAAACGAAGAAAAACAGCATCATAGAGAAACAGGTATTCCATTAAATACATCCAGATGCATCGTACGTGACCCCACTCCAATCTCGAGCTGAAATATTGAAGTCGCACGCGTCGACGACTTTCAAAGACAAAAGACTTTTACTGCCACCGAGGCGTTGGCACCGACTTTAATCCGGACAAGTGGTTTTTTTTAGGAGTTAAAGATGAGGATTGGACACGAATGGAAGATGACATTTCTTTAATGGGTTTGCAGTTTGAAGGCAAGATTTTAAAACGGCTTAGAGCTGTTGATTAAAAGTATGATGTAGCTGTTTGATTAGCAGATACAGGCTGTCATGCGTTGCGCTCGTAAAGCGTTGCACATCATAATTAGCCTAGAATGGTCCCACTGCTGGGACTTAAGCCTCCTCTCTGTATAAGGTAGTGAATGTCTCGTATCTTCGAATTTTTGAACATGGACAGGACATACCGATTTCCACGATGTTTTCCTTCGCCATTTTGAGAGCAGTCAGTGGTGATAAAATGAAATACACACAAAGTGCCCAAACTGTAAACGACATAGTATCATCTTTTCTAAGACAAAGATTTACATCGAGTTTGCCTACCATATTGTTTTATAGAGATTAGCATGTCCAAAGTCAGTCTTGATTCTGGTTTTCGCCCAAAAAGTAATCAATTGGACTACACATTGCTTCCATTATTTATCACACTACAATAACCAGTTCATCTAAAGAAACAGAACACTAAACAAACTCTATATTTAGCCCAGATTTACAATAAAATCTCGACGCATAGTTTACAAATACAAGTTACCGCGGAATCTTGGTTAAAAGCAAGGAGTGGGCGGCAGCTATATCTAGAACCAAACGACTAAGAAAACACAGACATAGTTCTAGGATGAACCGCAAACAAGACCACTGTAATTCGAGATAAGACAGTTTTATTAGCTTTGTTTTGACTCGGCAAGGCTGCAATGTTCAGCCGAGGATATTGTATGTGCGAATATAGTTTAGAAAAAAAACGGATGATTTCATTGCATGTGGTTTGAAAGTTAAAAATAAAAGATTTCATTTTTGTATGTTGATGGTGGAGGTCACGCCGGCGTCGGGTGTAAGACGTTTTCAAGGTTTAACATCTTTCTTTTTGAAATGCGTTTCGCCTGTTATGTCAATCCACCAAACTTGGTGCTTATATGACGTTACCTGTCTCACTTAGATGTGTCATAGTATCGCTCCTTAAACGTTAAATCCAGGTAGAAACGCCAAATGAATTACAGAACAGCAGTTTATAGATTGTTTATTGTTTTCTCCATAGACATCTATTTTTGGAACGGGCAACTTTCTGATTACCTGATCGACTTTCAAAAAATCCTGTAAATGGTTGTATTAAAACAAAGGCTGTGACTTGACTTGACAAAAGTTAAATTAGTAGTTCTTTTGAAGATTTAGCATTTGATGCGCTTGACCTTCTGCATTCAGCGCTTAAAAACAAACTCATAAAGCGTGCAACCGAACCTCGTCATATTGTTAGATAAAAGATAAGAAACTCGAGCACACCCAGTTTATTACCTTCGCAAGGTTGAACCACTTCCGTTGTAAACAATTTGTTAGTTGTTTGTGTTTCTGCACGTTCAACGCGTGTATTTTTCTTCGTTACAAAGTAGTTGAAAGTAAAATCCGACCACAAAGTGTTGGCGTGCTGGTGTTCAGTAAGTAAGCTAGGATCTTGTACCTCTAGCTAGATTGCTTTTATGTTGGATTTAGATATTAAACTAAACGAATGACTGTGAAGTTCAGGCGAGGTTCAGGAATTATTCAGGGGTTCTATAAAATTCAAGTCTGGTCTTGAATACCTACTTATGTTACGTTACCAATAACAATGCTGAAGATTTTGTTATCTTTTTAGGTTTGCTTGTTTGGACACGCTAATCTCTGAAACTCAGTCGGATTTAAAAAAAATATTTTTGCATTTCAATTCTAGAGAAAGGCTACTTAAAATCAAACCAAGACCCTTAGGAGCCGAGCAAAATGAAAAAGAAATTCAGAAAGAACGCTTGGCGAAGCTAGTTGCCTATAGGTATACTACAGACGATTTTAAACATACTTTTACTCTATATTATCCGAATTGAAATAATACATCATCGATGGCAAGGTTGGTCTCTCTCATCATACATTTCTCATTCCAAATCCTCCATAGTTCCATGCATTCTCTTCCTAATAAATGTACTTACAAAAAGCATATCATCTTCTGTCAAACCTTTTCCCTACTATTTTGGGGTCGGCTTCCAGTCTAACTAGATGCCCCTGAGTACCAGTATGTTACATGGAGCGACTGATTATCTGACCTCCACAACCCAGGTATTTGGAAATACGTTACCCACGATACGTCCACTGCTGGACATAGGCCTCCCCCAAGCACCGCCACTTCGACCTGTACTGTGCTTCTCGCATCCAGCGTATTCCTGCGGTCTTCACCAGGTCATCGGTCCATATTATGTGAGGCCTTCCAAAGCTACGTCTTCCAGTACGCGGTCGCCACTCCAGAACCTTCGGACCCCTACAGCCATCTGTTCTGCGAGCAATGTGCCCTGCCCACTGCCACTTAAGTTTGGCAATTCTTTGGGGTATGTCGGTTACCTTGGTTTTCCTACGGATTTCATTTCTGATTCGATCGCGTAGGGAAACTCCAAGCATAGCCGTCTCCATTGCCCTTTGGATGACTATGAGGCCCATTGTGAGCGACGTGTGAAGACAAAAGTCTTTGACCAGAGTGTATTGTCATCACTGGCAATACACTCTGGTCAAAGACTTTTGTCTTGAGACACTGCGATTACTGCGACTACGATTGTCAAAGATATATAAATGACAGCCGGGACCAACAGCTTAACGTGCTTACTTATTATAACATATTTGCTCCCATTCCCATATGCCATGCCATTACTCATAACCAAGAAATATTTTAATGCTCACCAAAGCTAAATCCAGCGCAATAATCCTTTAATTAGAGTGACAGCACAGTTCTCCTTTCAACCTAAATTCAGCCATTGCCCTCAACAATAAGGTTTAACATTCCTCAGTAGGATGAATGCAATTTCAGTCGCTAGGTGGTGCCACGTTCTCACGGATGCATTCTGATATTGAAGCCGGAACGTGATCGCAATAAAGTAGATGCTTCCCATAACTTGGAGGAGGATTCATTTTTGCTTTGTTTGTTTTTGCTGTTTTAAATTGAAAATGGTGGCGACTGCTATCTTGGTTTTTTAGAGAATCTGTTCAAGAAGCAAATCAGATACCATGAGAGCTAGATTGAATACATGACTTTATTACCGTCTGGCGGGTTTGAGTATTTTGTAAATGGCCTACGCTAATGTCCTGCAGATCTGGTAGCGGCTTGTGACGAGTCGATAACTCCCTAAAATAGGATTGACAAAAGACCCTTCCAGACATGGCCTTTGTTAGACGCACATAAAATGCCATAATCGCCACACTTGGCAGGCGGGTTGGCAATCGCAGTAGGGTGGTAAAAAGCATAGAGAATGCTGCTACCCATTTTCTAGTAAGTCCCTTAGTCGCCTTTTACGACACCCACGGGAAGAAATGCTGTTCTATACGTCCGACAAAACACGGAACATTCATGGCTATTCATTACTGCATATCCAGAATTACATTTTAGTTTTCCCGCTGCAGAATTAATAGCAGCAAACCGGCAACAAAAACAGTGAGCTGAAAGTTTTTAATACAATTTTACGCGAACCCGACGATGCGTCGTAAAATCCTGTGTAACGATGTTTGTGAACTGGTGAAGTTTTCACGCCAGACTACAGGATTTAGTTCTGCTGTGGCTCTAGCATTAATTGTTTTTACTGTCCCGTTGTTTGCACGCTACAGGAGTTGATGGACGCTACTGAAAACGCTAAGCTCATAGCCAAATTCTAGGCTAACTCTATTTAGATTGTAATCGATACGCTAAGAATAAAAATAGAGAATGTAATTTTTTGGGACTGTGTTCTCAAAAAATACTATACACCGATAGTCGACCCTGAATCAAATTGATATGTTTTAACTTATAAGATAGAACTTTATCATTTTCAAATGAAATTCTCAGTAAAAACCAATTATGTTAATTAAATAATTAACTTGGATGCAGCGATTGTTATTTTATTTTAGTACTGTAGTTTCAGCCCGCGACTTCGTCCGCGTGAAATTTCTTGTACGGGAGATGGGACTTCGTTTTCGGTTAGTGTACTTTTTTACTTCCTGCTCGGATCCTAAGAGTCCTAGTAAAAAGTCTATAAGCCTTCCTCAAGAATCGGGCTATCACATGTAAACCGACTGTAATAATCCGACTAGTGGTTTTAGAGATTAGCACGTTCAAACAAACAATCTCTTTAGCTTTATCATTAGTATATTGCATTAATAGATATATGGATTAAAACTACGAGCCATACCTAAACATTAATCGTTTTCAATTTTATTTAACGCCTATTTCATACTTTTAAAATTAAAATTGATTGATTGATTGATAATAATATTATAAACGCGAAACTTTGTATGTCAGTTTGTTACTCTTTCATGCAAAAACTACTGAACGGATTTGGATGAAATTTAGAATAAAGATAGTTTATTACCTGGATTAATACATAGGATAGGCTTTTTATCCCGGGAGAACATTCCCGCGGGACAATTCCGACCTCGACGCGGGCGAAGCCGCTGGCAAAAGCTAGTTAGCCTATAATGTTCCGGATTACATGCATTTCAAGATTGTTCGGATTCCATTTCGGGATTCTTTTAGGTGTCCCCCTAAATTTGCCAAGCACAATCAGCCTATAATGTCTAATATTCCTACTACTGAAGTCAAAGTCAAAGCATTTATTTCAAATAGGCCCAAAAAAGGCACTTTTGAACGTCAAAGAGACACAAGCCTCCTCTCAGAGTGAGTCAGCCGTAACCCACCACACGAGCCCAGTGCGGGTTGGTAGTTGTCACATGGCTTCGACTATTTAGGGTTCCGTTGCCAAATGGCAAAAAACGGAACCCTTATAGTTCCGTCATTCTGTCTGTCTGTCTGTCCGTGTATGTCACAGCCACTTTTTTTCCGAAACTATAAGAGCTATGCTGTTGAAACATGGTACAAATACAATAATATTTGGGGTTCCCCATACATAGAACTGAAACTCAAAAAAAAAATTTCTTCAAACCCATACGTGTGGGGTATTTATGAATAGGTCTTCAAAAATGATATTGAGGTTTCTAATATCATTTTTTTCTAAACTGAATAGTTTGCGCGACAGACACTTCCAAAGTGGTAAAATGTGTGTCCCCCCCCCCCCCGTAACTTCCAAAATAAGGGAATGATAAAACAAAAAAAATATATGATGTAGTACCATGTAAACTTCCACCGAAAATTGGTTTGAACGAGATCTAGTAAGTAGTTTTTTTTTAATACGTCATAAATCGTAAACCACAATTTAACTTTCCTTCAGTCAACTCAAACACAAAAAAAATAATTCATAAACATAAACCTTATGCATAAACCGTGAATACCTACAGGTTTATACGGAACCCTCGGTGCGCGAGTCCGACTCGCACTTGGCCGGTTTTTTTGTGGTTCTAGGACATGCTGGTTTCCTCACAATGTTTTTCTGCAACGTTTTGAAAGCAGTGATGATGAAATAATTAACACAAAATAAAGCGCCTGTTTGGGTTCGAACCGATGACCTACAACTCGTAATGCCGTTATCACTGGGCCAGAACTGCTCCCCTGTCTTCCAAACATTAAGTACCATCGGCTTTACGTTCACATTCATGATTGATTCAGACTTTCAGGTTTCAGACTGCCTATAACAACAGTTTAATTCCTATCTTTAAGAACAAGGGAATGATAAAATCGCTGTAAGCTTTTAAATTGTACCACTGCAGCTTTATTATCTACGTTGACAACGGATATTGTTTTCTCCGCTTGCTAACTGTTTGGCCATAGAACGAGCGTTTTTTTTAAAAACGTCATGCTAGTAATCATTTGAAGATTAGGAAAAATAAATAATAGTTTAAAAAAAACTAAAAAAAAACGCTTCCATTGAAAACCAAACTAAAAAGTACAAAATAATAGAAAAAAAGCGTGGGGTGCTTTTTAAGGTATTTTTTTGTTCATATCAAACACCCCACGCTTTTTTCCATTATTTTGTACATTTTAGTTAGGTTTTCAATGGAAACGTGTTTTTTATTTTTTTTAAACTATTATTTATTTTCTATTTTTTAGGGTGTTTCGAATTGTGAGACGTATGTCAGCGTAGTTTTCGAAGACAGTTTTTTTTGCTGTCCTGGTAACCCTGGCAAGGATAATGGCTTAAATTAGTTTGTGACGTATGTCAGCGTAGTTTTCGAAGACAGTTTTTTTGCTGTCCTGGTAACCCTGGCAAGGATAATGGCACAAATTTATGAAATTATTGAAAGTTTGAATGAAATCTGGTCGTTTAAAGTGGGCCAAAATCGCGCTATAAGGAGTCGGTTACAAACAATCATACATACAAGTGAAGCTAATATAAAGCGTGTAAAAATGGATTATATCATTTATTAATATTGTATGTATTGTAACTGTAAGGTATTGATAATAACTTTTATTATTGTTATAGCACTTTTACCATCATAGTCATTTCAGCCGAACAACGTCTTTTTTTTATGATAACTCTTTTAATTGGTTCACGAAGAAACTTAAGTTAGATAAATGATCTTAACAAGTTCCACATGTCCCCAGGTTCACTATTTCGGAAACGTAAATATTTCGTCTTTTGCGCTACAGGTAGAGAGCAGTGGTGACCTCTGGAAACGATCGCGACTTATGAGTAGTAGGTCGTGAGTTCGAACCTAAGCAGACGCTTTACTTTGTGTAAATTATTTCATCACCACTGCTCTCAAAACGGTGAAAGAAAACATCGTGAGGAAACCGGCATGTCTTAGAACCAAAAATTCGAAGACATGTGACATCTACAAACCCGCACTGGGCCCGCGTGGTGGATTATGGCCCACTCCCTATCACCGAGAGGAGGCCTGTGTCCCAGCAGTGGGAACATTGTAGGTTGATGATGAGCTTCCAAACTGTGATTAAAATGTGTGACCTAAGCCTATCACTGTAGGCCGTGCTTGTCTCGCTTCTTGCAGTTTTTATACACATTGCCAACAATACGGACATCTTGAGTCGTTCGTTTCCAGTTTTCAGTGCATACAAACACGCCGCAGTGCAGCGTTATTATCTTTCAGAACGGATGTTCCTCTGTTCGCTCATTGCGTGTATACTGTGTAGTGAGGCCATAAAACTAGCGAGTGCATAGCAAGAGAATACAGCTGGTAAATATGTAAGTGTTATGACCACTATCTCTACGTAAAATAACAGTGCCTAGGAGACGTATACTAGTGGCAATCGCTTTCAAAAGCGTTTCGTATTTCTACAACGATTTTCAACGGGCTTGACTAAGTTTTTAGGGAGCTTAAATATGGCAATTTTCAGGAATGTCAATTCTATATATTTTAGAATTTTAGGGCTTGGATACATTTTCTACATAAATCCCTAATGCAGTTTTATGAGGTAAGCAGATTTGCCCAAAAACCTACTGGACCAAAATTCGAAGACATGGTGAAATCTACCAGCTCGCACTAGGCCTGCGTGTTGGATTACAGCCCAGCCCTCTCAGAGAGAGGAGGCCTAGGTCTCAGCACTAGGGACGTTATAGGATGATTATGCTAAGTGTAAATACCAGAGAAAAAAGAATGACACACGTCGTTGTAAAAAATCTTTTACCTTAAAAGTTTTAAATCCATGTGGTCTGTCAGGCAAATAAGCTTTTTTTTTTGCGGATATTCATAATACTTTATATATTAGCAAAATCTTTCGCATATGCCTATACCTGAATGATAAATAGTAAATTGTTTCGGCGCGTGTCCTAATTTTGAACGAACGCCGCCATTTTGTTTATTCAATACGGAATGTTTTACAAAACAATTACACTAATGTTTACCAACAGTGCCCCCTTTTTTAACGTCTTTTGAGCGAAAAAGATCCTTATAGCACGGTTAACAAGTTAAGCTACGCTTGCCACGGTTAGTCCTTAGATGGGAGACCTTATTTACATACCAAGAACCCTCCATGCATCGGAAAGCAAGTTAAAGCGTTGGTCCTGGCTGTCATTCGTCTATCTTGACAGCCACTGCGAGTCGTCAGCAGCCCATAACTTACAACGAGTCTTACCAAGGCGTATCGTGTTACCGAGCGAAGGTCGCTTCATGTAAAATACTGTTATTTACCTACATACGGTTAGACTAGAAGCCGGCCCCAATATAGTTGAAAAAAGCTAAGCAGATGATGATGGGTTGATGAACCGCTGTCAGTTTATAACTTGCGCTACACTGCAGCGTTATTATCCACATTGGCAGCGGATGTTGCTCTGTTCGCTAGTTGCGTGTGCATCGTGAGGCCACTACACAAGCGGTTTTTAGGGTTCCGTACCCAAAGGGTAAAACGGGACCCTATTATTAAGACTACGCTGCCCGTCCGTCTGTCACCACGCTGTATGTCATGAACCGTGATAGTTAGACAGTTGAAATTTTCACAGATGATGTATTTCTGCTGCCGCTATAACAACAAATACTAAAAAACAGAATAAAATAAATATTTAAGGGGGCTCCAATACAACAAACGTGATTTTTTTTGCCGTTTTTATAGATAATGGTATGGAACCCTTCGTGCGCGAGTCCGACTCGCACTTGGCCGGTTTTTTTGACTAACACACGGTTCGTAGGAAAAAACAATTAATTGGAACAAATGTCTAGTTGATTTATTAAGTGTAATGGCTCGTTGTTTTGTTGTCATATCAAAGATTTTTATTGCAGTGAGCGACTGAAGTAGGTGAATGCTCGCAAGTATTAATTGTTTTGTGTGAAATATTATTTAAATTAGTAAGAGCCTTAATAACCTGATTGTTCAAAGTTAAAGTGAAAACTTCTATTAAAATGTTATTTAATTAATTTAATAAAACACAACCACTAAGGAAATATTTGGCAAATTTTGATCCAATTAACGTTTAAATCCAATTGAAGCTTAGTTAGGTAATTTGCAAGTTTTTTCAACTTAACAAGCCCAGAGTAATAACTTAAGAACGTGGCGCCCTAAACTCGCAAACCACGAGCCGACGCAAGGGCAAAATTCGGTCGGAATATTGCTATCTCTGTTTGACAATAGGAGGCTAACGGTGACGCGGTGCGCAGCCGTGTGTGAGTGAGTAGTAGTATTTACCCTTTATGCATAACGACTCGAAGACATTTTTATTTACTTGTAATTAGGTATGTTCGTTATTTGCTTTATTTTTGTTGACTACTTTGGGGAATCGTTAGTAAATGTATAGACTAGTAATGCGTTTTGTGGAAATTTCTTTACAATGTCCGTATCTCAAATTATTACAATTTATCTCGAGATCTAGGCCTTTTGTAGAGAGTCTTACATACCTTTCCTAACTTGGTACTTGTAAACTAATTTTAAGCCTATTTATGTTTGTTCATTCCCTATGGAGTGGTCTCAACTTTAAAAAACTGGCCAAGTGCGAGTCGGACTCGCGCATCGAGGGTTCCGTACAAACCTGCAGGCATTCACGGTTTATGCATAAGGTTTATGTTTATGAAATGATTATTATTATTTTTAATTTTTTTATTTGAGTTGACTGAATGAAAGGTAAATTGTGGTTTACGATTTATGACGTATTAAAAAAAACTACTTACTAGATCTCGTTCAAACCAATTTTCGGTGGAAGTTTACATGGTTATGTACATCATATATTTATTTTAAGTTTTATCATTCCCTTATTTTAGAAGTTACGGGACCCGGACACACTTTTTACCACTTTGGAAGTGTCTCTCGTGCAAACTATTCAGTTTAGAAAAAATGATATTAAAAACCTCAATATCATTTTTGAGGACCTATCCATAGATACGCCACACGTATGGGTTTGATGATTTTTTTTTTTTGAGTTTCAGTTCTATGTATGGGGAACCCCAAATATTATTGGTTTTTTTTCTATTTTTGTGTGAAAATCTTAATGCGGTTCACAGAATACATCTACTTACCAAGTTTCAACAGCATAGCTCTTATAGTTTCGGAATAAAGTGGCTGTGACATACTCAGACAGACAGACAGACAGACATGACGAATCTATAAGGGTTCCGTTTTTTGCCATTTGGCAACGGAACCCTGAAAACGAAGGCTTTTTCTGTCATATCTTTTTCTTCTTATGTATAAGTAAGTATTCTTTTTACTAATTTTAAAAATTGTTATCACTACATATTATAAAACAAAGTCCCCCGCTGCGTCTGTCTGTCTACTTGCGAAGAACTCAAAAAATGTTGAACGGATTTTCATGCGGTTATCACCAATAGATAGAGTGATTTATGAAGGTTTAGATGCATTGTCCAACCTCCACGCGGGCGAAGCCGCCGGCAAAAGTTACCTACTTATAAATAATGAATAAATGTTACTAAAAGTGTTACGCAAAATATTAGTAACAGACAAATATTCCAATAATTTATACATATTTACGCGATAAAAGAGAATTAATAAAAAACAACGTTTTTTTACACGCTTTATATTAGCTTCACTTGTATGTTTGTTTGTAACCGACTCCTTTATAGCGCGATTTTGACCCACTTCAAACGACCAGATTTCATTCAAACTTTGCACACCTGTCAAGGATCGATGACAATGCAATAATTTCATAAATTTGTGCCATTATCCTTGCCAGGACAGCAAAACAACTGTCTTCGAAAACTACGCTGACATACGTCACAAACTACGCTGACATACGACATAAACTACGCTGACATACGTCATAAACTACGCTGACATACGTCACAAACTACGCTGACATACGTCACAAACTACGCTGACATACGTCTCAAAATTCGAAACACCCTAAAAAATAGAAAATGAATAATAAAAAAAAGCGTGGGGTGCTTTTTAAGGTATTTTTTTATTGATATCAGGCACCCCAAGCTTTTTTCCATTATTTTGTACTTTTTAGTTTGGTTTTCAATGGAAGCGTGTTTTTAATTTTTTTAAACTATTATTTTTTAATTAAAATTTATTTGTAATGTTCTTACACGTTACTCTCCTGACGAAAAAACCTTATAAAATAAAAATTAAAAGTAATTTATTCAAGCTAGGTTTGGAATCAGCACTTTTCGAACGTCAAAATTGCATAAAACAGTCCCACAAACCGCCCGCCCGACACCAACTCCCCAGCGGCACTGTTTAGTTACATAAACTTGATTCTATACAATAGTAGGTAGGCAAAGTAATTACGAGACACAGAATATTACAATACATTATTGACCATATGATCTGCGAGAGCAGTGGTCTGGTGGCCCAGTGGTAATGGCCCCAAGTTACGAGTTATAGGTAGCGGGTTCGAACCCAGGCAAGCGCTTTACTATGTATAAATAATGTCATCACCATTGCTCTCACACCGGTAAAGGAAAACATCGTGAGGAAACCGGCATGTCCTAGAATTAAAAAATCGAAGACATCAGACATCTACCAATCCGCACTGGGCCCGTGTGGGACATTACGGCCAATTTCCTCTCAGAAAGGAGGCTTGTATCCCAGCAGTGGGAACGTTATAGACTGATTATGTATTTGCCATATGTCAGCTAACTATGCCAATATACCAACAAATAAATAAAAACTGGTGAAGTAAAAAATGTACAAAGTAGTAGGTTTAAATAGTGTGTGTGTGTGTAACACAATAAATGAACATTATGATAATAAATTGTTCAGAATCGTTTATAGAATCGATTTCTGTTATTTTCTATACTGGCAATTGTTTATCCCAGAAATATTTAAAACTACGTTAATTATGGTCAAACTCACGTTCCCACGGACGTAATAAGATCGCGGCTGGCTATTTTCGCGCACTGTATTTTAAACTGTCGGTGTTGAACCGAGCATTGAGAATACAACAGAGTGCAGCGCGGGTCAGTCTCAGCGCGTCGAAGCACAGTTGAATTTTCACCTCTTGGCGCTGAGTAGTACCTTGAAAATCCAGCGCACGAAAATAACCAGCCGCGATTTTATTACGTCCGTGGGAAGTCATAAAATAATTAACGTAGTCATAACATAATTAACGTATACCTAGATAGGTAGGTAAATACCAACTTATACAAAGTATACTTAGGAACTTACTACTATTAAACTCGGACCACGAAAAAAAAATCTTTATTTTATTGGGCTGAGTTTAAAAATATGTAAGTAAACAATTAGTAGTCAAGCAATATTAGGCAGGTAACTTATAATATATCATTGGGTAATAGAATAGGTTCTCACTTACTGTGAGACACATCCCAACGTTCGGAGTCCATGTTGGCAACCAAACCGAATCGTAAACAATAAATCCAGGTCCGTAAACAAAGTTCCTGCCAGGGTCGCGAGATTCGTTCGAAAGAGTTACCATGGCCCTGGCATATGGGCACCTGATGGAACTAACTAACGGGTGGGTTTTAGTCAGTAAAAGTCTGACACGCCCACCTGCTCCGCCCAGAGCGGGAGAAGTCATTTGATGATTTTCCATCCAAAAAAAAAAGCAAAGTTCATCATCATTGCATTCTCATCAGTCATTCAGTCTCTGTACTCGATACCAGATCAGAAGAAAAATCAAAAACCAAGTTCTATAGCATAGGTCAATAATAGTGTCAGAAATATCACAATACAATTGAATAAACAAATAAAACTACGGCCAAAATGCATGTTACGCTAGTGTGAATGCATGTCCGAGCGGTACACAACACACCTACCGCGAGTCGTACGACCGTGCACACATTGACATTTTTGTGAGACGCGATAGCACTACCAGCTATTGAAAATTATGATAAATTTGGATGTGTTCCGTAATACCAAAAATGATGAATGAAAACTTAATGATTTTTCAATTGTTTTTTGTTATTTAGTATCTTGATAATATAATCTGTGTTATGGATAAAACATTATTACAGATATTGTTGTTTTTAATGCAGAAAAAACAAAAAGAAAACATGTCATTTATGTTGTAAAAATGTGCGAAATGCAATTCGCTCAAACTTTGTTTTGGCTTAGTTTTTTTTTAAAAAAACGTCACCATAACCTAGATAAATACTGTCTAAAGCCGAATATCATCTTAAAATGGTGGAAATATGCTCAAATTGCAAATGATTTTGGTATTACGTTTGTATGGACAGACTGTCCGTCGCCGAGCCCTTAATAAGACATAACAAAAATCGAATGTTCTTGACTCGGTTATGAGCGGGTCTCGAAACTTTAAATCAGAAATTACAAATTCTTTTCCAACTACAAAAAAATAATTCGTCCAAAAAACATCAAAAGCACTCTGCACTAGTCCTCCACTACGATAGCGAGGCACTCAGCCTCGAATGCACCGGGTCGATGCAGCGACTGCGCACTGCGCGGGTCGATGCACCCATCTGTGACGTAACAACGCACGTCACGAACACGAATTAGGACAGAAATACCACTTGAATACTGATTATTGTGATATAGGCTAACACAATTCTCATATGATTTGAAGATATGATTGTGATTGATTTGGGCGATTCAAATTGCATTTGTTGCTTTTACGGTTACACACTAATGGCAGGTTTGTCTTTTGAAATAAGATATGTAAACATAGTCATGGACTGGAAGACCTTTTCAATACACAGATTGTACTGAAACATATTTGCTGTATTTAAGATTAAAATGATCGTAAACTTAGCGATTATTAGAAATATGACAAACATGTGTCGCAGCAACTCAAAAGACATCATTACATGACTAACGAGAACGCAGCAGATCTCTTGCTTAAGAGGAGACGATATTAATTGTATTACTGTAAAGAAGACTGGACCCATTGAAGCCCTGACTGGAGGCCTTAATTTATTGACGCAGGCAAAATCAAGTCCGGTGAAGCAACCGACAACGTCCTAGGTAGACCTGTCAGAAGTCTGGATTAGAAAAAAACGTGTATAAGGACATTGCGGTGCAGTGGACCAATTTAGAGGTTTTAAAATAAAATCTTTTGTTGAATAAGGGGACGGTTTTGCGGTTTGAAAGTTTTTCTACAAGAAATATGAAACGTGTATTCTTTAAAAGTTATAGGACTACTGCAAAACTTGCCTTAAATAGTTACAGACGATATAAATAACCATCCACTAGCAGCTTGTAAACTGGATGACCACTATGCATCATTAATTCCAAATAAATAACTACTAACAAAGCAATTTCAGCAATTTTTATAGATATATGCACTCGTCTGAATACTTCTACGTATGCCTGTTGATTGTCCCAGTTACCATGCATGATGGAACTTCGGCCCTAATCCATATCGTGCCACCAGCCGAACGTTGAGCTAGGGTGGATATGAGTAATGTCTGATTGTTCCCTCGCTCTGATGGAGCTATTACTACTTTGATGGGTTTAATCTGATTTGTATGCAGTTTGTGTTTCTATCTTTGGCTATTATTTTTAGGGAACTTCTAGGATTAATGATATGAGGAGAGTAACAAAGAGATGTTGTAGTTTCAAAGTTCATTAGTCAACAGATCTTGTGTGCGTGGGATAAAATTGAAAAGAGAATACACCATTTAGATTAAACCTTCTATAGTATCTTTTCAAAAAACTTTTGTGGCAAGTCAACAAATCGATCATTTTTGGGGACTACAATAGGGGCCGAAAGACCAACCGTACTATACTAAATAAGTAATCTTAAAGTCGGTTTAAAAACCCGCCTTACTTCATCTCCCTACCAAATTTATTTGGGGTCAGTGCAGCATTTAATTTATCTACTGCCATATCAGAATTCACTCTTTTACTACAGTCATTTTAACAATACTGAATATTATTTTTGTCACTGGCTGGCCGGCACCATCAAGTAAGAGATATGACTTGAAAAATCACATAACATTTTCCTGTTTATAACCTACTAAATATTTCTTTCTTTCTTTATTGGACTCACCTCCTGTTATCCAGGTAGCTGTCGTACTCATCGGGTGTGTTCTTGTCGTCGTGCATGTCGTAGAGGTCGCTGTAGATGGCAGACTCCATCCGGGAGGGATCCAAGTGGTAGTTCGGATTCTCATACGAGAGGAGACCATTCTCTGTGGACAAAAATGGAGGAGATTAGTTTATGGGAATTTGCTATATGGATGATGACCTTAAAATTAAGATTGGATGTAGTTGAACATATATAAACATATAGTTCTTTGACGTTCAAAAAGCGCTGACTCTCAGCCTAGTTTCGATAAATGACTTTTGATTTGGAGTAGGTATATAGAGTAATTACAAACCGTGTACCGTGTGGTGCCGGACGTAAAGAATAACACCACCCCATTTCTTCCCGTGGGTGTCGTAAAAGGCGACTAAGGGACTTACTAGAGAATGGGCAGCAGCGTTCTCTATGCATTTTACCACCATACTGCGATCGCCAACCCGGCTGCCAAGCGTGGCGATTATGGCAAAGCCCCCCAAATTGGGGGAGGCCTAAGTCCAGCAGTGGACGTCTTATGGCTGAAATGATGATGATGATGAGAGTAATTACGGCAATTTTCGAGGTAGCGCCAAGGCCAGCAGTGAGCGTGTCTTAGCAGCTATTGTTAAAATATATTATTACGCCTGTATTACTCAAAAGTTTAGGCAGACATGCATCAGCACATAAATCAGTAGCTTCACTCACATTTAGTCAAATGATTGATGGATTTGCGTGATTTAATGTTATATTATCATCCCAAAAACACAATATCAGAAATAAAGACTTTTTCCTCGTTTTGCCTTTTATTAACCACAGAATAAAATATCTCTCTTTTACGGTTTACCCTCTAAATTTTAAATGTAATCTACTTAAAACATTTTCCAAAATTAAAGAAGGTTTGAACCAATACCATTTATTTTAAAAGGCATTTGTCCCCTGATCGAAAGATCTCCTATCAGCCATTATAATACGTTGACTGTCTAGCTGAGCTGGCTTTGTAGATAGCTTAGCTGTCTGAGGCATCTGAACTTGTCTAGAAAATAAAACGACAATGCACGAGATAATCTAATAGAAATGGGATTTTGAGGTATATACACATCGGTACTGTTTTTCGTCATGTTCTGTAAACTGTAATATACAGCTCTGTTTTTAGGTATATTTGTCAACTAGCTGGTGCCCGCGACTTCGTCTGCGCAGGATTAGTATTTCGAACAATATGTTTATAAATTGTAGCCTATGTGTTATTCTGATGTATAAGCTCTATTATTGTAAAGTTTCATTAAAATCCATTCAGTAGTTTTTGCGTGAAAGAGTAACAAACATCCATCCATCCATCCATACAAACTTTCGCGTTTATAATTTAGTAGGATTGTACAGCGTTGTCTTAGTTGATGGTGAAATTTAGAACAAAATAATTTTCAACATTAAAAAAAAACCGGCACAGTGAAAATAGGATTGTAGCAATCATTCACTATTTACGCTACAAAAAAAAAGTTGCTACATTAGTCGATGATGTCATAAAGTTTATTATTTTTCTTCAAATACATACGGAATAACTGTATGTACCTATTCTTGAAAAATCTCTTAAGTATATACTGTCATATATTTTGTCATCTTAAATCTCTACATAGTATATATAACAAAGTCGTAGTAATAATATCTTTTTAACCGACGAAAAAAAACGGAGGAGGTTCTCAAATCGACGCGTATATTTTTTTAATGTAAAGAAAAAGTTATGCGTGGTCAACGCAAAACTGTTTACAGAGCAGTCCGATTTTGATAATTCTTTTTCTAAACTACGCAACGGATTTTGGTGCGGTTTTCATCAATAGACAGAGTGATTCAGAGTTTTATATATATAATACGCGGACCAAGCGTATGGCAAAAGCTAGTCTCTCTATACATGAAAAACATGTCATCCCGAAAAACTGCCACCAGTTTCGTTCTAGTTCGCCGAGGGCCGCACTTGGCAGGCCTCATCGTAACCAGAGCCGAAGCCGTAATAATAGCTGATTATCACCCCCCACTGCCACCCTCCTTCATCAACATGTGTCCGTGTAAATGTAAATACGATGTAATTGCTGTCTCCGCGATGTCATCATTATTTATGAGTGATAGAGTAAGTGGTATGACGATAGTTCGTAGGCGACCCTACACTAACTATGACCTCTGTTTCTACTACAATTGTTCCTTTATTACTGGGGCTTTATTCACAATATGTTTCTAAATCACAAAATCAAAAGTCATTTACTCAAACTAGGCTGAGAGTCAGCACTTTTTTAACGTCAAAGTTACATAAGACAGTCCCCCCCAAGACGCTACTTCTTCACCACTTCCTAGTGCTTTAGTTGGGCAGAAGAAGTGGCGGAACAAACTCCCCAGCAGCACAGCTGTCTGTTAAGTTAGAAGAACTTGATTCTATACTTTACAGACTACAGGTTTCTGGGGCCAATTTAGTAAAGCTACAAAAATGATACAGAGTATTTAAGTATTACCAATAGTTATCCATCACATTTGACATTAAGACTAGAAAGAAGGTATACGAGTATTTCTTTGCAAAGAATGTAGATAGGAGTGATTTTCTCAAGCTTAATGTTTAGGCGGCACGGCTGAAAATCATATCTTAAAGTAAACATACAATAAAGTTATTTTTTTTAAAGAAAGAAGGCGTACTTATCTTGATCAGGCCGTCAATATTTTAGTAGATAACATTTTTGTAGTGAAAAAAAAATTTGTTATTTAGCATAATTCTAAGTTTGGTGGCGCGTCCACAATCTGTTTTTCGGGGGATGACCAACGCTTGAACGAAACTACACTAGTTTACTAGAAATTACTAATTTTATTTGTATTCAGTATTATTTTTTCTATCTAATGACAGTTTCATTTTTATATTTAGGGCAATACTTTATCCTAGTGAAAATCGAAAAGGACTGTCCGCGCGAAATTTTAAATTTTGGTGGGAGTAATCTAATCATCAAGTGACTCGTTTAGAATAAACCTAGATGGACAACGCTACCAACGTTCACTTCGTTTAGTCAGGCGCTCACGCGCAGCAGTGACAGACGTGTGCCATCCTGTTGTGATTTCCCGCCAAAAACGTAAGTAAGTCTTTTCGTAGTAATTGGACAAAAAACCTGCAATTTTGGTGTAATGTTTTAAAAACGTTTTATGACTAAGTCGGCGTTGTAATTTAAATTATAATAAAAAGGTTAAGGTATGCTTTCAAAATTATGCCAATATAAATTGTACATTCTTAGTAGTTTTTTTTTAAATAAACATATTGAACAAGATTCTAATTTTGGTGGAGCAATTTTGGTGGTTTTGGTGGTATTTTACCAATCACCAAAATTGCTTAGTTACACCAAAATTAGTTTTTAGAGTTACGTACCTCAAAGACAAATGAAAACGAATCTTAATAAGATACCTTGGTTTGAAAGTACAGTATATTATACCTACGGAAGTACAGTACAGGAACGTTATACATTTTTTTTGTTTCTTCATCACTCTGAAGCTGATTCTTGTTTCTTCATCAAGAAACAAAAAAACAAAAAAATGTATAACGTTCCTGTACTGTACGCTTAGAACGAAAAATGCTTTCAATAGCAATGAAAATATAATTTAGGTATTATTTGCTTTCCAGCATGGCAATGAAAAAAAATTCAAAGTTATCACACGCTGAGTGCTTGGAGAGGAAAAGGATGGCAGAAAGGGCAAGAAAAGAAAAAATTTGGAATGATCCCGTCAAACTAGAGGAATTGCGAAGAAAAGAAAGAGAAAGATATCATAAAAAAAAAGCTGAAGGGAAAATCGTACCTTTGAGTAAAATGCCACCGCGTGCTCGCAGAGTTCGACAAAAAAGGAATCGGGTTAATTTCAAAGCTTATTTAAATGAAACCAAAGCTCAGTCATTTTGCACTGCCAGTACATCTTTGCGACATGATGCATCTTCGGTATGGGCACATTTAATACCGATTTTGCGTGAGGTTAAAGAAACCCTTTTTGAAGTTTGTACCATTCATTTTGTTTCGGATTCTCCGTCAGCACAATACAGAAACAAAAAAGTTTTCTACCTAATATCTCAGTTAAAAATGTATCTTCCTAACTTGACATGTGTTGTATGGCACTACTGTGAATGTGGGCACGGAAAAGGTGCACCTGATGGCGTCGGCGGAGTACTCAAGAGATCAGCAAGTTGCCTTTGGAAAAGATATTACAGATATCGACAGCCTTGTCCAAAGATTGAAAACAGTCGTCACAGGGGTTAAAATTGAAATTGTTCAAGAACATGAAGTCATTGAGAAAGATGAGCTTATGCCAAAAAATCTTAAACCTTTCCCTGGATCAATGAAAGTTCACCAAATTGTTTGGACGAAGACTTCTATCAATGGCTTGGCAATGCGTTCGTTATCTTGTGTTGAGCCAGACTGTCTTTAATATACAATTCGATGCTGCCATGGGAAGCATATGGGCTTTTATGAATTGCCAACTGAGACAAATGTTCAGGAAGAAGTCGAAACAATAAGGGATGTTGTGTCACTTACAAGTTCGAGGCAGTCATCGTCAATAACAAATGCCCGTTCCGATGTTCAGACACCACAAATATATAGATTTCCAGCATCTAAACCTTTTATTTTGTTAAAACCCAACCAAATCAAACTAACCGGCCCTTCGCATGATTTGGTTAGTATGGCAGACTATGACCAAATACCAACTCCAAATGTTTCTTTTTTTGATAATATCAATAGTGAAATACTATTACAATATGAATGCACATTGGAGAATATTAAGGAAGAAAATGAAACAGCTAATAAAAAATATAAAAATGATCATGATGGCGATGATAGCGAAGATGATTTGAATATTTTTTAATTTACAGACTGAAGAATTGACAAGACTTAGAATAGTAAGAAAGTTTATTAGTTGATTTATAATTTTTTAAATTGATCTCATTACATAATTATGTTAACAAAAAAAATTAAAATGATCATGATGATGATGATGATGATGATGATGATAGAGGTTAGAGGAGATGATTGCAATTCGTTTAAATTAAAAACTGTAGAATTAACAAGACAGAAAAATAAGAAAGTTTTATTTGTTGATTGTTATTTTTTTACTGATCTCATTATGTTATTTTTTTATTAAAACATTTATTCACTATAAATAAGATTTTTATTGTTATTTTATTTATAATTTGGTTCAGTACAAAAATTTGGTGTCAAGACTTTCTAATGTTGGTGACAGAAATAAATTCTGGTGTCAATATTTCTAATTTTGGTGTTAGATATAAATTTTGGTGTCGTACCAATTCTGGTGTCGTCAATATATTAGAAGCTTTCAGGAATAAATAAATTTCTCTCACATTTTATGTACCTGAATACGTATCTCTTGCTTATCAACATCTTAGATTATTAAAAAAACCAGAAACAAACTTTTCCACCAAAATTAGGTAAAAAATGATAGTTGTTGAAATTCACTCATTAGGTATTATAATGGTAGGCTTTTAATCTAAATCATCGAAAGCCGCTTTAGAAAAAACCTTGCCTGAGTGGTTATTAACTTACTATCAGTAGGAATCACTTTCATTTTAACACTTCAACAACATTGATTGTGTTATTAACCTTTGTGAGTAGATTTTATTTGGAACATATCACGCAAAGGACTAGAAAATAAATAATCTTTAAAATGATTCATTCTGATTGATAGTGCGTTGCGTAAATAGTGTGCAGGTCTATGGGAATGTCTACTTTAAAAAAAATTGTTCAAATACTTTATCAACAAACCATGTAATCATCATCATTTCAGCCGTAAGACGTCCACTGCTGGACTTAGGCCTCCCCCGATTTGGGGGGCTTTGCCATAATCGCCACGCTTGGCAGGCGGGTTGGCGATCGCAGTATGGTGGTAAAATGCATAGAGAATGCACTGCTCTAGTAAGTCCCTTACTCGTCTTTTACGACACCCACGGGAAGAAATGGGGTGGTGTTATTCTTTACGTCCGGCACCACACGGTACGAAACCATGTAAGCTACAGTTTAAATGGCAATTTCAAAACAGAAACCAAATCCTTAAACTCACCTAAAAGACGGCCTAACTAAACCACCTAAATTGATTCCACTCGTGACCTAGAAAGGCCTGGATTTTCTTTGTAATAGATTCTAAGCGCCCGCTTAGGTAAATGGCGCGACCCATTTAGCTAGCAGAATCTTGAAAACTATTAGCGAATCTAAACGTTTTAGCGACGCTTTGAAACGGTTGAGGATCTTCCTCAAAGGCCGGGACCACACAAACGCGAAGCGACTTTCCGACACTTATGTATCCTTAGTACAGTAAATATTGTAGTTCAGCAGATTGACACATTCTGTGCGTTTCCGGACGTAAAAAATAGCACCATTCCATTACTGTACTTAAAAGGCGACTAAAGGACTCACTAGAGAATGAGCAGCAGCGTTCTCTATGCATTTTACCACTATACTGCATCGCCATCCCGCCTGCCAAACGTAGCGATTATGACAAACCCCACTAAATAGGGGGAGGCCTATGCCCAGCAGTGGACGTCTTACGGCTGCAATGATGATAATGAGATTGACACACCAGGTAAAACCATGTATAGTCATTTCTTATAACAAGAATTACACTTGTGATTTAAAATATACGAACAATTGTTATTTAGTAGCTTCTCTTAATCATCTGATTCCGTGATTTGTATTATGAAGTTGTGTCGTCACGTATTGTGCATGTGTGAACGCACCTTACATTACGTGGCGTCGCCTGTACTATGTTTAGTTTATATACGTTTTACGGGACGCACCTAGGGTTGCCAGGTCATAAAACCAAAAAGCCGGACAGACCTGTCAGTTTAGCCGGACATTTGGGTAAAAACTTCGATCAAAAATGTGGTAAAAAGGCCGGACATCTTTATTTTTTTAGTCTTAAAACAAAAGTAAACGTAAAACGAATTAACTAAATACCTACATTTTGAAATCTTTGTAACATAAAGGAATTCATATTTTTTGGTTGGCAGACACCTCCTTTAAAAGCTAATTTTCCTTTAAAATTGAGCAATAATACCGCGGGAAGGACAGTGCTAGTTCGCTCGCTTGCGCTGTAGCGATACAAGATGAGGCGGATGAAGACAAAAATGATCATATCTAAAAAGCCTAACAAAAACCGGACAGGCCGGACGGCATCTAATTTAGCCGGACATGCAACTAAAAAGCTTGACTGTGTCCGGCTTTATCCGGACGCCTGGCAACCCTAGACGCATCCATAGCGTCTCTCTCTCTTGCCCCAACCTTGACAAAAAAAAACAGCATGTACAGCCTACTACAGTCAAAAAAGTAGCGATGTAGTGTCACGGTATCTTCCCAATTTACACACATAAACATGTAAAGTCATAATGTTGATGAGAAGGAAGAACTATTTTGGCCTAGGCGAAACTAGTTCATCCTAAAATCGGGTCGGTCGGTAACATATCTAATTCTAAACTTTAAAAACAACCTCACCTCCAATACGCGTAGGTAAGAGGACACAAGTAGAATACCTTCCACCTATCTCCCCAAAAACTTAAGTGTTGCGATGCGACGCGACTTACGAAGAAATCGCAGCATCTCACGTCATCCGATTAGTCGTAACTGTGTGGTGGAAACCTATTAGCGTTTAGCGACGTTAGAATCTTATCTGAGACTAACTTTATCTTTAGTAGTAGCCGATTCAAGTTCCCGGCACTTCAGCCGAAGTATGTAATAGTAAATGTGACTACTTTTAAAGGTTGTAGGATCTATTCATATTGCGAGGAACGGTGTTTAGTTTTAGAAGATTCTTGTTCCTTTAAGATTATGTTCATAAAACTGGACCTGTTGACGGAAAACTGACGGGAAACCAATGTTACCACAAGTCGGATTGCCCATAAGCTTGTTTCATGGTCTTCTAATAGACAAGATCTAACAAAAAAATAAAAAATAAACGTATCAGAATTTGAATGAAATGATTTGCTAGATATAAGTTACACGAATGTTATCAGAGTCAATGAAACATAACGCAATTTGTAGAACAAACATTCATTTAAAGAACAGGCTAGAGTCTTATCTATTACCATTCTTTAAAGATGGAGAACTCTTCATTAAAACTGAAAGGCAAAAATTTAAATTTATTTTCCCACTGAGGCCTGTGCAAAACCCCAAAACATATTCCACTTAACCAAAACAACTAAACCACAGACAAATTGCAATCCCACTAAACAGGCTATGAAATCCGTACATTCTTATTAAATCCACCAATCGCGTTAACACGCAACGATTGCCTAAAACCCCCATCCCCCCTATAATCCGCTACATCCCGTAATAGGGGGATGAGTGGATGACTACATCCCCGAACAACTTCCAATAGGCATTGAGAATAACCCTTGCTACGATATTACATGAACATTATGGTCTAATAGTTACACGCGAGTATCGGGTCATTGATGTGTGGTGTAAGTGACGAGAGACCGCGTTTGGGAGATGGTAATTTTATTTTTAAATGACATTTTTGACGTTTGATCTCGAATGGTTGTGATTATGATGAGGTAAGCACTATTGTGCTTGACAAATCAAATAAAAATTAAAATATTGTTGTTGGTGGTGTTTTAAACATCTTTTTAGGGTTCCGCACCTCAAAAGGAAAAAGCGGAACCCTTATAGGATCACTTTGTTGTCCGTCCGTCCGTCCGTCCGTCCGTCTGTCAATACCCTTTTTCTCAGGAACGTGTGGAGGTATCAAGCTGAAATGTATATCAAATACTCAGGTCTACTATCCCTTAGAGCTGTGAAAAAACCAAACTTCTAAGCTAACGCAATCAAAAGATATAGCCGTTTATGCCGCAAATTTCCGCAAATTTTCGAAACTCGCAAGGGAATCAAAACCTAAAGGGTACTTCCAGTCGATGTAGAATTTTGAAATTTGGTACGAAGCAACGTCTTATAGCACACTTAAAGGAAAAATTGCGAAAACTGTAAATTTTTAGTTACATCATACAATAAAAATATTTTTAATAATTTTAAACTTACTACCACTTTCCTCATGAACGCGTAGAGGTATTAAACACGAGGTTTATACGGAACCCTCGGTGCGCGAGTCCGACTCGCACTTGGCCGGTTTTTTATTGTAATAAAAGTAGTACAGGGCGTACGTTTAGTAACAGGGGACTCCCCAGTTGTCTATAGCTACCGAAGAAGCAATGATAAAACTGCAATGGTATGGTATTTATTTAAATATCTGGGGCATATCTCACTCGTAAAAGCTTCTATTACTTTCCAGCAGTCATTTAGATACTATTTCAGAGTAACTGTGCGCGGATTCAGTTGCGTGAATGTCAAAAATAATCCCACGGAAATGTGCTACCGGGATACACCTATGTTACTCCTTAGAACATCAGCTATCTGCCTGTGAAACTCCTGTCAAAATAGTTCCCACCGTTTCGGAAATTAGCCGGAACAAAAAGACAGAAAATTTTAAAGGTTGTTTTTTTACACGCTTTATATTAGCTTCACTTGTATGTTTGTATATTTGTATGTTTGTTTGTAACCGACTCCTTATAGCGCGATTTTGACCCACTTTAAACGACCAGATTTCATTCAAACTTTGCACACCTGTCAAGGACCGATGACAATGCAATAATTTCATAAATTTGTGCCATTATCCTTGCCAGGGTTACCAGGACAGCAAAAAACTGTCACAAACTACGCTGACATACGTCTCAAAATTCGAAACACCCTAAAAAATAGAAAAAAAAATAGTTTTAAAAAACTAAAAAACACGCTTCCATTGAAAACCAAACTAAAAAGTACAAAATAATGGAAAAAAGCGTGGGGTGCCTGATATCAATAAAAAAAAATACCTTAAAAAGCACCCCACGCTTTTTTTCCATTATTTTGTACTTTTTAGTTTGGTTTTCAATGGAAGCGTGTTTTTTAGTTTTTTAAAACTATTTTTTTTTTTTTTGAGACTCTGATTTTATGATATTACAAAGAGATATTTTGATTTTATTTATTTGTATGTATGTAGAAATCGTGTAAATATTGACAGAGTGCACACAACTTTTGTAATCAAGTTCGTGATTGAAGAAAAGTGATTATGACAAGTTATAGACTTGTAATTAATTAATTGTATAGTTACTAACGCAACAAAGAAAGTAAAAATCTTTTTTATATTTCTTCAACATAATAATATGTTATGTTTTAATTGCCAAGATAAATTAGTTAAATAAAAATCCATTACGTAAATTGTATACCGATTTAACTACCATACATACTATGTAATTAACTACCGTATACATACAAAAAGTTATATAACCGTGAAAATCGATTATTAACGTACCTTCCGTTTCGCGATGCGTGTTTATATTTAATACGTAATACCGGAAGGAGTTTGAGGAAAATATTGAATAAATATTTGATTGAGATAACGTGGGTTATTGACCTTTTCACCCAGAAGATGGCGTGACGGGGGTTACTCCAATTTGGTATGCTGAGGAATAAGTACATAGTTGAGTTGGGTTAACTAGGTTATACTCATTCTTTGTCTAGACGGGTTTCCTTGAGTTGTTCTTTTTTATCGGACGCTTTTACAAAACTCTGGTAATAATAATAAAGTTAGTAAGATGTGTGATGGAAGTGTAAAATCCTGAGGTTTTAACATAAATAAAATTGAAATTCTGTTTATTGGTAAGCACATGCTAGAGAATTGTTAGCCCTACAGTTTTTTTTTGTTTTTTTTTTTTGTTTAAGTTTTAAGAAAACTATACTTGTGTATTCCGAATTAGATTTATAGTAATAAAAATGGAACAGTTTGCCAAAAACAAAAAAATAGAAATTCGGGAACATCTTAACGTCTCTTTTCTATGGATTTTGTGTATTGAATTTGGTCAGGATAACGTCTGTCGAGTCCGCTAGTTGATGATAGATAATATAAAATGTTAATTAACACAATTATACAAATAATAAAACTCCAAAAGCTTTGAAAAGCATGAATACATCCAGCATCGTATCCAAAGATAAACCTTAAATCCTTAGCAACTAGTTCAAAAACAAAGAAAATCATGATTTTCCGAACAACATGTTCACGAATTGTACGATTACGTATTGGGCGTGACTATTCCGAAGAGGTTAAACGTATAAATCAGAAAACGTGTGAGCTGTCTCCAGTTGGTGTCGCGGAGAGTAACGCTCGAGGAGTCAGGATTACATGGTGTTCTGATCACCCTTCTACAGGGGTGGGCGGTAAAGCGTGCAACGTAAGAGGTGGGTCGGCTTTTAGTATTAAACTAATTATAATACTGTTCTGGATGACGGAAATCGCTTGTAATACCGTTGATACTTTGATGTTTTACGTTATAGTGCTTTTGACGAATCATGGAATAAAATTAAGTTGTGAAATTCTGTATCATTATTGTCGTTTCCATTCTTGGAGAAGAATACAAAAAGTGCTCAACAGTACCACTGTCTACTGACACAGAAAAAACGCTCTTACTGCAATGACACAATGTCAATATCAAATTGTTACCATTAAGACCAAGCCAATCAATCTGCCTAGTGTTTTAGTATATTTGGGCATGTCGGAGTCAACTGCCAGTCTTACTAGATACAGCTGAATACCAATATATAACATGGAATGACTATCTATTTGACCCCTACTAACCAGTTAACTGCGTAACACGATACCGTTGGTAAGACTGGTTAATAGAAAAAAAAAAAACAGGCAAACTTAATGCAATAGAAGTGTTTCTTTTGAATAATAGCTATCAATTTTAAAACACAATTTCCTCCACTGGTCGACATTATTACATAGACAAATTCCATTTTCATTTGTGTAAGTAAATTTAGGGAGGATATAAATCCGCGACATCTCATCCCTTACACCACAAAAATAAAGGCGTGTGTCCACGAACGTAACGGTCGCTCCCGCTTCCGGCCAACAATGGCACCCGCTACATAATTGATACTTTTTGGTAATATCACTGTTGTTCTGAAATAATGCGTCGCTCGTGAATGTGGGCCTTTAGTGTGGGAACGATACAAGAATAGATCTGTTTGGGTTCGTCCTGGGAATGGGTTTGGGGAGCGCCGATTGGCTAACATGTGTTTGACTATGTAAATTGGTGGTCCATGGAAGAAATGAGGGAGTACTATTAAGCTAAATAGGAGGAGAGTATACTAAAAGCCACGCTCTGTTTACTAATTTGTTTTAGACTAGGTATATTTTAAGACACAGGTAAATCTATAATACAAAAGCGATAGGTCATTCATTCATACATTTATTCACTCACTGATTAATCACAAAATCTCAAAAATTATTGCCACATAAACACTCCAGAGTCATCTATGAATCTGAACCTTTTTTTATCTTGTTATCGGCTTGATATGCCATCAACAGATTTGTTGCAGGTGTATTAACCTAGGTGCTTTTTTTTTCCAGCTGTTGGATCGAATGGGACTCATAGACCTGTCCCTGAACCGATTGCCAGTGAGTGGGAAGACACACTTTAAAAATCTATTACGGCATTTCAGCTATTGCGACACGAGGATGTTATCGTGCAAAGGGTTTTGTATAGCAGACTATATTATTGCCTGACCATATTAAACAAATTCTCATTAGTACACATCGAATGCATTTCAGAAGCAAACAAACGTTCGTGCGGGCTGCCATTACAGTGAGCTATGTGGAAGGAATGTGCCATTTAGCTTATAAACAAGGCCTGAGCTTTGAACTTGATATGAATCATGGCATAAGGCTAACTTTTGTTGAGAGGGTCAGAAGCAATCTGACGAATTTGACGTCGTGAGTATTTTAAGTGACCCAGAGGAGGGCTGGAGCTGTAGAGTTTTAGTGGTGCCAATTGACAATAATGATATGTATTGCAAGGTTGTTGAGAATCCTTTTCGAGTTTCTTTAAGGTGTACTCCTAAACTTGCCAAACACAACCAGCCTGTAATGTCTAATGTTTCCACTGCTGGGACAGAGACCTCCACTCTGTGAGTGGGAACGGGCTGTAACGCACTGCCAGGGCCCAGTGCGGGTTGATTGATGTTACATGTCATGTCAATGTTTTCCTTCACCGTTCTGAGAGCAGTGATGATGAAATAATTTACACAAAGTGCCTGTCAGGATTCAACCCTACGACCAACATCTCGGGAGTCAGTACCACTGGGTCACCACTGCTCCATAAAGCTTCCCAAAAGCGTAGCTAAGAAAAGTGCGTTCTAATGGATACCCCGAACTTACAAAGGATGGCGCCAGCTATATTGACACGCACTTAAAATAAACAAAAAAACATAAAAATGACCCAAATCTAGTAGGTTTTTAGATACTTTCGGTGAATTTCATCAATTAAACTGAACGAGATCAGCACATCTAAGTCAACAACAATTATGATACTGACAGCTCTTGATCGAAGCTCTCTTCAGATTCATTGGTGAAATCGATTATAGGTCTTCATGTCATCGATTTTGAACTTAAAAATAACAATAGGTACTAATCCAGCGTATTCTTCCAACCTGTACCCACCTATTCAAATAAAACAAAACAACGCCCCATGATAGCCACATCAATCGAACTCAAATACCAATGAAAGAGTAAATTATTCACATACGCGTGGTACCAAGACAGAGCGCCTGTATCGATTTTCAGGCGACCTTCAGACAGCCCGACTGTACACTTTTAAAACTTGAAGAGAACCTAATTGAGGGTAGCTTGGTGACTGACACGTTTTGTGGGAGGTACTGGGAGTGTCATTAAGCTGGTGGGGTAAAAATATACATTGTAGTTTGATGACGTGACTGAGTAAATACAGATTGTTTTAGTGCAAATATTTATGAGTGATTTTTTATAACTAAGGGAATTCGACAATGTTTTTAATGGACTATTTCTTTGTTGCTTTGCCCGTGTTTTAGTAGTAAACATTTAGTGGCGTGTAAAGTAATTAATCTAACTGCGTTTGAGGAAACATCAGACTGTTTTTCTTACGTCAAAAAAGTAGAAAAAAAGGCTAGAACAAAAAACAAGCTATTAGTAATGCTAATTTGTAGTGTTTTTATAGCTCATGTAATAATTTTATGAGCAACATTATATTTTGCTGAACTGGAACTAGGTAAGTACATATTATTTATCTAAACAAGTATTGCAAAAAAAAAGATACAGTCGAATTGATAACCTCCTCCTTTTTTTGAAGTCGGTTAAAAAGAAAGAAATAGTTCAAAAGAGAAAATAAACCGCAATAAAAACTACGACCACATCGTAACAAGATTCAAGAAAGAGAATATTCCAGAATTACAATTTCGCCTCCAGAAGATAATAATTTACAATTCGTACTTTACTTAATTGGTTTTCATATTGCCTATTCATCAAACAGAATGGATGATGATTGTTCAATTACTGAAATTCTGTAATGAAAGTAATCATGCACAGAATTGTGGTTTTAAATGAAATTGTACATCATTTCAATTGATTGGATGTGGGAGGGAATGCTTTATAAATTGGATATTTTAAAACTGAGTTAAATAAGTAGGTTACTGTGTCAATTATCGAGGAGTTTTGTGAAACGAATACAAAATTGGGCCTACGAGTACATATAAGTCGATAAATGGTACCTGTCGACTAACTGACACACTGTTAACATATAAAGAAGAAACGATAATTGAAAATCACCCTGTTGGCGATTCCAGTTCTTAGTCGAGTACTTACAGAATTAGTAATTCTGTGACGTCCGAGTCAGCCTGTCCCTTGCTGCCCTCCACCAGCGATGCCTTTTTTTTATGGATGGGAAATCATCAAATGACTTCTCCCGCTCTGGGCGGAGCGGGAGGGCGATTCAGACTTTTACTGACTAAAACCCACCCGTGTTCCTTCAGTTGCCCATGTGCCAGGGCCACGGTATCTCTTTCGAACAATCACGCGACCCCTAAGCTGAAGTCCGTACCCCACTGGGGGTGCCTTTAGCGAGTAGTCACTCTAGTTTAAGGTTTTTTAAGCCCTGGCTGAACGCCTTAATTTATTAAGGTAGCCACAGGCAAGCCGATATCCTCATAGGTTGACGAGCGAGAAGTGATTCCCAAAAAAAAAACTTGACACAAAATGTCTTATGGGTACCTAAAGACTAAAAGAGTATGCCCTACCCAGTCCAGTCAGACTATGTTCTTAAATATTTTCATGTTTTCAACGACTTTTTTGAATGAAAACAAATGTACAAAGTCCAAATTGATCAGCTACTTTTTCCGTCAATCGGCACTTATCAAGAACTTCATTATCCGTGACCCAAGTAATCGATTGGTACTTTACCGCCATCGAAAAATTGACGAACCGGTATCAATATTCGATGAATCTACCAAAAGAGAGGGCATGATGAAATAAAGTACCTCTTAAAAACCAATCTGTTTGAACGAGCGGCCATTTTGGAGCGTTACGCGGCTAAATTTGGCTTTTGACGGCAAACGTCATTATTTGACACTTATGTTCGAAGTTCGAAAGTGGTCAATGTTTGTCTGTCATCGGCTTATAGTGATATAACTTGATTGGTATATGGTCAATGACCATTTATGAGTGTGCGCTTATTATTTAATGTTAATTTACGAGTGCCTTCTTCAAGAATAAAGTTTAAAAAAAAAAAGATAAAAAACGTTGTGTTTACACAAGGTTTTTTAACTTTTATTTATTTTGGACTGATAGGATAGGAGCTATCTAGAACAGTGATTTTTGGACTCTGAAAAAAGTATTTTTTATTTTACAATTTAATTTGAAATCAAAAGAACGGTTATATCATTATTCTTGTATAAAAAAGTAAAATTAGGTAATTACCTGCCTAAGGTAGGTATATATTTCAAAAAAACTCAAGTTCAACATTCCCAAAAATGAATTCGACTTATTCCAAAAGGTTCAATATGTGACGCTTCATATGTCTGTGTTTAAGACTAAGTCCTCCGTATAATGAGTCAGACGAATTACCCGGGCAGACTGAATAGCTTTCATTCCGTATGAATAAGGCCAATCTTCTCGTAATCAGTCTCACACTCACACAGACCTTCAGGGTTGTGAATCACTGTGGAATTATTTGATATGGCCTTATGGAATGTTATCGTTTGGACTGATGACTCAAAATTTTGATGAAAATATGTTTTTTTTAAAGTATTTATGAATGTTTTATGCGAAGGAATTTTCAGTTTTAAGTTTAAAAAACAGAAAGGCTAAAACAAGAATGCAGCTGAATATCAGAACTTTACGGTCAGCTAGGCAGTCACTTCACAGTTCTTACTGTCCAGTAATTGGTTACTGGAAATTAGAAACCCCTTTATAAGACTGGTTGTCAGACTTTCCAGAAATAATAGCAGGTGGTCCTGCTAGCTTAACGTGTTTTCCGACGCACGGAGAGATCTTGGTATATAAAAACAGAGGAGTAATTGCGGAACTTTTTGTCGGTAGGAATTGGTTTAATATTCATAGTTAAACAACATTCATTGCGTTATTTACGTAGCTGAGCCGACAATTTATTCGAACAAATGACGCAATGGTTTAGAAATAATCTTCAATCCCATTCAGATTCTGATTAATTGTACGTTTCGCAATTAGGCTGCAGTTACGAGGCTAAGTAAATAAAATAATAAGCTACCGAACAGCTTATATTGATCATGTTGAAAATCATTATAGGAATTCCAAATTTTCTAGACCTTCAATGTATTCTCACACATTTAAATAACAAAGGCATAAAACAACTCCATACAATATTCTCTATAACGTTCTACATTTAGCACCCACGTACTAAAACTCCGACGAAGCCACACGTCTCTACTAAAGATCGTAACTCCATGTAAAGTAAACATTCGGCTAAAGATAGACAGTTTACACTGACATAACAAAATCAATATTAAATTCAACTCAACATGTAATATGTTACCACTTTCACGTTCAAGATGTTTAAGAATTATGAAAGCTAGTGAAAATAACACTAACTGTGTACCTACTAGACACGTAAGAGTATTTTGGATGGAGATCAAGTATCATCTCATGAAGGTATAGTTCATCATCATCAATTCAGAGTTTGCCGTAATTAACACGCTTGGCAGACGGGTTGGCGATCGCAGGATGGTGGTTACCAGGTTATCCAGTTAGATAAAGAACGCTGCTGTCCATTCTCTTGTAAGCGCTTTAGTCTCCTTCTTCACTGCTGGACATAAGCCTCCCTAATTTGGACGGGTTTTCCATAGTCGCCATGCTTGGCAGGCGGGTTGGCGATCGCAGTATGGTGGTTACCAGGTTCAGGTGGTATCTAGTTGGATAGAGAACGCTGCTGCCCATTCTCTTGTAGGTCCTTTAGTCGCCTTCTACGACACCCACGGGAAGAAATGAGATGGTGCTATTAAACAGTGCGGATCAAAAGAAGACGTAGTAACCAAAATTGAGTAGAGTATGCTTCGATGGTTTGGTCATGTTGAAAGGATGAATAAAGGGCTGCTAACAAAGGATATTTACAAGGCAGATGTGACTGGACATGCCGAAAGGGGACGCCCTAGGAGAACATATAGTGACCTTATTGCTGTTCTTCAGAAGGGTCAAGTGCGTAGTATTGAAAACCGGTATGCGTGTATGACTTGATGTATGAACATAAACGCAGCAAATGGAGTATGAAAGGATCGTGGCAGGGAACGCTTCTGCCCCATGGGAAAAAGGCGTGAATTTATGTAAGTATGTATGTAATTATCAAACATAGTCGAATGTCGTGTATGTCTGTGTGATCGGTAAGATCTTCTAAGCTCCACAATAGATTTTGATGCAGTTTTCACCATCATCTAGAGACATTTATTCCGTATGGTAAAGAGCAGTGGTGGCCCAGTGGTAACAGCCGTGATTACGAGTTGAAAGTCATGAGTTCGAACTCAGGCAGCCTCTTTACTTTATATACATTATTCCATCACCACCGTTCTCAAAACGGTGAAGGAAAATATCGTGAGGAAACCAGTACGTCCTTGTTGAACCAAAAATTTGGACACATGTGATATACGCTAACCCGCACTGACCCCGCGTGTTGGATTACGGCCCACTCACTCTCACAGAGAGTAGGCCTGAAGGATTCATAAGTGGATGATAATTTAAAATGCCGCTTACAAATTGAGTGCTTTAATATAATTATTTGAATAATTAAATCTGAAATTCTAATTTATAAAACTGAAAAGATGTTTTTCATTTGCCAATTGAAGTTAATTTTAAAACCTCAATGTTCGTATTATTTAAACAAAAATTCGTTAAAAATACAGATGAATATTTGGTTTGTTTACACTTTTATCAGATATTTTTGGAACATACCAAACGTCCCAGCTGAACTTATGAAACAGTAAATATTAAATATACCATAATGTTTACCAAATCCAGGAGTATGACCACATGAAGACCTCTTAGAAAGTAAAAACAAATAAAGCTAGATACTCACTTCCCCGTTTATGCAGTCCCATGTTTTCCGAGTTCACTTTTAAGAGACAAACGTACACATCACTAACTTTCTATCACTTTCGGTCCATCACTATTCACAGTTCGTAGTTAGTACACCAGTGAGAGTAAAGCTGAGGACACACAGGATAAAATTACGTAAACTTGCGCGACTAGAATTCAAGTTTGCGTAATTCCAAGCATTTTTTGTAGAATTAAGTAAAATTACGAGGTTTGAATATTGAGATGTTTTGCGCAAGATTTAATATGTAACAGCGTAGGTTACCTAGGTAGAATAACGTAGTGTTTGGTGCCTACGTGACATATTTACCGAATTGAGTTTTCGAAAGAGGGAACTTTTAATGTCTACTTGCGTAAAACTGACCTATTTTTAAACTAAACTAACGTAAAAACCACAAAAATTGAGCAGCTTCCCTCGAGAAACGTAAAAATCCTTTTTTGAAAAACTGAATTTCAACAAATATTTTTTACTTTTATACCTTGTATGTGTTTGTCATATAAGTACCTACATTTAATATAATACGATTTATACTACAATAATAACGTTATCTTTCGATCGACTTACTAAACTAACTAACTTACTTATTTAACCTTTTCAATAATGTGAAAGTAACTAACAAAAATAATAAAATGTATTCGTAATTTTATATTGAACACGTTAAGTAAGTAAATAAATTGTTATCTAATCCATCGTTATAAAAATAGTTCATACAATTTTCACTGACGCAAGCTTCGTATCTGTTGTTACATTAATCGACTATTCTTCCATTAAAAAAATGAGCAGGAAAACCACCAGTTTCAATTCTGTTAAGTTGGATTAAAAAATTAATTTACTTTAAAAAAAAACAATATTTTAACAATATTCTTGTTGTATTTTTAAGCCAGATAATATAAAAAATATTTGAAAATAAAAATTTATTCGAAAAAACTGTTTGCAAATGCTTTGTTTGTTGCCAACAAACTAGAACAATTATAGCATATCGTGACATAATATAATAGTTATTTGTTTCACTACTCCCACGTTTTCACTAAGATACCAACGTCAAAACTCACACGGGTTTAATGGAACAACAATAATTAAGTATTGTTAAAAATAAGTGAGTAATACTGGTTTATTAAATCCTCAGACGTAAACTGTAATTATTTAACCAGATGTTATTTAAAGTTTATAACAGTTTTAATATTACGTATTATTCATGACGTCTTTTTATTGTTCTGGTGAACACTAGACTTTACAATGAAAGTATGTGAACCTTTTGATGTGCAGTAGTTTTCAAGAAATTTCTTTTTTAGCACATTTTTCTAAACGTTACGAGATGTTTACCATTGTTAGAAAAATCGAACAAAGTACAAGGAAAAGGGAAGTTCCGGGTTCGACTGTTAAGTGAGACAACAAAATGATGAAATAATGGAATTAAGTGCCTTACTTAAGCACTCCCAATTCCCATCTGAGAATCAGACTTGTAACTTAATTAATATAAAGAATAAATGTAATAATCTACTCAGTATAAGTATTTCTTTTTTTTTTCTTGGAAAATCCCCATGGATTGCCCTGGAACATGAAGAGTTACACCGGACTTACTAAGACTGGACTTACTACACCAAAAGAAGGTGGTTGATCGTTTCAATCTACTATTATTTCAATTTACCATAATATTGTATCGCCCATTTTGTTTGTACTTTTTCGTATCGTGTATTCACGTTTTTTAGATAATTTCATATTTACCTAAGTACCTAACTTATTTTTTCATATATAATTTCAAATTAAATTAGTTTGTTCCCTATTCGTTATTAACGTTAATTTAAGAAAGAAAGAAAAAGTATTTATTGCGTCACGCACAGAAAGTAAACTAGAAACAATACTTAATAAAATCAAATTAAACTAAAAACTAAAGAAAAAACAAAATTAAAAACGAAAACTGAAAGTCCTGGAAGAGGCCTAAGGCCCCTATCTCAGATGATGTTGCGAGATTTAAAAATAAGTGTCACAGCGTTGATATTCTGATAGAGCTGTAAACTTAAATCATATAACAACAAATTTTATTACTGAATAGACCAAGTAAGAACGTAACTATTAGACAATAGAAGTAGCGACAGCCGCCTGAGAACGAATAAACACTAGGTAAGCCTAATTACCAATGAAAGTGGTTCATTTAACGCGTTTTTTTCGGTCTCACGCTAAGAGCCTTCGCTTTCGTTCAAAGCGTGATTTTTGTTAATTAGGAAAATGTGACGTATGCCCGTTAATGATGTCTTAATTACGTGCTTCGAGAAAATTCTTTTGGAAACTACGTATTTAGAATTAATGGTGGTCATAAATGTAGTTAGAAGTCTAGATTTTAATATGTGGTCTATCATGGGTTGATGACCTTTGAGGCAGAGGGCAGATCAGCGACCCACTTACATAACTCACTTACAGAAATTGATTGAGGTGCTTCGGTAAAATAATAACAACCGCACAGGTCGATCTGCAAGGTTAAGTAACACTGGCCGAGGTCACTCCGTGGATGGGTGCCCATCCAAAATATACCTAGACCCTACAGTCCTGGCTGCCATGCAGTAGTGTCGTATATCATTGGCAGTCGTTACGGGTAATCAGAAGCCCGAAAGTCTGACACCAGTCTTACCAAGAGGTATTTTGTTACCCAGTAACTGGGTTGAGGAGGTCAGATGGCAATTGATTCATGTAAAATACTAGTATCCAGCTGCATCCAAATATCTACCTATATTTAATTAAATGTAAGTATAGATAGATTCTCACGAAAGTTAGAAATTGCCCGTTCAAAAAGTTGTAAATTGTTAGCTAAAACTAAAATTGCCTTACGAAAGATCACGTCTCCTCGAATGGTGATTGAGAAACTCCATCAGCATTATACCTAGTTAGAAAGCAATGGACAGATGACACAGCGTTTGTAACGCAATTTACTGCGCGTGAGGCTGTGGTAAATTGGCAAATTATGATGATTATTGTAAACATGTGATTGGTGGTGATAGGTTTGGAATTGAGTAACTACCT